>CP092722.1:8792757-10265257 GCA_030273425.1 Microplitis manilae
AGATATTTGTCTATGTCAACGTCAGATTTAACTGGACCTTTAACTGTAAACTCAACACCCAGGTGTTTCCATGTATCTAGTAACCCAGTTTGCGTAATTTTTGAGCCGCCAATAGTAAACATTGGCGTTGTAATGACTTTATTTTTTTTCAGCTTTCCTGATGGGATTATTGACAAACATCTGCATTTTTGGGCCATAGGGGAAAGACCGTGTCTATGAAGTGCATCGTAAAGCTTATTAAGAAGTTCCTGGAGGCCTTGTTTGGTGCTAGCGACAAGAACTAAATCGTCTGCGAACGCTAGAGCGTTGATGTTAATACCGTGAAGAAGGAATCCAATTTCTGCTGGCAGAGCCTCTAGGACATCATCCATTGTATAGTTAAACGCTGGTGATGACATAGGATCCCCTTGTTTGACTCCACGACCTGGATGTATTGGCTCTGAGTGGACCCCCTTAACGTCAAGTACCGTGTTAGACTCGCGGTATAGCGTGGATAAGTACTCTACAAATTCAAGTGGTAATCCTCTTTTCTTCATTATCCATTCTACCGAGAAGTGAGAGACAGAGTCGAAAGCTTTACGTACGTCTATAGAGGCTAAGTGCACTTGTCTGTTCTTAGACCATGCTTCGAAAAGTATGGCCGAGAGGATTGAGATATTCTCCATTGTTCCATCAGCTTCTATAAAGCCTCTTTGCCGATCATCATTTTTAAGTCCTATCGATAGACGGTGCGCTAATACTCGATGGAAGTGTCGTAGTACAATTGAAGAGATAGAGATTGGGCGAAATTTAGATGGATCCATTGTCGCCTCCTCTTTAGGAATAAGTATTGTTCTGGAGTCTCTCCAGATTGGAGGTAGTCTCTTCCAAACCATGGTGATATTGAACAATACTGCCTTGATCATATCAGGTACGTCTCGCAACCACCGTGATGGCTGGAGATTATCGGGACCAGCTGCTGATTTCCCATCTGGTTTCAGTCTCTTCACTTCTTGTGTCGTTATTGGTCCAAAGATGAATTGGAGTTCAGGTTTGGGCAATTCATAGGTCATGCTGACATTATTCACACTTTCTTCCTCGAGCAAAGGACGCCAGAACTGTTCTTGTTGTTCAAGAGTTGGCTGGTCGTGATTTCCAGCGTCGCCATCAAGAACTTTCCGTGAAGCTTTTGATTGATTCTTCTTCCACAACGTTTGGAGTGCAGCATAGTCCCTTCGACGCTGATTTTTCCGTGATGTTGGAAGGTGTTGCTGATGGTAGACAGTTGGCCTGGATGGATTTGTGCGCCGCAAATCTGGGAATTTCTCGTAGAACCAGTAAACTAGAAAACTTTCCGGACTCCTGTTACTCAATACTTCACTTATTGCTTGAGCTAGATGTTGTTTTCCCGGTTCCAGGCATCTTCTGGAGTTCAAGTACCTTAATGCCGATCTAAGCCACTCATGGCGCTGTTGAATGTAGTCAGGGATACCCTCATCGGTGGGCTCGCTTATATTACTGCCCATTGAGTCATTGTTAGAAGGCAGGTCACTGTTGAAGGTGGATTCTGTTCGATTCTCGGAGACTTCCTGCTTATATTGCTGCACTAATCGCTTGTAAGATTCTTTCCTTCGCATACTCTTAACGGAATCAAGGGTGCGTTTTGGTTGCGTTTTAACTTTTTTGAATAGATATTCATTCATAAACACATTTGGTGGCGCTCGAGCTTCAGCCATGGCAAATCTCCGGATATCTTCGTCTTGCCACCTAGGTTTCCTACGTTCTAGATCTATCGCGTCATTGACTTCTTCTGGGTGCTTACTTGTTTTGTGAACCCCTAAACCACGAAAAGATGGAAAAGCTCGGTCACAGTAAGGGCATTGAAATATTCTAGGCTCTTGTAAGTCTTGATCGTTATTCGTTGAATTAATAATTGAATTAGGGGAGTGCCCACTGGAGGATGGCATAGAGACGCCGTCCTGACTTCTTACTTCATTGAGGTTTAGTGAGTTATTACCAGTGGGTGGTTCCTCATTGAGGAGATTATGGCAGTTTATCGTGCGATTGCATAAGCAGTTGGTTTGATGACAAAAGTTGCACGAAAGAGACACACCCGCAGGTGCCAACAGGACGCCACTCCTTGTCTCAGTCGTAGTGTTGGAAGTAATATGACGAATATCTGTGTTAACATGGGTAGAGAATGAATTGCGTAACGAATTGTGATTATTATTGTCTGAATTAATCATTTTGAGTAATTAGTGTTCTGTATTTTGTCTTGAATTTTTTGATCAACAAGGGACATACTTTATTATCTATTGCAGAGTGATTTGTCTCCATTCTCTTAGCCCGAGTGCAGTTAATACATTTGAGCTGATCAGTTGGTATTTTGCACAGTCTTGTCTCGTGATCATGAGTGCATTTTCCACAGAAGGATTGTGTTTCCTTACATTCCTTGGCAGAGTGACCCACTCTTAGGCATTTGAAGCATTGGTGAACTCTTACATAGTCTTCAATTTTACATCTCGACCACCCAACATAAATCTCTGTGAGTTCAATTAGTTGGTGTCTTACTCTTGGAGAGACTTCAATAACTGCACTAGTTACTCTGGAGTTGTTTTTAGCTTTGTAAACGTACTTAACTTTAACATCATTATCTGCAGATGTTAGATTGTTCATCGTGATAATTTGTTGTTTAATCTCATTAGTGTCATAAATAACTGGAACACCGTGCACGATCATACGGGGTTCTGTTTTTGGATCAATTCTAACCTCTAGTCCTGCTTTGGTAAGAGCTTCACAAGATTTTAGTTTATCAGCATCTACTTCTTTGGTGCGGATTTTTATCGCTTTGGTGTTGGTTCTGACTAGACTCTCAATTTTCATACCGTAATCTAATGGGTTTATTTTCTGCATTACTGTTTGCTTGACTTCCTCCGCTGATAGATATTTTGACTTATTTGAGTTTTTCGGCATAATAACTATGTCCACGCTGTTAGATATCGGCACTGTTGGGCCATTAGCAACTCGTATTGATTCTTTGGGGACCAGTGAGGAAGGTGTATTTACAATTTGCGCAAATGACGGCCGACTGTTGGATTTCTCTCTAATATTTTGCTGCTGAAATGATTCTCTGATGTTAGTTTCCAATGAGTTCTTTAAATCGTTCATTTGAGTGCTTATTTCTTCTTGAATTAAGTTCTTAATCAACGATGGCTGGATGATATTGGTAATTGAAGCTTTTATCTCGTCTTGGACGACATTTCTTACTTGGTCAATCAGCTGACTTGATTGGTCACTGCTTTTAGACAGTTCAAGCTCTTTAAATCTCTTTACAAGGTCATTTTTATCGTTTATGGTCTTCTTGTAGGAAGATATAATCATTGATAAATATTTCTTATAGTCGTCAAATATTTGCGCTAATTCGGCTTTATTCTCTTTTGAAAATCGGGTTAATGTGAATAAATTCTTGACAGTATTGTCATGTTCCACTAGTAGATCACAGATGGCTTCAATTGAGTTAGGCGGTTTCGGTGTCTTCCGAATACTCATATCTTGTCTGTTAGGAGGAGTCTCCTTGTCAAAATTTTTATTAATAGATGCTGGAGTCTTCGGAGAAGTCGTCATAGTTGACAGAGGTGAAGACGATTTTTGTAGCTGTATTTTATTGACAACTAGTTTAGGTTGCTTCAGTATAAGGTTATTGTGCTTTGGTTGTGACATTTGTAATTATTTGTAGCATTAAAATTAAATGTAAAAATAAACAGAACAATATAACATCACAGTTAAAAGAGTCATAGTTACTCCTGCTGTTTACGAGCGCTTAAATGAATTTCTTCACATTGACATTCATCGCACTGAGCAGAAATCACATTGTGTCAACACCCGTAAGGGCCATCACAATGCTTTGTTTTAATTAGACAGTCGGACTTCCCTGGACCGTGCCAGTTCTGAGTTGAACGTTAAATGACGGTCGAAAAGAATTATAACAATGCTTTCACATCGCTATAATCTCATAGCAAGAAAGATCCATGAGAGACCAAGGCACGGGACCGAGCTCAAATCCTGATGCGTGAACACCAATCATTTCGCCCAGGCCCGGCACGTCAGTCAATTCACTTCCCTATCAAGCCCGACACGCCCCGTTCCTCAGAGCCAATCCTTATTCCGAAGTTACGGATCCATTTTGCCGACTTCCCTTACCTACATTATCCTATCGACTAGAGGCTCTTAACCTTGGAGACCTGCTGCGGATATGGGTACGAACCGGCGCGACACCTCCACGTGTCCCTCTCCTGGATTTTCAAGGTCCGAGAGGAAGATCCGGACACCGCCGCAACTGCGGTGCTCTTCGCGTTCCAAACCCTATCTCCTTGCTAAAAGTTTCCAGGGAACTTGAACGCTTATACAGAAAAGAAAACTCTTTCCAGACTTCCTGTCGGTGTCTCCAGGTCATTTTGGGTTGCCCCGACGAACACTCTTACGAGTGAACGAATTGTATACGGTTCCGCTGCCGGGTTCCGGAATAGAAACCGGATTCCCTTTCGCCCAATAGGTGTGTTTTTTTATAATATTATTTGTAACACCATATGAATATAAGATTTCTCTTAGGGCTTAGGATCGACTGACTCGTGTTCAACTGCTGTTCACACGAAACCCTTCTCCACGTCAGTCCTCCAGGGCCTCGCTGGAGTATTTGCTACTACCACCAAGATCTGCACCGATGGCGGCTCCAGGCAGGCTCACGCCCAGACCCTTCTGCGCACACCACCGCGACCCTCCTACTTGTCAGAGCTTCATAACATATATAAAATATATGTTTCACTTGCTATTGACAGTGAAGTATAGGCATAACGCTTCAGCGCCATCCATTTTCAGGGCTAGTTGCTTCGGCAGGTGAGTTGTTACACACTCCTTAGCGGATTCCGACTTCCATGGCCACCGTCCTGCTGTCTTAAGCAACCAACGCCTTTCATGGTATCCCATAAGCGTTAATTTAGGCGCCTTAACTTCACGTTTGGTTCATCCCACAGCGCCAGTTCTGCTTACCAAAAATGGCCCACTTGGCACTTTGATCCGAAATCTCGTGGCTTCATAAATTCAAGCAAGCCAGAGATCTCACCCATTTAAAGTTTGAGAATAGGTTGAGATCGTTTCGATCCCAAGACCTCTAATCATTCGCTTTACCAGATGAGACTCAAAATTATAAATGCCAGCTATCCTGAGGGAAACTTCGGAGGGAACCAGCTACTAGATGGTTCGATTAGTCTTTCGCCCCTATACCCAGTTCAGACGATCGATTTGCACGTCAGAATCGCTACGGACCTCCATCAGGGTTTCCCCTGACTTCATCCTGACCAGGCATAGTTCACCATCTTTCGGGTCCCAACGTGTACGCTCTAGGTACGTCCTTTCTCAATGAGAATAGAACGTCCTGAGAATGCGGGATTACATCGTAACGTAACCCATCTTCTCTCAATTGTCTTAAGACAATCTATACTTTCATTACGCCTTTAGGTTTGGTTTATATAAATATATCCCAATGACTCGCGTACATGTTAGACTCCTTGGTCCGTGTTTCAAGACGGGTCCTGTAAGTACCCAAAGCAGTAGCATCGCTAACCGGTAAATAAGCCAGTTAAAGACATTACACAGCTAACAGCAGATTTTTCCCAGCGACGGCATAAAAATCCGCACTACCAGAAGAAAATCACACTTGCGGTAAGTCTAACGCAATTAATTGCGGCTCAATACCATATGTTTACTGTCAAACAGTTTACCAGGACACCAAAGGTCTTCAGTATAATAAAATACTAAAGACTACCAGTTGGGCCATAGATAAACATCCAACAGGTTGCGACGTTCTACTAGAGGAGAAGTGCACGCCAACGAATTTAGCAAAAATAATACAAGCAAGTATAATCTAGTAACCACAAGGATTCTATTATCACATCATAGCCTGCATTAATACTATAAACGCTGACGATGAATCTCCCCATTCGATCTTTTGGGTTTCACAGGTTTACCCCTGAACGGTTTCACGTACTCTTGAACTCTCTCTTCAAAGTTCTTTTCAACTTTCCCTCACGGTACTTGTTCGCTATCGGTCTCGTAACAATATTTAGCCTTAGATGGAGTTTACCACCCACTTAGAGCTGCACTCTCAAGCAACCCGACTCTAAGGAGAGAATCACCCGAAACAATTTCCAGTCACTACGGGCCTGGCACCCTCTATGGGTAAATGGCCCCATTCAAGATGGACTTGGACATGATAATAAATCTCGGGTTAAATGATTCCTCCTAAACACTACATCTCCTAATGGCATAACCATAGGATTTAGTGCTGGGCTAATTCCTGTTCACTCGCCGTTACTAAGGAAATCCTTGTTAGTTTCTTTTCCTCCGCTTATTAATATGCTTAAATTCAGCGGGTAGTCCCACTTAATCTGAGGTCGTCAATTTGAAACAAAGAAACAATGAAAAATGTAACAACTGTTTTCGGTCCATTTAATATTATAATTCGTAGACTCGAAAATCAGTTGTACAGTAGTATTATAACAATTCACTGATTCAAGTAAAAATAATAATTTCAAACGACATCATCTTAGTTTATAATCAAATATTGATGATGAACGTTCAATGTATACTTTATCGCTAGTACAAATTAATGTAAGCAGTTTTTATATAATAAACGACCCTCAGCCAAGTGTGGTCCGGGAATGGGATCCGTGGACCGCAATGTGCGTTCGAAGTGTCGATGTTCATGTGTCTTGCAGTTCACAAGTTGACGCGCAATTAGCTGCGTTCTTCATCGATTTACGAGCCAAGTGATCCACCGTTCAGGATAATCATCTTTCTTAGAAAATATTTATATTTTCTTTTTTATGCTTGTTGGCTTAATTTTTATACATTGACAAAATGTCTATTACATTAGAAACATATTATCCTATTCTAGTGTAAAATTGCCATCTATACATCAGATGTATATGGCAACGAAACTTTGTAAATATAATTCGGTCATGGCGTATATTCATTTAAAAACCTCATCTATACAATATGCACGAGACATTTAGAATATAGACTAGTATAGGTTACCATGACTATTTGATACAAATATAATCAAACACAAAGTTTCTGAAGATACTTTTTATTATCTTAAGTATTCTTTCAATTTACTTTTTATATAACGTGCGTTAACACTTTTAAAAGTAATATTTATAAGTATATATATTACAGATACAAAATTTTGTATTGTATATTATACGTTAATGATCCTTCCGCAGGTTCACCTACGGAAACCTTGTTACGACTTTTACTTCCTCTAAATAATCAAGTTTGGTCATCTTTCCAACAACATCGGCAATGCCGAAACATTGCCGCGCATCAGTCCGAAGACCTCACTAAATCATTCAATCGGTAGTAGCGACGGGCGGTGTGTACAAAGGGCAGGGACGTAATCAACACGAGCTTATGACTCGTGCTTACTGGGAATTCCTCGTTCATGGGGAATAATTGCAAGCCCCAATCCCTAGCACGAAAGAGGTTCAGCGGGTTACCCGGGCCTTTCGGCCAGGGAAGACACGTTGATTCTTTCAGTGTAGCGCGCGTGCGGCCCAGAACATCTAAGGGCATCACAGACCTGTTATTGCTCAATCTCGTGCGGCTAGAAGCCGCCTGTCCCTCTAAGAAGATATTTATTTACGTTGGTAGTAAAAATCACTTGATTCGAAAATCAAGTAAATCTTTCAAGATACCAAAAACGCCTATTTAGCAGGCTAGAGTCTCGTTCGTTATCGGAATTAACCAGACAAATCGCTCCACCAACTAAGAACGGCCATGCACCACCACCCACCGAATCAAGAAAGAGCTATCAATCTGTCAATCCTTCCGGTGTCCGGGCCTGGTGAGGTTTCCCGTGTTGAGTCAAATTAAGCCGCAGGCTCCACTCCTGGTGGTGCCCTTCCGTCAATTCCTTTAAGTTTCAGCTTTGCAACCATACTTCCCCGGAACCCAAAAGCTTTGGTTTCCCGGAAGCTGCCCGCCGAGTCATCGGAAGAACATCGGCGGATCGCTAGCTGGCATCGTTTATGGTTAGAACTAGGGCGGTATCTGATCGCCTTCGAACCTCTAACTTTCGTTCTTGATTAATGAAAACATTTTTGGCAAATGCTTTCGCTTCTGTTCGTCTTGCGACGATCCAAGAATTTCACCTCTAACGTCGCAATACGAATGCCCCCATCTGTCCCTATTAATCATTACCTCGGTATTCCGAAAACCAACAAAATAGAACCGAGGTCCTATTCTATTATTCCATGCACACAGTATTCAGGCGAAATAAGCCTGCTTTAAGCACTCTAATTTGTTCAAAGTAAACGTACCGGCCTACCTCGACACTCAATTAAGAGCACCGCGATAGGATTAAATTGGACCGCCAAGTTTGACCTCAGCTAAATCCACCGGTAGGACGTTCCATAACATGTCAGTTGACACCGCGAGCGATGAACCAACAGTATGAAACACAGATTCAACTACGAGCTTTTTAACCGCAACAACTTTAATATACGCTATTGGAGCTGGAATTACCGCGGCTGCTGGCACCAGACTTGCCCTCCAATGGATCCTCATTAAAGGATTTAAAGTGTATTCATTCCGATTACGGGGCCTCGGATGAGTCCCGTATCGTTATTTTTCGTCACTACCTCCCCGTGCCGGGAGTGGGTAATTTGCGCGCCTGCTGCCTTCCTTGGATGTGGTAGCCGTTTCTCAGGCTCCCTCTCCGGAATCGAACCCTGATTCCCCGTTACCCGTTACAACCATGGTAGGCGCAGAACCTACCATCGACAGTTGATAAGGCAGACATTTGAAAGATTCGTCGTCGGTACTAGACCATACGATCAGCAGAAAGTTATTCAGAGTCACCAAAAGTAACGATGGACAAGCCACCGATTGGTTTTGATCTAATAAAAGCGTTCCTTCCATCTCTGGTCGGAACTCTGGTTTGCATGTATTAGCTCTAGAATTACCACAGTTATCCAAGTAAATGTGGGTACGATCTAAGGAACCATAACTGATTTAATGAGCCATTCGCGGTTTCACCTTAATACGGCATGTACTGAGACATGCATGGCTTAATCTTTGAGACAAGCATATGACTACTGGCAGGATCAACCAGGGAGCTTCGTTTATGTTTTATTTCTAAAACACTAGAAATACTCCTCCTTTCACTTAAACATACATATTAGAACTTGAAAAGTACTAATTCTGTTGTTAAAGTGGTGCTGCTCAAAAGCATTTGCTTTTTACAACACTTGAAAATTTTACATCAATGTTATTGATTCTTAAAATTCAATAACTTTTATTTTTCAACCATCCTCTCATTTTATTAAATATTACTCTCGCTAGATATTTTCATCAAAGCGACTTGGTTTTTATACACGTAAACGTGATATTTTATTCTTGCTCGGAAACAAGTAAGTCAATACTCAGTTTCATATTTGTATACTTCTTTAAAGTTATACATAATATTATATAAACGCCGTAGCGATTTACCACATAAAGAGTCATTCAGTCATAGACATCGACCCGTGGTAATGTTACGTTAATAGTATACAACTTGCCGTAGTCAGTATCTGTCAGCTTTTACTCAAGCCGCTTCAACTGACTACTCTTTCATACTAGTACGAGTCGGCGTGAAAAAATATCGGGTTTTTCAACTAACTAACGGCTGCCTCGGTCACGGCGGATACTACGATGTCTCCCTGCATCTAAATTACATATTAATACTTAAAAAATTTTTGCATTTATAACACTAGCGGTTTATTGTTGTTTTTTTTTCTTTTTTTTTTTAATTAAGTAAATGAATAATTTTTTTGTTTTAATTATTAGACATTTTTAATTAAAAAGTAAAATACTTTTCAAATAAATTCTAATCATATTTATCAATATGTATTATATTTTATAAGTGTTTTATTAGTATATAATCATTTTTACTATATTCACTGAAAAAAAAAAAATCGGTCTGTCGGTTGACCCTGTGGGCCAGCCCCAAAACTTCCCGCCCATTTCGAGCTCCTTGAGCTCGAAAAATTGTTGTGGATATATTTTCGAGCTCGAAAATACTTTTGTATGCGTTTATTTTCGAAAAATAATGTTTTTTACCATTTTTTCTACAACGATATCTCTCGAACGAATGAACCGATTGAGACGTTTAAGGTGGCAATCGACGCGTTTTATTGAGCTCTATAACTGATCAAATTTTGAAATTGATTTATCGAGTCGTTCTTGAGAAATTTTCAAAATACTAAAAAAAAAAATTTTTATTAATTCTTTCGTTAACGGTTTCTCTCGAACAAATAAACCGATTTTGATTTTTGAGGCGGCATTCGACGCGGTTTACAAAGCTTAAGAGCGGATTAGATTTTGGGATCAATCCATTCAGTGAATTAAAAGTTATTCAAAAAAAACAGTTTTGAAAAAATTTTATTTTTGAAATATCTCCGAACGTACCCGACCGATTAAGCTCAAATTTTCAGTGTTTATAGTAAATGAAAAGCCGCGTCGAATGACACCTTAAAGTTCAAAATCGGTTCATCCGTTCAAAAGTTACAGAATATTTACATACGTACGTACGTACGTACATACATACATACATACACTCGGACATCATCGTGAAATTAGTCAGAATAGCTTCCTAGGACCTCAAAACGTCGACATCTGTTGGAATTTCGATTTTCACAAATCGGACTGAAATCCAATAACTTCCCGAATTTTTGAAAATTTGCAATTTTCTTAGCGGGAAGTTAAAAATAAAAAATTTACGTATATTTTAAATTTTTTCATACTTATATTATTCAAAATTATTAAACTATAGTAAACTATATTGAATTTTTTTTTTTATTTTATACAGTTAAATATCCAAAAACGGATTAAAAATTATGTAACTTTCTAATGAGTTATTTTCAACTTTTATATTCATTTTTTAGTTATATATGTAATTATAATAAGTAATTTTTATTTAACTTATGTTAACCATTGTTTTAATTGATATAAAATTTTGATACAATCGCATTAAAATATATGGTATTTTCATTATAAACCAACTTTTGATTTTTTTTTTTTTTTTTTTTTTTTTTTTTCAAAATTGCCATAGCGTAAATTGAATTTTTTTTTTGCTTTGTTTTAATCTTTAATGTTTTTTTATTGAACGATATATATTAACTAAAAACATAAAACGACTTCAAATTCTTTCATTTAGTCATTTTTATGAATTAAAATTCTGAACTAGTTTAAAATTAAAATTAATCGATTTTGAGTAATTAAAATGCATTTATAGAAAAAAAAATCTTTAGATTAATTACATTAAATTTTTTTTTTTTTATTAGCTTTTACTTCTGTTGCTTTGCTCTTTTAAATGATGATTCGTTTCATTTTTATTAAATTTTAAGTTAGATAAAACGACTTTTGTTTTTAATAGTGGCTTTATCCAATTTTTTTTTTCGCAAAAAAATAAAAAAACATATACATTAATTATATAGATGAATGTATTTAGACAAAAAAAAAATATTTAATCGGTATTTCCACATATACAATAGCTTAATAATAAATTAATTCGTTTTCTAACCATAATACTATAAATATACGAACAATGTATATTTATATTATTATAATGAATCATTATAAATATTCATAAAAACTTAATTTTCACTCAATAATTATTAATAGTAAACTTAAAAATAAATTATGGAAATCAAAAAAATTTCGTAATTCTAAATCGTAAATATCTAAGTTATGTTGATCAAAATGTACTGAATTAACGTGTGCCAACCGTTAACTGTTGTTAAATATGTTATTTCTAGCCTGGCAGATATCATTTTCATGTTTCGACGGATTATTATTTTATTTTATTCATTTATTAATTTAAATCAATTAATTAGTCACAACTTAATTTATTAGTTCTACTGTACATCGTATAAAGCTTACATTTAATAAAATAATATATGATTTTAAAAACAATTCGTTGCTAATACTACATATTTTAGGTTAATAACTATCATATATTTTTTGATTTGTCAGTAATATTCTACTTTGAATTTATTAGTGAGAAAATTGAAAATTTTATTAGCAAAGAAACTTTCAGATTTACGTATAAGCTCAGTTTTTAATAAGAATATATGTGTTCCTTAGGAATCCTCTATGTTTTGAAATTATTCATTAACGAAATTTTATATTTTCAACGGCATTCAAAACAAAAACATTTATGCATACTCGTGGTTGAATTTTCACAGAATAACGTTATATTATCCCCCTTAAAAAAGTGGTTCTGATCGATTTCAAGAGCTCGACATTAAAATGGAAATAACTAGAAAACAATGCAGAATTTAAAAAAACTTCACTGATAATAATTTGTAAATAATAAATATGTCAACAAAAAAGATACCATAACATTTTGTGATAAGTCTGATAGCTTCGCCGAAACAGTAAAAAGATCTCTAACTTTACTTCGAGCTCCAATAACTTTTAAACAGGTGAATTTATCGAAAAATAATAATCGACCTTTTTTGTAGAGCGTTTAATTTCCTACAAAAATATGTATTAGTCTATTCGAACTATCGATTTGTTAAAGAGTTAACAATACTTAAAGCTAAATAAAAAATCGGTCTGTCGGTTGACCCTGTGAGCCAGCCCCAAAACTTCCCGCCCATTTCGAGCTCCTTGAGCTCGAAAAATGGTCATCGATACATTTTCGAGCTCTTCGAATCTAATAGAAGGATTTAGTTGTATTTAATAAGATTTGGTTGTATTTTCTAGATGATTTAGTAACGAACTGTGCAATACTCAATATTTGGTTACAGGTATCAAATCATTTAATAAAGCTCATTTATTTCCACCAAATAAATATTTAGTAGTATTTAAGAAATGATTTATTGCGGCACAGTAAATCATTCATTAGGATTAAAGAACTTATTCTTTTAATTTATTTGAACGCATAACTCAATTGTTCCACTTAAAATAAATTAAAATGTTAATAATAAATAACTGTAAGTAAAAATATATAGTATTATAAAGAAAATAACTTCGTTTTATTATAATTTTTTATTTCGAGTCGTTGGGATAGCCCAATGCAAACATAAATAACTTATGTTGGATTTGCCACATCGAATCCTAGTTAGGAACTTGTTGGGATAACCCAAGGTAGAAATTAGTTATCTGACATCAGGTTTTTCTGAGTAGGACCTGATTGGGAACTTGTTGAGAGAGCCCAATCCAACAATTATTATATCTTTAATAACTTTTATGATTCAAATACAATATGAAATGCTCACAATTTATTATGGAAATTTTTCTTTTTTCAAACATTTAACAATAAAACAAATTTGTTTTTTACGCTCGTACACAATACTTATATTAAAATTACTGTTTTATTTATCTAAATTTTATTTATCTAAAGGGGGAAATAGAAATTTGCGATGCGCGACCTCTAAATATTAATATTACACTGTAAAAAATCACCGGGGTAAGTCCAAGCGGTGTAGGTGTTAAAATTAGCGGTGTTAAATTCCAACACCGAAAGCGGTGTAAAAATAACGCCGCCGCCGGTGTAAATATTCTAAACCGGTGTTAAAACAAATTCTCCGGTGTTAAAATGACGTCGCCGCCGGTGTAAATATTCTAAACCGGTGTTAAAATAACACTGCCGCCGGTGTAGATAGTCTTTACCGATGTTAAAATATTTTACTTTGTGAATATTTTTACTTTTTCGATCACTATACTTGTTAATAAATGATATTTTTTGTTAATTTTCATAAAAAACTGACATTTTTTGTGTTTTATAATCTTTAAAGTTGATTCTCCAAGCAGACGCAGCTTACCGCGCTTCTACACCGGTTACCCTGCTTTTACACCGATATTACTCCGCTTTTACACCGGTTACCTCGCTTTTACACCGGTTCTACTCCGTTTTTACACCGGTTACCCCACTTTAACACCGGTGAATTACTCCTCCTACACCGGTGTAATTTCATTTTTACACCGGGCGGAGTTAAAATGAGTCCATTTTTAACACCGCTCTTTTTACAGTGTAAGAGCTCTGATTTTCACAGGCGTTTTTTCTTGTCTATCTGAATATATTTCACAGGGGATATCGAAAAAAAAAATAGTCTAGATTTTTGAATCAGCCTAATATATATACATATGGAACAATAATTGAAATTGTTATTTATGAATGAAAATTTTGGTGCTACGACTACATATCCGCGGACAAAATAACCGCGACAAAATATCCCGGACAAAATAACTACTGACAAAACATCCTCACGACAAAATAACCACACGATAAAATATCCGCGGACAAAATAACCACACGACAATATATCCTTAAGAAAAATCTATAAAGTAATATAGTAGTCTTCAAGTGAGGCTCTATTTATTTTTGACTGTAAAATAAGTCTTCCGTATGCAAAAAAAAAATAAATTAAATTAAAATAAATTAACATTTGCGGTTTTTCATGATTCTAGTGCTTTTTGTCACACTTTTATGTTTATGGGTATATTTTTATAATCACACACATACATAATTTGTGAAAAAACAGCGCTATTTTTCATACCCTTTTTGTGTGTTCGTACATTTATATAATCGCACACACACAAAATTCGTGAAAAAAGGGCGCTATTTTTCACAGCTTTTTTGTGTGTGGGTATATTTTCGTAATTGCACGTACACAATAGTCACAAATGACTATTGAAATGTAATTTAATCATGACAAATGTATACTCGATAATTTGAATGTATTTATGAATTAAGATATTTATGTCATTAGATCATTATATTTGCAGATTATTAGTAATATTGTTATATATTAAAATTATTATTATATACTTCAATGATAAAACTTATCGAAACTCGCTTGATAATTCCTAATTAATCATTATCAATTAGTTATTTAAATATATCGATTTGACGTTTTTTTGGCACGTGATATTTGACCGTACAGTTATTTTGTCACGGTTGCTTCGACAACTGATTTAATTTTTCGGGTAAATTTTATCTCGCGGATATTATGTTGTGTGGTTATTTTGTCGTGAGGATGTTTTGTCCACGGTTATTTTGTCTGCGGATATTTTGTCGTTCGGTTATTTTGTCCTGTGGTTATTTCGTCTGAGGATATTTTGTCGTGGATATTTTGTCGCGGTTATTTTGTCTTCAGATATTTTGTTACGGAACCGAAAATTTTACATTTTGTAAAATGTAAACAATGCACAACAAAATAATCTAAAAATTGAAGTTTTAACTAATAAAATAAGGTATTTATGTAAAATAATTGTTCAAATCTGCAAACCATAGATTTGGTTTGTAGATTTTGTATAACTTGATAATCAACTTTTTACAGATTATTTTGTAAATTTGACAGTTTTTATCTGTAAATCTGACATAGTATGGCAATGTTTCCACATATTATACCCGTAAATTTGACAGTTTTTCTTTGTAAATCTAACAAATATATCCATGTCATTTTGACATTCCCATTTCTGTCATTTTCACATATTATTTTTTTCCGTGTATTTATACAAAGAGTTAGGTAAAAGACCCAGTTATTGGCCCTGGCCCAATTTCTGACCTTTTCAACTTTTTTCTTACTTACTTAAAAAACTATAACTTTAAAAAGAAAATCAATTTTTTCTTAGTTTATTGTAATTTATTCTAAGCCTAATTAATGACAATTTAAAAAACGTAGAAAATATTAACTGAAAAAAAAAATTTTGCCATAAGTGGCTGAGGAAGCCATTTTTTAAGTAGAGTCTAAACAGTTTACGTTAGGAGGTACGACGATTGAAACTGTGAACTAATTATCATGTAAGTAAAAAAATTTAACTAAAAATAGATGGATAGATCAATATTTAATTGAAATTCATTTTAAGGGGAATAGCCACTGTAAAATTTAAAAAAAAAAAAAAATTTTTTTTTTTTTTTTCATTAAATCAAAGTTTATATATTTAAAAATATGTATCTAGAGTATTATATGAAAATTTCGAATATTTTTCGAGTTATAGTCATTTTTGTGACAGCGGGTCAACTGACCATTGCATTAACTAAAAACTTTAAACGCGTTTTTCTCGAAACTACTTTTTTTGATCTGGTGGCATCTGTAATTTGCATAAATATGGACCGATTTGCAACTTTTTTTTTCGTATTCGTCTATTCAGTAGCTAAAGTTGCACGTAGGGGATTCAAAAATTTTGATTTTTAAGATTTTTTAGGGCTGTTTGAATCCAAAAAAATTAGAAAAATAAACGAAAAAATTGTTAATATGTCGCCATTTTTTTTCAAATTCAAATTTTTAAAATCCCCTACGTGGAACGATAATCACATGCATACAGATTACAAGCGGTTTGGTTTTTTTTATTTCAGATAATCCGTTTTTGAGTTGGAGATGACACCGTGGTGGGGGAAATTTTTTTAGTGCTCCACAAAAATGTTTATAACTTTGTAATAACATGATATTTATTAATAAAAATTTAGGAAAATTATCTGCACTGTATACTTTACAAACAAAAGAAACCCGATCCCCAAATTCCTTTACTATCCCAGTCAAAGAAATTCCCGAAAATCACCTTTTTTTCGATCCTCACAGTGGCTATCCCCCTTAAGATATTTTGTAGTGATCGAAAAAGACTGTAAAATCGTAGACTGGGTTTAATTTTAGGTACATTTAACAAATTTTAAAGTGAGTTTGTAACAGGGTAAATTATAGCTAATAGAGAATAAAATAATTTGAATTTGAATTTCGTTTCCCGCCGATAACCGGCCGATGACCTCGTAAGTTGCGAGTTAGTGTTGCGACTAGTCACCGGGTGTCGCATGGATCACTACGGCCCGTTCGTCATTTCCTAGTCTAAGATAGTGGGAATAGGTTTCCGGACTAGTGAACGGGAGCGAAAGAATATAATGGACTGCGGAACGTGAAAACCAGAGAGTTGTTGCCCAGACGGCGAACCTGACAGACGCAGTTAAATTAAGGTAAATATGTAAGTCCGTTCACGCTTCACGTGGAACGAGGCGATTTATTAACTTACATTAAATTGATTGATTAACTATTAGGCCTATAGGCCAATAATTACATTTGTTAATAATTAATTACATGGTCTAATGCGTACTGTTCATTGACAGGTTATCAGTCATTATAAAAAGGATTGTTGTAAGAGAGATTGTGGAGAGCGGAGAGAGCGAGGAAAGCAGAAGAGAGCAGAGAAAGCAAGAGAGAGAGAGAGATCGGAGAGTCACACTACTCCTTGGTTGAAGGCTGGAATTTTCGTAAAGGTAAATTTATAATTAATTAAGGCCTCTCCTAATTATTAGAGGGCCGAATTAATTATAAATAAATTACTCAACATCTTTCCGTTGACTCCGTTAAATTATATTAATAGTTCAAGGCCTGTCGGCCGGTCCAACCACGCGTCTCGAACTTCCCATCAATTCTTTTGCCGCGCATTCGCCATTTGGCGTAACTCTAAATTTATTCTATTCGAGGCCTCTCGGCTGGAATAAAATAAATTTCCGCGTCAGTTGTTTATAAATAAAATTCAATTTAAATTCAGTATTAATTATAAAAGTATTCCAGGCCTGTCGGCCGCCTCGAGTAAATTATCCGTGTCTTTAAAATCGCAAATTCAGGCCTCGTGACGCCATTTCCCGGGCCGAATATTCTAGTCAATTTTAACGTAATTCTAGTCGTAAATTTATTCTTAATATAATTTTAAAGTAATTTTAAAATAAATATAAATTAATAAATCTAAAATCAAAAGACGCTAGGAAAATTACGGTAGAATTGTTGCCAAGTAAAACAAGCACGGATTATTTTGTCAGTAAATTGAGTTGAATACTGAAGTATAATTATCCGAAATAATTAAGAGAATTAAAAATATATAATTTTGGAAGTAAATGATAATAAAAGTTATTGGTAAATTAATTAATTAATAATTACAATTAAAACCAAAATTAATTAATTAATTAATATAAAGTGAATTAAATAAATAAATCAGTGGAAAGTAATAAGAATTGAAATTATTAGTGGAAATTTTATATTGAGAAATTAAAGTCGAGTATTAAGTAAAAATTAATGATGTCATTGAGTATAGAATAAACTTAAGTACAAAGTCGAGTCAAGTAGTTTTAAGTAAAATTTAACTGTGTCTGTGATAAGTCCAGGGGACATTTTAGTTATAAGTAAATATACATCCAGGGGATGTTTTTAAATTAATATTAAGGTTTACCGTCCAGGGGAAGAGGTTAGTAAGTGTGGGTGTGTGTGGGTGTAATACCGTCCAGGGGACGAAGAAAATTAGTTTGTCATAAGGAACCGTCCAGGGGACGAGATAATATTAGTTTGTCATAAGTAAAGACGTTCAGGGAACGAATTAGTTTGTCATAAGTAATACCGTCCAGGGGACGAGGAATTTAGTTTGTCATAAGATTATTAGTTTGTCATAAGTATTAGTTTGTCATAAGAAAATTATTATTGGTTAATTAAATAAAGCAAGGTGCTTGAAATTAATAAAATTTTGATTAGCATTATTTCAGTCATTTTTCCATTCCTCACCTCTCTCACAAAATATTACAACGACTCTGAGAAATTAAATTAATTAAATTAATTAATAAAAATTAAAGTCATACAACATCCGGTTCTGGAAGGCCGAGTCCATCTTCCAGTGGCGCCCTAATATTCGTCTGTAATACTAGGTGCGACCAGACTTGGTAAGCTAAACACTCTGTCATAAGTTATCCTGGGAAAACGAGGACAATTCTTATTCTTTAAATCTTGCTTCGCCGATATTTTTTAAACTAATAGACCGATTTTGACGTTTAAGATGGCATTTGACGAAGTTTTTTAGTCTCTGATGCTGAAATTTTTTTGGAAATAATCAATGAAACGTTTTTAAAATTTTATTCGAAAAAAAAATACTTTTTTGAAATTTCGTCTTTAACGATATCTCTTAAACAAATTATTCAATTTTGATAGTTGAGGTGGCATTCGACGCGGCTTACCGAGTGTTGGAGCAGATTATATTTTGGATTCAATCTATGGAGTAATTTAGAGGTTATAAAAAAAAACATTTTTAAAAAAATTTTATTTCTGAAATATCTCTGAATGGAACGTACCGATTATACTCAATTTTTTAATAATTTTTGGAATTAATGAACCACTTTAAACCCCGCTTCAAACGTAGTACACATGTACATACACTCGGATATCTTCTAGAAAGTAGTTTGAGTAGATTGCTAGAACCTCAAAAACGTCGAAATCTGTTGAAAACTTGGTTTTCGAAAATAAAAATGGTTAATTGTAACTTTTATATTTAATTTTCTTAATTACACTACAGGATAGGTAAAATAAAAATATAAAGCACAATTGAAATATACGAAAAATTTATTTACATAAAAACATGAATATAATATCTATTTTAACTGTTGCGCATATTTTTTATTTCAAAAATACCCAATAAACAAAATTCAAATTGAAAAATAATAAAAACAATAGTATTGTCACGATTATTAAATCTAAGTCGATTACAACTAACTTAATAAATTCATAAAAGAATCTATGTACACGGAGAAAAAAATATAGTAAAAATTACAATCTTATAGTAAAATTTACTAAAAGATATGAAAAAATACATTCTGTATTGTAATTATTACTAAACGTTTAGTAAAATTTACTAGTTAGTAATAATTACATAATAAGATATTAAAAATTACTATGCGTAATGTATTTTTTACTAACACAATTGTATTTTCTACTATCTGTATAGTAAATTTTACTATTAGTATTTTTAATAAATACAAATTTAAGAACGTAAATTTTCTAATACAATATAGGATTTGTTACTATACAAAATATTAAAAATTACTATACGCAATGTATTTTTTGCTAACACGATTATGTTTTTTTACTATATGTATAGTAAATTCTACTATGTATAGATAAAATTAAAAGTTTGTGGGAATAGCATATACAAATATGTATTACAAGTTCTGAAACTTTTGTCCGAAGGAGATATCGGGCCGTCAGACATAGGAAAGGACTCGCGCGCGGGAGATCAGGGTTCGAATCTCGGTTGAAACAAGTGATTTTTTAAAAAACAAAAATCGACTCCAACACCGATACAGATGGCATAAATAACAATAATAATAATTAAAATGATAGTAATAATAATAAAAAGTTAAAAGCTAATAAAAATTTTATTTTATTTTTTTCCATTTTAATATAGTAAAATTTACTAAACGGGATAGTAAAATTTACTAAACGGGATAGTAAAATTTACTAAACGGGATAGTACAATTCACTAAACGGAATAGTAAAATTCACTAAACGAAATAGTATAATTTACTAAACGGGATAGTAAAATTTACTTATCTGTTTATGAATTTTTCCTATAAATCTTAAGCGTTTCAAGATTACTATCTAAATTTAGTAATTATTACTATATTTTTTAGTAAATTTTACTATATTTTTTTCTCCGTGTAGCTAGTCAATAAAATCATACTCGGATTTAAATCGATTACAGATTTTTAGATCCAGATGTATTTTTCAATAATTCACATTTATTATTTGCAGGAAGGGTAAATTAAAGCGCAAAAAAAATCTACTTTTTGCGGATAATTTTATTCACCCCGAAGGATGCACGGTTGGCGTAATCATCCCTTTAAATGTGATAAATATTTTATTTCCATTTGTTTATTTTTCATTATTTTTATTTTTCTTTAGTCATTTATTTTATTTTCGTTAGAATAAATCATTTTATTTTTTTTTTATGCATAAATATCGTTTATATTAATCCATTGGATTTATTTCTTTCGTAATACCATTCATTACAATATTTACATAAACATACATACAACTTAAAAAGATCAAACATTAAACGTTCAATAATAAAAATATGTCGTTTGTTATTATTATAATAATTATTATTCATTTCTTTTTTTATAATCATTTAATGACTGCCAATTATACTAAATTTAAGTCCCACTTAGGAGCAATATTTTTTTTACAATTTATCTATGTGCTGAAAATTGTTTTTCTTTCCTTTATTTTCTTAAACTAAAAATAATAATTTTTTTGTTTTGTATTAACCAAATTCAAACTGATTATTCAAAGTAATAATTAATTAATAATTCCTTACAATTTCTGATTGTTAATATATAAATAATTTTAATATAATACACATGATATTTAAGCTCATAAATAATTATCAGAAATTAACGTAGGAAATGCGAATGAAGAAAAAAAAAGTTAAATTAACCCGTAACATCCAACCGTGGTCAACTTTGCTAATATTACGAATTAGCGGCGACAAAGTTATCTAATTGAGAAAAAGCTATCTACTTTAAAAAAAAGCCTGATATATTTACAGGCTATTATTTTATTATTCAAATACAAAATCACTTTTTTTTTAATTATTTCGTTCTTTAAGTATTTTATTTTATATATTTTTTTTTTTTTTTTTTTCATTTGTTTATAATAATAATTGTTATAAAAATTTTAATCGATTATAAAATTGGGGATGTCAGCTTGCAATAAGGCTCAAAAAGTTACAATTGGTTCTTGCATATTTTACCATATATAATAAATAATAATTATAAATATCATTTATTATATATACTACTATTTTTTAATAGATATGATTTCATGTGAAATTGTTACTTTGTCTTTGTAAATTTTTTTTTTTTGACTTTCAGCTTCTTTAAATACAAAAAACAAATATTTTTTCTTAATAACTTTTTATTATTACTTATCTTTCAATCACCCTTGTAAAAAATAAAATCTTGCGATTTATTCTTTAGGAATTCGTACATACACATTCAGCTCGTGGGACGATTATCAACTCTGATATTAATATTTTTTATGAATATTTTATTAGAGTAATTTGTCCATAGCATAACGAATCAAATAACAATCTAAGTTAGAAATGTTTTGAAATATATTATTTTTCTTTTCTAGTTCTCGCTAGAAAAATTATAAATTGTAAAAAAAAAAAAAAAAAAAACATAAATGATCAGTTTCTATTAAATTAAAAAAAATTGAATGTTCTACGGATGTCAACGTTTTTATATGAAGATGTAGAAACTTTTTAGTGATAAGTAGTAAAAACAGAAAATTATTTTAGTTATTAAATTTCTGTATTTTCACGCCATTACTATATAGTAAGCTAAAGGTAAAATTTTTTTATCGAAGTTGATAATTATCGACTCATAAGTGAAATGTTCATATGTGAGAAAAATTAAAGAACTTTATCATTAACTTTTATTTCTTACATTGGAAAAAAATTTTCATACCAAAGGATTGTTAGTCAATTTATAGTTTTTTTTTCTTTTTCATTACCAACAACTTATTAAACATGCGCAAAAAATTCCACCGCGCAACATTTTGTAGTAAATTTATACCACAATAAAAATGTAAATACAGTAGATATATAATTACAAATCTAAAAAATCCCAATTTAATTATTTTTAATGGGAATTAATAAACATATTATTAATGGCTTATAAAACATGAAATAATTGCATTTATTGTTATTATTATTATTATCATTATTATTATTATTAATTATTAATATTATAGTAATTATTATTATTTTGTTTGTTTAAATGCTCAGGGGGTTTCCCCCGGTAGTCCGACTCTACTGAGGGCCGCTCCTGAGCGCCATCCATTACTGCTACGCTGCTCCATCAACAGGATGGTTAGCAACCGCAGCAAGTCCCGTTGTCTAAGTAGTCAGAGGAATCTGAAGATAGCAGCTTTCTGCATCTGCGATACCAGAAATTTAACTTGCTATTAACAAGTTGGTGTCCTAACTAATACAGATACAAAAGACTTTCATCCCTCCAAGGACACTAACAATTATTATTATTATTATTATTATTATTAATATTACTTTTCATGTATATCATTATCAAAAAATGGCATTAACGAGATCTCAGTTATGAAAAAGTCGTGCAAAAGTTTAAATTATAAATTTTATTAACTCGATATTAAATATGTAGAAATAAAAAAAAAATAATAATTAACAAAATTTATTTAATTACACACTGAGGTTCATCTATATATTATATGATAATCGCGTTTATTATATCTATAAAATGACATACTTAATTTTATACCTCAACTATACATGTATTAAGTTAATTGTGTTTATCCAATTGTTATAGTTAAACTTTGCTGATAAAATGTCTTACATAAAGCACCTTTATTAAAAAAGAAAAATAAAAAAATCAATCAATATCTCATCGACGCTTGACAAAATACGCAAAAAAAAGTAACATGTCCAATGTTTGTTTGTGCATTTCATATTATATTCATATTTCACGGACGCTTGTTACTTAAAAAAAATTATTTTTTTTATCAATTGTCAATATAATTGCACGTACGTATATTTCGTATAGTCTCATATGTGTATACATATATATTTAATTTTTTTCTTTTGCGAATTATATATTTGTATATAGTTGCACATTTATTAAAAAATTAATATAAATTGATCGCAGTGTTTTACTAATTAAGCGAGCTTAAAATTTATATCACATCCTTAGTGTGTGCTGCAGTATTTCCTAAGTCTACTTAT
Organism: Microplitis manilae; assembly: GCA_030273425.1. Classification (NCBI taxonomy): domain Eukaryota; kingdom Metazoa; phylum Arthropoda; class Insecta; order Hymenoptera; family Braconidae; genus Microplitis; species Microplitis manilae. Next base: position 8,816,347 of record CP092722.1, read on the forward strand.
ATGTAAATGACAGTTGGATTTATATTTTTTTTTTTTTTTTTTTATTTTCAATTTTTTTTCCTATAATTTTTTTTTTCTACACTACGATGATATTCCATTGCTTAATGTAAATCTCAGCAAAAATTTATTGCGCGGTCTGTCGTTGTTTTGTTGCTTAATGAAAAAAAAAAAAAAAAAAAAAATTAAAAATATTATTATTTCAAGCCGTAATTATTTATTTAAATATCAATAGTATCCAGTACTAAATGACAATGAATAATTAAAATTCAAAATGAGTGGGCGATTAAGTGAGTATTGTTTTTAGCGACGTAAAAATATTCAGCGAATAAAATTATGTAATGGCTGTTGTATTGAAGAAGTAGTAGTAATTGTAGTAGCAGTAACAGCCTAGCAAGTACATATTTAATGACGATAAATCTTAAAGATTAATCAGTGTTTCCACCAATCGCAAAAACAAGAGAACCATCGTTGCCGCCTCTGGGTATGAGGCTTTATTATCTGCTATTGTCAGTGCATTGCTCGTGTTGTTAGATGAGTAGTTTCTGCTCTTTTCGGTGGTGGTGGCGGTGGCCGTCGTTTACTTGCTATTACATTAGCAATATTCATACTTATATTCTCATCAGCAAATCTAACTATTGGTTGTCGTGCTGGGCTTGATGCATACTCAACAGGAGCATTTGGATCATTTGTGTATACATTTTCATACAAATTGTCAGCACCGTAGTGCTCTTGTACCCAATTAGAGACATTTGTTTCTCTGTAATCAGCAATTGCTGGTGGAGGATCACGAAAACCAAGTACTTCGTGTGGTGTTGTCGTTGAATCTAATTTACACTTTTGTGCAACTTGCCATTTTTTTCTCATAACTCGTTGAAGATCTTTTAGAAAATCACCGGGTGGTGCTTGATCAGAAGCTGCCAATTTTTTAGGTGAAGTCAGTCGTGTACTATCAGATCTTCTTGGTGGCATAGGTTTTCTTTGTGGTAATGCTGGACTTCCTGGTTCTTGTTGTGGTGGTAAATTAAATGTTATTTTTTTACCATTACCATTTTTAGTTTTAGGTGAAATTGGAGGCTCTTGAATAGTTACTCGTCTTTGTGGTTGTGGACTAGCGGCAGCTTTAAGTTCTGCAAGGTACGGTGGAGTAGCGTAGTGCCCAGAATTTTGTTTCAAAGCACTTCTTCTTATTGTATCCATATTTGGATTAGGCCTTATTGCTGGCCCACATTGTTGTGCAGCTGGATAAGTTCCGTAAATTTGATCAGATGTATAATTTTGCCGTTGAAGACTATTTTGTTGCTGTTGCTGTTGCTGTTGCTGTTGCTGTTGTTGAGCACCATAAGCTGGAGGTGGTACAAATGGCGGTGGTGTTGCAAAATTTGGTGAACTTGGCGTAAAAGTTGGTGTACTAGCATTAGATCCGGAATAAGAATCGTGTGCTGACATATTGGACACATGGTTGTGTGCGTATCCATTATTTTGGGAAGTAAAGTTACAATTTTGATTTTCAGTTGAATTGTTATTATTATTATTATTGTTATTATTAATAATTCCGTAAATTTGATTCGTGTTGTTCCGCATTGGTGTGTGAGTTGGAGTGGATTCAGGTGACGTAGAATTTGTTGGTGTTGATTGTTTATTAGGCCTGGCACGTCTAATGGTACCGGTTTCACCAACAAGTGGACTGGGTGGTGGTGGTAATGAGACTAGGCTGAGAGATGACCCAGAAAAATCAGTAGCGTCACAAATTGGTAGTTCACCGGGAGCCGGTGGTGGTGGCAATGAATCCAAAGATAGATTTGATCGGAACATTTCTGGTGGTGGCGGTGGTAAAGGCTCACCATCAGACTCTATTTCTTCCGTAAATCTTGGAGGTGATGGTGGAGGTGGTAAAGAGGTAATTGAGTCCATCATACATGTGGGTATTGGACTAGTTGGGGTTTTAGGTTCTTGGCTTTCTGTTCTTGTGAAATTCATAGGACTGACTCTCTCACGGACTGGAGTACCTGGAGGTATAGGGCTAACGGGAGTAGCATTTCCAGATCTGTGATGTCTTTTTAAAGTTCCTGAGCCATCAGAATCAGTGCCGCTTCTTCTACGACTATGTCTTCGTGTCAGTGTACCAGATCCTGAACTTGTAGGGCTTGGACAAGAATCTGGTTCATCTCGTACAGTTTCACCGACTTCTTTTAATTGTCTTGTGATTGAAGTTAATGGCAACTTTGGGTTCATCGAAGGTTTACGTTTTATTGTACCTGTAGGAAATTCACCACATTCAAAAGCAACTTCACAACTGCTTGGTGCTCCATCTGATAGACATCCACTGGAACTCGAGCTACTTGCACGGCTAAGTCTACCATCATTTGTGTAACTCTGTCGTTGTTCAGAGTTATAACTCTGCCGTTGGTTATCATACTGTCGGGCGTTGTCAATACCATTGTGCCTGTTCATTTCCGTAAATTGTCTAGCGTTATCATTGGTAGTATTGTACTGGGTCTGACTACTTGGTGGTACAGCGATTGAACTGACAGAGCAGGACCTAGCGTGTGCCAGAATATCCAAGTCCTCTTGCGCAAGTTCATCTACTAGTGTCCTGTAGTTTTCCATCAACTGTCTTCCGTATTTGGCTACACGTATACCGACCATCCATCGCTCCAACGAGGCATTATCCTCAGCACACAAAAATTTAATGTACTTGGATGACTTGGGCTGCTGAAGCCGTGGATGCTTGACGGCAAAACAAAAATCTGTTGGTGCTTTATATTTTTTCTTCCAACCAACACCGTAGTACACTTGATTCACATCTAATGTCGCTAAGCATACAAGATCCCTAGCAGTTCTCGCCTTTTCTTTAGGCCAGTAGTAAAGACCGGAAGCACGTAAAATAAAGTGGTATTTCTTCCAGCCTTTTTTACCGTCTGACTTCAAGTATAGTGGACCCTCGACCTGCGCAACAAAAATAAATGAAATGTTAAACATTATTTCTGTTATGAGTCATTCTGCCAACTCGTCAGCTTAAAATTTTTTTTGGCTTTAAGCCCGGAAGTTGACGTGACAAAAAAAAAAAAATAAAAAACTATTTTATATTACACTTGTTGTAATTACCTCGGGTACTCCAACATTGCTGCTGGAAAAGAACTCCTCAAGCAAGATGTTCCTCGAATGGTCGTCGTACTCGCCTGTATTTCGGTCTGATTGACCAAGTAGGTACTTCTCGGGTGATAGGAAAAGTTGAGTTTTGTCTGGTCTCTCGACAAACAACAATTTATTCTTCGAATCTCTTGTCCACAATAGTAGATTTTCAACCAACAACTCATGATCCTCGTATACCCTCTCTATAACCATTATAAAAATCACAATTTACTTTTTTTACTCTAAACATAAATTTATTTGATATAAATATATATCGTGTTGCAGAAACCATAAGACCGTATAAAAAAGTTTTTTTTTTTTCTCAAATCATTATCACTTTGAAATATAGAAATTAATATAAAAAATTTTCCATTTTTAAAAAAAAAAAAAAAAAAAATTATTATTTTTTAAATCAATAAGTTTTTTCATTTAGAAAATTAAAAATGAATAAATACAAATTTTTTTTTTTTTTTCAAGTACTCCCTTATGATTACCGATGTTTACTCCAAAAAGCATAAGAGCATAATATAAAAAAATTTCAAAATTTTTATACTTGTAAATGGTAGTAAGATAAAAGCCCCTATACCCGCTCAGTACCATTAGTCGCTCACTTTAGTTAATCAAAGCATTTTTTTATAATTTTTATAAAAAAAAATTACAACTAAAAATATTATTATTGATAAATAATTATATACGAATCTAAATATATTAAAATATGATTTATCAAATTATTTTATAATAGATTATAAATTTAAATTAAATGACTGTTTTCAAAATCGCTTACAGCCGGGCATTTTTTACTTTAACGTTCAGTCGTTAGATTAAATTTAAGTTACGTCAAATTTTTTAAGAATTGTTATAACTATACCTTATTAAATACATGTTTAAAATTCATGAAATTTTATGTTATGAAAGAGTAAAGTAGTATAATTTATAAATTATTTGTCCAAATCAATAAACTTATGATAGTTTAATTAATATTGTCTGTGAGCGACTATAGGGCCATGTGTTGATCGAGTAATATAACAATAATAGTACATGACAACTTTTAGTGAGCGACTATGGGTACACTCAAGGACCTTGTTTAAAAAAAATATGGTTTTTCATATGATTTATTAATTTATATTGAGTGATTTAATCTCACTCCAATGAAGTGAGCGAGTATAGGGGCTTTTACCTAAAATAAACATATTTATTTTATAAAAGTTGAATTTAAAATTAAAATTTACAGAATGCAATGATTATTTGTGAAAAGGATTCACAGGAACATTCAAGGTGCATGAGAGTAACAATCTGTATACTAGATGAAAAATACACCGACCTCCGAAAAAATAAAAATTTTTTTATACGCTCTTGTATCTTTTCCACAATACATTTTGCAAGAATAAGCCTTAATAGCATATCTGTAACGCGATATATGGATAATAAAAGTTTACCCATAAAAAGCTCAGGCAGATGCTCAACGACAGCCCACTTTGGATCCATCGCTACGTGGTTCTTATCAGCTAATAATCTACAAACATGAGCCACACTCATTCCTTCGTCGACAAGAAGACTTTTTCCACTTCCATCCAGTGTAAAAGCTTTGATAAAAAGTTTTTGAACACTGGCTTCTCGCATTTTCTCTAATGCCAGTCGTATTTTTTCAGCTTTAGCTCTACTGGCAGCATCTAAAAGTATTTTAAAATGGGATATTATTTTTGTCATACTTGATATTAATTTTTATTTTAATATTAAAATTTACCCATCAGCTGATGTGATTGTTGTTGAGGAGCCGTGTGCATGGCGGTCTGAGGTGGTTTGTGTCCAGAACCACTGCTACTTGCTGAGCTTTCGCTTGACAACATCGACACCGTGTCCGAGAAGGCACTATCGTTATCGGGACTATCGGTGCGCATTCCTTAAAAATAAATAAATAAATAAAATAAAATAAGAAAAAAGAACAATAGCAATACTGATGAGATAGATCGTTAATAAATGCATTGAATAGAAAAATCAATAATTATTGTGTTGAGTTAAAGTAAAATCCAATGGACGTTGCATCTACATGAAATACAATCATACCTCCATCAGTTTTTCCAATGTCTGTGTTGTCTCCAGCATTAATTCTTCCACTGTTAGGTCTTCCAGTTCGTTGCGTATCTGGCGCCGGAGTGGAAGCAATGTCCCCATCACATCGTCTCTCCAAAGCGCATAGTTCTCCGAGGATCGCATCCAGGTCGACATCTTGAGAATCTGTGAAACAAATATATCACTATGAGACATCACGTAATGAAAACTTGAATTTATATTTATAACAAATAACTGTAGTAAAAAATTAAATTTATAAATAGTAAAAATATATAAATGAATTAGACTGTTGGGGTTATTAATTGCGACCATTTATCAGTCATGATGAAAAGTTTTTTAAAGGCTGTATGACACATCAAGTTAAACCAGTTCTTATATACGCTAATGACTTAGACATTTCTTCCCTCGGCTATCGCACCGGCTCTGCTGCCGAATGAACTAGAAATACGCCAGGTAATGACTGACGCTGGTGCAAACTCGAATAGTGTAACTGCCCTTTATATATATATATATATATATATATATATATATATATATATATATTCCCATTACAGTTTTAATAGCTCGCCAATGAAATAATTAGTTTATATACATGTATACATTCATATTAATACAACATATACCATACATAAATTTCAATTTATATATTTAACGAAATAATCAATTTACTATGGATTCAATATCCCTATAGATGATATCTATTACACGTTATCAAATTAATTTTATCGTCTGAAACTATAGTAACAGCCATGGTCATGAGTAAACAGTTTTGCGTTAACAGGATGTTTAATCAATAAATTATATATTTACTTCATTTTATTATACATTTAGTTTTTATTGTTATTATAATAAAAAATAATATTCAAATTAGTAAAATTTATTGAGAATTTTATAAAAAAATTAAAAAAATATCAATTATTGGAAAACATTCAATAAAAATTGTTGAACAGGTACACCGTTTTTTTGTGTTTATGGACCGTATTCGCTTCAGTCGTTATATTAATTAACGAAATTTATTTTTAAATTGTATTTATTCAGGCTCTTTTATTTTACAACGCTAATTGTTTACTTTTTTTTATTTTTTCGAAACTTATATATTTTTATGATGATACTGCACTAAAATTAATTTACCGTATTTTAATGAAAGTTTAAGAGAAATTTTAAATAAATGAATGAACAAATTGAATGAAAATACATAAAAGTAAATTTGAACTTTGATGTTTATTGTATTCGAATGATTATTACAACTGATACAGAAATTTAAATAAATTTATGTGGCGTATACATTTTATATATTAATATCTAATGATGAGATACAATTTCTCGGTCCATAATATTTTAATATTTTATTAGTGAAAATTTAAATGATTCGATGTGAGTGAAATGAAGAGGGAGATATTTAAATTTATTAGTGGACATAGTACGTTGAACACGAGTTGCAAAATGAGTTGGAAGTGAAGGCGTTAAATTTCATTGAGTTTGCAAACGTGCTCTGGGCATTTGGCATAAACTGACTAGTGTATGCGCGTGGGTTTAAACTTATAACGCTTCCACTTTACTATACATAACATATCAAACATGTAATTCGTATAATATCTAAAGATAAAGTCTCTTCTGGGTGTATTATTTGAGAGGCTATCCACTGCTCATACATCAATCTAATACAACTCACTGAATTATCATCAATCATAATTCATGAGGATAAAATTTTATGACTGAAAACTATGCAAACTAAATTAAATCATATAGTATTGTAACATAAACTAACCAATAAAATTTATTTGTGGCAACATAATAACAAAATAAGATTAAAAAATTCAAAAGTTCATACCTCAATATCTCATGTTATAGGAAAAAAATAACATATTAAATTAAGACCGTAGTTTTTATTTTTTCTTTCAAAATACTCCCATTTTTTTATAATTGCAACAAATATTATATCTTATTTAATACACTACTGTCCCTCTGACGTTGTCATCGCTCGTTTTGTTTAACCCCTAATTGTTAGTTTAAAATTTTTTTTTGACATAATTAAACAAAAAGGATTTGGATAGTAATTTTCAATAGGGTTCTTGCCACCAAAACAACAGCTAGTAGAAAAAGAATTAAATCGATTATTTTTTTTCGTGAGTTATCGTACTCGCGAATGCCCTTACATATTGATTGACATTTAAGGTTTCTTTGATTAAAACAATTTTTTTCAAATCATTTCATTAATCAATCACTTTAATATCGTGTCACGATTTTCCTTAATAAGTTCTAATTACGATGATATAGATTTTAATGTATTGAAATGTACTACAAAAAATGAAGAAATGATTTAACGTGAGTGAAATAACTGAAAATTTTGAGGCGTTTCTAAAGTACACTCATGGCGTTCGCGCTTGTAGTGTACTATTTTTTATACACTCAAAAATTTATTTTTAGGTAGATTTTAAAGGAATCCAACGATAGTATTTGTTGTTATGGAGAAATTTTCATAATATTTTGCTATGATATATCTTCTTTAGTTGAGTAGGTTTCAAGAATACCATTCGTTCGAAATTTTATATAAATAGCGCGTCTTATCATCACGATAACATCCATAATTCATAACGGGTTACAATAAAATTTGATAAAGTTTTGTTTTTTTGGGCAACTATCAAATTCAAAAAGAAATTTTAAAAATAACAAAAAATTTAATCACGGCTTTTTTCTCTTATATATGTAACTTGATTATAACATAACTTAAATATAATAACTTACATTTCATTTTTTTTTTATTTTTATTTCATGATAATTTTTAGCAATTTTATGAGGGTTTGATAATTCCAAAATTGTTTTTTATAACTCTAATTTCCATTGGATGCTAAAGAGCATTCTTATAATTATTTTTTTTTCCTATTTAACTATATCTCATTTGATCTAAATATATATTTAAGTATATCCGCGACAATACGATGACGATTTCCAGTTGGAATGTGAGATAACTGAAGAGAATGGTTAGTGGTGATGTGACAAGAGAGAAATGTCAGTGGCATTAGAGTTAAATAATTGTAATCAGGTGAATATTGAATTAATAACTTTATATTTTTTGTTTATTAACACAAGAGGATTTGATAACTTTGTTGTGGACATAAAATAGTTATTAATAGAGAATATCACATTATATATATATATATATATATATATATATATTTAAACCGTTATATGTATGACAAATTGATGCTATATTTGCTAGCAAGCAGTTCTTTTAAATGAAAATTCAAGAATAACATGAAAAAAAAAAAAATAAATAAATAAGTTGGTTTGTATTCTCCAGACGTTCTTCGAGTGGCAGTAGACTTTTGTGAGTCACCACAGGTTGTCTGATATATGGTTATAACGCGTCTCTGTTCTACAATTACGTCGAAAACTTCTAGTGACAAGGAACGAGTAAATGTTTGACTTTTTGCTATAGTAAAGCCTATATATAAATGTATACGGGTTTTACCCGTGTTTTAAACTCAAGATTTGTTGCCAGCTCTAATTTAAGTAGATTAAATTTTTTATTTTATCTTTGAATATTTTTTTATTAATAATACTTTTGTTTACAATTAAATATAAAAATAATTATAAACATATATACAATATACCTATGGCTTTGACAGAATAATATCCAAGTATGCTCTCGTTACCAAAGTAACCGAGCATTTTCGAGTGATTGATTTCTATCAAAGCAACTGCATTAGTCTACTAGATACAATAGCTAACTCTCGTCGATCAATGGCATAAAAGCATCATCTAAAGCTATTAAACTCCTGATCAAAGCATCCATGCGTAAAACTTTTATCCCTACATCCGGATAAACGATATACTTATTTTATTTTATATATCATTACACTTTACACTTCACGTCATGTGTTCACCTCACCAACTTATTTAATAACTCTAATTGAATCTTATCATTTAATTCTCTACGCACATGACTGTTTATTAAAGAGAGAGAGAGAGAGAGAGAGAGAGAGAGAGAAAGAAAAAAAAACCAAAGTTTGCGTAAATTTGATAAGAATAATTTTTCAAAACAAACAACAGATTTTTTAAACCTGAGCGAAGCCGCGATGTTAGTGGCGCGTGCGACGCGAGTCAACTAAAGGCCTAAAAGGTAAAAGTCCCTCGGCTTCTCAACTCGTGTTTTCCATGCGCCTTCATACATGTTTATATATATGTATGTATGTATGTATGTATGCCTCATCAGCGAACGCGCTTTACACATCTTCACTACTCAACTGCACTTGGTGAATGTCTTAAACTAACACATTCAAGAACTGTTCTTACTTACAAGTACACAAATTTCCATACAAATTGAATTTTATTATTACTAACATGACTGTGAACTCTAAAACTCATATAATGAATACCTATATACTAAATTTTATGTATAGCTGAGTTTAATGATAAAAGATAATGATAATGATAATGATAATAATAATTTTATTTTACACGTGAGATATAAGATGTTACTTAGATGATTAAGTTATAAAGAAAAAGAGTGACGGTACTCAAATTAAATGAAGATTTTAGTAAATATATATGGTATTAATTAAGAAATAGTGATAATTAATAATTATAGTTGTTCACGACTGCTTATAAGCAAGTAAATTAATTATGTTTCATAAAGTTTATATATGAACGTAATCATAACAAAGACAATAAAAATAATTGATGTGCTTAGAACAATATTAATTGTCCTACGCAAAGTATTATTGATTAAAATGCAATCGGTTATTGATATTAAAAGAGGTCATTGATCCATTGACGATTGTGCAAATTGATTGTTAAACGACCTCAATTTTATATAAAGCATAATATCACGGTTAATTTTATTTTTCATTTTTATATTTTATCATCAATTATTGTAATGCGGTGGTATTTTATTTTCTATATGATTGAATGAAATAAAATAAAAAATCTCTGAGAATTTTATATAAATTAAATCTTTTGACATGTTGTTAATTTTGGACACAAATTATAGTAATTAAATTTTTAAAAGATACTAATTTTTTACTGAAAACTAAAAAGTTTATGTAAATATATATTTTCTGCTGTTGTTAAATGGAGTATAGATTTATTTTTATTAAGCATTAATAAGTAAATGTTTTTTAAGCCTTTTTTTTTTATTTGCATTTTCAATAATTAAATTTTTAATCTTCGCTTTACTAATTTACATAACTCATATTTCTTAACGATGATGCAGAGATATTGGTCTGGATAAAAATAATTTTTTCTACAGTCATTATATAATATGATTAAACATATATTTAGTAAATGCTCAACATATATCAAGTTTCAAAATTCACAAGTGATTTCGATATTTCTTTAACGAGATCATCATTAATTTTGTTTACCAAAAAAAAAACGCAGGTAACAAATTTTGTTATAAATTATTTCATAACATAGTAATTCTTGAGAAAAAAATAATTTTGATATTAAGAGAGATTTCAGGGCTTTCAAAAAAAAAAATATTTTAGATCAAAGGATTTCTAGTGAAATTGGTATAGTTCTAAACAGATCAATTGATATATCAATGTAGATTTAAATAATTTTTCCCTAGGTTGCAAATTATTCTGCGACTAAAAATCGATAGAAGCCTTCATCAAGCTGTCGTAAAATTAATTGACAGTGATATATACTTCAATCATGCTATTAGTTCCATGATAATCAATAATAGCAACGAAATCGGTGATATCAAAAATATCATAAAAAATTTGAGTTGTAATTTGCTAGTTTGCCAAAGTTTTGTAAACAATTTAATGTTTGATTTGTTGTATTAACGCTCCTCTCTGTTTTCCGATAGCATTTAACTTATTTTTTATTTTTATCATTACAAACTTTTATGAGAGTAGTTCTTTGATAACTTTTGTAGCAACCATACTTTTATTTTGTAACTGGTTGGATTTGATCAAACATGATACGTATTTGTTTCACTTCAATATACGGATAAGTTGTGCTAATCAGCTGTCAAGCAGTTAAATGGCTTATACATCTCTGATAAATTTAAATTGAGGGTTTTTCTTTTATTATATATAAGTCAGGTACTTTACAATTTTTAATACATTAATCTCGAGTATTTACTTCATCAAAACATATAAATCATAATGTATTCCAAAACTAGTTAAAATCCATCTACTTGTAGTACAATACAAGAGATACGAAATTAAATACTATACATCAACTGCACTTAGCAAAAATTAAATATTAAAAAATATATAATCTCTGGCCGCAAAAATTATTTCAGATAATTATTGTAAGTTATTGTTTTACTAGGAAAAAAAAAATGGTTTTCTTATTAAATGAAAAAGCTGATGCTAATTTTTGCAAATAAATAATTTTCAGATAAATTATGATAATAAATTTTCAAATGAAAAAAAATTTTTCTGTCACAAATATTTTTTACCCTCAGTGTCTATTATTGATATTTTAATTATCTACTCACTTGGAATATAGAAAAATAAATGAATAATTTTTATAACAATCTTTTAGCATAAATAGTTATCAACGTTTTACGTAATTCTCAATAATTAATATAAATTTTCTCGATCATACAAATCAATTTTAGCTTAAATTATTATTTGCATAATATTTTATCTTCCTAAATTATCAGCTGTCAAATTTTTTTTATTGTCCTTTTATGTTGCTGTCACTTGAATATTTTCATAATTTACAAAAATATTAAATAAATCTTCGATGTAAATAGTGTTGACATAAATATTTTTTTATTTTATTTTCCTCTCAGTTACTGGCTCTTGAAGTGTCATGAGCCATATTTTTTATTTTTTTCAGCAAATAATCTATAATATACTATAATATTATAACAAAGTTCAAATAAAAATAAATTTTATACAACTATGCTTCAACTGTACAGCTGCTGATGATTCTTATATTAAAAAAAGAAAAAAAATTAGCCTATTAATTATAAATGAATAATTTTCAAAGCTGACCATTACTAGACAATATGAAAATACTTAACAAGCAGAATAATTTTTTGTTATTGTAACGTGAGACAAGTTGTGGTAACAAATCTTTATATTGGTAGACAAATAATAAATTATATAATTATTTTGTAACGATAGCTTTGTTGTGATAACAAAACTTTTTTTGTAGTAAGAAATGTTATGTTACAGTAAAAAAATTTTTTTGTTATCGTAACTAAACTGCTTAGTTAGAGTTACAAATCATCCCGTTCAAGCAACAAAATTCTTTTGTTAAAGTTACAATTGGTTTAGTTAGAGATACAATTCGTTTTGTTGGAGTAACAAATTACTTTGTTAAAGTAAAAAAAGTTATTCATCATAATTTATTTAATAGGATAAAAAAAATCTGTCTATCGGTTGACCCTGCGGCCCAGCCCTAAAACTTCCCGCTGTTTTCGAGCACCTCGAGCTCGAAAACATTGTTGCGAATACATTTTCGAGCTCTTCGAGCTCGAAAATACTATTGTATGCCATTGTTTTCGGGAAAAACCGTTTTTTAGCATTTCTTTTGTCCACGATATCTTACGAATAAATTAACTGATTGAGATGGGTGAGGCGTCAATCGACGCGTTACATTGAGTTCTAGAGCTGATCAAATTTTGTAATTGATCGAATGAGTCGCTTCGAAGATAATCGAAGAAAACCGTTTTTCACCATTTCTTTCTTGATCGATTTCTCTCGAACGAATAAACCGATTGAGATGGTCGAGGCGGCAATCGACGCGTTTTATTGAATTTTTGTGCTGATTAGATTTTGGAATTGATCGATCGAGTCATTTTTGAAAAATTTGAAAAAAACTGACAAAAAAATTTTTTTTTTGTTTTTTCTCGCGATATCTCTTAGATAAATTATCCAATTTTGATGGTTGAGGTGGCAATCGACGCGTTTTAATAAATTCTAAAGCTGATTAGATTTTTGGATTGTTTGGTTGAGTTGTTTCAAAGATATTCGCAAAAAACTGTTTTTCACCATTTCTTTCTCCAACGATAACTCTCGAACGAATTATTCGATTTAGATGTTTGAGGTGGCAATCGACGCGTTTTATTGAGTTCTAGAGCTGATTAGATTTTGAAGTCGATCGTATAAGTCGTTTTCGAGAAATCAATAAAAAACTAAAAAAAAAAAATTTTTTTTTTTTCGTAATTGGCCAATATCTTCGAGTCTACTTGATCAAATGATCTGAAATTTTCAGAAAAGTTGATGGCTGAAAAACTCTTTCGATTGCCGCCTTAACTATCCAAATCGGTTTATTAGTTAAAAAGTTATACAGAGTTTACATACATACACATACACACACACACACACACACACACACACACACACACACACACACACACACACACACACACACACACATACCTACAGACACTCGGACATCATTCTAAAAATTGTCAGAATAGCTTCCTAGGACCTAAAAACGTCGACATTTGATGAAAACTCGATTTTTGAAAATCGGGGTGAAAACAATAACTTCCCGAAATTTTTGAAAATCATCAATTTTCTTAGCGGGAAGTTAAAAAATCTGAAAACAGTTGAATCTTAAAAAAATTTCTCTTGCTGAAGTAAAAATTGAAGATAATTGACAAATAAGAAATTCTTAAATTTTGAACAGCGAAAAATTTTTACTGTAAATAACGATTCAATGAGTTATGTTTGTTATCACAACAAATTCGTTTGTTATCTCATCTTTTGTTATCTTAACAAATTTATTTTTCTACATGAATGTAAAACGTTTACTTAAAGTTATCTCACTTAAAAATAATTAGTGCTGTAAATTATTTACTAAAGGAATCTTCAATCTATGGTTAAAATCTTTTGAGATTTACAGTATTATCTTAAAATAATTTCAATCTTTAGCCTATTTTTTGTTACGCAGATGTTAAGTCAAACAACAGAGATCCGCAAGAATAAACGAGTAGTATCTCGTAATACATTATTTATCACTAAAGTGCGCAAGTGTTCGAGCTTTTAATGATAATGCTAAAAATTTCGAACATCAGTAATATTCTATTATTAATGCTAATAGCAATTAAAATTAAAATCAATTACTTGAAAATGTAAAAACTTATTAAAATTGCATTGCTTTCCTTGAAATTATAGTGGAAAAAAGTTTTATATGTATATTTTTTTTTTTTGTAACTATATTTTTATTCTACCTACACATGGCAACCTAGTAAATGAAAAGAAGAAGATATTAATGTAATAAATTGATTCAGCAATTGTCGCAGATGTAAGGGGGAAAAAATAAACTATCGTTTGCGAAAAATTTAGTATGGCTAGATGTAAAGTTAATTAAAATGGCATGTTATTCTATAGGTAAAATAAAATAAAATACAATTTTTGATGAGAATTTGTGATCAAGCTTTCATTGACACCTGTCACCTGGTAGTTATGGCATACGATGAATAATAATGAAAAATTTTAAATAAATTATCACAATGGTTCATTATTAAATCACAGGATAAACTTTTATTACATTATTTTATAGCAATAAATAGTACATATATTAAAAATAATTATTGTTTCATAAAAAATAAAAAATAAGATGGGCTAAAGTTAGTTTAAAAAGAAAGGAGGAAACATATGATATATAATTTTGCGTGCACAAAAGTAAATGGGGCGAAATTCCCAAGTGCGTTAATTAACTAATGAAGCTTAAGACCCGTTTACTCTCTATGATAATAATTTGTCCTTGAAGTCACGAGGCGTGCACTTGCTTATACAGTACTCACGTTGTAAACCTTCGCTTGTTGATGGGGATATGTGTTTTGATGATTACTATAATTATAATTATAATAATAAGGAAATAATAATGACGAAAATACGTGACCAGAGGTAGATAACGTTGACACGAACATGACAGAAGAAGATATAAATCTTGTTATGTTTAATGTTTCGCCAGTTGTCATTTATATGATCGGTTGATATAACGAGTCTAACAAGAAAAAACTCACGCTTTTAAACAATTTATTAAACTCGATGATTTCATTTAATGTAATGAAAAGTTGTTAGATTAGGAGAGACCGAGGTAAAAGGAAACATCTTTTTTTAGATGAAAAAAATTTTCTTTCTTTAAAAATGATTAGGCACGATTTGCATAAAAGGACAGGAAAAAGTGATCATTTCGGGAAATGCGGCCAACTTTAAATTTTAGATAAAAAAGAAAAATTTTTTTTGTTTACTTTTCTATTGCGAACAGAAAAAACCGGCGATAAGATGAAATAGGTCCCGATGAATAAAAATTTTGCTTGAAATAATAATTGATAATAATAATTGAAATAATTTTGCTTGAATTTTTTTCTTGAATTTTGAAAAGTGAAATTCATTTTAATAATAATAAACATCAAATCATAGCTCATAATATCTAATAATATTAAAAAATAATACAATAACTGTATGATCGTTGGCTATTGTTTTCTAATTAACTGTAATTTTTTTTACTATTAAAAAAAAAAAGGTTTAATAAACGTTCAATTTTAGTTAAAAATCAGCTTTTTATAGTTTTCAGGAAGAAAGCAAACACAAGAAAAATAATTTTTTTTTTTGCCTCAAAAATAGTAACTCATTTTACTCCGGTCCCTTGTTGTCTTAGTTTAATTAATTAATTTTTTTTTTTTTCAATTATCTCAATTAAAGATCGATGTTATTAAGCTTATTTAAAAATATAGATTCAAATTTCCGATCAAAAAGTATTGAACTTTTTCGATACAAAATTGAAATCAGATACTGGTTATGTACTTTACAATATTTTAATTTAAAAATATTTTATGGAATTTCGAATACTCAAATTTCCTCAAGTCATATGGTTTCAAATTAAAC
Source organism: Microplitis manilae (assembly GCA_030273425.1). Taxonomy (NCBI): domain Eukaryota; kingdom Metazoa; phylum Arthropoda; class Insecta; order Hymenoptera; family Braconidae; genus Microplitis; species Microplitis manilae. The sequence continues at coordinate 8,832,360 of CP092722.1, forward strand.
TTTAATGCACGATTTATACAAAGAAAACGAGAGCGTCATTCTCAGTGGATTGGTTTCAAGATTACTCCCATGTGAATACGAAAATACAAGTAAATGCAGAAGTGCAGCAAGAGTGAAGAGATTGAAAAATAGAGAAAGAGGAAAAAGTTTATAGAGAGTACGTGGCGAATTGATACTTGTATAAGCCAACTCTAACTTTAACTCATATGCCAGCTAGTCGAGTGTAACTCCCGTGGGGTTAGAGCAATTCCTAACCTCAATCTATTCCATGTGGTCGCCTCAAGGTAAAGAGAAACAATTTCTCAAAGGGAATAAATTAGCGAGATGAGACGCGTTAAAGTTGAATGGACTAGGACTAGCTGTGGGCAACGTGTTGAAGCATCTAGTAGAGGTGACGGCTTGCCAAGTTAAGAAGAGGAAACGAGATGTTACCAGCTGGAAAATGAAACCAGAAAGAGATATGAGAGACAAATAAGAGAAGAGATCTAAGACGCGTCCGCGTGTAAGTGGAAACGTAAAATGAAGATGGCAAAATTTATATATATATTTATGAAAATGTATAAATGAAAAATTTCTCTCAAAACTCCAAGTTCGTGAATAAAATTCATGGACACTAAATTCCATAAGTGAAGATAAAAAAAGTTCACTCCGCTTTGTCTTGAAATCTAGCTCCATTAAAAGAGGCTGTCACATCCGGATATAGGGTGACTTAAATGTTCCAACAGTCTCTCGAAACGGATCTTTGGTGTGGCAGCAAGCCGAGATATGTATTCATTTTCGCCAAGTGCCTCAAGGGGTGAATGTTCTCTAATCCATAAGACGTTCTACTTCTACTTCTCTATTTTAAAGTCTATCTTACAATGAAATGGGTGTAATGTCATGTTGGAAGGATTCGCCTCAGTGCCATTGTTCTTCAAGACACTGTAAGTGAAAATTAGATTTTAAAGGAAGTGTGTCCTGAACTGTAACCACATCATGTTTTCCAGCATACATATATTCATAAATAGATATATATACATTTATACTTGTGTTTGACTATTATAATCAACGATCTACTGGAAATTAATCAAGTGCACTGACCACGATTCAATGCCAGAGAATTGTATGTGCGATGGGAACACTGAGATATCACATGTGCATCGAGAATCATGAGATTATTTATGAAAGGAAGATCGATCAATTGGTTTGATCAAGACATCGATGAGAGAGACGTGGAGTATATCTAGAGTACTGACGAAGATACGATATATGTACCTGCAAGTACGCGTGAAGCCTCATTTATCTTATCTTACCCTGTTATATTCAAGTATCATTTATGATGGATAATACATGAATCTCTGTGGCATGTATAAGATCTGAGATATCTTCAAGTTTATTATATGTATTATAAAAACTGGTAGCAATGTGCTAGTTATACACTTAAATTCAACTGCTTGGGATAATAATATCGATAAATTTATATATTTTTCGGTCCAAATAATTTTTCATCAATTTTCTAAATTTATATTACTTTATTTATTGTAAAAATATGATTCTTTGTATACTTGGAAAGCTACACGAAAAGTGTCACTTAATACCATTACACAAACATGAAAAAAAACTTACTCGTTTCTGCTATGATAAATCGTTTTTAAGATACTACTTTTCTCGAATGAATGATAGTAAAATATCTTTTGATTTCATGCCAAGTTAATAATGTTTTAGGATTCTATCACTTTTTAAAAAGTATTTTCAAATGCGAGATTACAATTTTAAAACCTACAAACTTTGTCTCCCATAAAATTACTAAATAATTTTATGTCAACATGCTTCTATAAATAAAAAAATAAAATTTAAATGGATATATTTATAAAGTAAAATTTTGATCTTTGAATATTTCATTAATTGTTTTAATAATTTCAATTGAATTATTTAAACCACTAATAACTTATAGTCAAATTGAAAGTTTGACTGGTGATTTATCTATATAAAATCGTCTTTTAAATTTATTATCTCAAGAGGTTCGAGAGAAATTTCTGCTGACAAGAAAATTGCAAGTTTAAGTGACGAATCGAGATGTTCTCGTCGGCACTTGCGCTTAATTTATCAATCTACTTTAATCGATATTAATAGTTGAAATGTTATAAATTTTTAATATATGTTAAATATTTATTTAATATATAAGTTTTATGAGTATTTTTTTCTTTTGTTGTACGATATGATTATATCATTTTCAACTTAAATATTTTATTTGAAGTGCACAAATAGCGTTCGGTTTAAATATATACTATCCGATTCGAAATTCGAATCAAATCATTAAAATTTCAGAATTATTCATAGATGTTTGAATTATTCGATTTTAATTCATAAGTTTTCAAATTCAAATATTTAGTTCGAATTTCGAATATTTAATTTTTAACTCACTTGTATTAAATTCTAAAAAATAATTGTACAAAAATTTACTAACACAGTTGAAGTCCATTAACTCGGACATTTAGTCTACGGAGGAGTGGAAATTTCTTTGTATTTCCGAGTTAACAGATGGCTCTTCTCCCTTAAAAAGTGAACTACAACGCATGCGCTCTTATATCTACATGAATGATGCATGCATAAATATACACACAGACAAGCGTATACCATCAGGTGGGAGACAATCTAGCTCGTAGAGGGGGTCAAGATCGAGGGGAAGTTCCGAGATAATGGATCTGAGTTAATGTAATTCGAATTTTTTGAATAATTCAGAAAATGATAAATAATTCGATTCAATGAGAATAATTTGTAAGTTTGAATTATTAACACACTCCTAATATTTACTTTAAGAATTTATTTCCTATCAAAGTTTTATAACAATACTTTGACATCATTCCGAAACTTAAATTTCTTATTAATATTTTTAATAAAAAATTTAAATTACAAAAGAATTTAATAAAACTATTTCGGCAAACTGCAAAAGCAAATTTACCAATACGTATATATAATATATCGTGGCTTATAAAATATAAACTCAGCTAAATTGAAAATATTTAACGAACAATTATAAATTATAATGAATCTTTTGACGGATATACCGCATAATGAAGTTTGCGGTATATCAGTAATAGAGCAAGGAATAAATGGTCGTTTGATTGCTTGCGACGTAAGCCAAACTCTGATATGGAACATTAGTCGCACCAAGTTATCAGTGAGTTCCCACACAAAGTGCCTCATACATCTACATAAGTGATGCGGTAATGCAACCGTGAGACACATACACATATATACTGTATAATATCTACATCCCTTGCTCTTGTTTCACTACCGTATAGTATAATATACACTATGTAGGTTATATACTAGCCAAGAAAACATATTATGCATTGCCAAGATGCAGCTTGTTACCCGATATCAGAATCATAAAAGAGTCAGGGTACCCGTAACTTCTTGTCAAGAAGCTGCTCGCTGTAAGGGTTAAAAAAAAAAGATAAAAACTCATCAGTTTCCTTATTTTTCGTAGAGCTTCTATTCTTATGGGAAAACTACCAGGACAAAAGTACAAATATAGTTTATAAAGACATTTAATACTGGCTTGGCCACGCAGAGATTAAAAGATTTACTCGTTAAAAACTTGAGATAAGAATTCAACTATATTTAAAAAAACTTGATTTTATTTAAAGCTAAAAGGACTTAAAAAACTTAAATATTTTTATATCATTTATAGATTGGTATGTTTATATGTAAAAGTTTTACACTTTTTTTTTTCACACAAAGGTTACGAAACTCTACACTGCGAGAAAAGTTTAACGCTGCGAACGTCTTTTGAATTGAAGATTCTTTTCAATGACTGACGAAGTTGTGACAACGAAATTGTCTTTGATTAAAACCTATTTCGATATTCATTAAACAAAATTTCAGTAAATGACCCAACATTATTAAGAGGAGTCAATTTATCGTTACTTGAATCGATGGAGTAATTTAATTATTTAAAATACGGATAAATTTTAAGGAAAGAGGAAAAGTTACCGAATCAAATAATTGAACTACTTTGAAAAAATTATAAATACAAGACGAATGAATTGTCAATTTATTATAGCTGAGGGAGTTAATGTATGTTTCAAAAATTTTTTTTTTTTATTTGAATAGAATTTGTTAACTAAATCAGAATATTTCGGAATTTGAATAAAACAAATACATACTTAGTGCCAAAAATATTTTTCTTTACCTCGGCCACATTTGAACTTCCACTGATAGAGTTGAATTTTCGATTGAGATATTTGAATTTTTTTTTTAATCAATAAATTAAGATTTATTTAAAACACAGTTATAGTGAGCCTTTTGACAACTACGTGTTGTCATTGGCAGCACTTTTTTTTTCTCAGTGTAAGGAACTAAATTTTTTCTAAAGACAAAAGTACTTGAGAGCCTTAAATATTTTTATAAAATCACTTATATATCTATGACTGAATTTACATGTAAAAAGTCATAAACTTTTTTCAGTCAAAGTTTATCGCAATCTCTAGTATTTTTTGTGAGTATGTCTGTGTATACTACTAACAAGGTACAACACCGTTTTTTTTTATTGAAGGCTTAGAAACCCTATGCCACGGGATAAAATGATTTTTCTTTTTAAAGTAACTGGCTAAGCGATCACTACTCATAACTTATAATAACTGGTAATAAGCCGTGGAATTCATGGTGCTTATCTCAAGAATATGCCTAAGGCAGCTATACACTTGAGCTTAAGTTTTAAACCAAGTTCAAGATGCAAGTTAATTTAATGCTCTGTGAAATTAAAGAGAAGAATGTACGGACAATTGATTAAATCTCTAAAAATATTATTAAGTTTTTAATATATGTACGTTTCTCTTCTTTATATAAATATAAATATGTACACTGATAGAAATTTTATCTTGGCTCAAGAAATATTTTCTTGAGCCAAGAATTTATTTTTGAAGAAAAGCAATTGTCTTGCTTCAAGAAATTCTTGTCTTGATTTAGATTTTCTTGGCTCTAAAGATTTTGTATCTTTGATGGATAACTCTCGTGTCTTGACCCGAAACTAAATTATCTTCAATCGATACTATTGAATTCTTTAAGCAAGACCACTTGTCTCTTCAGCTAAAAATGTCGTATTGTTATTTTAAGAACTTTAAATTTTTGGTTCAAGTAATAATTTCTTGATGGAAGATGTTTTCAAAGTAATGAAAAAAAAAACTTTTTTTAAAATAAATTTCTATTTTAACATATCTGAAGTAAATGAATGTAGTCCTAAAAATCACTTTGAAATTTTTTATTTTTAAAATAAAAAAAAAAATTTTTTTTCAAGCTGAGTAAATTGAAATCTTGATTGAAAAATCGCGCCATTCTCGAAACAAGTCGGTAATGTCTTAAACCTACATTTTGCCTATCTCAATCCAAGAGCAAGAAATTCTTAAGCCAAATATGTCAGATTTTGTTTCAAAACAATAAAGGCTTCATCGAAGAATAAAATTCTCAAACGAAAAATTTTTTTTCTCTATTCGAGAAATTCAATTTTTTGGTTCAAAAACTTATTTCTTAAATTAAAACAATTAAAAATTTTAAAACAAGAACCACATTTTGAAGAAAAAATTTTTCTTGAATCGAGATATTTTTTCTATCAGTGTATGTAATTATTATATATTAATGTAAGTCTAAGTAGTTTGGCGTCTTGTTGTCGGAAGTTGATCGTACTAAGCGAACCATGTAATCGAATACGTCGGTTGGATCTGACGCCGAGTTTTTGCTTATAACATTCTTTTCCGATTCAAGACGTTCAAGTCGAACCAAGTGACGACAGTCAGTTGAAATTTGTCAGTTTAGTTATCCGTATGCTGTGGTTACGAAGTCGCGTTTAAGAACACATGGAGAAAACTTTTTTACCGTCGCACCATCTGGGAATTCTTTTTTGAACTTCAGCTTTACCCTTTTTTATCGTTAAACCTTTTGTTTTTGGAGCTTTCAATGTGCTCTAATGGAAAAGTTGAATTCTCTTCTAATTGAATACAAAAAAGCTTTAAGATTATTGGCAAGTAATACTTCTGCAGTAAAAAAATACAGACAATCAAATATTTTTTCAGAATTTTTTACTGAAAAATTGGAAAAAAATTACTATGTAGATCATAGTATAAGGACAATATGAAATTATGGTGGAAATCACCGATAATGAAAAAATTTTTCATTTACATTCAACAGAAATTATGTTGCGTATTAATTTTAACAAAACAATGTTTTTAAATTATTTAAAGGAATTCTTATCGGTAAAATTTATTAAAGCATATCAGAATATTTAATTGCATACTCTTGAAAATTGAAGAAAAAAACAATCTATTTCTAAAAAGTATAAGAAAAAAAAAATATTGGTAAATTTAAAAGTGCACACCTCAATTACTCATTTTATTTTTAATCATTACTGTTATTTTCAAATGTTAATTTATTTTTTTTTTTATTATGAATTCTTTTTAAGTTATAAATTATCAATATGATGTTTTTATTTCGTATTTTCAGTTTTACATTTTTTTTAAATATCCCGCCTTTTTGTCCTAGATGTCGGTTTTTTTTTTCAAACCTATACTGTTACACTAATGCTGCTGCCAATAGTTGATGGAAAGAAAACATGAAAAAACAATAACAACAGTAAAAAATAAAAACGGCATCTAAATTTTACGTGAATATGCAGTTTTACGGTTTTAATTAATTACAATTAAACTAAAAGGATTTACCCGACTAGAAAAAAAATTGTAAGACCTATTGGAATCCAATTGGGTTCCCAATTGGGAACCCAACGTTGGGTTGTAACGCATAACCCAAGATGATCCTAATCGGGTCATCCCTATTGGGTCCCAATTGGGTATACCCAACTGTTTCCCAATTAGGCACACTCTATAGGGTTTCAATTGGGTTCACCCTACAGAAACTTTAGGCCAACCCAATAAAATCCCACTAAAATCCCAACATAAGAAAAATTTGGTTAAATAAATTTTATTTAAATCCTCTCATTCTAGTACAATTTTTTTTTTATTTATTCAATTTTCGTTATGACTGTTAATTTACAATAGTGTTAGCTCACAAAAAAAATTAATTATTTCACAAATTCTCACTTTGCACGAGACACAATTTTTATAACCTATATTCACTATACTAGCACTTTAATATTATTTTGATTAATTATATTGCACTGCACTAGCACTTTCTTTATTATTAATTCTATCAATTATATTGCACGGTATTGTAACTATAAAGATATCAAAAAATTACGCCTTGATGAGTTACTTAGAACGTTTTCCAATGCAAGAGTCACGTGTATATGGGTTTTTGTCCACTAGTTATTTGTTTTATGCGCGGACCTGTCTGAACTTGTCTACGCTCGTATTATAGTCACAAGATTTTGTCGCCACGTGCATCATTGGTGTTAACATACACAACTATTCGATTTTTATCTTTACATATAATAATATATGAGCATAAGAAAGTTAGTAGATATTTCATATGGATTATTTTTCCCTTAAAGTTTTAGTTTTTTTTTTAAGTTTATAATTAAATTTATAATCTGCAAGTGATTAAAATACGTTTTACTATCGTTTTCATGTTAAAATACAGAATAAAACGTAAATATTTTGCATTTAAAAATTATTTTTAATTTTTAGAAGTAAAAATTTTTTTTTTTATAAATTTCATGTTTAGTTTTCCTAACGTGATCCCAATTATTCCCCAATTGGGTAAGACCAACAGCTAGTTATTAATTTTGACGTTGGGTCATCCTAACAAGTTCCCAATTATTTCCCAATCGGGCAAACCCATTGTCGAATCATTAATTTTAGCATTGGGTTTTCCCAACAGGTTCCCAATTATTTCCCAATCGGGTAAGCCCAACAGCAAATTATTAATTTTGACGTTGGGTCGCCCCAACAAGTTCCCAAAAATATCCCAATCGAGCAAACCCATTGCCGAGTCATTAATTTTAGCATTGGGTTAACCCAACATGTTTCCAATCCTATCCCAATTGGGTAAACCCAATTGCAATTTATTATTTTAATGTTGGGCTTACCCTATATGTTCCCAATCAAATCCCAATAGGGATAACCTTATCGGGCTTGCCCCATCAGTACCCAATGGGGTCCCAATGTATGCTTGGGGGTAATTTCTAGTCGGGTAGATAGTGATTTTCATGAGGATTTTTGTGATAAAAAATACAAAGATAATAAAATAAAGTTCGGCCGATTAATTGTGCCTATCGAGAGTTATCGTGTTTACGAAGTTTCATACGTAAGTAACAGTACTGGTTTCTTGAGCTAAAATAATTTATTTTAAATTAATAGAATAACGAATCGACTTAATATTATAGTTTCAAATTTTTCCTAAATAAATTGTTTATTTGCTAGTATGCAATTTGACCTATTTTGATGTATTTAAAAGAGTGTAGAAATATTTTTATGTGAGTAAAACAGTCGAAAAAAAATCATTTATAAAGCACCCTCAGCGCTTGAGATGTGCAAATGAGTAAACAAAGATGCATGTTTGCACGTTAATACGTCACTTAATAACTTCATCTTAATCTATTAATACTAAAATATACGAAAAGAGCCAAATATTTACGGATAAACTCGAATTAGAGAGATTTTTTATAATAAGATCACCATGCTGAGCAGTACAAAGTTTCAGGAAAGTTAGAATTTTTAAAATTAAGTTGATAAATTTTCTATTAGATAGTTTTCGCACGCCTCAAATGTGAAACATTGGGTGTATTCTATTGTCGCATAGCCGGCATTTTGCAATTGAATCATATAAAATCGTTTCAATAACTTTTATATGACAGGTAATTTTTCTAACAAAAGTAGTTTTTCAAAACGAACGAAAAGTACAATTCAAAAGTTATTTATAGAGACATCCGTTGGGATAATAAATTCTTTCAAAGTATAAAAAAAAAACTACACAGATGCTTACTTATGGACTAATACGTTACTTGTTCAATTTATTCGAATCTATTAGTACTAGAATAATTTGATAGAGTTGAATATGCATGAACAACCTTGGATTAGAGAGACTTTAATAAAATAACCATGCTGCATAATACAATGCTCTAGAAGTTGGAATTTTTAGGTTAAAGTTGTTAAATTTTCAGTTACACAATTTTTACGCACTTCAAATAACGTTCATAGTGACGTCCATTGGGATATGATTCTGAGTCGTTATAAAAAAATCTGTCAGAAGCAATACATAAACTTTATCGTAGAAGTTTTGATTCATGATTCATGCTTGGAACAATTCATATTGAACATCAAATAAAACTGAACCAACTGTTAATAATATATTTCATTCTCTTTGAATGTTAACTTTTTTTTCAATTATAACATGAGCAAGGGTGTGCATTTTTAGATTTTTCGAGTTTTTTATTTTTTATTGAAAATTTTAAAATAAAGTAATAGATTCTTTTGATGAATCATAAATAATACTTATACTGTTTTTAAATTTTCAGCCATCGTTAAAAAAAAAAATTTTCATTTTTTGCGGGCAAAATGAGATACCCCCTAGAAAAGAAAAAGGTTTTGATCAAGTTGAACTACCTACTTTAATGATAATTGTTTATTTGTCAATCACTCTTTATTATTAACTTCAAAGTAAAAGATTTAAGTTAGTTCTAATTCCAAAGAATATATTTTTAAAAAAGCAATTATATGCTGTTTAAAGTATTAAAAAATTATTAAAAGTCAATTAAACTCCAAAATTATAAAAATTATAAATACTTGCAAGTTGATTATTGAAATACATTCGAAATAATTTGATACTGAGAATTCTTTTATTGTAAATTGATAAGAAAAAAAATCAAATTTATTTCACACTATTTCTTTACAGAAACAGAATTTTCGAAAACAGTAAAAAAAATTAAAATTTGATTTGTGAATGTTTTTTATAAAATTTTGGAGGTACCCCATTTCGCCTCTCCCCTTCTCCGGTTTGCCCCTCGTTCCGCTATAATTATTTAAAATATTGAATCGTCTCACAAACACCTACATTTTTGGGTTAGTTGCATCATAAAATTTTATGCTTGCATACTTAGTTAGTGGTTTGTTTGATCAATATATTTTGATAATTTTGGGGCTGAACTTTAATATTACTAATTCATGAATATTTTTATTTTCATAAAAATCACCTGTCATGTCTACATAATCGAATTTTAACGTATAATTATCAATTATTCATAAATATTTATATAAAGTCTCATCCATAGATAATCAATATTAATTATTATCTGAACGTTACTTACTATAAATTCAATATATTCATTTACGCTCACATACTATTAATGTATTTTTGTAAATATATTATAAAAAAATAAAAATTTTTTAATGAGCATGTTATAATAATTTATTAAAATGTAAAGCGACAAACCATTCGAATAAATATATGAGAAAGCTAATTAATAATGAAGTAGACTTATTATTAATTTATTTATTGAAATTAACGATTTTCCAGTACGCTAGTTATATTTAATTACTCAGTTATGAATGAACGATTATATAAAAATAATTAAATTTTAATCACAAAATAATTTGTAGTTATTATTTAAAATAGAAATGATGATGATAAAAAATGTAGTAAATATATATTAGACAGTTTGTAAAAGACATCGATGAAGTCACGTCGTTAAAACGTGAGACGATTTTATCGGAGTAAAAGACTGAGTCCTTGGATAAGTAAGCGCCGAGGAATCATGAAGCCACGAGACCGAGAGTAAATAATATAAGAAAACGAGAATAAAAAGAAGCTAAAGAAAATGTAGGATGGAGATACGCGTTAAAGTGGCGCGTCGGTAGAGTAGACGTTGATCGGAAGTTGGAATCGCAAAAAGACGCATTAGTAAATAAAAAAAATGAAAAAAAAAAAAAAAAAAAAAAATACTTAAATAAAAATGAGAGAAAATGAAGAAGAGGGTGGAACTTTGTTGGATTATCGACAAAGTCTCACGGCATACCAACTCTTCTGGTCATACCGCGTCTATACTAGTTGAACAACGCGCATAAATCCACCGATACGACGTGAAAGTTGTATCATTTTTTTGTAAACAATATACATGTTCGACAATACATACGTACATGAGTCAAGAGGCCGAGCTGAGCTTAAAGATTAAAGATAACCAGCTAACTGCGTACAATCGATCCCATCCCCTAAGGCGACTGGCTATGGTGCTGTGACTTTGGTTCACCGATGCTGGATCAGAGGTAAATGAAATTTACGGGCTAAGCAAACTTAAAAATTTAACAATACAATTCAGAGATTGTCTATATAACGATACAATAGCTGCTGGCTTTATCCGTTCAAATATAATAACTTTTTTTTTTTTTTTTTTTTTTTAATTTTAGCCACACAAATATTGTTATTTATTATCACAGTATTTCGTTTTTAATCTTTTTCATACTAAAAATTGTCAATTTAATCCAGGCATTGGCAAGCAAAAATCAACATCACACTAGAATTTTTTTTTGAGAAAAATTTTATTAAAAAATATTAAAAACGTGTTACTTTTAATTAATTCTTCATTAAAAATAAATAAAATATTTAATTATTTTAAATTCAATTATTTTATGAGTATGTGATAATTGTAATTTATTTTTGTTGTTTACAGGATACATATATTTGTGTAAATTTTAATATTTGGTAACTATACAACTTTTGTGAATTGTTTATGACGTTTAAAATAATTTTTTAAAACAATCTATGTGTCTTATCATTGCAATGTTCTGAAGAAGCCACAAATAGTGATGAAACGTTGGCAAAAAATAATTGCACATACATAAGCGTCCTTATTTCCCGTTAATTAATTAGAATTATTGAAATTGTTAATTATATTACTTGAGTGCGAATAGAGAAACAAGTGAAAAGGCGTCTTAAAATAAATTTTAATTACCAAATACAATAATAATTTTAATTAAAATCCCACTTTAAGATAATAAAACGTAAAAGTTGAAATGATATAGCCCTGCCGTTAGCAGTTACATCTATCAAAATGATTTTAAGTAAAATTGCATTCGTTTAAAGTTAATGAAACTGATCTGGGTCTAAGTAGAAGATTGATAGTATTCGTACTAAGATTTATTGAAAATAATTTATTGTTTAAATAAGAAAAGATTGAGACAAATATTATACTATTTTTTAAGCAAAAGAAGTTTTTTTTTTGTTCAAAAATGTTTAATTACAACTTGTAGAAAAAAATGGGGAAGGTTGATCAGCTTGGACAAAATAGTTAATTTAAAATTGTCCAAAATTTTTTTTGTTCTTTTTATCTGAGTGATAGCTATTTAAATTATTTTATTGAGAACTGGAAAAAGTTAAAGTGGTTTTGGAATAAAATAGGCCGCGATTGTAAAAAAAAGTTTTTTTATAAAATACTTTAACATTGGCCTCATTGTCTAGACTGATCAACTTGCCTCACATTTGTCTACGTATCATATCTAAGCATTTTTACACAAAAACTAACTTTTTTTCATCTTAAACTATAGTTTCTAATTCTTTAAAATATAATAATTAGACAAATAAATTAGATCTCTTTGTTAAGAATAATGACTACTACTAATTGAGTATTAACTTGCAGGAAATGTTTTACTTTTTTTTTTAGCTGAGATAATCAATCAGCAAGACGTAGGATTGATTTTTGTAAGAGAAAAAAAAAACGGTTGTTAAATATAGTAAGAGGGAAACTAAATGTAGGGTGAGAAAGAAGCTGAATAATCATCAGAAATCGGTCAAAGTTAGTGCGTCGTCGTTTTCACAGTCCAATCGTGTCTCGTGACATCATGGGAGAAAAAATTTCTTATCTAAGAGGGTCCGTAATACTTTTGTCATAAGTATGGATTAGGGATAGACTAAGCCATATCTTAAATTTTTTTGTTAACCTTAATATCATGGCTACATCAAAATAAAAACAAAAAATAGAAGTTTCTTTCTTTTAGTTTCAAAAGATTGTTTACTGTACAGATTAATATTCAGCATATAAAAGAAACTTACCTTCGAGATTCGCCATTGAAAACCGGTAGCTATCAATTCTCGGTGTATTGATGTCTGAATTAAAGGGCCTCAAAGTTGCTGAGCTTACATTGTCCAAACCCTTTAACAAGAAAAAAAAAAAACAAATTAAGATTAAGTAAATATCAACATATACAAAAATTCTTTAAAAATCGTTATTATCGTTGAAAAAAAATAATGCATCAATTTAAGAAAAATGAATTTGAAAATATTTTTTTCTCACTTTTTTAAAATTATCTATCAAAGAGCTTCACGCGAACGCGTCTACCAAAAGCTTCTCGCTTTCATCGGATTTTGTGCTGAAATCCTTCAAGCATCCGACAGCCCAGCAAATGTGATTCAAGCCTCTCTTCTACAGCCATCAATTTCCGCGTCTCAGCGTTCCCATTTTCTCTCTTATATACTATATATTTTGTATTCTAGATGTGATTTTCCGGCTTCTATATAACGATAGATAGTAATAGACATACCACAGTAGATACAGCGCTCATGATTTAATGTTTCAAAGCGCTAAGATTTAAGCCTCAAGCAATAGAGTAAAGTACATTTAACAAACTTTACTTTTGCTGATTTTAAAAATAAAGTTGCATCAGACATATAAAATTGTTGAAAAGAAACCTCTTAGTGCGAAAATAAAAATAAATAAGCGGAATGAAAATTCCAATATCACAAAGTACAATCAATCAACAGCATTCAAAGTATATATATATATTTATTATCATTATGTCGCAAAGAATCGTTAGTTTTCCCATAGCCGTTACGATGGATGACAAACTGACAAGCAATCTAGCAACAAGCAGTAGAAGCTTCCGCGTTTTGAACCATTAACCGTGAATAATAGGAGTCTAGTTGGTTCGAAGAGCATATAAGTACGGATGAATGACTAATTAAGTGGGAGGTATATCAGAGGGTTCACAAAGTCGCGTGGATACTTGGCCTAGTCATAAATAGCCTTTTTTTCTATACAACCCCTATATACTCACTTGCGGTTCATCCGTGAAAGATTTACTAAAAAAAAAATATAATAAAAAACTAGTATACTAGCGAGTATGACCTCAATAACGTACGAAGAATTTATTCTGAAGCTTTGAATGCAACCGACAGCTTCAAGGGCCGTATCTCTCGGGAATGTTTTTCTCATGTGACTCTTCTGCTTCTGTACCGATCTCAGAAAGATCTATGTGACTCACTAGTAGACTACGAATGTTGAACGTCAGGACACTTTATCTTTGCGATCAATGCTTGAGGAAATGGACACTACATGTTGTGGTCTATGTTTCTTTCTAATGATCTTACAATCCTGATGTTAACAATGCCACTAAATTATTTCCATACATGGAAGTATAAAAATAGAGTTGTTTAAACGTACAAGAGCTAAGGAAATTGTTTAATCGGTAAACTTACTACTTTATTCACTGCAAAATTATTTTATCAACTTAAAATGTTATGTTTTGTACAAAATTTTTTTGTTTTTTTTTCCAAGTGTTCATTGTCTGAAATAATTAAAAACTGGAAAAATCTAAATCTAAAGTAATAACGGGGCAACTATTGGGAAAAAAAACAGTTTGAATTGATGAATCATCAAAGTTTAAATAGTAGCCCACTATACCTTAGATTCAGCTTTTTCCGATTTCCACTGTCCAAACACTTGAAAAAATTATTTTTTACTTAAAATTTTACATGGCCGCATTAAAAGACTGATGAATTTACCCTAGTTCTTTTTACAATCCGTAACTAAAAAAGAAATTTTGTTTTGTCTTAAAACAAGTATCTCATTTAGCTCCAGGCTTCTCTAAGTAAGCACACAAATTTATGCAATTATGTATGCGAAAAACTTAAGTATACAAAAGTATGGTCTCTTTGATAAAAAAAAAAAAAGCTTATAATTTAATTACTTAGTAAAATCAGAATTTTTTCATGAGCCTGTATATATGTATGTATATACATTGGTCGAAGTAAACTGGTATATGAAAGTACATGTTGGGATAGCACACATTAGCATTTACTATAGCGAATTTTCATCATCTACTGCTTTTAACTTGCCTACTTGGCTATTTTCTCCGAGCTTTTATGTTAGTGGGGACGCAGATACATAAAAAAGCAAGAATCCATTAATTTTCGAGGTATTTGTTTTTGTAAGATAGAAAGCAAGATTCATAATCCATATATGAGTACGTAACCACTAAGAAATGTACAATACAAGTATCTAACACTTACATATACATATCAAATAAACAATTTTATCATCACTCACCACATTTATTTCTTATTCTTTATTTATTATTATGATCTGGTTCTTTTTATCATCGGTTTTCGCGAATATACTTTTATAGTAAGAATACAAATGTATGACGGCGAGTAAATTTTGTAAACAACCTATGTAAGGCTATAACACCCACCTGACATCCTTTCAGAACTCGTGTATGTTTATACATAAAAATATGTTTTTTATATCTTTGTATACTATACCAGGAGCAGTCTTTGTAAATCCATGCACTGCATATACTACAATATTCAAAAAAAGTTTTTGTGGGTACGCGGAAACAGATATCAATATAAGTACATATATACATACTAAGTTGTTAGTTCAACATAAAATGTCTGATGTAATAGTATTAAAACGAGAGATTACGCGTGGGAGTACAAGAGACCGAGGTAAAAGCACTGGGCCAGCAGGCATAACAATTAGATCCAACCGGATAAGCTGACTCTTCCGGTAATGTGAACTCCGTGGATATATTAATATATATATAGTACGTTTACCTCGTTCATATCTTTTATAAATAATTATTAAGGTAAAAAAAATAAACAATATTAAAATAAAATTTTAAAATGATAATAAAATGGTGACAGATAAGACTATTTATAATTTTTCTTTTCTTTGGATTTTCTGGAGCATTATGTGTAATATGAATTTACCACAAAGAGGTGAACCCTATGGGATATTGTTTTCTTCCCACCGTCACGTTTACCGGTTGGAAGCATAAGCGAGACTTGAATCCGTGATAAACGCCGTTAGAAGCAACCGAACGTGATCCATGTACTGACTATACTCTGATGTGTTGTTTTTTTTTTATCATTTTTTCATTCCTTTTCAAAGTGTTGAACCGACAGAAAAGTTTATAACTTTTTTTTGTTAACTATAAAAAGAAGGAAAAGTGTTCACGTACTTGCACAGGAAAATTGTTTGTTGGGTTTGAAAAGTATATTAAGACTATAAGAAAAAAAGTTATTGACACAAGGGAGATGGTTACTCAATTTCAAAGTGTTTACGTTGTGTTAGATTATATAATTTGGTAGCTAGATCAAAGCATTAATTTTTTATACATTTCACACGGTTTATTACATTGCTGCACCGAGATGTGATGTAAAGAAAGAGAGAAAAAAAAATATAAACACTCTTGGGTCCTCTTGGCTGGTAAATTTTTTTCGTCCTTCAGGCATTTTGTTGGCGAATAGGGAATTTTCATAATAAAGTCCATTTCAATCGGAAGTAACTTGTTTTCTCAAGGATAGCTTTACTGGTAATTTAATTTTATTTTTCTTCTGAGAATAATAACACGAATAATGTAAACCATCATCTAACTACTTTACTTCTATTAGAAGAGTACAATATACGTAGTTGACAGTCATACTTTTTTGATGATATCCACTAAAAATGAATTAGTGAAATTCACTGCGAATCAGTGGATAGTCACTATTTCTACAGCTATAACTATACCACTAATTCAACCAGAGGTATACTTATGGTTGTTTCCCAGTGAATATTCACTAATTCGAAGTGAATTTCACTGATTCATTTTTAGAGAGATAGTATACAAAAGTCAATGAACTAGAAAAAATTTGCCTGATCTGATTCTTTGATCTTAAAAAGAATGATTGAAGATTTTCAAAGAAACTACTTTATTCTTATTTTTTTATTCTATCACCCTCTAATAAATCTTGTGGAAAAAAAAGTCAAGTGATTCTTATATGAATCGTTGTAAAATCCCTTTAGAGATATCTTTACACCCCTTGACATGTTTTTCGATACCTCATCTTTTATTTTTGTAAAAAAACAAAAAAATTAAAACAAGATTGATCGATTTTATTTAAAAACTACACGGAAAAAAATAATATGTGGAAATGGCAGATATAGGAATGTCAAAATGACATGGATAGAATTTGTTAGATTTACAAAGAAAAACTGTTAAATTAACAGATATAATCTGTGAAATTAACATAACCATAATATGTCAAATTTACAGATAAAAACTGTCAAATTCACAAAAATAATTTGTAAAAAGTTGATTATAAAGTTATATAAAATTTACAAACCAAATTTCATTCTTATGAATTATTTTGAACCCAAAGAACGTGGTTTTTAATTTTTTACAAATTATAAATTATCTTGCATTATTTAAACAATTTAATCAGTTAAGAAAATAAATCATTATTTTTGGATATTGTTAGTGGCTAATTTTCCCCCAGCTATAAAAAATCAGCTGAAAAATGGATTAATATATTGAATTTTTTTGAGTTTGACGATAAAAATTTAAAAAAATCATTTTCTCCGAATTTTCGGCTGGTCCATATTGCCCCAGGTGTCATGCGTAAGGGTAAAAGTACACAAATATATCATATTTATAGAAATTAGACGAAAAAAAAAAAATTTTTTTTTTTTATAAAATTTTGGGGGTACCCCGTTTTGCCCCCCCTCCCCCTATATGTATCTTAATGGTTTTTACTTTCTATTGTTTGCAGATTTGAACAATTATTTTACATAAATACCTAATTTTTTTAATTAAAACTTCAATTTTTAGAATATTTTTGGATATACTGTTTACATTTCACGAAATGTATAATTTTTACTCATTAAAAACAATTTCAATTATTGCTTTAATATAAATTCCACACTTTTTTTTTAATTGAATTTCGCATTTTTTGAATGTGATTATTACACCGAAAAACTGTCAAATTGACAGTTTCAGATTGACAGTTTCCACAATGTGAAAATAACATTTCCAAATTTGTTAAAGTGACAGTTTTGGGTTGACAGCGGCAAATCTGTCAATTTGACAGTTTTAACTGTTATTTTGACAAAGTCGTTTTTTCCGTGTACTATGTTGCAAAGTTCTGTTTATCTATAATAAATTATATAATAAATCAAAATATAGGGAAGACTAGAGAAAAATTATTCAGACAGCAAAAAATTATTTTTTGTTTAAATTTTTTAGATACAGTTTGTAAAAAAGAATGGGGCAAATTAGTCAGCTTGGACAATGCAGCCAATTAAAAGATTTTAATGAAAAAACATTATTGTTTTTAAAATGTTTGTTATTTAAATTATTTTTTACTCGTGACTAGAAGGAGCAGATTTTAAAGTAAAAGAGGTCATAGTGTTGACAAAAGTTTTTTTCATTTTCTGATAATTATTAATTAGCTGAACTGTCCAGTCGACCATCTTTTGTTGTTCCATCTTTTTTTAATATTCGTAATTCAGAATTTTCAAACAAAAAGAAAAAAGTTTTGATTGCCTCGAAAATGGTGTCTCATTTTACCCCAACGCTTACAAAATGTACAGTATCTCATTTCGGGTAGATTTCATTTACAAGAAGGGTTTATAAATTATATACTGTCACAAGTTATAGCAATTAGATTTGAGTTTGTAGCAGGTGTCCGTGGTCACGTGAAGGCATCCGACGTACAGTAATCTTTTATGCCTCCTCGCACTTGCTACTTACTACTATCCTTCTTTCTCTGTCAAATACTTCAGGGGTAGTAAAAGTAACTCCAAACAGTTGCGAAGCTTTCTAAATTCACGGATAACTAAGTCCACTTTACATAATTTCATGCTAATGTCTTATGGCTTCTTGCAATAAACCAAGCATATACTTACATCTATTTGAACTTTATTGTGGCTCTTCCACGAACGAAATAATCTGTCCATTTTGATAAATCGCTATTAAGTACTATTTAAAACACTCTAGATTTTACTCTTTGTCAAACACTTTTTTCATTATTATCATTTAAGTAAGTTTAAAAAAGGTTTTCATTCAAAAATTTTTTGGACGGTTATTTTTTTATTTCATCTAACAAAATAAATAAGAAGAATTTTTTTTTTCTTAATTATTCAACTATTTGATGAAATGAAATTTTAAACAAAACAGTAATAAAATTTAAAACGAAAATAAAGCACTTGAAAAAAAAAAAAAATTTCTGTTATTATGTGATATAATAATAAATAGTTTTGATTTATTACTTAAGAGTACAATGCTTAATCTGTATCACAATAGTGCTAGAGAGAATTAAAAGCAAAGTAATTGCGCGAGATGGACGGGTAGCAACCCTCAAAGCCGGTCGTAGGACGGAGTTAGTCCGAGTACTGGATGTTGTCCCGCGAGGGATTCAGCGTGGAGCCTCAATTCCGTCCTCTACTCCTCTGATGTTTTCGCCTCCCTCTTTTGCTTATACACTCATGTAAGCTCTGCTTTTCTCACTCACTCACGCGGCAAGCTACCTAGTTGTGCTTTTTATGCGCATGTGCAGCTATCGATTCCGCGAGAGTTCCCGCAGGACGTCAGATTCCTAACAGGAAAACTGTTCTAAGCATACACCAAATGCTTACAATATGTATTTATCTTCATGTATATCTATATATGTATATATTTTTAATCTTGTTTATCTTTTACGTCAAAGTAACTTCTATTGGTTAACTTATATTACTAGAATAGTAGTAGTGTTAACCCTGAAATTTCAGAGTTATTCAAAGTTTAAAGCCAGTGTGAACTTAGGTCTGTTGGTTGACCGTCAAAATGACCGCGAAACCACGATCTACTATCCCGAAGTAAGTGGTGAGAACAAATAACGAGAACAATCTCTCGTGAAATATATATGAAGAGAACTACAGGATAACGAGAAATATTACTCTGAAGATTCTATATTTAATGAAAATATTCATACTTTATTTATTATTAATTTATCTGCAGTTTTAGATAATTTGAATTAATGCTAATTTTTATAATTTTTTTTTTTTATTCGGTCTTGGAATTATTCTACATTAATCATATACTGAGCAATACAATTAAAAGTAGGGAAGAGGAGACAACATAGTTTCCTTAAGGATTTTATTTGTTTATTATCAAGCTACCTGGCACGCTGCATCACAGTCGACTAAAAAATGTTACATGAATCTTGAAAATTTTTAAAAAGAGATTTTCGATTTTTGTATTTTGCTGGAGACAATTGGTTCGTTAAAGCTATGTAGCCCATTAGGGTAAATTGAAATTACTCAGATAATTTAAAAATAAAACATTTTTCCGCGTTTTTAAGTTTCCAATTTTTATGCATATTATTTGGGTTCCAACAAAAAATTCTTCCGAATAGTGCCGGTTATTTATAAAGCAAAAATTAATTACTTTGCATCTAACAAACAGAAAAATACGCAGAAATTAAATTTAAAATTTTTTGTCACGATTCCAATTTGCTTCAATCATTGAATCCGCAGTGATAAATTAAGAGAAATTAAAAGGACAAAAAAAATTTATTCTTAAATTATTTAATATCTAAAACCAAAATAAATCAGTTAATTAAAAAATGTAATTTTTTCAAATTATCTCATTATCTATATTAAAAATTTAGCGGGTATGATAAACTGAAAACATGTATTTCTGTTAAAAGTAACACTATATGACAATAGTCCAGACGACTATTGAAAATATTTTTTTTTTTCTTTTTTGATACAATTCCCATTGGTGAATTGACTGTAACTGAAAATAAATGTAAACAGCATATATATTTGAAATAACAAATCGAGATGTGTTATACATTTCAAACACTAAAAACAAAACTTAACCATCGTTTTCCATCTACATAAGCAAGTATGAATGTATATTTGTGATTTGCTTTTAACTTAAATTTTTTATTTAAAATTTTATATTTTATATGACGATGATATCAAAGTAAAGTGTTTAAATAAAATTGAAAGCAAAGTATAAAGTAAATAAGTATATGTCTGTTAATGAATAATAGCACAATTAACTTTGCTTTCATTTATATAGTGATATAACTAACTGCTTCTATAATTATCTCAACCACATTTGTTTCACCTCCCGTTTCTCCTGTAACGTAGTTGTCTCTAAGTATCGTAAATGTACACCAGCATTATATTATGATCTTTAAAGTGAGAAAATTGTATAGAACACGACCTTAAAGCAACATGACATTAACAATAACACCAGCAGCAATATAGCAACAACATGGTGGTTAACCAACCTTACTTCCTCTGTATATATTACTTTCAGTCACTCAAATGTCATATCGAAATTCACTCGTGCATATTATACTGCATTTGAGGAGTACATCATTTAAACTTTTCAACATACAAAATTTCATTAGTGGGTCATTTTTTTTAAATATAATAAACCTCTGAAAAATTGTTTCGTGATGGTGTGAAAAATTCTTTAAAATAAAAAATAACTTTGAAGGATGCTATACAGAAATAACAACTTGTCATCTCAAGTATCGATAATTCCAGAAGGTTCGGAATTTTCCCCTTATAATAAAAAAATATATTTTATACAATCTAGTTCACAAACTTCCGGTATTTTTTTTAAAAGTTCTTATAAAAATTTATATATGTTTGATAATAATATATTTAATGACACAAAATTTTTTATATAAATTATGAAATTGCCAATATTAAATCAAGTGAAAAATTTTTCATAGAAAATTTAAAAATTATCATAAAAAAGGTGTAGGTTTCTTGCAAATATCTTTATAAATACTAAGTTATCTTAAAAATTGCAAGATAACTTTTTTGTAAAGCTTTAAATTTTGTTCAAAAGAAGGTGTTTTGTACTTTTCTTTTAATTCAATAGCTATTGCAATATTTGAAGTTGAAAAATCGAAGAATCAGACTTAGAAATTCGGAGATGAAAATTTTCTAAGTTTTTTTGGACTTCATTAGAAGCGTTATTTATTTATTTATAAAAAGACCCAACAGCCATATGGCCAGTAACAGGGTCACAAAAAGATATATAAATATAACAAAAGATGATGTGACATTGAGTTATGAAGTGAGTTAAACAAAAATTTTGCAAAAATAATAATAATAATGATAAAAAGTTGACTTTTTTTTAGCGCAAGTATATAGAAAAATAATTTTTATATTTAAATCGACTATTATGGTTGAGTTTTGGTATAATAAATAAAAATAAAAAGAATATTTTATATTATAAATCGATTTTGCAATCTTTCAATTCTTGGGTGTGTGTTAAATGTGAAATTTCCAAAAGTTATGAAGTTTTTAGTTTTAATACACTCGGGAAATGATCCAATTTTCGTTTTACCGAGGGTAAAACTATGTCTGAAAGCTCATTTTCCATCAAAATAACGGATGAGTACACTAATGGTCCGTCCAAAACGTGAGCGTCAAACATTTCATTGTTCTATTTTCGTTAAAGCAAAGCACTATTGCAATATCCTTTAAAATGTAAAATGAAGTAATAAATATAACAAAAATATTTTCGAATTCCACTCTAATTTTTCCGATTTTTATAAATAGTAGTCTTCAAATAAAGTATTCGGCTCTGGAATTGATATTAAATATTCGTTCAATATATATTTAAGAGCAAATAAACCGAATAAAAAAAAAGTAGATAAAAGTATTCACTACTGCTCTTTTATAGAATTCCGAATTTCCAGCAAGAGAAACTCCACTAAATTTTATACATAATTTTATTTCGTAAGTTGAGATTCATTATCATTTATTCTGGCTTTATTTCGTCTCTCTGTACGTTTTCTTTTTTTTTTTTGGTTTAACTACTTTGTTCTCGTCATAATTCTCTATTTTTATTCAGCAAAGATATTAGTATGAATTTACTAATTACAACTTTCATATGAAATATGAGCGAGTTTTATTTAAATGTACATAAAAATTACATATATATACATTAGGGTGTCCGTTATTTCCCAAATTGGTTTTTGACTCTGCAGCGCCCCTAAAATTTTTAGTAAATGGTCCAAAAAAAAATATCCGACCGATATAAGCTCTTAATATTGATAATAACCCGTGCCACAAAGACGATTTATTTCTCATTTAAATAACATGGGGTTTTGGTACTTTTTGCAATTAATTTTTTCTTTGCAAAGCCAGTTGATAAATTGCAGCGGCATTAACTTATTTTTGTAGAAAATTGAATGCTCTACAAAAACTTTTTCTTTACATTTTTCGAAAAAATCACTTGCGTCAAAGTTATTCAAGGTCAAAGTTGAACTAGAAATAATTTTTTATTTTTTTTTGTTTTGAACAAAAAATCATCGTTATTTATATCAAAATCTATTGTTTATTGCCGAAAATATCTTATTTTGAGTATTTTTTTGCATCTGTCAATACTATTGAAAAGAGAAGAGTCGAACATTCTCAAAAAGAAATTCCGATGAATTAAAAATTTCAGATTCACAATTACTTTTATGAAAAAATAAAATTCGTGCCTACGCATGAGCATGAAAGAGAAATGGAGTATCGTGACTAGCTGGCGTCGTGTATTGACTATGGTCACCCTGGCGGTCCTGAATCACGGTGATTCACCGTAGAATCACCGTGAACCTTCACCGTGATACTACCGTGAATCACCATAATTCAGGACCGCCAGGGCAATAGTCAATACACGACGCCGGCTAGTCACGATACTACATTTCTCTTTCATGCTCATGCGTAGGCACGAATTTTATTTTTTCATAAAAGTAATTGTGAATCTGAAATTTTTAATTCATCGGAATCTCTTTTTGAGAATGTTCGACTCTTCTCTTTTCAATAGTATTGACAGATGCAAAAAAATACTCAAAATAAGATATTTTCGGCAATAAACAATAGATTTTGTTATAAATAACGATGATTTTTTGTTCAAAACAAAAAAAAATAAAAAATTATTTCTAGTTCAACTTTGACCTTGAATAACTTTGACGCAAGTGATTTTTTCGAAAAATGTAAAGAAAAAGTTTTTGTAGAGCATTCAATTTTCTACAAAAATAAGTTAATGCCGCTGCAATTTATCAACTGGCTTTGCAAAGAAAAAATTAATTGCAAAAAGTACCAAAACCCCATGTTATTTAAATGAGAAATAAATCGTCTTTGTGGCACGGGTTATTATCAATATTAAGAGCTTATATCGGTCGGATATTTTTTTTGGACCATTTACTAAAAATTTTAGGGGCGCTGCAGAGTCAAAAACCAATTTGGGAAATAACGGACACCCTAATATACATATATTTATATATATGTTGTAAATTTAGAAATAGAAAAATTAAAGTCTTTTGATAAAAAATTCGACATGATTTGATTAAAACGAAGTGCCCGTAAATGTACTCTAAAAGTATTTCAAGAGTTTTTATTTGTCGGTTAATACTGAGGTTATTATTTTGCATAGCTTTTACGGTGCGTTTGTACTTTGCTCAAAAACCTGCAGTACACTCTTTGAATATCAGCATTTGCTGCTCCTCACGACAAAACTATAAATATGCTAGTCTGACCCTGGTAATTTTTTTTATTTTTATCTTTTACTCCGTGTCCTTCTTATTGCTGAATATATCACCGTGAAAAGTCGTGCACTCAATGCTTCTGGTTTGGATCTTACAAGGGCTCGACGTGCCGAGAAAAGTTCGCTAGACGATACCACTAACAAAAGACAAAATAAAATATTCGAGGACAATTCGTAGCACACAAGAAATTACCTTTGTATTGAAGAAATTAATATCAACATAAAATAAATGTAAATAAAAAAAATATTTACCGCTGCTTCTGCATCTTTTTATTGTCTTAAAGTAGCTTAAGAAGCATGAATTGGTTTACGTAAACAAAAAACTGTCTTTGAAAAAAAAAAAAAAAAAAAAATTGAAAATCTGAGCATATGGGCCAAAACTTTCTGCTGTTTTTGAGCTTCTCAAAGAGTTCGATAACATTATTATGAATACAATAAATAAAAAAACAAGTAACTCTTAAATTTTTGTTTACGATTGTTGTTGACAAGACGCATAGATCCGGGCAGGAATGAATTAAGTAATTGATGTGAAGAATACAAAAACTTTTGAATTGTACAATAACACCAAAATATTAAACATCTAAAACAATTTCAGAAAACGATATTTTTAACGTTTTGTAGACGGAATTTCCTAAACCATCAAACTGATCATGTGGTGATTACGAAAGGCTATGTTAAAGACAAAAATTTAGTGTAATTTTTAAAACAATTAGTTAATTGCACTATGTGCTATCGAAGAAAAATAGGGTGAATTCTTATTTTGCAATTTCTTTCGTAAACGATATCTCTCGTACAGATCAACCGATTAAGATAGTTTTTGCGACAATCGACGCGTTATGTCAAGTTCTAGAGCTGATCAGATTTTAGAACCGATTCATCAAGTCGTTCCTGAGAAATTTAAAAAAAATTGCGAAATAAATATAGTAAAAGGTCATTGGTACAGAAAAATATCTCCGGAAATAGTAAATGCTTATATGCCTGGCGGCTTTTATTACGCTGTATACTCTATGCGAGGGATATGGATGCAAAGTTCGTACATTGATTGACAGGGTTCATATCATGAATTAAATCCCTTGATTACTTCCTTTTTCTATCTCAAGTTTTTTACCCTCATGCGGTATACATCACTAAAAAATGTAACTTCCTTTTTCAATACAAGTCGACTATAATAATGCCGCGGGATTAATGGAACCCCTTAAATCCAGAGATTGACATTTAAATTCAATTATATAGGGTTGAACTAATTACTAGGAGGTTATTCTGTATAAGTCAATAAACGATAAACTATTGTCCTTAAGAGAAATAGATGTAATTCAAACTGTTTAACCTAAGAAATGCCGGAGGAGTTAAGATAATAAAAATACAATTCAATTAATAGAGCAAATGATTAATTGCTAGGGATAAAAAATTATTTTATATTTAAATGAATAAAGTTAAGAGTCCTTGTATACTATAGTTACAAGGATATTTTAGTATATTTATTTATAGGTCATCTAAATTGTCTGATAATATTCTTGGGTACTTTTTTCTTTATTCATAAAACTCAACAACTTCTGGAGTTCCCCGATAAGGATTGAGAGCAGACGTCAATCGATTAAATTAAATATAATAAAAACTCGTACTGAATTTTATCTCGATGAATTGACAAGATTGAATTGATGAAACTATATCAGCTGACACACAAAATGCTATTGTTTTTATTTATTTGGTTTTTTTTTTTATCTGTACTAGGTCATCGATTTATAAATGCAAGCTCGGTTTCTATGTATGGTCCATTAAGAAATTGGCAGATTTACGTTTAGGATAGTGGTATCAAGAGGAGAAGAGAAATTTGATCTTGCGAGAGTGTATTACTGCGGTCAAGTTAACCCAGATTTAGTCAAATATTGTAAATATATCAACAGTTTTTAAATCATAAAAGTATGAAAAGATACAACTTGAGGTTGATAATATTTGGAACTTTTGACTAACACTAATGATAATGATGACAGTAACAAAAAAATATTTTTTGAATCTTTGAAAGATAAGAAAAGATGGTAGCTTGAGAATATCGTTAATCACATAAAAAAAAAATATATATATATATATATATATATATATATATATATATATATATATATATATATATATATATATATATATATATATATATATATATATATATATATATTATTCTCTATAACTGTGGCAGGAAACAAGTAATGAGACTTGAGGGCCGATTCTTTTTTAATTGACCGCGCCCTATCTCATTGTTGTCCTACTGAAGGTTAAATTATACTAAAAGCAATAAGCTCAAACTTAGCTCAGCCAAAAATACGTTGAGGAACAATATATAAAATACTTGAGTGACAACTAGTAAGAGATTTAAATTAATTTAACAAAAACATAATAACCTCTTGTCTTAACATACAATGAATTAAAATTGAAATAGTATTTCAAGTAATTTATCAATGTATTAATCAATTGATACATTGTAAGTATATTAAAAAAATAGGATTGAACAGAATTAACCCTTTGGTAAAAGTATTTAAAAAAAAGGATCACGTTCGTGTTCATGTATGCGACCTATCGATACTGCGGAAACAGAAGAAACCGCAGAACATAGTCTACTGCCGCAGTATCTAACTTCTCTTTACTTCTCATTTACTATACTCTAGGTACTAATTTATAATACACACTCTCAATCTTAGAATTTCAATCAAAGTAACAAAGTAAATCACATATTGAGTATCGTCGAAATTTCAATCAGGCAATTTTATTAACGTATTTTTTCAAACTTAATTTATAAATACAAATAATTTTATGGTGAAAATTACTTGAAAACTTTTTAGGCAATAATAAGATAATTAAATACTTTACAGAATTTGAATACTCGTTTAAGTAATTTTTAATGCAATATAATTAAAATATACTTTTCATAGTACCAGCATCAAACTTCAAGTTTCAGTGTCTGTACAGCCAATCAAAAGAAGCCAATCTCAGCCCAATGTTTGAACAAGTATTAACTATTTAACTATTTAACTAAAAATTCAAATTATTTTCCTAAAATGAATCAGTGAAAAGAACTGCAAACCAGTGACTATTCTTTGATTGGAGTACTTGTCACTGATTTATTTTAAAAGAGTATAACATAATCGATTTTACTATTTAGCTGATAGAAATTTATCGAAAAAATATTCATCTATTACTTGATTAAAATTATGGTACATAAATTCTATTCAATGAACATGAAAAATTACTGCATTATCGGTAATTTATGTCATATTTGCATATTTTGTTTACATTGCTACCTGCAGCATAGTAATTTCTTATGCAGTGAATACCGAAAAATTATCAGAGCGTAAAATTCTTCCTTTAAACCAAACTACGTCGTATGTTCATTTTAAACTAAAACATGAATTCAACTTAAATTTTTTTACCCTTATTAAAGAATATTCCAAAATAACCTTGAAGAATCAACGATTTCTTTTTTTCTTTTTACTGCTTTTACTTGCTTGTCACTCAATACATTAGAGTATATTCGTTCAAGGCTGTTTGCTACTCAGGAAATCGAAAAGTCGCAGGTAGTCAACCAATCTTCATTATTATCATCTATCGTCTGATATTTTCAGCTTTTTTTTTTGTTTGTACAGGAAACGTCTTTCTAAAAAATTAAGGATGTAACAGTGTTTTGACAAGCTTTTAAGTTATTATCTGGGCCATGGTCACTTTTAATCATAAATCAATGAAATGTCATTCGATAGTAGAAATTTATATTTTAACTGCGCAATATAATTTTTTTAAGTTAACTTTTTAAGGTCAACAAAACTTCATATTCGCACCTTAAATACTCAGCAATTAACCTAAATATGTTGTAATGTACTAAATGATAATTGGTATTTTCCCAACCATTATCACGAAAATATCAGAACCAGAATGTTAAATATTGTCGTGTATCGTGTCACACAACTTTCATGGTATCTAGTATCAGGTTATCACGTGGGATTTCCCACGCGTAATAATCTCCCCTGAGACTATGAGGAAATATAAATCAAAAGTATGAAAATATAATAATGTATATGCGAAATATAGTTGTTGTACAACCCGAGTCGAAATTCAAGTTCTGTTTTAATTGTAAAAGTATTCAAATCCTTTGTAGTTCAATTTGCCGCTTCCCCAAACGCCTGTTTTGATTGTATAAGATGACGCAGACTAAAAGTACAACCAAACCAGACCTACAAAATGCTCTTTAATCGTAAACATTACCCACATTTTTATTATTATTATTATTTTTCTAACATTTTCTACAACGAAACCAGGCGTAAAATAATAATAATAGTAAGGATAATAATAATGAGTATGTAAATAGTCTTTGAAATCTGCGGACGCGGGTTCGAGTCTCACTTTGAGTCACTTTTTTTTTTTAAATAATAATAATAATATTAATAATATTAATAATAATAATAAATAAATAAATAATTATTTTATAGTATATTAAAATAATCACAAAATATTTAAATAATAATAAAATAATTATAATTATAATTATTACTAATACTAATAATATTCTTGTATAAGATTCTTCCCAATTCAATATTTATGATAATACCCGTGGATACTATACTTAATACTAAAAACTAAAAAAGTTATAAATTCCAAAAGTGCACACCTCAATCGCTCATTTTATTTTTAATTATTACTTTTATTTAATAACATTAGTTTTTTTTTTAATATGAATTTTTCTATTCACCTTTTATATTGTTAATTTTATTTTTTTTTTACTTCTTATTTTCAGTTTAATTTTTTTTTTTTTTTTGCATATTTCAAACATGAAAGCGCTGAGGGTGCTCTATTGTCGCTCGGTTTTTTTATTTATTCTAAATATCCCGTGTTTTTGTCTTAGATCTCCTCTCCCTTAAATATTCGACCCAATGGACTGTCATTTGTAGAGGCGTGGCTTACGACTCGGTTATATGAGCTTACTAAAGTTTTCGCTCGCATATCGGTTGCGTAGCGTTGCGGTTAGCGCATAAGACTGGCGAGCGTTAGGTGATAGGTTCGAATCCCGGGAGTTGCGATTTTTCGTCGATTATTTCTTTCTACGATAATCTTAATTTAATTAATAGCATGAGTGTACTGAGTCATAGAATCTAATAAGATATTCTGCGTCTTTCAGTTCCTACCAATCCGACGTTTCTCGAACTTCAGAATATAGTATATTACACACCTAGGGAAGGAAAGTAAGAAATGTCTCAGAGCATGTAATTGTTGGCCGAGGCGAAGCCGAGGTCAACAAACATGTGATCTGAGGCTTTCTTATTTACTTCCCGAGGAGTGTATACTATTTTTCTCGACGACGGAGGCGGAAAGCGGCATCTTCGTTTTGTACAGCGGGACGAAAGTTGACGCTTTCCGCCCGGAGGCGAGAAAAAAATATTTCTACATTAAAATTTTTTTTGTATTTGAGCCAAATTTAATTATTTTATTATGCATATTTATAATTTTATAATAATTATGATTTCATAATTAAAACAGTGGTGTCGCTTCTAACGTGTTGACGTGTTTTTAGTTTCTTTATTTTTTTTATAATAAATAAGTATTATTTTTATTGTTATTATTATTAATAATAGTAATATTATTATTATTAATAATAGTAATATTATTTAAAAACAAAAAAAAAATAATAATGGGCCTGAGTGGGATTCGAACCCGCGCCCTCAGATCTGAAATAATATTAACATTATTATTGTTATTATTATATTTAATATTATGATTATTCAACGTCTGGTTTCGTTGTAAACTTGGTATATTGGGACAAAACTCCTCGAGTTACAACTAAACCAGACGTACGCTGATACAGTACTCAATAACACAAGGTCTGTTTTGATCGTACATTTTTCTGGAATTAAGTCGAGAAAAAATTACAACGAAAACAGAACTTAGATTTCGACTCGGGAATGTCGTTATAATTATTTTTTGTTTGTCGAAACTAGCATATGACCCATAGTAGGGACATGCATTGCCTATTTATAACATATTGACTGACCCCAAATTCTTTAGTTTCCTGCTTTTCTAATGCAGTATATACTGTCGTTTGCTGTTTCTTCACATTATTAAACTGACACCACCTTTTTACTGCGTTGTAATAAATTAATTATGAATTAAATTGATAGAAACTAAAGAAAAATCTATGTATAGATGGATATATTTTTATGAAATTTTTGCATACTTAAGCATAGATCTTAGATCAAATCGTGTGTTCTGGAGCCTAAAGCAAAGCGTCAGCTGACGCCTGTTCTAAGATTAGCTGATCGGAGGAGAAAACCGGCTCTATATTTATCGAACATGGGCGTTGCAGTTGCCGGTGCAACACACTAGCGGCAGTGAATATATTCTTGACGATGTGATTCAAGTACACTAAGGCCATTGAGCTTATTCATTCGTGCTTTTGAATTTTATAAAATCTTTCACATATAGTGAATGTACTTTAAATATAGTTTAATTAGCAAATAATTTATTGTTAACCTCAGTAGAAATGACTTAATGATACCATGATTTAATCCACATATTGGCTAGCATATTTTGATGTTTTTTAAAAATCACTTTATTTGTACTGCAATCTAAAAACAAGCATGTAGTCGAAAACAACGCATTTCAGATAACATTAAAACGCGATCAGCATACCATAGATATTTAACATACTTTAAAATGTGTGAAAAGTTAAAAAAAACTACAGTTTGATTTTGGCCTTAAACATGGAACAAATTTAACGTGTGTAAAAATAACACACTTATTTTTAGAGTGTAAAAGGAATGAATTTTTATAACCATTGACAATATTAGTGAACCGTGGCAAAAGGAGACACCATTTTCAAAACCATGTAAAACTGTTTTTATCTATACATTTATCACTCTCTTTAGGAACAAGAAGAATAGATCCTTAAAAGATTTATTCACGATGTTCAAATCACAGACGGTAAAAATCGCCTCAAAATAACTTTATTTCCATCATATTTTTTTCCGTTTATGATGAAAAATAATAACATTTATTTTATGCTGCAGTGTCGTTTTAAAATTTAATTAAGTTAAGTATCGAAATGATATCGAATAATTTTTCATTCTCAGAAATTTGAACAATTTTTTGAGTAAGTATTTTTGCATAACTTAATAATTTGTTACTGATCCATAAAACTGAAGATAATGAATGACCATTCAGTATCCTCAAATGACGTGGTTTTTCTAATCAACGATTGGCAGCTATAAAACGAGCAATGAAATCACCAAAACGAATCCATTTGTCGTGAAAACGTTTTTTAAGTGTGGTTAGGGTGTAAAAGTCGTAGAAAATAAAGCGATAAAAGGTAAGTCGTTTAAGTCTAAGAAATTCAAAGAGGATGAAAAGAGAATGAGTCATCGACGGTGGTCGAAAAAACCGGCAATTGTACAAAGGAAGACACGGGTGGCAAGCAGTCGATTTCTCGTCGTTCTTTACATCATGTGTTCATGTTTAAAGCATTCAAATCGGTGTTCCTGTGCTTACTTTAAGAAATACAACGTCGGTGTGCGACCCTCATGGAGTGAATGCCAAAAATTGCTGACAGGCATCTAGACTCTAGTCTTTAAATTTTTGTCCTCAGAAAGATGGAAAAGCCACTCATCACATTGCTTTTTTCAAGTTTTTACAGCTACCTATATATATTTCGTATTGTTTCGAGCATTGTATGTAAGGCTTCCTGCTGATCTAACACTCAATTTTTACTCAACACATGTGTACGTGCCGACAACATCTAAGTCTTAAAGGCACTCGAAGGTAAAGTTGCGAAATGAATTGAATATTTCTCTCACGGTGGTCACATTTTTTCCCTCCCAAGTACTTTATGAGATTCCAGGCAATATCTCATGAATACTTAAAAAAAAAGGCTCGTTAATATAAGAGCCCAAAAAGTTGAGGTAACAAAAATACGAATAATTAATTTAATATGTAATAATTAATCAAGAACATTACTTGACAGATTAATTCGCGGAATGGAAATTTCCATTTTTTTTTTTTTTTTGTACTTAAATTTTCTAGTAATAATTCAAACTGTAATGAGATATTTTGAAGAGGTTTAAAAATTTTAAATAATTTTATTAACAAAAGAAACAAGTGTTATTATCAAATCACCTAGAAAGTATTCAGGAGAATGTCAATAAAATTTATTCTCACTGGGGTGTGTATGTTTAGTATCGTAAAAATCATTGAGGGAAAACATTGTGTTGAGAGCTGCACTTTGATGATCTACCCTAGTGAAAAAGTTTGGGGTGTATCTAACAACAAGAAATTGATGACCCTGACACAATGCTAACAAGGAACCTGAAAATTTTATTTTACTCCACCCAACACAAATATTTCATTCCACCTTGCATTAAATAATAAATTTTATCATGAATACATTTTTATTGCACTTTTGTTATTGTATATCATTATTTACGACTGATTTTTTTCTTTTTAGTTAAATATATATAAACGATAAAAAAAAATTTTAATTAAAATGAAAATGTTTGCATACAATCAAAACTTTAGTAACATTTTTTTTCTTTAAATTTCAAACCTATATTACTAATACGAAAATTTCAATAAACGCACCCTGTTTGCCTTTTAATCTTCAGCCCTTAAATCAACTGTGAACAGAAATATATATAAATGGGAAGACTAAATAACTGGTAGCCCTTTTTAGTATTTGTCTGAACTGCTAGTTATGATATATATATATATTTGCTTTCAAAGAGAGCTATGCACATATTTCTTTCATCTTTAGTTTTCATTTTTCTTTTTCATGTTTCTATAAAATAATTTTTTTTTCCTCAAATGTAAGAGTCAAAATGTCTGCAATGAAGAGAAACCATTTGTATAACTTACAGTCATAATACTTGTGACTTTGCTTCAATATTTTTAAACCTTATGATTTTTTTTCTTTTTATATAAATACCCACACCCGTAAATTCGTACGTTAAACACTAAAACTGATAGAAGTAACTCTATTCCCTCTATAGTCG
Organism: Microplitis manilae; assembly: GCA_030273425.1. Classification (NCBI taxonomy): domain Eukaryota; kingdom Metazoa; phylum Arthropoda; class Insecta; order Hymenoptera; family Braconidae; genus Microplitis; species Microplitis manilae. The sequence continues at coordinate 8,865,886 of CP092722.1, forward strand.
CAACCCTTTCGTTATTTACTTCTCGTACTTCGTTTATATGAATATATATATATTTTTTAGTTTTTTCTTAGTTATAGAAATCTTATTTTCGCATGCACCGCTTTCCAAACAACCAAATATCTATCAAATGATACATACTTATAGTATATATCGGTTGTACTTAACTGTTGACAGGATTGTTCGACAATATGTATTGATTTCATTTGGATCAACTTAGATGCTTCCGATCCCATTCTAAATCTAATAAATTCATGATAGGCCTAAATTATGATTGTATATCATTATCTCAAGTATAAAATATGTACTCCGACTTAAAACAATGATAATTTTTAGTTTTTAATACAACGTAATAACTGTTTTATTAAATTAGACATAGTATTCTTAAACTTGAGTATAGTTAAAAAAAAACTGACAAAACAAAATAATAAAATGAAAATATTATAAATAAATGAATAAAAAAAATCACGAAATATTATTATATTAGTAGTATTGATTAGGCATGAGCAAATAATGTTAGAATCAAATAGTTCGAATTTTCAACTAATTAGAAAAATTATAATTATTTTTACGTTTTCTAATTATTTGTTAAATTTCGAAAATTAAGCTTTTAACTCACATGTGATAACTTATTAAAATTTTTTTACAATAATTTATTAATAAGTCGGATATTTGAAATAATTCGAAAACTGACAAATACGTCAATTTTTTTTTTAATAGTTAGAAAATTGATGAAGAGTTAAAAAAGTGCCGAACAATTTGAAATGTTTCGAAAACTCTAATATTAAATCAAGTATTAATATTCAATCTGATACGAATAATTCGAACAATTTAATTATTTAAACTTGAACACTCTTGATGTTTATTTATTTATTCATTTAAAAAATGATTTAGTCTCAAGTCAATTTTTGTGAGATTAACATGTATCGATCTCTGGTAACATTAAAATGATGTTTTTGTATTTAAACTCTTGTACCCCTATGCGTTTATAAAAGATGTATATTATTGAAAAGTTTTAATCCTGGATAAAAAAAAAGAAAAAGATTACGGTACGCTTTCATAGGGGATACAAAAAAAAATTTCTGCCTGAGAACTCGATAATCAATAAATAGTAAAAGTAATTTTAAAAAAATCTGAAAAGGTTTAAAAAAAGTTAATAAACGTAGGATAGATTTTTTGTTAACTTTTCTTTGCCTAAGGCAGTTGTCGATAAATAAATTTTACGCTCGTCTAAAGAATATTGAATACTTGAATATTCTAATTAGTATTTTATACAAAATTTCAATACACGTTAACTCTGTAAGATAAAACAACTAGAACCATTGTTTAACGTTGCTCGGTTGAGGTATTTTCCGTTTTTCGTTACGAAACTCAGTAACTGCATGACCCGAAGCTATGTTTACATTTCGCCCTGTACTTTTGAGTGTTGTTACCTGTTCTACCGACGGTTAGTAAATTGCAAGGAAAATTCATCCAAAGGGGTTGCGTGTTCATGAACAATTCAGTGAGGGTGCTGTGTTGCGTGCGCACAACTCGACATTATGCGTCGGCACGTGCCGACACTGCCGTGCATGCAATTTACCAAATTTCCGGAAGCGAGACGTTGACTTCAAGGCCTGCAAGGAAGGCATATATGATTATCTACAAGTTACAGAGTTGTTGACCGGCAGTTGAATTTTAAATCAGTGTTATTTTTCGATGCTTCAACGGAAATAATGAAAAATGATCATCAAATATGTACACATAAAAAAAGTTGACTTGGCCCAACATAATTTTTGTTTTCATTCTTTTTATTCTTGGGCTGAGTAAAATTACCTCTTTTAAATTCGAGAACATTTTCTTTTAATGAGATAATAAAAATATTGAATCAAGAGTAATTAGATTTTAATCTAAGTAAAACAATCTTAATTTAAGAGTATTTTTTTTTAATGACGTTTATTTTTTTTAAAACCAAGCAAAAAAAGCTATTGTGACAAGATGCTTTTCTGTCTTAGTTGGTGAGTATAGTGCTTTGTTTTAATATATATCAATACCTCAAGCCAAGAACTTTTTTGTGAGGCAGAAGAAAATTTACTCTCCGTATAAAAAAACTACTTTATCGACTCAAGACAACAGTCTATTGGAATACAAAATTTTTAATCTTGTTTCAAACGTCTACGTTCATTTGTCGCAACATAATAAAGGACTTGAACTGAGATATTGCTTACCATTAAATTGAGTACTTTTCATCCTTGACTTGAATCGCAGATTATCTTGATTCAAAATGAAGTATTCTTAAAATAAGAATTTTTTACTCTTCGAACAAATGATTTTATTTTTAGGTGTAAAATCTAATTTTCTCACTTTATGTATCTTAATTTAAGAAATATATAATATATGGGACTAATAAAAAAAAATCGGTCTACCGGTGGACCCTACCGGCCTGCTCCAAAATTTCCCGCTTTTTTCAAGCTCCAGGAGCTCGAAAACATGAGTGTGAATGCATTTTCGAACTCGGAATTACGCTTGCGTGTGATTGTTTTTTTATGAGCTTTTCAAGCTCAAACAAGTTATATTTTATGTTAAGGTTCGATTTTTCACAGCTTTCAGATATTAACGAGCCGCGCCGAATAACGCCTTGACGATCAAAATCGGTTTATCCATTCAAAAGTTAAAGATATTTTTTACATACGTATTTACGTACGTATACATACACACATACATACACTCGGACATGATCTTAAAACTATAGTCAGAATAGCTTCCTAGAACCTCAAAACGTCAAGATCTGATCGAAATTTGATTTTCGAAAATCGGACCGAAACCAAGAACTTCCTGAATTTTTTAAATTTTTCAATTTTCTCAAAATAGTATACACTCCTCGGGGAGTAAATAAGAAAGCCTCAGATCACATGTTTGTTACATTATATATATATATATATATATATATATATATATATATTACATGTGATCTGAGACATTTCTTACTTTCCTTCCCTAGGTGAGTAATATACTATTTAACATAAATATCGTATACAAACATGATGTATACAAATGATCAATTATTCTACTTATAAATTGTGAGTTCTTGAAGTATAGACAGATTGTTTAAACCAAAAAAATGTGCACTCTGTTGAAAAATGCCTGGTTATACAGAACAAAATATTTCTTGGCACAAAAAAAGCTTATTTCGATAATCAAGAAAATAATGAATGAACAAAGTTTAAATAAAGGCCCATTTTACCTCAACCAGCTTTTTCGTTTTCATTAAAGTAATTCTGGTACCAACCCGACTTTCAAAAAAAAATTTGCTTCTCAATAGTTTAAATTGATCACACTATCCGGGCTGACCAACTTGCCTTATCCTTTTCTACGAACCGTCACTAAGCTTTTTTTAACAATAACAAAATTGTTACATAAATGTGATATTTTTCACGTACGACAATGTAGAATTTTAATTTAAGGTGAATATAAACCTAATTAGTAAATTTCAATAAGCCATTTAGAGTTTTAGTGTAAAGGATTCCAACAAAGACTCTAGTTTTTTAATGAATTTGAAGTTAATCAAGTTTTACAACTGCTTTTTTTTAAAATCCTGATACAGTTTTGATTTAATAAACTTTGTTTCTTATTAACTTAACTCATAATAAAGAAATAGAAGCATATAAAACCTTAAATTAAAATTAAAGAGCTGTCAAGAATTATCTAAAATTATACATTAGTTCGATAAAGAACCCACTTTTTTTATTGCTGGAACACACGTCTGCGTTTACATATCTTTTTTTTTTTTTTAATTCAAACACTCATTCGAAATTTAAAATATTAAATTTTATCGATCAACAAAGGGTTTCCTATCAATTTAGTCAATAAATTACAGTTTTACGATGGCAATTGTGTATGGCATATAACTTTTTTTGGCAGCTGTGTTTATTGAACACTTAAGAAATGTATAAAAGATATGTATTCTGTAAATATGATAAATAGAAAGGCGCCATTTAACGGAAGTGACCAATGTCGTATGTATATAGCTAGATATCGTCGTGGCGCAATTCCGGTTCAGCAGCTGCGTACCATCTGTGAATTATATTCTTCGCTAAAAAGCTTACGTGGTTCATTCGATTAGATCCCTAACATCTATATATACATATGTTATATATGCATAAGATTTTTTATTATTCATTTTTAGTTCCGTATTTCTTCTTTTATCGAATAAAAAAATAACGAAAAAAAAAAAAAATGATGTAGCGAGAGAGTGGGTTTAATAACGCGTGACAGCGTGGTTAGCAGTAATGATAGTCTTTAGGGCGCATTATACTCGAGGTAAAATTGTCGGTTGCACGTGAGAAGGCTCAAATATGAGACTTGCATTTCAGTTAAAGTTTAAAATACGTGAGAAAAAAGTCAACAAAAAATGATCAATAATTCATCAAATTTTGCTGATAACTAACTTTAAAATTAAAAAAAAAAAAATAGATATCTTGACACATTCTTAAGACGAAAAAATAATTACGAGGGTTAAGTGAATTTCAGCAGAAAAAGACTAATTTTAAACGCGGTCTAATGAGAGTATGATTGGGATCGTTATGAGACACATAAAAACAGAAAAGAAAAAGAAGAAGGTGAGAGAAACACGAAAGACGCATGTGTATAGCCTGAGGATACTTTATACCTTCACCTCCCTCACATACTTCGAAACATAAATAAGCCTCTTCGAACGGACGACCGATGTTTCTACCGTGGATGTAAAAATATTTGTTCGGTAAAGCAACAGCTTAGCTTAATTTCACGCCTATCTCGGATTTAGTTCTGGGTACTAAAAATTTCAATTTTAGAGATATTTTAAAAAATTCAAAATTAAGATCTAAAATCATTTGTATTTGATATATTACAATTATATTCTGAGAATATTTAAATTATTATTTTATATCTTAAAAAGGTATTTTTCTTTGTTATTGATGAAATGTATTTAATATATTTTGTGGGAAAATATTTAAAAAGAACACAATTCAATGAAACTTTCTATTATTAAATACTATATTAAATGTCCATTAATCATAAAACATTATATCAATCTATCATTTGTTGTGTCATGTCGAAAAAATAAATATAAATTTTAAGTTTAATATAAATAACATTATTTTCGATAATCTTAAGAAATAAAAGTTGAAATTTATATATTCCACACTCATCTTAACACGTCGGTGCTCAATTAATATAAACTACTGTGGGGGACTAAAATTATGTTTGAACTCCCTATATTACAACAGAGGGGTTGAAAATGCCTGAAGAAAAGTTTGCAAAAGTGAGTACATAAATATAGTCGAAGAAATCGCAGTATTATGGCGGTGGATAGACTCTTGGGGATATGTATACAAAGAAAGTAAAACGATGAAAGAGAAAGATCAAGAGTTAAATACATTTGAAAAAAAAAAATAATAAAAAAAATCCAAGTGTATTTTAATGTGTGATGTCATGATAAAAAAAATATTGCAAAAGACGAAAAGAATATACAGAAAGAATAAAGCTAACGAAATGCGGGTGCCAGGATCTTCCTCAGACCTGAATCTCGGTTATATTTTTTTTGTTTCGCTATCCGCGTCTTCATTATTTCCTAGAAAGAAAGACGATCTCTGTTGGTTGATCTAAAAAGACTGAAAGAGTGTTCTTGGCGTTTGAACAAAGGCGATGGGCGTACGAGGACAAAACCACATGAATAAATTGAGAAGGCATATGTATATGGAGCTAAAAAAGGATAACCAATAGAAATAAAAAACAGACGAAATGAAAAAAAAAGTATCGCGGCTAAAAAGATACAGAGCGATGTTGTGTGCTTAGTTATCCTGTCATTGTATCTGTTATCCTGTCATCGTGTCTGTTCTTGTCACGCTTTTAAATTCGAAACCAACAGAATATTTTTTATGATTGTATACATTCATTTGAGTATGATTGTGTACTGATGAGCATTAAACTCTTCACCTCATACAGACGAAAGACGAGTGCTTGGTCACTGGATAATTCAGGCGTCAAAAGGAAGCAAGAGTAACGCACGAGGAAATAATACTTGTGAACGAATAAGTACTTGACGTCCATCCATGGATCCATTAGAAGACACATGTGCATGTGTGTTGCTAAGAAGTGCCATCGACATTTTGACTGACGATAAGTAGACAGGATTTAAAATCGAATGAAATCTTTTCCGCTAAGTCAGATCAAGAAATACTGTGACACCAACCAAGAATTTCGAGTACCACTCATGACATATTTTTTATTTTTTTAAATGTCCATCGATAAATATCAGTTCCATTTAGTACAGTTTACTATCACTGATGCAGGAAAAAGGAATGAATAATCACTCGTTAGCACAACAAGCCATAAATCTTAGGATTTTTCGAACCAATGAGCGTTTCGTTTAAGTTGAAGAATAGCATTTAGAGAAAATGAGCAGGACACTGCCGAAAGCAGTCGTCGTCAATGAAGATTGTAGATGTGTTTAATTGGCCGTGTACTTTGATTGTTAAATTTTCATGCTTGTGTGGTGTTACGATTATTTTGTCTCTATGAATCACATTAAATTTATGATCTAATCGAATAATAACTAATTAATTGTTGATTTATTATGAAAAATTTTATGAAAGTTATAATATATTATGTATTATTGAATTTATTATAATCTTCTAAATTGTTTATTCAAATATGTATATATTTTTATTACAAAATACAAATTTATAGATATATGATGTGACTGTATAAAATGTTAAAGAAAAGAAAAAGATAAAAGGAAGATGGTGAGATGTATATATGGAGAGAGGAGCTAAAAATATCTCGCTTATGCTTCGGGCACTGCACTCTACTCCGGATTCTTATGATAAATATTTCTTCCCAAACGTGTTACTGACCGAGTAGACTGAGTGTAGTGTATGAATGTATGATGACGCACTTTAACTCAACATTTTTTTCCTACTGTAGGCTTATAAAATCGTCAGAGCTCGGGAAAAATAACGTCAGCGATTAAAACTTTTTTTTTTTTTAGATAAATCCCTTGTCAAATATATTTCATTTAAATATGTGTGCATTCATTTTCTCAAGTTATAACTAATCTCACTGTACAGAAATAGATTAGTTATTTCTGAGAAATCTGTAACATTTATATGTATATATATATATATTCAACAAAGGACTTAATTTACTAGAATCCATGAAATATGTTAATGTTAAGTAAAATAAAATCTTTTTAGCTGGGCCATTTTAATAAAGCGTGAATTGGGCGGTGTGAAATTAGTTAGCTTAGTTGTTCTGCTCGTAAAATTTAAAACAGCGCGATTCGATTCGAGTGAGAATATAATATAAACGCGTGACTCTTCCCCTTAGGGCTATTGCTTACGTCCCTGGGAATGGAGCTTTAGATTTTTTCGCACGAATGTACACACCCGCTTGATATTCTATACAGCCTATACGCTAATGTACTAGTCGGTAGATATATATACTTGCTTTACTAGTGTATCGTTTAAATTCACTTGGATACGATGATAGTTGAAGAAGTTAAGAACCGCGTGCAGTCCCACCAGCCTGGCGCCAAGCAATAATAACTGTTCACCCACGCTGAGATCAGCTTCAGGGTTTTTTGCATCCCATTCGTGATGTGTTGTATAGTATCCAAATGAAACTGATAATCCTTTCAGGACGATACATCATAAACCATGTGTTAAACTTAACATTTTACAATGTATATTAAAGTTTAAAAAATTAAATTAAATTTATTTTTTTATTTCACTTGTTATTTATTGTTATAACCGTACTTTTTGTAAAATGTAAACATCTATAACAGCGTTATTATTTTTATGAAACTAAGTTTAAAAAAAAAAATAAAAATACAATAACAGTCTATTATAACTCACATAAAAATCCCCTTCATCTATTTTTATGGGTCAATGTACGGCTCTCAAAGAAATGTCAATCGGATTGTATGTTATTTTCTTTTTTTTTTTTTTTTTTCATGTTATGCCAAGAGCCCATTTCAAAGTTCTGAGACCGAGACAATCGACCCTTTCGTCTAGTTTCACTCCATGTCTAACGTAGAAATGATCACAAAGTCGATAAGAACATTAGGTATTGATCATGACTTGAGGGCATCGTCTGTCTCCCAATCTACAAAAATTCTCCCTTACGTGCTTAAGAACACCCTCGTAACATTTACGGAAGACATAAATTCATGTGTTTTCTCGATTAGATGGTCTGGTAGTCCATGTACTATACATATATGTATGTACATATATATATTATTATGCTTTGAGGTCAAAGTAATCTGATTTCAACATCTAATACATCGTAGAATCACATTAATGTGAGTATATGCTTTTCCAGATGTAATGCTTTATTCTAGCTTCCCCGTTGGGATCAAGATGGATGATGATGTTTAGTGACATCAAGAGTAAGTAAGATGAGAAAAAAGTTTAAGACAGTAGAAAATGCAAAAAAATTGTTGGAACATCAAGACTGATTCATTTAATGCATTTTTTATGATTATACTATCTATCTCTTTCATTGCTTTTATCTCTAAGTAAATTAAATCTGATAAATCTTAATTCACAAGATATAGCGAAGTATATTATAATATATTGCTTACTTCCATAGTAAATTGAGTTAAACTAAAAGAATTTCATAAAAATACCGATGAACATGGTCAAACTTAGGTTTTTACTATGTACTAATTTATGGTTTTATACCACATTACTTTGAATAGAATAGAGAACTTTTTATATCAAAAATCGACAATTTTTCAAATTTTCATTAAAACCAAAATTTTATACCATCATTAAATTAGATTTATGTGATAATTAAACTCCTTGACAGATATGTAGCATTTTATACAATTAGTACAATTATGTATAAGACGTGAGTTGTGTAAATTGACATCCAAGCTAAAAGCGAATTTGTCAATACACGAGTGTATTATACGAAAGTTGCCGTATAGATTTATACATTAGTGTTTTCAAAAATATTTGAAAAGTGCGCCAAGGCGTGCTGATAGAAGCAAGTTATAAAAGACGCTTATAAATTTTGCCACAAGATAAGTCAATGATTTTATTCTGTATTTTTTATATACGCTATACCTATACTTTCGTATAACTAAAAAATATATTTTTACCAAACCTGCGCCAAAAATTTACAATCCTGCCTTGTTTAGAGGGAAGAAAGTCGTTCTTTCCTTTTATGAGAAAAAAAATAATAATAATAATTAGCGCATGCGCCCGTCTTCTCTCAAAGAGAGGCAAAAATTTAAACTTTCAGGTGCAGATCTGGTGGAAGATTGTATACACACTACAGATAAAAGTAAGACGTCGACGAAAAATTATTCTCATTTGAAATGGTATGGTGTCATAGTAAAGCCGGACCATGTTGGTCGCCTGACGAAAGTTTAAATAAGCGCATGCAAAAGTTACTATAGCCATAGTAAAATTGACAACGATTATATCCCAAACTACTGTAACCATTGTAAATTTTACTATGGCTATAGTGGTTTTTTCCGTGTGAGGTCACAACTTAAACAATTAGGTATCTTCGTTATTTCCTGTGCGACCTCTAATGTTTTAGCTGTTGGCTGTAGGCTGTAAATCTCGTAAATTTAAAATATGTATGAGACAAACGTTATGTTCAAGTGAAGATTTAGTAAGAATAAAGTTTTTAAGTAAATTTACCAAGCATTGAAATATTATTTTAACCAAATCGGAATGTCACACAAAGTCGTACCAATATTTAACATAATATATCGACTGTGGCACCTGAATATAATAAAATCAGGAAAATGTACATTCGAAACGAATTATGATAATTCTTCTCTACAACAGCTCGAAAAGAAAGCTTGAGTGGTAGCAATCTGGGAGGTTTACTCGCTTACAGAAACGAAAAGGATCGTTTTAGCAAATATACATGTATATATGGATATATGTATATTATGGAACGCAAGGAAACTCCAAGGGTGGTGACGGTGAGTCATGCTTTCGCCCCCGTCATTCAATCCCCATTCTCGTTTCCTCTTTCATGCCTTAACTATCTCTCACTCGCGGAGAGATATTTTCACTCTGATCGACGATATATCTAGACTTATAGTCTTAAGTTTCTTTTATTGTTAATATCTACAAAAATTTAGAAAAAAGATCTGTTAAGTAATTGAAGTAATCCTCGAAATCCACAAACATCCTTTCGTTGGCGCCATTATGATAAAAAAGAAAAAAGTTATTGAGAGATCGTCGAGATCTGCGTGCGCAAAAAAATATAGCGAACCGAAAAGTAGAGAAGATAGGGTTGTCCTCTAGTCATTTTTAAAGACGAAGGACAAAATAATTTAATGTTATTCCGAATTATTCAGGGAAACGCTGAGCGGTCCGTCAAGGTCCTCGCGTCCAGCTGGTGTTGAATCATCCAGCGCAGGATAAGCGCGCGCACAACCAACTAATACTTCGTGTATTTCTGACTCTTTTACTTGTACTGTCTGCGTATGCGACGTTGTCACATTTTCTAAAGCAGATTTGCGTACTCTTTTATCGTATTTCTGTTTTATTATTATTTTTTTTTTTTTTATCGTTTCGTTTTGTCGGCTTATGTGAGCTTAACTAAACATAGAACATTACTAGTCAAATCGATTGTTTGTTTTTTTACTATTTAGATAAATATAGAGACTTTTTTAAATTATAACACACTGCAGTTTATCGTGTCAGACATACAGCGTATAATGATCTCAATATTATATTTTTATAAATCCGTACGATATGATACAAGTAGTATCCATCCACAACGCGATATGCTAATGTCATATTCATTGTATTTATTACATTACACAAGACATAAAAGCACACATATATATATATATATATATATATATATATATATATATATATATCCAACAACGATGTATCATATGAGGATTAAGTACCATAACTGACCACAAGTTCTGGAATGTTACAGCGAGCATAAGCTTGTTGTCAGACTCAGTATGCGGCTCATAATTGTCCAAGAGTAATAGCCGACGTTTACAAGTAATGATCGAGTATATATGTATATGCATATGTAAGTAGAAAAAAAAAATATTGTTAATGTAGCAATGGTAATGGCGCAAAAACTCGACTGGGAAAAGAATATGAGCAAATGCATAAAGCGCAAGCGCATTAATGTCAGCCCGGGTAATTCAAGTAGCTGTTTCTGTTGCACTTATTCTTAACAAAACCACAATAGATGTAACTGTAAGTCGAAACTTGAGACTGGGTTATTTTCTGCACCCGACATCAATGACCGAATAAGAGTCACTTTTTAAAATGTACCCAAGTTTTAAGGACCAAATGAGACGTATGTGCTGATCTTAAACCATTAAATTATTGTATAGTTAACTGAAAGTGTGGGAATATAATTAAAAAGAGGTTGGGTGAACAACAGGAATGGATTTTCGGGGTGAGTGTAGGGTCAGTTAGACGTTGTAGCAATTACTGAAAGCTGAATTACAAATTTAAACTGTGGTTACTGTTACTGCTAATAGCTAAAAAGCAATATTAAGTCTAATATCGCAACTAAATTCAAAGGAGTGCCTCCACATGGCTGTTATTATAAGAGAGAGTGAACGCTAATGATAAATGATAACATTACGATAATGGCTACATAATGATATTGATATTTTTTATATGAGTCCTCTTTAATATATTTTCATGGCGATAACGCAAAAGTTGGGCTGATAAGAATGACTAATGTTCACGGAACTTTATCATACTTTCCATGCTTACTTTTTTATACTTAATATACGTCTGGAAAATTCTAAGCACGAATATATATATATATATAGAAAGAAATGATGTTTATAATTCTTAGACTTGCGATTCGCACGTGTATTGATAGTAATATCACGTACCATGCCTTCATCGATAGATCCGTCCTCCTCAAAGTAACAATCGTCCATCTCTTCCGGTGGCAACTCACTAGATGCTTCCGGTGACTCCTTAAAATCTTTATAGTCTTTCCAATCCATTTTTACTATCGGTCAACGAATTAAAAATATATGTACTTTATATATATATATATATATATATTTCCCAAATTATTAAAGATTCCGTTTGTTTCACTAATCACATATCGATTCAATCGATAATTTATCAACACCACGTTTTAAATTTTTCCCTCCCATCATTTCTCACTTTTTCTATTTAGTCATCAAGTTAATTTAACAATCGCCCACATAAAATTTTTGAGTCATAGGAATTTCAATAAGCAAGAACTTGACATCAATCGAATGTCAAGACAACATATATTGTTTAAAATATACGTAATTATTAGTTTTGGCACATATAAAAAATTTTTAAATATATGTATAATAAATCACAATCACTAACACTTGCAATATTATTATAATTCAAAGGAATTTAAATGTCACTTAAAGAACACAATTGATTATTTAAATATAAATACCAACTAAATTTATCTATTTATATATTATATTTATTGTGAATAAATGTAAAATAATTAGTGGCGATATAGCAGCGCGTAAACGAGAGGAAACGTGATGTTAGCGCGCGTGCGGATAAGCTCTATTGCAGCTGCTGCAACTGCGGGCGAACTGGGAATGCTGGAAGTAGTAGTATGGAGGATGGCTCGAGGTACTGGTCGGAGTAGCCGGCCGGAAAGCGACGGCTGCTTCGCGTATATAGCCCGGCTTGCTATGGCTATGGTACAACACGCAGTCAGAGTGTGGAGAGAGTGGATCGCGTCACGCAGAGAGCGACAAAGACCGCGGAAATACTATGTTGGAAAGTGGAGTAAGAGAACCAACTGAGTTAAAAACATTCGAGGCCTAAATAAGAACAAGGGAGACAGAAACAGCGGGGGCGTGCAAGTGTTGCTTCTCTCTTTAATTTTGGCTTCTCACTTTTTTTTCAACTTTTTATCCTTCTCACGCAACTTACCAACCATACCAGAGTTGTTTAGTCTTTCGTTCCTACATAACTTGTCTTTTTTTTCTGTTCCCCACTCTAAAAAGTTTCTGCTCCTACCACTCGCTGACAGTTACCGGGTTCAGGGACGATCCTTCCAGACTCGATTCGGGGAGTTCTGACTGGTTCTGACGTAAGGATTCCCCGCTAGTTTATAGTACTATTGTGTATATAGATGCACTAAGGAGAATCCTGAGAGCTGATGCGGGGGTGAAGGGTAAAAATTATACCCGATGGATACTGATCGATGGTGCTGATGGATTAGCACGGAATAATGAGTCAAAATGAACCAAGCGAAAACACAATATGTTGTACAAGCATAATCTTTAAGAAATTAATATTATTTTTTTCCTCTTTTTTAAAGGCTTTATTTGTTGATAATCATCCAAGTGTTAAAATTAATGAGTTCAAATTATTTGGAGTTTGCATGAACGCTTGGAGCAATTAACATTTTATTTTTATGTCAGAAATAAAAAATAAAATATATTTATTCGAAAGGGCAAATAATTCGTTACAAATAGAAATAATAAATATATTCCGACTTGGTATGTGTATTTTGATAAGTTAACCCGAATGAGTTATGAGTAAATTAAGTGAGCAAGTATGAGTCAAGAATAGTAAAAAAAAAAAAAAAAGAGAACAAGCGCTATAAAGGGTTAGTAAACGGCGCCGAGGATATTTCGGGTTCATGGATGGCTGCCTCTAATGAAATACTGGGTGATACATCCCTGATTCTTTCTCTCTTTCTCGCTTTATCTGTCACTGGCTCTCTTGTCGAGCTTCAGTAGCAAGGGGGTCTGATGGAAGACCGGGATGAGAAAGTACTATACTACAGGATTCAGGGGTAGGATTTGATGCAATACAAGGACAGAAGAAAGGGAAATGGTATGGATGTATGGTAGAGCATGAGAGAGAAGAGAAAGAGATGGTGCATACAATGGTTGCCCTTGGCAACCAACGCGGCTTATGCTTCGTCCAACACACTCAGAATATGCTACAGCGTGTATTTGTTACGATTGATGTGTGACTGTACATGAACCACCAGCAGTCTAGTACACACATACACATACATACATAACAGTTATATATCACAACATCATACACATCCTTTTACTCAACTGTAAACGTGGATATACGTATTCATACCTCCACACAATTACGGAGATTTATATGCGTGGGTGAGTTAATTGATTTTCCTTTTGTTGAACGAGGGCGATGTCCCTGGTCGATCGGTCCACGGAAAATACATTATCAGTCTGAAGAGGATATTTAAAACCACATAAAGGGAATACAAATTTTTTTTTTCCAAAATAAAAATTAAATGTAACAAAAACACATATTGCGAAATTAATATCTGTAATTTAATATTACAACTTAGTAGCTAGATTTGTCGGACGACTAGGTAACTAGTTCACAGAGTTTATCGGGCCGGAAGTGAGTGGCTAGTTTCGAAAGATTGCGCAGCGATCGTAGGAGCTCTATATCATACTTCAAATGATTGAGCAGAAAAATTTAATACCTCTATCTTTTACTGGCCAATAATAATTTTTCAATATATTTACGCGTTATGGAATGAAATTAGTGGATTATTTAAAAGTTATCATAAAAGATTATATTCTTTCGCTGACTGTACTATTGTTATTATTCTACAGAATTTATTATAATTTATGAATTTACTAATCACGATATATACAGTCATATATAATTGATGCATAAGGATATGAAAATTCAAATTTAACGGTGAAATTTTCTGGTCAACCAATGAAAAAATCAATTTGAAAATACATAATTATAATAATATAATAACTCTGGATAACGTTGACTTGTCAAGAGTAACATTGTCCGCCCCAAAAAAATAATAGTCGTGACTCATAACATAAATAATTCATTTTTTATACGCATAATCAATAGGAGGTTCAGAATAAAAATATACCCAATTTTTGAGCAGGAAAAAAAACCCACATTTACTTTCAATAAACGGTCCAAGTTACGCTGATTAGGCCAAAGCTAGATTGACAACAATAGTTATTTTTAAGGTACATAAGCTAGAATAAATTTAAACTATTTTGTATTTAAAAAATAATATTTTTAATTAATTTATATAAAAGTTTTCATGTTTAGTTAAACTTAAAATAGAAACATATGTTCTATTAAATTATACCTAACTAGACAGAATACATTAATTAACAAAAACTCAATTATTTTTGATAGTCTTTAAAAAATTAGTACCATAAAATCGTATGATATTACTTCCTTTATGAGTCATTTACGACTATAAAATATCGTAGCTTCGTGAAAATTGTGCTGACCAAATTCTCGAATTATGGCTTCGTATACATATTACTCAACCCTAAAAGGTTAAGCCTAAATGTATAGATTATTGACCACGAAGTAGGGCTCAACCTAATACGCAACTTGCCAATCAAGAGAACTCTGCACCATAAACTAGGATATATGTAAGCAAATTCTTAGAGGTATCTTTCATTCAAACAACCAATTCAATAGTATTATATTTGGAGTGATCGTTTTCTCCTTTTCTGATTTTTTTAAAAGAACACAATGAAAAAATTAAAACTCAAACGGATGTTCACGATTGTTATCAGGTTATCATTCTGCATTATTAATCGAAGGGTTATAATATTACAATATCATATTTGTTAAAAGTTTGAATCACCTTATCCTCTTAAAAGATATTAATGAAGTTATTGTTGTTATTTCATGCACATCAACTTCCGTTGATCACGTATATAAAGTTTATAGCCACAATAGAAACTAATTAATTAAAAAAAAACAAATGTGAGTATTCCTCCGTATATAATTATGCCATTATTTTTAATGAATAATATAGTCGTAATTATGAGATAACACAATTAATGAGATCGTCAAAAAAGATAGTATAATAATTTTATACATATTATTTATAGGATGATTAAAATATTATTCTATGTTAAAATTTTATAATAATATATAACTAGAACGTCATCGAAAATGTCACGTTGATGACGCGATGAGAAAACAGCTTGCTCGAAGAGTGTCAAGGGGATGATTTATCATTTAGACTAACGGGTATCTTGGCCCTGTCATGCTACAATCACGTTTACGTGTCGTAACGAACGTATACTGTGTACACGTTAAGTAAAATGTGGGTGGGCGTAATACAACGAACCTATTTTATGCCCTACAGAAAGACTATAATATAACTTTTGTAATATACCCCACGCTTTTCTATCTTGTTATTTTGTTATATATATAGGTAACATAACTATACTAGAAAAGTGTGCAGCAATTACACTTATTGCATATGATATTAAAAAAATCAAAAGAAGAAATATAATTTTTATTACATGGACAAAAAATAAGCAAATATTTCTATATGGAATATAAACTGGTGGAACTAATGGCATCCCATAATTTTTACTTTTGACGTGAGCAAAAAATTATTTTTCCACAAGTAAAATGTGTTATCATATATTAAAAGTTATTTTTAGCGTTCATATCTTTTACTAATGGATAGTCACTTTTACTTATGTCAAAAGTAAAAATTATTAGATCCCATTTGCAGTTACAATTTACTTTGTATGTTAGACACCCGTGTAAAAAAATTCGTTCTGAAAAGATTCCGTGAAAGTAAGACATGTATAACTTCTAAATTTGAGACAGATTGGATCTTCAAGCTGAACTATTTTCAAAGTTTTAGGATTTTAAGAGTAAAAAATATAGTTGATTTAGAGCTTTATGTGGACGAATTTTAAGTCAAATGAGAACATTTGGAAATTATCAATCTGAAGACATATTTACTATTTTTTTTCTTTCCAATACATAGAAATTACGAATTAACGATTTCTGAACGACAGAACGACAAAAACATGAAGTAAAAATACATTTTGAGAATTGTGTTTTAAAATCATTATCATCTGGCTTAAAAGTCGTCTACGTTAAGTTCTAAATCAGCCATATTTTTAATATTAAAATCCTAAAAATTAAAAAAAAAAGTTCAACTCAAGTTCTAAAGTGTCTTTAATTTAGAAGTTCTATACGCCGAACCTTTTTGAAATTATTCGGGGACGAATTTTTTTACACGAGTAATTATAATTAAATTTTGAGTTTTATATTTAGTAGTTTTTATAAAAATTTAGTTATTGTATTTGTTCTTGTAGTAGCATTTTTATAAAATTTTGCTATAAGATATTTTAACTATTTGTGTAAATTTTAAAAATAAAACATTGGTTCAAAAACTTATATATAGATTCTAATGAAATTAATGAACTTATTTTAAGAGTAAGTATTTAGATCAAGTTTACAAATGAGTAAAATTGGTCTATTAGTATAGAAGTGATGACCATTTAGGTACCCGAAAATAATGAAAAATTTTACTTCCATGGCTTTTTCTCCAATAAGTTGCTCTACTCTAAAATGACTAAAATGAAGAGCTATTATTGAGAAATCTGTTTCTATTTCATCTGCCGGATGGTCTTTTGAATTTTACCATAAGCAAATTTAAAAATATATACATGTTAAAATGTTTTCATTGTTCAATGTACAATATGTACATAGTCAAGGATTCAATGTGTCATGTTTTTTGAGTTATTTTATTGTAAGTAAAGAGAAAGTTGTATTGGTCTTTTTAGTTGAACATTACAGCTAATCGCAAATAAATAAATAAATATGTATACATATACATACTATGTAACGCAAAATGAATAGAAATAAAAAAGGATATTATTCTACTCATTCAAACTAATGCGTTATTTCACCTATGAGGTCATGGTAAGTCATCTTGACCTCGAAACTTCATTGTACATAGTTGTAAAACGTTTATGAGAACTAAGCGCCCAGATTTAAAAGTGAAGATTTGCATCTTTGCGAACGGCGCAAAGACTCTGAGTTAGTAACATTACCGACAATTTATACCAAGAAAAGCTTGTAGATATGTATACGTATATCTAACAACTAAAACTGTTAGCTACGATGGTAAATAAAAATAAAATTCCATAAGAAATTTCACATAGTTTGAGTTCATGGAATAACCTGAGCGATGTCCTCTTCTTTATCTCTCCCTATGTGGTCATATTTTGTTTATGAGAGGTCTGAACTTTTCTTTTTATCGCATTCAAGTCTATGAACGGTACTATCCTTGTTGCACTTGCACAGTAAATGGAAACTTTGTCCATGTTTTTCTATTAAACAAATTAATATTTTAAAAAATGGAAATGTAGATTCATAGATTATAGAGTAACGTATCGAGTCTTGTTCTTAATTTTGCGTTAGAGGATTTGCTTGCGAGAAAAATTTGTACAAAAATTACTACAGATTCTCTGTATGCATTATTCGTCGGACAGTACGTTTGTCGGCTTGGCACCCACTATAGATATACCCTTAGCTACAGAGTACCGACAAAACGCATTGCCCACTGAGAGCAACAGTTCCCAATTCACTTTGTCGTAGACAATGATCGGACAACAGCGAAACAGCGAGATAAAAAGTGTATGTATAAGAATAAACATAACAGGGATGGTTGTTGGATAAAGACGAGCGAGTAAAATAAGAAAAATGAGTTTAGTTTGTTCACGACAAGGATCAAACAATGGTTATCGTTTAAAATAAAATAAAAAAGAAAAACATGCCCGATGCAAATTTAATGGAAATATCCAAGTATATGAATAATTCTCTGAATAAATTTATGTAGTATTTTATTTTTTTTCATGCTCATATATACTCTCTTGAAATCAAATAGAGTATTATAACTGAGTCGCAATGCATATGCAATATATTTCTCAGCTATAAGTATATTACTAAGAATTTAAGAAATTTTATCACTAAGTTCACTATAGAACCAATATAAGTCACTTTTAACTTATTAATGAAGCAAAATTGCTCATCAAACTAGTGAAATTCACAGATGGCAATAATAATAAAAAATCCGCTGTTAATGTTAATGAGTAAGGACGATTATTATTCTGTTACATTTTGCTTGGTCTTATTACGGAACCTTTAAGGCTGCTATGAGCAACCGCTTTATCCACTGAATTGTTCAATCATAAGTATACAATAGCATGTCATTTAGTTATTTATGAGAGTTATAATTATTTTTGTCAATGACTAATAATTTCATTGATAGACTATTGTAATAACATATAATATTTTTGAATGATTTATAAAAACAAATTAATAACCACAAAATATTGCAGTGAATAAAGAATTATTGAGACATACTTCAAGTATAAATTAAAAATAGTTAATGAATCAACTCAAAATGGTCAAGATGTTTA
The DNA here is from genome assembly GCA_030273425.1 of Microplitis manilae. NCBI lineage: Eukaryota > Metazoa > Arthropoda > Insecta > Hymenoptera > Braconidae > Microplitis > Microplitis manilae. Next base: position 8,885,099 of record CP092722.1, read on the forward strand.
TTAAGTTATTAATAGTAACATAGATTTGGGAGCACATGTTAAGTATATTTTTATGCGGATAAAAATTGAAATAATGTTCACTAATTCAATAGTGAAAAATTAAGTCATCATGTACACGAAGAAAAAAAACAATAACTATTGCCGAGCGTAACACTAACCCAGACAATGAGCGTATTTGGACGAACAATTAAGTATATCGTAAATCGATGTTTTACTAAACACATATTTATTACATTAACTGGATTCATGTTTTACAGAGCAATGGTCCCTTTTTTTATTTTCTCCGCGTAAGTCAGCTAAATTTTTACTAATTGATGGTTCAAAATGTTACTATGACAGTGAAAAATTCAGCTATTGGCGAATTAGTAAATTTTGACTGACGTTTTTAGAGTCAAATATGTTTTAATCAGTAAAAATTCAACAAATTTTTTTTCAGAGAGTACATTAGAGAGGTCACGCTGTAGCCTGGTGTTTAATTTAACCTTGAAGGCGATATTAAAACAGTACCGGTAGCAATATTAAAATGTTTCCCAGTGTTAAGCGATGTTAATAAAAAAAAGTAGTTTTATTTTTGAAGTATCAGAAGTCGAATTGTACTCCAAATACAAAAATAAAACAGTTTTATTGTTTCATAAATTAATGACACAACAGATTTACCAACTTATAAAGAAATTCAGATAATATTTCTCCACATTAATATGCTAATGTGATTGTATTAAATTTGGGAATCCAATTTTTATAATTTAAGTCTTTTTGCAAACTAAATCAGCGAGAATAATAAAATAAAATTATCAATGATTAATTTATGAGATTTAAATCAGTTATTTTCTTATGAAAACTATCAGAGTTAAAAGAAAAATGATCATTATGTTGTTCCTAAATATTTAATTTGATAAGCGATCAAAAATTGATGCAGTTTGTTCAGTTTAATAAAAGTGGAATTGCTTATTTTATAGATAATAAAACTGCTTTTATCTCAATTAACGATAATTTTGTAATTCCAACGAAACAATATGATGATTATTACTATTGTTTTTTTTTCTGTTTTGTAAATTCTGAAACACTTATACTCACACTCTCATACTCCGATTGGTATTAATTTACTCTATATGTACACCGTTTTAACTTCAGTCAGACAGCATCATCGCTACACACTGGTGTCAATTCATTCAAACACCACTTTTTTGACAGTGTGCATATTGTATATAGAAGATGCAATATAAATAAACATAGTCGACATGCATTTTATTAATTACTCAAAGCAATTTTCAGAGTTGGTGATAATACAGTTGATTGGTTTTAACTGACTATTAAACAGTCGATGTTAGTTGTTTATTAGATTAATACCGCTTATTGAGGATAATTAGAAGGCATACCGCTTCTGGCGCCGGGTTTCTTGAGCTGTGAGAATAAGTCGGATCTTATTTCTATCTACCCGTTGCTGTAATAAAGTAAAGATATAAATAAAAATAAAAATATAGAGTAACGGAGAGACAATAATATACCACGCACGATTGAAACGAATTGCTCTTGCCGGAAAACGAAATTGCGAAAGCAGCTCGCCCGCGATCACTATCTCGTATAATGAATTATCTTTTTGCCTGCACGTGGCGCGAACAGTGAAAGATATTATACTACATATAGAATACAAGATTCGTGTTATATTTTATTAACAATAATACTATTTCCGTGGTTGAGAATATAACACACTATAATTCTCCCTCTCATGAACTTCCAACCGAGTAAATTGACTATCGCTCGTTTTAGGTTAATGACGCGAAGTATATACCGATATCGTTACTGATGGAGTTAAAAGGAAATAAATGAACACTATTTAGAGTTCAATGACATACAATGTGGCTCTGTAAGGTTTCATACATACATATGTGTGTATATATATATATATATATATATATATATATATATATATATATATATATATCAAAGGTTTATTCTCTACTATTCACAACAATAATTTTTTAAAGAAATATCTTCAAATTATTATAATAAAAAATATATAAAATATTCATACGTGAAGAAGATAAAAATTTTTTTAAGTTTCTAATGCAAGTCACGAGGTACCGCAAAGAAAAAAAAAATAAAATATATGTGTGGTTGCACGATTTTGCGGTAAGAATGCGGCAAAATATTCACGATGAGAAGAGTGAAGGAACTTGAATAACTCACAGAGAAATGAGACGAAAAGTGTAAAGCAAAAAAATTAAATATCAAATGAAAATTAGATGGTAGAGTTTTTTGATAAGAAAAAAAAGGAACAAGCATACATAAATTGCAGTTATTTGTGAAAAGGTATGCTAGTTCTTTATTTTTACTTCTTTATTTCTTTGAACTTTTTTTTTTTACTTTTCTTACATTCGTTATTATTGTTATTATTCTCACTCTTTTGGCATTCACCGCAAACTCCCAACGCGGCCAAATTTCGTCCAGGCAAAATCATCACGAGTACTGTTCTCTGTATTTGGCCTGAGGCACTATGAAGATTGCCCTCGTTATGCTCTCACTTTTTACTCGTTTTTCACATCTACTTCTGTTATATTTTTATCTACTTCAAACTTGCCACATTTTTTTTACCACTCTATTCTACAGTTTTTTTTTTTTTTATTTGAAGATCAGTTCAATATATTTTTTTTTATTTAAGAAAATTTTTTATTCAATAAAATGAATTTAAATATTTTTATAAAAAGATCTTGTTTCTGAGCTGGGCACAATTGTTTATTCCAGCGAAATAGGATTTCTAAGTTATCGACAGCAGTAAACTATTTTTTTACAGAAAAAGTTACCAAATTAAAACAAAATGGTCATTCAAAAAACAAAAAATAAAATAATAAATAACAAGTGCATGCATTACAAAGGGTTTCTAATGGACACTGAATCTGTATCCTAAAAGGAACCATATAAGGCGAAACACCCGCGGTTCACCACAACACAGAAGCAAGAGCAAAACAACATAAGCAGTGGATTTAGTCGGTCTATCGCCTTTTTTCCTCGTTTACCTTTTGCTCCGTTTCTCGTTGCTTCTGTGAATAATCCTACGTTACGCCGTGCGGGCTCATGGGCGCCTCGGCGCCGGATTTAGACTTTGGACTTAAATAAAGCCGCAAAGACAAAAACAAAAGCGAACCCTCAAGTATTTTTGTTTTATTTTAAACCAACAAAAACAATTTTAAGTAGTAAAGTACTGAGAGTACTTTCGATTTACAAAATATGATAAAAAATAATGTAACGAACAAAAAAAAAATGTTTACAAACAAAATCATTTTTGTAAGTAGCAATATTACCTAAGTCCATAATTTTGAGAATACTATTTTTATTTTTTTTTACGTTTTCTGTAAGCGATCATTGTATTACATATGTTTCATGCTTGGAAAGGTATAAAAATCGCATATCGCAAAAAAAAAAGAAAATGTAATGGAGCCGATTCCTTTAAAAATCAAAACAAAAAATATTCTTTCCTCAAAAAATGAAATTAGACAATCTGCTACTCGGAACGTCATTATGTACTGTTTTTTCTTACCGTGTGTGAAAAATGCAGAAATAAAGATTTGGAACTTTTAGAACTTTTCGTTGGATCTTTGATGATAACTTTAATATTTTCACACCCAGATACAATTTGCGGCTTAACGTTGGATCTAACTAGTTGATACCCATCTTCGGATTGTTTTTTCTTTCTAAATGAACCGCAAAGCATTGTTGGGTAAACTAATTATTATAAATTATTAATTCACATTCAATGTATTTTTTGACACATGCTAAAGAATAATTTTCAATGCTGTTCATAAATTAAGTTTGTCGCGTTCTCGTTCAGAATACAGAAATAAAAACGAAATGGGTCGGGAGACAGTGTTTAAAAATAATCTTCACGGTGACTTGAATTCATTGGATTGCGACACGTTTCGCTTGAGTTGTTCGAACTCCAGGTCGTTTCACAAACGGGATATACTATCAGTTCTTTATTTCTCTTTATCTCGCGGTTTTTCTTGTCGTTCTCTTGCTCGACTTCTTTCTACTCTTTTACTTTTCCTATGAGCGACCACCTTGGCACCAGTCGCGAATTCCTGCACCTGTTTATTTTAATCTTTTTATTTTTCTTCTTTCATTACTTTACTCACTTAAGCCTTCATCTCTAATTATTGTTTTTATTTCTCACCAAATAGACTGAATAATTTAAACTTTAAATCTTCACTTGTCTTGTACTTTTTCTTATTTATTTTTTTTTATTTCCGCTGTCTTGAAATTTATAGCGGGATAATCATCAGTAAATTAAATCTTTCAATCTTTCAGTACCAAAAAAAAAAAGTCTTTTATCACATAGTCAATGTTTTGATCCTTTTACCAACTGCACATTGAGGATACATTTGTATCACTTGAATAATTATTAATTACAAAAGACGCATTATACCGCACTTCCTGTTGATATCTATCACAACAAATATCAATCAACATCACAAATAATTGCTCGAATAATAACACATTATTCCAATAACTCGACAATCAATAACGGTAAACAACTGATGTTCTGTTTAAATGATTTCCAAATTTTCCATGACCTGTCTTTGACTCTTGACAATCACTGGATTATCACACGGCAAAGAGTTTCTTCATGGTCTGTTGATGCTTTGAGGACGTGATTCCACACCCCGTCGCGTCAAACGTCCGGCTGAGCTTTAACTCAAAGTACTAAATAGTTATTTCGTCTACCTGTCACCAGAATAATACGATTTGACGTAAATTGACAGTTTTGTCAGGATATAAATATACATATAGTATGATTTTGAATTAAGATAATCTTAGACTCGACGCATTGAGTGTCGAGAGTCGACTGAAGGCATAAAACCTCAGTTATAGCGGTCGAAGGAGCCCCACCACGTTGATTTCAACAACACCCGGCAGCCGGCTTTACTTGGCTGGACGACCTGGTCGCGTGCCTCTCGGCACAGATATACAGTGTCTCTCAAAATCTTGCTACCTGCTGCTGCATCAAACATCTTCATGCCCAGAACTGTTTTAGACTATACATTGCTTCAGTTGATTACTTTTACCATATATACCAATATAACATATTGTAAGCACGAATCACCAACAAAATACTTTTCCACCTTAGATACAGGTCATAATTTATTTGGTGACAAGTGAAAAGTTTTTATACTAACATGGTATTGTATAAAATTAAAAATTGTAAGTCTTAATAATGACTTTATCTTTACAAAGAAATAAAAATACCCAAATATGTTAATTAACACACCGTTGATCTTCTAAATTACTTGATTGTGTTAATTTAAAACTTGTTTTTTCTTTAAAAAAATCATGCTTCGAGAATGACGGCAACACTTTCTGAACACTAATGATTTAAAAAATATTATCAGGGCTACAGTATGCATGTATTTTAATTCCTGCATGTCCTTCGCAATCGCCTTTCTCTGATTGATAATAAGCATAATTTTGTCCTTGGCAATTTTTTTTATACTTGGTAGTTACTTTTTTATTACACACGTAACGGTTGTTTGTAATAAGATTAAATAAAATTTTTTTACTTTTAAATTATTACTTTGTAGCAGTTTTTATAGTATGAATTGAAATGTATAAAAGTAAATTATTAAGTAAACAACCAAAAATTGCTACAAAGAAATCTTAATATACCATTGGGGGTAATTGACTTTTTTTTTCACTTATGTCCGACCGCAAAAATAGTTTCGACTGTTATTGTGTAACTTGAAAAGGTAAAATTAGGAAATAAAAAAAAAGTATCGAGAACAGTTGGCCAATTGTTGTGAATATGAGTAATACAATGTTCAGGTAATGGGACTACATTTACATGATAAATGAAAATACCGGAGGGTCGGTAGACTCTATGGGCCTATACCCACTCCCTACAATTGATATAATTCGCATGTATTATGTCGAGTTGACTCTGAGTCACCTGCAACACTTTTGATTTAAATCAACAATTCAACTTTACCACGCAACATTTTATATAATGACAATAATTATTAAATACTTTTCATTAATAATCTAAGGTAATCAATTTTAAATGAACACATGCAATTTTTTTATTTTTTTCAATCAAAGAACATTGCAAACTATTTAAGTTTATAAAGTTATTTGTGAAGAATGACGATTACAAGTAAATATTAAAAAAAAAAAAAAAAAGATGAAAATACAAGAATTTCTAGAAAAAATAATAATCATATGGTTAAGAGTACTTGAAATGTGTGTAGTTACTGGTATCAGACATGTGGCTTACGATTTTATGTCACTCACGTGCCACTTGGTATAATTTATTGTGATGATCCATCTTATGATCAAAACAGGTCCGGCAACTTTTGAAGTCTAATGGAACTATGTAAACATAACGCAAAACTCAATAGGCTCTTAAATAAAAAATCGATAAAAAGAAATTTATCAATGTAAAAAGTAAAACTATTTATGTTATTTTATAAGGTTAATAAAAATGTAAAGGTAAATGATGTATGACATAAAGCATAAAATTGAGAATCCCTGTAATGCAGGTTTTACCTGAAGTACACGCATGCGCGAACAAACGACAGATGTTTCCTCATCACCAACTGTTGCTGCTGCGTTTGAACCGAAAAAGATTAGTGCATGGATCTGATTTATCAAAAGAAGAAATGTGAAACCAGTCTTTTCGATCATTTATTTTTTCTTTTTCTTTTATTCATTTGTTTTCATATTTCTTAAAAGTAAATCATCTTAGACGAAATTACTTTTTAAAATTGTACTCTTGAAAATCTGAGTAAATTTCCTGTCATGACTTGTGTTAACAAGATCATCCTAAAAAGCAATCCGTTGAGTTTATAAAATTTTGAATGAACTTTTTTTTTATCACCAACTTTTTAAAAGTATTCAATGACTTTGGACTTTCATAACCGTATTAACAATCAATTAGTTAATTAAAAAAAAATTATAAAGCACTAATTGAGAAAAAGGCGACAATCCCGTGTAAAAAAAAAGTTCGGAAAAGTTCGACAAAGTTCGAAAAAGTTCGACAAAGTTCGAAATTTGTTACAAAACCGAACTTTTTTGCGAACTTTTTCGAACTTTTGTGAGACCATACAAATAGCATAACAAACTAATATCTTGGATGCCTTTGAACCTTTGAGGGTAAAACGGACCGCCAAAATTTTTTGGATGAAAAGTGGAGAAGGAGGGGGTGGGGGGCAAAATGACCCCATAGGGTAAAATAGACCCGCGAAGGCAAAATGATGCCCCCAAGTTTTTAACATTAAAAAAGTTGAGGGGTCGGAGGGGGGGGCATTAGGGCAAAAATGTCCCCGAGGGACAAAAAAGTACCTCTAAAATTCGTGACATGAAAAGTGGGAGGAGGGGTGGGTTCGGGGGGAGGGGGGTTAATGGGTCAAAATGTTCAACTTTAATTTTTAACTTTTTCGATTATTTTTATCACCGAAGTTCGATTTCAGAACTTTTTCGATACTTTATATCACCGAGGTTCGAAAATTTCAGAACTTTTTCGATATTTTATATCAGCGAAGTTCGAAAATTTCAGAACTTTTTCGATATTTTTTATCACCGAAGTTCGGAAATTTCAGAACTTTTTCGATACTTTATATCACCGAAATTCAGAAATTTCAGAACTTTTTCGATATTTTTTTTCACTGAAGTTCGAAAATTTCAGAACTTTTTCGATAATTTTTAAGAGTAAAATTCTAAAAAAGTTCGATAATTTCAGAACCTTTCCGATACTTTATATCACCGAAGTTCGGAAATTTCAGAACTTTTTCGATATTTTTTATCACTGAAGTTCGAAAATTTCAGAACTTTTCCGATAATTTTTAAGAGTAAAATTCTAAAAAAGTTCGATAATTTCAGAACTTTTTCGATAATTTTCAAGAGTAAAAGTTCTAAAAAAGTTCGATAATTTCAGAACTTTTTCGATAATCTTTAAGAGTGAAATTCTAAAAAAGTTCGATAATTTCAGAACTTTTTTGAAATTGCTCATCACTGAAGTTCGAGAATTTCAGAACTTTTTTAGAATTTTTACTCTTGAAAATTATCGATAAAATTCTGAAATTTTCGAACTTCGGTGATATAAAGTATCGAAAAAGTTCTGAAATTGTCGAGCTTCGGTGATAATAATAATCGAAAAAGTTAAAAATTAAAGTTGAACATTTTGACCCATTAACCCCCCTCCCCCCGAACCCACCCCTCCACCCACTTTTCATGTCACGAATTTTAGAGGTACTTTTTTGTCCCTCGGGGACATTTTTGCCCTAATGCCCCCCCCCCTCCGACCCCTCAACTTTTTTAATGTTAAAAACTTGGGGGCATCATTTTGCCTTCGCGGGTCTATTTTACCCTATGGGGTCATTTTGCCCCCCACCCCCTCCTTCTCCACTTTTCATCCAAAAAATTTTGGCGGTCCATTTTACCCTCAAAGGTTCAAAGGCATCCAAGATATTAGTTTGTTATGCTATTTGTATGGTCTCACAAAAATTCGAAAAAGTTCGCAAAAAAGTTCGGTTTTGTAACAAATTTCGAACTTTGTCGAACTTTTTCGAACTTTGTCGAACTTTTTCGAACTTTTTTTTTTACACGGGATATTACAATTTTGCCGAGATATAGAATTGAAAAAAGTACTTACAGTTGTTATCAATTAAGAGTTTAACGACATTTGTTAAATGTAGCCTATACAATTTGACATTTCGAATTATAATATTAACATGAAGACTTTCCTGAAATTCATTTATCAAATCACGTTTGAATAACTGTCATAAATATATAATGCACTAATTACAATTAGTATTTCCTATGTAAACTTCTGTCAACTGAAGTAAAAACATTATGCAAATATAAAAGTATTGCTAATTTAAAAAAACTTATCATTGATGTCAATCCTTTTGAAAAATATATGATTTATGTATACCAAAACTTTTTAAGGGCAAATTAAATATTAATCTGGAAATATTAAAAATGATACGAGACCACAGTTAATTGACACACCTGCCCTGAGTATCACAACACTCATTTTAATATCGACATATCGTAATTTCGTATTCCACACGCGAGATTTATCAAATGATTCTTGGTCTCTGGTTGCTTATTGCAAGTTATTAGAACGTGTTCCTACTCAAGGAAACCGGTCACGACAGTTCCAGCTATCACCTGCTCGTCGTAACTCCCTTCATCCTCCTTCAACAACCTAGAACGCATAGGACTATATATATAACTATATATTTCTACCCTTATCATCTTTCTTTATACTTTATTGTCTAACATATAATATATACAGTTCTTTGCATCTCGTCATGGAACTTTTGCTAGCAGTTACATATATTTTTATTTTTCAACTCGTTTTCTCTCCGTTCCTTTCAATCTCTAAGTGATTGAATTTTATTTTATTTTTTTTTTTCATCATCCTGTCTCTTCATCTCAACTAAGAGTACTATACAAATCTCAACGCACGAGGGGGAGGCGATTGCTTAACAACGCCAACCACCTGCCTCAAAGAAACACGTGCTTGGTTCGGCCACTAAAGGGCAGCTGCCACCTTTGTATCTCTCTTCCTCTGCTTTCGTCTTTTACTTTTAAATCTTTTAGACCCTCATTTTATTATAAAATATATATATAGATACACTCTCCGAGTATAAATGCAAAAACAGGCGTACAAATATACCATGCAGCGAGCATACATGGCTTAAAAAGATTCATAATACATCCACAAGTACAACTATTCTCTGTGATTTTAATTCATTGAATCTAGTATGGATGTGATAAAATCTCCTAGTCCACTAAGGTGAAAAAAAATAGATATTTTTGTAAATTTTACAATAAAAGACATTTTTTAAAATCTAAAAGAAAAAAAAATTAAAATTTACATAATAAGAAGATATTTAGGTTCAGAATAAAATCTTCCTTGTTAATATGGATAGAAAAACATTTTTTTTTCTTAATTTTATTAAAAATATGGAATTAATAGTGTGTTGCTACTAAGAACGAAAGAATGTAATATTATTCTTTTTACCCGGGGAAAAAGGTTTAGATCTGATCACATATAATTATATCTGATCAGATCTGACAAAATAGATCTGGCCAGATCTTTAAATTGTCTCTATCTGGCGAGATCTGGCGAGATCTGATCAGATATAATTATATGTGGTCAGATCTGAACCTTTTTCCCCGGTGATCCCTACTAAAAAAAAATATTAAATTGTGAAAAAAAAAAAAGATTATTTCAATTCAATCCGAAATGTAATCTGATATATTAGGAACATTACTTAAAGGAATTACAAATGATTGTAATTAATTAAAAAATCCCGGTCACTGCTGGGCTCGAACCTGCATCCTTCCGATTCAAAGTCTTTGATGCTATCCACTGCGCTGACCCACGTATGTGATTGCGTTAGTGTAAATAACTACATATGAACAATTTTCAATAATAATACAATGTATACTTAATTATATCTGAGCAGATATAAAGAGATCTGATTATTTAAAATGTATTTAATTCAAATGTAGTTATATCTGATCAGATCATACGAGATATACGCAGATCTGACCAGACATAATCAATTATCCATAAAAGTAAGACGTATACATAGTTATATCTGAGCAGATATAATAAGATCTGATCATATGGAATGTTCGATTTAGTTCAGATATAGTTATATCTCATCAGATCTCAGGAGGTATACGCTGATCTGACCAGATATAATCATGCCTGATATTAAATCTAGCCCAGATCTAATTATATCTGATTAGATCTGGCCGGATATAACCAGTGGTTGGTCAGATATAATGAGATCTGATCATGCCTAAATATTAGATCTGATCAGATATAAATAGATCTGCCAAGATATAATTTTATCTGGTCAGATATAATTATATCTTGGCAGATCTAAATCATTTTCCCCGGGTATTTTTAAAACTCATCTTTGGAGTGAAATTTACTCCAAGAGATTTAAATGAATAAAAACTCATCCACACTCTGTGTTCACTCCGGATTTGCTCCGCGAATATTTCAGTGTGTACAGATGTCTAGATAGTTTTTAATAGATCTATATTATCTATACAGATCTAATACTTGAAATAATTAGATCTGAATAGATCTGAAATACTTTTTCTCGAATTAATTTGATTTTAATAAAAAATTTATGAATAAATATTCATGAACCAAAAAGATTTCTTAAAAGCAAATACATAATTTAGTCAGTTTTGTATTTACAACATAAATAAAGAAAATTAAAAAACATAATATTTTATGTTATGAAAATAATTTGTATGCACTCCCGCTGCGGGAACTCTACGCATCTACTTCGTTGTTTGACACATATTCTTCAAAGGTGCGTATAATCTTTCATGAGTATCATTCAATCCCTCGTACACATGCTTTCTTATTTACCATGCGTGCTTACTACAGGTTATGGATGTATGTTAATAAAATTTTAAGTCTGCCATGCCCACTGTAGGCGTCCAATATGTCAACAATATAAAACTCATACATTTTTATTAAGATCTAAGATAATAATTTTAGGTTCAGAATCTTAAGCTAGATTTCAAGATAGGTTTCCTACTTCTAAAGATATATCAGGTAACATAAACATACATACTACTCCCTTTAATTCATTATACTATATTATGTTCAAGTGGTCGATTATTCGAAACTAGTATCTATTAATAAAAAGAAACTTATTATTTTTATATTTTATAAAATGCATTTTATTTAAATTTTTTTATAGCCATTTATTTTATTAAATACCATGAATTAATTTCCTTTATTCAAAATAGTTACAGCATATATTTTTAAATCTCAAAATAATAATAAATTACTTTTGGTACAAAAAAAAAAAAAAATAAAGTTCGTAAGCGACCACACACTTTCATAGCAATAGAAGCCAAGGTGGCAGACAGGACGCGTGGCCGATCCTCAAAGATAAGAGTCCTGCCCCTATACTATATAATGTTGATAATACTCATCTCATAGAACAATGACAAGTCGAGAGGGTTGTACATACTGATATTTAAAAATTCAAGACGATACCTATTGCATACGGGCAATTTTGAAAGATTAATGTCAACTGTAGGAAGCTTGTTCGAAGAAATCTTGCTTTTTTTAATTATTTTAAGTTAACTTCTGATTTTGGTAGGTAAAGAGATATATAAGGGTAAGGCGAGCAAAACGAACTACTCCAAAAATTTAAGTAAAATCTTATTATTTTTTTTTAAATTGTATTTAATCGTCATTTACGACTCTTATAATTATTTCTGAACAATTTTGGATCTCCAGAAAATTTTTTCTTCTCTATAGGGGAAGTGGGGGCAAAATGGGCCCCTTAAGAAAAAAAGATTCAAATTCTCGGTTTTTTTCACGTGTTCTACTTTTTTTTACTCCCTTGCCAAGTATTTGACCTTAATTTGTTCTGTCCGTTAAAAAAAAAAAAATGAAAATGTGGGGCAAAATGGGCCCCCTCAAAAAATTTTTATAGTGTAAGTTTTTCAGCTTGTTTCACTTTTTTTTCTTCTGCTGAGATTTTGGTGTTAATTTGTTCTGTCCATTATAAAAAAATATTAAAAATGTGGGGCAAAATGGGCCCCCTCAAAAAATTTTTATAGTGTAAGTTTTTCAGCTTGTTTCACTTTTTTTTCTTCTGCTGAGATTTTGGTGTTAATTTGCTGTGTCTATCAAAATTAAAAAATCCTGAAAAGTTGGGTAAAACGAGCCCCCAACAAAATGTATGTTTCTCGCTTGTTTTATGTTTTGAAACTTTTTGCTATGTATTTAGCATAAAAACGAGTTGATAGTGAAGATTTGGACCTTAAAATAACTTAATTCAAAGTTTTTAATCACTCGTTGTAATAACTACTAATTTCATTACTTGATTACTTATATTTTTATCATTTTTGTTGACATAGAATAAATTATTTTTGAAAAAAATTATAGTTAGTAATGCTGTTGAACTCGTGACCTAGTTTGCCCCTTATCATAATTCTTTAATCATTTTTGTTAAAAAAATTTTAGGAACCCGTTTGGCTAAAAAATATTCGTAAGTTTTCAAAGTCTGGGCAGCCCATTTGATCCCCCTTCCCCCCGACACTTTTCATGTTAAAAATTTTGGGGGAACTATTTAGCCTCAATGGCCCATTTTGCCCCAGTGGCCCATTTTACCTCAATGGCCCATTTTACCTCAATGACCCATTTTGCCTCAATGTCTCATTTTGTCCCTGTCCCCCACCCCAAACACTTTATATGTAAAAAAAATTTGGGGGACCATTTAGCCTCAATGGCCCATTTTGCCCCAGTGGCCCATTTTGTCTCAGTGGCCCATTTTGCCTCAGTGACCCATTTTGCTCCTCTCTCGCCCCAAACACTTTTTATGTTAAAAATTTTGGGGGGCCCATTTTGCCCCCAAATATTTCGAGGCATCCAAAATTTTAAGGGGCCCATTTTGCCCCCACTTCCCCTATTTAAATTGTATATAAGTCTATATTTATCTTCAATAATTTTGTTTTTTCGGCATCTTTATGCACTAACAGTAAATTAAAAGACCCAATATCCGATCGTGGGGTAGTACCCGATCACTCCATGTATTTGTATATCTATATTTAAAAATATAGATATTATACCCATTATGCCCTTTTTTTAATTTTCCGAGACCCATTCATTACGAAAAACGCACTTTTTAGGTTATCTTGATAAAATCTCCCAGTGAGTTTGATAATAAACCCTTAATCGAAGTTACTAGTACAATAACTTAATAGCTATGATTCGTACAACAGCAAAAACTGGGTACGTTTATTTGGATGTATAGAAATCAGACTGATGTACTTTTCTTCGAAGCTATATAGCATAAGATAACAGTAACTTATATTATTTTCCATTAATACTGGTATAGTATCCCGAGAAGAACGAGTAGCATCAAAGTAAAAGGAAGCAGGTATCAGGTTACCCGAGAGATGATGTGGAGTGAAATAAATAAGAAAAGAAGACGCCCAAAAGTGTGCAGCTGTCCTTTTATAGGGGCACGTGTACTACCCTCTTGGGCTTTTTTATTATTTCCACTCCACCTTTCCTTTTTCGTTAAGTTTAAATTCTCTCTATACAAAAATGTTCTTAAGGTTTCTTCTCATTATCTTATAAGTGAACAAGACATGTGAACTAATCGCACGCGCTACACAACACGCGAATTCAGTAAGATGGGATAATGAGCTACAACAAAACAAAGACACATTAACAGAGACACTAATTTAATTCTATTGAGTATAGGAGCAGTTTTTTGCATACAAATTAATCTTAATGAACTGCTGCACCCGGCTAAAAATAATTTACAACTTTTAATTTATGCTGCTGATTACTTCGTTTTTTTACCAAAATAAAAATTTGGTAAGATTGCTTTGAGAAATTGAATCTTTTAACAAAAAATTAAACATGATATAGAAATCTAGGTTATTTGAAAACCTAAACATAGTAAATCTATTAATAGTTATAAAATGTTTAATTAAGATGCTAAGAATAACTTTATGCAAACACAAATCCGGAGAGGTAATACGAAACCTGCATACTAATTACCGGAAACCAATGAACCCTTGACTTGTACTTTGTTTTTATTTATCATATCATCATTTTTAATAGTGTAATTCATATAATAGCATTTTAAAACTTTTGCTACATAACTATTAATGTGTCAGATTTAATGAAAAAAAAAAGTTAATGAAGTTTAAGAGATAAACAAGTTAAAGTGAAGCAACAAGTTACGTATTTATAAATGACTCGATGTTACTTTTGCAGGTCATTTACTCGAACAGGATTTCTCATGTGTCATCTCCAAAATGTGTTTCTCGTTTTTCTATTTTTTCGACCTGCTGTAGATTCAATTATAATGTTTATCTGATAAGGCTGTTTTTCGTTTATTAGGTAAAAACACTGATATTGTCTAATATACTTTTCTTAGACTTTATTTTGATGTGGTTATATAAAAAAATATTTCTATTATCGTACACGGAAAAAAAACTGTTGCAGCAACAAAACTATTTCTGTAGTTGCAACAGAAAAGTCCTCTGGTATTCACAAGATCAGTCCTATTGCAGCCACAAAAATATTCCTGTTGCAGCCACAGAAATAGTCTGGAATTCGTAATAAGTATAATATATAAATTTAATTATAAATTATATATATCAATAAATACATAAATATATTTTATTTATATATTAAGAAACCTGAATTTAATTATTTATTAAACTTAATGTCTAAAGATACAGAAAAAAACCTGTGTTCGAAAGGGTCCATTTATAAGATAACGCGCCATACGCTTATCCCTTATTCTATCCTACCTATTTCTGTACACTTATCCACGTCGTTGTATTGTTATTACTTATTTTAATAACTAATTAATTAATGATTATTATGTTGATTAATAATAATTTAATAAATGCTAATTAAACATGCATATTAACAAATGATAAAAACCCTTTTATTAAATGCTAAAATTAATTTATTAATTACTCCCAAAATTTTCGGAATGTGAAATTTTTTTAAAATGTATTATTATTGTTATTGATATTAATATTAACAATCGTACATGATCCAGGCATGACTTTGCAAAATTCATGCAAAGGCACGCATGATCATGCAGAGCCATATTCAATCATGCATGACGAGAAAAAAATAGACATGCTTGATTTATGCGATATCATGCATGAACCATACACGACCTAGCTCAATCACAGATGATCATGCGTGGCTGTGCATGATTAATGCAAAGTCATACATGACTTTGGAAAATCATGTTCAATAATGCATGGCTAGGAAGGAATAGTCACACAAGATTCACGCAATGTCATGCAAGACTGAGCTTAATCATGAATGGTAATTTATGACACTGCACGAATTATGCAACGTCATGCATGCCCATGCAAAATAGGGCTTAATCATGTATGATCATGGATAGGAATGTATAATACGGAGAAAATGGTCATGCGCAATCGAGAGTAACGTAGCATGAGCATGCATGAACGTGCATGACTCATATAAAGTCATGCTTCGTTATGCATCACTACCTTAATTAAAAAATCTATGTAAAATTTAATCTAAAATCAAAATTTTTTTCTTCTAATCGTTTTAAATTGCTTCTTTTAATAAGGGAATTTTATTTTTTTTTCTTGCTGATTTAGTTTGCAAAGAGACTGGAATCGTAAAAATTGGTTTTCCAAATTTTATACAGTCATGTTAACATGTTGATGTGGACAAATATTCTTAGCATTTCTCCATAAATTGGAAAAAAATCTGTCGTAACATTGATTTTTGAAACAAGAAAACTTTTTTTTTTGTACATGAAATACAATTCGATTTCTACACTGATAGAAGGATTTAGTTGTATTTAACAAGATTTGGTTGTATGTACCAAATGATTTAGTAACGAATTTGTAATACTAAATATTTGGTTACAGGAACCAAATCATTTAGTAAAGCTCATTTATTTCCACCAAATAAATATTTTGTAGTATTTAAGAAATGATTTATTGGGGCACAATAAATCATTTATTGGGATTAAAGAACTAATTTTTTTAACTTATTTTAGCGCATAACCTAATTGTTCTACTTAAAATAAATTAAAATAATAATAATAAATAATTTTAAGTAAAAATATATAGTATTATAAAGAAAATAGCCTCATTTTATTGTAATTTTATATTTTAGATAAATAAAAAATTTTTCGTCAAATAAATTTTTGAAATTAAAATAAATTGAAATGATAACATTAAATAATTTTAAATAAAAATATAGCCCTGATTAAAAACTCCGATTGAATCTGATTGAATCTGATTAAAACTTAATCAGAATTCTATCAGTTTCAATCAGAAACAAATTTCCAATCAGAAATGTTCGGGAGCGTTCGAGGGTTCTGATTGGATTTTCTCTATCAGTTTCAATCAGATTCAATCAGAAAAAAAAATTTTAATTTTCGATTATTTTCCGATTGAATCTGATTGAAACTGATTGGATTTTTCTCTATCAGTTTCAATCAGATTCAATAAGGAAATAATAATTTTTTAAAAATTATTTTCCGATTGAATCTGATTGAAATTGATAGCGAAAAATCCAATCAGTTTCTATCAGATTTAATCAGAAAAAAATAATTTTTGAAAACTTTTTTTCCGATTGAATCTGATTGAAACTGATAGAGAAAAATCCAATCAGTTTCAATCAGATTTAATCGGAAAATAATTTTTTTTTAATTATTATTTTCTTATTGAATCTGATTGAAACTGATTGGATTTTTCTTTATCAGTTTCAATCAGATTCAATAAGGAAATAATAATTTTTAAAAAATTATTTCCCGATTGAATCTGATTGAAACTGATAGAGAAAAATCCAATCGGTTTCAATAAGATTCAATAAGGAAATAATAATTTTGAAAAAATTATTTTCCGATTAAATCTGATTGAAACTGATAGAGAAAAATCCAATCAGTTTCAATAAGATTCAATAAGGAAATAATAATTTTTAAAAAATTATTTTCCGATTGAATCTGATTGAAACTGATAGAGAAAAATCCAATCAGTTTCAATAAGATTCAATAAGAAAATAATAATTTAAAAAAAATTATTTTCTGATTAAATCTGATAGAAACTGATTGGATTTTTCTCTATTAGTTTCAATCAGATTCAATAAGAAAATAATAATTTTTAAAAAATTATTTTCCGATTGAATCTGATTGAAACTGATAGAGAAAAATCCAATCAGTTTCAATAAGATTCAATAAGAAAATAATAATTAAAAAAAAATTATTTTCTGATTAAATCTGATTGAAACTGATTGGATTTTTCTCTATCAGTTTCAATCAGATTCAATCGGGAAATAATTTTTTAAAAATTATTATTTCCTTATTGAATCTGATTGAAACTGATAAAGAAAAATCCAATCAGTTTCAATCAGATTCAATAAGAAAATAATAATTTAAAAAAAATTATTTTCCGATTAAATCTGATTGAAACTGATTGGATTTTTCTCTATCAGTTTCAATCAGATTCAATCGGGAAATAATTTTTTAAAAATTATTATTTCCTTATTGAATCTGATTGAAACTGATAAAGAAAAATCCAATCAGTTTCAATCAGATTCAATAAGAAAATAATAATTTAAAAAAAATTATTTTCCGATTAAATCTGATTGAAACTGATTGGATTTTTCTCTATCAGTTTCAATCAGATTCAATCGGGAAATAATTTTTTAAAAATTATTATTTCCTTATTGAATCTGATTGAAACTGATAAAGAAAAATCCAATCAGTTTCAATCAGATTCAATAAGAAAATAATAATTTAAAAAAAATTATTTTCCGATTAAATCTGATTGAAACTGATTGGATTTTTCTCTATCAGTTTCAATCAGATTCAATCGGGAAATAATTTTTTAAAAATTATTATTTCCTTATTGAATCTGATTGAAACTGATAAAGAAAAATCCAATCAGTTTCAATCAGATTCAATAAGAAAATAATAATTTAAAAAAAATTATTTTCCGATTAAATCTGATTGAAACTGATTGGATTTTTCTCTATCAGTTTCTATCAGATTTAATCGGAAAATAAGTTTTCAAAAGTTATTTTTTTCTGATTAAATCTGATAGAAACTGATTGGATTTTTCGCTATCAGTTTCAATCAGATTCAATAAAGAAATAATAATTTTTAAAAAATTTCATTTGTCATGAATTCAACAATTTTTGAAGTATCAAAGTATAGAATTCTATCGGTCTTTCCAATTTAATAAATTTTATAAAAAGTGAAAACAAGCATTTTTCAGGATTATGTATAAACTTTTTTTGAAGAACTGTATTGATTGAATTAAAACTATCACAAAAATAAAAAAAAAGCATTAATAAAAAATTATATATACATTAGGTTGGTTAAAAAAAAAATTTTTTTTTTAGTATCCAAAAATTGAAAGTATACCTAAAAACCAAAATTTCTGTACCAATTCAAGCTCTTAATAATAATACTACGGTTTGCGTCAAGCCGTTTTTATTCATATTTACAGAGTATTTAAATAACACGGGAAAAAAACTTTTTATATTTTAGAATTTTCTAACTTATAATCTAATCAACGAATTATGATGCACGATAGATATTTTTGTAGGAAATTGAATGCTCTACAACAAAAGTCTCATCATTTTTTGATAAATCTAACTGTTCAAAAGTTTTTTGAGCTTAAAGTCAAATTTATAGTAAATTTTAAGATCTTTTTAATTTTCCAGCGAAACTATCAGTTTTATCAGAAAATCTTATAGAAACTTTTTTGTGGGTAATTTCATTTCTCAAAAATTATAATGAATGAAGTTTTCCAAAGTTTCGCTTTTTTTTCTAGTTATTTTCATTTCAATATCAAGTTCTTAAAAAAATAGTTTTCTGATTTATTTTTTATAAATTCTAAAATATATTTTTTGTATTTAAACTTATATTTTTTAAATCAATTTTTTCATGGGGGTGTTTAACGCAAGGATTTCCGTATGCAACTAATAGAAAAAAAAGTTGCTTGAACCCAGAGAAAACTTTCTTAAGAGAAAAGATATATATGGAGGAGAGAAAATTCATCAGTCCTAAGCAATAGCAGTAGGAGTAATTCGATTCTCGCCACTAGATAGCGCCTACCACTTGTGTAGTGTCCCTGGTAAGAAACTTCGTTCAGACGTATTATATTCCAGACTTGGAAGCAATTGTAACAAGAGCACTCCTCTGTTCTTTGACAGAGTGACAAGTACAATTTTTGGTGGTAATATAGTATATTCTATATTACTTCATGACATGCAATCTAATTGTTTATCCAGATTCAACGTAGATTTTGAAACATTCGATTTTTTGATTTTCTACCGTTTAATAATATATACAATTATTTGTCCCGAGAATCGGTAATTGTTTATTAATTTACAATTGAAACCTTCCGAAAATATCCGATTAAATCTGATTGAAATTCTATAATAAATTCTGATTAAATCTGACTGAAACTGATTGAAAGTCAATAAGAAATTCTGATTAAATCTGATTGAAACTGATTGAAATTCGACAATAAATTCTGATTAAATCTGATTGAAACTGATTGAAAGTCAATAATAAATTCTGATTAAATCTGATTGAAACTGATTGAAAGTCAATAAGAAATTCTGATTAAATCTGATTGGAACTGATTGAAAGTCAATCAGAAATTTCCGATTGACTTTCAATCAGAATTCTTCGGAAGTTTCCGATTAAATCTGATTGAAACTGATTGAAAGTCAATCAGAAATTTCTGATTAAATCTGATTGGACGTTTTCAATCAGTTTCAATCGGAGTTTTTAATCAGGGAGAGCATTGTAAAGAAAATAACCTCATTTTATTATAATTTTTTATTTAAGATAAATAACAAATCTTTCGTCAAATGAATTTTTGAAATTAAAATAGATTAAAATAAGAATAATAAATAATTTTAATTAAAAATATATAGTATTATTATAAAGAAAATAACCTCATTTTATTATAATTTTTTATTTAAGATAAATAACAAATTTTTAGTTAAATAAGATTTTAAGAGCTCCTCCATAATTTGAAATAATTCATTTTAATCAATTGAAAATAATTGTTTTTAAAATCAATAAATTGATTTGGAAATCACAACAGTAACTCCGATTGAGACGAAACGCACTATACTGTGAAAGCGGCAATATATTCACACACACACGCTACACTGATATTTCCCCACAAATACATACGTAGTTTTTATTCCTAAACAAGCCATCTACCGACAAAACTTACCAAAAAAATATTTAGTACCGATTACCAAATATTTTTTTGATGGAAACAAATATTTATTTTACCATAGTAAGATTTAATTGAGATAAAAAAATAATTTATTAAATTATAATAAATTATGGTAATGGGTACAAAATATTTTTTTCTCCCAAATAAGTGACTAAAAATTTGGTTACTAAATCCATTTAGTACTCTGTAATAAATCCTTCTATCAGTGTAATACTTCAAAAATAGAACTAATGTTTTTTTAATATCGCGCGACATCAGGAAAAATTTTAACACCACTATCAATGTCATTTTGCAAATTTTCAAAAATTCGAGAAGTTATTGGTTTCGGTCCGATTTTCGAAAATTGAATTTCTAAGAGATCTTGACGTTTTGAGGTTCTAGAAAGCTATTCTGACTAATTCCAAGATGATGTCCGAGTGTGTGTAAATATCTATAACTTTTGAACGGATGAACCGACTTTGATCGTCAAGGTGTCATTTGACGCGGCTTGTTAATATCTGAGAGCTGATAAAAGTTGAGTTCGATCGGTAGGGCTCGTTCAGAGATATTCCAAAAATAAAATTTTTTCAAAAATGTTTTTTTTTTGGATAACTTGTAATGTGCTTAATGGATTGATTCCAAAATCAACTGGGCTCTGAAACTATATAAGCCGCGTCGATTGCCACCTCAACCATCAAAATCGGCTTATTTGTTCAAGAGAAACCGTTGTCGAAAGAAAGACAAAAAAATTTTTTTTTTAATTTTTTCGAAATTTCTCAAAAACGACTACACGGAAAGAAAATTATGAGAATGGTTCCCATAATTTTGTGAAATTTTTCTCTATACCAGTATAGAAATTACGACCATAAATTATCGCGGCAGTTCCTATAATTATAAGAATGTTACCCATAATTATACACGGAAAAAAATAATTGGTAGCGTCTACCGAAAAATAATCGATTATTTCGGTAGGATTTGGCAATCTTTCATGGTGTTTTATCATATTATATGGCCTTCTAGTGATTATGGTCACTTTTGAGTCATATCCTATGATGAATAAAGATTCAATGTCAATAATAATAATATGTAATTTTTTTTTTTTTTTTTGTTGCCGTAATATTATAGGAATACTTCCCATACTATTATGGGAATAGTTCCTATAATAGTATGGGAATAGTTCCCATACGATTATGGGAATGGTTTCCTTAACGGTATAGGAATTGTACCCATACTCTTATAGGGATGGTTTCCATAACATATAGGAACCATCCCTATAATAGTATGGGTACAATTCCTATATCAT
The DNA here is from genome assembly GCA_030273425.1 of Microplitis manilae. NCBI lineage: Eukaryota > Metazoa > Arthropoda > Insecta > Hymenoptera > Braconidae > Microplitis > Microplitis manilae. The sequence goes on from CP092722.1 coordinate 8,907,162, forward strand.
TATGGGAACTATTCGCATAATATATAGGAAAACTTCCCATAATGTTCTTTCCATGTAGATAAATCAATTCCAAAATCTGATCAGCTATAGAACCCCCTGAAACGCGTCGATTGCCACCTCAACGGTATCAATCGGTTTATTCGTTCGAGAGATATCGTTAGAAAAAAAATGGTAAAAAACGTTTTTTTTTCGAAAACAAAGGCATACAAAAGTATTTCCGAGCTCGAAGAGCTTGAAAATGTATTTACAACAATTTTTCGAGCTCAAACAGCTCGAAAACAACGGGAAGTTTTGGGGCTGGTCCGCAGGATCAATTGGTAGACCGATTTTTTTGGTGTTAGCTAACACCGATAACCTCAATACTAGAATAACGCTAACTTATACTGCCTTTTGTTTTACTATGTAGCTATTACAGCAAAAATCTATTAATCATTTCATTATGCTCGAATTAATTGATAAATAAGGAAAAAGTGTTTTATCGTGATCCTCTAAGTCTTGATAAGAATTTACCGCTCAATTTATTTTATTTTTCTTCAGAGACATCTAACATAACTAACAACACTACAAGAAGATCATATAATGCTGTTAACTAAAAGTATTAGTAGTCGGTAATGTCGGTATTAGCGTATTGCAGAACACAAACTGCTTTCCATATACCCTGATTGCCAAGTTGGCGAGAAATTGGCGTCAAACTAACAACCGCAACGAGACACCAAGTTGGCCGCAAAAGTTGGTACCTCCAAAGTTGATAGACACTTACTGAGAAAGTTGGTGGCAAAAGTTGGCAATCCATAAGTTGCCTTCAATTTTCTAAAAATCCTACTTTCGAATTGCGGCTCTTCCCCGGCGTCAACTTTCTAAAAAAGTTGGTAGTAACTTACAGCCAAAAGTTGCAAAAGCTAAAATTGTTGACAACTTGTCGTCAAGTTGGTCACAAACTAATGAATGCCAACTTTTTGACGAGCAACTCGTGCTGTTAGGGCATAGAATGTTATAACGAGTTGAGCACTATTTGACGTCAAACAAAACGATACACAATATGTACTTTCAGATAACCGGATTAGCTCAACACAAGTTTTCCTCAATCTGCCGTCAACTTTACATCAACTTTAGACTGGCAAACTTTTGATTACAGATGTGGTCATTCATGCCTGGTATACTAAGTGTAGCACTGCTATACTTCAATATACCAGGTGTTAATGACCACATCTGTACAATAAGAGTTCATTTTTGACTGTAAATCAACGTAAATCTACTGTCCTAACCTAAATACAAGTCGACACGAAAATTTTCCATCATGGTGCTTGCAAAAAATTTATGGGCAAACGTTACTTTCAAGTTGGCCGTGAGTTAGCATTATTGAACTTGCACGTCGAATCTTTGCAATCAATTTGACGTAAAATTGATATCTAATTATCAGGATGCATTATATGACAACTGAAATTTTTACCGACTGAGTTTAAATTTTAACAATAGATGGCGCAGTGTTACTATTATGAAATTTTTCCAATTGAGTTGAAACAAATTAACACGATAGATAAATATAATTGATTTATTGTAATTACATTAATTAAATGGTAAAATATACAATTGCAACAGACAAGAAATAAATACCGGAATTTTTTAAACGCAGTTAATGTTAATCCAATAGCTACTATAATTAAATATAAATATTACTACACAAATATAAATCCGCGATAAGCTTTATCGATCTGATAAGACACTTCGAATCGAAACATTAATATTGACAGTCAAGTGATTAAATTATTGCAAAAACAGTTATTTCAATTCGTTGAATTTGATTTTTAAAAACAACGAATTGCAAAAAAAATAATAATGAACAATATATATCTTGTAATGTGCACATTATCGATACTTGCAAGTGTATCTAATCAGTTTAGTTATACGTAACAACTAAGTTTTATTATGATATCATGATTATAGTTCTGGCAAGTGCAAGAAGATAACAAATACTTTTTTTATACGTACATATCACTTAAGTAATAGGATCATTATACTCAAGTCAGCACATCATTGTATATAAGTATGAAGAACTATGAATGATAGCGTATAATTTTTTAATATTTCGATTACGTTAAAGTCATTAGTACAATATGTTTCAGACACAAAATAGAAAAAAAAGATAAATAAAGTTATTAACAATAGATCATCAGTAAAGAAATTATAAAGTAACAGCTGCGGGCGTGATGTCTGCACGTCTCTGATCCAATCATAAAATGAATCGCGAGCTGACGTGAGTACGATAGAGGAAGTTACTCACGAGAAAAAAGACGAATAGATAAACGAGTGAGAGGAAGACAGAGGGAGGTCAGCGACCAGCGTTATTCGTTCCACGTTGCCAGGTTATCGATCTGCAGCCGCCTTGACCGACCTCCATTGCGCCAAGTGCAAGTCCAAGGGCTTTTTACCCTCTCAAACTCTAGGCCAAATCTTTATCAGATTTGCAAAATAACCTCATAGTTCAATTGAATCAACTAGTATCACATTTATCAAGTGTTTTATTTTTTTTTTTAATTCATAAAACAGGAGTTTTTTTCCCCAATTGAATTTCAAATATCGCTGGAATTTATTCGTCTAAAGACCATTATGCTACGATAGCTAGATTATTACTTCATGGATGAGTTAAGAAAGAATTAAGCTAAGCTTGAGTAAAATGTCAAAAAGCTTGAAATACTCAATTGTCAAGTTGTCTAACCATAGCAATCGGTGAAAATCGCTGGTTTCCTGATGGCTATTGCGCACTGGAATTACGAATTATTCACGAGAGAACTATTATTAACATTGCAGAGCTAGTGGTGATAGAATCGTTTACTACTGATGCTTTGCTTGTATATTTCAATATGAAAATCAACCAAAAGCGCTTTAAATTAGCTTTACTTCAGAAATTTCAACATTTACACAAACTAAATTTATTTGAACTAATAGCTGGTGATGTTACAGTGAAATATCTATTGAATTCTCGTTGCAAATTACATTGATTACAATCTCTATAATGTTAAATACAGTAGCACAATGTTAACCATTTAAATGATCAAAGATTTGTACTCATTAAGATTGCCACGTCGATTTAATCGGGTCGCGTTTGTTACGTATTATCAAACATACCAGCTGTAGTCAGTAAATTATTTATACCGCGTAACAATTGACATCAATTGAAAAAAAAAACAAGTGAAGGTCTAAACAAGTCAAGATCTACTACAGAGTCTTTTCTATGAATTTGAGTTTTCGAGTTGTAATTATATTTTATACATTTTAATTTCTCGCTAAAAAAAATTGTAAATTTTTGAACGATAGGGGACTATATCAAAAAAATTTATGCATATACGAACATAAATTTTTTTTTGTTTTTTTCAGTATGAGAATGTTTTGAAAATTTTCACTCTATAATCTAGAGTTAACCTAGGCCAAAAACAAAAAAAAAAAAATCTGGGCGTCGGTTGGCCTTGCGGGCCAGCCCCAAAACTTCCCGCTGTTTTCGAGCTCAAGGAGCTCGAAAATGCTATTACATGCTGTTGTTTTTAATGATCTTTTCAAGCTCTAACAAGTTACGCTTTATGCCGAAGTTTGAAAATTTAAGAATCGAAAATCATTAATAAAGAAGTGGTTTTTAAAATTTGATTTCCGATTATGTTCAATAAAATCAGTGTATTGAGGCAGAAACCAATGTCAGGGATCAAAATCAAGATTTAAATAAGTTTTGACTTATGTCAGAATCAGTAACAATAAAATATGATATATCCGAAAAAAATATTAAAAATTGCGTTTTTTTAATTTTTTTCTTGATAATATAATTTAAACTAAGAAACAAGTTAGATGGCATTATATGATGATCGAAAAAAACTATAAAGAGGAGAAGTTGGTATGATTTTACACATATGCATATTTTCATACATTATATTATAATTTATTATATTATAAGTTATCCAAAAATCTCTGATCGTTTCTTAAATTCACAAATAAACAATTATTATTATTATTATTATCATTTTTATTTTTATGATTATTATTTTAAGGAAGCACAATGAACAGATTTTCCATGATAATATTTAAAGAATCATGTATGTTAAATCAATATTTAAAATGTGTAAGTCAACTTTTGACTCTGAAACACTAATAAAATGTAACTTAAACATATTCATAGAGTTTAATTTAATACCAGACGTGTGTGAAATTAAGATTTAATTCAAGTCAAAATAAGTAATTAATTGTGTCGATTTTTGACTAAATACTTGTGTTATCATTTGACTCGTGGTAGCTTGTTAAAACTACATTAAGAAAATGTAGATTTTGCATACTTTAATTTAAATTAAACAGAATTTTTCAACTCTGCATTCCCACAGGATCAACCATTTTTCAGATCTTTTGTTCAGTTTTAATGTTTATGAATTTTTATGTATACAATCCGAATTCTTGTCAACGTTTATTTCGTCTCAAGTTCCAAAGGACTGAAGTTTCATGGAATAATATACGTAAGAAATGAAACTTACCACAGTGAGACTGTCAAGCTCACCGAGCCACTCGTTGAGTAGTTGTTCGGGATCTGTCTCATTGTCGCTATCCTCGCCGCCTTCTTCTTCGTACCTTTCCATTATTTTTAGTTCAATTTTTTAGGTTAATTATTATATTCCTTGTCTTGTTACATTTGTCTTATCTGAAACACAAAAGGTTTCATGTTAATGAACCCCTCGCTTTGTAAGATAAATAAATAAAAAATAAAATCTTTTGTTTCAAGAATGTAAATTAAACGTAATTATGTTTAAAATTATTCACAAATTTTAATAAAGAATAAATAATTATTGTAATGTTGAACAAATTTTTCAAATTTTTCGTTTATTTAATGTAACGTTCCTAATTACTGTTGCAGGTTTATTTAAAGACGCAATGATCCTATAATAATAATTATATCTACGTAATGGCAGTTTCATAAAGTTCATGTTAATGAACTTGCTGATGGTGTTTGTCAGTTTACCCAAGCGAATAATTGGAATCATGCAGCGATGGGCACGTCGCATTTATAATGATCAAATGCACGTAAGCGACTCAATAGAATCTATACTGTTAAGTACAAGCAGGTGGAGAAATGTTGGGTTTTACAGTAAATTGTTACAGACGCACCCTTACAGGTGGAATTTACTAACTCTTCGTAGAATTTATCGTTTTATACCGTTCTTTTCATCATTAAAATTTTTTTATACAAGAAGTAATTTAATATCTACGCATTACGAACTTTTTATGCAAAGTGTTTTTTCACGAGGCAGGTCAATATCTTGAAAACACATTAATTCAATTTGTATTAATGATAATAAATTATAATTCATTACTTTTTGTTGTAAAAAATATCAACCGAAAAAAAAGGTGATTCGGCATTTGAAATGGAAATAGGTTTCTCGTTGTTTATTGAGTCACTTTTGTTTAAAGTTTTAACTTTAGGTATTTCACAAAAAAAAAAAAATCTGGGCATCAGTTGGCCCTATGGGCCAGCCCCGTAACTTCCAGCTGTTTTCGAGCTTTAAGATCTCGAAAACGTTAGTATAAATATATTTTCGAGCTCTTCGAACTCGAAAATACCTTTATTTTATTTTTCATGAGCTTTCCAAGCTCAAAAGGATTACGTATTATATGAAATTGAAAAATTTAGACTCCAAAATAATTAATAAATAAGCGTTTTTTTACATATTTATTGACAATTATGTTCAATAGTTCGCTCAAAAATAAGTTTACGTGATACGTTGTATCTATATGGTGTAAGTTTATCGTGAAACGAGCGAACATGATGATTTTTAAGAAGTCACTTCCAATGACTCACACAAACAAAAACCTATCAGTTTTGAATTATGTTGTTCTGTAATTATGATATTATTCAATGAAAAAAGCTGATACAGATTTTACATTGATTATTCCGTTAACGATATCTCTCGAACGAACGATCTGATTGGGACGTTTAAGGTGGCGATCGGCGCGTTTTATTGAGGTCTAGAGCTGATTAAATTTTGTGAATGATTGGTTTCTCCATTACGATGATTTTCGCAAAAAACCGTTTTTCACTATTTCTTTCGTCGACGATATCTTCCGAACAGATTATCTGATTGAGACGTTCTTGGCGTCAATCGAAAGCTTTTATCGAGTTCTAGCGCGGATTAGATTTTGGAATTGATTAATTCGACAGTTTTCAAAATATCCAAAAAAAACGGAAAAAAATATTTTTTTTTTTTTTGGATTTCTTAAATATCTCAGAGACTATTTGACTAAATGATCTAAAATTTTCTGAAAATCTAAGTTGAGAAGAAATCTTTCAAATGCCGCCAAAAAAATTTAAATCGGTTCATTTATTCAAAAGATATGAGAGGTTTACATCCACACAACACACACACACACGCACACACACACACACACACACACACACACACACACACACACACACACACACACACACACACCCATACACCCATACAGACATCGCTCTGAAAATGTCTAAGTAGCATCCTCACACCTTCAAATGTCAACATATGATAAAAACCCGAGTTTTGAAAATCGGGGTGAAACCAATAACTTCCCGAATTTTTTGAAAATCGTCGATTTTCTTAGTGGGAAGTTGAAAAAAAATACAAAAGGTATATGGTATAAATGTTAATTTTATACCAACAAAAAATTTCACTGCTATATTACGATTATACCGTTTTACTATTGTTATGCTGATTTTATACCAATAAAAGGCTAATTATCAACTATGGTTATACTTATTTATAAAGACTAATGAAAAAAATTTTGAGACATGAATAAATTCTTATTGTAAAGCTATTTGTTCGACAAATAAAAATAGCAGGAGCTTGCAAGGGAAAAAATGTATACTATAGTAGTAATATATTAACTCAGCGATTTTTCATGTTTTATTAGTACTTCATCATTATTAATATATACTGAAAAAATATCCGGAGTGAATCTAGGATAAATCCTTAGTGAATGCGGAGGGGATAATTTTTTATTTATTTAATCCTTCCGGAGTAAAATTGACTCCAAAAAAAAGTTATTTTAAGATTAAAACTTTGGATCGAAGTAAATACGAATAAAATCCACATCACTCCGAAATCACTTCGCAAGAAAAAACTCCTTTTTCGCACCATATGCAGAATGGCTTTCTTTAAAACTCCGGAACTCCGCGGTAGAGTGAATTTGAGTTGAAATAAAATCCGTATTTATTTCGAATCCACTTTTAATTTTTTATAGTGTATTGTACCAATGCAAAGAGCTTGAAAAAAGGTTGTGGCTCTTCTATCATTAGTTCAATGCATGCCACTTTGGCGTACTCAGAACCAAAGATGCGTCTTCGGTGCAGGTGACAGGAGGGCTAGATGCCCTAAGTCATCAAAGATTCAGATCACTTAAGTTCAAGAGGCTGAGTGAAGTGTCAAGATTATATCCCTAGTCTAGATATATTGCGTTTTCGAGATTTCTTTGAAATATCCTTACTTATGTGTCTATAAACTATTATATAGATATCGTAGTGATTTGCTATTACTTGTAGTTGGTCATTCAAAGTTTAATTCGATATACGTGGTATCATCATCGTCTTCGAGGTTTACGTCCCAGCAAGGAATGGAAACTTAGCAAGACGTTCAGATAACATTATTATCTCGACTAAACTTTCGGTCCTTGTCTCTCCAGGTGTATAATAATACTAATTTTTCTTTTACCAAATTCCGAATATTTTCGATTATTAAATCAATATGGATGCTAACCATGAATTTTTATTTATTGATTTGATGAAAATCAACTGAATGATTAAAACCTAGTCTAAATTTAAAAGAGTAAATAAAAGTACAGTTTTAATTTAATTCTAGTTTAATAATGGCATAAATGAAAAGTATAAATATATTATTTGGTATAAAATTATAACTAATCTTTATTTAGTATAACAAATATAAATTAAAACTGTTCAAGATTTGAAACTAATATTGATAACTTGCGATGTAATTATTCAGATAAATGAAAACGATTTATATTTTTGAACAAAAAGTTATTTAATCAGAAAATGGTTTCAATAAAGAGGATTTGTTGAATATATATTTTCATATAAAATATTTATTGTACGAAATAGTTTGCCAATTGAATCTTATTACACAAATTATTCGCAGTTATTCGCAGTTTAAAGTATTGGGATTTAATGATGTTAAATTCGATAATTAGATTTTCCTCTGGTATCACCGAGGAGCTATTATTGCAAGAGAACGGAAACGGAATTTATAGGGAGAACTCAAGGGATTAAATTACGAGCAATTGAATTCGTTGGTTTGTAAGCAGTAGATCCTGAGACCTTTCACAAAACCATTAATTCGACGGCTTGGGTCGGATAGTGAAAGCAGGTAATGAGGCACCTATTCTATAATTAGTCGGATGAAATAAAATCCGATAACGAAAATGAAGAACTTAGGAGGAATAAATAGTTTAAGATTATGTACCTGTCAATAAAAAATTTTTATAATTTAATTGATTTTAATTAATTATAACAATTCATTAACTACATATCAAAAATATTTTACGATATTTAAAATATTTGATGTTTACTAGCTTTTGATATCGAAAGAAATTATAAAATTGCTCATAAATATTTATAGATATGTAAATTATTAAGATACCAAAAATAAAATATTAATTAATAGTTCAACTGATATAATCGGGTGACACGTTTTGTATAAATTATAAAAAATACTTTTTTTGCAAGAATATCGTCATATTTATAATAAATTGATTGCTTTTAACGAACTGAACTTGGAAGTTGTTATGATTAGAATAGAAACTTCTACTAACAACTAAATTGAACTCTATAAAGCTGCGTTAATTTTTACTACAATATCTCACAAATGAAATCAGATACTAAACAAACGCTGTCGGCTATTTATAAATATTAAGTCATAAATAAACAATGCTTTCAATTCAATTAAATAAAGCTTTTTTTATAATTTTTATTAGTAAACAAGATCGTTTTTAGTTACCAGAACTTATTGGCAAAAAACACCATGGAAATCTGAAGAAAAGGGCATGGAATTCTATAAAATAGGTTCAGATAGCGCAACTGGGTGAGCACACCGCGATCTCGAATGGGACTGGGTTTAATTCCCAGTTTGGACTATTAGATTATTTTTTCCAATTTATTTATAAGCTATTCATAGAAAAGGTCCCTTCCTTATCTTTATTCAACGCTCTCCTTACCTCAATTTTCCTGAAGAAAGTGTAAAACGCTGTACGCTTTTGTATTCGTTTGAAAAATGAGTATTACCCACTGAGAAGTATATTTAAATTTCAAATAAAAATAATTAATCGGAAACTATAAGATGTACGATGAAGTTCAGGGTCTTTCAAGGTCATGGGAGCTCAGGTTTTCTCTTCCAGTACTTTTTTCGTAATTTTAATTGTTGAGAACATGGGCGCGACTTCTGTAGCTTAGTCAAAACAAAGGTTGTATCGATATAGAATTGATTATTCTCTTAAAAAAAAAAAAATTATTTATTTACAGCCATAAGATAGACGGAGGAATTACAGATACTACGAAGATAGTTGTAACGGTTGTACGTACATGCTGCATATATATATATATATATATATATATATATATATATATATATATATATAAATTTATGCTAATCTTACTAAAAAATATTTATTACTTCTTACATTTATTCGAGATGTTATTATATTAAAGTTATTCATTTGACATTTTAAAACATTTCACTAGAATAGCAATTTTAGTAACATCGTGTTAAACGATTTGATTATACTTGAGATAATTTAGAGATATTTTTTAATCACAACAAACGGGTTTGACGACAAAAACACGTAGGGTTTCACGCTCATCCTTTAAAGTCTTTATGACTCCTATTCCCCTGAAATTAAACATATTGTTAAGAGCAGAAAGTCGACGCGATTTGATAGTGATGCAATCTTATTCTCTAATCGAGCTCACTTTAACTGTGTTAAATTTAACCCTATAACCGACTTAATAACGTCCGGACAACGTTTTTACATACTGACAATCTGATAAGCTAATACTATGACTTTCAACACAACTGAATCACTATAGTTCCATATCCTTCTTCGGGTCATACAAAAATTCTTATAATTGACCTATAGGTAAATATGGTTCACACGATTTTTATATACTTTTTATTTAATGTATGTTAATGTTTTCTATATGTAACTTTTTTTCCAACGTCACATTACTCGCGTTCATAATAAATTTTATTATTCTGTTACATCTTTAATTCACAAAAAAGTTTCTGTTTCACATTTGAATTTCTAAATTACTCTGTGGTATACTGGAACATATCTTGAATAAATAATATTTTTTAATTTATTCTAGACAGATAAATTACTGATTGCAATATAAAATAAAAATAAATTTAACAAATAGTACATCGTGAGAATATTTTATATTAATTATTTAGCGTAATTAAGTAAACGTTTTGAATGAAACATTATCTGATAGATATAATTGCTTGCAATGGAAAAAGTCTGGCTTACGTCGCGTGTCACAAACAACAAATCAGGTGAGTAAATGCTGTTACTCCAGCAGCGTCATAAATCAATTCAACAAATGAGAGAAGAAGCCTTGAGATGATTCTTTGTAAAAGTATTTTATGTATAACAATGAACTCAGGTTATAATTTGTCGATTGATTGTAGTTAATTAATAACATTGATTCAGTAATGCAGTGTCAAGAGTAGTATACGAGCCTCAAAGACAACTTGGTATATCTCAAACGGAAAACACAGCCTGTGAAAATGAAAGAAAATACTTGAACAAATAAAAAATTCAAAGAAATACACTTTTATATACAGCTATGTTATATTTACATTGACACTTCTATTATTTTTCACTCTAAATACTGAATAATCGGTTGTATTGTTATAAATTTCAAAATGGCGTTTCCAAAAATCAACGCTGTAATAATTACATTTTTTAAATTCTGTTTTTGCATTGGGAAAAAATTTAAACAATACAAAACGCCATAGTTGTAATTCAAGATCGTTGTAAAATCTAATTGAAACTTTTCCAATTATTTATTCATTCAAATTTAATAACTAAAAAGAATAAAAACTAATACCTGTTGTTTAATTTTCTAATCTTTTTTGTTTAAGAATTACCTAAAATTGAATATTCTTCACTCATAACCGAACAATATGTATTATATTAAATTCGTCTTGGCTCTAGTTTACGCACAATTAATAAGTATAAACTCTACTATATAATTCCCTCAGAATAGGGGAATTTGGAAACTTATCCAGACTCAATATGATTCCAATATTATATCTTTTTTATTAATGAATTTTTTTTAACGAGAGTAATTTTAACAGAACTCATTCTATGCAACGTGAACGTTTCTCTCTCTTTCTCTTTCCCCAGTTCTTCTATTTAAAAAAGAAAAATGAATCTTAGCAAAGCCGAGGTAATACTAGTATATATTGAAAAAAAAATAATTTATAGAAGATATATATGCAAATATCAAATGAATAGAACATTAAATTTAAATGAATAATAAATATTCATGATTCACATCAACATCACAAATAATTTAATAGTCTTCTTAATATTGAAATTTTTTATGAATAAATAATTTTGATATAATTAAATAATATCATCAGCAACAATCATTAATTAACTTTATGGATAGTAGCACATCGACAATGTTCAATAATGGCAGGTCGATTAACATTCACCCAGAAAAGGCAAATCGTGTAGAAGATCGATTCCCTTCGGGCCAAGGTGCATTGTCTCATGTTTGTTCGACCTCGTATATGCGGGGTCAAAGCTTCAACCTCAATACTCTGTCATTGTCTGCACTAATGATTGTCTTTATGATAATTTCAATATTCAGATAAAAATAATTTAAATTTTTTAATAGAACTTCCTCAACTCCTGTAAAATTTTTTGTTTTTGCTTTTTTTTCTTAAGTTTGAAAACAATTTTTCTAAAAGGATGAACAAGTACTATCAGAAATTTCTGGATTGTCAATATAAGTTCCTCATTGTTACAAGTTTGGCTGAGTCATCGAAGCAAAGCCGATTAAGGTCTTGCTTTTCCGATATCGACAAACTTTGAAAGCTATTGTCTTGGAAATAGGTTGCCAGTCGTTAGATGTATCTCAGAGTGTTCTTCCCACTTACCCAATCGTATTACGGTATATAATCAATTCTGTCGTCTTAAAAATTGTAATTTTAGAGTCTATTAAGAATCTCTAAGTGCATCTTTGAGAAGATATTCCTTTCATCTATTTTCCAGTACGAAAAAGTTTTAACGTTGCATATTTTTAGGATAAACACAAATTTAATGTTCTATTAATAAGTTTAAAGAACGATTTGTGTCTAAAATTTTATTTATTTTTTAATCGTCTACGGTTCCAAAATGGGTAAAATATAAAAAGAAAACATCAAAAACAAGTGTAAAAGATAAAAAGTAATTTTTGAATCAAATAACAAAAAAATCTAATTTTTGTGAAAGTAATCTTTTTCATATCATCAATTAATATTTTTTATAGCTGTGACAATGGATAAACTTTATTTTATTCATCATAGTAGAAGCAGTAGATTCAATATGAGCATAAATTTATATAAAAAAAAACTTTTGCAATAAGGATTGAAGAATTTACAATGAAGATTTAATGTGCAATTAAATAAATTTTACATCAACCAGAATAGATGACCTTGAGTGATTAATACTGATTTGCAAATAAAATAAATAAAAATATTACCAGCTCGATAATCATCATAATTTAACACTATGTAATCTCTGATTTGTAATAAAAATAACCTGACGTAGTTTTTACATCATTGAGAATTTAAAACTGTATTGTATGTTTTCGAGATTTTGTCTGACAATATTCTTATCGATTTTATATCTGTTAAACTAAAAATTTAATTCTCTTGAATACTGGCCATGACATTCTTCGAATTACGTTACGAGTTCAAAGAAAAATAAACTGGTTTTAAGAAAAAAAAAATTAGATTGACGTTGTGAAAGGGAAAATAATTAAAGTTGAATGAACGTTAGAAGACTCACAAAAGAGAAACGAAGAGAAATTTTAAAATAATCAATGGAAAACCATTGATAAGCTGAAAATTCGAATGTATAATCTATGAAACTTCACAATGTATTATAGTTGACGGGTATATTCTATTCACTCAGAGGGCTCTAGAGAGACATATGGCAGGCCGTTTAGGCCAAGAAATCGATTATTTGATTAATAATGCAATGCTTGAACCAGACATGGAGACAAGCTCTTGTTTTGGCTTCGGACCAATCTTCATACTAACTTACATCTATTATTACTAAGAATTCACGTTGCATATTAAATTAGAAATAATTTTCATTATTTAACACCATTAAGTAATTTTACACACCCGTGGAAAAAATGTATATAGCTTTTATAACTTAAAAATTTGAAAAATAAATATGTAAACTAAGCACCAACAATGTGTACAACGACAATTGCCAACAGGAAATGCAAAAGTCGTTTTTTAAAAAATTTAGTCAAGCGATTTTTTACTGAGAACGACGATATGCATTTTAGTCACTCAAATTATAGAAAAAAAGTTAACAAAGAATACGACTATAAATTATAAAGTTTGAATTTAAGTCATTAATAAAAAAGGCAATTAGTGACCACTAGGAAATAGTAATTGAGGTACATAATACTATGGATATTAAGTATTTGTATAATAAATAAATTATTGGAGTCATGTGAACACGGTTGATAACATTCGCGGTTAAACTTCTCAGCTACCAATCTAGCATGCTGTAAACAGATTCTGGTTTAACTATAAACCACAGCTCCCGTGGTTACTAGTGATACATTACTACTGTATTCTGCCGACGCCCAGATATCGATGTTACTATAATGCAAACATTTTAAAAAGTTATTCTAACACGTCTAAAAAAGTAAACACGTTTCATTTTTTTTACACTTAAGTTTACTATATTTAAAAATAAAAATATTATGTTGATGTGATATTGTGGTACCCCGTAACTGTTAGAAATACAATTTTATAGGACGGAAAAAAAATTTAACAATATTTTAAAAACTACTGAAAGAATTTATTTCCAATTTAAGATAAAAGAACAAAATAGAATCCGTTTTTATGTAGTATACTACATTAGTAAACATCAATCAAATTAAAAATGAATAATAATAAAAAAAAATATGTAAACAACTAACGTCACGATAATTTGAAATTTATAACTTGTAGCGTCTATTAGTCGGCAGCCAAAAATATTATATATGATACAGAGAATCATAATTATATCTAGTTGTTCGAGTTGTGGTGTCAGAGTGCGTAAATAGTAGTTTCCATATATCGAGTGTAATTAAGTATAAAACGCGAGTTGCGACGATTGACTACTGAGCCGTTGGTGAGAGTGTTAAGACAACAAGCATCTTATACAGAATTTTACTACATACATTGGTTTTTATAAGAAATACTCAAAAAGTACACCAATGAATGTCTATAGGCAGCAAGGTACCGGCTGCAGGTAATAAAAGACGCTTGAAATATGATGAAAGATTTTGTCACAAGATGATTCAATGAGTTATTTCAATATTTTTTGTACACAAGCTATAGTGCAGCAACTAAAAATTTTTTTGCGTAGCTGACGTCACTATTAGAATAATTAAGTATCTTTATTACCCGCTGTGTTATATGTAATATTTTTAGCTGCTGACTACAGACGCTTAATGGTGCACATTTCGAGTATGTGTTACAGAAAGTATTTTATGTAGCTCATGTCCGAAGAATACACTGCTAATTGGCTAAAGTCAGCCTCATAAAATTTTGTATTAAAATACCATCTTTTCTGATAGGTCAAAAGTTTGATTTCATATAATATAAAATCACTACTTTTTATATTAAATCATGAAATTTTATTGAAACGAGCGGAGTTTATCCCTTCTCAAAGATTCAAGCCACTAACGAATCTATTACCTCCCTCTTTTATGACGTCACTTTGAACTTAGCTACCTTAATAACATGGCCAAAATGTCTATACTGCACATGCTTATTTAATTAATCAGCTCACGGAAGTGTAGATCAATGCAACGTAGCAGTTGAATTTTATCACCTTACATGTATCTGCTAATTGATACGGTATAATACCAAAATTGACGATTTTTTTATTGATTTAAGTTTTGTTAAGTGAAAATAGTATTAAACAAATCATCTAATTTCATAAAATATAAATCTTTTTTATTAATAATCAAGTAAATTGTTTGTATTCAATGCAGGTCTGACTTGCGTGCTTTATGACGTCTGCACTGAAAAAAAAAATTTGTTACCTTAAAAAAAATCAAGATTACGCAGTTATTTGTTAAGATAACAAATCTATCTTAGTCAACACAACAAAGTAACATTTGTTATGGTAAGTAAAGTGAAGTTGCCGTTATAACAAATGACATGCGTTGAGCTAAATATTAAATTAGGTTTTACAAAGATTTCTTGACTCGAGAAAATTTTACTTCACCTAAGATATTATCACGTCGCAATATATTTTCTTGAGTCAAGAACATCACTTCTTCAAGGCGCCCGCTTTGAACTACACTTATTCATATTGGTATACTTTTAAAAATAAATACCGTTTAATATTTAAGCCATAATTTACAAACACAATTTATGTCCAAAATCGAGAACTCGTGATGAATTCTTAATGATATTTTTCACCTAATTAAAGCACAAAATTCTATGCGTATTTAAAAAATTTTTTCTTACTACCTCGGTCGAAAGTACGTGGTTTCGGCTCTGATTGTACGGCAGAAGTCTAACTTTCATGCATTAGCCAAGCTATACGCGCGCCCTCTATAATAGCGGGAATAAAAACTTAGCCGCGTGCACTGGCACTCAATACATGAGCCTCCGAGTATGCTACCATTTGCGACACATTCAGTTACTCTAGTAGAGCTTCATATGAGTATCCCCTCCTCTATTCTGCTTCATGTAAAGTCTCGATTCAAAGATCCGTCTTACGTAGTCAGGAGCTCTGCTATACCCTCACCCATGTAACCTCAAAATTTGTTTACAAATAGTTAATCCTAACGTTTATTATTGATTGTTATTGAGAAAGTAATAGTGACTGAGGTGTAACAAAAATAAAAATAAAAAATGAATGGCATATCATCTGATGAATCGACAGATGAAGAAGAAGTTAGTAGAAACTTTGAAACTGAAGCAAAATTAATCGTTGAAACTGACACCTTGCCCAAAGAATCCGTTGACAGATATATGCTAGTTTATGATACTTACCAAAAGTGGAAACTAGAAAATATGAATGCTTTATCACAGTCTGAAGAGAGTAATCTCATTGTTTATTTCAAAAGTTTGAGTGCAAGATTAAGTCCATCTACTTTGTGGAGTGTCTGTTCCATGCTAAAATCAACGTTAAGGGCCAGAGATAATATCGATATTAGCAAATTTTATAAATTAATAGGCCTATTAAAAAATAATGCTAAAGGCCATAAGCCCAAAAAATCTGCCGTATTAACAGGGGACGAGGTTATGAAATTTTTAAATGATGCACCGGACTTTGACCATTTAGTTCATAAGGTATGTATTTGTAAACTTTTGTATTAATTATTTGAATAATTAATTTATTTTTATATTTTAAGGTTGTGCTAATATTTGGTATTTGTGGAGCTACAAGGTGTGACGAGCTTAAAGAAATCCATGTGGCTGACGTTGAAGATCTTGGTGGGAAATATCTAGTCTCTATAAATGACTCAAAGAATGGTCTGCCTCGTAAATTTGTAATCGGAGATCTTTTTTATAAAATAGTAAAAAAATATATCTCGTTAAAGCCTTCTGATTTTAAAACAGACCGATTTTTTATACAATTTTATAAGGGTAAATGTCATCGACAAGTAATAGGTCGAAATAAAATTGGTCAAATTCCTAAAATAATAGCTGAATTTTTGGAATTAGCTGACCCTCACCGTTACACTGGACACTGTTTACGCAGGACTTCGGCTACATTATTATCCAACTCTGGAGCAAACACCACAATGCTTAAGCAATTGGGAGGGTGGAAATCGGCCGGTATAGCAGAAGGTAATTCTTTTATTAATTAAAAAAAAAAATTAATATATTTCTTATAGTATAAAAATTTAATTTATATTTACAGGGTATATTGAAAACTCATTATTAAACAGACAAAGAATATTTGAAAGTATCAATCTTGCGGCTAAAACTGGTGCGCAGTCGAATCCTCAACCGTCCACAAGTAGAACCAGTACAACTAAACCAATAAGCACTGATCAAAGTAAAGAATCAACACAAACAGAAGTCGTTTGTGATCATTTTTCTGACGATTTTGACTGAGATGATGACACATTAACAGCAATCGAAAAGTCGTTTGTATCAGGAGAACCAAAATCACCACGGCCTTTGTTTACTACAGGAAACAACGAAGAAATTAAAATAACTACAAATCCTCAAACAGCACAACCTAGTCATTTTTTAAAAAAACCGCCAATCTCAGTTTTTTCTCGCGAAAAAGAAAATGAACCACCATTAAAAAAACACAAAGTCCAAGAAACAAGTATTGCAACAAATAATCACAAGTCGGTATCTGCACCTATTAATATTGAGATTAAAAAACTGGCATCGGAAACTGCATCTACAAATATTAAGACAGATGAACTGGTATCAGAGTCTACATCTATAAATACAATTACGAGTAAAAATCCAAATGTGAAATATGAAAACTGTGTATTTCACGGCAATATTATCAATAATTTTTATTTTTCGAATAGTAAAACTACTGAGAAAAATGAATAATACACTAAAAATATTTACTGTAAGCGATGCGAGTCTCTATTATAAGTTTCTATTTATTTATAATGGATGTAATGTATTTAAAATTTATTATAACTTGAAAAAAAATGACTTTAACTAAGTAACTATAATAAAATAAATAACTTTAGCTATTATTAAATAAATGTTATAATTGTGGAACAAATATATAGTCATATTTATAAAATAAACACTATTCCTTTTATAAGGGTGTATCTCTACCTTTATTCATAGATGTATTTGATGCCTGCCCCGACCAGCAACACTCGCTTCGCTCGTGCTGCAAATGTCGGGCAGGCATCGATATCTTTCGATGCACACATGCAAATTTTTTCGTACTTTCGACCGGGTAGCAAGAAAAATAGTATACACTACATGAGCAGAAATTTGAGAGCCCTGAATTGCGCGCCATGTTGCCCTCGGCTTCGCCTCGGGCAACATGGCGCGCAGTGCAGGAATCTCAACTTTCTGCCCTTGTAGTGTAATATACTATTCCTCAACACATATCATTCGTCAAAACAGCAACTTCACTTTACTTACCACAACAAATGTCACTTCGTTGCGTTAACCAGGATAGTTTTGCTATCATAACAAATAGCTGCGTAATCTTGATTTTTGTTATGATAGAAAATTTTTTTTTTTCAGTGTGCGTTGCAAACTCTAAACGGTTGTTTCTCGACCGATGCAAGGAAGTTGAGTAAAGTTAAAGTAGAGTTCCTAGTTTTCCACTGGTGTTGCGAAAAGTGAGTGTTATAATGAAATTTCACGACACGTCTCAAGATTTTCGACTAAGCTCCATCTATTAAACATCATAAGAACTCGCTGAGCAACTTAAAGTTATTTGTCAAAATATATATTGAACGGCTAGTACACTAAGTATGGTTACTTCAATTCATGATACGTAGAGTGCTGTACCGTGAGGTTGTGATTGTATTTTTTTATTAATAAGTATTTAAATTAATAATTAAAACATCCAAGTGAATTTTAAATCAATTACATAAGAATTCCGAACTCTAGAGTCGATGGTGTGTTGTAATTTCGTGAGTGCATGTTGTAGCTAAGCAGCCACAGACTTTGCTTCGCAGATTGTCATTAATCGCGTAAATCAGGCAATGGTTGAATAAAATATAGTGCATAGTAGAACACTCAGATAGTCTTTATCCGGCGAGCGCAATGATTCCAGCACACGTCTCCAGGCCACACACACAGACCGAAAGCCTGTGTATGTGACCCGACGGCTCTTGCTGAAAACGTCGCCCTCACCTCATAAAGACTATCGTAGTATCTTAACTATACAATAAACTATTATAACTCTGAGTAAATGACGTTGATTTCAGACATTTAACGGCGTTTTTCTTGATGCATTGATTACATAAACTATTGTATACATCTAGTAACATCGAGTATAAAACCGATTCCCCATGATGTATTAGATACTACACTGTAAAAAATAATTTGAAAATTACAATACAAAAGGAATTGAATTTTCATAACTAGATATTTGAATTGTATTTTCAATACAAAAAGCTTCAAATTTAATGTACTTACTTTAATAATCAAGCTGGTATTTAAAATTAAGAAAAAAAATATGAATTTTCATAAACGTACTTAAAATTTATACTTGTTTTTTAAATTTTCAAAGCAAGTATTAAAAATTCTAAGACATATTGAATTTTAATAATTCCATTTGAAATTTCATAATACTTATTTGAAAATTCAAATGCTCATGTATGAAATTTCTGCGCGTGACGTGATGCGCGTTCAGTAATCAAAGATTGTGTATTAGTGAAATATATATAATAAATGTGAGTAATGTGAGCGGTGTACATCAGACTTTATTATTCTTAAGTTTTTATTTCCTCAATAATATAAAGTAAATAAAACTTGTGATTGAACTGAACATCATTGACAGTATACAGTATTAAATGTGATATAGCATAATCCTAATAATCATAATATAGTTTTACAGTGATTTAAATATTTAAATGTGATTGAACTTTAAGATATTTATTTAATTTCTACTTTTTTAAACATTTAATAAAAAAAAAAACATAATGACGCGCTATATTATATTATATTATAACAATGGTTAATAAAAAAAAAATTTATAACGTTGTTTATAAGGAATTGATGACAGTATACAAAATTTTAAAGTTTTATCAATAAACATTTTATTACTTTATATACCTAATAGTCTTTAATTTCTATGTAACCATACACAGTTAAAATAATTGTTTGAATTTTCAAAACATTGTATATAACGCAATAAACACATACAATTGTGATTGAAATTTCATTGTAACGATCGTACAGAATTTAAAATACACGTTTTTGAATTTTCAAATACATCTATTTGAAAACTAAAAAGAAAGTGTTTGAAAATTAAAAGAAAAGTACTTGAATAATAAAAAAATTGTATTTGAAAATTCAAAACGAAGTATTTGAAAATTCAAAAACGTGTATTTTAAATTCTATATGAAATTAGTAATGAAATTTCAAGCACAAATGTATGTGTTTATTGCGTTATATACAATGTTTTGAAAATTCAAACAATTTTTTTAACAGTGTATATATATGAATAATATTATTCAGCTATACGGAAATATGGTTAGCGTATGTAAAATTACAGAAGTAAGCCATTGAGTCATCTTGCAGCAAAATTTATATATTTATAAGTGCTTTTTTTTCGACTCTTCTTTACAAAAAATTAATAAATAAAGCTAGTACAATCTACGTATAAGACTCTCGTGTGTTGATAATCTCACCTTCAGCTTGAGGATCAATTGTCACAGCTCGTGTCTTATATACAATCATAAGAGTTTTATAAACTATTAATATTATCATCAAGAATGATGGGTACAACTGTAGCGCAGTATTATATGAAAATATATCGTGTTTGAAATCAGTAAAATGAATACGGTTCTACACGGAAAGAATTTATTTTAATAATTTACTCTACAATTTAGAGTAAACCTGAGCCGGAAACAAAAACAAAAACGTGAAAAATGAAAATTAATACCTTTGGTTACATTTTTTACTTATTTTAGTTAAATAAAATTACTCGAAATTGAGTATTTTTTACCCCATAATCGAACGATATTTAGAAGCAGAAGAGTAATATTCTTCGTCCTGGTCCTACTTTCATCACACTTGTAGAGTAAAATTTATTTTATAATTCTCTCCGTGTAGAATTGAACAATTTTAATATTTTACTATCATAAGTATTAATCTCAGAAGGTGTTGTATGATGCTATTGTACCTTTTGCTTTAAATTAAATGCAATACATGATACGCAGCTATTCGTGTTTTGAAGATACTTTCGTTTTGCGTGCTATGTATCCATACATCTCATGGTATTACCGATTCGCGTGTACACCTTGAAAGGACGCACAACGCGTGAAGGATGTAATGTAAGGATTCCACACACGCTCGATATTGTATATCTAAAAGTGCAAAAATACACCATAAATTTCCAAGGACGTCAATCAATCTCTTGGTTGTGATAAGTTTTCATATATATATAGAGAACCTGCGTGACCTTGGTTATTAAACACTAGCGTTCATGGTGGCGAAAATTAGCATTTTATATGTGAGATAATATGAATTTTGTCCTGGGTGACATATGACATAAATATAAAATCTCAAATAGGTATTAATGAAAAATTTAAAAAAAAAATGTCAGATGTTATAATTATTAAAAGTGGTTTTCAAAAAATCAATATAAACGATTTACGGTTGTCATCTGAAAGAAAAGGTTAAAATTTGTGCGAAAGTAAACATGTGAAAAATGTCGAAGAGTGGAAATCTGAGCATAATAGTTTAATAAAAGCTAAAGTTATTCGTCAAACTAATATTAAGCAACATTTCGATGTTACGATTGACGTAAGTTATTATTACTTTATTATTTTCACTATCGCTTATATATATCTAATAAAAAAATCAAAGTAAATTAATTGAAATGTTTTAGATTGACATCAATCGAAATGTAGTTGACCGAATATGTACTTGCCCAGCTGTATTGGGTAAAAATTGTAAACATATTGCTGCTGTCATAAAATTCATAAATTTTGAAACAGCTGAATCTAAAACTAGTCAACGTTGTCAATGGAATATTCCTTCAGTATCGAAGGATATTGAAGAATATTCTAAAAGACGTAAAATTCGTGAATTAATTCCAAGAAAAACATATGATAAAGAATATAAACCTATGGATTTAGTTGATTTAAATTTTTTGTGTTCGTTAAGTGATATTTTGAAATCTATGAAGCCGACAGAGTCGACTAAAGTAGTTAATGGAATTATCAGAGAACATATTAATTCTGCAGTTGATACTGCATGTGTCAAAAAGTGTTTGATTATATATCATTATTTTTATAGTAATCATAATACTTTAAAAATATATAATAGTGATATATATTGGAAGAAAATTTTTCATGAAGTTTTTTGTATTAATAATTTAATTACTTCATTGGATAATTTAGCTTATATTTTTGCTAATACGCGAGGGCAATCAGAGTGTAAAGAATGGTATAATGAACGTGCAATAAGAGTGTCAGCTAGTACAGCTCACGTAATTAAAACTCGCAAATCTAAATTTGATGAATTGGCTGATTCTATGATAGTAGAAAAAAAGATGAAAGGAAAAGGACTTAAAAATGTATTACATGTTCTTAATAATGAAAACAAAGCTCGAGAATTATATAAAAAAATAACTGGGTTTGTTGTAGAAGAATGTGGTCTTGTTATTCATTCTAGTCAACCATGGTTGTGTGCTAGTCCTGATGGAGTGGTTGTTGTAGATAGTATACCAATTAAAATTTTAGAAATAAAATGTCCTATTACTGTGCAAAATAAACCAACACTTAATAAAAAAGGACAACTAAAACATCCTTATTTAAACTTTACTGAAAATAACACAGTGTATTTACAAAAATCTCATGCTTATTATACACAGTGTCAAATATTGATGTATTGTACTGGTCTTTATGAATGTGATTTTTTTATTTGTTTTCCAAATTCGGAATATATTTTAATTACGATACCACGTGATGAAAGTTTCTTATTACAATATATTCCAAAATTGGAAAATTTTTATGTCAATAATTATATTGAAAAGTTAATTTTAAAGTATGGTCTTTAATTATTTTAATTATTATAAAACAAGATAAATTTCATAGCAGAGAAAAGTTTATTTTATTACATGATAATTGATAAGTATAAATATTAATTTTATGATATAAAATTTTAATGAGGAAAAAAGCTTTAACTTCAATTAATGTATAATTATATGCAAATAAAAATTGGATCGAAAAAAAATAATTTTAGTTCTTTTTTGCTTGTTTAAAAATAGGTTTTTGTAAGTTTGTTAAAACACAGCACATATGAACTATATCGTCAATGTATGGCAAAAGATCAATAGTAATTTTATTCAGGATGCTGTACACTTTGATTCTTGCAATACATCTTTCAACGTGGATTCTTACACTTGCAATATTATAAGTTTCCTCTATTTCTTCTTCAGTCAAATGACCATCGTGTAAAAATGGAGGTGTAACAATTATAGCATTAGGTACATCAAGAGATTTTTTGATGCCAGGAAAACCTTTATCTGCCATCACTTCATCACCTGGCTCTAGTAAATTTAAAAAATTACTATCATTAGTTGAAAGGATCGCTAGATCTCCCACCGTAGCACTCGGATTTAAATGAGATCATTCCTGAAGGTGTTATTCCCAGTAAAAATTTTACTGCGTATCCTGATTTATAATCAGAATACATATGATTTCGTACTAGCACGAGACCAGGTTGTTCACATTTTATTTCTGTACAGTCGATAATAACTCTACAATTTGGATAATGTATCTTAAATGCTGGTGGCATAGTTTCTTGAACATTTTCTTTACTAGGCCAGAAAATAAAGTTTTTTGTTTTCTGTGCTAGTATTGATAATACATCCCGGAAAATTCTAGAAATACATGTTGGATCTACATCAAAAAATGTAGCGATTCCATCAAAAGGTAAACCCGTCTTTAGTTTGATTAAAAAAATTAATAATCTGTTTTCAACATTTATTTTTTGAATTTTTACTGGTGGCAGCATATTTAACAATAATTGGAAAACTTCTGGTCTTACTCCAGTTATAGCCGAAAGTTGTTTATCATTTTTTATTGAATTATATCCCCGAAATCCTGACAAGAAAATGAGTGTATCAGGTCCACTGATTTTATCTTTGGTAATCACATAGTTTTTTAAATTATTAATTGATGATATTGTTGCTTGAGTTAAAACACACTATTTGATTTACAATCAAAGTCACATGAAAAAACAAAAGTATCACTAATATTTTCAAATGATGACACTTGCACTGATTTATCATAAGTATTGTGCGTTTCATTTATATTTACTCCTAATTGAATGTCTTCGCATAAATTATTTATTGGTTCTTGCTCATCGCTGATGAAAGATTCCGATGCTAATTTTCTTTTTTTCCAACGATTGAAACGATCCAGATTATTATTTGAAGGCTTCTGTCGTTTGTATTCAGTTGGGAAAATTGTTGGATTATATGCTGGATGTCGAGGATCTTCAGATTTGTTACCACCAACAAAATGATTACTACATATTCTTGAATAATTAGTAGGTTGCCATGCTGTACCATCTGAACTAGAGGAATGATAAAGTTAATAATGTAATAATAAATAAGTAATTTATTTTTAGCACATATCAGATTTACTTTATACGATTTACTGCTTTTATCCATGTTTGTCGGCGTTTTAATAAATATGGTTTTGACGGGAATGAATAAAATTTTATATTTGAATTTGTTTTACCGTAAGTATTATGACATGATACTACACAGCATCCTGAATTACTAGATCTTGATTGTTTATTAATATTATTATTATTCATCACTACTAAGTATTTATTATGTTCCTTATATTTTTTAGTAAAATATGGTCACCTGAATATTTATTCCATATAACTATAAATATCAGAAATTAATAATTGTTAAAAAATTAATTAATTATCACTGAATTTATCATAGACTTTAATGTTTACACGGAAAAAAAGAAATGTTAAAATTCACCCGAATTATCAATACTTTTTATTGTTTCAAATAGTAATGCGGCGCCCGGGTGCGATTTTGTTATTTATTATAAAGTATAAGGTTAAAATATATGAGTGATCTGTTAAAATATACTTATGCTCAAAGAAAAAAAGTATAGGGTAAAGATATAGTTTTTAACATTTCAAATAGTAAAAATTATTATTTTGAATTGTATAGTTTCAATGGCAGGATGATATTTTTTAGACTGACGATAGTAAAAATTAAAACTTAAACCGTAAATTTTAAAGTTTCAAACAATAAAAATCTCTAAGTCGATGTATTTAATTTTATAGTCGATCGTTACTTTTTCTTATGCTACCGTAGTAATAATTTTTGTTCTAAACCCTCATTTTTATTGTTTCAAATAATAAAAATATATATATATATATTTTTTTTCTATTTTCTATTTTTTTATTTTGAATTATTTATTTCCGGCTTTTACCGTTTGCTGTCGTAGTTCAAGGTTTATTCGGGTTTCTGATTTCACCCCCTTCCTTCTCCCTTCTTCCATTGTCTGTTTTCTCATCGTTGTGCATCTAATTGATTGTATCCTTGTTTGTATTTCGAATAACTGATTCAGTCGGGTACAGTATGTAGTTGTTCGAATTTTTATATGAAAAATCATCAGAAAAATCTCAGCCGACTCTCGGGCTCGAACCGCCGACCTTACGTGAACAGAGTCCAGTCCCTGGCACTTAGAGCGCTCGGCCACAGCATGCGTATGAGAATCGAAAGTTATTTCCGTATTTAAATGGATGACGGTAGCGCATGAAATTTTACTGCATCAAACAATAAAATTTGCTGAGGCTGACACATACTTTTTACAAATTGACGAAGTATAATGTACAGTTTCATATAGTCAATCTTTACTGATTTCAGTGGGAATATTTAATATTTGCTTTAATAATAAATATCCGTGAAAATTTATTTATTCCCGTTTATATCATTAAATTTGACTGTTGACTAATATTAAAATTTAAAAACAACTCCTGGTAAAGTTTCTTAATTAGAGGACTTTACAAAATAACGTTCTAACTAAATTTAGTATTTTGTATCCTCTATATTTTTATTGTTTGAGACTTTAATTTCTTATTTTACAAACGATAGATATTTAAGTTTTGGCTGTTAAACTTTAAAGTTTAATTTTTTTAGTGTTTACTTTGTCTTTTTTATAGTTTTAAATGATAATTTTATCTAAATGAACTGTATATTTTAACATTCGATTTATAATTATTATTTTTTAAATGTTGAAATCACAATATTACTATTTGAATTTATATTAATCACTAAAAATATGATAATTATTAGACATCAAACTTTATTTATTACAGTTCCTTTTTTTCCGTGTACAAACAGCTCATGCTCACATGAGAACTTATAGAATTCCCGAAAGAGGCGCCACCAGGCTTCATGCAGGTTCTCTATAAATCTATATCTACATGTTTGTGGAAACCGTAAAATATGTACATAGTAGATACTTGTAATATCTTGTTTGTTTCAAAGTTCGATGAAAATCAATCGAATATTATTGGAATTTTACACTATTCGAAATTTTTAATTTTTAACTTTCTGCCAAGAAAATTTAAAATTTTCAAAAACTCGGGAAGTTACTGTTTTTACCCCGATTTGCAAAAATCGAGTTTTCATAAGATGTCAACTTTTTGAGGTCCTAGGAAGCTATTCTGACCATTTTCAGAATGACGTTCGAGTGTCTGTCCGCATGTGTGTGAATGTGTGTAAATTTTCTATAACTTTTGAAAGAATTAACCGATTTAAATGGTTCTCAACTTTTCTAAAATTTTCAGATGTATTAGATCATAAAAGCACGCAAATTGAGAGTGAATTCAATACAAATAAGGAAATTATTAATATACACCCTAGTAACACATGCTTGAGCAAGATTCTGGTGCCAGCACTTTATTGAGCAAAACCCTTAGTCACTAGTGTATTCTTCTACGTGTGGATTTTTCGCAAGATCATTTAGCAAGAAATCGTCATCAAGATTTGTGCATGACTTGCTCAAGGCATTTACACAAGAATATTAAAAATATATTAGATACGGTTCAGTGAAAAGTTTCTGGTGCATTTCTTGCACCAGTAATTTACGGCAGGTACTTCGGCATGGCTTGCTTAAGATCTGCTCAAGGCTCAAGGTCGATTTTGGGCCTTGAGCAGATCTCAAGCAAATCATGGGCAACTATTTTCAACTATAGTCTTCCTCCAGCATTGAGTTATAATCTGGACCTAATTTCTTTTGTAAGACTTGCACTGGACTTCCTATTGAAATCTAACCACAAGTATCTGCAGCAAGACACATGGGTAGCAAAAGACACTAACGTCCATCGAACTTGAGACCAGGCTTGCTCAAGCATTTAACAAGATTTTTTTTTTATGCGGGTAACTACACTTATCCAAAAAATGAAAGAAACAAGAAAATTTTGTAATTTTTTAGTGATTTTTGGAAGGCTGTATTTTCGTGAAAAATGATTGTATCAAGAAAATAAAAAAAAAAAATTGAAGCTTGAAATCTTTAGTTTAAAGATCTTCCAGCCAAATAATGTTTTAGGTCACGATTTTTGTGGAATACTGCAGAATACTTTTACGGAATATGTCCTAGCGGCCATACTGACATTGCGGCGTACGCGACAACTGTCGCCAATGTTACTATTCCCGCAATCGTCGAATCATCAATGCATACAATTTTACGACGCATAAAAATCTTCGATACCATGCAGTATGGCGTTCACGCCTATACTGGCATAGTGATATCCACAAAATATTTCTTACCGTGTAGATACAACCTTTCGAAACTTGCAATAATTTTATCCAGAATGCGCTAACGGGCATCAGTAGCGCTGATGTCCACATACACTGGTCCCGATCAAATATTTACTCGTACGAGTGAAGATATAACATTATAATGAACCACTGTATTCGCCCGGCAATATCTGGAAGCGAAATAGTAGCATACATCCCTACATCTAATAACAAGGTGAAGTTTTATTTTGATCAAAACGATTAAAATATGTCAAATTTATACAAAGATTAATGTTTATTTTATAAACGGTAGATCGATCTTACATATTCTCGATTGTCCATATTGCGGCAATAAATACACTATAATATGTTTCAAAATTAATTGACCCTATTTTCTAATCTTCAAGGAGACATGGTTTGGCCAACATTTGTAAGTTTGACAAGGACGACCTGATGTCCATCAATCCGTCAACAAACCTAGCAGATTGAGTGAATTTATTTATGGACACTTTGGTTAATGAAAATTTTAATACTTTTATAATGTCTACAAACCAGAAACTAAATAATTACCTGAAATAATTAAACTCTGGTATTTGAAAACCAGCAGCCATCAATAACTTCACTTTGGTATTAATGACATTCACTATCGACTAATGTATGTTATCAACATACTCTCTACAATTTGATGGAATGAAAATCTCTTTGTCGTTTGGATAAATACAGCAAGTATAAATAGAAATAGATTCAATTATTGTAATCAACTTTAAATAGGTATTGATCTATACCGGTTAGTGACCGGAAAACTATTTATTTTATTGGAATATAAATCAGAAAATTTCTTATTAAATTTACGACGATAAAAATTCATGAAGAAAAGTTTGAAATAAAAAATAAACTTTGCTTTGTGAAGTATCTGGATATAATGCAGATTGCATCTATAAATTAAGTTTGTTTTTAATTTGTTCACACTGTATATCGATATTATATACATTTAAATTTATAATCTATTTTTATGTTATGTGAAAAAGAAAAATATTTGTTATATATTTTTACACTGAACGTAAACATTGAGTTATAAATACTATTAATTTTGCACATCAGCAGCAAACTTTCATAAAAAAACAAATTTATTTTTATACGGATAGATAACGAAAGACTAAGAATAAGGCAGATCATTTTTACACAAAGAAAAAATTATGGCAACCATACCTAGAACGTTTGTGAAATGTTGTCTCATTCCTTTATAGTAATAATTACGTGTGATGAAGCTATAGGGTATACGCCCATTATTTCTTGGAAAGATTCCTATAACTATGCGAACAATACCTATAATTATGGTAAAAGTTAATATATCATATGGTAAAAATATATACATATTAAATTATGGCAATAATTACCATACTCATCGGAATAGATCCCATAGTCAAATAGGAATAAATCCTCTATCCACACTAGAACATTTCGCATGGAAATAAACCCTATACATCATGGTAACCGTTCCCATAATATGTGTGAAATATTCCCATAGTATTATGGTGATCGTTCCCTTGTTACTATGGTAATCGTTCTCATTCTACGATAATAAACGTTGCAGTATAGATTATACACGGAGAAAAAAATATTGTTATTAAAATGATCTAATGGATAGTGATTTGATAGCGATGTGCGTATCGTAAAGAGAGCGATCTGTAGAGCTATCATCGCGATCTATTCTAGTTCCATTCACGATCCTTATTGTTATTAGCACTATACTACAAATCAATACTCACACTAACCTCCGAATAGCTAAACAAGTATCGCGACCGTCAGTATACTGTATCGTGCTGATTACGATCAATTTTTCTCCGTGTGGTAATGATTCCATAATAATATGGTAACATAATAATATTAACCATACTATTATGGTAATTATTTCCATTTTATGAGGAATTTTTAAATGTTATGATAATGACTACTATAACATTTCGGTAACTTTTACTATACATTATGGGCATCAGTATCACAATGTATGGTGACTATTACCATAATACATATGATAACTGTTACCTTAGTAGTGTGAAAACGATTACCATCATTTTATACTGAGTTATATTGAGCTAACTCTAATCAAATTATTCAAACATTTATAACAGTTGAAAGGTAAAATAGTTTGAGCAGACCTGTAACTCCAAAAAATTATGTAGATATTTTTTCTAGAAAGTCGATTGCTTGAATAATTATAACCAAAAATCATGATTTTTTGATAAAAATACAAATGTTGTATGTTTAAAGTCTCACAAAAATGTTTAAAAAAATGAACCCAAATGGGTTCCATTCTAATAATATATACTACAAAAAAAACCTGTTACTATATTATATAGGGACAAGTCCAATAATATATTGTAATTAGCGGCTGAGGCGACCGTTCGACACGCGTGTGGCTCGGGCGATCACCAAAGTTAAGCAGCATCGAGCGTGGTTGTTGTTTAGCTGGGTGACCGTTAAGCCACGCGTCGGGTTCGAACGGAGGTAGACCGTTAGTTGCGGGATGAAGATCCAGTGATCGGTAAAATAGGAATTTTATCGATCACTGGAACTTCACTCAAACCGAAACTGTACTGGCTAGGTTTTCTCTGTGGTTTCCCTACGCCACTACTCCTCCATTGCACAAAGGAGGTAGCAGTGCATCACCGTAATGATGCAGTACAGTACAAGCACAAGTCGGGCCACAGCCGCACAAAAAATAATCGGGTAATAGGAAAAATGAGCTGAGTAAACATTGTATACCATGTGACAGGCAATGCTTGCCTACATACATGGTGGATTAGCATCTTAAAAAAAAAAAAAAAAAAAAAATATATATATATATATATATATTGTAATTAGTACCGTAAATTTCTCTTCGTGTAGATGATTACTATATATAATAAAGGTTGATTTGTAAACTCTAGATATAAATTATTATTAAAGATTTTTATCAGCATTTAATATGAAATTATATAAAATTAAAATGCAATAGGAAGAGGAAGTAATACAGTAGTGGCTAGAATGAGAATCTTATACATGCCGACACGACTCTCTAGGTGCAATGTACCCCTTATATCTTTTTTTTCTTCTTCACTCCTTTTCCTCCTCCATATTTTTTCACGGAAAGCAACGCCCCGATTCGATCGATCGCAGTTTCTATATATTATAGTATCGAATGCCCGCGTTTACGTCGCAATTTGTTTTGTTATATATGAGATGATGTCGAGACTTTGATGCTAATACTAAACCGCCAATGCAAACCCCGATTCAGAGATTTCGCTCTATATATTTTGTACCGATTGTGATAGAGAAAATAAGTTCACAGATTTTTTCCTCACATCTTTTGCGAGTTTGATACAATTCTGCAAAAAAAAAAATCGGTCTGTCGATTGACCCTGCGGGCCAGCCCCAAAACTTCCCACGTATTTCGAGCTCCTCGAAAATACTTTTGTATGCTTTTGTTTTCAAAAAATAACGTTTTTTACTATTTTTTCTACAACGATATCTCTCGAACGAATAAACCGATTGAGACGTTTAAGGTGGCAGTCGACGCGTTTCATTGAGTTCTACAACTGATTAAATTTTGAAATTGATTCATCGAGTCATTTTTGAGAAATTTTCAAAATACTAAAAAAATTTTTTTTTTTTAATTCTTTCGACAACGGTTTCTCTTGAAAGAATTCACCGATTTTGATGTTTGAGGTGGCATTCGACGCGGCTTATGAATCTCCAGAGCCCAGTCCATTTTGGAATTAATCCATCAAGCCCGTAAGAAGTTATCCAAAAAAAACATTTTTGAAAAAAGTTTATTTTTGGAATATCTCCGAACGAGCCCTGCCGATCAAGCTCAATTTTTTTTCAGCTTCAAGATATTAAAAAAGGCCATTCGGCAGCCGAAATGGAAGTAGATTTTTCATTATTTATTTATATATTTAAATCTGTAAGGTAGACGGTGACGTTTAAAGGTTCATCTAAAGCTTATAAGATCAATTATATTTAGGCTTGTCAATTTTGAAAAAATACTTTATGAATACTTTAATGTTGAGATTTTAAAAGTGTTACACGGCAGTAATCAGAATTGGAACAGTTACATGAATTTATTGAAAAGTGGAAGAACGAATGGAACAGCTAAATTTCAATAAATAAATAGGTAATTTTCGTTGAATAAAAAAAAATAGTACTGAAATATAAAGCTCATTAGATAAGCTACATAAAAATATTAACAAAATTCAACTATTATGAATTACTTGAAAGTTATTAAATGAGAAAGTAAAAAAAAATAGTTTTTTATATTTTTCTAAAAATTTTGAAATTCATCAAAGTACTAGTAAAAATTATCAAAAGAGTAATCAACATAGCCTAAATTAAAGCAAAGCGAATGAACATAAAGATTAAATCACCAAAAATAGATTATCTCTTTAGGATCAAAAGTTATTTAAAGGTAAATCAAGAAAAGTTGAATTTTTTGAAAAATTAAAAAATCTTTAAACGACTATAACTTTTAAACTTTTTGTCCGATTGAGCTCATCTTCGAACTGAACCGAGCTTTTTAGCTAAGGAATATGCAAAAAAAGTTTCATTAAGATCGGTACAGAATTGTGGGCGCTATCGTGGGAGAACCGCACGTTATATCGTATATATATATATATATATATATAAATACATATATAAACTTTTTCACCGATAGTATTTTTGGAACCTGCTTGACTCAAATAGATAGAAAATGTTAAAATTTTTGAAAAGTTGCGTCATGAGGACAAATACAACAGTTAGATTTTTATAAAATCTACTAAAAAACTGCGTCGAATGACACTTTGACGATCAAAATCGGTTGATCCGTTCAAAAGTTATAGATATTTACATACGTACGTACATACGTACGTACGTACATACATACATACACTCGGACATCATCGTGAAATTAGTCAGAATAGCTTTCTAGGACCTCAAAACGTCGACATCTGTTGGAATTTCGATTTTCACAAATCGGACTGAAACCAATAACTTCCCGAATTTTTGAAAATTTGCAATTTTCTTAGCGGGAAGTTAAAAAAAATGAGAATAATGATAATCATATAGTAAATAATTATTGTAACATATTTGATTTGCCTTTTCCGAGAATACAAGAATATTTTATTCTGATGTAAGAATTAATTTTCCTTACATTTTGTTTTTCGCTAATTGTCTAAACATTTATTTTATCACAAGTATTGTTCAATATTTATTGATAAAAAAAATGTAAACTTATGACGAATTAAGAAAAATGTTTAAGATTGTATAATTGAATTATAAGCGGGAAAATAAAACTATTATAATTAAAAGAGTAAAGGTCGATCCCGACTAGAATTTTTCATGAGGACCTGGCAAGGCCCTTATTGGGTTAACCTTATTTCAAATAAGGTCCGAATCAGGATATCCTGACAAGGAACTGATATGTATGTAACGCTTAAGACCCATGAGGCCCTTATCAGGATTACCTTCTCGGGTGCGTACCAGGATATCCTCATCGAATCTTTATCAGGGTTGCCTTATTAGTAATTACTTAAACAAAAATATTAAATCGCGAAACAAGAATACGAGAATTTTAATTCGATCCGGAATGTGATCTGTTGTATTGAGCATTACTTAGAGGAAGTAAACATGATTTTTATTCATGAAAAAACTCCGATGACTGCTAGGCTCGAACCTGCATCCTTCCGATTCAAAGTCTTTGATGCTATCCACTGCGTTAACACACGTATATGATCTTGAAAGTGTAAATATTATATCCATTATAATATCAAAGAATAACTGATGAAGAAGTAAAAATCCGTATTGCAATTATTGATTTAATTTTTATATAATATTGTTTTGTATTTCGTTAAAATAATTTAATATAATAATTTGTATTTTGTTAAAATAATAATTAAAACCCGCTTGCATAATTGTTCATACCCAAGATTGCCTTCGCAAAGCTTTGATTATCTGATGTGACTGGTCTATTGTAAACTTTTGCAAACATTCCCGAATCTTTCAACCATCCTGCCGTCTTTCTGATTGTGCCTAAGTTCACTCCATTTATAAATGCCACCGAGGTAGCCACGTATCTTGTATAATGCCCCAAAAAAGTAGATGTATCTATTCCACTCTTTGATAATACCAACTTAATTTAGAGGCTAATTGTTTAGCTAGAACCCGCTTTAAATGGTCTTTTTACGGAAATGAATAGATTTGGTATGTTACCTCTTGCTTCTTCCGAAGCTGTTATATAAGCTTTTAACGTCGTAACCACAAAGAGCCTGGGTTTATCTTTAAAAAACGTTACCACTAACAAGGGCTGAAGACGTCCTGGTCCCAAGATCTTAACGAGTTTTGGAATCTTCATTTCCAGAGCATTTGCTTTAGTTACTATGTTTCTAACCTCTATACTAGCCAGAGTTTGAGCTTTGTGAGTACATCGAGACATCGATTGATCCTCCTGGTGAGCCTTTCTGGAGAAAGGCTTCTTGAATAATTTTTCTACTATTAACTCTAAGTGGGCCGCTCTTGGGTGCTACATTTTCCTGCAAGGAGATAGTAACAAATTATCACTGGGCCTTAACTGGAATGGTTCTTCTACCAAGAGATCAAGAAAAAGCGGGTACCACGGCTAGTTCAGCTAATTAGGCACTACAACTGTATCCGATGCTGTAATCTTATTATTCACCTGAAGAATTATAGCAAACGGGAGGAACGCGTAAAAATGAAGCCCTGGCCAACTGATTGTAAAGGCGTCAATCTCCATCGCTTCGGAATCTGGAAAACAAGAGCAGAAGCTAGCACATTTTCTGTTTCATTTCGTAGCAAACAAGTCTGCATCGGAAAGCCAAAATCGACTATCTTCTTGAAAGCAAAATCAGCCAAGTCCCATTCCGCATCATCATTGCTTAGCCTCGATAAACAATACGCCTTTGAATTTTCTTCCGAGGAAATGTAGGAGGCGAACAAAAAATTCCTTCTCGCTTCTGCCCACTGCTAAATTTCTCTTGTCAGATCATTTAACCGTTGGAGCCTAGTGCCTCCCATCTTGTTAACTTAAGCTATCGCACTGAGAAAACAATTTATTTTAACCAAATAAATTTATTTGGCCGACCAAATTATCTATTTCAACCAAATATATATTTCTTGATAGTTAACAAATCTTGGTTGAAAAAAATTCCAAATAAAGATTTGTTAACTATAAACAAATCATTACTCCATTCGAATGAACCATATCTTTGTCTCAAATAAATACTAATTTGGTCCATTCAAATATGGGATTTATTTGCTTAAAACAAATCTTATTTGGCTCAAATAAATTGTTCTCTCAGTGGATGTCGTGTCATGAATTCTAAGTAGAATCTGACTGTCAGTTAACTTATCTGCTAAACATTCTAAAGCTAACTTTACCACATACAATTCTTTATAATTTATATGCCAACTTGTTTGTGTGTCGTTCTAGGAACCATAGATGCTATTTGTCCCGTCTGTCACTGCCCAGCCTGATTCAAATGCATTAGTGAATATTGTCTTCACGTATTCTCTATTTTTAAACTTACAGCAAGCTAGTCTCATTTTTTCCTCCCGTCAGTGGAGGTCAGGAAGCAAACTTTCCTGATTCATCACTTTAGCCTCATAGTTGAACTTATTTCCTGCCAGGCTCAAACACTTAAAGCTTTCCAGTGGTTTGAGGTACAACCAGCCATAGTCCGGTCCCTGGACAAGCTGCTACCAGCTTTCCTATTAGCTGCGAAATTTCCTTAATCGATCGCGTTGGCTTTGCTATGACTGAATTTAGTAATGCATTCGGCTGGGTCTTTTTATTATGTCAGTTCTATCGTCTGTTTCTTCGAATCTATCACAAAGCCTAAAATAGTTATTTTCGATACTCGTGTGCAAAGGTAGGAGCTCCGACAAGCTAGGTGTGACGTCACGAGTCTGATATTATGACGCATTCTCAATAGATCGAGAACGTTTTTATACGAGTGAGTGCAGTAAGACCATATATTACGTCCGAGGTCTGTTGAGAATGTATCACAATTTTAAATGAGTTAGGATACTTTTAGTTTTTCGAAATTCCTACCTTTAAACATAACGTATCGAACAAAATTTTTTGTTATATCAACGGCGGAAGTTAGATTTGAAAGAAAAAATATCTTAAAATTTCCATTATTAAAAATTTAATTTCATAAAATGAGAATCGAGACGTTTATATGAATCGGATAAAGTAATCTCTTGACTAACCTGTCCTGCCACTCGTGCAGGCTCAACAGTCAAACTAGCTCCATCTAGTGGTCAATATTTTGACTCAATAGATTGCCGTCTTACCACCAGTGTAAGCACAAGCGTTGGTCTACCATCTTTAATTGCACAGCAAATGACGAGACTCTTTTATATATAACCACAATCAAAGACTATTACCTCCTGGCTCCTCGGTCTCTTTATCCTCCGTATGTACAGGCGGGTTTCCCTCCAAATCCGAGGAATCCACATGATTCTGCCTTGCATCGACCTCCTGGGCCTTGTTACTGGCGTCCATCTCGTTGCCCAACTGTTCTTTACTGAGCTTTAATTTTTTAGTTATCTGTTCGATGCTCTTTTTATTAAGACGATAGCTCATCAGTTATTTAATTTATCACGACTTAAAAACGAATAAATATTACCGCAAAATATCAATTAACCCACTTGTAACTCTACGATGTACACTGTAGCGCACAAAAAAGAAGTATGAAGAGGTGAGTAGATAGCAGCAGCGGAGAGGGTTTTCATCTCTTTCTCTCTAAAAAGTTGTGCACTCTAGCGAGCTTAGAGGTAACTACATGGTAAATATAAATATATTTTTCTTCATAATCTTAAGAACAAAGCTCATAGTATAAGTATTTTTTTATACCTCAAAAACAATGGAAAACTGTTCAGTTGACCTACAGGGTCAGCTGGCTTTTAAATTGAAAAAACTACACATTTATAGTTGTGATATTTTGTTTAATACAAATAAAAGGTAGAATTAATTATAGAGAATTAGATTTTCGTTCATTATGAATAATAATATATTCATTTTAAATAATCAAATGTTCTTGGCACAACTCTACATATATTAAGAGTTAAGATATCAGTATTTGAGTCTATAGCATTAACTTATTAATTACTAATAATGAATACTACAACAGTTCCGGAACTTATATTTTGAATATTAGAGAAAAAAAAAATGTATTTACATATATGTATGGAAATCAATTTCTGAAGAAAACAAATACTTTGAAATTCATAAAATGGATCTCACATACAACAAATATCGGTCAAAGTGGGAAGTTCAATCCATCATTTCTAGATTTCCGGTACGTTCATCGAATTTCAATGCTACTCCCAGTGAACCGTGCTTTATGAAACAGGTCGGGGACTCCAACACATCACATAATATAAAATGAAAAAGGATGACCATAGGAAATGAAATGAAAGCACAAAAAAAGAAGTAAATTGACATACAAGAAAAAATGTCTTGAATAGAGATATAGTGTGAGTAGAAACTCCTTCAAGTTAAAAAAGTCGGTGTTGCTTTATTTTTTTTTTCGCTTTTGTTTTATCACTTCTAGCACCATATCTCTTCCATTCTTCATTCTTTGCCAATGCATGTACTGGATCCTCCTCGTAAATAATGTCCTCTTGAAAGTAAAATGTACTTAGCAAAGTACTTTTTCGATTGACAAACACCACTCATCGTGGTAAAGAACAAAAAAAGAGTTAAAAGATAATAGGCGACGATGCCAGAGAAGAAAAATAACACAGTCAAAATTCAGAAGTGAGCATTAATCGTCACTCTCCGGATTGATTTTTATTTAACGGCTGATAATACACCTTGAAGACTGACGAAGAGTGATATGTATGACCGGGTGCTCTCAACTCTTTCTTCTATCTAGATATACAGATATATACATGCCACTGTGATCAAATATATGTATATATATAAATTTATGTAGATGTTAAGGTATAAAGACTTTCATTTATAAATTTATATATGGATACGTATGTATAGATATATTGATCGAAGAGCTGTAAATATATCATATAGTCTTGTAGTAGTCATCATTTATTTCAATCAAATTCTGTAGTACTTAACTCGTTTTCTGAGTTTAAATATCTATAATCTTAACGTTTTTCCAACGGTAAAATTATACATATTATATATAGAAAAATATGAAATTTTTTTTTTTTTTTTTTTTAGGAAGTTGACGTTAAACTTACTAAACATCCTGACATAAGATTTGCACCATCAGACACATCATCGCTCAGAGCTGGTGTTATTATAACTCTTGATGTTGATTTTATTTATATACAATATTTATGATATATTGATATTTTTGTTTTTTACTTCATCACTCATTTTATTCTTGCGGTTCACGCGAATCATTTATCGTTTGATTTTTTAGTGAAATGAACCCAAGCTTACAGAGTTGATGTTTTTTAAAAAAAATCTTGTCCAATTATAGTTTGATGAACCTATCGTTTAATTGAGTAACATTGAATACCAATAAAAATTCAAAATTTTGACTATTATCAAAGATTTGAGTTAACTTTAAAAAAAAATGAGTAAGTTTTTAATTATTTTCAGTATCTACAAACACATTTTTTTACTGTAATAGACAATTGGATCTATTTAAAAGTGTA
This sequence comes from Microplitis manilae, assembly GCA_030273425.1. Classification (NCBI taxonomy): domain Eukaryota; kingdom Metazoa; phylum Arthropoda; class Insecta; order Hymenoptera; family Braconidae; genus Microplitis; species Microplitis manilae. The sequence goes on from CP092722.1 coordinate 8,945,538, forward strand.
AAATAAGTTGGAAAATCATTTCTGAATTTTTAGTTAGAGCAAAAATAAAACTTAGCTTTGGCTAACTTTGTTTTAATTTATTTGCAAATTATAGATTTCTGATTAAATTTTGAATAGATTCTAAAATTCTTTGCTAACATATTTTTCATTTTATAATATATTATAAATTTTTTAAAATAAAAAAATTTATTTTCGTTTCGTAAGAACATTCATAAAAAACTTTTTATTGTTTGCAAGTACAGTTATTGTTTGTTGAACGTCTGTTAATTTGAAACATTTTTTTTTTCCATCATGTATACATATATGCAGGAAGGTTAAATAAAATGCCTGTTAAAAAAAGAGCTCTTAGTATTAATATTTAGAGGTCGCTCATCGCAATTTTCTATTTCTCATTTGAATAATATGGGAAAAAAAAAATTTTAATTTGGAAGTTTATATCTCGGCAATGGCTCATTGTACAGTTAAGCTCAGGATATAATATTGTAGAGAGTTTAATGCTCTACAAAAAATATCACGTATCGTTTCTCGATAAATCCATCTGTTCAGAAGTTATTGAACCTTAAAGTAAAATTTCGACAAAATATCGTGATCTTTTTACTTTTCTGGTGAAACTATAAGACTTATCACAAAGTATCATAAGATCTTTAAGATCTTTAAGATCTTTAAGAAGACAATTTTATTCCTTACAAATTATGTCTTATAATTTTCTTTAATTCTGCACTGATAGAAGGATTTTTTAATATTTAATAAGCCTTATTAACTGTTAATAAATGATTTTTTAACATGAGATGATTTAATAAATATTTATTAACAGTTAATAAATCATTTATTAAATGCGATTTATTAACAGTTAATAAATATTTATTAACAGTTAACAAATATTTATTAAAAGTTGATAAATCATTTATTAAAGACAATTTATTAACTATTAATAAATATTTGTTAATTGTTAATAAATATTTATTAACTGTTAATAAATCATTTATTAAAAAAGTTTAATAAAAAATAAGCATAAAAGCTTTATTTTGACACATTTTGTAACCTCAGAATTTTAATAATTAATAGAATTTTATTAGATGAGTAGATTCATAGTTTTCTTATGGAAAAAATAGACAAAATGAAATGAATCATAAAAAAATAGTTGTAATAAATTACAGTTTTTTTTGCGGTGAAAATTATTAGGGTAATATAAATTGAAAGAAGTTAAAATGTAAATTAGAAATATTCATAATTAATATTCGTTTGATTAAAATTTTTTTATTTTTTTTTAACAACAAATATGCAAAAAATATAACATGTATGATGGTAAATGAATATTTAGATAAACATATCTTAAATTAAGTCACGACAAGAACAACATGAACTCTGCTTGATGTAACATGGATTTCATTTCATCTCTACTATTTTCTATGATTCGTTCGGAGTATCTAAATCAGTTATATCATGCTCTACAGAAAAATAAGAAAAACTATTTAACTAAAATGATAATTATTTTTATATTAATAAGTTTAAAGGTTTTCGATATGTATGAAGACTTTAATCTTATTCGTTTAATTGTACTGACTCATTAACATTGTATATAGTTCACCTAGACCCCATGAATTGACCAACACATCCATTTCAATCAATTTTTAAAAAACTTTATGGGCCACTTTAAATTTTTTTATTTAAAATTCGACACAAAAATATGTGTTTATGTTCAATATTCAGTATCATATCTTTAACAATTGTTAAGAAGGGTTATAGCTTTATTTGTTTATGAACGATCTTCACAGCGCACCGTAAAAAAAAAGACACATTCACTCCAAAAATAATTTATTAACTGTTAATAAATATTTGTTAATTATTAATGCATATTTATTAACTGTTAATAAATGTACTTTTATTCCAAAAAAATATTTATTAAATGCTAACAAATATTTATTTGTATTTAATAAATGAAATTATTGCATTCAAACAAATGAATTTATTAACATTTAATAAATTCTTCTATCAGTGTGCATTGTTCCCACACAGAAAGAAAATTATGGGGACGTATCCCATAATTTTATGAAATTCATTCCTATACCAGTATAGGAATTACGAATAAACATGAATTTCAAGGAAATGGGTTATGCCTTATCATTTAAAAGTTGTTAGAAGACCAAGCTGCAAAAATAAGCTTTTTTAAGTTTTTGTGAAATTTTCGATATCATTAAATTGTTAGAAAAGATGTTTTCTAAAAATCAAGTATTACAATGAAAATTAAAGCTAATTGTTCAAATTTTGAGATACTTTCAACAGAATTGAGATATCATTTTCGGTTCAAAAGTTATTTTAGGATAAATCCAAAAAATTCATTTAATGGAAATCAAAAAAAATTTCAACCACCCACAACTTCCAAACTAATCGGTTGATTGGGGTCATCTTCGATTTTGATCGAGGTAATCGTCCAATACATGTATAAAATGTTATTGAGATCCGTTAAGAATTGCGGGTGCTATCGTGATGACAAGACGCGTTTTTATTGTGTATATATTGTAGTATTTCAACTTATAATTAATATCACTTATACTACAATGATAACACACCTATATTAGAAATAATAACACCACAATTAACAGCAGTAAAAGAAGGCAAGAGCAATATATAGTTTATTGAATACAGATATGTTTGCTGTTAAGATGTCAGTATAAGACTGATTGACTTAGTCGTGCATCTATAAAAACAAGAGAAGGCATTTGTTTTCTAGCTTATTCAAATATTTTAAAATATCAGTTTCACATTCGTTACAATATATATATTTATATATATATATATATATATATATATATATATATATATACATATAAACTTTTGAGTGGATGGTATTTTTTGACTCTACTAAGTAAAATTAGATATATATGGTGACAAAATTCTTTGATAATTCGATCATGAGACCCATTGCAATAATCCGATTTCTAAAGAAATCTACCTAAAAATTAGAATAGAATTCTTGTAATTGAATATTACTTATAGATAACACACTCTTCGATTATTAATTAAATAAAAAAATTGTAATTCAAAGTTTTCAAGGAATTCTAAAAGCTAAATATACTATGTAGATATGATTACTTGTGTAGATATAACCATTACGAAAATAATGCTGTCGAGACATTTGAGATTAGATCATCCCATTCCTATACATATATTTTATGATTCACAGTATCACTTTGTTGTTAACGTTGTAGTAACAATAATTATAAACACACTAGCGATAATAAATTGCATCGACGATAAAAGAACAAGAATAAATTTGCAACGCTATCGTGGCGCCGGATTTCGTGATCAAAGGACTTTGTGCTAGCGCTTAATATCATTTGCTATTTTTCCCATTGAAAATGAATTTATCTGCGTCTATTGTTTATTATTGAATAATCTAACCATTTATATTAATAATTTTCTTGAGTAAAATATTAATTTTTTAATTTTCAATAAATAACAAATGAAATATTTTTCTTGAAATTGAATTGATATTTTGTTAGACAAGTAAATAATAGTATGTAATAAAGACTTTCCGACACGATTTTAAGATACTCTTTACATGTTTTATTAATAAAGCAATATATAAATATAGAATTACAGTCGAGTGATTTGCATCTATAACTTGCGCATATTATTGTAAAAGAGTTTACTAAAAAAAGTTAATTACATGTTTTATAAGAGACAGCTCGGAGTTCCCAACCAGGTAATTACAATGTCAAATTTAAAAAAATCTTTTTTTTAAAGTTTTGTTTTTTTTATTCATTGCGCCACCCAGTTTGAATATTATATTCATCATATATAATTTTTTCACGCGGTCAAGCAGGCGCCATCCAAACGATTGCCGCCTGAATAATCTGTGATGCTTACGCATACTGACTTATGAGTGCTAACCCTCGACTGAACAAACATTATGTGCAAATATATGTTTACTCTCTTGTGTGTTGCAAACTTGGTCTACATACATTCAAATGAGTTCATCATTTATTTTTTTCTTGATTTTTAGTCATTTTTTATGTTTTTGTTTGTTTGCATATTCATTCTTGTTAATAATTCAAAGTATCAGTTAGACCACACAATCTTACCTATACAATTATCAATGCTTACACTGTTTATTTCGCTTTACTTACTTTTGCCTTAAACGTTGAGTTATATACACTTATCTAAAATATTAAGGTAACAAAAATTTTATAAACTCTTAGTGATTTTTGAAGCTTTAGAGCTTGAAAACTCCAATTTCGAAATCTTCTAGCAAAAATCATTTTTGAGCCACGGTTATTGCGTAAATATGACAAAAAATTGAGAAAAAATTTTTGAAAATTTTTTTGTTTTGTTGTGAGGGTCTATGGGCTCAGGAAATTTTTGTTCAGGTAAACCAATGCAAAGCTTAGTTAGCAAATTTATTCAGCAATAACTCGCTTTTTTTGTCTTTGTACGGCAATTCGTTGCTAAAATATCGGCCCTTAAATGATAAAGAATCCTTTTGTCTCCAATTATCTATATCTCAGCCACTAACGGTCGGATAGTAACTGAACGCAACTTTAAAAACTTGAATTAATTCCCTGTAGGAGATACAAGTCTAATTTTTGATTTTTCAAAAAAAAAAGTGTTTTTTTTTTTTCATCCTCGACATTGATTTAAAAAACGTACGAATAATACCGTTTTATGATTTTATGATCAATCAACCGCTACTTCACAAATATTAATGGAAATTTTAATGTTGCCAGGTACCATCACACCTCAATGTACCTTCAAAAGCCCTGTCAATTTTCAAATTGATCTATTAAACTGTTTTTCCAAACCGATTGGCAAAAGTTTCATGAAACAATTAAAGAAACCAATATTGTTCCTCAAATTATGTAATCATCGTCAAAATGAAAATATAATTTTTTTCAACGTTTTTTACAATTTGACATTAGTTACTTAGTAATTGTGAAGGGGAAAGAAAAAAAAAATTTTTTTTTTTGTTTTGTTTAGGAATTTCTGTGAAATTCTAAAACGTTTTTTCTTTTCCGTCCCAATTTAGTTTTATGAGGTTGGACTGTATATATTCAAAGTACTATAATGTGAATTTTAACTTCTAACACGTGTACTGTAAATATTTAATCATGATAAAATCAATGGTCAACTGGGTCTTTTTCGAAGGTAAAAACTGCAATATTCAAATTTGAAAGGATCAGAAACTAGGTCGATAAACGACTTTTTTTTTAACTTAATTAAAACTGTTAATAAATTATCGTTAATGACACTTATAATAAATTATTCATCAAATATTAAACTATGTAAGAAAATAATCGATTTCTTTTATTATGCGCATTGATAATATAATCTGTACGTTAATAGAACGTAATCAGCAAACCCTTTAAGACCACAAAAAATGGGAATAAGGAGTTATTTCAGATTAATTTTTAGGCAATGTAAAGTAACAAAAAATCTACTTGCATTTTCATGAATATTTATACACTTCAATTACAACCATAGTAAAATAAATCAAGCATGGATTCTAAAGAATAGATTAAAATTCAAAAGAAGTCATATTCTTGGTGAGTCAGTAAAGAAATGATGATTCGATATACACAAAAGAGTAAATTAAACTTCGCCTACACAAGTTTATTTACGATGTGGAGCTAAGCATTACTATGAATTCACATTTAACCTGGTGATTATTTTTCACGATTTCGCGCTCTAGTTCGGTTGCGGCAAAAAAAAATGGTATTCCAAATAAAACTGTTTTTACTTCTAATAACATTGAACATTATATATTCAGTACAACTAAGACACTTAAAAGTCTTGATAAATGAAAAAAAAATGAATTTTTATTATATCATGTACTAAAAATGAACAAACTGTTAATTTATAAAAAATAATATTAAGGTTATAACCTTGTTTAAATAAATAACTCTTTTAATTAAAAATATTTCACGGAAAAAATTCGAAATAAAAGTTAATTGAAAAGAATTAAATAAAATTTATAGGATAGAGGTTCTGTTTTTGGCCGAGTTAGGGCCAGTTTTGGAACCTGAAAAATTGAAATAAAATTATTTGTAAGAGACGTAATGAAATGATGAATTTTTTAAATATGTAAAAAGATACTTTAATCCAACTATCAAATGGTAATTTTATTTTATGCTTTTTCACTAATTAAAATAAAGTATCAAATGTCCAAAAATGAAATAGTGGCCACAAATGGTCCCTCTATCCTATATTCATTTACTAATTTACATAAGGTAATAGTGTAATTTGTATAAAAAATAATGAGACACCAAGGCTTGTACTAATTATGAATTACTCATTATAATGAAATATTTAGTAAGATCGTCGTGGTTGTACGACATAAACAAACTAAGAAGTATTCCGAGTCAAAAAAATAACTAAAATATGACGTGTTTATGTGAACTGAGCGAATATCGAGCCGAAATTGACTTTGACTTAAATAGATACTAAGCAATTTATCAAAGCAAGACGCAAGTCAAAAACACGTTTGATTTTACCTTACTTTTAGTTAACTGGGATGTAGTAATTTGAAAAAAAAAAAAAAAAGAGTACTTATTACAAAATAAAGTAGTTTTGAAAGATTAACAAATTTTTGGGTCAAAATTTATAACATTGAATCTAATAAAAATATGGAAAAAATAGACTGTTTGAAAAAAAAAAAGACTAATTTTTTTTTCTTAATTATATCGAAATATTGTTGGAAATCACGAAAAAAAATACTGTTAGAGTTTGAGCTTTTAATATTAAAATTGGATGAAATCAAGCAATATCATCGTAAACAACATATTCGAAAAAATCGAGTTATTATGGATCTACGTACGTAGTGAATGATGATATAGTATATTATATTCAATTTTCCTGCTATATCAACTTTCACTCTATCTGCTGGCTGATTGTCGTAACTGCATGTAGTATTATTTGAAAATACCGTTTCCCAAAAAAGTCGTATCAACTAGAATCTGCTTTACTTATTACTCACATTTTTGATTTGATATAATTTACGTCAACTTGAAGTTTTACAGCTGTTATTACGATCGTTACAAACTTAAATGCATTATGGTCTTATAGTAAAATTGCGAAATTCACTCCTTCAAAAGTTATTCAAGGTTGAAGTTGAGTAAAAACGGCTTAAATAACCTGAATAACTTTCGAAGAAGTGAATTTAGAAAAAAATATTAGGAGACCTTTCTTGTAGAGCATGAAATTTCCTTCAAAAATATGTATCTTGACTAGAAATAATTTTAATATTTCTAGTAGTTACAAAAATCCAAATAAAAGTAGAGAATTTAAAAAACAAATCAATATTTAAGGCACGGTTACAAGGAAACGGCTCGTTTTACGTCAATTTACTAGTGATTTTTGTAGGGAATTCAATTTCCTTTAAGAATGTGCATTGCTCAAATTTTTCAGATAGATAATTTACGAGTATTGGGTAAAAAATGAAATTTCTGTCAAAAAACGAACATTCGTAACGATACACCTCTTAATATCAATATTAAGGGCTCGAAACTTGCACAATAATTTTTTTTGGTCATTAGGAATAATATTTTCACAGTATCGAAAGAAAAAAAAAATAGTCGATTTTTTTGGCCATGTCTAATATACACCTATACATTATCAGATCTGATCATATATAGACTTATATATGGGCTTATAACAGCCAGGTATGATCAGATCTAATTATGTATGGGGTCATATATAATTATATATGACCCCATATATAATCATGCATGATTATGTATAACTTCATATATGATTATATATAATCATATATGGGCATATATATGAACATATATAATCATATTTAATTAGACAAAAACTTTTTTCATCGGGCAATACTTAAAAAATGTTCAAAGGTTTCGGCAGCAATTTAAAAGTATTAATTGATATCGATTTATATACGAATATTTATAAGTTTATAGATAAATAGATTTGATTATATGTATCTAATGAATTATATTGTAATTAATGTAGAAAATCAAATTCATCATTAGGTGCATTATTTACGTAGGATATGTATCAATTTCATTATTTGAGTTAAGTAATACCATAAACTCTTCTTTATTGTAAATTCATAAAACTAAAGGATCAGACTACGATCCGGCGATCACCAAAGTTAAGCAGCGTCAGCGTAGGACATTAATTGGACGGGTGACCTCGTAGTAAAGTAGTAGTCAATGGATAGTAATTTTTTTATTTTCTTTATGTAAATTTAACCGACATGTATGTTGATGAAGACAATAAATCCTAATTAAATTACGTAATTAATAATTTACAGATATTCTAAATGAGATTTTAAAAATGACTATATTCATTCATGCATGATTATATCCAATCATATATGATTATATATAATCAGATCTGGTCAATTTTTGGATCCAATTATATGTAGATGATTATATATGAACATGTATATATGAATCTGATCATATATGATCATATATAAACAGATCAAGTTATGTATGATCAGACCTGACCAATTTTTGGATCTGATCATATATAGACAATTATGCATGATCATATAAGATTAGACAAAATCTTTTTTCATCGCAAATAAATCTTTTTTCATCGGGAATAAAAAAAAGATTCGCTAAAATATTAAATTCTTATTTTAGTTGGTTACGAAGTTATTGCGTAATTCCATCCAATTAACAACTGCCACTCGCAATTTTCTATTTCCCATTCAAATAACATGGAAAAATTTTTTTTTTTAATTTGGAATTTCGTCACTCACCAGAGAATCAGTGTATCGGAAAAATCAATAAATAATTTTGTTGAAAATTGAATGCTCTACAAAAAGGGTAATTTTTCGATAAATTAAATTTTTCAGAAGTTATTCAAGGTCAAAGTTGGATTCATAATAAATTTTAGTATTATTTGACATTTTTGACGAAACTATTAGACTGATTTTGAAATGCTATACGACCGTTTTTTGTAAATCATGTTATTTCTTTCAGTTATTTGCATTTAAATGTTAATTCTTTCCAAGGAGTCGTATTCTGGTCGATTTTATTTGCTTACTTTTAAGCGCAAATAGCTAAGGAACTTTAAAAAATTTCGGAAACTTGATAATAGATACTTTGTAGAACATGAACTGACCTACGAAGAAGATCCTACAATATTTCAAGATAAATCTAATTTTTTAAAATTATTAGTTCTTTAAGTATTTTTTGATCTTTTTCTATTATCATATTTATTTTCATTAAACTCACGGACAGATTAATTGTTATAATTAGAAATATTTACTTTTTGACTTCATCTTATAGTTAGTAAAGATATTAAATACAATATTAAAAAATGAAATATTTTATAAATTGTAGTTGTTTAAGAATTGAAAATAAATTCAACTCAAAAAGAAAAAAAAACTGGAGGGAATTCTTTCAAGTACAATGCTAAAATAATTGATGCCAGTCGTAGATTTAATTTTAACGCTTTCACATTTTGTTCAGTTTTAGTACAATGATAAACGAGATAACAGAATATGAAGATTTAAGTTTAAAAAAATTGCGGTTGCAAGATGTTCCATGGTGCCAAGAATATTTTTTTCTTTTATTCCGTCACTCATGATTACAAAGGACTTTTATATAAATACAAAGAGTTGGAGGTCGTGTTCTCGTCCGCGAGTGGTTTTGCAAGTCCACGAGTCAACATTTAATCGCAACACTATACTTGTGAATAGTCCATAGCCAACAATTTACATAATAATTTTAGGGCATATCCGTCGTAATTTAAAAGCAGCACGAATTATTTATTAAATTTTTACATCTACATCAAAACAAAAGAAAAGAAATTTCAAAGACCTTCAATTAAGGTCAGTCTACTTTACATCATTATAATTTCAATTCAAATTTATGTACACTAACGCAAAAAATTAAAGGAACAGAAAAATTTTATAAACTTTTTAGTGATTTTTGGAAGGCTGTAACTTTGTGAAAAATAATCGTATCGAGATTTAAGAAAAAGCATTTTATAGCTTGAAATCTCTAGTTTAGTGCATTTTTATCAACATTTTTAAGAGTTTCGGCTATTACGCAAAACATAAGAGATACACTGCAAGACAAAAATTTTCTATTTTTTTTTTTTCCAAAGAACCCATGGTTTGTGAAAAATTTGCGGAAAATGCAAGGAATAGAAAAAAAGAATTAAAACTCATTTTTTGTCTGCGAAATTTCTTTTTTTTTTTTTTTTTTTGACATTTAAAAAACATTTTTTTTCCTCTTTTCCTTTCATTTACTGAGAAACCAACAGAAAAATGGAAGAAAAGTCGAAAAAAAAATTATACTTACATTTTCGTTATGATTACACAAAACTTTAATTGTTTAGCAAAACTTCGATCAAACGACCCCAAAAAACGGTTTGATAGATCAATTTAAAAATTTACAGGGTTATTAAGGGTACATTAAGCTAAAAAAGTATCTGGCAACATTAGTATTTTCATCGATATGTACAGAGTAGCGGTTGATTTACTAAAAAACCAAAAAAATAAGTCATTTTTTTATATTTAGTCTAATGAATGTTAAAAATTAAAAAAAAAATTTTTCAAAACATGATGAAAGACACTTGTATGGAATTTATTCAAGTTTTTAACGCCGCCCTCAAATTTACTGTGCGATCATTGGTACTTCAAATATCGATCATCAATGCCAAAAGAATCATGTTTTGTTTGAAAACTGATATTTCTGCGACAAATTGTCCTGCGAGGTTAAAAAAAGCAAATTTAAAGCTAAATAAATTTGCTAAATGACCTATGCATTGGTTTAATTGAAAAAAAAATTTCACAGGCCGTAGGCTCTTTCGAAAAAAAAAAAAAAAAAAAAAAAAAAATTAGAAAATTTTTGTCTTGCGGTATTTCTCATGCTTACGCAATAGCCCGAGCTCTTTAAAAATTTGGATAAAAATGCACCCTCTAAAAATGAATTAGTGAAATTCCCTGCGAATAAGTGGATAGTCATCATTTCAAGCCACTAATTCAAACAGTGGTATACTTATAGCTGTTTCTCAGTGAATATTCACGAATTCGAAGTGAATTCCACTGATTCATTTTTAGAAAGCACCAAAACTAGTGATTTCAAGCAATAAAATGCTTTGTTTTAAATTTCGATAAGATTAATTTCCACAGAGTTACAGCCTTCCAAAAATCACTAAAAAATTTATAGAATTTTTCTGTTCCTTTAATATTGTGCGTTTGTGTATTATTACATTAAATCTATTTCAAATATGATCCTGTGTAAAAATATAGGGCATTGAACAATAATGTTTAATAAATTAAGTTTTAGTGCGAAATATAACATAAACACTGGGAAACAGTTTCTGTTTCAAATAAAACTTGTATCATATGTAGTAGGTTCTTCTCATTCCCTCTATACTTTTAAACCTTTTTCTTTCAGTCGGCGCTTCCCCCAGGTTCTATTTTTGGATTTCGCGACGTATGAACCGGACGCCAGACGCATTAGGAAAGGGCGGTAGCAACATTTACTTTCAATGCACCAGACTTTTCCTTTTGATACCATCTTCAATAAAAATCCTCTTCTTCATCTTTTACTGAACTCTACTTCACTCTCACTACTGTACTCATATTTTACCTAAAGAATCTTTCACTGTCATTATACTTTATTGTAATTAAGTCAGACGTTGCTTTGATGATAAAACTTTAATCCTACCGCCAGACTATCTTTGTGATCTCAATCACTTGTTTGCTTTAGGGATTAATTATATTCAATATCAAGTGCCCTAAAGAGCAGGGGTCAAGATCAAATTATTTCGGTTTACCTCACTTATTTTATATCCTCAGGGAATATCGTACGTGAAAAACTCAGAAAAATCAATTTAACAGCGTAAACCTAATCCCTAAAAGCAGTTTATGAGAAGAACATCCATGTAGTCACGTTAAATAGGAGGACGTCGACCCTGTTAAATCGATAATTCTACCACGGCGACGTGAAAGCTTTCCGCGGTGGTATCTATGTACTTATATACACGGTTAGAGGTGAAGTGGCCTAGCTGCTATATAGGATTTCATATATACCGTATTCTACTATAACTCTAAATGTATAAATATCAAAATATAAAACAGAAGTTTCACGGTAAATTAAAAAATTAAACATTCATAGAATCATAAATTTGAAATATACGTTCAAAAAAGTTAATTTCATATCTTCAACACATTAGATTTAATTGTGACAGGCATTTTCATTTACATTCGCTCATTTATTATCATTTAAATAAAATAACCTACGTAAATTTACCAAATATCATTATATATACATTAGCAAAATTACATCATTTGTATTTTGTGGATACAACCTCATCATTTATAAATTATGTCACCACCAATAACTGTTTTGTAAAGAATTATTTAAACTATAATTAAACGCAGATAATGATTATTTTTAATAAAAATGTAAGACAGTTATGCGAAAGTTCATGTGTTTAAAGCTATAAATTATTCAATTTTATGTGAATCACTTTTGGATAATTTGTATTAATATTTAGTTACCGGCAGATTTAATATAATAATTCATTGATCGATAAAAATTGAGTATTGACTATGAAAGAATATTTTTAAACCAAATATTTATGTTCATTGTTCATATATTTATCAAAATTTTATATGACACTTTTATATTATTCGGTAACATAGTTTTAATTTGTCAATAATGTACCAAGTGGCATAGAAAATTAATTAATAATTAGTTTATTGGTAAGTCAATCATTCAATCACATTCAAAAATGTCTGTTGTTCTATAAATGTTATGGAATCAGTGGTTTCTTCCCGAGAGCGTTAACATGGGCTCATCAGTACGGCTGATGACGATGAACACTGCCCCAGACCAACTATCTACTGGTATGAGCAAAGCTATAACACTATAATGAACTTCACTGTATTAGCCCGGCTACATCCGGAGATGGAATAATAGCATATATTCCTGTTTCTAATTACAAAATATGAAGTTGTATAAGATCAAAATTATTAAAATATGTCAATTAAAATTTACGCAAAGTTAAAATTTACTTTGTAAACTTTAAATAGACCTTACATTACATACACTCGATCATCCATCTTACGGCGATAAATGAATTATATTATTTTTAAAAATTATTTATCAAAATAATGATCATTTAGCCTTTTTTCTCATCTTTGAGAATACATAGTTAAGCCACTATTTGTAATTTTGACATAAATGACCTAATTTTCATCAATTCACCCTTCAAACTGGACGGATTGAGTTACTTTAGTTGTAGGTACTTTACTTAATAAACATTTTAATACTTTGGGAATTCGTGGAATTATGGAATAGTATAGTTACCAAATTTAATTATGGTTATGTTACTGAACTATTATAAATGAAAAAAAATTAATTATTTTCAATTAAATAAAAAAGATGATCTTTAACAAACGTGATATGTAAATGAACTACACTGAGAGAACGATTCATTTGAACCAAATAAGATTTGTTTCAGGCAAATAAATCCCATATTTGAATGGGCCCAATAAGTATATATTATTTTATTTTGGTTGCGGTGTATAGCATCTTTATGCCTTTTACACTTCTTGCCTTTAATCGCAAAGTACCACCTTTTTCTATTCCCTCCTCTTTTTTTTCATGCGGCTGTGGCCCGATTTGTGCTTATACTGTACTGTACCATTACGGTGATACCCTACCTCCCCCCTTTGGCTGTGGGAGTATAGGGGCAAGGGAAACCACAGAGAAAACCATTGGTAGTACAGTTCGGTTTGGGTGACATTATAGTGATCGATAAAATTCCCATTTTACCGATCACTAGCTCCTCATCCCGCGCCTAACGGCCAGAGACCTCCGATCGAGCCCAACGCTTGGCTAAGCGGTCACCCATCCAAGTAGCGACCATGCTCGATGCTGCTTAGCTTGGATAATCGCCCGAGATGGGCCCAATAAGTATTTATTTGAGACAAAGATATGGTTTATTTGAATGATATATTGATTTTTTTATGGTTAACAAATCTTTATTTGAAATTTTTTTTCAATCAAGATTTGTTAACTATAAACAAATATATATTTGAAAGAAATGAATAATTTTTTTCAGTCAAAAAAACATATTTATTTGGCTCAAATAAATTGTTCTCTCAGTGTACTAACATTCATTATGAATATACATATGTTAACGATTATGAAATAATTAATTAATTGTTATCATATAACCCAATAATCGATTCATGAATAATTAATTTCCGTGCTAAATATGGTAATTATAGACATCTATTTTAACATTTAGTATTGCTATATATATATATATATATGAAAACAGATTGTAGAATGTGCTACAGTGCAGCCGCTTAAGACTCATTAGTTGAGAGTGCACGAAATGGGTAGATTGAATCTCATTCCAAGGTATACAGGAATGCAACGTGACTTGATCAGTCTACTCATGAAGACTTGAGTGTAGATCCTATTATCCTATACGAAGACCAGACAGTGAGCTGTTAACAGTACAGATGGTGAATATAATACCGGACAACATTGCATTGCGTGCTATCGACAAAAGTAGTTGAGATCGGTAGGGGAAACTTGGATGATTGTTATTGATACGCTCACTTGAGGTGTGTTATACGCTTCGTTGATTCAAGTGGAATAATTAACTCACGCGACAACAAGTCAGTTCTGTTTTTGAGCTAATATCTCAAACTTATTTGCAGGAGTCATGATGTGACAATTGATACCAATTTAGATACATTTGTTGATAAACAAGATATCCAACTTTCAACTAACAACTTTCTCTTTAATTCTTATATATATATATATATATATATATATATATATATATATATATATATATATATATATATATATAAAATAAACAAATTATAAAACTATGAAGCTTTCTCTGTTATTATTATGTTTTACTTCTTCAATATAATTATGTATACTTTTATTATTATTCTTAGAATTCTTCATTTTGTTATATTCTCTGCTTTATACGTCTCTCCTTTTTATTTCAAGTTTGTGGGATTTTTTGCTCCAATCAACGTTTGGTGAATTCCTTGCCATATACGGTGAAGAGGCGACATGCACTCAGATACCCAAAACCGTTCGATCGAAGTATGTGCAAAAGAAAAAGATTGCGGAGTTGAGATCCAAGGATCCTCTCGCTTCTAGGTGCTCGTACGTGCTTCGAATAATTCTGGGAACTTGATCCAGAACCAACTAAAGCAGAACTGCAAACCTCCTAATTTTTATGTATCGCCTTAAGAAAAAGAATAATATTATTTAATACAAACTGTGAAATTCAGTATAAATTTGTTCCCAAGTAATTACATTTAATGTAGGTGAAATTTGAAATAGAACCGTTACTATCAGCCCATCTAGAATTTTTTTCTGATTTGCATGAAATACCATAAGGACCTTGTCAGGTTAATATAAGGTTTGCATTAATAAGGCAAACCTGGCGAGTTCCTTATCAGGACCTCATCAGGATATCCTTATTCAAAAAAGTTATTTGTCATCAGGTCAACCTGACGTGTTCCTTATCGGGACCACATTTGGATTTGTCAAACATTTGATTTGGAATTCATTGAATTTTCTTTGTTACACGTATAACAATGAGTATAATTCTTATAAGAATATTAGAACAACTTTTTTCAAAGACTCATATATGAGGGTTATATGAAAATGAGTAGTTTAATAATGATACATCACTATGATTATTAAATAAAGTTGAACTATAAAAAACGATCAGTCAGGAAATAAAAAAATTATGTTTAACTATAAGTTATATCAAACATATCAATAGCAGTCTATGCTAATATTAAATGATTCGTAGGATATTCTGTGAGTAAAAAAATTCGATACATTATTGTAGACTATTTTTTCTTTCTTTATACGATTCTAATTTAAAATGATGATGAAGAGAAATATAAAAATTTTATGAAAGATCGACTTGAACAATTATGAAGGGGAATTACATACACGAGAGAAAAAAACATTTCGTGGTGGTGCAAAAATAGTAGATTCGCGGTCCAATAAGTTTGATAGCTGGAGTGAGAACAGATAATGAAAATCTACTAAGTTATGTCGTCAAAGAAAGATAATCAGATTAGTCGATAAAAAAAAAAATTTATAAAAAGGTGTAAAAATGATTATGTATACGTATGCAAAAAACAATATATATATATATATATATATATATATATATATATATATATATATATATATATATATATATATATATATATATATATATATATATATATATATATATATATATATATATATATATATATATCGAGTGGTTACTTTCCGTCGATTACGAAAATGAAAGATATCGGTTTTGTAATACCCTGCAGGCGCCGCAATTAACGCCCATGTCCAATATACTTTATTAAAGCGAGGTAAGAGATAAGAAGTCCTGCGACTGCGCGTGCAGTGGCATGTAAAAACTATAAGCGAGAATACCCACCAATGAATTATTATCTTTCAGATAGTTCTATTATACATCAGACAGCGTTATAATGCGCTGGTTAAAGCCGTTGAAAAACTTATATTTATCAGCTTTTAAGAATTATGATGGGGTCTCTTATCAAAATTGAATATCAAACTTTAGAATAGCTGGTTATAATCGTGTTATAAAAATCATATTTATAATGAAATTACATCTTTATTCCTATAAACATGATCGCATGTTTTTAAAATAGCATACAATTTTCATAAAAAAGATCATACCTCGAGGAATGATTCCTTAACTATTTAGAAATTATTTCTTAAATAGTAAGAAATATTCGTTAAATACAAAAAAATAATGTTTAAGAAATAATTTCTTAAATACTAAGAAATCGTTATAAGTGCTAAGAAATCCTTTTTATCACAGTGCTCTATCCAAAATTTTTCATTATTTATTTAAAATCTATAAAAAAAATGGCAAAGATTCTTATTTATTCCATTAATTTTTAATTATGAACGTTACAAGTACATTCCTGATTAAAAATTTGGATTGCATCAGATTGTAAGTTAATCGGAAATGTCTAATTGATTACGATTAAAATCGATTTAAATCAATGATGAAGGTTCGCAATAATGAATAAATTTGTGCAAGCGAATAATTTCAAGGTTCAATAGAAAAGTTTTAATTAAGCCGTGATGTTTACTTTTTTTTTTGAATACAAAGTAATTACTTACTTCAATGAGTAAGAAAAAACACCTAGATAGCTAGTATTACATCAAAGATAAATTTTCCTGTGCAATGTAATTATAGATATATGTTAACAGAAACTAATAGTGGAGATCGTTTGCGAACTTCGGAAAAATTACTTATTCAGAAATTATAGAAAGTAACCAATGAATCAATACTTGAGCTGATGATCAATGTATCTCTATAACGGTTCATTTGATTATAATTACATGATATAGGGATAAATATAGCAAAATTTGAAAAAAGCTGAATTTAACGAAAAAGTTTTAAGTTGATGACTAAACATATCAACATCCGATTAACATGGGTTTTCCGATTAAAAAATTACAAGCTGAATGTAATCGGAAAGAAATTTATTATTTTCCGATTAAATCTGATTAAATCCAAATGAAAAATTATAATCGAATTTAATAGGAAGTTCAAAAAACTTTTAAATTATTAAGAAATAGATTTATTATTGATGTGTCAATGTTACATACATAATTTTACAAAAAGCGATGGAATTTTTTCGTTGTGTTAACCGCTTGGAGCCAACTCCAGTCTTCAGGATAATACTATACCGTTCAATATAATGGAAGTGCTTTTATATATGAGTTTATAAATTATATAAATATTGTAAGAAAAGACGTAAGCATACAAATCACAGAGGTATTTATATTTTATTCTCGCGGATAAAAAAGTCAAATATATTAAATTTATATTTAATGAGTTAGAAGTGAATATATTTTGACTAGAAATTTTATTATTTTTCAATAAGGAAATAATATATTATTTTTTTGAATTTAACGACATTATTATTATTCAAAGAAATTTTTCGCTTTCAATCGTAATTAAAAAAAAAAATTCATTCCTATATATTCAATATTTTTGGAAAAGTACGTTATAATTTTCTTTTGACAAAAATTTTTTTGTCCATTAATTAATAATGTATTATTCAATTAACATTTTCAGTTAATGTTCAAATTTTTTATTATCATATATGGATAAACTTTTAAATTGATAAACTAACTTGTAAAAGCGAAACCCTTTTATGAAAGTAGTTCAGACTTGACAAACTTTTTTGTAACAGATGCTGAAGAGTGTCTTATACATTTTAAAAAGACTCGACCTATACATTAGTTGTACAATAAAAAATATAAAAAAACAACGACGAGATTCGGAAGTCTCGTCAGACCACCCGAAAATATTAAACGGGTTTCACAGTGTCTTTAGTTGCTATAATAAATAAGAATCTGGTCCACCTACGCCTAAGATCCCACGTTGAGTTTTAATGTTTTTATGAAGAACCAAACCCAAAGGTGAATTAATCGCGGGGGAACCGACTGAGGGATAGGCTTGCGTTCAATGATAGCGTTTAACTAGAAAAAAAGTTTAAGAATTATGGTGTTTTTATATTTACGTATGCACGTATCATATGGGAGTGGTATAATCGAAAGAACGTAGGTTAATTTCTAATTTATTATAAAGACACGACATATCGCATTGGCCTACAATAATAAGAAAGACTGTGAAGACTTTTATTATTACTACTCGAATCTTCAAGGAGAAAGAAACGTTTCCTAAACAGATGTCGTGTTAGTTAAACCAATGTTTATACTTTTCTATTCACAATGCAACAAATATTCCTAAATACGTTAGTTTATATTAATAGGCACAAAATTTAAAATTTCATCATATGAAATTCTTAAAACTAGTCTGATGATAATAGACTCTAGTTGATCATATTCCAATCTATTTTCCCAGGTATAATCGACCGTTCGGTAGTCCCTCGGGCACTTCACAACAATATTAGTGTTTACAGTCTACAGTCTACAACATTGTATAGATAGAGGTATAGAAAACACCGTGTGGTAAGTCCGAGCGAGAAGTCCACGATGCTCAGGTCATCGGGGTCGGCACGAGTCGAATACAAAGCCTCGTTAAATCGGAACAATAATGGGAATAATAAGAATAATGATACGAGACGCGTTGGAGCGTTCATAGACCCCGGGAATCTAAAGCTACAGCTTATATTAAGGTAGATGCTATAATGTATAAATAGATATGTATATACTTTAATGTGAAAGAGAAACGATCTTCAGAATAGGACACCTACCTTGAAGAAACGACCAATATGAATACCAGAGCGATCAATACATATATTATTCTCTCTTAACCTGATTCGGTGAAAATTTCATTAATTACGTTAGTAAAGCTATATTCATTTTATAATCAGTGTATTTAAACAACAAATTAGTGAATTCTCACTAATAATAAATTTAGTACTTCAATTTTCACTAGCAAATTAATGATTTTCACTAATGAACTAGCGATATTTTCATAATTTCTATAAGTGAAGAAGCTGTTATTCACTTCATAATTTGTGAATTTCACAATTTCATTAGTCAAAGTCTACTAATAAGTTTGATGCTACAATTTTCCTTCGCAAATTAATGATTTTCACTAGTAAAGAAGTGTAACTGTCAAACACCCTGGTTGATCTATAAGGTCTACGGACTTAAAATTTGGTATGAATGTTTAATATGCCATGTAAGCATCCCCCATAAAACGGCTTTAAAAAAATCGACTCCTAAGGGGGCTTACGGGACATCAAACCCAGTAAATTAAAGATTTCTACTAATAATGTAGTGAAATTGTCGAATACCCAGGTCATGTTTGGTCATGTCTTATCATGCTTAATCATATATCATCTTCTAAAAAGCTGATGACCGGATGTCGTGTGGTTTTACGTCACTTCTGTGACTATTTTATTCGGTTGTCGATTGAGATAGTGGCGGGATTTTTGAAAGAGTGAAGGCGAGCGAAGAGAGCATGTTATGTCTAGTCAAATACAAGTGGCTTCCTGATGGATAGACAACAAAGCAGATCAGCTATAAATATGACGCAGAAAAATATAATGAGGCACAGCATACTACTGAAGCTTCAGTTTTCGTTTTACAGTCCAATCTCGTTATGTGACTAATACACGAAGAAAAAAAATCGCTATTTTTTATATTTTCACATGGGTATTTTTCTAATGTTGACATAGGAAATTTCACCATGAAAACATAAGAATGGTCCATATGTTAGATAGTAAAAATCTCTGTGTAACATAAGAAGTCAAAGACAACTACCTGTTATTTTTTCTCCATGTACTTGTTATAAGAATCTTCTTATTTCATTAAAAATTTACCTTAACATTTCCATTACCAATTGCTTTTTTCCAGAAGCGGATAGAAAGTCTTTTCATTATATTTACTAAGATATAGACAAGATAAAAAATACATAGAAAATCATTAATTTGGTATGCATCTGATACCTACGAGATGACTTGCAGCTATTGATTTGGGTATTAAAAGGTGTTTAATTGTCTTGGTAAATTTTGCATGAATGTATTATTAATTCAATGATAAACTAATGTAGATTAATATAATTTTAAGTCATTGGTTAAGTACATTAATAATTTATTAAATGCTTAAAATAAAATATTTATTTATATTTAAACGAAATCCAATGAATAAAAATTTATGAAAGTTTTCAAATAATACATGCCTTTACACTGTACTCGCTTGTTTTACTCTACATAAATAGCCAACAGTAGAATTTAATTATGAGTTACGTGTATAGCAACTCTGCGTACCTACTGTATACTCTACATTGCACTACTCTAATGTATATACAGAATTCCACTCGTATAATATAAACTTCACCATAGTTTGAGATTATTGCGTATGCGTTGATGCTTGCATAGCTACATGGGCAAAACATATGCACGACGAAAACAATTTTAGGACTTAAAAAAGAACTTTACGTCACAATTGTGCCGCAACAGTTTTTTCTCTTCTGTCTAATAATAATAATAATAATTATTATTATTATTATTCTTGTATCTCAGCAGCAAAAAAACACAAAATAATCTTTTTTATTGTCCCTTCTTAAGCTGTTCATATATTATTGTATTTTTCAGGTTTTTTCTCAAAATAAAGTGGAAAGCAGCACAAAACTGTATATACTAGTGAAGAATTGAAGGTAGCTGAAGATTTATCCAATCGAACCGAATGGTAGACGTGCAAGTACAATTTGCACACACGCGTGAATCTTCAGACAGTGGTGTGTTGAGTGCAGCAATGGCACGCTTTCACGTGCCGCAGATTCCATCCGACCTGAAGTTCATCGGCGTGCGGGAGTTGATTATGTATGCCCGCACTAACCGCCAGTCGTGTATGGACAAAAAAAGAGTAGAATTAATGTAATTTATATACATAAGACAAGACCTATAACAACTGAGAAACTGAAGTTTATAGTATGCGTTTCTCGAATTTGCATGCGCATGTATCTACATGTACACGCACATGACTGCTTACAAAAAACAAACGGTTAGTTATCAACCCTTCTCCACTTTTGCTGTACCTATACTTGTATATTTTAATGTGAAGATATATAGAGAGTTTCTACTGTTGCAGTAAAATTGACAATTATTACTCTGTATTCAAGAAAATTTATGTTTTAAGATTGTTACTATTTATTAGTCATAGCAATAACATGTACATTAACAGAGAATGACTACGCTGTACTTCATTTGAATAAAAATATCAATTTCTCATTTAAACAATAGGGATTTTATTAAGATTGAATAGGTCCGCGCGCTTTAAAAATAGGACACTGCATGCATGTAAACAAAAAGTGAAGTCTAATTTATTGTAATTGAATTTATGTCTGAACTGTTCATACAAAATGAACGAAAATTTCTTCAATCGGATAACTAAAAATTAAATGACTATTGTGTACTAATTGACGTCAAAAAGTTTTTGTTCGACTTTTTTAGATCAATTTTTTACAAAATATTTATTTCACCCTCCCGGGAGTTGCCACCTTCCGGCCAGAGGACAGAAAAATAATTTGCGCACCTTGGTCAGTAAAAAAAGAAAGCTTCAGATCACACGTTTGTCAGCCTCGGATTCGACTCGGTCAACAATTGCGCACTGATAGAAGGATTTCTTAGCATTTAAAAAGATTTCTTAGTGTTCAAGAAATCGATTCTTAAGCATCATTTTTTTGGATTTAACAAATATTTCTTACTATTTAAGAAATTATTTTTGAATGGTTAAGAAATTATTTCTCAAGCAACACGGAGAAAAATGACAAGTGAATATGCCTAGGTAGCACATTAATATTTCCATTACTCCATAGTTTGTGTCCTGTCGCTCTTATACACAAACTATAGAGTAATGTAATTATTACTGTGCTGCATAGGCATATTTACTTGACATTTCTCTCCGTGAATAATTTCTTAACTATTAAGATGACATTTTTTTAAATGCGTTCACAATCTACAAAAGGATACTCTGCGTATAGTTACGTACGATATTACAATAAGTGAAATATATAAAAAATACAAAATATAATAGGCATTGAAAAAATGTCGAACTTGATATTCAAAAATAAATTTCCAATATCGATAATTCGAGTTTATAAATATCGACGATTTTAATCGATTGTTATCTAAAAAAATATCGATATTTTTTGCCGTTCCTTATCTCTGCATACTCTCTACGATAGATATCTAAGCAATTACTTTCGAGTATTCTGAGCACTCTCCTTCCCTTAGAGGAAACGGTGATTGGTCCAAGCTTGGTAAACGACTGGCGCAACTCTACATAACTTTGGGACAAGAGTTATATTGAAGCTTGGCCCAAGCCAGTCTAAGTCTCGAAATGATAACCCCCTCCCAAGCTTGGCTGCCAGACTTGTGCCACGACTAAATTTTAGTATTGGCCCAATATCGAGAGCCAGTATTATGCCAAGACAGTTGCTAAATAAGCACCTATAATTATTAAAAATAAAAAAAAAAATATTAGTAGACATGTGCGTGATGGTAACATATGGAAATAAATTTATACACAGAGAAATCAGGTAGATCGATGAAACTAATTTTTTTTGCATTTGCTGGGTCTCGAACCTGGTCCTTCAAGGCTGGTAGGCAAGCGTCTTATCCACTAGGCTGCTACGCTATTCACAGAAGCCAGAGGTTGTTAGGTATTATTTGTTATTTTGACTGGTAAACCAAGACTTGTCACTTGAGTACAGGGTTGCAAATAGCGCATTAAATTTATAATTGCATTAGTGCTTGAATTAAAATTTTTTTCATATTCCATAATCTAAAAACGACGAATTAAAAATAATTTTTTAATTTTTAATCTCAAATTTTGTAATTAAAAATAATTTTTCGATTTTTAATCCAATATCTTTTAATCAAAAATAATTATTCAATTTTCAATCCAATATCTTTGAATTGAAAATTAAATTTCAAATTTTAAATTCGTAAAGTAGCGTTAAATATAATTGCTCAGTTTTTAATTTGGCGGATGCGACAAACTAATTCATCGTGAAGTATAATTAAATTTAAGTAGTTTAGGAAGTTCTATTATGAAGGAATAAATTTTTACTTCACTAATTAAAAATTTTTATTAACAATAAACTTGTTCTTTTATAAATAATCCATTCAAGTGAAATATTACGTTATGAGTAAGTATATGTTAATATACTACTCATTCACAGTTTTATGATACAATACAATATATGTACGAATAGAGCGCGAAACGTGTTCAAAAATTATTTCACAATAAATTCATAAATTGTATTCATAAAGTATAAACATTGACAAATATAATCATAAAAAAATGTGTATATCCATGCAATTAAAAAAATAACTTAACAAATATGCTCTAGTATATACGACAGATGAGTCTGATTCGTTATGAATTTACGTTAGTTTTGGTTTTAGTTTTGACATCGTCGTCGGGTTTATCGTCGTTGAGATGATAAAACGCGGTCGTTTCAGCTCTAGACACATTGAAATACCTGAGTTTTCACTGCACTGTGCTCTGCCTTTTATCGTTTGCTCGTTAATTTTCTAGTACCACTTGGCGTACTGTCCTCTTGGGAAAGTTGTTTAAAAAAATATCCTTCCTCACAAAAGTGCAACTGAGACTCATTCGATGTTATTCCTTTTTATCTAATAACTATATTACTGTTCTTTATTTCACCACAACATTTTATTATTTTCAATTTTTTTATATATAATTGTCTTTTTTTTTTTTTTTTTAATACAGTCGGACCTCCTTATAAGACTATATTGCTGTCTTTTTTATAAATCAGGTATCGCGATAGTTTGAGAGAGAAACTAATAGTCTTATAACCAGGTCCTACTGTATTTCATTATTTAAAACAAAAAGTTGAATAATTTGAATTAGAGAAAATTTTTTTTTTGTACTCAATATATAATATTTACTTTTAATATCATAAAAAAATGACATAAAATGAAATTATTTTTTTTATTTGACAAATCATTCATGAAAGCAAAATGTCAAATCGATAGTTGTAGCTGTTGATACTTTTTTATAATTCAACTAACTATTTACTGAGTTTATTTATTGTATATTAGCGCACGAATTCACAATTAAATTTAATTAATGTTCTGACAAATTATTACAACTTAGTGAGTAATATAACAATTTGCTCTTTGTACAACCAAACTTTTTAATTACAAAATATAAGGGACAATAAAAAATCAGTGAGTCATTAGCGCATGAACTTTATATATTTATTATATATATATATATACTAAACTTTAAATTATTTGAAAAAAATACACATACAAAACGAAATATTTTAATTGGAAACATAAAAATCATGACTGAATAATAAAAATCTATTTGGTAATTTTTATATGGTTCTTTCTAATAAGACATCATAAAATTTTAAGGGCTATGATAACATCAGAATAGTGATGAATCGGACAGTTTTAATGACAGCAGACATATTACTTTGTCTCGAAATGACAGAAAGAAATTCTTGGTATTAAGCCTTGAGTTTTTGACATTATAAGATATTTACGGAAATCTTCATTTTAAACTCAATGTAAATATATACTTTAGTCTGCCGTTTTGCATCTAATTAACATCATCATTATTTTCTTCCACTCTTCCTAGTTAGCATAAAATTTAATAGATAATTCCTATAAAATATAATTAATTATATTTTAGTTTTTATTAACTCTTAATAGTCAAATATGGGGTCCAGAGACCCCAGGTAATTTTTAAATCCAATTATTTGAATAGCTATTCAATTTTTTGAAAAGACAAAAAATACTTTTTTTGTAAAGAAATTTAAAATCAATCAGATGAAGTTTTACTCACAATTACTAGTAAAAATTACCCCTAGCGGTTGTCTAAATCAATACTTTCCAATTCAATTTTTACTCGTAGGTCATGATAAAAAGTTGATACTTCTTTTTATAAAATTTATATTAAATTAAAATAAAAATTATCATTCATAGGTTGAAATTTCTGTTAAAAATCTAAAACCATCTAATTGCATTAGAATATAACTTAAAATAAATATTTTGAAAAAGAAAAAAAAAAATTACTCGTATTGTGTTGAAAAAGAAAAGATACAAATTTTTTTTGTTATTTTAAAATAAATATTAAGTTATAGAGAAATAAAGAGATCGTCTTTTTTTCGAAGTATACGTTTGTGTGCGTAACATGTCAGTTGTCGTGAGCAAAATAAAAGACATTTAATCGAAGCCGATATTAACCGAAGATTAACGAAGACTACTGAATTATTACTCTGCAATTTGGAGTTAAAAAATACTTCAATAGTCAAAAAATTACTCACTAGTAGAGTAAAATATAGTCTGGTGATATTAATATTCAACGAAAATTTTTTTGGAATTATCCAGGATTACTCGAAATTGCAGAGTATTTTTCATCAAAAAATTCTTTCCGTGTAGAAAGCTATCGAGGCAATTTTCAAGCTCGAAGAGTATATGAAGATATAATCGCGATACTGTTTTCGAACTCAAGGAGCGGAAAGTTTTGGGACTGACCAACAAGTTCAATCGTTTTCAAGAATTTTTTTTACATTATTGTGTTTCGAAAAAATTTTAAATAATATCCCTATAAAATTTCAAACATCAAACGTTGATCCTGTCGATTTTTACCACTATAATCAAAGACGCTAAAATCTTTGTTACTATACTATGATTTGTACTGGAAAAAGACTGTTAAAGGTTAAATTTAATATTGAATTGTAAGCTCTGAAAGAAATCACAATAGGGGATAACCTGATAATACTAAACAAAGCAAATATGGATAAATTGCATAAAACTTCAGAAAGGAACATAAAAAAGTTATTACTGCAGATATAATATACTATAAATATATAATAGTGTATGACTGAACATTCACTAAAATGGCTCATCGCACTTCCCTCTTTGCCTCTATTTACTGATGAAAATACTCTGTGAAACAGGTATATTAACCGTAGCTGTGTTGGTTAGCCACAACTCCTACCGGGCTTACGAACGAGAGGGTAAAATGAACCGTCAACATCGGTATGCCAATCCTTCTCTCGCATTTACAAGTCATCTCTTGTTTCGTTTTGTGAAACCCACTAATGAAAATAGTCAAATTCCTGACATAATAATTTCTACTGATCTATTAAACCTATTTTACACATATTTCAAGTGTAATTATTTTAATTCCACTACAAATAACCATAATAAACATACAATGAAACTAATCACTTCAGTTTTCAATAAAATTGTTCACAAAAAAAAATTTTTAAATTTCATTCGTTATCTAAAATAACTTGAATAATTAAGGACAAATTATTTCAAGCGTATTTAATAAATTTCCCAAACTTTCTCGTCTATTCTAACTCTTGAAGGTTCTTATTTATCTTTCCTTCTCAGAACATATACATAAATATATAGTCTAAGCATAGAACAGTAATCAGTTATGCGTAGAATGTCTCTTGATATCGTCGAGTGACGTCGCAAACTCTCGAAAACGTTCGTACCATGGGACTATAAGATTCGTGTTGGAATTTTTCCGTTATTTGTTTTCATGTCTGATCAATAAATAATTATCAAACCAAGTCAGTGCCAAAATCTATTTTATCGCTTAAATAAAACGGCTTTGGTGCTCTTCAAGATGTATTTTAACTTGAATTTAAAAGTTATTGCAACCTCATTTTTGAACAAATATTTTTTTTTATTCAACTATAGCTATCTGCCTGGACTGTATAAACCAAGTAAGTGAGACCAACAAGAGGTAACGGAAACGTGGGCATACGTGAAATCGTCAAGGATTGTGTGTGGGAGGATTGAGAAAGTCATCAACCTGGACGATTAAGGGAAGATAAGCGTTAACATAAAATAATATTATTATATTTCACATCAATTGTTTAGAGAGAAAAAAATTCAAAGCTTATGTAATAAATAAATATTAATGTACGTGTTTAAAAAATATCTTTATTGAATAAACTTCAAGATTTTTTTAATTAAAAAATTAAAAAAATGTAAACGTCATTTGGGTGATAAATGTATGTGATCGTCTGACCAAAAGTACATCAAGAAAACGATGCAGCGCCTTAAATTACATGAAACACGATGAAGGTAAATTATTCAAAGGGTGCCGAGTTCAGAATACTCAAGCAAGATCAAGAAGACTATACTGTTTGCACATTGCATTCCAGAAACGAGCTTTCGACGCCTTCTTGT
This sequence comes from Microplitis manilae, assembly GCA_030273425.1. Lineage (NCBI taxonomy): Eukaryota > Metazoa > Arthropoda > Insecta > Hymenoptera > Braconidae > Microplitis > Microplitis manilae. Next base: position 8,973,241 of record CP092722.1, read on the forward strand.
CGTCAAGACGCGTGTCCATAGTGGGTTTACTGGATGCCATTTGCTTACTATATCTGTCTATATAATAAATGAGTTTCGTAACCTAAAGTTCGATAAGTCAACGAGAGTGAGTCCAAGCTAAGCAAGAGGTGTATACGCCCTCTTTACATATAGTCCATCTCTTCAGTTGCGTCATTGCAAATAGAGAACACTCGTAATATATGAAACGATAAATTCACCGGAAGCCTCTTGAATTTTTAACAAACCCTAAGGGAATTTTCACCGCATCATGGAATGCAGAAATATACTATGTTTCGAAAAGAAAAATTATAAAGTTTTTTTATAGAATTTTCTGCGATAAAAGGATCAAGGATCAAATAATGGCTCATAAATTGAATTTTTGTAACTAAAATACGAGACTATAAATATCTATCGAAAAATGAAAAATAGGATTGGTAAAAATATCATGCAAAGATATTAAGAAGGAGTGAACGGATTTTGTTTTAATCGAATCGAATATACGAAGTTTGATTAAAATAGTTAAAAATTTTGGAAAAATCGACGTATTTGGGGGCTTTCGAATTATTCGATTCGAATTTTGAATAGTAACTCACAACTCACGTGTGGTGTCGGTCACTTGCTAAAAATAAATAATTTATACAGTTATTCCTAATAAATAAAGTTTTATTAGAAGCCAAAGTAAAAAAATATGATTAAAAAGTCAGAACACAGAATATGTAATGCTCCGCGGTTCTCGCAGACTAGCTGTGTGACTTACACCAGGTCATCTCCAGTCCTTTTTCAAGCCAAATTAAATAAAATAAAGTATTTTTAGTTATCTAATGAACTTCGAATCAGCTTTCAGAGATTCTCCGCGCCTATGACCAGTGCCGTTCGCAGAGGGTTGTCTCTTGATTCTACATAAGATCAATTTTTAATCTAATAATGCTTTATTTTTGTTTTTTTATGCTTGGAGAACGCTAGAAGTCGATTTGGTGCATGTCACACAACTCATCTGTAAGGAGAACTCCTAACCATTCTTCAAAAGATCAATTTTTAACCTAAAAATGCTTTATTTTTATCTTCATACACTTGGAGAACGCCAGGAGACGACCTAATGATTGATATGTACTGGTGCTGCTTGTCTTTCAGGCATTCGATGCTCTTTTCTAATCTAGTTTGAATTCATATCTTTTTTACATCCTTATATTCTTTAATAAGTTAGTTTTATCAAGAGTAAGTTATAAATAAATTTAACTTGATGCATAAGCTCACTTAAGTAATATTTAAGCTTTTGAAGTCAAGGTAATTCTTATTCAAGTCCATCAATAACAGGTAAATTAAAAATAAGCTGTTTGAGTTAACTTAAGTTCAACCTAATCCAAATATTTTGACTCGGGAGCAGTTGAGGATTTAATACAAGAAACGCGAAAATTTTTGACAGAAAATAATTAGTACATTGTGTGACAAGGGATGGAACAAGACGATTTCAGACTAAGGTGAGGTTAGCTGCCCAAGCTGCAAGCGAGGGCTGACATCACCCACAGTCTGTAATCGTGTTTTATCCTGAGTCACACACTTTATTTTTCATGATTACCTTCATCGGAACTTCAAGATTCAGTGTCAGCAGCCAGTAAGAAATAAGTTAATTTCAAGCCGATGGTAGCGAGTACTTTTAGAGAACAAGAAATTTGTGATTTGAAGTCACTTATTAAATAATAAATGAGACAAAAATATTATTTTCACCCATTTTTTAGTAATTTTATTTGGTTAATTAAAACTGTCACTTAAAAAATGAAATGAGTAAACTGAAGTGACAAGTAAACAAATGAGAGTAATAAGGCTGCAAATGAACATTAAGTAAAACAGACACCAGGCAGAAACAATTGTATTTCTTCCCAAGGGAAGTCCTTCTATTTTTCAACTTGATGTTTTGAAAAAAAAATAAAATTTTTTCAATGATCACCATTTAAATTTTTTGTTTTTATTTATTTTTTTTTTTTTTCTAAAATTAAAAATTCTCTGAGCACTCTCTAAAATGTTTAGCGTGGTGTTATAAGAAAATAGGCTAGTTGAAAAAGATTTTTTTTTCAATTGAAAAAAAAAAAAATATAAATCGAAAAAACATCACTCTAAAAAAATTTGAGAATTTGCAGAAAATGTCAAAGTTTTATATAATAACAAAAATGAAAAATGGTAAACATCGAAAAAATTTTGATTTTTTCCAAAAATCTAAAAAAACAATGAAGATAGGTTGCAATAATTTTTTTTTCGAAAAGTATATTCAAAAACAAAAATTTTGAAAAAAAAAAAAACGTTCTAATCAGCCGAATTTTGAAAAAGTTATAGCTGTTTAAAAAAAAGTCATTTTTTTCAAAAATTCGTAACTTTTTTTTGGTTGAGTAAAAAAAATTTGAAAAAATTATTATAAACGTTTTTGATGAGGTAGAAAAAGAGAAAAAATTTTCAGCAAAATCTAAAGGGGCCGGGGTCCAAAGTGGTAGCTTTGTCCGGAATGTTCCTTATATAGTGGTATAAGAAATTTAAAACGCTTTAAATTATTTATGGAATGATCACAATGCTTGCGACATAGAATAAAAATCCTGTAGAACACTGAGATTTACAGTGAAGTAATAGATATATTTACGTATATATTTTTTTATTATATAAAATTTTATAAATATATTTTATATTATGTCTTTCTCATAGCCATTTTTCATTCAATTGTTTTTTTGTCAGCATAGCAATTATTTATAAACTTACTGGCACCTGCACCTACGCACGAAAATGCGTGGGTATACGCACGCGCATTCACCCATGTAATACGAATGCCCCACTAGTGAGTTGTAGATAATCTTATAAGACCCGGCAAAGCAGTCCAACTTCTATTCAAGATAAATGATTGAATCATTAAGCTACATATATACTGTTATATTAGTTGTATATTCCATTCATGATTTTATTTTGTTTTTTTTTTTTTAATGATGTGCAAAACATTTAGTAATTAAGTATTAATATATAAAAGATAATATATATTCGATTTATGGTAAATATAATTAAATCATTGTAACTCTACGTTGTTCGAGAAAATATTTAGGTTATAATTATAAATCGAAAATAACACGGAGAATAATTTCAAATACTTTATCGAATTTATAATGAAATATTAAAAAATATAAAAATACAAAAACGATAGTATTCGAGCACAAAAAATAAATTATTTACTCAACAAGAATTGTACATGTGATTCAATTACTCCGTTAGAATCGTACGAAGTCTCACTATAATTTTGATTCATTTTTATTAAATTAGCAGTATGCAAATAATAAAGAAAAATATTTTATAATTAAACTTATTTAAGCAAAAATTTTTTCCATTAACACTCTTTCGAATATCATTTTCGTGACGATTTATCTCGATTTTTTGCCCTGTCAACGTGACATAAAAAAAAACTCGTGTCATTGAAGTAAAAAAAAGAGTCCTGTCAAAGGAATGGCAAAAAAAAATCAATTAATCAGTATAAGATTTTATTCGAAAAAAACACTTAGAGATTTTTCGTTAAAGATATCAATATCAGGGATCCCCTGAACAGACAATTCACTTTTCAATATCAATCCATGAGGTAAGTAAGAAGTTATTTGAAAAAAAAAAAAATTTTTTCATTAATTTTATTTTTCAAATAACTCCGAACATACTGTACAATGAACGAAAGGTAATCTTGGTTCAGAGAGAATTATCTTGGCTAAAAAGAATACTTAGGAAAACGGAATATCTGTTGATTGAAATAAATTATCTCGTAATATTTACGTAATACTTATACAGCTTGACCTCAGCTTTCATATCACAACCGCCAGAAAATGCAATTTTCTGACTTTGTGTCTTAACATACTATAGTAGTAATAAAAGATCTAAATATATTTTTATGATTAATTGTCTATGTCCTGAGAAACAAATTTTTAATAAAGAAAAATTAATTTGAAATTGAACTGATTTCATATATTTTAAAATATAGGACATTTTTTGGGCTACATTTATGTAATTTACTCAACGCATGCCTGATTATCACAACTTATCATATCTGCAAACCCTAAATGACCATTTGCCGATTGGTGGTTGATAATTTGTCGAAAAGCAAATGGCTTCCTATGTTTCTCAACAGCGAGCGTTTATGGAGGTTATATACACACGCAGTTGAATCTATAAACACATTCGTCCAACGTTCTTAAAAATAAACTCTACTATTATCAAAAGAGCAAATAATCTCGACACTAAATAAATTCGGAATGAGTAGTACAATCAGTCTAACAACTTTCATGTCAGTGTCTATATCGAGGGTTTTCTGGGGCAACCTCTTAACTCGATTTTTGACGATTTTGAATTTTCGCCGAAAATGTAATCAGTAAATGCCCTTGCATAATTCTGTAAATCTATAAATAAAAATATCTAATAGTTTTTTTTTTATTTAACAAAATGCAGTTACGTATCTTAACTAGTGAAAACATGTCATACGCAACCTCATATCTCAAAAATATCAAATAGCGCATAACTAAGTTTCCTCGTAGCAATATGATTCAGTTTATCGTTGTAATTAAAATTTTAATATTAAGTTAATTAAATTATGACTCAAAGTGAATAAACAATAGTTAAACAATACACTTTTTCATTGTATTTGTAAAAAACAACATCATGGTAAGTAACAAACATAATCAAATATGAATTTTAACTTATGACGTGATGTGATAGAACACAGTACTATCATAATTGTGTTCAATCCAAATTTAATTTTATATATTTCAGAGTATGACGTGAGACAATGTTGTTATCCCTATCAAAAAAATTCATATGGGAATCCAACGTAGATTCCTATACGGATTTAACGAAATCCACAACATGCCAAATCCATATGGGAAATCTAGTATGGATTCTTCTGTAGATTTTTACGTCGCTTTCTCATTGAAATCTGCACCATGTCAAAGTCCATATCGAAATCTGGTATGGATTAGGAATTAGAAAAATTTTCATAAAACGTCACATTGATACAAATGTCATAAACAGCGTAGGTGTTTTCATAAACTTTCCTGGAGAACAATGCCTCTGTACGATTCCTAATTTAGTGTTTTATGAAAATTATTTGTAATTTCTATAAAGATGTAATACTTCTTGAGTTAACTAATAAATCAATCACTTATTACAAATGCTGATATAAAGAGCATCAATGAGTCCATTTTTTGTTGAAAGATTTCCTGCCAATAGAATACTAATCTGTTTATTTATTCATAAACGCGTGTCAATGGATAATAGACATAAAAATCCAGATAGTCTGAATTCTGTCGAAATTACTTAGATAGAAACCCAAATTCCTATAAAAATTTTCTACAAAAAGATCCACTTATACAAGTTCCTATGCCAATTTCCTCCATGAGTATCCTAGTACTCACAATTTCTCATATCGGGAATGCAGATACCTATAATTTCCTACGTGGATTCTTACATAAGTCCGTACTTCCCTATATAGACTCCTATGAATTCCCATGCAATTTTTTTCGAGAGAGTAGTCAAAAGTATGAGGACCTTTTGTCTTTAAAACCTTTGATACCCAAAGATTATAATGCTTTTTATGATAATTTGAAATACATCCGTAAAAAATAAACATATGTATTTCTGTAACTAGTAATATTAACTGTAAACGGTCTGGAGACATAATATTTTATATTTGTTTGATTTCATAATTTTATTTAAAAGTTTTTATTTGAAATGGTTAGAAGTATTATTGAAATCATGTGATACTAGTATAAGCTATGACTTAAAAAATCATGTGTCTCGCGAAAAATTTGAGAAAAATACTGTGTTGTCATGATCAATAAATAATAGCACTAATACGTTTGAAAATAATATTGTTATGTGATTAAGAATAATTGAAAAATTGATAGTATATTCCTGAATAAAATGATCCAAAAAGCCTATTTATGTCTGTGCTTTTATTTTAATTAAGAATGCCGCAGCAAACACGTATGTAGGGCAGGGCGGGGCTAGTTGATCATAGGGGCAAGTTGTGCAATCGATATATCTCGAAAACTAAACCACTTACAACAAAAGTTTAAATGGTGCAAAGAAAGGGTTACGGGAGGAGAACACATTGCATGATTATCAATTGCCATCCGGTGCTCAGACTAATTAACAGAAAGCTTTGTTTTTTTTTTTGCGTCAAAAAAAAAAACAGGTCTTTCAAATTTTTCTCCTATACTCGTATAAAAATATTTTTTCGTGATCACGTAAGTATTCAAAGATAATTGAATTATTGCTCTTTCGATTATATATGGTTATTTATTATTAACTCTTATCATTTTTTTATAATTTAACTTTTACTTTGTTGCCTCATTTGGGGCTAGTTGAGCATGGTGCGCTCAATGCATTAAATGCGTACCGAGCGTTGGTCTAACCTATATGTTTGTATACATGCAATTGTGATAGTGACAAAAATGATTTAATAATTTGGGATTATTAATCATCTAGCAATATTTTTGGTCTCATAATTAGTCACTACTTTAATTTGACATTTATTTACTTAATAATTAGTATTAAATATATAATTTAAAATACAAAAAGTGTAATAATAATCCAAAGGTTGGGAAGTTTTAATTATGTTTGATTTTATTTAAAATATCAAAGTTATAATAATAATATAAGTATGCAACAATCATAATAAATGAATATTTGCTTGTTAATTACAATTTTATATTGTATTCATATGATTTTATACAGCCATTCCGTTTATTTTAGCCATTGCACAACTAGCCCCATACTATGCTCAACTAGCCCCACTAGTGGGGCACGTTGAGCAATTTGGAGCGCTCGCGTATTTCTGGGAATAACTTGTAAATTTACACTCAGATCGTTTTTGTGTCGCTAGATCACTTGAAGAAGACTAAATTACGAACCTAACAGCACATGAATTGATTAAATCCGATGCATCGTCTAAAAGTTATGGAAGATCAAACCAAAAAGTGATCAACTAACCCCGCCCTGCCCTATTACATTTTTCAGCGATTTGTCAGTGCAGCAAACACGTGTCTCATAAAATGAGCAAAAAAATAATAATTAAAAAAACATTTAATATTACAGTTGTCTTGAAAATTTATGGGAAGTTTGATTACTTCTTATGTTTGTAAAGAGAATTAATAAAAAAAAAAAAAGAAAAATAGCCAAAAGTTCATTATAAAACGTTTTTAGTCTCTCCTGAAAAGTAGTAGTTTTTGAGATACAAAGTTGTGTCAGAAAACCCTCGATATGTGGCATCTTAGGTGCATGCTACCATTGCCGCAGATGTAATATAATTATTCATAACCCCAAAATTAATATACCTTATTATTTATTTTGTACATACCTCTTGTATTGAACATTCAGAATCGCGATAATTCAAAGAAATTCTGAAAATACAAAAAAAAAAAATAATCAGTAAAAAAAAAAAGTGTAATTATAAACGAAAAAATTTATTATTAGCGGTGAAAGAAGCAAAAAGAGGCAATATTTTTGCAGAGCTGTCAAAAAATAATAATAATAATATTTATTAAATCGAACGTTCTTATATCACTCCTAATATTAATTGTATTAGTTAACTATACTATAATTTAAACGTGATGTGCATTATTAAAGTTGAAAGTTTTTTTTTGTTTTATAAAAAAAACTATTCGTTTTTTTAAATTAGACGTTTGCTTTTATAATTTATTTCATTGATTTTTATTTCATCGGATTCCGCGATAACTGTCACATGGTAATTCTAACAAGTCTCTTTTAGATCCACGGTAATAGTAGCACTTGGAATTTTTTTTTTAAATACTAATTATTTAAGGAAATCGACATTAAATCATTTTTCTCTTAATTTTTTTTAAAGTTTTAGATAAGTTAATTATCGATTAAAAAAAAAAAGCCGATATCTTATAGCGAATCTTTGAAACATGCTTTTAAGTTATAGATCTACATATCAAGCTGCGGTAGTACCCACAATTATTCTACTTGAATTTATTTCTGCCCGATTCTATGCATTCCATTAACAATGATCATAAACAAAAATTTAGGAGTTACTTGCTTTCCTGAATTTTTTTTTTGAATCATATAGTAATTAAATCAAGAGAAGATATAATATTAGTATATTAACGCATTGAGTGGAAGGTGCTTTCGACAACGAGTGTGATTGGTTCACGAGCCGTTAGGCGAGTGTTGCCAACACACGAGTGTCGAAAGTCCTTCTCACTCAATCCGTTACAATAGTTTTTGCATCGAATGGTAAGAAAGAATGTCTCTGATTGGTAAAAAAGGACACTACATTAAATTTAATCTTTTAATTAACCTAAAATAATATTCAATCTTATTAATGTAAAATTAATTCCTGTCTAATTTCTGATGCAAAAGATTGTTAAAGAATAATAGTAACAATTAAACATGATTTAATTAACTTTTATAATAATTTAAGATTTTTTTTATTGTTTTCAAAATATTGATATTCAGCAAAAAATAACTAGAGTTTCAAGTCAAAGTTGATATAGTGAATTGTACATTATAATTAAATACAGTAAGATGATTTTCTATAGTCTGGGACTTTCCGTTGTCCTAACTCGAGTCGGCTGTTGATTGGGTTTTCTGGTGGATCGTTTAATGACTAATAAATAGTATATCTATATATATGTAAAAAGTGTACGTTTGTCATATTTTTCACGAACAATGTGGACATTCTTCGCGATATTTATTCTTTGTAGTGTCATTTTTAACCAATCAGAGACGTGCTTTCTTACCATGAGTTGCAAAAAACTTTTTTCGAACTCAAAAAAAAAACCCTCGATGCATTGCCGGAAATTTGGGGGCTGACGCAGGGTTAACTGTTTTTTTATCTGAAACCAAATTTTCATTTTTTCATACAGTGAAAAATTATTCATGGAAACGTTAATACTACATATCGCCATGATATAATATGATCCACCATTTCTTAGTTAAAGCATATAAACGTTTTTACTTTGAAGAATATCACTTATTCCAAGAAATTTAATTTCTTCAAACCAAAGAATGTAATATTGCTACAAATAAGTAACATACGCTGCTTAAAAAGAATTTATCTCTCATAATAAGAAATGAAAGCTCTTGGAACAAGTAACTATTTTTTTGTTTTAAGTGTTAAAACATGTTAGATTGAGAAAAGAAGTTGTGATTCAAGATAAAACTTTCAAGATAATTATTTAGGCGAAGAGAGGGAAAAACGAGGTACTTAAGAAAATACTAAGTTTTCGAAGGCTCAGATATTTTAATGATATTCAAAGTAAATAAAAAAATTTTTTAGTTGCCGTTCAAGCAAAAATATTTTTATTTATGCGGGCAAAGTGCTGGGGTACCTCCTAAAAAAGGGGGGGAAAAAAAAATTTTGGTTGTTGAATAAATTTAATTCAATTAAATTTTTTTGTTAGTACTCTCTAAACATGAATAAATGAAATAGGTGAATATTCACTAATTCTGAGTGCCAATCGAACCACTTTTTAAAATAAGTGGTTCGATTTGCACTTGAAACTAGTGAATATACACTTATTTCACTTATTCATGTTTACAGAGTAATTTGCGTAAAAAAAATTACATCTTACACAATTATATAATGCTAAAGAAGAAAAAAAAACTTTTATTGCTTTTTATCATAAAACAAAAGCGATTAACATTGTTCGACTAACAATCGATTTTTGAAAAAGTTTGCTCTCTAAATTTGAAATAGTGAAATTCTCACTGTTTTTCCCTGTGATCAACTAATTTACTGGAAAAAAGTGAACTTCATGTATAAATAGTGAAAATTTTACTTCTTATACAGTAGATTCAAAACTTTACTTTTTAATAAATAATTATCATTAGAACTATTTACTACTAATAACCACAGTGAATTTCCGAATTTTCATAAGTGCATCATTTCATTGGGTAAATAAGTGTATATGCACTAATTCCAAGTGGTCGACTTTTAGCTGTGGCAAATAGTGAATATGCACTGTGAATTAGTGATAATTCACTATTTCAAGTTTAGAGAGTGACGAAAAATATTCAAGAAAGTGCTCAATTATATTTATAAAAATTTTTTTTAGAAAACTTTGGGGGTGTTCCGTTTGCACCCCCCCCCCCTTACTTTACTTGAGGCAGTTTAATTTTGATTTTCCTAATCTACCAAAAAAAAAACTTCGTGTATAGATATCATTTTATGGTAAGTACACAGAAAAAAGAAAATTGGAATAGTTACAGAATAAAATGTAAAAACCAGCCCGTCATATTAAAAATTACAAAAGTTAAAATGTATACTGTGATTTTTCAATTTTATTCTGTGAAAAATTAGTTGCAAATTAAGCAGTAATATTTACAGTTTGAAAATGTAAATCGTACACACCCAACTAGAAATTGTAGTGAGGCGGTAGTTTGCTCCAAATGAGGCATGCCGAATGTCAAAACGAGGGCCATGTTCGGGATGTAACGCAGTTGCGAGACTCAGCCTTACTTGGCTTCCAAATTCGGTGGCAGTTTGGAAGCCACACTTGCTGCAAAGGTCCTAAGTGACTCTCAAGCGACCGAGTATAAAAATTTAAACTAAATTAAAAAAAAATTACTCGATTTCTGATTTTTTTTTTTTTTTTTTTTTTTTTTGTATAAACATTTTGGTTTTGCGGAAATCATCAGTTATGTGATTAATTTGAGTCCTAATCTAGTAGAATTTTTTTATTTCGGGAAAAAACGCTATAAATATCGACTAACCGCGCACGCTTTAGTGGGATTCGAACCCGGGACCTAACGAACGAAAGACCGACGCACTAACGACTAGGCTACGCTACCGATAGTGACTACTAAGTTTATTTGTGCTACATGAGATTGAAAGAATACATCACTTTTAAAACAGCAAAATATAATTGAATATCTATTATTAGTAATAACGAAAACATTTCTTATTTTTTATGTCCACTATAAAATCTGGTATATCAGTAATTGTAATATGTGTAATTTTGATTATATAGTTATGTATAAAATTGTTAAAAAAGTATATAGGCTCTATCCCCATCAAAAAAGTATATAAAAAAAATTTACTATTAATTGAACATAAAAAATTAATCGAATGAAGTTGTCAATTAAATAGACATTGTCCAGCAGTAGTATTATGAGTAGATTAAAAGAAGGTTATGAGTACACGCGAAAGATTGACATTCAAGTACCGAAGTTCGGCTTGCCATAGATGTCCCTAATTCCCCTTAAACTTGGCAAGTTAAACTTCGAGAAACCTTAGAAACACCTAACTTGCAGGAAATAACGGTACACGGAAAAAACAGAATATTAAAAATTAATAAATAATAGTAAAAAAGTGGAATCTGTTATCAATAATTAGTACTATTATGTACTTAATGCAAAGTAGTTTACTAATTTTTGTAGATTCCTACAAACCACTATCAATTATTTCAAAAAGTAACTAAATATTATTACTTTTAGGTATAATACGTGACTTATTAGTGAAAGTTTATCAATTTATAGCATAATCTATTAAAAAGTAATGATTGGTCAAATTAAGAATTGCTATCTTAGATTCTGATTTTTTCAGCCGAAAATTCCAAAAGTTACAAACTTTTATTTTATAAATTCGATGTCACTGATCAATTATGAGCTTAAAATATCATTTATTCATCATTATAAATTAATCTATAATATACATAAATCGAATAAGTGGTAAATAATAAAATAAAAAATTAGTATACTAGATACTGATTTTTTGCTTATAAAAATACCGAAAATTTTTAACTCTTTTTTATAAATTCCATCCCATTGACTAATAATTAATATAAAATGTTATTTATTCGTTATTATAAATTCATTTATTATATACATATATCGAATAAGTGGTAAATAATAAAATGAATAATTCGTATACTAGATCTTGATATATTAATATGTACGTTTACTAATTTTTCGGTTCCTCATTTTTTAAATTTTTCTATGTTTATTTGAATAGTAATAACTGTAGATAGCAATTCATCGATTCTTTTTCATATTAATTTTAATATTCAAAATTACAAATTTTGCTCTTCTATGTGTATCAAATTTTAATACAAATAATCGCCATTTTGTAATATATATAATGATACTGGTTTGATATTAGTATCGAATATACTAATTTTAAGTCGAAAGTAACCTACAAACTATTAAAATTTTGAGCATCATTTTTTTCCGTGTAGCCAAAGCTTTACCGAAGTTCGGCTTGCCATAGATATTCCTAATTCCCATTAAACTTGGCAAGTTAAACTTCGAGAAACCTTAGGAACCCCTAACTTGCAGGAAATAACGGTAGCCAAAGCTTTACCGAAGTTCGGCTTGCCATAGATATCCCTAGTTCCCCTTAAGCTTGGCAGGTTAAACTTCGAGAAACCTTAGGAACGCCTTACTTGCAGGAAGTAACGGTAACCGAAGGTTTGCCGTAATTCGGCTTGCCATAGATGTCCCGAATTCCATCCATACTTGGCAAACCGATCTTCGCTTTGCCTGACATCGATGTAATAAGGCGCATATTAGGCTTGCCTAAGTTAGGCAATCCAAACTTGCCCCTCACTAATTCTTCGGCATTCCTCACTATAATTTCTAGTCGGGGCAAAAAAATGTAAAATAGTTATTACCTTTTGCTCACAGAAAGTTTGTTTTTAATCATCAATTGACGATTTATGACGATTTAAAACGATTAAAACAGTTTTAATCGTCACAAATCGTTTTGTTTAATCAGGGAAAATGACCCTATCCATTTGTATGCAATCGTACATAATTATATTTTATTTGTATATAATTTGTATATAATCACATAATGTTTTCGTATAGATTATATATAATTATATACAATTCTATAAAATTGTATACAAATATATACATTTGTATATGATTTTATTATTCTTTTTTACATTTTTATATGGAATTATACGATTGTGTATAATTGTATATAACTATATAAAAATTTTATATAATTATGCATCACCTCTATCCAATTGTACATAATTCATATATAACTGTATACAGATATATAAAATCTTTTTTCATCGGGTAAATAAATTTTATATACAATTCGCTTGTTTATTAATCATTTTATTGTTGTTTTCTTCTTTTATATTGATTTTAATTGTTGTCAATTAAAAAAGAAAATTAAAAGTTTGGTAATAATTTATTTTTTTTTATTTTTGGTTACCATAGGTTATTCTCATCTATTTTCTCAATTGAAATTAATTATCAAGGGTGATGTTCAATCGTGTCATTGGGTTACTTACAAGGATTATAAATATATTCGTCCTGGCGTTGTTACAATAAATACTATGGAAAAATCTAATTTTTTTTCAATACAAGAGATTCTACTTGATACAAATACTAATGAAATATTATTTATAATAAATAAAATTGATTCTCAGTTTGATGTCCGTTTTCAGGCTTACGAAATATGTGAAAATTATTCAAATCTCTGGCAGATAATTAATCTGAGTGAAACAAATGGTACTTGCTCGCTGTCATCTCAATCAAATGGCAAAAAATACATTTGCCAAAAAACATAAATTTTATTCATTTGTATATACTATAAGTTTTTTTTTATTTTAATACTACAATATTGTAACATGTGATTGTATGTGTAAGTTGTGATAATTAATGAGAAAAATAAGAAGATTAAAACCTGTACTTTTTAATTTTTTAGACTATTCTATTTCAATTAAATTAACATTTAATCTTTAACATTTATTTATCTCTCTTAATGAAAATTTTAATTTGTTTTAGTTTATCTCTGTTTATAATATTTTATTAGTAGTACTATAGTATTGGTCTTAATAAAATAAATAGAGAAAATTAAATAATTATTAAATTTAGAAAATTAAAATTTTTTAATTTACCATTGGTAACCCAGATTAAGAAAAATTATTTTAAATAATTCAAAACCATTTGAATCGACTAATATATAGATATACACTTAACATGGAGTAAATCATTTTTCTTAATCAGAGAAGTGAAAAATTAATAAATATGCAACGTTAATTCAATTAAAAAAATCTCAGTTACTTTAATTGAGCTGTAAAGTTTTGTATTTTACTGATAAAATTGCTACATGAATAACATTAATTTGAAAAAAATAACTGAAAATTCACACGTTGAAACTTTAAAATTTACATTTCGTAGTGGGTTCTATCACTATTCAAACTCGATTATTGAAAAAAAATAAACACAAATATTACTAACTGAAAATGTAAAATTTACAGTTAATAGTGACAATATCGTTATTTTGAGAAACAAGTTTTAAAAATTTTAACTTAAAACTTGATGAGAAAAACTGCAAGTTTTGCAGCATATCGAATGATACTTTGATAATTTTCAACAAATATTACAGTGTGAGAAAGTAAACTTAATACATTTTCAAACTGTAATACTTCATAGTTAAAATGTAAAACTTACTGCGCGGCGCCAAACTGTAACTTTTACAGTTTCGTTTATGAAGCGCTGCGTTACCATTTGAAAATGTAATAAATGCTCGTTCGAACAGCAATTATTCCTGTTTTCTTTTTTCCGTATACAAATGTATACAGTCATTTATAAATTAACCACTTTCCATTCGGCTATTCCAATGTTCCAAATGCAATATCGTATGTATCCGCCCAATCAGTAAATACTTTAAGGATACATGCATAACAGAGCATATTGCTATTTAACTAAACCCTAATCAATGCTCTGTTTTTGTGTGCCTGTGTGTGTATGTGTGTGTGTGTGTGTGTGTATTCTAGCTATGTATGCAATATAATTTAGCATACTCACATATTGCAAGGTGCAGCGATTATGCATGTATTATTAACCATTTGAATATGCACACTCCTCAATCCATTTTAAATAATTCTAATGCGTTAAATGACAGCTATAGAGAGCGAGACAAATACTACAGGATAGTCAAAAGTAGCTCTTATAAATATCAAGTCAACGCCAACTCGTTTTCTCGGGAAATCGATATGCATGCTGCTTTAATAACTGATCTATTTGAGCACAGCAACTAACTCTGATACATAGGGGAAGTGGGGGCAAAATGGGCCCCTTAAGAAAAAAAGATTCAAATTCTCGGTTTTTTTCACGTGTTCTACTTTTTTTTACTTCCTTGCCAAGTATTTGACCTTAATTTGTTCTGTCCGTTAAAAAAAAAAAAAATGAAAATGTGGGGCAAAATGGGCCCCCCTCAAAAAATTTTCATAATGTGAATTTTTCAGCTTGTTTCACTTTTTTTTTCCTTCTGCTTAGTTTTTGGTATTAATTTGTTCTGTCCATTATAAAAAAAAATATTAAAAATGTGGGGCAAAATGGGCCCCCTCAAAAAATTTTTATAGTGTAAGTTTTTCAGCTTGTTTCACTTTTTTTTTCTTCTGCTGAGATTTTGGTGTTAATTTGCTGTGTCTATCAAAATTAAAAAATCCTGAAAAGTTGGGTAAAACGAGCCCCCAACAAAATGTATGTTTCTCGCTTGTTTTATGTTTTGAAACTTTTTGCTATGTATTTAGCATAAAAACGAGTTGATAGTGAAGATTTGGACCTTAAAATAACTTAATTCAAAGTTTTTAATCACTCGTTGTAATAACTACTAATTTCATTACTTGATTACTTATATTTTTATCATTTTTGTTGACATAGAATAAATTATTTTTGAAAAAAATTATAGTTAGTAATGCTGTTGAACTCGTGACCTAGTTTGCCCCTTATCATAATTCTTTAATCATTTTTGTTAAAAATATTTTAGGAACCCGTTTGGCTAAAAAATATTCGTAAGTTTTCAAAGTCTGGGCAGCCCATTTAATCCCCCCCCTTCCCCCCGACACTTTTCATGTTAAAAATTTTGGGGGAACTATTTAGCCTCAATGGCCCATTTTGCCCCAGTAGCCCATTTTACCTCAATGGCCCATTTTACCTCAATGACCCATTTTGCCTCAATGTCTCATTTTGTCCCTGTCCCCCACCCCAAACACTTTATATGTAAAAAAAATTTGGGGGACTATTTAGCCTCAATAGCCCATTTTGCCCCAGTGGCCCATTTTGTCTCAGTGGCCCATTTTGCCTCAGTGACCCATTTTGCTCCTCTCTCGCCCCAAACACTTTTTATGTTAAAAATTTTGGGGGGCCCATTTTGCCCCCAAATATTTCGAGGCATCCAAAATTTTAGGGGGCCCATTTTGCCCCCAGGGGCCCATTTTGCCCCCACTTCCCCTATGTATGTATGTATATATATATATATATATATATATATTACCACGCCTTTTTCGTGCATGGTTATATGGTTATTTACGCTATGTATATACATAATATTTACGTTCTTCAAAGCAAAACTTCGAGGAAAGATATCCCATAAAGATACGAATGACAACTCAAAATTGAGATGTTAATCTAAATACAAAATAATCTAAACCAATTATTTTTTTATTTATTTTCTACTTTGAAATGTAATACTAATAATAATACTTTCACCAAGTTTTTTGTTTCTATTACTGTATATTTATAGAAGATAAATATAGTATTTAGAAGCTATAATAATGCGTCAGTTTTTTTTCATTTATTAGTGATGGTTTTGATGTAAAGACTTCAGTAATAATGATAAAAAAATTAACAGATAAAATAATAAATAGTGTTTTAAAGTAAATTTGTGCCTTTGATCTCTTACAAATACTGAGTTTACCTCAATTTAATGCAACTTGCTCTGATTTCTTTTCTTTTATTCGAAAAAAGTCATAATAATGTCCAAGCTCACGCAAAAGTTAAAAAAAAAATAATGCTAATAATAATAATAATAGCCGATGACCTTAACAAACGACTATTTTTTTACCACACGAATATACGTTTTCTTTTTCAACGTTCCACAGTAAAAATATTATGTTTTGAAATATGTATGCCATTCAATAAACAAAGTCTACAAATAGTTTAAAACATAGTAGTAATTTATTTTATTTTTCTAGAAAATAGTACTGGTACTAAAATTTACGATAAAAAGTCAGTTTAAAGTATCATAAACCTTGGAGTTTAATTCTACGAGCTCAGACAGCTCGGGATATAACGGTAAATAAAATGATGAAAATATAAAAGACGCAACTAAGCTTAAAAGATTTCGGATGTTTTCTGTGGAGAACTATATATCTATAGCTAGTGGATAAAATATTTTTTTTTTTATTCTTTTAAAACATGAATTCAGGTGGTATAGAGAAAAAGAATACGCTTGATTCACCGGAAGACTCAACTGGTACAATGGTACGTTGTTTGCAATGAGTTATCGATCGGTTCCGTGGCGTATACGAGCAAGCATTCACAACACTATGCTAGAAGAGTTGAGAACTCGAGCACGGCGTGACTTGTGCAAGACTACCGTGACGACGTATAGTAGTACAGAGGTGGACAAAAAGGGAACAGAACAAGACACTTAACTTTAAGAGATAGAGAGCACACACTTTGTCACTTTGTAAAAGTCGAAAGACGATCTCGTCTTAAAATCAACCAACAGTACACTAGTTTTTCTTATTTTTATCTTTTTATACTTTATACAGGACAAATATAATCTAATAATAGCTACCAAGGGTGTACTTTAACGAACTTCCGTGAGGCTCCGGTTTATAAATTGAGAGAGTTAGAGGAAACGGAAACTCTTAAGATGAATAAACATTACATAGACGTAATGTACAGCTGTTAAAACTTATATACTGAAATACATTTTACATTTTTAAATTCACACATCACCTACATTATTATCAGCAGAGTTATGATTCTATAAATTTTTTTGAATGTACCTATCAAATTCTATAGAATGTGATATGAAGAATAGTAACAGTTATCGGGGAAAAAAAAAAAATTATTTTTCACGTATACACGGCTTAAAAATAAAATACTTTAAATTAAATCCAACAATACACCAAAAACATTTTATAAAATAGTAAATTTGATCACCTACACATGAATTGAAAATACAATTTAATTGATGGAATTTTATTGTCAAATTGCAAAACAATAAAATAACTTGAACCAAAACAAGGGCAATAACCTCACAAAAGCATTCCCCTGTTACATTGTAGTCACATTTTATAACGTTTAAAAAAGCATGAAAACATGAAATAATAGCGACACCCTATATCCCTAACATATAATATTAAACAGAGAAATAAAATTTTAAAAAAGACAAGAATTGAAAAGAAACGCAGAGGACCGAAAAATTTTTTCTTGGAAATTAATCGTAGAATCGCGTGCACCCACTTGTCTATTACCTTATGCCACACACAAGTTTATAGACTTACCACTACTAAAGGCACGCATCACAACTCATAACATTAAGAATACGACGACACGTGTTGCCTTTTTTTTCTATTTACTTTACAATATATATGTATTCCTGCACTGTACTACCGTATACTGGTCTCTTTGCTGCATGCACTTCTATCCCTCAACCAGTTTCAACTTGACATCTCTGCTCTCTCCATCACATTTCATTTATTCTTTTTATTCTGTCACAGAAGTAAACACACTTAACACATATGAAAAATTCCACGGGAATGTCGACATATACATGTGAGTGTATGTATGACACTGTGTCGCCTGAAGCATATCAACCTGTATTCAAAGTAAGGGTAAAAAGATGGACTTTACAAACATTCGTGTTAATTGAGGGACAAGCGTGACATAATGATTACTAGAAAAAGTGCAAAAAATTTAAATTCGACTTGTTTATTCAAATTTATGTTCTCTAAAATTTTTCTGAAAATTTTTTAATCTTATGGAACTTGAAAAATTAATTTAAAAATAAAAACTACGGTATAGTGGTTTAATTAATACACATTATTCAACGTATGCCGGGTAATTGCACTTGATCATATCTGCAAACCAACCCTTTCAGTCGTTTACCGATCGGTGGTTAATAATTTGTCAAAAAGCAAATGGCGTCTTATGTTCCTCAATAGCATTTCATTATGGGGGTCATAAACAAACGCATTTGAATCCATAATCATATTTCCCTAAAGGAATCATCGAGACCGCTCTCAAAAACAATCTCTATTATTATCACAAGAGCAAATAATTTCGACGCTAAATATATTTGGAATGAGTAGTACAGTCTAACAACTTCTATGTCAGTGTCTATATAGAAATACGTTGATTATTTTTTATTAATTAAAATAAAATAAAAAATAAATAACAAATGAGCGGTGAGAGCAGCCAAGAACGATTTTTATATACACCCTACCTGATTGAGAGTCTACTTTGCTGATAAAATAGTTCGCAAAAATCAGACATTTGTTGAATAGAGTATATATAGTACATAACACGTGGGCTAAGTAATTATCCGTCAAACACAATAAACTACTAAGAACATTGGTTCTTAGTAGTAGCAATCGTCTCCAATTGACAAAAACATACGGAAAAAAAGTCAGAATTAGTAATTTTTCAAAATTTCTGATGATGGTGTTCTTTAAACTAACGAACTGATTGCAATAATTTATGTAGCGATCCTCAAATACTATGAAAGCAGAGAGCCGGTATAAGTTTTAGAACATATGATAAATTACATTATGTATTATCCGGAAAAAATGAAGCAAATTGTTGTCGAACTATTCAACTGATTTTTTAGTTTGAGGCAGCATTTGACGCAGTTTTTCAATTTTTGAGCCTAAAAAATATTTGAGATCAATCACCCGAGTCGAAAAGTTTCAGCATTGTTTCAAACTGACTAAGCTGAACTGAACCTTAAATGAAACTGACTGCGCTGAATTAAACCTTAATTGAAACTGACTGCACTTAATTGAGCCTTAAATTAAACTGTTCAGCCTGCTACTGGAATTAAATTGAAGCTGGATTCAACCTGAACAAGCTTAAGCTTCTAACTTACGTAAAATTTTCAGGCTGTTTTAAAACTGAACAGCCTACCATAGCATTAAAAAGACACTGAATTCAAGCTGAATAACCTGTAGGTTATTCAGTTTAAAACTAGCTTAAGCTTTGACCTTATTTTCAAGCTGAATAAACTGCAACTTAACAAAATTTCGGCTTGAATTGAAACTGAATCACCTGCTAAAGTATAAGAACAACAGTGAATTCAAGCTGAACAAGCTGTTAGGCTGTTCAGCTTCAAACTAACTTGCACTTTGAACTTATTCTTAACCTTAACAACCTGCTACGTAATAATTTTTTTAGCATGATTTCAAGCTGAACAGCTTGATATGACTGTAAAAGTGAATGTATTCTCTCGATCTTGTGTAGGTTATAACTAAACTTAGTAGTCACTGTCCGTAGCATAGCCTAGTCGTTAAAGCGTCGGTCTTTCGTTCGTAGGGTCCCGGGTTCGAATCCCACTAAAGCGTGTGCGATCGTTAATAAATGTAGCGTTTTTTCTCTGAATTAAAAATTTCTAATATGATTAGAAATTCGATTATTCGCGGTTTTAATAATCTCTGCATCACTGAAATAATTGAATAAAAAATTAAAAAAAGACTAAAACAATCTGTTTCTTTTTCATTTAAATAAATATGGTCGTATTCAGTCATACCCGGCCATATATTGCTGATTTTCATATGTGACTGTATATAATTGATTTTTCCCGGGCAATTAAAAAATATTAAATAATTTAATATTTTTTTACCTGGGGAACTTAACATCAACCTGAAAAGCCTTAAGTTCAAACTATTTTCAAGCTGAAGAGCCTGACTGATTGATTTTATTTTCAAGCTTAATTTCAGCCTGATAATCCTGAAAAGTGAAATATGACGACCATTCAGTCTGAGTTCAGGCTCATTTTATAATGCATTTTAAATAGCCACTTTTTATTTTTTTCAACTGTTGCCTAGAATTTTATTCAGTTTGAAATAAAGCTGAAATTTTTCGACTCGGGCAGTTCAGCAGTTTTGAATTTATTAGAAAAAAAAAACCCGTTTTTTACCATTTCCTTCTCCAACTATATCTCTCGAACAAATAAACCGATTAAGATAGTTCTTGTGGCAAACGACGCGTTTTAGAGTGTTCTAGAGTAGACTAGATTTTAGAATCGCTAATCATGTGGTTTTTGAGAAATTGTAAAAAAACTATAAAAAAAATTTTTTTCTTTCGTCTTTTTCAATTTTCTCGGAGTTTAGATGATCGAATGATCTGAGATTCACAGGACAATTGACGGCAGACAAGCTCTTTCTATTGTCATAAGAACCATCTAAATTGGTTAATTCATAAAAAAGTTATAAAAAGTTTACACACACACACGCACACACATACAGACACTCGGACATCATTCTGAAAAAAGTCAGAATAGCTTCTTAGGGCCTCAAAATGTCAACATTTAATGAAATCTTGATTTTTGAAAATCGAGATGAAAACGAGAAATAGAATTTTTCGTAAATCGTCGATTTTGGTAGTGTAAAGTTAAAAAAGATCAGGGTATAAATTTTTTACTATATCCAAATAAATTTCTAGAGTATCAAAGCAAACAATATAAAAATAATGAATAAATCTTGAACTCTAAAAGCCCATCAACATGAGTGAAAGTCATCTTTGTATATTATAGCGTTGTTTTTTCATCGTGAAAATTGAAGATTAAATTTAAATTTAGAATTACTTTTTTTTTTTTTTTGCTAAATTACATGGATGAACAAAACTAACTAAAAATGCTCCGAGAGAGAAAAAATTTTAAAACACATATACTCAACTATATATCTATATAGCTATATAATCTTAGCTTGCACTAAAGCCCTTGTTATGTTTTCTCTTAAGAACGTTTATGTAGACAATTTCAGTTCCAACTCAAGGTAAATTAAACCCGAGTAAGATGCAACACTCTTTTATTTTCGATTCATTTTAATTTCACATTCTTTTTTTGTACTCTGATGTAACTTTTAATTATCTTTTTCCCAACTATACACACTATATATCTAAGCTATTAGTCTCCTAAATCCACCGACGTAAAATGCGCGGGCGAGATTTGTTCGCGTGGCAACCACTTTAGGACTTATTTTTATCGGATGTTTTTTTCTGTCTGGGCGATAAGCCACCAGTACAGTGCGACTAAAGGGGTGTGTTCTCCGTTGCTGCACAAACGTACTCACCCACGCGTGACAAGTCCACGCGTACACTTGAGACAAGGCATACATTCACCATTCCCGTTTAGCTGTCACTCAAAATACATGTACATAATAACTATAACATATACATAATAACCATAACCCCAAATGTACACATTTAACTTCGTGTTTAGTTGTTATATTCTCGAGAATCCCCTTTTACATGTTATCTTCAAGAAGAGCCCCCGAATTCAACTAATTTAAATGCTTTAACTATTGACTCTGTAAATAAGATTGTAAGCTCCTTAATTAATTAAACATGTTTAATTTAATAAAATTCCAATAAAAAATTTCGCAGCCGCATTCTTTGATCTTAAAACAGTAAGATTATTATTTTAAAAAGAATAAAAAAAATCCAGTTATTGCCACTAAATGATCCAAATTTACAAATCTATCACGGAGAAAACGAGTCTCGAAAATATTTTAATACTTAATATATTTATGTAAGAAATATTAATGCAAATCAATGAGTACATTACTATTAATTACTAAATGTATAGTAAAAATCACATAACCGTAATTAATACTACATATGTATCTGAAAAATTTCTATATTATTACTTTTATATGAACCTGAAAAAAAAAATTAAAAAGTAAAAAATTTATTTGATGACTAAATTACAGAAATGTTTCGCATATAGATACCGGTATGTGAGCTGGAAATCCAAGGTCACCCTAAACGTGAGTAACTACCCCTTGAGCAGTCGAATTACATAAATTTTTATATTTTCGTTGCGCAAAAAACGTTCCAATCTTCAGGTAGATTAAAATTTAAATTGTCAAGAAAGTAAAAGTTACACAATTTCAATAGCGTTTCAAAATTACAATATGAATTTAATGATTTTAAATAAAAGTTGCTATTTTTTTTCTCTGCGTAGAAGTGTAAAAATTTAGACGAACAATTTTTTCCGTGGACCAATTGTTGGCATGTCATATTATTAATATGTTATTTTCAATTTCTGCGATTTTGAGAATGAGTGACAAATATTTTTTGTTTACTTTTTTACATTATAATAAAAAAAAAAAATAATAATAATAATAATATTACAAACCTAAAAAAATTATATAAAAATATTGATAATTTTAAAGATACTAACAGAAATAAAATAATAAATACAATAAAATAAAGGATAAATGATTGAGGCTTTTACCTTATTAATAGAATATGAATTTTAAATATTCTCACATTTACACAAGTTAATAATTTTGTGTGGTATTTTATTATTCTCATAGTATAAAAGAAATTAATGAATATTCAAAAGCATAAATAATTGATGCATAATATATATTTATACTTTTTTACTTTGTTTCTTTTTCCTTCATAAAAAATAAAATGATTATTTCAACGGCTTTGTCAGCAGTTTGAGTGTTTATTTAAAAATTTTTATACCTGATAACTTTTAATTGGACATAACGAAATTGTTTGACGCATTGTCTTTTTATACAAGTAAACACTATTTAATATTGATATCTATTTAAACGTTTATTTATTCTTTACGTACAGTATACGCACTCCATTAATATCCTGCACAATTTGTATAATAAATTTTTACTTTTATATTATAATTTGAATAGTAGAATATAAATATATAATAACTAAATAAATATCACTCTGATTTTCAATAATTTATTTAAAAGTATTTTCTTGTCAGTACATGTGATCATGATAATTCTCGGTTGAAAATGCAAATAATCCATGACAGTAAGTACAGACATGAAAGTCACGACTGTCTAAGCCGAAGTTGGCGTGAGAAAGGTAGAAACGTGTCACGTTAATTAGTTTAATCGATCGCTCGGTACGATTGTAATTTTATTTGATGAATCGAATAGTTTAGATCATGTCTGATTAATGTACTATTACACTTCTGCCATTTTTCAACATGATAAAAAAAAATGTATTATATATATGAATTTTGAAATGTACGATAAGACATATATTTAAAAAAAAAAAAAATAAAAACAATTAATCCAGATAAATTATAAGGTTGGATTTTAATTGATAAATAATGTCAGTTTCGTAGTGTCATAATAAATAAATATTTTACCAAACTTAAATCTATAATAATTTCTAAAATTAAAACAGACTATGACGAGCAAAAGTAGTCTTGATCTTGTAAATTTAGAAGACTAAACTGAGAAATATATTTTTACAAACCTAGACCAAAATCAATACTCGACCAAAAACAACACTAATATCAGAGACCAAATACAAGACCAAGATCAAGATTTAAAACATTTAAAAATAAAATAGAATTAAAAATTATTAAAAATCATGAAATAACTTCTTATTTTGTAATTAGTTAATCATAAAAAAAAACGAAGTGCAAAATTATATAGCTAAGCTAAGAATTAAATACATAAAACCAAAGCTACGAATAATTGATCGTTACTGACCAATCAACAACATTGCTACAACTGTCAATTTAAAAACGAGACCAAAAATAGCTAAAAGATAATTAAATGAGAGTAAGACCAATATCCAGACTAATTTAACTCTTTGGATTTATGATTTGTTTAAAATAATTTTGGTTAAATGTTTCAGAATTTACTGTCGACTCATTCTTGAGACCAAAGTTTTTTATCTCAAATACAGAATAGACCAATTTTTTTTTTTTAATGCTGAATTTCGTCCAATTTTTCTAAAAAAAATTTATAAAATATCAAAAACACGTTCTTTCATAATAACTTTTTGAATATTTATTTTTAAAAATTTGTATATTAAAGCACTACTACTTCCGCAGTTTTAAAGCGAATTTTATAATGAATTAACAATTTCTTAAATTTTTTAAAATTGAAAAAAAAAACTTTCTGATAAATATTTGAAAATTTTTTTATATTTTGAGGATCAATTTTCAAATTACTCGAAGCAATACGAAGGTCATTTAGTGGCTAATATAAATTCAAGCAAGGAATATTTTTTTTTACAATTTTTAAGAATCTTGCGAAAAATATAAAAAATTATTGACCCAATAAAATTCACACAGATTTGTAAAATTATGGACACTTTATTATAAAAATTTTTTGAAAAAATATTTAATACAAAAATATAAAAAATCATTGCTTACAACGCGAATAATTATTGACTTTCATTAAATATTCCAAGTATTAATTATTTAGTTTTATTAGACAAAATGTTTAAAAATTATCCATAAAAAAATAACTGGTTTTCTAAAATTAAAAAAAAAAAGTTAACTTGAACCCCTATGAAATCGGCGAATATGATCGTTAAAGGAAAAATAAAAAGCAAACTGAAACTTACTGTATTAACTTCAACGTACTTTTTACAAAATTAGAAGATTTAAAATGACAATATGAGACATTAAATCATTCAATATTTTGTAAGTATCTTTGAATTTATAACGTTAGAGTATCCGCTGCATTTTTCAAAATTTGAGAATAATTGATTAAAGTTAAGCATTACCATTAAAAATAAAAAAATACCTTTAT
Source organism: Microplitis manilae (assembly GCA_030273425.1). Lineage (NCBI taxonomy): Eukaryota > Metazoa > Arthropoda > Insecta > Hymenoptera > Braconidae > Microplitis > Microplitis manilae. The sequence goes on from CP092722.1 coordinate 8,998,779, forward strand.
AAAAATCACAAAGCTAATCTTAGTAAAGTGTATACATACAGAGAAATACTTTGATGACCTATTATATGAATATTTATATACAGATAATCACTCCACCGAATAAAAATTGTCTATACGTGAAAGAAGAAAAATTTTTTAGATTTGCTTTTCGATTATAGCGAAGGTATTTATTAAAAAAAATTTTCGATTCCCGAATTCGCTACCCTCAATATAAAAAAAAAAAAAAATCAAATTACCGAGTTTCACAATGATCAGCAATGGTCACGCACATACATAACTTTCACTTCGTAGAATGATCTATATTTCCTTCAATAAACATAGATTCACATATACCTAAGTAGATCTATATAGATATACGTAAATCTGTATAGATCTTCGATTTATAAATATCGACGATTTACATAGAGCTACATATATCTATATGAATCTAATGTAGCTGATATACGTAGATCTACGCTGATCTATATTAGATTCATATTCCTGGTTTAAAAAAAAACGATTCGAAACGATTTGCAATGTTAAATGCCCATAATAAAGGCGATTCAAAAACATTAAAAAGTATTTAAAATTTTTTTTTTATAATCGTTTTAAATCGTTTCTTTTGATAAGGGATAGATATACGTAGATCTACATAGAATTACGTACATATACATAGATCAACGTAGATCTAATCCATTTTTTCACGGGCTCATAATTTTTTATTCATTTTTTCCAAAAAGAACATTCCAATTTAGGATGATAAACCTCTTTTATATTAAAGCATAATAAATCCATATTTGTAATTGCATAATCTTTACTAAAATGTGGTAGCTACGATATAGATTTTTAATTTGTCCACAATGTAACAGATTCATCTAAAATTTTTAATTTTTTGTATGAAATAATAAACGATATACAGAAGCTGTTATTTAAATAAATGATTTACTTTTATCAATAATAGTAATTAGAAAATAATCGTAAACTAAGTCATGAACGATAATAATTTAAAAATAAAAGTAAAAATACTTTGACTTATCGACCGCATGAATTCATTTGATGAGTAAAAAGAAAATTTAAGTATAGCTATCTCATAAAATATTTTAACTTTACTTGTACTTTAAACGCATACTTTGTCATTGATTGAAATAGAAAAATAAATTTTAGTAAGCGAAAAATTAAAATGCCTACCTTTTGACATGAAAATCTCAATTTAATCTCTTAGATAATAAATAATGAAAACGTCAGAAAGATAAAAGAAGAGGTTTGACTCACCGCACGAGAAAATAATAATTCCTTGAATCCTGTATCTTTAATTTCGTCAGTCAGTCTCACTGTCACTTGTCTAAAAATATATTCGACACTTGCAGTAATTTTATAATAATAGTGTATCTTATTGTGAAAACAAAAACTAAAACTTATAAGATTACGCTAAACACACGTAAAAAATGCACTTGTATGGTATAGTAATCACTCAAGAAATAATAATGTTCGATGAGCCTCGGACCGCCATGCACTGATGGGAACATGGGATGTGCCTCACTCGAAGGCTCGCGCATGCTTTCAACTAATGCGCGAGCGCGATCTTCCCGCACTCTACGACCGCCAAACGAAATGACCGATAACTGCCATCTGTTATATACTTTCAACAACATTTATTATATACCACACTCATCAGATAAATGTTAGAAATAAATATATACATATACATTATCGAGGGAAGATACAATATCGGACAATTCCTAATAGCACAGCCCTGATAGCCAGAGTTTCTGATCAGAAAATTGGTATACATGAGTTGCGACCAACTTGTTAGCAACTTGGCGGCAACTTCATACTGTGAAACTGTTGGTGACAAATTGGCTACAAGCTGCTCATCAACTTGTCGCCAACAATTACACGAACTGAAACTTGTCGATAAGTTTCTTGAAAGTTGCCGTCAACTTATAGAAATGCCAGCTTTTGCAGTCAACTTGGCGACAGGTTGCGGCAGTAGGTTGTCAACAAGTTACGGCCAACTTGGCTATCAGAGATTACTGTGCAAGTTCTGCAGTGAAACACTTATGGCTAACTTAATGACAAGTTTCTGGTAAGCCTCGGCTGGATAAAACTTACGTGCAAATTGATACAAATCTACTGCCGTCATCTGAATGTAATATGACAAAAAAACTAGCCGTCAATTAGAAGTGAAACTTTCGACGAACTTAACGTCATTCTCTGACAGTAACACCTGTAGTAAAATTTTGAAGTCAAGTTGCAGACAATTTACTGTCAACTTGAAGGTAACTGCTTGCTTGAACTTGAATTCAATTTGACTTCAAGTGTTACTGTCAGATAATAACGTTAAGTCGATTAAAAGTTTCACTTCAAATTGACGGCAAGTTTTTCTGTCAAATTACATTCAGATGACGGCAGTTGATTTGCATCAGCTTGCACGCAAGTATTATCCAGCCAAGGCTTACCAAAAACTTGTCCTAAATTTAGCCGAAAATGTTTCACTGCAGAGCTCGCTGAGCAAGGTGTGGCTATCAGGGTATCTTGATAGCCAAGCTGCTGGCAAGTTAGCAATAACCTATTGCTGCAACCCAGGAAACCAGAGCGTTTCAGTTCAGAAATTGAAATGAAACTTTTGACATCTCGATGATATACAGTATCTATGAAAAATTTCAGTTCAACTTTTCAGTTGTCTTATACGTAAAATAACATATATCTTTGATTTAAAATTAAAGCTGCTATTTTACATCAAGTTTATATGTATTTTTACGTGTGGGAGAGAGCAAAAATTTGAAATGAAATTTTTTATATGTACTAGAAGTCATCTAAATGCCAAATGTTTCATATCAGTCTTTGAGCTAAAATGTTGATCATCTACAGAGTTGTAATCAAAGTCTATTTTTTTCTACTTTAATTTTTGATCTCACGTTAAATATGAAATATCTGCTATAATTTGACTGTTGATTGAGCTTAACTGGTTATTTGGGAACTTATCGCCAAAAGTTGAACGCAAAAACTGTGGCATTTCCATAAATTGACAACAATCAGACGCAAACTTTCTGAGAAAGTTATTAGCAAAGTAATCATTCCATTAGATGATGGAAAGCTGCCATCTATTTTCCTAGAAAGTTGGCGACGGGTTGCGGCAGTAAATTGTTACCTCTAAACATCAATGCATTTCACCGCGGGCTCATAATAGCCCTGATTAAAAGAAACGATTTGAAATTATTAGAAATGATTCAATTTTATTACTATATAGATATACATTCCCCATTGAGTGAATCGTTTTCTTTAATCAGGGAGTAAATAAATTTATGTTGTCATATATATGGGGGGGAGACCGGGCATGACGAACCTCCTCAATAACTTGCCAAAAAAATTTGTTTGTAGTTTTTAAAATTTTTTTCATATGCATATTTTTAGTTTTTATTTGTTTGTAATTGACTTGTTAAAAAAAAAAACCGAAAATTACTAATTATCTGCTAACTTCAGGATCATCAAATTTTTAGAAAAAAAAAAATATTTATTTTCCAGTCTAGATTCATGAGTTTGATTAAACTTACAAATTTCTTTTACAGTAAAAATATGTTTTGGTTAAAGAAAAAAATTTATTAAAATAATTAAAATCAGTAACAATCTAAAAGACGTCCATCGCCACAATGTAGACAGTATAAAAGTTGACATGAAGTAATTAATTTATTTTTGTCACTTAAATTCTAGCTACAATAAAAATTATTATCACTGAATGTTTGTTAGGTGGTAACGAGTGTTTTTTTTATACAAGCTTCCATTAATTACGACCTAAAAATAGTTAATTATTAAATTAAATCATGAACTCGGAACTCTCTGTCACTATCATGGCGGTATTATAAAATTAAAACCGCCAGGTGGCGATGGATCGCAACCGGCAACGGACACATGCGAAGTTAAGGCCAAGAGTTTTCTCGTTATGCGTAAAAGGCTAGAAGTCTCCCACCTGATTGTTGGCATTCTCACTCGTTACCAAACCTCTTCAAAATAATTAGTTTACTAATTATACAACTCGTTAACACATATCTCATTATTTTAAATAAAATCGTGAACAAATTAGCCATATTCTAAAATAATCAAGTGTTTGAATAAACGTGAGCTTGTAAATAAATGAAATTCACTGCCGGCTTGGTTGTCTTGCCATGGTACACTGTTCGTTGTCGTAATTTTAATACACATATAAAAGTTATTGAGTGGCTGATTTTGTTTAAAATTATTATTTGAAAATATTAGAATTTTATGATCAATGAGCGGTAGTAATTTTATTTATTTAGTGAGTTAATAATTAAAGATTATTAATTTTGAGAGTGCTCGTGCTAGTCTGCCCAGCAGTTCAAATAGCGGCAAAAGTAAGTTGACTTTAAAATTCTTAAAAATGTACTTTAATTTTTTTCAATAAAAATAAATTTATTTAGATTCTTGATACTTTTTAAATAGTTGAATAGTAAATAATATAGTTTGGCGAAAATCATTATTTACTGTAAATGTCACGACCTCATTATTATTCTGCATGTTAAGAAAAAAAATTCCATTAAATCTTATATCATTTATCAATCTTACACGGCGAGAAAAATTTTGTCATTTTAGCGATTTAAAGTATAGTCAAACAGTTAATTGTGAAAATGACTATTCATTTGTTAATAATTGCAATACGTATAGTTAATTCAACAACATGCTTATTCATTTTAATGATCTATAGTATCGTTAAATAAACTATTCAATGTTTGTCCTCCAATGAGAATTCATTTTTTTATTTGAGCCATACTCCGAAAAGTTGCCATCGAGATTCAGTTATTTTGCTAAAATAGGTTATCGTTTTGTCATTATAAGTATCCGTATCGTTATATTGACGATACGATGGATCGTGACAGCGTTGATTACGATCGTGAAACTTGCGCAGTTAAGCAAATTTTAAGCTAACCAACAAAAAGCCTTTGTGAGCGTTGTGTCACATACTTCTTATTAGTAATAAACGAGCTTTTCTAAAATTGTAATTGAGATATTCTAATTGAAATGGATGCGTACTTACTTTATAATCATAATAGTTTCTACGGACTGATTTTAATAATTATTTTCCAATGTAAAAAAATTTTATTGCTTCCATATAATTTTTTTTTGCTTTGTTATAATTAATAGATTTATATCAAACGCGGATGAACATTCTTAGTTTAAAAAAATGTCTTATTATTTGTTTTTTAACCAATAAAATTACTTGTTAAAAATTTTTTTTTTAATTATTGTAAGTAACTAATTAATCAACACAAGTCACTAAGCCTGATCATTGAAACATATCATATTATGAAATGGTTAATGAAGCTGTAGTCTTAACTTGATATCTTTCAATTTACATTTATTTTTTTTATCCAAAACTATCTACAAGATTGTCTTGTTAACGTTTCTTCGGATACCTATAATGACAATAGTATTGCTATTTTGACGTTACGCTGAGACGATACTTGGATCGTCAAAATGACTATACAGAATATCGTAAAAAAAGTTGACTATAGACAGTATAGCTGTAGTAATGAAATGTTCAGTTGTTTTGACGAGATTTTTCTCGCCGTGTAAGTTAATAAGTTTTGGTTGATAGTCAGGCTTTGAATCTTATCAATATCTCAGGAACAGAGAGAAATAGACGTAGGTATTAGTTGAATAGAAAATTTAATTTCATAGAACTTTTAATTTTTCAAAATTAACATAAGATCTATTATTGACAAGTTTGTACTGTTTAAATAGTCAAGTAATTTTTTTTCGTACTGTGATATTCTAGCGATATTTAAACTTCCCGCGCATTTGCAAGCTTCGCACGCAGTTACAGTGCGATCCTGGTTAGAGGGTTCAAAAAGTGTTCTGTCCTCAGCAAGTTTCCATTTCCAACGCACCTGCAGATTATTTAATAAATTTATTGTATTAACTCGAGTTAACAATTAGTATTTTAGGGGATTCTACGGTTTCCGTGGCGCCGCCAAAGGACCGCAAATTCATATAGAACTCAACAAAATAAGACTTTTTTAAAGAATAAAATTTTTCGATATCTCGCTTAATTTTCGAGAGAAATGGATTTTAGGAAAAATTTTATTTTTTTAAAAAAGTGAAAAATTTCATAGATTTTAATATCTTAATTTTTTTTTGTATTTTTTTCCAAAAACTACACTTGAAGATGAAAATTTTGAATAAAAAACGTCTGAACTAATCTATATTTGAAAAAGTTACAGCTACTTGAAAAAAGTCTTATTTCGTCAAGTTCTACGAGAATTCGCGGTCATTTGACGGCGCCACGGAAACCGTAAACTTCCCTTTTTTGTTATTTTATTCTCTAACATTTAATAAATTAATAAATCTTTTATCGTTATCGTGTTATTAAAATAAAATTAAATCTAAGAGACTTTAATAATATTTTTTTTACCTGATCATTTTAATTAGCAATAAAATATTCAAATATCTTGTAATAGAAAAATAATTACTTATTAAGCATTTTTAATTTGCATTTCAAGATCCAGGTTCAGAATCCTGAAAAAAATCATAAAATACATTAATGTTAAATAATAAATCCTGATGAAATGTCACGACAGCTAGACATCAGATAATCATGGCCACCGAGAGGGAAACTCAAATACAAAAAGATTGTCATCAGCGCCGTGGAGATTTCAAAAATCGCCATCGAGATCCAGAGGTCTGCCAACTGCTCGAATTCACCTTGTAGATTAATTTATTTAATGATTTATCAAAGATGATGATAATAATAAAGGTAAAAATAATTTTTTAAAGCCAAGCTTTCCAATATGAATGCTATTTTGTGTTAATCCCACGAAAGTGATTCCGCGAATGATTCAACTTCATTTCTATGGAATTTTGTTGACAATATTAAAAGAACTGATGATTAAAAACCATTTAAAATGTTATGAGTGGGAATGTAGGAGGCATCAGATAATTTATAAATTTTAAATAATGAAATTTAAAAAATGCGTGCTGATTTATTAATTAACTAAGTACGCATTTTTTCATTTTTTTTTCGCCTCACATTTTATTTATTTATTCAAAAATTAAAAAAATTCCTAATTATCAATTACATTCACAATCATAAAAGCCCATAAAATTGTCCTGATTATCAATGATCAAAATTGCTATCAGATTGACCCTGGACTTTTTGCGGTTACAAATTATTTCAGGGCAAGTTGTTCAAAAAGTTTCAGGAATAAAAGCGATTTGATCTAAAAGATTCCATGCCGGGTTAAGAAAAAATTATTAAATATAATTATGTACCACTATATTTAAACGTTAAAATGTAATTTTAGATCAATAAATTTAATCAGTAGATATTTAATGCAATCAAACAATGATAGTCTGATAATAAATCAATTATAACGTTGAGTGAAGTTTCATATTAGTATTTTCCCGAGTCGAAATTAAAAAAATAATTTGAGCCTCTAAGTCCTACTGGAAGGCAAGGAGGCTAAAATTATTGTTTTAGACTATGATGACCTATACATCAGAACCATAATTTCGGCCTAAACTTGGTACTTTTGTCCGCTTTTACCATGTTTAGGTTGAAATTATTGTTCTAAAACCATAAAATTAGCCTCTAGAGCCTAAATTTGTACCGTCAGAACGATTTTTATTGGTTGATGCGAAATAGGTAAGGAGAAAGAAGAGAAAGGGGAAGAAATTCAAATCAAAATGGCTGCCGGGAGCGGGAAAAATAAAAAATAAAAAAATCATTCTTTTTAATAATTTATTAAAATTTTCAGGAATTAGAACAGAAAGTTACTCAAATCATTAATTCACTAGAGTAATTTTTTGTTTATTACTCTCATTAATTTTTATTCAAATTTCTGAGAATTCTAATTATTGGAGATAATAGTAAATAAAAAATTCTATAAAATTTAATGGTTCAAATATTTATTCAATTACGTATTTTTTATTAAAAATCATTTATAATGGACTCATATTTTTTACGTAATGTTTATTTATCATTTGCTAAAATGAGTTTTAAAAAAAATCATAAAGTTCTTTTTCGTGTCAATGATTGAACACTTTTTTGTATAATTTTAAAAAAATTAATATACAAAAATGTTAAATTGACACATAAAAGTGTCAAATATTTGACACAAAAATTTTTAACACAAATTTTTTGATAAAAAGACGCAAAATTTGTTATTGTGCAAGCTGTATTTTTGCTCTATGCCAAATTATTGAAAATTATAACTTTTGATATTGAATCAATTTAATATGCTAACGTTAATAAAAAATCACATGCTTATTGCTACTTACATGTAATATTTTATGATTCATTAATCAATTTTTGTAACATTAGATGTCTAAATTTAAACTCTATTTAAAAACTTACAATTTCCCAACTTATACCGCTTTAAAAAATTTTCTAGAAATCAAGTAGATCTATTTTATAATTTTACTTGATTAAACATAAAAAATTATAATTTGTCACGGTTGGAAAAATTTTTTAAGTCCATTTTTAGACTTCAGAAATATTCAACTCTGTCAAAATTTTTCAAAGTCTAAGAATGGTCTTAGAAAATTTTTTCGACTGTAATATATCTATGTTCTGTTAAGTAAAACTGTAAAATTGACCTAATTATTCTCATAGTAGGCTGTAGAACCAAAAAAAATTGTTTCGTGAGCAACGGTAGGCTCTGGAGGCTCAAAATACTGTTCTAAAACACTAATTTATGACTCTATACCCTATTTTTAGGACATTGAGGGTTAAAATATAGTTTTACATTCAGCGGTCAGTACAACAACAATGGAAGTGAGGCTTTTGAGGCTCAAAATATTATTTTAATTTCGACTCGGGTTATGTTATGGCAATTGTGTATGTTGTTATAGCTTGCATATCTCTATTGACCAGAGAACGGAAAATTGCCGCGGGAAACGAAAAATTTTTATTTTACGAGGATGAATTGCACAAGATTTTATTTAATTATTTTTTAATAATGATTCAAGATGACGATGATAATTGAGGTAATAATAATTTTATTAAGTTACAGAATTTGAATATACATAATATTTTGTGTTAATTCCACAAAAGTGATTATTTAAATAAATCAAATTAGTTAGCTGGTGGCATCTTGTAATTAATATTATTGAATTGCTTGACAGTTATTAATGATTTGATATGTTATATTTGATTGAACCATTAAAGATTTCTGATTTTATTTTTTAGTTGGAACGAAAGTTCTAATGGTGTGTAGATCTCGAAATTCAAGAGTTAGAGTTTCCTTCAGAATAAGACGGCTCTAATGCGGAGAATCATCTGCTGGCCTCGACGTTTCTCGGTGTGGTAAGTGAAATGTTTTTTTTTTTTTTTTTTTTATAAAATTTAAAATGTGTGACAGGATAACAATTTAAATAGTTTTATAATATTGTTGGATTGCATTTTAATTCGAGCTCTAAGTACTTGGCTCACATTTGTTTTTCTAATTATTATGACTATTATTACGAAAAAAAAAAAAAATATTCATTCTCTATCGTTATACGTGTGTTCAAATAGTCAAAATTTTTTTTATTTAATCTTCTAAAATAACCATAACAAATTTAAATACCCAAAAGGCTTTTTAAAATCGGAGATAATACATTTCAAGTTCGAATGCTATCAAATTTAGATCCCAATCATTATATAACAATCAATAATACGCTTGTCCAATATGCTCTAAATAGCACAGCTTGCTTAGCAAAAGTTTACTTTACAAAAGTTTTCTTGAATTTTTTATCAAATGTTCGTCAACTTCAGGCTTTTTCGTTTTTGACGACAATTTATATACAACTTGCCATACAATTTGAGCTAAATTTTAAGAAAAAGCCCGAAGTTGACGGACGTTTGACGAAAAATTCAAGGAAACTTTTATTAGGGGTATTTTTTTTAATAACAAAAGTTATCTCTAAATTGAGGAAAAATTAACCGCAAATTTTTCCTTCAAACTTTTTCTGTCAAATTGTCAACGAATTCAGGCAGCAAATTTCGGTAAATTTCAATTGTTAAATTACTGACCATTTCAAGCTAAAGTAGCTATCAAGGTAATTAAAATCGCGATTTCGGTACTAAGATTTGGTTTTCTGACTTATTAATGATAAAATATTAAGTAATACCCAACAATGATCTCCGCAAGAATAAATAAAGTTATTTGTTAATAAAAATTGAGGTGATGCATTTTTTCGCACGCAGTTTTTTAAAGTGTAGGACTCATTGTGTCCATTTATCGTTGTATTTACATTTAATTTGCTATTTATTTTGAGTGTGAAATTTTTTATTTTTTTTTTTTTTAATATTTTTAAAGAGACTGGAGAAAACACTTACAGTTTCTTAAATTGTAGAATTTTGCCTATCCATGGGCGTATTTTTATTTAGTTTGCTCTGTGCAGCATCCAAATCGAAGTTAGTACGAAAGTTAGTGGTGGTTCCCTCATTTTGAACCTTAAACTTTTTTACAAAATTTTGCCCTCTTTCTCTGATGGCTTACTTTCTCTGTCTAACTCTATCTTATGGGCGCTGACATCAACATTGACGTTATAATCGTAGAAAACTATAAACACAATTAAAGTAACATTCATAGAAAACTCAAACAAAAATTGAATTTTGAAAATTCGATTATTATTACGAAACAGCCATTACATACGTAGATGTTTATATTTCAATTGTTATTTATTATTCACTATAACATGACTAATTAGGATGTGTGCTTTTGGATTTTTCATTTTCTTTTTGGTTTACTATAAAAATATATTTTTGAACATATATCATTTTTATATTTCTGTTAACTATTTGCGAAAACTTATTAATTTTGATGGCTTTTTCTTCTGTAATTTTTTTTTTCAACTCTTATCTTCTTCTATTTCGTATGAGTTGAGAGGATAATCCATTGCAGATGTTGACACTCCCATAAAAGCGACAGAATAATTTCCAGTTCCCGGATTAGAATATACAGTTTCATCATCAACGAACCAACGACTATAATAAATTTCTCTTAAAACTCTGAAACAAAATTTTTTAACCAGCTTTTGATTATAATTAGAGGTAAAAATCCCAGTAACTGCAGAAATTTTTGAAGTAATTGCCATCCTGATACAATTTTCTAGAAGAACTGATTCTAATCCCTTTTTTTTATGACTTGGATGAACACATATAATATAAATACGTAAAATTAAGTTACAATCAAGTAGTGTGTAAGCATCTACTTGTTTCACTAATGTATTGGTTAAATTCATTATTTTTTCTAACGCTTCGCCTTTAAATATCTTAAGATATGGAAACAATTTTATAATTAAATGAAAATGAAATTTTTCGAAAAAAAAAAAAAAATATTAATAAATTAACAAACTTGCATTCTTGAGTGCGTGTTAGTTTTATCGAATGAACTATCGATTCTCATAATTGCTGTTCCAATAACTCGTTCTGATTTAGAACTAATAGCAACTAAACTCATTGTGTCTTTCATCCACACACGAATAAGTTCAAGATAATTATTTATTGACACATTATCCTGTAGTAAATTAACAACTTTGCACATTGGATCATTTGGAAAAAAATGATGCTGTTAATTTAATTATTAAATATTTTATTTATTTACTATTTTGGTATTAATACAAAAAAAAAGAGGCTCCAGTAATTTTAGAGTTATATGTAAGTAAATGAAAAATTTCAATAAATAAATTTATTATTCCATGTACGAAAGTCGTTGAAAAATGAAAAATAGTTACAATTTAGTTTTGATATGTATAGTAGAACTGTTAATGACATTTCCATAAGCTTCAATAAGAAACTACTATCTGGTCATAAAGTATTGACCCTAAATTTAAAACATGAATAACTTGAGTTTAAAAAAATCGCATTAGAACATGAAACATATAGATCGGTAGATTAAAGTATCTTTTACTCCTATCCAAAATTTCATAAACCTAAAAAATTTTTTACCCAAGATATAAACAATTGAAGGTTGAAAAACGTGGTTTTTGAGGGGTATAAATTCAAGCACCAACTTTGGTTGTTTATAACTTGATAAATAATTGTTCTGCTGCTACGCTGATTTTTTTGGTGTATAGTGGATCCTTTCTTGAATAGAATTCGAGAAAAAAAAAATTTTTTTTATAAATTATTGCTATAATTTATAATTTATGGTCACGGACTATCTTGGGTTCTAATTAAGATACGAATTTGATTCAAATTTGTATCCACGCAGAAAGCGATATTGAGTATTTTATGTGAACGATGACTGATGCCGATCGCGATTCTTCTGAACTATATGCTTTTTTAGTTTTCATGCAGGTGTTTATGACGGTCGTAGGCTTAAAAACCTTTTGTAAGTGATACATAGCCCATCGGCGTAGTCGCTGAAATATACCTGGGAAACTGTATTTCGCTTTATTGTCCAGTATAAGAACTATGGTCAGAAAATTTAGCAAATAGTTTGAGAAGTTTTTGAAATAAAATATTGTTATAATATTATTAAAAATTATTTTACATTTTTTTTGCAACAATGCAGTTTAAATATTTAAAAATATTCTATTCATTTATTAAATGATAGGTTTCGACAATTCAAAATGATTTATTAAGTTGAAAAAAAAATTTTGGAAAGACAGAAAAAGAGTATAATATAGTTGAATGACTACCTTTACATGTATAAGTAGATCTTGGTATTTTATGACAAATAGTTTTTTCTCCATGTAGGTTTTAGATTTCGAGAGTTTAATTTTTTTTCAAGTATATTAGTCATTAAAGTTTCATTATATTTAAATAGAATGAAACTTCATATTTTCTTCAAATATATTTGTTTTCTTAAAGTATGATAATATTTATCCTGTATACTTAAAATCTCATTACAATGAAATAAAGTCTTAAATCGATTTTACATTTGGCTAAGTTAAAATTTTAGTTTGAAATATTTCATCCCTACTCAATTTACCTAATGGTTATAAGTAGTCTTATTTTCTTGTCTACATTAATTTCGAAAAGTTTTTCATCAAGGTTATAACTGTTGTACTTTATACTAAAAAATATTAGTTATTTAATTGCTTTTGTTAGTTAATTAAAATTTTTTTTTCAATCATGCCGCGAATGATAGTTATTGATCACTGTGAGTTCGAAATAATAAGTGCTGGTGGTGAGGTGATTGTTTCTTTAAATGTATAGCTCAATCCATTAATAAACGAGCTACTCAAGTGCGGCGAAAAGTTGTTTCACATGTTATTCAAAATTGGGATACTTTTTATGATCATGTTCAATTTACATTAGGTATAATAGATCCGAAGGTATATGAGGCTACTATGGGTAAGACAGGAACTTACGCATCAATGATAGAATGTCAGGCAGCAGCAAGTTGTTATAACATTAATATTGTTCTTAAACGTCAGAATGCAGATCACACTTTTTATACTTTTAATTTTAATCAACCATTAAGTAACGCTACAATTTACTTATTGTTTACTGGTCATTTAAATGAACACAGCCTCGACGGCCATTTCGAAATTTTGAAACCTGTTAACGGAATTTACAACAATAGTGGCATCGATAATGATAGATTTAATGATATTAGAGATGAAGATATTAATCATAACAACAATAATAATTGTAATAACAGTTATAATAATAATAATAATAATAATAATAATGATAATAATAATAATAATAATAATAATAATAATAATAATAATAATAATAATAATAATAATAATAATAATAATAATAATAATAATAATAATAGTAGTAATAATAATAATCATAATAACTGTTACAATAATCGTGATGAATGCAATAGTGTTGAAATTATAAATCAAGAAAAATCAACAAATTCAGATACAGATAGTTCCGACAATGATTCTGAAGACGATTTATTCGACGATTTTAAAGGAGGAAAAAGTTATTTGACTGAAAGAGAAAAAGTTTTAATTTTGCGAGTAAAAAAATTCTTTGAAAAAGAAAAAAAAGAAAGAAAGCCCACAAAATTAACAAATGTAATTGAAAGAACAGCAGACTGTTTACAAATATCTTCAAGTACAATCAAACGTATTTCGAAAAGATATAAAGAAAATAAAAGTTTAAAAACCGCGCCAAAATCTGGTCGACCACCGATTCCATGTGATGTTTTTTTACAAGGAATGATTAGGCGAACTATTCATGGTTTTTACGCTCAAAAAACTTATCCAACTTTAAAAATGGTTCGTCAAAAAATCCAAGAAAATTTTGAAGATTCGCCAGAATTCCAATTATCAACACTCAAGAAATGGTGTAAACAATTGAATTTTACGTATAAAAAATTCAATAAGAAACCCGTGTGGATGGAAAGTGTGTCTGTTGCTGCGCAGAGAGATACTTACCTTCGGAAAATATCTCAGTATAGAAAAAATAATTATAATATTTATTATACAGACGAAACTTGGTGCGGTGCTAATCATTCAAGAAAGTATGGTTGGATTGAAACAATTAAATTAAGTGATAATAGTAATTTTGATAGTGATCGCTGTCGCGTTCAAAACGTTTTCGGTGAAAAAGGCGGATTCCTGACACCCTCAGGAGCAGGAAAAAGAGTAATCATTTTAGATATCGGTGGTGTGAACGGATTTGTACCAGGTTGCAGACTTTGTTTTATCGGTAAAAAAGGTTCAGCTGATTATCATGACGAAATGAATGCTGAACATTATGTAGAATGGTTTAACCAAGTCTTAAACGTGCTACCAAGCAAATCTGTTATTGTTTTAGATCAGGCACCATATCACAAAATGCTTGACCCGCAATTTCGAAATCCAACTACAGGATGGCGAAAAAACGACATCATTGAATCGCTCAATAATCGTCCTGTACCATTACCTGAAGACGTTGACGAGTTCGCCAATTTAACAAAAAATGAGTTGTTGGAATTATCAAAGCCTTATCGTCATCCACCACGATATTTACTTGAAAAAATAGCGAAGGAAAAACGCGGTGAAGAAGTTGAATTGTTATGGTTACCTGTTGCTCATGGCGAGTACAATCCCATTGAACTCATTTGGGCGTTTGTCAAAAATAAGGTAGCTACAAATAATTCAACATTCAAAATAAATGACGTATTACAGTTATGTAAAAATGCCATGGACAATATTCCTCCTACGCTATGGCCTAAATGCGTTGAACATGCTGAAAAGGAAGAAGGAAAGTCAAGGAAAACATGTTCGGAGATGGACAGCGAAATCGAACCTATAATTATACGACTTGATGAAAACAATGACACAAGTGATTCCGACAGTGATTGTGAATGATCTGACGATTTTTTTTCTATTCTCTTTATAAATAAAACAATTTAAGTGTGATAATATTATGTCTTTTTGTGTGCCATATAACATATATTCAATTTTAGTTCAAGTAAAACAAAACTTTTGTTAATATAAGTAAAATTTACGTTATTTATGTATTTAAAATTTTTTTCTTCATACATTTACAAAATATTTTTGTATTGACAATGATTTTATGATAAAATTAAAATTTTAAGTAATGATAATAAATTTATAAAATTTATGTAATCAAATATATAATAAATTAAAACACCGAGTACATAAAAAATTCTATAAATTGAACAAGCTTAAAAAAATAAATTATATAGTACATAGAAATAAAAATTAGAAATTCTTAAATAAGTTTCCTCAACAATTTATCTATTAGAAAATTTAGTATATGAAATTTGTATTTTTGCTATCGGCGCCTATGGTAAACTAACAAAAAAAAGTAAAAACTCTGAGTCTCGCAGGTATAGAAACCAAACTTTTATGGCTCGGACGCTTTTAACAAAAATGATGACAATAGATCATTATGGTAAGCTCTAAGGGTTAACTGCGGTCATAAACACCTGCATGAAAACTAAAAAAGCATATAGTTCAGAAGAATCGCGATCGGCATCAGTCATCGTTCACATAAAATACTCAATATCGCTTTCTGCGTGGATACAAATTTGAATCAAATTCGTATCTTAATTAGAACCCAAGATAGTCCGTGACCATAAATTATAAATTATAGCAATAATTTATAAAAAAAAAATTTTTTTTTTTCTCGAATTCTATTCAGAAAGGATCCACTATACACCAAAAAAATCAGCGTAGCAGCAGAACAATTATTTATCAAGTTATAAACAACCAAAGTTGGTGCTTGAATTTATACCCCTCAAAAACCACGTTTTTCAACCTTCAATTGTTTATATCTTGGGTAAAAAATTTTTTAGGTTTATGAAATTTTGGATAGGAGTAAAAGATACTTTAATCTACCGATCTATATGTTTCATGTTCTAATGCGATTTTTTTAAACTCAAGTTATTCATGTTTTAAATTTAGGGTCAATACTTTATGACCAGATAGTAGTTACCATCCTGCTTTTACTCGACATAGAAAGCATATGATAAAGTATGGATAGACGGTTGATTATTTGAAATGATAAAATATAATTACCCAGCAACACTTGTTGAACTTATAAATTTTTACTTGAGCAATAGATATTTGGTCGTTACTTTAAATGGTACACTGTTTATAAAAAGAAAAATTAAAGTTGTTATAAGCTCTTTGATATCTATCTCAATAACATTATCACTTTTCCAAAAACAAGTCCAGCTCTATTTGCGGATGATACAGCTGTCTATGAACACTCTTTTCATGCAATAACCACACAGTAAAGCAAATACAAATACACCTAGATATACTTAAAAAATTTTATTCTGAATGGAAAATCTCATTAAATGTAACAAAGACTGAAGTCATAGCTTTTATAAAAAAAAAAAATAAAATATTCAAATCAATCAACCAATAATAGTCTATATTTAGGTGCTTATTTGGACTCTAAACTGCTATACAACATCTACAGCAAACAAACTATAAGAAAAGCCTTCAGCGTGCAAAAAAAAAGTTCAACAGTCCGCAAAAGCGTACGCCTCGTACGCACGTGTTATCATAAAATAAATTATTGATTTTCGTTTTTGATTAAGAAAATTTTTAATAAACATCTAGAAATTCGTGGTTTCTTTTCTTTTTTTTTTAATTTAGTTTATTCTATGAAAATTGACAAGTTGATTTGTCAAGTCGCTTAGGTTGACCGCAGCTTCGGTGGCTTACTTTCTCTAGAACTCTAATATAAGTAACGGAGTAATTTGAAATTATAAATTTACTCTGAATTTATTTGTGACTTTAAATAGAACATATGATCGTCTAGGGTTAATTTACTGTCACAATTAGTACTTATTAGCACTTGGTGATTCAAAAATAAAATTTTTCACTCACATTAATCGAAGGTGACATATTAACTAGGAAAAATTGTTCAAAGGTAATGTTTACATACAAAACTATAGTTACGAACTGTAAGATACTGGAGCCATACTCATGAATTATTACCACTATTTTTATAAATTCAATTTAACCTTTATCAAACGTAAGACATCATCGTAATGGTGACTTTGTAAATCTAAAATTTGAGAAAATTTTGGTGCAGGCCATCGTATAGGATCGGTGATCTGTTTCTGTATCTCTATTATTTTTTCTTGTTCCATACTTGAATGGCACACATTATTAGTCATAATTAAAAGTAGTGATTTCAATGGTTTTAATAATAATAGTTAAAGTTGAAAATAACAAAACAAAAATTTTAGGTTAGTATTAATACATCTAACTTTGTTTTTAGATAGTAGGCATTTTATTTATTAATTGAAGTTCGACACTTACAGAATATCAAAATATTCATAGCATTCATTTATTATAATCAGTATTATATAAGCATATTCTTTGCTGTGTAAGGTCAATACGCTTTAGCCAAGTGAAAGTCTAGCAAAACTTTGTGCACTGGGATTTGTACTTAACGTATATTTATTGTCAGTTATTGTAATAATATATTTTCATAATTATTTATTACAAAATTTATTGTTTAGTAGTAACAAGAATATCGTTAGTAATTATAAAAGTTTTTATGGTTATTTTTTTTTTTTCTGTTGCACTGAAAGGCTTAGATATTTTACAACTCATCTTTAGTGTGAGATATTTTTTTCGAAATAATAACATTATCACGATGTGGTATGCTTGCCCAAAACTCCATTCTTTCTTTTAAAAGATATTTCGACATTTTTAAATTTTGTGAATCTGGAATAAGAAGGTATTCAAGAGCCTTAGTTCTTACTGGTTTCCATTTAAGAGGTATTTGTTGCGTAATTGAAGGTGTAGGATTTCTATAAAATATATAAATTGTTTAATTTTTATATTGAAACTTAATATAATTATATAAAAAAATTTATTTACCCGGTCTTAGCAAAGTTAAACCATAATTGTGTAAGTGTATCAATCATTCGATGGTCATCTTTACTAAGAGCTACATCTTTAAATAATTGTTCTCCAACTGGAAAGAGATACTGTAATTCATCGGCATGAGAAACGCCATAGTCTCCTTTAGGAGCCCCAAATATTCGAGAAAATGATGAACTTCCTTTGTAAGTGAGGTAATAGTAATATACTGGACTAGATAATGTGTTGAGATGATCTCGAACAGCCATATCAGCTCCAACGTTGAACCATGCATCAGAGTACATCTAAATTAGATTATAAATTACTATTATAATGCAACAAATATTTTTATAAATTATAATTTATAAGTTTACACATTTCAAAAAATTTTTGTTACGAAATAATTTCTCCGGTTTAACATTAACTTGTCAGGTTATTTATATACCTAGTTTCACGCGAAGAAAATTTTTATTTTATTTTTCAAAAATTTGTCAAATTTTTTGTTAACTCAACAAGTATACCAATATAGAAGTTTGATCATTATGTATGAAACGTAAAAGAAATACGAAAACCTATTTTTAACTTCCCCCAAGAAAATTGTATAAATTTTCAAAAGTTCGAGAAGTTATCGTTTTTACTCCGATTTGAGAAAATCGAGTTTTCATCAGATATCGACGTTTTGAAAACCTACACTGTGAAAAATTCTTATTAAATTTTACTATGGGTGTATTGTAACACCGGACCATAAGAAAACTGGTACAAAATTTACAAGTGTCCCATAGTAAACGGTATGCGCATAGGTCCCAATCGTGTCGTCTGCGCATACCGTTTACTATGGGACACTTGTAAATTGTTTACCAGTTTTCGTATGGTCCGGTGTTACAATACACCCATAGTAAAATTTAATAAGGATTTTTCACAGTGTAGGAAACTATTCGGATCATTTTTAGAATGATGTCCGCGCGCGCGCGCGCGCGCGCGTGTGTGTGTGTGTGTGTGTGTGTGTGTGGATGTAAACTCTCCATATTTTTAAATGAATAAACTGATTGGTTCTTACGGCAATCGAAAGAGTTTATTGGCCGTTAACTTTCCTGAAAATTTCAGATCGATCAATCAAATAGACTCTCAGATGTAGAAGAAATACAAAAAAAAAAAAATTTATTACTATTAAACTATAAGAGTTATCCCTATTAGTATGGTAATCATTACCATGATTCAATTACTGTACGATATAGGAACTTTTACCATAATTATAGAAATTGTTCCTATAATTATGAAAAGTTTTCCCAGAAATAATGTGCGTATATTCCATAACTCCAAGTAATTATTACGATAACGGCATAATATGATATTACATAAAAGTACTTGAAATGGTTACCATATTTTTTTCTGTATAGGTCAAATAAAAGACAGAATTAATAGAGGCCCACTTTTCTTATTATATCTACAATTTTAAAAAATTATAAGGGGCCTGTTTTACCTCTTTCAACTACGCTATTTGAAAATATCTTATAGTCACTCAGTATACTTAATTTCTTTTTATGTTACGTTTACTAAGAATATATAGTTTTTTTTGCTAATTCGTATCTATTACATTTATATATTTTTTTTTCTCAATAATAATAAATTTTGATTCTACGTACATCAATAGCTTCAAACTTTGTATTTTCGTCGATAGGTTTGTCCCCAAAATAAAATTTACGAATTTTTTTAGCAACATCTTTATGAGATTTTTTTGGACATGTATGCTCATACAACAGTGTGACAGCTGCTAGTTCTGTGAAGTTCTCATTTAATTGCTTAACGTAGTTTTTCTCTTTAATTCCATACAGACCTAAATATTATTAAAAGTGATTAATGATTTATATACAAAATAGTACATAACATTCACAGTAAAAAATTAGAAGTGAACTTTTAATAGAAACTCACTTTGCACGTAGGCAATAAATAGAGAGTTGTTTTTCAGCGAAGCGATTGCGGATTTTAATTTAAACGCGCATCCACTTGTATTATGAATTTTTAATATTTAATGAAAAAAAATTATAAATTAATTGCAAATCATGAATTAATTAATTTTTTTTTTAGCATCAATAATTTTTACTATTCAAATTTCTACCTCGAAGTAAACTTTACTTCAAAAGAATTAAACAAATAAAAAATAATCTGCTTCACATTCACTCTGCAAATCTTTTATAGCTTAATAATAATGAAATTTATTTAAACCTGCAACTTTAAGAGTCCCTTCGTGTGAATTAAATCCTGTCATCCAAGGAATATCGGCCATATTTCCATTTTTTAAAGATTCTGCTGGTTCTTCATTTAAAAATGCACCTGGATGATTTGGTTCAATGACTGGTTTGAATGGAATCATGGGATCATAGTCAAAAATCTATAAATATTGTTTTCAAAATTTATTAAGTTTTTAATTTTGTTATTAAACTATACTTTCTTTTTTGTATTATTGTGATTACTATAATTATTATAGGCTTCGTATAATTATTCCTGTTAAACTGTAGTATTACAATTTCACATATTTTATATAAAAATCCAATCAAAGTGTCATTCTACTCATAAATGGTCCGGCTATTTAGACACGTAAATAAAATGATTTGCAAATACTTATCTTTTATCGAAAGTATTAATTGAGTAATCCACATCATAGTACGTTAAATTGTCAATTTAAATGCAATGTACTTAGTCTTGGAAATTCACTAGATCAGAATAGTGATTCAATTATTTATTACATAGTTAGCTACATAAAATTTTATAGATTAATTTGCAATACCATTGCTTAATTTTTATTTATTTGTAATCGTATCTTTTATTTATCACGTCTATCGACTAACAAATCCTTAGAATGATCAGTTAAATAATCTATATTGCAGCATAAGAATGTTGGAATTTACGTACTCTAATAAATCATTGGTATTAAATATTTAACATGTCACGTAGGTATATACATTTAAGGAGTGAAACAACTTTATAAAGGCATCAAGTATCTAGATCTATTTGAAGTTTCTTGATTTGAAATTCTAATATTGCAACAAGTATTTACGAACTAATCGTCGATAATGATGAATATAAACTTGTGAACTAAAGGCATCAATCGTGTGTTATATAATATAGAATTGAAGAAGTGATTTATATAGTTCCATAGGATATGATAAAAAATTTTAAAAAAGTTGATTTATTTCGAATTATCTACAAACCTGGTATGCTCTATCTGTAGCAATAATATCTATGGCATTTTTTTTACGAAGACAAGATACCAAATTATTTGAATTATCAGTTGGACAGTTTAATAATTCACCAAGACGTGTAGCTTTGTTTTTGGCTTCACCGGGTCTAGTGAGTACCCATGGACACAAAGCAGTTCCACTTTGTGATATTCCACGATTAAACAAACCTGTAATTTATTTTGTATCATACGCTCATAAATTATCAATGAATATTCATCGTCACCAGTCAAGGTTATTGCAACTAATTAAATAGTATAATTACTATTAAAAACTTGATCAAATAATATTTCAAATTTGCGTGACTGAAGAATACTATAAACATATTATTATTTATCGATTAAATAATCTTGACTGGTTATGTATATATTTATTTACATAGTTGATTTGAATTCTTCACATTCATAAAACAACATTCTGACATGCAGAGTATATTTGAATATTAATATTTATTTTGTATATCGCGCACTAGTAACGTGACAAATCTTATAACTCATTCAAAAAATCTGCAAACTCGTTATGGAAATAATTTAAAAAATTAAATTGCAAATATTTGTTACATAATAGTGGGGATTGATGACTATCATTAGATATAATAACAAAAAATGCATACACGTGCACTGAAATATTAATAATACCGTATTCAAATTCCATTACAATAATTTTTATTTTGAAATATGACAAATCTGAATGAAATATATATTGGCATTTATTTTTTACTTGGCTATGACATAAATCATTTATTTGCGATCTAAAAGTGATAAAAAAAAAATAAAAAGGTTCATTCTAATGTCATTTAACCCTGCCTAAATAATAATACATTCTCATTTTAGTACAATGAGAAAAATTTTATTACTAGCTTAAAAATGAGTGCACAGCAATGACTAATACATACTTTTGTCGGAAATTTCACGCTCTTCAAAAAAAGTCTCTTATGTTTTTTTTTTTGTGAGTCTAACTGTTTAAGAGATATTGAAGGTCAAAGTTTGATTTGTTTAAAAAAATTTGCGTTTTTGTTTGAAATTTTAGAACTCTCTAACACCTATAGGTCTATAGACATAAAATTAAGCGCTATAAATTTTCTTGTATGAAATTTATCGCTCTTCAAAAAAGGTTTATTACACTTTTTCCGTAAATTCAACCATTTAAGTGATATCAAAGCTCAAAATTGATAGACTTAAAAAATAGTGTTTTTCGATTAAAATTCTATAACTCTCCAACAAACGGATATTTACATAGACTTTCAACAGCTTTTTGTTGGAAATTTACCGCTCTAAAAAAAAAGTCTCTTTGATTTTTTTTTATAAACTCAACAGTTTAAGAGACCTTTAAGCTCGAAATAAAAGAAATTTTTTATATCATCAGAGCAAAATTTTGAGTTCGCTTGTGAAACTTTTTTTTCAACTTAAATTTTTTTTTTAATTCTGTCGACAACGGTTTCTCTTGAAAGAATGAACCGATTTTGATGGTTGAGGTGGTATTTGACGCGGCTTATGAAGCTTCAGAGCCCAGTTGATTTTGGAATCAATCCATCAAGAACATAAAAAGTTATCCAAAAACAACATTTATGAAAAAAGGTTATTTTTGGAATGTCTCTGAACAAGCCCTACCGATAAAGCTCAATTTTTTTCATTTTTTAGATATGGCCAAGCCGCGTCGAATGACACCTTGACGATTAAAATCGGTTCATCCGTTCAAAAGTTATAGATATTTATATACGTACGTACGTACATACATACATACATACATACATACATACATACATACATACATACATACATACATACATACATACATACATACATACACTCGGACATCATCGTGAAATTAGTCAGGATAGCTTCCTAGAACCTCAAAACTTCAAGATCTTTCAGAAATTTGATTTTCGAAAATCGGACTGAAACCAATAACTTCCCAAATTTTTGAAAATTTGCAATTTTCTTAGCGGGAAGTTGAAAAAAAGTATACTGATAATATTCACTTATTTTGTGCTTACATTACATCGGTACTTACCTCGAGATAATGGACTTATCATGTGATAATGGGTGCTAGCTCCTCCTGCACTTTCTCCAAACACAGTAACTCGATTCGGATCTCCACCAAATGCGGCAATATTCTCATTGACCCAACGAATTGATTGAGCTTGATCTTTCATTCCTTGATTACCAGGTGATACCATATCTTCTGTACTCAAAAAACCTAAAGGCCCCAGTCTAAGAGCAGTAATTAATTATTACTATTATTAGTAACAAAATATAAAAATGTACGGAAAGAATAATTTAATGTCACCTGAAATTAACAGTTACAAGAACAACATCGTGATCCAGAAAAAATTTCGGATTATAAAATTCCGAATGACCAGCTCCTGTAACCCACCCGCCTCCATGAAACCATATCATGACTGGATAATTATTACCTCTTTCTTTCATCTCCTTCGTGGGTAGCATAGGAGTATAAACATTTAAATACAAACAATCTTCTTGTCCTACAATATTATCATCGTGTGTGTAGATATTTCTTTGAGTGCATATTGGTGCATCTTCCTTTGCAGACTTCACACCTGACCAACCAGCTGTTGGTTTTGGTGGCTGTATAATAATTTTATCTTAACTGTATTAATATTTTTTTAAAATTATTTACATAGATCATATAATTATTAATAAAATGATATTTAGCTTTCAATGTTAGAAATTTCATCTAAATTTAACGAGCTCTCTTAACATGAATCAGTGAAAATTTCATTAACTACGTTAGAGAAGCTATATTCACTTCATAATCAGTGCATTTAAGCAACAAATTAGTGAATTCTCACTAATAATAAATTTAGTACTATAATTTTCACTAGCAAATTAATGATTTTCACTAATGAACTAGCAATATTTTCATAATTGCTACAAGTAAAGCTGTTCTTCATATCTTAATTTGTGAATTTCACAATTTCACTAGTCAAATTCCACCAATAAATTTTATGCTAATATTTTCCCTAACAAATTAATGATTTTGACTAATACAGTAGTGAAATTGTCCATTGCCAGCAGTCACCGGGATTTCATCAATCAAAATCATGTATACTTCCTCTAAGTAATGGTTCTAATACATTAGGTCACATTTTGGATCTAATTAAAAGTGTCTTATTTTTTATTTTTTTCGCAATATAATACTTTTTTTCACTGATCAAATCAGTGGATTCTCATATTCACTTATCAAATCAGTGAATTCTAATATTCACATATTCATATAGTGAATATTTACTAACTCTGCGTGGTACGATTGTAGCATTGACGGAAAGTGAATATGCACTTGAAATTAGTGAAAAATCACTAATTCATGTTTGGAGAGAATCTATAGAGTTTCTTTAAAGTTGTTAACAAGTTCAAATAAGTTGGAGATATTAATTAAAAATTTATTTATTTATATTCTATGGCTCACCATTTTATTAATATTATGACTTAAAAAAGAAAAATTATAGTAAAATTTAATTGTCATGAAAAAAGTAATTTTTACAAGCTACATTAAAATGTAGTACGTTGATTTTATTATCATGTGTATAATTTTCATTAAAAACAATAATTGGGTCAAGGCATAATAATAATCTAGTTATCTATAATTGTATACTGACATATGATTTTTTGAAATTATAGGGGAAGATAAAAAAAACTAAATTCATTATCATTATGTTATTAGCAGATAATTTTAACTTGAATTTATTTTGATATAGTGAAATAATTATAATTATATTTATAATTATTTATTTCAGCTTTTAGAGCCTAGAAATAGGACTGGGTACATATAATCTTACATAAGTTTGTTTCTTTTGCATTCTATTACATTATATCATCTTGAATTAATTTTACTGTATACAATGCGTACTTTTTCTATAAATTATATATATTAATATACTATATATTTTCTATTATAAGCATTTTAGTCGAATAATTATAATGAGCTCATTAAAAACTATACCTTCCATAATCATAATTTGTTTAATATAAAAAACAATATCACCTAGTAGTAATTGGAAAATTCCAAGATACTATAGCTGATAATAAAAACATTACATTTCAATTATTCATATATTCAAATATCCTGAATTAACATTATACATGTAATGGAAAATATGGATTAAAATTATGTCCATAATAATAATTTTCAATTATTATTATGAACAGAATACAAATACTAAAATTGAGAATTTGTACACGGAAATAAAAGTCTGAAAAACGGTACACTGAGAGAAAAAATCAGTAACTGCAACTACAAAAAAATAGTGATATACGGATACAAATATTTCTTCTTAATTATGATAACAAATCAATTTTAGTTAATATAACAATTAAATTTAGTTACTGTAACTATTTTGTAGTTAATTCAACGATTTAATTGTTAATGTAACTGATTAAAAGTAGTTATGTTTAATTCCGAGAAGTCATTCAAAGAACTAAACCCTAATCGTTAAATCAACTGAGATTTTTTACTAAACATAACGAAATTTTTAAAGTTGCTAAAACTATAAAATAATAGTGAATATTAACATTATTTCATAATTATTTACACAAATAATATTTAGCTACAGTAACTAAAGTAGGATAGTACGGCTAACCACATATATGTAGTTGTGAGGACAACTAATTTTCATTTATCAGTATGATGAAATTATATTTGATCTAACAAAAAAAACTTAGTTGTTGTTTCCATGGAAATTTAGTGGATTTTAAGGAAAAAAAATTATTTTTTGTTTACAATGTTAGTTTTAATGATTTGTTAGGCTATTTTTTTTTTTTTTTTCGAGGCTTTTAAGTTTATTTCATTTTACATGATTTTTTTTTTTTTTTTTTTTTTGATGGGAGGTTGCTTATGTATATTTTTGTCAAATTTATTTGACACACGCACTTAAACTTATAAGTTTAACAACCTTCCTATGCTTCTTAAATAATTATTTCGCTGTCGCCCTAAGAAGGATTCGAACCTAATACCCTACGCACGCAAGACCGACGATGTACCGCTACGCCAAACGGCCGATGAGTAGTCATAGACCTTAGTTAACTTATAAGCCAAGCCTACAAGTACTCACTTCGTTACAGCAACAAAATTAATTTAGTTACGGCAACCATTGTTTTCGCTCACAAATTAACCTTCAGGACTTGAAAAAATTCACATATCACACTAAAAAAAAAAGTTTGATTATAAAACAGAAGTTCATGTCACAAAACTCCGTATCGACTGACGTACACAAATTTTGGTTAAATTTTTTTGTCTTATAAATTTTGGGCTCAGAAACTTAGAACAATTTAGACTTTTCAGACTTAGAAAAATTTTAAGTTTCGGGACTGAAAAGATTTCGATGCTCAAAAAAAAATAAAAATAATAACAGTAACAATACTTGTCGAACGCAAATTTAACGATTTATATGTAGATCATATCGAAATAATGTATTATTTTAACCCCGAAATTTTTTCTAAGTCCCGATTTTAGTTTGATTAAGTACCAAATAATATTTGATTTAACTAGTTAGTATTTGTTGTAACCACTAAACTTTTATTGTAGCGATAACTAAATATAAATAACAAACTAATTTTAGTTACTTCAACTATTTTTTTTAAGGTATCTGAATAATAAATAATTATCATAACTATTTAAATTAGTTACACCAACTAAATAAAAATAGTTAGATACAACCATGTAAAACGTTTTACTACTACTATCTAAAATTGTTACATCAATAGCAAAAATATAGTGATATACGGATACAACTTGAAAAAAATCGTTGAATCAACTATTTCGAAATAGTTAAAAATATATAGTTGCCGCTACGATTTTTATTAGTTAGATTGAATACCAAATAATATTTGATTCAACTAGTTAGTATTTGTTGTGACTACTAAACTTTAATTGTAGAGATAACTAAAAATAAATAACAAAATAATTTTAGTTACTTCAACTATTTTTTTAAAGTCATCTGAATAATAAATAGTTACAATAACTTTTTGAATTCGTTACACCAACTAAATTAAAATAGTTGTCTCTTTTTAGTTATGGCAACTACTGAGATTTCTCTCAGTGTAGACCTTGTCGGCCAATCCCAAAACTTCCCGCTGTTTATGAACTCAGAAAGCTCAAAAACGTTGTTATTGGTAAATCTTTGAGATCTTCGAGATCGAAAAATGGTTATTTCGTTGTTCAACACCATATATGATATAATAAATTGTTTAATTTCAGAAAGTATCAATATTTTCAACTTCTGCTAAGGAGATTGAAGATTTTCGAAAAATTCCGGAATTTATTGTTTTCGGCCCGATTGCTGCAAATCAAAATTTCAACAGATGTCTATGTTTTAAGGTCCTAGGAAGCTATTCTGACTATTTTCGGAATGATGTCCGCGCGCGTTCGTGTGTGTAAATTCTTTATAACTTTTTAATTGATAATTCGATTCGAATAGTTTCAGTGGGAATCAAACAAGCTTGCTAGCTATTAATATTCCTGTAAATTTTATATCAATCCGTCAAATAGACTTGGAAATATAAAAGAAACGAACAAAAAATTTTTTTAGCGTTACTTTTTTCAAAATTTCTAAAAGACGACTCGATCAATCGATACTAAAATCTACTTAGCTCTAACACTTTATGAAACGCATCGAACACCGCAAGAGCTGTCTCAATTGGATAATTCGTTTCAGAGATATCGCGGGAGAAAGAAATGATAGAAAACGATTTTTCGCAAACATCTTTGAAACAACTGAACCAAACAATTCCGAAATTTAATCAGCTCTAGAATTAAATAAAATGCGTCGACTGTCACTTGGAACATCAGAATCGGTCGATTAGTTTAAAATATATTAACGACGAGAAGTTTAAAAAATAAGATTTTATGTCATTTTTCCCGGATACATAATATAATGTATTTAAATGTGTTTGAATTAATACCAACTCTTTGTCTTTATGGTCTCTCTCGATCTTCACATAATGTAATGCAATTCGTTCTTTAGTTTAAATAATATCAAGAAAAAAATTGAAAAAGTACCTTTTTTAATATTTTTCACGGATATTTTATGTACACTGTAAAAAGAGCGGTGTTAAAAATGGACTTGTTTGAATAAGTGGTATACTTATAACTGTTTATACAGTGAATATTCACTGATTTGCAGTACTTTTCACTGATTCATTTTAAGAGAGTACACAACCATTTGGTCCTATATCTTCTGATACTAATTCTCATACAATGATGTAAGGATCTGATCTATATTTGACATATTGTTTTTATCGTATAAGTATAATATACTCGAAACCATAAAATATATGAGATACTATTTTATTTTCGTGATATTAATATTTAATTTTCCATGATATCAATTTCACAGATGGTATATCTGCTATAGCTATTTGAAAAATCATCGATTTTGATTCAAAATTATTTTCTCGTCACTTATATATTTTTATTGAGTATTAAAAACTTAATGCCACGATTTTGAAAAACTTACAATTGTGAGAAACTAATTTAAATTTTTTGAACAAAAATAGTGCTGTATATTTTGAAAATTTTTCAAACTCGAATCTATCTCAATATCTTCTAATCATATTCAGTATATAGTTTTAATTAGTTTAATTATTACATGCTTGAATTTGAATAAATACATTAATAATTTGTATATCCTTATGAAATTTATAAATTCCACGAAATTTAAATGACAACTATCCTTGAAAATGAAAATAATTCCAAACTGTTTATATATATATATATATACTTATGAATAAAAGAAGCTCATAATTATTGATTTAATCGATTAGAGCATCATTAGTTATTCTTATCTTATAATTGATAATCATAAATCTACAATATATAAATTAAATCAAAAAATTAATTAATCCACTATTTATTAGTTTTAAACTACAAGCGTCGAGATGGATTTTGATGACTATGTATATAGAAAGTTGTGTCAACTTTCGTGGAAAGTTTTGTTTTTAATTTAAAACTTATATGCAAATTTATCAACATAACATGTAAAAAGTATGGAATAGACATAGATTTAATAAAACTGACGCATCATGATTGAAGTATGTTACATAAATGATTTGTTATGTGTGTTATGTAATTATCTGCTAAGAAGAAAAAATACTTCTATATATATTTTTCCAACAATCATTTTACCTCGAATCTTAGATCACCAATTGGCGGAAGTGCATAGGGAATACCTCTAAATGATAAAAACTCTCTACCACGACGTGTTTTCATAAATGAACCTTCCACAGTTCCATTTTTTATTTTAACTATTGGAGAAGCAGTAATAAAAAATCCATTTAAATTTAAATAAAATGTAAAACAAAAAATTAAAGTCACTAATTGAGAATTCATAACTGAATGTTTTTAAAATAAAATATTTAAACGATTCATAAATAATCTTTATGACGCAAGACGTTCACTAGTTGAAGGTAAAGTTGCAACTGTTTCGAATAAACCTGAGTAATGAGAGAGCGTGTATTGAAAATATTGAGCACATGATGCTGGGTAATTTGTGAGTTTTCGGGAGGAAGGAGGGAGCACGCTTGGATTACCCCTCCACGTATGTTTATTATGTCACACAGAACTAATTACGGTTATTTATTATCAACAATAAAGTAAAACGTTAGATTTATAATTACATTGGAACTTAATTAATTCTTGTAATCAATAATAATACATTTAATTTTTTTAAAACAGTTCTACTCTAATTTATGTAATTAATTTTTTTTTTTTAACCCTAGACTGGTCAACAAACGCGATCTAACGACTTTGGTCAAGTGATGAGGGAATCGCCGCAATGCTTTTGAGAGTGCGACGTTGCCTGATCGCTCTGGCTGTTAACTATTGGTGTATTATTTCCGGCGGGAATATTGTAAAAAATTCGAACATGAAAAAAAATTTTCAACTTTATTTTTATTAATTTTAAACTCTGTTTAAAACAATTAGTTATTTAAACAAAGTTAACAAGCTTATTTTTAAATTAAATTTAGCTAGTATTTAATTTTATTTAACTTAAAAAAAACTCAACTACTTTTTTTATAAATAACAATATCACGTAAACATAGGTTAATGTCTTCGGCAGTAAATATAAATATTTTAATAGTGGACAGAAAAGAATGATTTAATAAATTTATTATAAATTAAATCAAGAAACCAATTAAAAAATTATTTTCTTAGTCGCTGAGTCTTTCAAAATGTTTAATAATAAAAGTAAATATTTGCCTCCACATAACCTTTCAAACACAATAACAGCCGGTAACAGTCTGCGCATGAACATGAGAAGTAGGAAAGAGGGGACATACACCAAAGACGGCAACGCCGCAAGTGAAAATCTACTAACGACTCTGGTCAAGTGATGAAAACCGTCCCGCAAATCCGTCACTTTTTTTTTTAGAATTTTTTTTACAGCAACTTTATGTTTTTAAACATGCTGAAAAAAATTGTTAAAATATTCTAAAATGTTTGAAGAACAAAGTCAAATTTTTTCAAACCTTTTTAGTGGAAAATGTAATTGTAATAAAAATAATAGAATCAAGTGCGGCGTCACGCTCATACGTTGACCAGTCTAGGGTTAATTTTTCTGTTCGATAAGGCAAATATTGGTGTTTAAAATTTTACATCTAACTGCGTCCTTTGTCGAAGTCATCGAAGTATATTTCTCTCATATTATCTATATCTCTATTTTTTCATCGTTTATTAACTGCTCATTTAACGTGGCCAATCTTTTCATCACGTGTTTTGTTGTTATTACTTGAGCATATTTTTTAAAGTGTAATAAATCGTTTCTCCACGATTAGATTAATTACTAATAGATATTCAATAAAAAAAAATTCCATATTTCTTATTTGTCATTATTTTTAACCCAAAAAACGTGTTTTTCAATTTTTAACCAGGATAGATTATAGATAGTTTTGCTTTATTCAAAAAATTTATCAATTAAAAAAACTCATTATTTTCGAATATTTTTAGTGGCAAAATTTGCCTTAGACATAGAGAATCAGCCGAAAAATGGATAAGTATATTCAATTTTTAATAATTTGACGATAAAAACATGAAAGAATGACTTTTTCGTATTTTTCCGGCTGGCCCATTTTGCCCCAGATTTCATACGTAGGGCTAAAAATGCGTAAATATGTCGGATTTTTTTTTTTCGATCAAAGTTTCAGGGGGGCCTTCTAGCCCCGGTCTCCCCTATAATTAAACTTACTGTAAAAAAATGCGATGCTAATATGAACTCAAACCGATGTATAGCGATGTTATTTAATGAATATGTGTGTGAGTGTGTGTTTGTGCATGTGCGAACTCTATAACTTTTTAACTAATTAACCAATTTGAATGATTCTTTCGGCAATCAAAATAGTTTGTTAGTCAATAACTTTTCTGTAACTTTCAATTCATTCTTTCGAATGAATTTGGGAAAAATCAAAAAAGACAAAAAAATTTTTTTTTTATTAGTTTCTTTAAAATTGCTCAGGAACGACTTAATGAATCGAATCCAAAATCTAACCAGCTCTAGAACTTAAAAAAACGTGCCCATTGCTGCAAGACCTGACTCAATCGGTTAATTTTTTGGAGAGAAATTGTTGAAAAGATATGGTAAAAAACGGTTTTGTTTTAATATTTCTGAGACGACTTTAAATCAATGTCAAAATCGAATCAGCTGTAATACTTGAATATAACTCGCTGAATATCGCAAAAACCATTTTAATCGGTTTATTTGCTCGCAAAATATATTTGGCGAATAAAATTATTTAAATCGATTATTTTTTTTTTTCACGTATCTTCAACGAAATTTAACTGACCAATGTCAAAATCCTATCAGTTCTAGCATTTGATAAATACGTCGATTGCTGTATCAAACATCAAAATAAGTTTATTCGTTCCAGAAATATCGGTGCCGAAAAATTTCAAAAATAACAATTTATTTTCCTTTTCCTAGACACACCTCATAATATAATGTGATAAATGTTTCAAAAATTATACCAGATCCTCACTTTCACAGTCTCTTTTAATCAAGGCACGATTTATTGTAATCAAGTCGTTAATTTAGAACTTATCATCAACAAAGCTTTAAAGAAATCACTATGTTCTCTGAATTTTTTTCAGATATTTAATATTTCAAGGTTATGATCTAATTCAAAATTCCTTTTCTCTATGTTGTGATTTCTTACATTTGCTTCAGTCTAAGTCTATGCGTTTCCTTAAGTAAAATTGTTCACGAAAATAGCCCCGGTCGGAAAATTCAATCTGACTGATCTAACTAGATTGTACTTAGACTAATTGGTCGGTCTATAAATTTTTATGAAAATTTTAAGCTATTTTTGATTCAAAGACGATCAAAAACAGACAAATAAAATTAATAAGCAGTCAAAGTCTAATTTTGATCTATAGACGACCAAAACCCAACTAAAAATTATTAGAACCAAGTTGGAAAATACTCTAAATAGTTCGGGCAAAACTCGATTGAATTTTACATGTTAACCAAATACAAATAAAAAATCAAATTAAACAGAAATAACTTCAAATTTTTATTTGACTTGGAATAGATCAAAATTTTCGACCCGGGTGAAAGTTGCAAGATTTTAATTAATCCTCGTAGTTCAATGTAATTCATAACTTCTGCACGCCTCATAACGCGAAGCGTTTGAGGTAGTGCTCTACTCTCAACACGTCAAGGTCAAGCGATTTTTTTGAACTCGAAGAGCTTAAAAACTTTTGTTGAAAAACAAAAAACAAATACATTTAAGAGTATTTTCGAGCTTAAAATTGTATTCAGTATAATGTTTTCGAGCTGAAGAAGCTTTTTTAAGTTTTAAATTTAATAATAAAATAAAAAAAAAGAATACTTTTTAATAAACACTTTTTTATCATAAGAGCAAGTGTGTTGAAACGTCAGCTGTAAAAAGATTTTACTAATAAATTTAAAGATAAATTTCATCCGAATTCCGTTTATATTTCAATAAAATATCTATTGTTACAACTAGAAAATTTGAAATCTCAAAGTTAGAAAGTTACTTTTTTCATTAGATGTGCTCGAAGTATTTTAAGAAAAATTTTAACTTTTTCCTGTGTTTCACTTAAGTGGACAAATACTATTACCCTTGTTACATTCATCCATACAACAAACGGAAACTTCGTCTTAATTTTTCGCTTTAACAAATGAAAATTGAAAAGATGAATTAAAGCGTAGATTTATAGTTTATAAAGTAACGATTCGAGCCTTGAGATTTGTTTTATGTTTAGAGTTTTTTTTTCTAAAAAAGCTAGGATATTAATAACTGAAAACTTGTTTTAATACGATATGTGAATGAATTATTATCTTTATTCAAAACTGATATAATTTTTCTTCGCAATTATTGTTTTATTAATGAAATGACATTTAAAATATAAAATAATAAAAATTTGATTGAAGAAATTTCTCTATCAAACAAATGTCTAAGCACATGTTGTTAATGAGAATAAGTAGACTGCGAAATTATTAAAACGTCGAGTATTATTTATAGTGCAGTGCATGTATATAAATTGACAGACTGAATTGAAATAAAAATTATTATATTCACTTTCAAACTCACATAAAAAAAAATTTTAATATTTTTATTTAACAGTGTTTTTTATTCAAAATGCATTGAATATTAATGAAAAATAACAATATTGACATACTTTCACATTTTATAGATAATCGACGTCGATCTGTTAATTTACGTGTGCTACCATGTCAAAGTCATTTCCACTGTGATTATGATCGACTTGTTATTTACACAGCTCATCGGACTTACTATACAAAATTGCATCATTTACATTATTTTCATTACTTTTTTTAATAAACTTTATTTTATAAGTGAAACGCGAGACAACTTATTATAAATTACGTTCACAACAAGTTATTACAGAACACAAAAAACTTTATGTAGAATTACATAGATCATTGAGGTCATTATTTATTTCATTTTATAGGATAATATATAAAATAACATTCCTATAAAAGTTTATTCGTAGTGTTATCTAATTGAATTCAAAATAATCTCATTAGTTAAAGAAATAGTATCAATTAATGTGACATAAATTCCGAAGCAATTAACTTAGTTATAGAAAAATAATTGTACCATATAACTCAAAACATAAAAATTTTTATTAATATATCGAAAACCGGGGCAAGATGGTCCCCTTTAAGCCTTTATGTGTAATGGCTTTTGAGTACCGGGTACTTTCCCGAGTCGAAATCTTAAGACCTTTTTGATCGTATTTTTTTTCTATACATTTCAGAACCATATTTGACGATTAAAACGGATCTTTACTGCATTAGTATCTATACGAGAGAACGCCTGGTTTCATCGTAACTAGTGGAGTTTTGTCCACTTTTGACTGCTTTACGATTAAACCAGGCTTGAGTAAAAATAATAATAATAATAATCATCTTTAAAAGTACCTAGCAAGCGTGGGTTCAAAACCCACGTAGATTTTTCAATTTTTT
The DNA here is from genome assembly GCA_030273425.1 of Microplitis manilae. Classification (NCBI taxonomy): domain Eukaryota; kingdom Metazoa; phylum Arthropoda; class Insecta; order Hymenoptera; family Braconidae; genus Microplitis; species Microplitis manilae. The sequence goes on from CP092722.1 coordinate 9,033,708, forward strand.
TTTTCTTTCATTTTATAACAATCCGAGGAAAAAATATTCTATAATTGAAGATTTAATAAATTCCAAATAAATTTTATAGAGTTCCCTAAAATTTTACGGATAGTAATTATTTTTGAAATTTATTTTAAATCGCAAAAAAAAAAAATTTTATCTAGACATATTCTTGGATCTATTGGGTGAGGATATTTACTGAGATTGACCGAGTGTGTGTGATGTTAATGAAAAAATCCCTGATGTTTGGTGGTCTCGAACCCGGATCCATCCGATTCTAAGTCCTTGCTGCTATCCACTGCGCTAACCTACGTGCGTGATCGCATTTAAGTAAATGGTATATTTATTAAAATATGAAAAAATAACTTATGAAAAAACGTTAAGATCATGATATCATGGTTGACTCCGTAATTCATATTCGGAGTAAAATATATTATTTAGTAAACAACTTTTAGGGAGATTTATAAATAGAATACATTAAAAATATTTTTAGTTCAAATATTGTTATCATGATTGATATAATTTTTTAATAGTTTACCGAACTTTATAAAATTTCATAGTAATGTATAAAAACTTAGATTTTTATAACGATTTTTTTTGCTGGCCGTTCAAAATTTTAAAAAATTTCGTACCATTTAGGGGACTATTATGAAAATCAATTAAATTTTACGCTTAAATAAAATTGAGATCACCACGAAAAAAATAGTATGAAGTTTAATAATAATAATAATAATAATAAAAAAAAAAAAGTTGAATTGGAATAAAAAATAGCATGAATTTTAATAAAAAACAAAAAAATTGTAAAATTCATATAAGAAATATCATTAAATTTTTAAATGTTTTATGAGATTTTTAAATGTTTCATGAGATTTTAAAATGTTTTATGAGATGTGTAAAAATTTGTAAAAAAGAACCTAAACTTCTATTAAATTTTATGTAATTTTAGTTCATTTTCTTACAGATTATTAAAGAGATATTTTTAAACGAATAAAAAATTAAAAAAAAAAAGAATTAATCTAAGTGGGATTCGTACCCACGCTCGCTAGGTACTTCTGAAGATAGTTGTTATTATTATTATTATTTCAGGCCTGGTTTGATCGTACTTATTCTCATGTTTCATCTTGCACGGTCAAAACAGGCGTCTTTTTAGGCGGTAAATGAAACATCAAAGTGATTGGAAACTGTTACGATTAAATCGGTTCTTGAATTTCGACTCGGGTTTTTTTGATTTATCTCGAAAAAATGCATCATAATTTGAGGAAAAAAACAATTACGACAAAAAAACTTTATTCTGGGGCAGATAGTCTGTCTCTAAAATATCTATTTTAAAAATCTGTTAAAACGTTTTTTGCCCTGAAAAAACACATCTTTTAGCTCAGCGAATTTTAAACAAACCTCTAATTTTGTGCCAATATATTAGGGAACATCCATAAATTACCCAATACATTTTGAGGGGGAGGGGGGGCTTTTCAATTTGTTATGCATTGTTATGTTAAGAGGGTGGTCAATTTGACATGTATTACATAACAACAATTGAATTACATGGCTTTGATAACAAATTTGAAAAAAAATTCTAATCGTATTTCCCGAGTCGAAAAATTGATTCTCTGTAAATTTTTTTGATTCTCCCCTGTTTTTCACAACCAAATAGAACCAAAGGAGAATTATATGAGATCTCTGTTTAAAAAATCTCATAGAATCCAATAGTTTCTCATAAATTCTGATGGAGATTTTATAATAATAAATGAGTTCTATGAGAAGAGCTATGGTTAAGTATAAGGCTTTATACATACAGCTATAAGAATTCTTCATCTTTCACACTTTCCTGAAAATCTTGGTAATTTCAGTGAAGAAAGAGGAGAAACATTCCATCAAAACATGAGTGGATGTCAATATGATGGCAGATCATTGTTGGACTCTGAAGAGAGATTTACCCGAAGAAGAGAGGAAACGAAAGAGAAACCCTTTATGCAGGACGTTTGAAGATAAAAGGGTGAGATATAAGCGGAGAACGAATTGAAATTCAAATCCGAAGGGTTTTAATGATATTTTCCGAAAAAATTAATTTTTTTTAAGTTTTAAGACGAAACACTTTTTTTTATGCACCACAGATCGAATGATATGATTTTTTTTATTTATTTTGAATAATAACTCGATTTTTATTATATTACATTTGATTTTTTTTCCAGTTTTCGGGGTTTTTTGCACATTTGTTTGATGTTTTCGAGACGTCTGAGTTATAAAAGTTGGAGATTTTTATGTCGTCGATAAACCTACATGAAAATCATCATTTATTTAGCTCAATACATTTTTTTTTATCACTATATTGGGAATTTTTTGTTTTTTTCGCAATTTTCAAGGGTTTTTCGGGATTTACTTAGACTTTTAATGGCTGCTGGTCTGAGTACACTTCAGATAAGTATAAAGCAGATCGAAATACATGAAAATCATGCATAGTTAGAATCTAAAAAAATTTTTCAATCACCAAAAGCCCCAATTTTCCCGATTTTTTTCGGTTTTTTACAGTTTTCTCAAAATCCTAGGGTGTAGGGGCCAAACGGACCTCAAATTCGGGTTCAGCGGGTCAAATTACATGGGAATATATGTGGCGCGTCCCAAGTACAGACAACTTTTTTTTTTTGTGTGCCGGTGGAATCTATTGGATGTTTTAAGCAGGGATTCCATATAAATTTGATTATGGTGTACGTTATTTCCAAAATTAGATTTGTTTACTTGGCTATGATATAAATCATTGATTTATGATTCAAAATTAATAAAAAAGTCGATTCCAATGCTGTTTAACCCTGCCTGAGCAACGATACTTTACCATTTCAGTACACCAAAAAAAATTTACCGTTCTTCGAAAAAAATCTCTTATATTTCTTTCGTAAATCCAATCATTTAGAAAATATTAGCGAACTTACAAAATTATGAATATTATTTATTTATAATTTGATTATATTTTTAGAATTTTACTAAAAATAAATGGAAATCGTACTAAATACCAAATTTGTCTTAAACTTCTTTTCTCTATAAACAAATTCACTAGAGTACTGATATAATGATGTTCTATTGAAGCCAAGTAAAGTATCTAGTCTGCAACACACAAACATGGATTTTTTTGGGTAGATGTTGTCGGCCAGTGCTCTTGAAAACGATTGGCAGATTTTTAATTGATTGGTTTTTGATTCATAAAAGTTTTTAAGTGAATTTTTTAAGAATGAAGGAGAATCAAAAGCGAATCATCGTCCATAACTATTGTTGCCGAGAACTAGAAACTTCGAATAGAGAACTCAAAAAAGATTAGAGACAACTAAAAAAGCAAAGAAAAGAAAAAAACATGGCAAGAATGTAAGAACATCAAAAGAAATCGATGGAGAATGTCGGAGAATCAAAAAAATAATTTTAAGAAATTGAGGGAACCAAAAGAAAACTAATACTTCGACTCGAGTATGAATATGTAGCAATTGCAGTGTGCAATAAATTTGAATTTAAATAATTCTAGAACTATATTTGTTGCGACAAAATTATAATGTTACGTAACAAATCTCTCAGGGGCATGGGGGTCTGGTCATTTGTTACGATTTGTTATGTACCAGGGGGGGGGGTCTGAAAAATCTTCGAAATTTGTTATTTAATTTATGGATGTTGCCTTACGTGTATTTAAATGGAAAATCTTTGAAATCAAATAGAAAGTACTTAGGATTGGAATTAAAAGCTCAAACTTGGCAGGAATTTTTATTTTAGCATAAAAAACAATATTTTGCTTGATAAGCAACGGAAAAAATATTTTCGCCGGAAATGAAGCACCCTATTTATATATACAGAGAAATTGAGAGCGATAATAAATATTTTCAGTAGAAGAAAACTACTTTGCCGCCGCAGGTCGAAGTTGATATGTTCAACGACCGGTATGAAGTTGATATCTAACTGTTTGAGAAAAGTGTCGTGAAAATAACTAGATGTCCTTACCAACAACTCAAAGTAGGATTTGTATGTTTGTCTCTGTTTTTCCAAAGAGATTTTCAATTTCCTAGCACTAGTTTGCTTTTTCATCACAAGGGGAATGTTGCTGGAATAAACCCTCCGAGAATAAGCATAACTTTGTGGGTCACTTAATGGAATGATCACCCCTTATTGCGTGCACAAACCATAGTTTTATTTAGGATCAGTACGCCATTTTGTAAATCACTAACTGCTACTTTTTAATTGATCAATTTGAAAAGTCAAAACTTGGAACGAATTTTAATGGCCACACAGATGTTTAGTTTCATTAGAAAAATTATTTTTTAATTATTTAAAGTTACGTAGCATTAGTATCCAACAACTAAAAAAATTTCCGGCTTGACTATTTAAAACTTGTCTCATGAAATTATAAAATTATGTGATAATATAATTATCAATATTATCTTAAAAATACTTTATGCAATATTTTTTGAAAAATTCATACAATGACAGGTTAAAATAGACTATGTACTAATAATATTTTAACGTGCTGACCATAGATTCTTTAAACTTAAATTCCCAGACTTTTCCAGGTATTCCAGTCAAATAATGAAAAAATTTCCAAACCATATGTAGTAATATTAAATCATTAAAAATATTTATTTAATTCAAAATAAAATGGTATATCAGTTCAATAATTAATCAATCGTTTTCGTTAAATGAAATTTTGTTTTATTATTTGTCAATGTTCATAGGTTTTTTTTTATTTATTGAATGAATAATTTTTTATTTTTTATTTAAAATCTACGTTTTTATATAACTTACTTTATAATAAAATATAAATCAATTTTTCATTTTTCCTAGAATAAATTTTATAAATGAAGACATTTCATAGAATATTAATAAAATACTAATGAAGTACGCGAATAATAAATATATATATCATCACTAGAGTGAAACTTATTAGTCCAATACTTATGTACACTTTTAATGCTTTTGGTATATTAACTTGTCACTGAGCATGTTAATAGTTTGAGGTTCCTGACGATTGGTATCAACTAAGTCTTTTTTTTCTAACAGTCTCTTCAATTCTAACTGCTTCATTTTTTCGCTATTGGAATCGGTTTCTACTAATTTTTTTGTTTCTTTGAGATGATATTATAATTGCATTCGCGCTGCGCCATTTTTTGAACAGTCGACAGAAAAAAAACGTGGGCTACGTTTTCCAAAATTGTAGATACACAGCTCTTCAAGCTCGAAAAAACTTTTTAATGCGATTGTTTTCCATGAATTTTACAAGCACGCACCCAAGTTGAGTTATATATTCTAGTTTAAAAATATAATAATCGAAAATAATTAATGAAAAAGCTATTTTTAAATTTCTCTTCAGGATTATATTCAATAAAATAAAGGTATTCAGGCAGAAATCAATTTAAGTGATTAACCTAAGAATTTAAAGGAGCCTTGACTCAGATCACAGGGTTAATATACAAAACATCAAAAAAAAAATAGTGATGTCGTACCTTCCATCGCGGAAATTCAAGTTATAAACAATAACGAAAAAAAATAATAAAGGAAATCGTTGTTTCTTTATTTTATATCAGCAATCTTTTGAAATAATAAACCGATTTTTACATTCAAGATAACATTCGACGCAGTTTTTTGACTACTGTAACATTAAACGAAACTTATCAATTAATTTAACGATTTTGATTTTATTAGAAAAAAAAACTTTTTCGTAATTCTTTCGAGAACGATTTTTTTTAAACAAATGAACCGATTTCGATGGTTGGAGTGGCATGCAACGCGGCTTATAGAGTTTGAGAGTTGATGAGATTTTAAAAACAATCCATGTAGTAAGTTAGAAGTTATCTAAAAAAAAAATGTTTTTAAATCTTATATTTTCAATCATTCCGAACATACTGTATCGATTATGCTCAATTCCTCACAAATTTTTGGAATTAATGAGTCGCTCTAAACACAGCCTCAAAAAGCCTAATCGGTTCATTGGTTCAAAAGTTACAGAATATTTACGTACATATGTACGTATACGCTGACATAAAAAGTCACCTTTTTTTTTTTTACTGATAATTTTAGAATAAATAATCATTTCTTCCCTGAACCGATTCAGTGGATTCAGCAATTCGTGTATTACAGTCTTATTAATCAATGTAAAAAGTTTCTATAATTTTAGTTGCTTTATTTTTTAGTTCTAATCAGCTCCAGAACTCAAAAATCCACGTTGAATGCCACCTCATCTATCAAAATTGAATTATTTGTTAAAAAGATATATTTTTAACGTAGAAATTTCAAATAAAGGTTGTTCTTGAATAAAGTCAAAAGAATTTAATCGATTATTTTCGAAGAATTTTCATCGTAAAAGACTGATAAACTGCGTCAAATCCCACCTCAAACGTCAAAATCGGTGTATTAGTTCAAAAGATATCGCTGATGAAATATTACAAAGATAACCCAGACAGCATTCAAGTCGGAATGACTGCTTTACGACGTCTTTTTGAAGGCATCCTTAAGAAGTCTTATAATGACTTTTTAAAGGTATTATTTTTAAGAACTCTTAATTAAGACTTCTTGAAGACTCCATAAATAAGACGTCAGTTTTGTGACGTCTAAATGTATTTATTTTTAAACTTCTTTATGAAGTCAAAACTTCTTACAGACGTCATGGTAAATTGATACTGAAGTCTTATTCGCGAAGCCAGAGAAAAGAGTTCCTTGAAAACTCTTTTTAAGGACGTCTTACTGAGCTCGCTAGGTGGCTCACTCGACATCTTGAGAATTTCTTGAAGACTTCTTTAAGATGCTGATGACACGTCCAAATCATAAATACGAACTCATTCAGAACTCATCAAGACGTCATTTTGCTATTTGGGAACAATTGTCCACATTTTCCCAGGATAACTTACTATAGATAATATATGAAATATACCTAAAATTGAACCGTGTCTACTATTCTATAGTCTTTTTTATTCACTACAGAGTTTATTGAAATCGTGTTATTAGTTTACGAAATATTATCGACAAAATGTAAGAAACATCACCGTTTTTTACACTTTTCTCGGATAATTTATCTATTAATGCTCTGATCTGATTCAAAACTCATTAAACTTTCTATTTTAATCACACTTATTGATTTTTATCCGAATTCATTGATTTCAATAAGCAAAAATGAAAAAACTGCTTGTTGAAGCTCGAAAGGCTCAAAAATACGAATATATTAAAAGATTTTGTCGAGCTCTTTGAGCTCGAATAGATATTTTGGCCAAGGAGTTTTCGAGCTCTTTAAGCTTTAAAACATTGGAAAGTTCTGAGACTAGCTTGCAGGGTCAACTCTTTTCCAGATTTTCGTTTATATTTTTCATATCACCTGCAAGTTTGCATATATGAAAACTGAAAGTTTAAATGCCTGTGTAAAATTTAGCTAGTTGGAACAAACCATTGTTATACCAATATATGTTTAGTAGATAAAATAACGCTGAGCCTTCTTCATTGGGAAAGAAAGCATCTAATTTCTAATCGCTCAATTAGTTTCAACTTTATTTCAGCATTGTAAATTTGTTGAATTCAATCAAAGTAAATATGGATGCTCTTTGTAAGAAGATATCGTGTAAGAATGAGACCAAATATATACCGTTAGCCAAAAATACTCAAAAGACACCGCTGTCGTATATTATTCTTAATACGTGTATAGTTGTACATGCTCTTTATTTTTAGAACGTCTTACACAGAATTAATTTCCAATTCAAATTCCAGATATCAGCTTTTACTATTTTAATTCCGAAGTATGTAGTTTAAAGGCTGATAGATTTTTCATCCATAGTTTATCTATAACCAAATTAAGTAGAAATGTGTTTTTTATTATTGCATTTCGACTTTTATTTTCATTGTGCCATAAGAATTTGAAGTGTACACTTATCTAAAATTTTTTTTTTTATAAATATGGGATTTGATAAAAAAAAAATGAGCATTGATAAGTATTCTTATTAATAAGAATACACAATTTTATATTTTGTTCAAATAAATTTTATATGAAATTATATAGTTTAATAATATTAATAGAAAAAAAAACTATACGTCGAATATCTACAAGATCTGTAATACTTGAAGGGTGCGCATCGACCATCTACGTGCATCTATGACTGTTCGAGAAAATTCTATAGGGTCGTTGAGCCAACCCCCATTGAACGAAAAGAGGGGCACCCCCTACTATGAAAACCTAACGGTATCGCAAACTTTCCCAACAGCACTGATCCTCGACCCCAAGTCTATCACGTCATAGCTTGTAGAAGTCCTAAATTTTTAGAACTGTTATTACTATTTTTACCATCACATGTTTTAAAAACTTTCGTTAACCATCTACTGCAATTCATTTTTACCTCGATTTTACATGTATTCTATCTCATTGCACCAAAAAATTTTAAATAAGAAAATCATCAAAAATCCAAAAAGGGGGAAAAGGCAATATGAACTATGAGACAAAATAGGCAGCATTGAATTTCTTATTAATTAAAATTACCAGGGCCAAAATGGACCTATGGACACTATGGACATTCTTGTCGCAAGGTGCCCCGTTCAGCACCCCCTACCCAGTTTTATTACTATGTATTGAACAATTTTAGAAAGATTTTAATTGTAATATTACCGATATATTTACGGAATATAATTGTTGACCCAATTTCTTTAAGGGTAACGACTCCTAAAAAAAAAAAATAATCCACAAAGGTAAACCCTTTAATTCATTGCGCTGTGTTTTACAAACCATTTTATATTTTTTTTTGTTTTTTCTTTGTGCATTTAAAACGAATAGCCGGTACACTCTTTGAATTTTTTGGTCGGTGAAAACTGGGTCTTCTTACCTGCGTCAGTAAATAGAATTCGACCGTGGTAAGGATGGTATATATATGTATATAATCACGTTGCAATGTAGTAGTTATTGAGTCGGATAGATGTGACGAGGGTTACGATGAAAACTACGGTTCTATTCACCTATACAATTATTTATTCTCATTTATGTACACATCTTCACATTTTTTTTTATTCTTAAGAAATACCGATCATAAACTTGATTATAAATAAACACGAGAATGTGATCTGGAATTTCAAGCACAAAAAAACAAGAAAAAATATACTTAAGCCAATAAAAATTAGATTCATGCACATGTATACATATATATTCATATATATACACACACACACATATATATATATATATATATATATATATATATATATATATGTATGGATGTGTATGTGTGTGTCCGTACAAAAATGGGGTAACATATATACTTAGTGAAAATATAAATTCTGTTACATTTCATTATGATGAAAAATATCAAATATAAAATACGAAATATCCTTCACTGGGTTAGTATTATTCAATCTATTTAAACCCTTCTTCTTAATTCTTCTCTACCTTCTCTATAATAAAAAAAAAAAGGTTTGTCCCTGTTAGCAACAGCTTCCGGGACGATACGATAAACTTGTTGGTTCAAGGCCACAATAGTATTTAACCCTAACATATTTTTTAGAAGTTTAATAACTCATTTTTAGAAAATTTTACTCTATACTAACAGATAAATTTGCAAATAGTTCAACAAAATACCCGCTTTTTTTAAATTTTATATTTCTTATAAATTTCTTCATAGTTGTGCAGTCATATGGTAATTTGAATTTTTTTTAAGAATAGGCTTAAGAAAAACTGGCAAGAAAAATTAATCCTCAAAGAAACCTTCGGTTTACAGTAGTTAAGAAAAATTCAAACTATTTTGAGGAAGAAGATAAAGGATGAACATTAGCTATAGATTTAAAGCACCCCGTACTGTCGTTAAGTAAATAGTTTTAACTATACTTTTATAACTTCAAGTACAAAAACCTTGCTTCTACGAATCCATTGGCGTAGGATCTATTTTTTTAATAATAAAAAAAATGAAAAATGAAATGTGAACGTCATTAAGCTTTTCAATTACTGCAACTATTTTGTAAATAATATTTAATTACTATTATTGAAATCATAATTTATTATGAATGATAGTTAATTAACCAAACTTTACACTCTTATATTTTTAGGTCAATTTTATTAAAATCTAACTATTTCTTTTGTACTCATGTTGAATTTTTCATTAAATTTTTCCATATTATGTTTTATTATTCGAATACATGAGGAAAAGCTATGAGTAATTTTCACATTTTCACATAGGTAATTTTCTAATGGGACATGGGCATTTTTCCTAAGTAAACAACGGAGCTTTTCCTTATGAACATAGTAAATTGGTCTATGCTCCCAAAGGAATTGTCTCAGTGTTAACATAATAATTTGTTCTATACTAACATAGTGAAATTAACTATGCAACATGGGAAAAATCTCTATATTATTCTAGGAACTTTTCCTCACACAATGTTAACATTGAAAAATTACCTATGTTATTTTAGAGATTTTTATTATGTTCACGTAGAAATAATTTCTATTAAGATAGTGGGGTAGAATGAGCCACTTGAAAAATTTTGTAAAATTTTTTTTTACAAAATGTTTCTAAATTGGTCATGGATAACCCTTAACGTCATTCGAGATCATTTGGAACTTCAATTATTATTATTTTTTTTTTTTTTTCAAAAAATTAAAAAAAAACTTTTTACCTTTAATTGTCATTATCATTATTTTAAATATAAAAATTATTACTTATGTAAAATTTCAATTTCCAAAAACTTGTTCTTAAAAATGATTTTTTTATTTTTTTTCATTTACTTTTTCCGAAAATTTTTTTTTCTTCTGTTTGATGTCTATATTTCGTAAATAAGTTGATCATCAATTATTTTTACCTACATTGTTTATAAACAGTTTAACATCATCAACTTTTTTCATATTTTTCACTTTTTTTCAATTTCAGGCTAACCGCGGCAAATTTACTCAAATCCAAACTATAAATGATAGAATTACTATCCATGATTTTTAAATGCATTATTAGCCATAATAATGATTGTTAAGAAAACAGAAATTTTTATATAATTTTTGCAATGGCAAAGTTTTATTGTTGACATTAGGAATTATTACTATGTCCATATAGGAATATATTCCTTATGTGCATTTTATGTATATATCGCGCGTTTTCATTGCTATATATATCACTTACAATTTTAGACACTTTACAATAAATTTTATATAGTTATACTTCTGGTGACTGAATTGATTAAGTTCGACTTGAAATAACGAAAATTTCCACTACTATTGCTTCGTTTTATTCTTGCTTTTTAATAAAAAAAAAAAAAACTTAGTTAGATTCTGTAAAAAGTGAATCATAGCTTATAAAGTAAGAAGCTTTATTTTTTTTCTTAATGATAAATTATATTGATTTTAAGGAGTTCAAAACTACAAAAATGACAAAACTCTACTTTCACAAATTCTTTCTCATTATAACTCAAATGAAGTGACTTTGTTCAATTCTTTAAAAGAACGTCAAATTTTTTGAAATTAACTTTTTTCATTACAATCAATTGTTATTGAGAAATTTATTTTCCATTCTGGCTGCCCGATAGCATTCATTTAAAATTTCAAATTATAAAGTTCAGCAAAATTTCACGTAATGAAATAATAATTATCTATTCCAAATACCTAATTATACAATAAATATATTTAAAACGATAATTTTTTAGTTCTGTGAAATTTTTTTTTTTATATTGACTTGAGTTGGATTGCTCATTATTAAAAAGGGCTCAATAGAATAAATTTATAATATAAGAATATTTTACTTCATTATAGTATTTTGATTTACGTATCAGTAAATAGTATACTTAATTTAAAACTATTACAACTGAAGTACAAAAAAATAATAGATACATACTATAAATATGGGCATGCGTAAGATAATATATAAAGTGATAAATAAAAAACCTTAAGAATTAGACACGTAGAAAGGGAAAAAATTTTTCCGATACGTAAAAACCAAATGCAACCCCTCGTTGAGGGTTAGTAAGTTCGAAGGGGTACGGTGGTTCGCGCGCTTTTCATTTTACCCCTCTGTGCGTTGTTTAATTGGTCGTCGCATTGTCAGCCATCTTTATTATGGGCGTGCCTCAACGAAAACGCAAGGGTGAGTCACCTCTGGTTGACGAAGAATCTACGCCATTCTCTGACAGTATATAGTCCTTCACTTTCCCTCGCTTTCACCCACTACTTTTATTTGCTCCTTGCTCACTTCCTGAATGTATATGTATAATTATATATATATATATATATATATATATATATATTTATATTATAGAAATATGCATGTCTTACATTATTCAAGCTCATATGTCATGAAAATTTCTTTAGCTTTCTAGTAAAATTTTAAGTTAGTAATCAACGAGCCTAATTCTGTTGAGATTAAGGTCTTTTACTGAACCTTTTTCTGTCTTTGTCGCACCTGCCGGAAATTTAGTGTTCATCTAAACCCTCCTTATATTTCACCCTTATTTCTATTTTCATTCTCTAGGCTCCCGTTTCCCTTCTTTGTTCGACTCTAGTATGAGATGTCTTTGATTCTATACTTCGTACGATATTCCCGCGTTTTTCTATGTATTTTTTTATCTTATATCTTAGATTTATATTTGATGCATCGTTAGCATAAGTTTATATTGTAAATTATTTGCATGTTATTTAAATTTTTATATTTTATTATTTTCTGCATATATTTAGTATTCTAAATGTATCCATGCAAAATCTTGACTAAAACATTATAAAATCGTTCAAATAAATTGTACAACATGTATGTCTATGAATATATACACATGTACATACATATATACATAGAAAAAAAATTAATTTGAATGAAAAAAATTTTTTTTCTCGAAAATTTGATTCTGTTTTCAAGTCATTCTGTTTTTTTAATTTGCGAAACTGTTTACCTGCATCAGTAATCAGAAAATTCTTCATCTAAGTATTTTAATCTTAGTTGAAGAAAATTTAGTCTCGCATCAATAATTGTATCATTTTAAATTAAGTTATTTTATTTTTTAACCAATGAAACGATATTTTTCCCCCAAAAATATGGTTTGAGACACTAACGACCAGATTCAAGTCGGCACTTTACCGTACTAAACATGTACTTTCTTTTTAAACTAAAAAATTAATTCCAGTGCTACTCAATATTTTTAAGCTCTAACTTTATTTTCGAAAAATACTGATTTCGGACGGGACTGAAGTCACTTTTGAGTGAGAGATCTCTGTTATCCACTTGGATGACATACTTCCGAAGTATTGGGACATAACATTTTAATTCTAAGTACTACAAAAACCATATAGAAGTCTTTTTACATGGAAAAAAATCATGATGCCAAAATAATATCACTGCTGATATTAAAATAGTATCACAAGTGGGGTACAAATCTAGAAACACGGTGATCCAAATTTTGTATCAGTTTTTGCGCGTGCTCAGACTAACCTTGAAATGGAAACAGTGATAGTTGCTATACTTAATCTTCATTTTCAGATTGATCATTTTTATCTAAAATTTTATTTATAAAAAAAAAAAAATTTTCGATCGTAAAGCACGATCTGATGCTTCGCATCATGAGTCGTGCAAAAAAATAGAAAAAAAAATCTGGGCGTCGGTTGGCCCTGCGGGCCAGCCCCAAAACTTCCCGCTGTTTTCGATCTCAAAGAGCTCGAAAACATTAGTGTAGATATATTTTCGAGCTCGAAAATGCTATTACATGCGATTGTTTTTTTACGATCTTCTCAAGCTCTAACAAGTTGCCTGTTATGCTAAAGTTTGAAAATTTAAGAATCAAGAATTGTTAACGAAGCGGTTTTTAAAATTTAATCCCTGATTATGTTCAATAAAATAAGTGTATTCAGGCAGAAATCAATGCCAGGGATTCAAATCAAGATTTAAATGAGTTTTGACTCATGTGAGAAACAATCAAATATAAATATCCGAGAAAAATATTAAAAACTACGTTTTATCGATTTTATTGTTGGTACTATGATTTAAACTAAAAACCAAGTTCGATGACATTATGTATCGAAAGTAACCATATAAAGGATGAGTTGCTATGACTTTAGACACATTTTCGTAGGTTATATTATGATTTATCCGGGAGAAATAACATAAAATGTTATTTTTTTAATTTTTCAACGCCGATATCTTTCAAACTAATCGATCGATTTTGACGTTTGAGGTGGCAATCGGCGCGTTTTATTGAATTCTAGAGCTGATTAAAATTTGGAATCGATCGCGTCAGTCGTTTCGAAAATATTTCGAAAAAACCGTTTTTCACCATTTCTTTCTCCCGCGATAACTCTCGAACGAATTATCCGATTTTGATGTTTGAGGTGGCAATCGACGCGTTTTTTTGAGTACTAGAGCTGATTAGATTTTGATATCGATCATATAAGTCGTTTCTAAGAAATCAATAAAAAACTAAAAAAAAAAATTTTTTTTTTTTCGTAATTCGCAGATATTTTCGAGTCTATTTGATCAAATGATCTGAAATTTTCAGAAAAATTGATGGCCAACAAGCTCTTTCAATCGCCGCCTTAAACATCCAAATCGGTTCATTAGTTCAAAAGTTACAAAGAGTTTACATACACACACACACACACACACACACACACACACACACGCACACGCATACACACACTTGGACATCATTCTGAAAATAGTCAGAATAGCTTCCTAGGATCTCAAAACGTCGACATCTGATGAAAACTCGATTTTCGAAAATCGGGGTGAAAACAATAACTTCCCGAAATTTTCGAAAATCGTCGATTTTCTTAGCGGGAAGTTAAAAATAAAATTATTTTGAAATTTTACAAATAACAAAAAAGGCGTTTTAGTTTTTTACAACAATAAAATTAAAAAAAAAATTTACAGGTTATGGCTGTATTAATGTGTATACACAATTAATGTGTATAATAAATAGTATGTTAACCATTAGATAGAATACATTTGATACAAAATTTGCATTAGGAAGTGACATCAATTTAGTATCATTTTATTTGGAACCTGCATTGATTCAAAATTTGTATTGGTTGGTGTACAATTCTAGTCTTATTCTTTTCTGTACAAACTTCATAGTTTGAATAGTCAGGTGGGATTATTTTAAAACCAAGAGGCTGATATTCTTCGACTGAGTTCTTACCACTCTTGATTTACGTCGACAATACAGTTGGAACAAGAGCTTGAGGCTATCTAAGCAAAAATATTTTTTTTTTCAGTTTAATAAATTATATTTTTTTTTTCCATAATAATATGGATATTCTTGGCTGAAGTAATTTCTTCTTGATTCAAGGGATTTTTTTTTCAGTATACATATATAGATATTAAAAGAACAATGATACTGTCAAACATCGCTATCTAATTTAATGTAGCGGGATAGATAGTAAATTCTATATTACTTCAATCCGTTTAATGCTATTTATACTAAGCCAAAAAAAAATAGCCCGGTTTTGAAAAATTCGGAATTGATAGTTAGGTTTGATATAGATGAACAAAAATACGATTTATCACAAATTAATAAAATTGTGCAGTTACTCTAAGATTAATTATAACTAGTGCATATATTTCAAAGATGGCACCAGCCAAAAAAAAATATGCGATCGGTTGATTATGTAACGTCCTATAACTTCTCTGCCTTTTCAACCTCAAGAAGCATAAGTATACAATTATTAATAAAGTTTTTTGAAGTTCTAAGCACAATTGACAATGTAATATACTATAGTGGGATGTATAAAAACCCATGAAAAATAAAAAATTAAGTAAAGCTAAACAATAAGGGTGAGCAAGTATTAAAAAAAATTTTTTTTTCGTAATTCGCAAATATTTTCGAGTCTACTTAATCAAATAATCTGAAATTTTCAGGAAAGTTAATGACTAACAAGCTTTTTCAATTGCCACCTTAACCATCCGAATCGGTTCATTAGTTAAAAAGTTATAGAGCATTCACCCTTACCCCTCCACACACACACATACATACACGGAAAAAAAGGAACTGTAATAAATAAAGTTTGATGTCTAATAATTATAATATTTTTAGCGATTAATATAAATTCAAATAGTAATATCGTGATTTCAATATTCAATAAATAATAATTATAAATCGAATGCTAAAATATACAGTTCATTTAGATAAAATTATCATTTAAAACTATAAGAAAGACAAAGTAAACACTAAAAAAATTAAACTTTAAATTTTAACAGCCAAAAATTTAAATATCTATCGTTTGTAAAATAAGAAATTAAAGTCTCCAACAATAAAAATATAAAGGATACAAAATAATAATTTTAGTAAGAACGTTATTTTGTAAAGTCCTCTAACTAAGAAACTTTACCAGGAGTTGTTTTTGAATTTTAATATTAGTCAACAGTCAAATTTAATGATATAAACGGGAATAAATAAATTTTCACCGATATTTATTATTAGAGCAAATATTAAATATTACCACTGAAATCAATGAAGATTGACTATATGATACTGTACATTATACTTCGTCAATTTGTAAAAGGTATGTGTCAGCCTCAGCAAATTTTATTGTTTGATGCAGTAAAATTTATGGTTTAAGTTTTAATTTTTACTATCGTCAGTCTAAAAAACATGATCTTGCCATTGAAACTATACAATTCAGAATAATAATTTTTACTATTTGAAATTTTAAAAACTATATCTTTACTCTATACTTTTTTTCTTTGAGCATAAGTATATTTTAACAGATCACTCATATATTTTAACCTTATACTTTATAATAAATAACAAAATCGCACCCGGGCGCCGCATTACTATTTGAAACAATAAAAAGTATTGATAATTCGGGTGAATTTTAACATTTTTTTTTTTCCGTGTACATACGGACACTCAAAACGTTGACATCTGATGAAAGCTCGATTTTCGAAAATCGGGGCGAAAACAATAATTTCCCGAATTTTTTGAAAATTATCGATTTTCTTAGCGGGAAGTTCAAAACATTCGCATGCATGAGTATTTTCGAGCTCAAAGAGCTCGGAAATGTATTCACACTGATGTTTTTGAGCTTCTTGAGCTTTGTAACACCGAAAAGTATCGGGGCTGGCTCGTAGGGCCAATCGTAGCCCAGATTTTTTTTGAAGTAACATGCCCAGACAGCATTCAAGTCGGAATGACTGCTTTACGACGTCGTTTTGAAGGCGTCCTCAAGAAGTCTTTTGATGACTCCTTAAAGGTGTCATTTTTAAGAACTCTTCATTAAGAGTTCTTGAAGACTCCTTAAATAAGACGTCAGTTTTAATGTATTCATTTTTACACTTCTTTATGAAGTCAAAATTGAGAGCTCCTTAAAGACGTCAGGGTAAATTCATGCTGAAGTCTTATTTGCGAAGTCAAAAAAAAGAACTCTTTGAGAACTATTTTTAAAGACGTCTTACTGAGCTCGCTAGGTGGCTCATTCGACATTTTGAGAATTTCTTTAAAACTTCTTTAAGATGCTGATGACACGTCCAAATCATAAATACGAACTCATTCAGAACTCATCAAGATGCCATTTTGCTATCTGGGTGTGTGTTTTTTGTAGCAATATTGCATTTTTTAGTTTATAGAAAATAGAATGTTTCGGAGTAAGTACTACCCTAGTAGCTATCTTAGTCAAGATCTTGAAATCACAGTATATATAGATATAATATTTCGCTGTATTCTCCTTGACTTGCTTGAGATTTGCTCCATAATTGATCAATTGTGCCACTGGGGTATTTTTTTAACGCAAGAATTGTTATATACTCAAATCAACAAAAAAAAAAGTTGCTTCAACCAAGAAAAAAATTTTTTTAGAGAAAAGATATATTCTACCAAAAACAGATTCTCTGTCTAAAATCGCGCCCAGTACACGTTTAAAATTTTTTTTTTTTTTTTTTTTTTTTTTAGGTAGATTTTTTTAAAAATTTAACTATTGTATTTGTCCTCATGGTCGATTTTACAAGGAATTTTGTCATAAACTATCATAATTAGTTGAATAGAGTTCAAAAATACCATTCGTTAAAAAATTTATATATGTATGTATATATATATATATATGTATATATATATATATATATATATATATATATATATATATATATATATATATATGTATGCATATATATATATATATATATATATATATTTATGTAATAGAACCGACTTTTGAGGACACGATTGCGTCTACAATTCTTTTCCGATCTTAATGAAACTTTCTACACTTATTTTATATGTAATTATCACGGTTAAGTTCGAAGATGGGCTGAATCGGTCGATTAGTTTAGAAGTTATAGCTGTTTGAAATTTTAACGATTTTTCGAAAAAATCAGTATTTAATCACTATTAAAGTCCATATAACTTTAAAACTAAAACTCATAGATAATTTCTGTAAAAAGTATTTGAAAGCTTGACTAATAAGCTTCAATTTGTGACCTTAAACTTTATATTTAGACCATTTCTTCCGATAATTTTATAGCCTTGAAAATTTTAACGGAATCAAAAAATGTTGAAAATATGGTTTTCATTCCACATAAATTATGCTTGTCTCATTAAAATCCAATTTCGTCAGTTGTATTTTATTGTGCACAAAATAACCTGTAATTTTCACTGCTATTTTGTATTTTAAATGTATTTCTTTTTTTATTTACGATGTATCAAATGTACCTCTCATCCCAATGATTATCACTGGTCTTGTCATTACGATAGCGCCCACACTTCTTATCGGACCTTAATGAAATTTACCACACTTATTCTATAAGTGATTACCTCGATCAAGTTCAAAGATGGGCTGAATCGTTCAGATAGTTTTGAAATTATGGCTGTTTGAAATTTTCATGATTTTTCGTAAAAATCAGTTATTAATCACTACTAAAGCTTATATAACTTCAAAACTAATATTCATATACGATTTCCGTAAAAAGTATCTGAAAACTCGTCTAATAATCTTTAATTTATGACTCTAAGCTTTATGTTTTGACTATTTCTTCCAATAATTTGATAGTCTTGAAAATTTTAATGGAATCAAAAAATGTTGAAAATATGGTTTTCATACCAGGTAACTTATGCATTTCCCATTATAATCCAATTTTGTTACGTGTATTTTATTGTGGACAGAATAACCTGTAAATTTTACAGCTATTTCATATTTTAAAAGTATTTCTCTTATTCACACACACACACACACACACACACACACACATACATACATACAGACACTCGGACATCATTCTAAAAACAGTCAGAATAGCTTCCTAAGACCTCAAAACGTCGACATCTGATGACATTTCGATTTTCGCAAATCGGGGTGAAAACAATAACTTCCCGAAATTTTTGACAATCATCGATTTTCTTAGCGGGAAGTTAAAAATGTATATATATGTATGGGGTATTCCACGCCAAATCGACCACTTTTGACCCCGACCCCTTTCGATTTGGCTGAAAATTTTTTTTCCCTTTTTACCCCATTAAAATCATTTTTCAAAAAATTTCCAAATTTTTTTACCCAACCAAAAAAAAGTTATGAATTTTTCAAAAATAAGGCTTTAATTTTTTTGAATAGCTATAACTTCTTCCAAAATTGACTAATGGAGACGTTTTTTTTTTTCAAAATTTTTGTTTTTGAATATATTTTTCAGAAAAAAATACAAAAAAATTTTAAGATAATAAACTCTATGAAATTTTCGGCTCTTTTGAGAAAAACCGCCATTTTGTTAAAGTTCGTCATTTTTCATTTTTTTTTTTAAACTAAACCTGAAAACAAAGAAAATAAAAAAAAAAAATTGCCCTCTAGTTTATTTTTAACCAAGTCACGGATTTCGAAAAATAAATCTAACGCACATCGTTATTTCAAAAGCCTGTGACTTGGTCAAAAATAAACTAGAGGGCAATTTTTGTTTTTTTTCATTTTCTTTGTTTTCAGGTGTAGTTTTCAAAAACAAAATTACAATACAATTATTTATAGGTATCTTCGATTTTTTTTTCACTTTTTTTAAAAAAATCCAAATTCTCTCGAGGATTACCAGTTTCAATTAATTTTTTCGTCTCAATTTTTCAAACTCTGAAGCCGTTGATAAACTCTCAAAAATTTCCAGAGTGATGTTTTGTAAAATAAGCCCAACTGGGCAAAAATTTTTTTTTCAATTGATAAATAAAAATAGAAGGAAAAGTCGGCCCACTCTCGGATTGGCAGGAAAAATTGTAGAATTAATTGAAGTTTTTTTTGAAAAATTAAAAAAAAAATGAAAAATGACGAACTTTAACAAAATGGCGGTTTTTCTCAAAAAAGCCGAAAATTTCATAGAGTTTATCATCTTAAAATTTTCTTGTATTTTTTTCTGAAAAGTATATTCAAAAACAAAAATTTTGAAAAAAAAGACGTCCCCATTAGTCAATTTTGGAAGAAGTTATAGCTATTTAAAAAAATTAAAGCCTTATTTTTGAAAAATTCATAATTTTTTTTTGGTTGGGTAAAAAAATTTGGAAATTTCCTGAAAAATGATTTTAATGGGGTAAAAAGGGAAAAAAAATTTTCAGCCAAATCGAAAGGGGTCGGGGTCAAAAGTGGTCGATTTGGCGTGGAATACCCCATATATATATATATATATATATAAAAAAAAAAAAAACAAAACATTTGCACCCGACGCCTTGGTTCGAACCCTGACTATTTTGGTTATAGACTGAGCCGTCGCCTCGAAATTGTACATATACTTTTAGCGTATATATTGATATTTGTTTCCAATTAAAATCGTAAATATTATAAAATAATTATTTACTTATATTTTTCGTTGATATAAAATGTAAATTTAATTATTCAATCAAAGTGAAGAAAAAAGTGAATTGCAAAATATTAGAGATAAAACCTCTACTGGTATTAAAGTTATACTAAAACGAATTGTACAGACCGATAGGCAGCATGTCCGAGTTATTGCATAGTCTATAAAACTATTTACATCAAGACTGACTCAAGCTTATGATTCAATTTAATTGAAAGCATGCCTCTAGATCATTATATATATATATATATATATATATATATATATATATATATATATATATATATATATATAGAACAATAATTGAAATTGTTATTTATGAGTGAGAATTTTACATTTTGTAAAATGTAAACAATGCACAATAAAATAATCTAAAAATTGAAGTTTTAACTAATAAAATTAGGTATTCATGTAAAATAATTGTTAAAATCTGCAAACCATAGATTTGGTTTGTAGATTTTGTATAACTTGATAATCAACTTTTTACAGATTATTTTGTAAATTTGACAGTTTTTATCTGTAAATCTAACATAGTATGGTAATGTTAATTTCACATATTATACCCGTAAATTTGACAGTTTTTCTTTGTAAATTTAACAAAATCTATCCATGTCATTTTGACATTCCCACTTCTGTCACTTTCACATATTATTTTTTTCCGTGTAATATACGTATTTTCAACGCAATTACTAAGTAGAAATGATACTTGAATTGATCAATATATATAGCACTGTATTTCATGATTTTCCCTGATAGCCAAACCTCCTGGTAAAAAAGTTGGTGTCAATTAATTGCAATCAAGTTGACGATAACTTGTCGACAACTTTCAGCTTTTGTGACTGTTGACTTCAAGTTGTTGAGGAAAATAAAAACAAACTCGCCGTCAACTAATAAAGTGTCTACTTTTGCCAGTAAATTTCTCCGAAAGTTGACAACTGGTTGCCGTCAATTTTTTGAAATGTCAATTTTTTCGGTCAACTTGACGACAAGTTGCTGTAGTAAGTTGTCGCTAGCTTTCTGTCAGCTTGACTATCAAATTTGATACTGTTTAGCGAATAAAACTATATCATAAGGACGTAAAATCATAGATTTTACATAATCGTAAACACTTTTTTTACAGCTATTTTAAAGTTTTTTTGATGGTTTTTAAAGTTATCATGTTATTTCTTAGTAATCATTTTATTATTTATAAAATAATGCTTGAATAACGTGAATTTTACGATGTTCGCTTATCCCCGCGTCACTATGAAATGAATTACAACAATTGACAATTAAATTAAAAATTTTCTAGATAATAATGAATTAGTTATCAAAAGTTTAATTGAAATAATTTTAATAAAAAATTTTAATAACTTTAGTTATCTTCATTAATAATAATTGTTTCTAATATTATACGTTCATATTAAATGGGAAGAACACACCAATTAACCTCTGCAAGGTGTCTCCACAATAGCGACAACTATTCCATAAGTAACGTTTGTTCATTGAAAGCTTACTTATTAACTTTCCGTTAAACTTAAGAAATATGTTTTGAGCAAACATAATTTTTAAATTCTGGAGTAAAGATCTGTTAAATTAAATTTGACGACATAGAGCCGTCAACTTTTCAAATCAACGTTTTGTCCAATATTTAGATATAACGTACTGGACACATTTTTTAAAAGTGAACCAAAACTTCTCCTTTTGAATTATATTCATCAATTTATTGTCAAATTCAAACAATAGATATCGAGCAATGGCAAGCTGCAGTTATCAAGTTGTTTTCAACTTTCGAAATTAGTGGCTACACAGAAAAAAAGGATTTTTTGGCGCAAAAAATTTTTTCTTGTTTTAAGAAAATTTTTACTTGACCCAAGAAATTTTTGGTATTATAAAATGAAAACAAAAACATTCTTGAGGTAAGAAAAAATTTTTTAGGCGAGAAACAAATTCTTGAGCTAAGAAAAATTTTTGTCTTAAATTTATAATACAAAATATTTCTTGCGTCAAGAAATTTTTTTTTTCTGTGTATCAATGTATCTAATCAATAGAAAATTGGAGTCAACTATATTATTTAAGGACCCAATAAGTGAAATACAATCGTGAAATAAATGATTTCCAATTATTTTTATCAACATTTAATCAAAACTCTCAGTTTAGTTGATTTCCATCAAATCTATTACCAATTAAAGAATGCTCATTAGCAAAAAAAATTGACATCATTTTGATTGAAATGGTTTTCAAGTTTTTTTTTTTTATAACAATTTGCATACAATTCGCAATTACTAGTAAAACTAGAGTAAATTATAAAATTTTTTTCTGTGGCAGGGGAGACCGGGGTGCTACGGCCCCCTGGGGCATGGCGACTCCCCTCGAAAATTTGGTAAAAACTTTTTTTTTCATTTTCGGTCAAATCCTGTTATTTCTAATGCTTTAAAGATATTTTTGGCTGATCTGCGATATCTGGGGCATAATAAATCACCTGAAAAAAAATTTGCTACAGAATTTTTTTTTTTTTTCTAAACTAAAATGAATTTGAAAAATTTATTGATTAAAGCTCTTTTAGGCCAATAGATTATATTGTGGTTAAAATAAAAATATAAAAATTTCAATAAAACTGGCTATATCAGCTAAGTAAAATTTTTTTTTAATAAATTTGAAGTCCATAGGATTATAAACGTATGAAAATAGTATATTTGTGCTTAAAAGCTTTTTTTTTTTTTTTTCAATAAAAAACAAAGAAACGAACATTTTTTTAAGCTTTTTTTTGAGAGAGGCCGTCGTGACCCAGAAAAAAAAATTTTCTTTTTTTAGTTTTGGTAAAACCTTGATGTATTTGCTTAAGAAAGGACTAACCCGAGTAGAATTGAAACTTATCGTTAGCCAGCTCGTAGCTGACAGATTTGAGTCATACCACATCACTGACTAATAGAATCGGCCAGCCATAACCTCAATATGTCACGCCATCTTAGCCGATTGCTGACTGATCAGAACAAGCTAGTGGATTTAAACTTATATCCAATATCTAGGTTAAAACAATAAGGTAGTGAGTGTGCAATGATAATTAGCTAATCGCTGGCTAAAAAATATGAGCTAATGAAAAGATATGAAAAGTTACCAGTGGTTAACTGAAAAATATGAGTTCACGATAACTCGTCAATTTTGAAAAAAAAAAAATTTTTTATTTTACACTGGCTTTTTTTGTTTGTTTTTCAGTTTACAATTCATATTTAGATTTTTTTTTGAGCCTATTATCGGATTAACCGTGATGTCCAGTTTGGCAGTGACGGGAGTTGAACCTGGATCCATGGGATTACAAGTCTCGCGTGATATCCACTAGGCTGCTACAGCTGGTTGGAGTCGACTACTATTCGATAATCCATATATTTTTGATGCCGTGCTATCTGTAACAAATAGTTACTAGACAACTATAAAATACTGGTGAGGTGAAATTTATTTTTTAAGCAGCTCCATCTATAACTGATAATTACTGGACATCTATTAGATATTGGTGAGTTACAGTTATATTTTTATGTAGTGTCATCTGTAACTATTAGTGACAAGATAACTATGGAATACTGATTGGGTAAAATTTTTTTTTGTACAGCTCTATCTGTAACTAATTTTCGTTAGACACCCATGAGATACTAATGACTCATTAGTAATGAGTTACAATTATACTTTTATGTTTCGCTGTCTATACTTATTTGAGGTTAGGTTAATGTATTGTTTTCATATAGTTGATGCTTGAGAATGATTGTTGAGAATCAATAACCAGTTAGCAAATTTTTTTTATTTAGCGCCATTCATAAATAATGGTCAGCAATAAGTTTAGAGTGAGTCAGTTTTTGAATTCAAAACTACGCCATCTATAAGTAATTATTTTGAGCCATCTGTGAAGTAATGGTAGGCCAGCGTTTTATTTCAATACAGTGCTATCTGTAAATAATAACTAATGGCCAGCTATTAGCATGTAGTGAGTCGTCTTTTGAATTGAAAACAACGCCACCTATAAATAATTATTCCAAGGCAGCTATGATGTAATAATGAGTGGGAACCATTCCCATAATGGTATAGGAACTATTCCTATAATATTATGGGAACTTTTCCCATAATGTTAAGGGAACCATCCCTACAATATCATAAAAATTTTTTTTTGCGAAATAGTGTAGAAATTTTTTCAAAATTTGAGGTTTTAACGAAATTGAAATTTTTATTTCCAAAATTTAAATTTTCTTTAATATTGTGCGCTGACAAAAAATTTCTGTTAAAAATTTTGATGTTTTTTTGCCAAATACGAATTTTTTTTTCAATTTTTGAATTTTCGTTTTTATGTTTATTAATATTTCTGTGTATTGTAGAAGTAATTTCCACACTTTTCTTTAAATTAATATTTTCATGATAGTATGGGAACCATTCCCATAATATTATAAGAATGATTCCCATGATGGTATAGGAACGATTCCGATAAGATTATGGGAATGATTCCCATAATGATGTAGGGAATATTCCAATTGCATTATGGAAACCATTCCTATAATATTATGGGAACCGTTCCCATACCATTATGAGAACTATTCCTATAATTGTAGGGACTATTCCTATAATGGTATGAGTAAAATTTCCATAATTATAGAAACTATTCCTATAATTATAGGAACTGCACCCATAATTTTCGGTCGTAATCCCTTACTGGTATAGGGCAGAATTTCACAAAATTATGGGGACCATCCCCATGATTTTCTTTCCGTGTAGTTAATTAAATTTAAATAATAATAAATATAAAATAATTATTTTTATCTAAATATATTAGAACTGTTCAACCAATGAGCTTGTTTTCATAAACGAGAAGAAAAAAAAATGAAAAATTTGAATTTTAAATCATTCAGAAAAAAGACAGTTATAAAATGTATTGTAAAGCTTTATATTGACGTCAACCAGGCAATTAATTAGTTAAATAACGAATAGACACACTGATAGAAGAATTTATTAAATATTAATAAATTCATTTGTTTGGATGCAATAATTTCATTTATTAAATACAAATAAATATTTGTTAACATTTAATAAATATTTTTTTGGAATAAAAGTACATTTATTAACAGTTAATAAATATGCATTAATAGTTAACAAATATTTATTAACAGTTAATAAATTATTATTGGAGTGAATGTGTCTTTTTTTACGGTCCGCCGTAAAGATCATTCATAAACAAATAACGCTATAACTCTTCTTAATAAAAATATGATACTGAATACTGAATATAAACACATATTTTTGTGTCGAATTTTAAATAAAAAAAGTTTAAAGTGGTCCATCAAGTTTTTTAAAAATTGATTGAAATGGATGTGTTGGTAAATTCATGGGGTCTAGGTGAACTATATCCAATGTTGATGAGTCAGTACAATCAAACGAATAAGATTAAAGCCTTCATATATATCGGAAACCTTTAAACTTATTAATATAAAAATAATTATCATTTTAGTTAAATAGCTTTTCTTATTTGTCTGTAGAGCATGATATAACTGATTTAGATACTCCGAAAGAATCATAGAAAATAATAGAGATGAAATGAAATTCATGTTACATCAAGCAGAGTTATGTTGTTTTTTGTCGTGACTTAATTTAAGATATATTTATATAAATATTAATTTACCATCATATATGTTATAATTTTTGCATATTTGTTGTTGAAATAAATAAAAAAATTTCAATGAAACGAATATTAATTATAAATATTATTAATTTACATTTTAAATTCTTTTGATTTATATTATCCTAATAATTTGCACCGCAAAAAAAAAAACTGTAATTTATTACAACTATTTTTTTATGATTCATTTCATTTTCTTTATTTTTTCTGTAAGAAAACTATAAATCTATTTCATCTAATTAAATGCTACTATTTATTGAAGTTCTGAGGTTACAAAAAGTGTCAAAGTAAAGCTTTTATGCTCACTTTTTATTCGACTGTCTTAATAAATGATTTATTAACAGTTAATAAATATTTATTAATAATTAACGAATATTTATTAATAGTTAATAAATTGTCTTTAATAAATGATTTATCAAATATTAATAAATATTTGTTAACTATTGATAAATATTTATTAACTGTTAATAAATCGCATTTAATAAATGATTTATTAACTGTTAATAAATATTTATTAAATCTTCTCATGTTAAAAAATCATTTATTAACAGTTAATAAGGCTTATTAAATATTAAAAAATCCTTCTATCAGTGCACGTAATAAGAGATATTGTTACTAACTATATATTTAGATAGGTCACATCAATCGCAGTGGCATTCATTACTGATAATGAAACCTGACTAGGTTTGATAATAGACCGATTAAAAGCATCATAAAAATTAGGTCATCGATAAAAATATGGAGACTTGATTTTTGAATTACTGTTGTTTTTAATTTTTTTACCGAAATTCGCATGGGTTTGAGTAAAATAATTTCAATAAAAAGAAATAAAACGACAGTAATCCAAAAATAAGTATGACGATTAATATACAGTAGAAAATATTGTGTATGTGTGTTAAAAACGGTCCTTGTTCCATTTTATGTGTTAATTATTTTGTGTCAAATCAACACAATTCTCTGTGTTATTTTAGAATTTTTAATCGATCTACTATTTTATACTTTCAAAGTGTTACCCTGTACAAAATCGATATTATCAACATTTATTAAGGAGGTTCATCGGATAATCACTTTTCTTACAATATCTTTCAATTTTTAAACACAAATACTTTGAAGTGTCCTGTATACGTAGGAATTTTTTAAAATAGTCCTTGCGGTACTAAATTTCGAAATATTAACAATTAAAAATTGTACATTTAACATGCATTTCCTATGTTGAGCGTAGTTAGAGTGAGCATTTTATTAAATAACAATCATACTTTTCTTACAACATTTTTTTAAAAGCTGAAAATTATTAATTGAATTTATAACAAGTAATTTTTTTCAATAAAAACATAAACGAGCGGTATTCATTTTTTTGTAATCAATTTTTAAAGTTTGTTACTTTTAATGATTTTCAAGCTTTCTCCCATAACCTGACGAGTGAGAGATAGTGACTTGGCAACGTTGCAGTGCGCGGGAAATTCAAAACACAGTAGAAGCCCAACAGATTTAAATAATGACAAATTATTTTTTAAATTTAGAATTTTTTAAATTTAGTCGTGAAGTCATTGTTATTTATTATTTATTATTTGTTGTCTCCAACTACGTATAATCTTGAAATTATTCAAAACACTTTCTACAACACATGCTCAAGGGGAAAAATATTCTAAATTAGAATGCAACGTAGCCAAGTCTGAGAAAAGACACAATGGGATCATTTTTATACTTCTGCGCATATAAGAGGATGCGCAAAAGTGTACTGTATCTCAACCACTTCTTATTGTAGTTAGAATGGTTTACACGGGAGAAATCTTTCTAAAAGTTGCGAACTACTGCTACCGATGAACCTCCTTAAGTGTTACTTTTCAATCAACACAAAAAAAGTGTTGAAGCGACAACTGAATTGTGTTAAAAAAATCGGTCTGTCGGTTGACCCTGCGGGCCAGCCCCAAAACTTCCTGCCATTTTCAAGCTTCTTGAGCTCGAAATTATTGTTGAGAATACATTTTCGAGCTCAAAGAGCTCGAAAATACTTTTGTATGCCTTCGTTTTCAAAAAATAATGTTCTTTACCATTTTTTCTCAAACGATATCTCTCGAACGAATTTACCGATTGAGGCGGTTGAGGTGGTAATCGACGCGTATTATTATTGAAAAAATTTTATTTTTAAAATATCTCCGAACGTACCCTACCGATTAAGCTCAAATTTTTAGAGATCGTATAGTAAATAACAAGCCGCGTCGAATGACGCCTCGACGATCAAAATCAGTTCTATCGTTCAAAAGTTACAGAATATTTACATACATCCATACACTCGGACATCATCGTGAATTTAGTCAGGATAGCTTCCTAGGACCTCAAAACGTCGACATCTGTTGGAATTTCACTTTTCGCAAATTAGGGCGAAAACAATAACTTCCCGAAATTTTTACAAATCATCGATTTTCTTAGCGGGCAGTTAAAAAAATATAATCGTGTTAGCAAAAAATACATTGCGTATAGTAATTTTTAATATTTTGTATAGTAACACATCCTACATTGTATTAGAATAATTACTTTCTTAAATTTGTATTTATTAATAGTACTTATCGTAAAATTTACTATACAAATAGTAAAAAATATAATCGTCTTAGCAAAAAATACATTGCGCATAGTATTTTTGATATCTTATTATGTAATTATTACTAACTAGTAAATTTTACTATAGTATTGTAATTTTTACTATACTTTTCTATTCGTGTAAGAAATAAATAACAAGTGAATTATGAATATAGATGTACATAGTGACGGTGTTGTAATAATAAACAAGTTTACAATAGAATTTAGTTTTGCACACCTCTAACGCGAATGCGCTGTTTGCACCTTATGATCGAAATAATTTTTTCGACTAATTCACTCATGTTAAATCGTCTTTACACTGTTTTGATTACACTAGAATGGTTTTAATTGTGTACCAGTACAAGGACAATTCATAAAGGAATCATTGCGACCCAGTATCAAATCGACTCATAATTCCATTGATTTAGAAGGAATTATTTTAATCCAAAAAACCAGTGCTGTAAATTGTCCTGTCCGAAACTTTAAAAGCGTGTTATTTACGATATAGATATGATGAATTGGCCTATTTTTTTTTTTTTTAATAGCTTTGTATTTTTTGTCGCAAGAACCCCTTTGGAAATCACTATCTAAATCCTTTTTGTTTAATTGTAATTAATAAAAAAACTTAAAGTCGGTAGTTCATTAAACATTTAGTTGCCTTTTTTAGTTTTATTATTATTATTTTTTCTTTTTTCTTCTTCACCAACAACTGGAAACAGCATTAATGTGACAGTAGAATTGAAAAAGCAACATCTAAAAAAAAAAAGTGGAATATTTTTTAAAAATATTAAATAATTAAAATCAAACTGAAAGACAAAAGAAAATAACAAAGTTAATAATTTTAAAATTAATAATGAAGAAAAACTGTATTAAAATTATAATATAGCACTATGAAAAAAAATAATAATTGTAATAAGTGATTAAAATGTGCTCTTTTGGAAATCTCCAACATTTTTTAAATAATCTGTAATTTTATTGATAAAAGTTGATCTGGATGTCACTATAATTATTTTTATAACTATCAGTAGTCGTTCAATAAAGATGGACAGAAGAAGTAAGCCGTGAAAAGACAGATACAAGCATACACAGAAAAAAAAAATTGTTCTGAGAAGTATACTGTATAGTTACAGTAACAATACGTAATAGTTATCTACTAGATTGTTACTTTAACGATTTACTGTATCGTTCTGATAACAATACGGTAGATAGCGCTGAGACCTATACCGTATCGTTCTGAACCCTATCTGAGACACGTTTGGAAATCTTTATCATTAATAAATAAATGATTAATAAATAATTTTGATTAAATAAAATAAATTATAAACCTGATTTATCATTTACAGTCTAAATAAATTTAAAATAAATATAAATATATCTTTTAATTTTTGAGGTTATATATGAGTATTTAAATATAATATAAATTTAATTAATTAAATTAATATAAATTGATTTCTACATAATTTTCACAATTGAAACATGTAACGGTTTTATTAGATTGATCATTAAATAAATAATTAGTAAGGTTGTAGATAGTTAACAAATTTTTTTAAAAATGAACTCGAATTGTTATATTTGAAAACAGGCGCCAAAATGGATGTTTAATTAGGTTAGACGGTGGCGTGTGAAATGACGATTACAGAAAGTCGCATAGGGCTCACAGCTATCTAATAGATAGTTACAGGAACGATACGATATTTGTAACACAAGTATACGTATCGTTGTGGTAACAATTTACGAGTTGCTATATTTTAGATCGTTCGAGGAACAATATTTTTTTTCCGTGTACTAGATATTTATGTCATTTGGCCGAAAAATGGCAATTTATCTGACGATCACGATGTTGTGACAAGAGCCTAAGATTCGTGCGTTTGTTTAAGAAAACGAGAGTAAAGTTTGACGCACGAGCCGAAAGCGAGAGTGGTAAAGACGCAGATTAAGACATCTTACCTTTATCCGTCCACACCATCACTCTATGGTGTGTATACTATTTTTCACAAGATCTGCATCTGTAAATTTAAAATATTGCCTCTGTTTGCAAAAGGAGTGAGATATGCACGAATTTTTATCATTTAATTTTTCATAAGAGAAAAGTTCAATTTTCTTCCCGCTAAACAGAGCAGGAATTTTAATTTTCGGTTTAATTTACTGTCGAGATATGCAAAAGTTTTAAGTTTTTTGTTGATTATAAGCGAACGGGCAGAATTTGGATCATGATTTTAAGTATGGTTTTTTCCATGAAGAATCATAGCTAATGAAAAAAGATTTAGGTCAATTAATTACGTTTTGAGAGAATGATCTTTATCATGCTTGCGAATATTCATACAAGGCAGTTGATATCAATATTTACTTATGGATAAAAATAATTTTTCCAAAGTCCATAACGTTGGGAACGAGAATAAGTGAATAAAAGAATCATAAAATATCTCACTATTATAAGTAGACGAAACGATCATTTAACAGCTGTCGCTTCCAAAACTTATCAAACGTACAATTTCCCTATGACAGCTGTTCTAGAATCGATTTGTTGGAAAGAAAGAAAGATTTCTAGCTATTAGTATCGAAGCATTATTGACCATTAGATGTGTATATATTTTGCGGTAAATCATTCATAATACCTATATAAACTAAGCTTATTTATTAATAGCACTTCTATTTAGAAGTCCATTGCTTAACTTTAATTGTTTTAACACTGTCAATATGGTACATTATATAATTAATAACGCAGTCATTTAAATTATACATATTTCAGGAACTATTAAACTCATCCAATCTCCCAAAAATAACTACTTTTCATATCTGCCGTTAGTTCGTTTGAATTATTATTATAGCAATTACATATTTGAAAAATAATTGATATTCAGCAGTTGAAATGTTTTCACGTATCATATCCTCTTAATTGTTAATCTCAAATAGAATATATTTTTAATAATAAAGAAATATCAATTTTTTTTTCTTTTCAATATATTTTATAAGTATAGTTCAAATGGTTTTACATCAAGTTGGACAACTTCAATCTAGTTGGCAGCACTAACTTCGTTCTTTAGTAATATGTACCCACATGAAAAAAATTTATATCCTAACATTATACTGAATAATATAACACATTTTCTATTATAATATAATTATTTATATAAAAAGTCATATATATTAAAATAACTATTTTTTTGCCGTTTTAATTATATGATTATATATTTTCAAAATATACAAATATGATACATAATATTACGTGTTGGCATATATTCAAGCTACATGAACTTCATATATTAAACACATAAGTAATTTTATAATACTAATATATAAGCTAATATATATAACATCGATATAAAATTTTAAGTTTGAAGGGTTTATTTTAAACCTATATCATGTTTTAAGCCTAAAAAAGTCTAATTAAGTTTTTCATAGTCAGAGTCGTATGTTGACATTCCCTGATTCAAACGCACACTTACATATAAACATCTATGGTCAGATATACTTTATATGTACTGAGATATCTGTTCTTTTTTCCGTAATCTGAAGTTTTATGTTATTTCCACAGTTAAACTGTAAAATTGAATATTCATTTTCTCAATTAAAAAAAATATTTATAGTATATATTTTCAAGTATGTTATCCAATATGTAATGCGATATATTGGAAAAGTATAATGAACATTATTACTTTTTTTTATAACGGTTACAAACTCTCTTAAAATGAATCAGTGAAAAGTGCTGCAAATCAGTGAATATTCACTGTATAAACAGTTATAAGTATACCGCTGTTTGAATAAGTGGCATACTTATAACTGTTTATACAGTGAATATTCACTGATTTGCAGTACTTTTCACTGATTCATTTTAAGAGAGAAGCTTTAAGGTATATGTTTCGATTATAATTCATTAAATCGGAATTTATAACTGGCAAATTATGTTTTTAAAATATACAATGCTCTATAATAAAATATATATTTTTTGGTATAGTTTATGTTATAAGAAAAAATATACTTTCAAGTTATATGAATATCATATTCAACATACATAAATTTTTACGTTTTATATAATTATATATTTTCGTATATAAACCAGTACTTGTGGTCGAGTGGATAACACTCTTGTCTCCGAACGCAAGTACTGGCCAGGCTCAGGTTCGAATCCCACAGAGTGCAAATGAATTATTTTTCACAAGTTGATATAATGCATTGATCTGTGGGATCCGTTCCATATAGCCACCAGACTGCCACCTGTCTGCAATCTTCCCCACTAAAAAAGCACTCCGTGATTGCAAAGAAGTATGGAAAAAGAAATGGAAATAGACAGCTAATAATGAGATATATGGAATAGAAAAAGGAAAAAGATGGCCAAGAACATAGTCCGAAAAAGTTTAGAGTAGTTTGTTAGAAATACATGAAAAATATTTACCCAAGAAAAATAGGGACGTAAAAATTGCTTGCAACGTAACCTAAAGACTATGTAATGTAAATACGTAAAGAATAAAAACTGTAGAAAACGGAAGTTATACAGTTAAGATTGCAAAAAAACGAAATAAATAAATATTTTCGTATATAAAATAAAAATCTACATTTTTTTCATGCGGGTATACTTCTAAAAAATACTTATTCTATAAGTATCTGCATTTTGCGATTTTTAAATTGAAGTAATATTAACAGTGACAATGTTATTCATAACTCAAAAAATTTTACAAAAATCTGCAACCGATTGAAAATATCAAAATTTTGTGTTAGCTTTTTTCAGTAAATTCTCTACAAAAAATAAAATAAATGAAATGAAAAGTAAGAAAAAATTTTTTTTGGCTTAGAATATAGATATAACCAGCAGTGTACATAAAGGGTTATAAAATCGATTAATATTTCTAATTTTTCAAACGTTTTCTTTTTGTCCATGACTATATTTTAGCATATTTCGTTTACTTTCATATCATTATATCTTTAAAATTTCTAACAAGAATCCCTGAGTAGAATCTAATTATAAACTTGAAAAAAAAGTTACATCAGAGGAAAAAAGGCTTTGAGAGTTTAAATAAGGTGAATACAAAGTTCGAAGTTTAGTTATATCACATTTTCTAAAAACTTACGATAAAACTTTATGTCAAAGATTAATAATAACAATAAATCACTTATTTTTATTTATATTTATTTTTGAAGTTTTAATATTTTTGTTTAATTAAAATCAAATATATTCAATGTGCATTTACAAAATATGTATATAAACGAAGTATAAATTGAATTATCCGCAGCAATGACACCAGCGTACGAATGTCGGACGCATAAAAACCACGTGCTGCACCGCGAGTAAAGTGCATTGCCCCCCACCACTCCGAGTACGGAAACCCTCACATGTTGTCTCTTTCTTCGTACTATTCTCCAATCCGACGGCTTGTTTGCAATTCGCGATGCACTGTACAGCAAATAAGACTGGGTTTTGGTGGATCGGCAAAGCAAAAAGGTTTATTGAAAGAGGGGAGAATGTTGCAATCACGCGGAAGCTAATATTGTATAAAAAGAGGGCTGGATGTATTACGTTGGGAAACGTCTGATAGGCTATTATGTTATTGAGAGAGGGAAAATTATTTTTCATGTAACTAACATTTATTTATAAATAAATGGTGAAAAACTTTTCGTGTAGTACTTTTTAGATATTTTTTGTGCAGACATCGAAATTTTTATCATACATTAAATAAAAATTACGTTCAAAGAAAAATGATTATAAATATTACATTTTGTAATGTTTGGAATGGTTAAATTTAATTCTTTAAATAATTATAAGCTTCAATGTTATTTATTTTCTAGTTTTCGGTTAAATGTTTTGTTGAAGATATTTGAATCGATTAAAGAAAATTTATAGTTTGAACAAACGAAAATGGGCGTTAGTTTAAAAAAACATCTTTTATAAAGAATTGGAAAGAATATATATTAAAAATAGATATCCTAGTTTTTATTATATATATATATATATATATATATATATATATATATCTATATATATATTTAAATTTAGCCATTTAAATATAGTGGAAACCTAAAACATGCAAACCTTCTCAATAAGACAATTTATATATATATATAATACGGTTTTCTTCATACGCTATGAAAAATGTATAAAACATTTTTATTAAATTAAATTTAAAAAAAAAAATCTTTTTGTTTGATTGCAATATTAAATTTACACTATTATACTTTTTTTTTTTTTATTTGTGATTGTGATAATAAAACCTCTTATTTAAATTTAATTTTCTAAGCCAAAAGTTCTTATCACATGTCGACATATCAAGATCAAGTACATTCTGATTACCGTAAAGGCCATCATAAATCGATTGATTCAGTCAAGAGATATTAATGATAAAAGATTTTCGAAGTAAATTTATTTATTTATTTATTTATTTATTTTTTTTTTCGAATAATTTATAATTTACCGAAAGCATAAATCTTTAATTTTATTTAGATATTTATCACTACTAGTCTCTGATTGCTGCGAGAAGCATCTAAACTAATAAATTTGGTCATAAGATATATGAATGCTTTGAAAAATAACGGTTCATCTAATTTTTTCTGAATAATTCGAAAACTACATGATCATATGACTTTAAAATTTTATCAGATTTTTAAGAGCTCCAAAACACTTAAAAATTTCTTTAGGATCTTTGAGTTTAAAGGCAGCGGAAGCTATAAGACCGGTCTTTCTATTTGTTTTTTTTTTATTTAAGAATTATTTTCATTTGACATTCATTATAATTTCGATTTTTTTTTGTAATGTATTATCCAATGCTGACATAGTTATGAACTCTAAACAAGCCATAAACTTTCGTAAGAATAATAAAATTTGAATATTTATATTTTTGACGAATACCTTTAAAAAAAATCAATTACCCAATCTGTGTTTCTTTGTAGGTACTACTTCGTAAATTATTTAAAAGTCTAGTCTTTTTTTTGCAGATTAAATAGACGATACCAACCTTTTTTTTTTTGTAACTTCTTGATGTAGCAGAGATATATTATATAATTATACAAAACAATCCCTAAAAGAACATAAGAAACATCAAAGTTCCGCAATAAAAATTCTAATAAAAGTCTAAAGGTTCTCGTATGATATGTAGGGTCACAGAGGTAAGTCCCCTCCCGTCCTCTATTTCTTTAACCTCTCTACGGTTGTAGGTACACATCATAAAATTGAGAGAAGAGACGAATATCTAGGTAAAGAAGAATCACTTGTGATGCTTCTCTTGCTACTTGAAAAGGGCCAACTTCTATGCCCCTGAATTTTGTCATCGTTGGATCCTCCGTGAGATCAAATTCTTTTGTGCTGCCAACTTTTTTTGCGATTTCACAGCGGGTATAATGGTTTCTCTGATCCTTTAGACGCGCTCGTTATCCCGGCATTCGTAACGGTTGCAGCTGTCCCGCGCGAGGAAATGTGAAATAATGGAAATAAGAAAGAAAAAAGAACAGAAGATTTAAAAAATAAGATATTTGAGAATAATGTAGTAAGGAACGCAAAAAATATAAAATGCGAATAAATCATCATTATTTGTGTAACTTAATTTATACAAAACTTCTTCCGGTTCCGAAAAATTTCTATCTTTGTTTATTTATTTCATACACACATATTATAAATATAACATTGCAGAAAATTATCATTCCATAAGTTCTATGAAGTCGGAACTCATAATTTTAAAAAATAAATTTTTCTTATAAAAATTAAATCTCTGAAACATTTTCCAGCAAACTATGAAATGTTAAGTCTAATTTGATTATAAATATATTTCTTAAGCACTTTTAGTCGTATTGATCCATTCTCTTTTTGTAAAATTTTACAAATATAGGTTACATTCTATTAGAACCATATAAGGATGTGCGAATAATTTGAATTTACGAATTATTCGATTCAAAATTATAATCAATAAATAGAATTACTTTTGAAATTATTGATAAATTATTTTATAATTTATTTTAGGACGTGAGTTAAAATTCAATGTTTGAAATTTGTACTAAATATTCTAATTTTAAAAATTAAGAATAATTTACAAAATTAAAAATATTCGGATATTTTAAATTTTCAAATTTTTCTACTCAAATTTTTAATTAAACATACACAATGTACTGAAATTATTACAGTATTCTGTTTCGAATATTTCAATTACTTTTTTTTCAATTCATCAAATATTTTTTATATAGACAAGTGTCAAAGTTACCAAACAATAAATTTTTTAATTATTTTTTCGTTTGAAAATAAATTATGAATAACGGCCAAAAAATAGTTGAAAATTTGGCATAAACAAAAAGATTTTAAACTCACTATCAAAAAACATTACTTCCATAACGTCTCGAATATTGAACTTTTATATTTAAGGAATTGGTTATACTTGATTGAAAAACTTAACTGCTATTATAGGGACCAAGATCATTGTTATAAAATAGAAAAACGGTAAATCAATGACAGCTGCTACTGCACTCTAATGTAACAAGTCTAACTACGCGTCTTTTCTATCAATAGAAACCCTAGTATGTATTCATTCGCTTGTCGATAAATCTAACATAAAAAACATATATATGTTTGTTTATAAATGGTCTTAAATTTTATTTTCATACTAATGATATTCATTGCTGTATTTTAAAATATGCCTCGAAAAATAAAATTTTAATAATTTTTCTAAATATTTCTTTATTGTCTACTTCTATAAAACTGCATATAAGGTATTTAAAAATGTGACAGTTAGCAATTGAAAGCAATAACGTTTCTTAGCTGGCTAGAAAAAAGAATCCCTCTAACGACAGATGTGAAACGAACTATCACCCACCTTTTAAGTTTAAACATATAAATACTGCAGCTGCTGTATAGGCAAGTCAGAATTCTCCTAAGCCTTTAGTTACCGACAGTAACTAACAGTTCAACAGGGGTTTTTATTTTTATTTATTAGTTGTGTTTTTTTTTCTCAACTGATTATTCGCAAAAATATGGTAATTTCTACACATTAATAGAGTAATTTTTTTTTTTTTTAACAAACAATTAATAATTCCATATACAGTTACATCTCAATGTTACAATTTATATATAAGTTCCGTCGTGTATATTAGATTCATTAATATAAAATAAAGCTGATTAGAGTGAGAATGCAGCAGCTGTGACTATTCTACTGAAAATTTTCTGAGCATTTTCTTTAGTAGGATATGCATACACCCTCTATACTTACCCGCCTGTCACGTGTATACACCACATATGTGAACAAAGACGAATAGTACACATAATAGAACTGACGAGGGGAAAATCGCTGCATACTACTGCTACAAAACTATATAAATTATAAAAAGAATTAGGTTATTCTCATCTACGACTAAAGAAAATAGAAAAAAAGCTTTTTTCAATACTAGTTATTTACAGAAATATTTTTTGAATAAAAAATAAAGTACGTTACCCTAGTATAGTTATATACCGTAACAACTAATGCCAATATGTATTTTTTTTTCTTTGCTTTCTATGGAATATGTCGGGTCTACCAATAAATACACTCTATATTAGGCATTATACACTTTTAAATTAACTCATAAACTCTAAGAATTTTGGTTGACTAGTTAGATCAGACTTAACCGAACTAGAATGGTAATTTATAGAGAAAATCAAATTACGTGTAAAGATAAATTGAGCAGCAAGATTCAAGTATAAAAATTATAATAATATGTAAACTGAAAAAAAAGTGAGAATCGAAAAAATCTCAAGTATTGCTAAAGGTAGATAATTGTCATATCAAAATTTATCGTTAAATTAGCAACCTATTATACACGGTAAAAACAATGTAGTAATGGCTACTCTCTGGGATAGTATACTGATAAAAGAATTTATTTGAACCAAATAAGATTTATTAATAGTTGATAAATGATTTATTTGAAAGCTTAACCAAATAATTATTTATTAATAGTTAACAAATTATTTATTAAATGAGATTTATTTGAACCAAATGAATATTTCTTAATAATTAATAAATGGCTTATTTGAATAGGAAATGACATATGAAGCTAATTAAGTAGACTTATGACAAATAATTTATAGTCCCATTTAAGTTTGCTTTTTTAAAAAAAATAATACGCATAGTAATTAATTTAAAAAATAGTCAGCATTTTTTTTATTTATAAAACAATATTTAGTTGATTATATTTTGAATTTGTTACACTAGACAGTATACTGAAAGGTATTGTAAACAGAGTGGCGCTGTATTCAAAAATCACAGTGATGTTCACTCAAAAGTAAAATATATTGACTATTAATAAATCTATATTTGAGGCAAATAAATACTTATTTCAGCCAAAAAAAGCTGAAAAACTGTTTCAAATAAATGCATTTATTAATATCAAATAAATACTTTGAGTACTGAGTACTTTCTGTAAAAAAAAAAAAATTTCAGACAGTACTGTATGCTATCAACCCTGATTCAGAAATCTAATTTGGAATAATTCAAACACGATCCAAAACAATTCAAAGTTGACAAAATTGACTATATATAGGTATGCACTCTAGCATGGATTGAATCATTCCAAATTAAATTTCTGAATCAGGGAAGACTGTATCCACTACTGTCCGGGATCGTACTCAGTACTATATCGGACCATTACTGGGTCAAGAATATCGATTAATGGCTCAGCAATGGCAATTTTTATTGGATAACCATGGCCTAATAATGTTGCTCTACTACCGGCCAATTAATGACAGCTACAGCGATCGTTCAAGAAAGCAAATTAATTTAATTCAAA
Source organism: Microplitis manilae (assembly GCA_030273425.1). Taxonomy (NCBI): domain Eukaryota; kingdom Metazoa; phylum Arthropoda; class Insecta; order Hymenoptera; family Braconidae; genus Microplitis; species Microplitis manilae. The sequence goes on from CP092722.1 coordinate 9,073,332, forward strand.
AAAAATTTTATTATTAATAATATTATTATCTTAGTAGAGTTCATGGTCATTAACAAATAAACTATTCACGTGAAGTAAAAAATCCTGCTAGGCTCTGGGCGCGAACTGCCATTCTTCTGATTGCTGGGTCTGAACAGTAGCTACTGGACGAACCTACTAATGTTAAACTGAAACTTTTAAATAGTCTACTTACTCATTCTACTACAACCACTCGGTTTTATAAAAAATAGAGCAATTTAATTAATATTATCGATTATTTAAAAAATAAATAATAATAATAATAATTTCGTACTATTTTTATTATAATTAGATAATTTTTTCAAATGAAACTTATTAAATTTAATTGATTATTTGTCAAGAACCCAGTTGAATTATCTTGCTCTACCACCATTATTAAAAAGGACATTTATTTTTTAAAATTTATGACTTATTGTTTAATTAAATTAATTTTTATAAGTAAAGTAATAAAATTGCGGTTGTTGATTGCAAATAATAACGAACGAAAAAATATTTTAATTGTTAGTTATAACTTCAATCGGAAAATTAAAACATTTCTTAATTAAGACTTAGTTAAATTCAAAAATAAATAACTATTAATTAAAGAAAACTATAATAATAAGTTATTTGAATAATTAATAATTGATTACTTGATTTGTTCATTTAACACGAATCAATCATGGACCACTCATTCACCAACAGTGGCCCAACGTTGCGAACCGATAATCGGCCAGTCATAAGTAGCCATTCATTGGCCAGCCATCGGCAGCGTCATATGACTGTCGTTCCCTTCACGGAACGTCATATTTTGATATGAAACCAGTAATGCCATAACATATGCATTCAAAAAATTTAATAAAAACTCACTTCGGATTGACTACGCTATCTTGATAAAAAATTTAACGGCTGCTGGTAATTAACCAGTTTTGGGCCATCACTAATTGCGAATGCTTGGTAGAGTGATGACAGGCAGACATCGGCCAACCTACGGCATTTTTTTCATTAATGGCGACGTTGTATGGGTATCTTAACTTTGATTGCTGTGGCGATCATCATAATCGATTAGTTATCTTCAGAGAATTTGTATAGCAAAAATTAATCTCAAAAACATGAACAGATTTGAGTACTCTTCGTGATAAATAATGGAATTTATAAAGGTTTAAATTCTATGACAGTTTTGAATTCAGTAATTCATAAATTATTTACAAAACAAAAAAAAAAAAATATTCTAAAATTCGATTTTTTAGCATTTTTTTTTTAAATAATCTAAAAACTGTATTATTGATCTCAAAATTTACTTCGAAACTGTTTACGTCATTTAATTGAATCGAAGACATTATGAATAAAAACCGCCTGAATAAAATTAATACAATTAACTTGAGTAACTTTAGCTCGATCGGGGTAGTTTGGACCCGCTTTCCTTGAAATAAAAATTTGGGATTTATTTCACTATGTATACATTTTGTATACAAAATTGAATATTCATAAATTCTAATCTCTAAATTAATTCCGTGTACAAAAAAAAACATTATTCAAGTCATGTCTAACTATTATTCTTGGAAGCTAAGTTGACTGAGTTTTTTTGCTTAATTTTAGTGATTTATACCTTGCAACGGTAATGAAAGAAAAAAGTTTTTAAACTTGAAGAGCTTAAAAATAAAAACTTATATAAAAAGTATTTTTAAGATCGGTGAACTCATATATATATATATATATATATATATATATATATATATATATATATATATATATATATATATATATATATATATATATATATATATATATATATATATATATATATATATATATATATATATATATATATATATATATATATATATATATATATATATATATATATATTAGACATCGTATGATGTCTTTGAGTAATTGGAGTTCGATAACAGCGAGAATGAGTTGATCAAACCCTCTGTGTTAGTCGCTCATTATTATTTTTTTTTTAACTTCCCGCTTAGAAAATCGATGATTTTCAAAAATTTCGGGAAGTTATTGTTTTTACCCCGATTTTCAAAAATCGAGTTTTCATCAGATGTCGACGTTTTGAGGTCCTAGGAAGCTATTCTGACTATTTTTAGAATGATGTCCGAGTGTCTGTATGTATGTGTGTGTGTGTGTGTGTGTGTGTGTGTGTATGTATGTATGTAAACTCTTTATAACTTTTTAACTAATAAACCGATTTGGATGGTTAAGGCGGCAATCGAAAGAGTTTTTTGGCCATCAACTTTTCTGAAAATTTCATATCATTTGACCAAGTAGACTCGAAGATATTGGCCAATTACGAAAAAAAAAAATTTTTTTTTTTTAGTTTTTTATTGATTTCTTGAAAACGACTTATACGATCGACTTCAAAATCTAATCAGCTCTAGAACTCAATGAAACGCGTCGATTGCCACCTCAAACATCTAAATCGAATGATTCGTTCGAGAGTTATCGTTGGAGAAAGAAATGATAAAAAACAGTTTTTTGCGAATATCTTTGAAACAACTCCACCACACAATCCAAAAATCTAATCAGCTTTAGAATTTATTAAAACGCGTCGATTGCCACCTCAAACATCAAAATCGGATAATTCGTTTGAGAGTTATCGCGGGAGAAAGAAATGCTAAAAACTGTTTTTTTCGAAAATAATGGCATGCAAAAGTATTTTCGAGCTCGAAGAGCTCGAAAATGTATTTACAACGATGTTTTTGAGCTCCTTGAGCTCGAAAACAGCGGGAAGTTTTGGGGCTGGCCCGCAGGGTCAACCGATGCCCAGATTTTTTATTTTTATTAAGTAAAGAATTAATTGTTTTTAAAACTTCACAAGTTTTGTTAATTATACCTACATAAATTTCAACATTTTACTGATTTACAAACGTAGCTTTTTTTTATTTTTGCAAAAAAAAATGAAATTAAGATAATAAAAAATATATTAATATATTAAGGTAAAGATATGTTTAATGCAAACAACACACGTAAAGTAATCCCTTTAACAATTACATTGCGTTGTATGGATGCTGAAAAAGATTTAACTCGAGCAAACACTCGGTTAATTAATACCTAAATCGAATTATTTTAATCTCAGTGAAGGGTCTAAAATCACGGTGTGGAAAAAAAACTGTCGATATAGGGATCGAAGTATAGGAGAAAGTGAACTCTAGATATTTAACACACCGTGAAACGTGTTTTAAATAACTACAAAAAACTATAGTTTTGCCTATGGTCTTAAACATAGCATACATTTAATCATTTAATGTGTGAAAATAATACACTTGTAGCACACTTGGTTTTAGAGTGAAAAAAAATATGGCAAATGTCAAATTAATTTTGTTTTGATTGTACACGCTGAGAAAAAAGTGGTAATTTTTCCCATCTTAACGAAGTAACTATTCCCATCTTTACATTTTAATAATTCACATTCTTTTATGTTAACTTTTCCTGTCAGAGATGGTAAACATTCTTATCCGTGATAATAATTATTACTATCTCAGAAGGCAAATTTTAAAAATTTTTCAAATATTAAAAATATTACTATCTAGATGGTAACTATAACCATCGGTAATAGTGAATACTACTATACGAGAATCGAATGATAGTTAACATAAAAGCATGATAATGGTTATCACAGACAGATAGTAATCATTTCCTATATTGCAAGATGGTAATAGTTAGCTTTTTTTTTTTCAGCTTGTAACTGTCAGATATCTGGACTACTAAAATATGACAAAGTCGAAACAATTTGTCTAATTAATAATTTAGCTTTTTATTATTTATTCTACACCGAGTTGAAAAAATCGGTCTATCAGTTGACCCTTCGGGCCAGCCCCAAAACTTCCCGCTGTCTTCGAGCTCTTTAAGCTCAAAAACTTTGTAGTGAATACATTTTCGAGCTCTTCGAGCTTGAAAATACTTTTGTATGCCGTTGTTTTCGAAAAAAAAAAACGTTTTTTACTATTTTTTCTCCAACGATATCTCTCAAACGAATTGACCGATTAAGGCGGTTGAGGTGACAATCGACGCGTTTTATTGAGTTCTAAAGCTGATTAGATCTTTAAATTGATTTATCTACTCGTTTTTGAAAAATTTCAAAAAAACTAAAAAAAAAATTTTTTGTAATTCTTTCGTTAACGGGTTCTCGTTAACTAATAAACCGAGTTTGATGGTTGAGGTGACATTCGACGCGGCTTATTAAGTTTTAGAGCTTATTAGATTTTGGAATCGATCCATCGAGCATATTAAAAGTTATATAAAAAAATAATTTTTGAAAAAATTTTATTTTTAGAATATTTTCGAACGCACTTGACCGACCAAGCTCAACTTTTCACGGCTTTTAGATATTAACAAGCCACGTCGAATGACACCTTAACGATCAAAATCAGTTCATCCGTTCAAGAATTATAAATATTTACATACATACGTACGTACGTACGTACGCACATACATACACTCAGACATCATCGTGAAATTAGTTAGGATAGCTTCCTAGGACCTTAAAACGTCAAAATCTGATAGAAAGTCGGTTTTCGAAATCGGACCAAAACCAATAACTTCTCGAATTTTTGAAAATTTTCAATTTTCTTAGTGAGAAGTTAAAAATTTTTTTTGTTCCTGAAGAGTTAGACATTCTTGTGCTGAGAACTTATTTATTGCAAACTTGCCATAAAACTATCGATACAAGTTCGTTTTTAGCAAAAAAATAAAAATGATTTTAAGAAACAGAACACTAGTTTAATTAAAATCATTTATTATAAATGAATAAATTTTTTAGGAATTTTAATTAAAGATTTTTTTTTATGAGAACGAGCAACCTACAGTCACACGGGACTGTCCGAGTATTACTGCCAAATTACAATATATGATTGGAATTTAACTGTTTATTAAAATCTCTATTGTAGAATCAACCATAGAAGCTTTTGTTTATTTCTATTGTCATTGAAATTTAATAAGACAAATATCATTAACTCGCAAACTTATTTATTTCGATGATTGTATAATCATAGGATTCTTGAGAAAAAATCTTCACATGGTCAAATTTTTTTCTATTAGTCGTCTAATATATTTTTTTATACTGATACCAAATTAACTTTTTTTATTTTTTATTATCATATATATCTTATAAGACATGGCGTAGACTAATTTTTTTTTATTTTCTCTTAACTATATATACAATAGTTGTTTATATTCAGTCATATTCAGTGACAAAATAATAAAAATATTAATTTAGTCAAAGAAAAAAATATGATCATCTTTTTTCCCGCGTAATTTAAATGCAATTCGAATATAGATTCATTTATTTATCTCAATACTTGGTAATAAAAAAGTGTTTAAACCATAAAAAGACACCAGTTCAAGTCAAAACCTTTCTAACAAAACCAAATATAATAACATTGACTTATTCTATCGGATAAATATGATTGGAAGAACATTTTTCTAATTCTCTTAATAATATAGATTAATCGATTTAAATTTGGAAACTAATAATTCATCTACTCGAAAAAAAAAAATTTTTTTTTAGTGTATTATTAAGATTTTTATTTTTTGAAAAAAAATTAACTGAGGTAGTATAAAATTAAATTTGCAACAGTATATATACATATACATAATGATAAATATTATGTATTACAATTTAATATTTAATTATTAACTGAATGTACACGCATAAAATATTTAATAATAATTAATAAGAAATTAAAAATTCATGCATTTTATTTATATATGTAATAAAACAAAATTTTGTAATCGTTTTAAGCGTATATTTGTGAATTGAAAAAAAAAAACCGTTAAAAATAGATTGCACTAGCAAAGTTATAGAATTGGGAACATATGCAAGCAAATTGTATGAACTAGCTCCTGCTAAAAACACCCGGTAGATTTTTGCAAAGGTAAAGAGTAATCTTAGAGTGTTGTGTTGGGGAGCGCGTGCGCGACCGCTTGGACGCAACACTCTTCTAGAGGAACGTGTACGTCCTCAGAGGTAAATGATATAAAAGTACATGCGAGTAGCAGCAGCAACAGCAACAGCAGCGTGGTTTAGTGCAAAACCGGCATGCGAAATTCTACCAATGGGGCACATAGGCGGGAATCAGGGGGGCGCCCACGTGGTGTACCAACGGCCAATCAGTGGTGTGGACTTGCGGATTTCACGCTGTTGAGCGTCGTGTCGTCGATGAAAGAAAAAAAATAAAAAAAAATAACAAAAAAACAAAAAAAAACGAGTTCGCATCGTATCGTGTTTTACTAGAGTCTGAGCTAGCTGACGCGAGGCAGCCGTGCTCGAGCCAGAAGAGCTGGAAGGAGAGTCCAGGGTGTACTGCTCCACGACTCTGAGTCTTTAGCGGTTCTTCGTTCTCGACGTTTCCACACTGTTATCCGAGTTTGTTTGCTGACTGAGAAAATAGGTAGACTTGATTTTTCGCGCGCTCAGCTTATTAATTCCTGACAAGTGAACAAAACTGGTGGACGCATCAGTCACAAAAAAAGTGCGCGGGAAACATCAGTAATAAAAAAATTAAGGAAAACAAAGACTATTAAATATTACGAATTGAAGGAAAGAAAAAATATTTTAGAGAAAAGGAAAAAGAGGGATAGAAAGAGAGAAAGAAAGAGAGAAAGAAAGAGAGAAAGAAATACAAAGAGAGAGAGAGAGTAAGAGAGAGGGAGAGAGAGAGTAAGAGAGAGGGAGAGAGAGAGAGAGGAAACAAACAAAAGAAAACCTATAAACATTCATTCGTTACCAAGTTCATAACGGCAATTAAACGGTACGTGTAATTTCACTGACAGCAAGATTAAACGCAATTGCAGAAGCTCAAACTAATCAGCAATAATTTTAAAAGTGATCTATATTTTTATAAAATAAATCAAAACGTTTTCGTGTTCTAATATAAAAAATAATCGTATTCGTGAAATTTGTTATTAATTGCAATAAAAAAAAAAAAAAATAAAAAAAAAAACAAAATCGCAAAAAGCGGTTCCTCTTAGAAGCAATACATAACGAGCTTTGTGCCTTCTGCTCGATTGCCAATCGTGACAGTACTATCGTTAATATCACTCGTGTTTAAAGTTTGTATATGCGCGCGCGTGGCTATATCGTGGAGGCAGTTAAAATAGTAAACGGCGACGGTGAAGAATAAAGTGGTGGAGGAGGAGGCGAAAGAAGACGATAGAGAAAATAAGAAGAAGACAGCATATCAGTGGTAGAAAATAAAATATTGGTGGAACTGAGAAAGAAATAACGTTCACCACACAATCACCAAAAGGACGTCACGTTTATCTTTAGCAAGCCACGTGTCCGAGGATAAGCTCGGAAAAACCGTCATCATTGCGTCTAAAAAGCAACCCCAGGTTCAGCAGTCGACCACCCCGACTACAATGTCGAAATTATACGTGGGTAATTTACCCGCGGAATGCAATGAAGCTGGTTTGCGTCAGTTGTTCCAGGAACATAATTTGTCGTGTACAACGATACTTGTTAAACGGGGTGGCTATGCTTTTGTCGATTGCAACGACCAGTCTACTGCCGATCGAGCCATCGACAAACTTAATGGTAAGTTTTAATCATAACATATTCTATTTAATTATTTACTTAATTAAGAGCTTTGCTTACTGCTTTAATTTTTTATGCTGTTGCTTTCAGAATAATTTACTTAAGAAGAGGATCACTCGAAATTAATATATATATTTTTTTTTAATATGCTTTTTTACTGCTTTTTCTTTAATGCTTTCAGGAAATAATTATCAATAATTCAGCCGACGAATATTGGATGAAAATCTCAAGTCTTTCACTGAGGATAAAAATTATTTTTTATTGTGCATTAGTATCATCTTTGTTGATTTATTTTCAGGCGGCATATATATAAATATAAAAGACATGAATTGTAATTATTACACAAGTAATATCAATCATATGACAATGCTTAATACTTTTATATAGCTTACAAATTAGTGGCTTTACGACCTGACTGTTGTACAAAAATACATACGCTGAATTAATTTTTTTTTCTCCACATTATCAGTCGGTTCGCGCTTTTATTTCTCAAATAATAATAATTTTATTTGAACAAAATTTTCTACATTTTTATCATAATAATAGACTTGTCAAAATTTAACATTGTATCAAAAAATAAAAGACATTTGCATCCGTGCGTGCTTACTAACTTACATTGACGTACCAACACTCATACAGATCGTTCGTCGTACACGGAACAATCTTCTTTGATGCTGTGCTTCATAGTAGTCAGTCAGAAATATATGTACATATATATGTATATATTAGCATAGCTCCATTTGCTTTGAGAACCCCTTTTGCATGGCCTCGAGAACGTTTCCGCCGAAAAAAAGACAGCCGGTTTGTCGTTTCTTTCGTAGCTTAAATAATCCATGCAAACAGACTCAGTTGTACTAGTATAAATTATACTCAAATTTATTTGACTAAAATTTATCAGAAAAATAAAAAAATCACAAAAAAAAAAATAATCATTAAAGAAAAAAAAAAATGATTTTTTGTTAATTTTGTATTTTTTATTGATTACGAATACATGAGTGAAGAAGTAGTACAAGCCGGCCACGTGGTGAGAGTAAGACGCATGATCAAAATGGCGGCAACTGCTATACTCGTTTCTATTCTCAAGGTCACGCGCATTTTACCGTGTATAGATAAGCTATATGATGAAATTAGTAAAGCGAGAAAGAAATAAAGAAAAAAAAACCTTTATCATTTAACATTGACTATCACTAGTTTTCGTAATGATACGTTGATTATCGTGTGATAATCCTAAATAAACATTTTGTCATATTTTTTAAATAAAAAAAAAAAATAAACCAATTTGATTGAAATCTTTCCTGTTAACGTTACTAAAAAGATATATTTTTTTATATGAACAATAAGTATACTTGATAAAATTATAGATAAAATGATTTTTTTTGTTTCGTATAATATCAAATACCAACATAATACACGGTTTAAATTTTTTTATCTTCGAGTTATTTATGATATATATTAAGATACACGGTCAAGGTTACGTGCTAGAGAATGTAACAGGTCGATTCACATTGACGTTTAAATAATTTATGACAAAAACAGATCTATTAAAAATTATTATTATCACTATTATTATATTATAAATAGATAATTTCAAAGTAACGTGAGGTATAATCGTGAGCCCTTAAATTATTTCGACACACTTTTTACATATTTTACGTAAAAAGAAATTTATAAGCCCGTGACTACTACCTAAATCTAGAACATGGTTTCGTACGACAGAGACAGAGAAACAGGCGTGGTAACTGAGTACTTATGACATTGAATACTAACATACTGAATAATATACATATGTACATACATATACATACATAGTTTGTCACACATAATAAGTAGAAAACTAACCAACTAAACAACGACGGTCATACAATAACAAAGTAGGCAGAATAATAAAATTCTTGGCCAAACTACTAAAGAAACAGAACGAATTGAAGAATGAATCATATATATATATATATATATATATATACATGTAGAAGTAAATACCCCTCCTGATTTTTATTATGTAATAAGAAACATTTTCAATGAACAATAAATATGTAACAATATAATTACATAGCATGATGCTTGGTGCGCTTTTTTTCATTCCTAATGCGTGTAACATCCTTGTATTCCTGTCCTCATTACACTGAGCGAAAAAAAAAATAATTTTAATAAGATAAATATTTTTAATGATTATCAATAAAATGTATTTTTGTCCAAAAAATTTTTCTAACTCGAAAAAAACTGTCGCATTTAAATTTATAAATATAATTTATTTATTGAATTAATATCAAACAATTATTAATAAATTATTTAATGAAGAAAATATTTATTTTTCTGCTCAGTGTAAAAATTAGTAATTATTGCTTTTATTTTACTTAAATATTTGTATTGCTTTCACCAATTATATTTTACGCTTACGGTAGTATAAAAAATTAACTTATAATATTTGTTAAGGGTAATATTAGGTAAAAGTAAAATAAGTGATAATTTTTTTTATTAAGCAAAGCCAAAACAAACAAATTTATTAACATCTCGTTTGATGTAAAGAGCTAAGAAATTAGTATATCATAATAACAACTGTAAGATGATCTCTAAAACTCCCACGGAGCGAGTTTCTAACCGTGAAAAGTTTCAGAGACAATAAAACAAGAATTAAAAAAAAAAAATGAAAGTGTAAAGAGACTAGCAAACTAAACTATTCGGAAGTCTTGAAAACGGCTGTGCTATGTAAGCTTTGTCGTGTAAAAAGAAAAAAAAAACGAGGGAGAAGGATACAAAGTACAAAATTTAGTTCTAACTTGATGGCCAGAAGGCCAAAACTAGTTTGGTAGGTTAGGTTTTAGATCAACTCCTGGACCAGCTCATACACTATACACACAACATAATATAACACAAGGTATTCGGTGTTCAGTATATATCTACATCACATACATATATGTCGGTATTGAGTCACAAGAGCACCGATCTTTCCGGCTTTGTAGTACTCATACTTTTATTTATCATATTCATTCTCCTCTACTCTTATTCTCCGTCATCGTGTGAATCTCCCACACACGCCGACCCTTTTTAAAGACACATATAGCGTAGAGAAGAGCCTTCGAGGTCGAGAGTCAGACTCGCGAGACAACAGGAAACTGCTGCATTCTTCCGTCCCCAAAGTATATATATATATATATATATATATATAATACAGTAAAGTTATTTCACTCAAATCAATATATATGTATTATCAACTCCATAGAAATGTTAATATAATAACCGTATTTAAAATAATAAATGTCAATGTGCTAAATGTTAAAAAAGTACGTTCGTTTATTAGCATAGTCGAATGATGTTTATCAGAGGGTATAACTTTGAAATAGGCTCGTCGAACGCGCAAACCACATGACCGTTCACCATTTTCTCTCTCTATCTTTCTACTCTCTTCTAAAAAACAATTTTTATTATTTCTTTTTTTAATTCCGTCTTTCCTCTCTACTTCTTTACCTTCATTTATCCACGCACCTGTGTAAGACACATACGTACACGTGGTTATAAAATACACAAGCAACACACCAAGATACTTGTGAGTGTCGACACCCGCCCTCTGCGTCGACTAGACGAGCAGATGCCCCTAGGAATACATTATTCCGCTTCTAAAACGGGCAGCTTTCATGTTATGTCTACTTTTACGAGCAGAGACCAATGGGTAAACGTCTTTCCCAAACAAAACATTCTTTTTCGAACCATTATTTTTTTTTTGCAAAACTTCAAGTTTTTTTATTATTTGTAAATCATTAACGTTAAAGCTTTTTCTATCGATATTACTGCAATAAATTAATTAACTGCATTTATTATTATTAAAGTTACACGAAAATAATTTTACAGTAGAAATTACTCAAAAACTTTAGGTAACGGTATAACAATTCATTATTTTTGCTATACCACATATGAATATTTCTGACTTATCAAAAAATCGATTGCTTTATTCTAATATTTACAATAAAAAAAAACTAGGTCTGATAGAAGATGTATCAATTTAAATTTAAAAATTACAACTTTTTCGATACTTTGTACTATACAGCATAGTAATTTTATCAAAAACCTTTTAGGTTCGAGTCTATTCGGAAATATTCGGCTCTTTTCGTTCATTCTATTACTGATAGGTTAGAATGAATTACGTGACGTATTGAGGCGTAAGCAAGCATCTCTATGTATAACATCTCGTGAATTTTCTTTGGTATTATAACTATAGATACGTATTAAAATGCTTATGAAATTTTGAATAAATTTCGTAGATTGACTGTTTTTACTATCGCGAACGGTGATTTATTTAAACAAATATATTATAATTTATTTTACAAAGTTAACATGCTTATACTTTGTAGTTACGAAGAGATTGCATATACGTTGAACTAATGAATGCACTTAACCAATTTTTTTCGGCTTTCTTTTAATTATAATTTTTTTTTTTAATTTATTACTTTTATTTTATTTTTTATGAATACTTAAACAGTTATTCTAGTTTACCATAATCATTTACGATGAAGTTAATAAAAATTTCTGAAGTGAAATTCAACCTGTTGCTTTGTCAAAGATATAATGCACATTATAAATTCTGTTCCGTGTATTTGAAAAATTTTCATGTTATCGGTCATTTTAACCATAGTTTCAATTGTTCTCATGATACTATTACTATAATAATTCTTCCATAAATTTTTTATGTAAAAAATACCGTAACATTATTTGCGTGTATATCGTACGAAAATAAATTTTTTTATTTATTTAATCTTTTTTTTAATATATATTATTTTTGTTTTGTTATCAAAAATTCGCGTTTTAAAAGCTTGGGTCGATTGTCACGTGCTACAAGTCGAGCTCACCTGCTCTCTGCGAAAAAAGTTACCCGCCAACGGGCCACCGGATAACGAGAAGATAAAAGACTTTAAACTCACATCATGAAAAATTTAAGATCTTCTGGCGATAAAATTATATTCATTAGTGTTTTATAAATAAAAAAAAATAATAACAATAAACCAACTTCATTATAAATTTTAACTGTCTTAATTCCAATAAAAATAATTTTTAATTTTAAAAAATATAAATTTACTTTCATAGTATTAACTATATTACTTTTTTTTTTCAATGTCATTGTCAAGTGAATAGTAAAATAATATAAAAAATTGAGCACCGCTGATGGTACAGAGCTCGACAGAATTAATATAATATATGTAGTTTCAGTGTAAAAAGTGTTTGCGCGTCCGCAAGGAGGAAGTGCTATCTTTAGTCATGGGACTGAGTAAAGACGAATGAGAGAGAAGTGAGAAAGTAGAAAAATGTATAGACTACGCGCATATATTTATATGTATATACATATATAAATATACATACATATGTATGTAATTACAGATGTATAAGAATGATGATGCTTCTAATTCATGTTCTCTTCCATCCAACCTCACACATAAGCTTGAAGAACTTGTCGGTGGGTGATATTTGGTTGTTGGTTCTGAGTACTCCCTCAATTCCTCTGGCATCTTCACCCCACCATCAGCAGTTCACTAATGTTTCCATCCCTCCTCATAGACATCTGCCTCTTGCACTCACTCACCATCATTTCGCGATATTTTTTCTTTCTTTCATTTGTTGAAGAACAACCTCAGTGACACGTGTTTGCTTTAGATACCCGGGCATTGACTTTCAGCAAATAACACCGACTAAAATCATTATAAGTAGCTATAGTATGCAGGCTTACTACACAACCTAAATTTTAGTATATATAACTTACAATCTAATATTTATTAAATATTACTTCATTTTATTTTCCGAACAGATAATAAATTTCGTTATTTATAAATATACATACTGTTAAATTTATTAAACTAATTTTTTTTTCGTGTGCTATATTTTAAATTTAAGTTAGTTACATTTTTTTTATCAACTTATTAAAAGTTTTACAAATCATTGAATTTACCAAAACTGCATTAAAATGAATTAAAAGTTATTAGTTTTATTCATCGAGTATTTTTTTACTTTTATTCACATCATAATTTTTTTCTCAACTCTTTCTCACTTTTTCTATCTCTCGTCATGTCTTTCTTTTAGTCTTTCTTTTACTCTACTCGCCATTCATGGGAACGACACATCACATCGGGTCGTTGCGGTCCAACGAGAGAATCGCTTGTGGCCCAATCGTCGTTTTACGACTTCCGGGTGAGATCAACATCACATCTCTATATTCACTCTTTATAAAAGGTCCTTCGATTACGATGACTAATAATTAATCAAGTGTTTAAGAAAATTAAGTACTTTGCATTTATTCAATTTATAATATATTAAATTTTTTTTTTAATAGAGTTGTTATCACAAGATATTTTAAATTGATTATAAAATAAATATGTTAATTTTTAAATGCGCAATGCCATTGAGTAGGATAAGATTTGCTTTACAACAGACAGGTGTCAACGAACCGTGTATATATTCTTAATTCATATATGTATATATACATATATATGTATGTATAAAATTCCTTTATCTTCATTTTTACTTTTTACTTTCCTTTTTTTTTTTTTTTCATTTAGAAAACACCTGCCAAGTCTTGCAAGACGATAAGTAGTGACATGATTCAAAAATTTTTTTCTTACCTATGAACGACAATCTTTGTTACCACAAGCAATAATAAATGAATGTATAATAGAATTTAAAGTGATAAAAAAGTGTACGAGCCTGACAAGATCAGAGCAATTTTGATTAGTAAGAAAAAGTTTGTCATTTCACGAATTGTCTGGTTGTTTCTTTTTTTTTTTTTTTTTCAACTATGCTTAGTTTTGATTTGAAATTAGGACACATGAATTTAGTTGCCAACAGTGAAAAAAAATGGTATATATATATGTATGTATTTGAAAAGAAGCGCGAGAATAATACTACAAATTCTGGAGAAAGAAATGTTTAGAAAAGAAAGGCGACGTGCAGCTCGACATCGCAGAGAAATCGCAATAGCAATGGTTGTCATTAATCTTCGAACGGACGGATATTATTTTAATTCTCGAGTCGCGGTCTCGAGTCGGTTTCCGAGAATATCGGCTTTTGTCCCTCCGCCGACGACTTAAACTTATAAAGAGAGAAAGAGAGAGAAAATTGACCGAGTGATTTAATCTACGAATAGCAACCACATCTTGCTGGCCCATCGGCGCGCTACCTTTTTATTTTTATTTTATTTCATTCTTCACTAAACGGAGAACGAGTTACTCGATTGCTTGTGTGTAAATAACATGCACTACTCATTTACCAGTTGTTTATTTTTCTCTCTTTTTCGATTATTTTTATAGCATTTCGTTATCATTAATGTGATTACTAAGACTTGAACTTTGCACACCAACTACAAAAAAAGTTTATCTTTTTTGACGGCACATATACGAATTAATCCCATTGACTAAATTGCACACTTCAAGCGCGAACGCGCTGTGTGTGTCTTACGAACGAAATTACTTTTTCTGTTAATTCACTTACACGTTAAATCATCTCTATACTTTTCTGATTATACTAAAATGGTTTTAATTGTGTACTAGTACAAAGACAATTTATTAAGAAATAATTTCGATTCAGAGTTAAGTCAAATCATTATTCTCTTGATTTGAAATAAACTATTTTAATTCAAGAAACCAGTGCTGTCAATTGTCGTGTACGAATCTTTGGAAGCACGATCTCGCGAAAAATATAAAAAATTTGTCCAACTTTTTTTTAATTATCAATTACTGACAGCAGCACCAATCTTACAATAGGATTGAAAAATCGGCGTCTAAAAAAAAAGGCAGAATATATTTTTTTAATTTTAAATGATAAAAATCAAACTGAAAGAAAAAATCAAATTAATAATTTTAAAGTTGAATAAAAATTGACAATAAAAAAAAATTATAATGAACAATTCCACTGAACTCTATTCTGTATCTAAAATAATTTTTGTTTTTAACTTATCGGTTTATATTTTACATTATTTACTGCGTTACGCTATCGAAAAATGTGAAAAACAAAATACATAAATATATATATATTAAGGGGAATCAAGGTTATCCGGTTAACTTTAAATGTGTGACGAAGATAAGATGATAATACAGAGCTCTAACATCTGAAGAAAATAAATATTAAAATCTCTCGTTTTTTTATCCACATGGCCTTAATAGAATCAATGTACTTATTAAAAATTAAAAAAAAAACATTAATTATGAATTGAGGTAATGGTCAAAAATTAAAAAAAAAAAGTTAACTAATAATAATAATAATAATAATTAAAAGATAAAATGTGATCTAAATAAATATACTTTTTCGTTGATTTAGTCAGTTAACCTATCCGTTAAAGCATTCCATTATGCTGTTGTTGGTTCATATACTTTTTAGCCATGTGCTCTCACGCTGGGGACCCGCCGCCACGCAGAAGCGTTAGTAAAAAGCCCGCGAGAATAGAAGAGTATGTGGTAGAGGATAAGGAGAAGACAAAGAAAGAAAAAGAAAAAGAAATAACTATAGAGGGTTTGAGGAAGAACGAAATATTCCACAAGGCCAAACTCGCTTCACTGGAACAATTTTTATTAGTATACTGTTTGGAACGCGTCAAAGATGCTTTTAGTTTTTAAACCAAATACCGAGTTATCATAATGACAAAGCCCTCAATTTTATTTATTACCAGATAAAAATAAATTGTTTCCGCATTGCCGATTATTGTTGATGTTTCCCCACTTCCATGACCTTGACATCGATTTAAACAAAATTTTGCACACTTCAAACGCGAACGCCTTACACTGTAAAAAATAATTTGAAAATTACAATACAAAAGGTATTGAATTTTCATAACTAGATATTTGAATTGTATTTTCAATAAAAAAAGCTTCAAATTTAATGTACGTAATTTAATAATCAAGCTGGTATTTAAAATTAAGAAAAAAAATATGAATTTTAATAAACGTACTTAAAATTTATACTCATTCTTTAAATTTTCAAAGTAAGCATTGAAAATTCTAAGACACATTGAATTTTAATAATTCCATTTGAAATTTCATAATATTTATTTGAAAATTCAAATACTTGTATATGAAATTTCTGCGCGTGACGTGCTGCGCGTTCAGTAATCAAGGATTGTGTTTTAATACTAATTAGTTAAATATATAATAAATTTGAGTAATGTGAGCGGTGTACATCAGACTTTATTGTTGTAAAGTTTTTATTTCCTCGATAATATAAAGTAAATAAAACTTGTGACTGAACTGAACATCATTGACAGTATATGTACTGTATACAGTATTAAATGTGATATAGCATAATGCTAATAAACATAATATAGTTTTATAGTGATTTAAATATTAAAATGTGATTTAACTCTAAAATATTTATTTAACTTCTACTTTTTTAAATGTTTAAGAAAAAAAATATAATTACCCGCTATATTAAATTATATTATAACAATGGTTAATAAAAAAAAAAAAAAATTATAACGTTGTTCATAAGAAATTGATGACAGCTTACAAAATTTTGAAGTTTTGTCAATAAACATTTTGTTACTTAACATACCTAATAGTCTTTAATTTCCATGTAACCATACACTGTTAAAAAAATTGTTTGAATTTTTAAAACATTGTATATAACGCATTAAACACATACAATTGTGTTTGAAATTTCATTGTAACGATCGTATAGAATTTAAAATACTCGCTTTTGAATTTTCAAATAAACGCTTCAGATTTTCATATACATCTATATGGAAATTAAAAAGAGAGAATCTGAAAATTAAATGCAAGATATTTGAATATTAAAAAAATTGTATTTGAAAATTCAAAACGAAGTATTTGAAAATCCAAAGTGTTGATTTGAAAATTCAAAAGCATGTATTTTAAATTCTATATGAAATTAGTAATGAAATTTCAAGCACAAACGTATGTGTTTATTGCGTTATATATAATGTTTTGAAAATTCAAACAATTTTTTTAACAGTGTACGATCGAAATTATTTTTTCGACTAATTAACTCACGTTAAATCATCTCTACACTTTCTGATTACACTAAAATGGGTTAAATTTTATACTAGTACAAGGACAATTTATTAAGAAATAATTTCGACCGAGTATTAAGTCCGAGAGTAATAATAATACAATCAAAGTAATAATAAAAAAATAGATTATTAATAATTATTAGAGCGATTGAGGTGTGCACGTTTAGAATTTCTAACATTTTTTTTTTTATCCAAGATAACTTTGGTATAATTATATCTGTCTAATAAATTCAATTATTTATGCATTTAATATAAATAATTAAATAATAATAAAACATGAGTTATTTAGAGTTACTGCTAAATTGGCCGTATTCGACATTGGCCTGGAATGCGTAAACGGAAACCTGTTCTCAGTCTCATTCTCAGTATATTTAAACACAAACTATAAAATCATTAATGTCTCATAATAGACAAGTTAAAATGTTGAATAATAATAGCAATAATTGTATAAAAAAATAATAGTATTATTTAAAAAAAAAAAAATATACGTTAAAAAAAAGGTATCAACTAATTAATTAGTATATCGTTATAGCCCTGGTGTCTGGTGGCGTCGACTATAACAAGTTAGGGAATGACCGGAAACATCGTTAT
Source organism: Microplitis manilae (assembly GCA_030273425.1). Classification (NCBI taxonomy): domain Eukaryota; kingdom Metazoa; phylum Arthropoda; class Insecta; order Hymenoptera; family Braconidae; genus Microplitis; species Microplitis manilae. The sequence goes on from CP092722.1 coordinate 9,091,463, forward strand.
GTGGCTCGCGATGAAATTACTGCGAGTTCTCTGAACTGATGAGGAATCGTGAATCGACGCTTCACTTAAACTATATAGTATAGTATATACTAATGCATAGGAGTAAAATAGAGCCTTTCTTTATACTAGCTAAGCCTAAGCATAAGGACAGGTCAGAGGGAATATATAATGTAAGGAGAAGGAATATAATATTAGGTAGCTTACGCATTGAAAGCATGTACCTATACATATATGTATGTATATAATATAATATAAACTAAATTCATATTCGACTTATTTCTAATACAAATACACTACCTAGTGTAGTGTCGTAGTTTTGAGTTTAGGGGAGCACTAAAAAGACCTTGAGTTCCCTGGGCCCCAACCGGATGATGTCGACCTAGTACTGACCCACTATAAAGGCACTTGCTATCCTGCTTTTTCACCAGGACGATCTAATACTACCCTCTCCTTCGGAAGAGCCCGCTAACCTACTCTGGCAAACACCGGCTCTCCAAAAACTCGCTTCGTTTTTTCCATCTCTCTTCCTCTTTTTCTTTTTCTTTCTCTTGATCTCCCCCTTTTTCATTCACCCTCTCTAAATCTTCTCCCTCTTCTCTCTAAGCCACTCACTCTCGCCTTTTTTATCCCCAGCTAGCTCTCCAATACACCCTCAAAATAACGTCTGTGTACTTTACTTCTTTCTATCCATCCATCTTTCTTTATATACTTCTTTTATAGTCTCTCTTTCTCTTATGCACACTCATAGAGATAAGTGTGCTTGAGAGAATAACCAACTAGTAGTATAGCATAGCAACTGCTGTTTCTGCATTTCTTACCTTCAAACTCTATACTCCAATATATATATATATATATATATATATATATATATATATATATATATATATGTATAACGGGTGGCCCAATAACTTGCAAATTAACTTTAATGCTTGTATATTATTTATTTTACAATCTTCTTTAAATATTATTTAACGACAAACATTTTTATTTTTCTTTTATCTACCGTGAGTTAAATTCACTAATACCGCTTGTTAGACGATTCGAAAAATCGTACATTCCAATTTTTAGTATACTGTAAGTTTATTTTTATTATGAATACGTGGATAGAGTAAAACAAATTTCACAGTGTATTAAAATATAAATTGTAATCAATGTCGTCGGTTCATTTTCGAAATATAGGGGAACGGTGTGCTACATAAGACACCATTGTTGAGACAAAAAAAAAATTATTTTTTGTTAAAAAATGCTTAGTTGGTAGAAAAGAATGGGGCAAATTGATGTGCCTGGGTAGTGCGGTTAATTTAAAATTTTCAGTAAAAAACAAAATTAATTTTTCTTATGTTTATTTTTTTATTGAATACTGGTGAAAAATTGACTCTGCAGCAAAATTGATCACTAATCGAATTTTTTTTTCACAAACTACGCATAAATTTTTCAAAAATAATAAAAAAGAATAACTGGTAATTAACAAAAAAACTTTATTTTTTATCAGTGACCCATTTTACCCCGGAGTTAACTCTTTTCAATTTTCAATAGCAAGACAAAAATTGAAAAAAAAAAAACAAAATTTTTTTTTTGGTACTGAAAATTTGAAACTGCCTGCTGTCTCTGAGCTTATCAACTTGCCCCATACTTCTCTACAAGCAGCATTTTTTACGAAAAAAATTTTTTTTTGTCTTCAGAATTTTGTGTCATTTTGTCCCAGTGTTTATTTTGTCCTGCTTTCACATAGAAATAATCAATTGAATATAAATTATTATAAACTTTTAATTTTAATGAACAATATAAGAAAAAAATAGTATACTTCTATAAAATTTCTTACCCTGTATAAAACTTAATGTAAACAATAATCGCAAAGAGCATCGATTCCTTGGTCAAACAGAATAATTAATTAATCTATTTCCTTACTTGTAATAAGTAGTACATACACCATAAGCTCTTGAATGCAACAATACTACAAGTAATTTGTAAGAGTACCTAAATTAACAAAAAAAATTTTCGAGTTCTTGAAATAATTAATTTTATTTAGTATGGCAATAAATTGACAGTACAGTTCAAAAATGACTGATAATTAATATAGATTTAATTTAAAAAAAACTTAAAGTACTATGAACGAGAGTAAACTCCCGCAAACGGGTAATTCTCTCTGTAAATCTGACCCAATAAAAACCATACGAAATATTTACAAAAAAAAACCTGTTGCACATTGAGGCTACTTGCATAGAAACACTTGCAAATATTGTTATAATATCTTGGGGTTGGTTTATAAGGGGACAATTTGATACGGATTGTTTCTGAGTAGCAATATAGTGGTAGTAGTAGTAGTTATCATATTTTTATATGTACTTCTATTTATTAAATAATCATTTCTTTATTTTTTTTATTTTTAAGCCGCTCATTTTATTCATTTTAAATTTATTCAAACTTATAGAATGCTTGTTCATTCAATTAGCTTTAAATTTTTATATTTTATTATCATTTATGTAAAGTAATTTATTATTTACGACTAATTATTATTAAAACATAATTTTCCTATTTTATAATTTTAATATTTTATTTAACAAATAACAAGTAAATTTTATACAACTAAATACAAATAAATAAATAATAAATTATTAGCAGCTGGCTGATGGTTTGAAAAAAAAAAAAAATCTAAAAGACTAGTAGTTCCTTTTTTTCATTCTTTATAACAAGCAGAAAAAGAAAAAACAACGTTAAGTTTTGCCCGTTAGGCATTAGAGCTCTAGAAAGATGCAGAAAGCTAGTGACCAAGACCACAGATACGTTCACATAACCTCTTGATCCTGATTAGAATATGAGTAGAGCTCAACTAAGCAAGTAAGGTTGTACTTAGGTATTCCTGCCCCTTGTTTCTATACTAAAGCTTGGCCACTCATTTGCTCTCTTTTTTATTCTTGCTTATACTACTTCAGCCATTGCTGCTGCACGTGCAGCTTCCCGAATACACCCGGAAGCAAAGAAGGTTTTCCGGTTCTGCATAACACATCATAGTAAACCGGTAACTACTGTATGCACACAAGTTGCTTTTCCATGAGAAACGGCTATTTCTTTTCTTCATTACACTCAACTGACCACTGGTCTCCGCAGATTGTTATTTATTTGCATTATAAATAAAAAGTTATTATTTCCTATATTTATATTTTATCATACGATATTTGAATTGAATTAAATATTTATTTTTATTAAACAATATGAAACTTATAATTTTATGATTTTATCAAATATTTTTTTTTTTTTCTTTTAATATACATGTCTTTAATAGCAACGAGAAATCTGCAGTCACTGCGTGACTGCCCAAATATCACTACTATATTAATTAAATATATACAGAAAAAAAAAAGGATTTTTTACTGCAAAAAGTTTTTACTTGCACCAAGAAACTTAATATATTATAAATTGAATAAAAAAAATTTCTTGGAGCGAGAAAATATTTTTTTGCTCAAGAAATAATCTCTTGCGTCAAGTAATTTTTTCTAGTTTTAAATAAATTTTTGTTTTCAATTCACAATGCAAAAAATTTCTTGGGGTAAGTAAAAATTTTCTTTAGGGTAGTAAAGATTTTTTGCGTCAACGAATCCTTTTTCTTCTGTGTGCACTCTTTTGGCTTTAAGAAGCTCCCTAAAACCAAAAGGGAGTATAAAAATTTGTCATTTTAGAATTCGTAACGCGATATAAATAATATAGTTATGTATTAAGTGACATTTCGTCATATTTCGTGACTGAATAATTAAAATATTAATTTATTTAAAAAAAATAAATACGATCGTCTTTTTCCCGCGTAATTTAAATGTAATTCGAATGAGATAGACAAATCGATTTATCTCAATACTTGGCAATAAAAAGAGCTTAAACTATGAAAAGGCACAAATTCAAGTTAAGACCTTTCTAACGATATCATTTTTAATAACATTAACCTATTCTGTCATATACACGGAGAGAAATGTCAAGTGAATATGCCTATGCAGCGCAATAATATTTCCATTACTCTATAGTTTGTGTCTCGCCGCTCTTATACACAAACTATGGAGTAATGTAATTATTACTGTGCTGCATAGGCATATTTACTTGACATTTATCTCCGTGTAGATATGCTGGGAACAAAATTTCCTTTATTCTCTTAATCATATAGATAATGATAAACACAAATATATAACTAGGTCTAGAACTGGAAGGTAAAATTTTTCTCTCTTTTGGACGGAAAAATGGCGATGCCCTTATTTTTATCACTTATTTCGATGAGATCAAAGTAAATTTATTAGGATGCGGGTGCAATATTTAAAGTATTTTACTTAGAAATTTATCAAAGTTAATTATTTTTATCAGTTTGACTAACAATTATTTTAATATTATTTTCAGGATATATATATTTAGGATCTGCACTGGTTGTAGAACCATCAGTTGCGAGTGGATCAAAAAAACGGTGAGTTGAAAAAATAATTTATAATTATAATAATCAAGTGAAATTTCATATTTGGCGCTAAATCGCACGTAAACATGAATTAGTACAGACCCGCACTATTACAAAAAATTCAAAGATTTAAACTATAGAATTGCAGATAATGATAAAAAGTAATATTTTATTTTTATTTTTATTATTCAGCCAAATTGAACAAAGTAAGGTGTAGATTTAAAAAAAAATTTTTTTTTATTATATTTATATATTATCTTCATATATAACATTTAATGATTATTTATCACTGGCAGATACTTATCTTGAACAAAATGCAGTAGTTGAGAATTTTTGTAGCTCTCTTAAGAGGTTAAAAAACATTCAAGTATCGTAAGAATTACTGTTGTTCTAATAACGATATTTGGGAGCCGCTGGTGCAACAACGATCAAAACGCGGCTTCCTCCCTCTCTGGTTTGCGAACCAAGCGTTCGAAAAAGCGTGGCACCTGCTTTTTTCTGAGCTACTACTACTATACTCTTCATATTCCAAAACTAATGTAAGGGCGAGTAGTAATATATATGTAGCTGCATGAATTTGAAAAAAAAAATAAACGACAAAGAGCCAGTCGTAGTTCGCTCGTGCCACACAACTGCGATCAATTATTTCTTTTTCATTCCTATTTAATCCTCAACTTAATACTGACTCTTTTTTATTGTCCATTTTATGCCGACGAAAAAAAACTTGAAAATTATTCAAATTCTCATTAATTATATTTCATTTGCAATATATTATATAATTACTTCTAGCAATTAAAAATATTTCCGAAAAAATCAATTATTTATATAAAATATTTTTTGCATTCATCCAGTGGAAAACAAATTATGTACTAACAAAAAATTTGCCATACGGTGATACTCGAAATGGAAAAACAGATTTTTTATTTTATTATAAGAATTAAATTATACACTGAAAAAACAAGTGTGGTTATCGTAACTATCTAAAGTATTATAACTATGGTAGATAGTTGTCATGACAAAACGCATCGCTGAATGGGCAATACTAAATTACTGCATCAACTTTATAGTAAGATATATCTTCAATTTCAAATGAAACTATTTTAAATTCAATCATACACTGTAAATATTAAAATAAACTATCCTTTGGAGTGAATTTTACTCCAAGAGGATTAAATAAATACACAGTCATCCACTACGCATCACTCCAGATTCGATCCCTGTTCACTTCGCAAATTTTTTACAATGTACTATTTGGTGTTAATCTCTATCCTTAGTATTGCTGTTTTAACGATTCATATTCATTGATTTCTATTATAGCAATCTATATTGTTAATATAGCAATATGTATTACCGTAGCTACCATGTATGTAGAAGTTGATTTAACAAAATATAGTTCAGGTGATATAACAATCTAAACTTTACTACGTAAATAAAGTATTACTATATCAACAATGTACAATTTTTCAAACTGTAGATGGTTTCTAGTCTAACGCTATTGCTTTTACAGCAATAATTTTTTTTCAGTATAAATAAATTTTAAAATTATTGAAATTATCGCTTTAGCAAGAGTAACACGATATATTTAAAAAAAATTTAGTTATCACGCATCATTCGAGTCATTAGAATATAAAGCCGTAGAATTTTTTTTCCGAAGCAATATTAAATTTGCAAAGCTATCGAAAAAATTTTAAAAAATTTTTAGAATTTTTGAATTCATTTTGATAAATCTATACTTCATTCTGTCTGCCGGATGGCATATTTATTTTAATTATTTTTTTTGCCCTTTCATACAAATTTTTTTGTCATGTTATTCTTATCTTATTCAAAAATACATATGTACAATAGATATGTATCGCTTAATTCTTTGTTATTCAAGATATAATCTTGTTAGCATTAATTCGCAAAATTAGTATGCTTGTAAATACATGGTGCAAATAATCTTGTAGATTTAAACTGTATCATTTAGAATCTTATAATTACCGAATATAAAATGCTTCATTAAGTATTCACCACGATTTTTTTTTATCAAAAATATAATATTTTTTTTTCTTTTACTATCATTGATAAATTGATTTTCGATTCAGATTATTTAAATTGACATATGCGTTTTATTTTCATAGTATCGTCAGTCCTGATTTTTTAAATAAATTATTAAAAAAGAAATAACAATAACGACTGAAGTGGTATAAAAAGACATATTGAATATCGAAGTAGTTAAAAAAATAAATAACATTAATAGATAACAATAATAGATAGAGCGAATATATACAGTATCATAACATGAATATAATAAGCAAGCTATTCGAACCAGTAGTTAAACTTGTATCATTTAATACATTAAGAGATAGAACTCATTCTGTTAGTTGGCTTCTATACAACTTTTCTTTCGCCCTCTCGACTATGCTACATTACCAATACATGGTTAAATGATAATTTCCATATAAGCCGATATGTTTGAAATCTAAAGCACAACCTGAACTACGAGAACAGGATGGACAATGAAAAGTAGATAGAGAGAAATAAGTTGAAAGTGGTTAACTGGCATTCGAGAACTAGTTTAAATTAGGGATTCGCCCTTTTCATTGAAACCAACGACACTGTCAGTGTATTCTATAGTTACTTTCTCACTCATTTTCTATCATAATTTTATTCGTTATGTACTATTTTGCTCAACTAAACATTCCGCGTGAATTTAGAACTGAGTGTGAGAACTAACATCAAAACTTTGTATACGTCAATCATGTGAAGTGAACTCTAACGCTTCATCCAAGTCAACTTTACACAATACAACTTTTAATATATTTAAAGTCTATTTTTTAACCATTAACTTTTTTTAACCCTTTAGTAAAGTATGCTGAAATATTTGAAAATAATATATTTTATTTTTAAAAAATACTTTTTATCAAAGAAAAACAATTTTTAATTGGAAACGATTTTATAGCGCTTCTATCTACTCAAAGAAAAATGAGTATAATTTTAATAGTCACTAGTATATTGTTGACATAAAATTACTATATTAATATTTATATTATTTATTAACCAGGATCATAATTTATTGAAAAATAGCATAATTTTTCATTTGCAAGTTTTCCAATTTGAATAACATACAAAAAATATATTTTTACACTCTTCTTCACCGCAACCTGTCAAGAAATTTTTTCTGAACTTAGACCATAAATATTTCTTACAGAGCATAAAATTCTCTAAAAAAAAGTCGTTTGCGACAAGATTTTCTAACAGATATTTTTATCACGTCATGAGTCTCAAAGCTCAATTTATATAAAAATTTGTCTTTAATTGCATTCAAGTGCTAAGCTTTTGACCGTATGAAAAAAAGCCAAAACGACAATTTTGTAGAACTCATTAAGCTTAGCAAATTCGTTGCATAGTACTTAATTCTGCTATCAATTACTCAACAGTTATGAGCTATTAAATATAAATTTCTAAATAAAGATATTAATAAATACAAACTAAAGTTTAAAATGCAAGTTTAAAGAAAAAATATTCACTAGCTGCTTTAAGAGCACATTGAAATTAAAAAAATCGAATCATACTACTTTTCTGAAAAGAGAAAGATTCACGGAAAATATAAATCAATTCTGTGTTTATAAATTTAAAATTTATTCTAAGGATTTTAAAACAAAAGCATTAATAATTTATCAACAAAATAAAGTTACCAATTATGATAACTATTATGAGTATTATTAATGAATTTCAGTTATTAAATTAGCCTAAAAAAAATGACTATTTATGTTTTATATAGTTTTCATTAACAAAAAAATAAAAATCTGGAAATCGATTAGAGTTGCGGGGTAGCCCCAAAACTTCCTGTTGTTTTCCTTGACGTTATCTCGGATTACATTGGTGTTTTTAAACTTAAAAACGGGCACGTATCATATTGAATTCGGAAAAATTAAAGACATCGAAAATAATTAATAAACAAGTGTTCTTAAGATTTTTATTCACGATTATGTTCAAAAAAGTCTATGTACTCAAGCAGAAATCTATATATAAGTGATTAATTTAAGGATTAAAATGAGTTTTGACTGAAATCAGTGCGTTAGTACAGTCGGACCTGCTTATAAGACTATATTGCTGTCTTTTTTATAAATCAGGTATCGCGATAGTTTGAGAGAGAAACTAATAGTCTTATAAGCAGGTCCTACTGTATATAAAATATCCGAGAAAATCGTTAAAAACGGTGTTTTTTCAAGTTTTTTTGTTGGCAATGTTATTTAAACTAAAGAACAACCCATATAAAATTTTTTTTCAATTCTTGAGCAAGCCTGCTCTCAAGATCGATAGGTGCTAGTGTCTTTTTCACGTATGCGTCTTATTGCAGATACTTGTGACTAGATTTAAATTGCAAGCCTAGTGCAAGCCTTACACAAGAAATTTGTGCCAGATTATAACTCAATTCTGGAGGAAGACTATAGTTAAAGATAGTTGCGCATGGCTTGCTCAAGACTTGCTCAAGGCTCGAATTTGACCGTGAACTTTGAGCAGATCTTGAGCAAGCCATACGTAAGTACCCAATGTAAGTTACTGGTGGAAGAAATGCGTCAGACACTGTTTCATTACACGTGTTCAAGATATCTTTAATATTCTTGTGGATAATATCATGAGAAAGACGTAGACAAATCTTGACATAGGTTTCTTGATACACGATCTTGCGAAAGACACATACGTAGAAAGAGATACTAGGAACTAGGGATCTTGCTCAAGATACTTACTCCAAAATCTTGCTCAAACACATGCTACTAGGAAAGTTGCAGTACATTATGTGGTGATCGATAGACACCATAAACATGACTTGGTATGATTTTGACCACATTTTAGTACATTAGATTATGATATATCCGGGTAAAATGATATAAAATTTTATGTTTTCAACTGTTCTTTGAATGTATTTTGATGTTCAATGTGGCAATCGGTGCGTTTTATTAAGTTCTAGAGCTGGCTAAACTGTGGAAATGATTGGTTCAGTCGTTTCAAAGATATTCGCGAAAAAATGTTTTTCTTATCATTTCTTTCTCCAACGTTATCTCTTAAACGGTTTAACTGATTGATATGGTTAAGGCGATAATCGACGCATTTTACTGAGTTCTAACGCTGATTAGATTTTGAAGTCGATTGTCCGAGTCTTTTCTGAGAAATTAAAAATAAATCTAAAATTAAGATTTTTTTCGTAACTCTCAAATATCTTCAAGTCTACTTGATCAAACGATCTAAATTTTTTGGGAAAGTTGTCGGCTGACAAACTCTTTTGATTGCCGGAAGAACCGTTGAAGTCAGATTATTATTTAAAAAATTATAAAAAGCTTACACAGACAGGCACAAGCACTCGGACATCATTCTGAAAATAGCTTCCTAGGAACTTCCTTTTTTTTTTAAATTTTCATTTTTAATAGCAAGAACTTAGAGAAAAAAATTTTAATAAAGATTCAATATCTTTGAATTATTTGCTTTTCAATAAAGTAGTATGAGTCGATTTTAAAAATTTCAATGTGATCTTAAAGCAGCTAGTAAAATTTTTATCTTCAAACTTGAATTTTGAACTTTAGCTTGTATTCATTAATATCTTTATTCAGAAATTTATATTTAATAGCTCATAACTGTTGAGTTGTTGATAGCATAATTAAGTACTATGCAATGAATTCGTTAAGCTTAATGAGCTCTACAAAATTGTCATTAGACTTTTTGCATACGGTCAATAGTTTAGCCCTTTAATGCAATTAAAGATAAATTTATATATAAATCCACCTTTAAGACTCATGGTGTAATAAAAATATTTGTTAGACAATTTTGTCGAAAGCGATTTTTTTTTAGAGAATTTTATGCTCTGTGAGAATTAATTATGATCTAAGTCGAGAAATAATTTCTTCACAAATTGTAATGAAGAAAAGTGTGAAAAAATATTTTTTGTGTTATTTAAATGGGCAAACTAGCAAATGACCTGGTGACCTCTTAAAATAGTAGTTAAGGGCTCAAATTTTGACCAAATTTTTTTTCCTACACATTCTACAGGATTTTTAGTCAACACCGTGAAAAAAAAATATTGCTTTGAATCGAAATACCCTAATATATATATATATATATATATATATATATATATATATATATATATATATATATATATATATATATTAAGTGGTGGTTAATAAATGTATTCATAACTTTTTTTAAAAAAGTTACAATACATGGTAACAAAGTTGAGTATCCATATGTCTGATGTGCAACCACGAGAAACTCAGGCGTGTGGAAATTCTGTACAGTAGCATAAAACCACACAATACAATGTAGACACGTGCGTGCATCATTATTGAAACTTTGCATGTGCATCGTTCGCAATGCAACATACCCTTGTTCACCATAAGCATCATCTGTACCCACCTTAAGTAACTTAAGGTATACATAACCACTTTTACAAGTTGTATGTAACATTTCAATGCATAATAGTAAGTACAAATATCTCGACAAGTATACCACAGCGAAGCAATACAGGGGTTTGCATTTTATGGATTAGCATAATAATGCAATAAGTGCATCCCTAGTTTAATACACGAGTCAATTACATTGAGTTAGCTTTTGATAAAGTCTCTTTTATCCAACAAAATGTTAAACCCTTTAGATTTTACTTTACTCTTTTTTTCCGGTACTGCAAATTGTAAGGGGATTTATTACATACACTTTACTCAATTACGCAAGGTGACAAAGCTGTTAGTAATCCCCTTACAGTCATTTTACATTCACTATAATTTATATTTTCAGTGTACACGTATCATTTTAAAACATATACATGGATTATTTATTAAAAATTATTTGATTAATTTTTAGATATTTAACTCCTATAGATGGTATTCCGTTTGAAAAAATATAAAAAATTTATATTGAATAGGTGATATTATCTTGCGCTATAATGTAAACATATATATATATATATATATATATATATATATATATATATATATATATATATATATATATATCGACGTCCGACGGCATTTTTCTTTTAAATTGAACAAATTATTAAAGCACAGATGATGATTCATAATATTAAAATTCAAAAGTAAACGACAAAGCTAGTTGTATAACAGTTATTAGCTAAACTAATAATAGTTTAACCGCATTTCATATTCTGCTTACCTACAATTATAGTTATAACCAAATGACAGTATATGTTATTATAATATTTATCTATTCAACACTAGGTATATCTATTACAATACTTAGATTAACATCTATAATACACTGTAAAAAATCACCGGGGTAAGTTCAAGCGGTGTAGGTGTTAAAATCAGCGGTGTTAAATTTCAATACCGAAAGCGGTGTAAAAATAACGCCACCGCCGGTGTAAATATTCTAAACCGGTGTTAAAACGAATTCCCCGGTGTTAAAATAACGCCGCCACCGGTGTAAATATTCTAGACCGGTGTTGAAATAACGCCGCTGCCGGTGTAGATATTCTTTACGGGTGTTAAAATATTTTATTCTGTTAATATTTTTGCTTACTCAATCACTATACTTGTTAATAAATGATATTTTTAATCAATTTTCATAAAGAACTGACATTTTTTTCGTGTTTTATAATCTTTAAAGTTGATTCTCCAAGCAGACGCAGTTTACCTCGCTTTTACACCGGTTACCCCACTTTAACACCGGTATTTTTAACACCGGTGAATTACTCTTCCTACACCGGTGTAATTCCATTTTTACACCGGGCGGAGTTAAAATGAGTCCATTTTTAACACCGCTCTTTTTACAGTGTATTAATAACTATATTTGGAGTTTCGTAACCACACTAAAAATACTTTGATTACTATTTCCTGTAGTATTGGTAGTTGCGTATACAATTACTTTTGCTACTTAGTCTGATGTATATATATATACAATAGAAGTAAAATGGTGGAAAAATGGCTAGGTGAACATGAAATGATTTTATTAAACGATGGGAAGCCAACACACTTCTCCACGGTGACTAGAGAAACTAGCATAATTGACCTTAGTATTTGTTCACCAAGCATAGCCCATTTTCTTAATTGGAATGCGGACGATAATCCACAAGATAACGACCATTATCCTATTTACATTCGAACACATAAAAAAGTTGATTCAGAATACATAAGTCTCCCAACACCTGTATGGATCCTCAACAAGGCGGATTGAGGCTATTTCACGTACTTAATAGATGAGTATGTGCTATCTGTACAAGATACTGCACATATCGACCTAACGAGCTTTAATTAATTAGAGAACCACTAAAAAAATAAAAGCGGTCGCCCATCAAGTAATACCTATTAAGAATGACCAACAGTGCAAGAATAGAAAAGTACCTGTGAATCAGATATCAAGGCAGCTAAAAACGCTTTCTATCGATACAAAAATAATAAAGCCGATAAGTTATAATGATTCAATGTAAAAAACTTAGAGCCAAAGCTAGCAGACGCACGCTTAAAACAAGCAAAACTGAGACATGGAAAAACTACGTAAAATCACTGAATGTTCAGACCCCTACATTGAGAGAAAAGTGCATGGTTATGGTAACTAGAAAGGGATGGAAATGAAAAAATAGTCATCTTAACTAATATTTATAGTTTCTTGAACTATATCATAGTGCCTGAAACTATTTGAAAGTAGTAGTTTTAACTAAGCATTTGTTTTGTTGTGGTAACTATTCAATATTATTTCTTAGAACGTATCTTCAGCAGAATCACAGATGTTTCAGCAACTGTACAATTATAATTTCATTAATTTAGCATCATTTAAGTCGTCGACGAATATAATTAAGGATTTTTCTTTATTATTTTTTTGTAATAAGAATAGCATTTTTTACTTAGTTACGTTCGCTATTGCCATTGTTCATTGAACTATAACACAGTTAAAACAACTATGATATCATCATACATTTTACAACTATATATGAGTTATCTGAACTGAGGGTAATAATGAAGGCTTCATTGAACATATGTTTTTCATAGTTCAGAAAACCAGTTTTTTCTCTCAGTGTACGAAGTATATTTGGGATAATATCAAACGTATACAAGGCTCCAAGAGATCCAGCTTCACTAAAATCTTAATAAACAAGAATATAGAAGCTATAAGTTCACCACAAGAGATACTATTCAAACCACCACGCTATGTCTTGCCATTGGGACATTTAAATCAAATCCCAATCATAGAATATTAGCTAAACTCAGTCATAATACACATTCAAGAAGAAATAGAAAAATGCAGAAGTATCAACAAAGAATTAATAATAGCGTTGATACCAGCTCACGTTGGGATAACAGGAAATGAAACCGCTGATACTGCAGCCAAAAAAGCCACTCAACTACCTGAAAAGTATTGAAAAGTCATAATAAATAATTTAATTTTTTTTCTATGTGTTATTTTTTCCTTATGCATCAGACGAGTGTGATTAATTTATTAAATGACAAGTACAGAAAAAAGCAATAAAAAAAAAAATACTATGTCGACATTGGCGCTAACCGTAAGATGCATCGCTTCCTCTTCCAGTAGTCCATGCACTTCAAGCCGCCTGCTTTCCCCCTCGAACTTTAACGGGCAATTGTCGGATACGGCGCGTGCCAACCTCGTGCAATTCCCCTACTCTAACCACTCCCCCGACGTGTTGCAGCTTCACCCTTTTCGCGAACGCACGCTCATCTTTTACATCATTCACATTCTCATTCTCTTTTTATTTCTGACTCTCTTCATTCAAGTTTAATCTCAGTGCTTCTCCCACTATTATGCACTCTGCACTTGTTGCATCAAAACTAAGCGCATGCTCTTTCAAATAATCCAGATAAAAAAAAACAATTCATATGATGTTATAATTAAAATAAATATTGTACGTGATATCTTATTCAGTTACAAAATTTTACAGTGCAATATTCATACTATACAATTTCTCAGGAGGGTCGTTGAATCTTAATTTTATGAAACTATATAAAGATTATTTGAATTTGTACCTGAAGCTTTTCGAAGTTTTAAAATATTTGATTTCTACCCTGGGTAAAATAATAATTTTTCACAAAAAATCCACTCTGGGCTAGGATTAATATTTATTATTCATTATTACATAAGCTAACTCGAAAATAATAAAGAATATATATATATATATATATATATATATATATATATATATATATATCTGTCCATTTTTAGTTTCATACTTATATCAGCTTAAATGTAAATTTAACTAAGCTTAAGGTTTATGGATCATTTATATTATGAGTAAAATTTAAATATCTATGAACATCATCTGTCTCGCACGACTTTATAAGATTTCATTTATTGTATTCTTTTAAAAAATAAACTGTCTATATTCTAGCGCGTTAGCACGTAAAGAAGCAGAAGAACAAACAATGTAACATAAAAAAAAAAACTAGACTCACACAAAAGTTTTAGAAATGAAGAGTTTCATCTATTCTATTCCCCTGTTTCAATGCATGTATAATATATTGTTTATTCTTTTCTTAGGGGAGTTGCAACGAACTTCTTAGTTACAAAAGCTTCGAACTTACATATTCACATATATATTTACTTTAAGTATTACTTCAAGTAATACTTGTATGTCATAACCTTGACGATTAAACAAGTTAGTAATATGCAACTACACTTTCTCATCACTTCTATCATGTTTATCAAACAAATTTAAGAATATTGGCAAATATACCGTAAAAAATTTGAAGTGCGAACGTGGATTCAATTCGGAGTTAAGTTGAAGTGAATGATTTTTATTTATTTAAATCTCCTCGGAGTGTACCATACGTGTATCTAAAGGTTTAATTTCTACTCTATTTAGAGGGAGGAAAGTCGTTCTTTTCTTTTATGAGAAAACAAATGGTTAAATTTAGCGCATGCGGCATTCTTCCCACAAACAGAGGCAAAAATATAAACTTTTAGGTGCAGATATGGTAAAAAATAGTATGCACACCACGGAGAAAGGTAGGACGTCCCAATTCGCATATTTGCCTCCCACGCCTTCCGTTCGGATCGGCGATTACACACATGGACTGAAATGTCGTACTTTTCTCTTTTGGTGTGTAGTATACTACTTTTCTTTGTTGTATGAATATTCTGTTGGAGTCAATAAAACAATATGCATACAGAATAAAGTTATTCCCAGTATTATTGATTTTTTTAACTTCCCTCTAAGAAAATCAACGATTTTCGGAAAATTCGGGTAGTTATTGTTTTCGCACCGATTTGCGAAAATCGAAATTTCACCAGATGTCTACGTTTCGAGGTCCTAAGAAGCTATTCTGACTATTTTTAGAATGATGACTGAGTGTGTGTGTAAACTCTTTGTAACTTTTTAACTAATTATTCGATTTTAATGGTTTTGGTGGCAATCGACAGAGCTTGTTAGCTATCATCTTTCCTGTAAATTTTACATCAATTAGTTCTTTTTAGTTTTTTCAAATTTTTTTTTTTAGTTTCTTCAAAATTTCTAAAAAACGACTCGGTCGATCAACTCCAAAATCTAACCAGCGTTAAAACTTGACGAAATGTGTCAATTTCCGCCTCAACCATCAAAATCAGTTTATTCGTTCGCGAGAGTGGGAGGAAGAAATACTAAAACGGTTTTTTCTAAATATCTTCGAGACGGTAAAACTGATTGACTTCAAAATCTAGTGAGCTGTAGAACTAAATAAAACACTTCGATTGTCACATTAAACGTCGAAATTGGTTGATTCGATCAAAATATGTCAGCGTCGAAAAGTTTAAAAAATAACGTTTTATATTATTTGTCCCTGATAAATCATCATATAATATACTAAAATATATTCTAAATTATGCTTACACTTTGTCTTAATAGTCTCTTAAATCACTGTACATACATTAATCTATCTCGTTCTTCAGTTCAAATCATATTATCATGCCCATATTTTTTTTTTCTCAAATAGTCTTATTTTGGTGACTACTTTTACTTGGAATTAACTTATCGATAATTAAAAAAAACTCATCATTAGTACAATAGTTGAATCAGAGTTAGTTGAGAGAGTCATAAAGATGAAACTTTTTCAAAAATAACAAACACGAAAAGCAAAAAATCGATTTCAACACATTCTGCATTCAGATTACGTCTTCGGAGAAGAAATGAAAAAAAAAAAAAAATCTGTCTATCGGTTGACCCTGCGGGCCAGCCCCATAACTTCCCACTGTTTTTGAGCTCCTTGAGCTCGAAAACATTGTCATGAATACATTTTCGAGCTCGAAAAGCTCGAAAACACTTCTGTATGCCGTTGTTTTCGAAAAAAAAAAAACATCGTTTTTTACTGAGATTTTCTTAGCGGGAAGTTAAAAAAACGTACGAGCTGAAAAAAAAATTCATTGATTATGCTCAAGAGTTTATATCTTAAAAATACGGACAAACTTTCAAATTTATCGATTTTTGATAAATAGTGACCAGCGATCTGAAAACATAGTTTGAAGTTTTAAGTACTTCTTTAACCGCTGTATAATTACGAAAGTTTAAGGTCCTAGATTTCCATCAACTATCATTGAATCAGCTTTTAAGTTTCCGGATAATGTTATCTTCAGCTTTTCACGAAAAGAAAAATTTTATTAATACATGAAGAAAAAAAGACCATTCGGCATCTGAAATGGAAGTAGATTTCTCATTATTTCTCTGTTTTAAAGTTTTGAGATAAAATTAAATTATTGAGTAATTTTTGTTTTTCAGTTTTAATGAATTTCGAGGTCGAAAATCGCCAAAACTAGAATATTGGAATTGTAACCATAATACAGAAATAAATCAAGTAACTTTAAACCTTTATTAAAATTCGAAAAATCATCCTAAATCAAAAAATAAAAAAAGAACGATATAGCTTACTCTCTTAGTTGTGACTTTCTTTTTACCGAATAAAAAAATAAAAGTTTCCGTCTGAAAGTTACTCGAAAAAAAAAAAACGACGGATGTGACATTTTTTATTAATTTGAAAATTTTAAATTGCCATCATATCTCTATTACTCAATCGATTTTTTCAATTTTTTAACTTGATGAAGGTAATTGCCTTAAGAGTACGTATATACTAAAAAAATATTACTGTAAAAAAAATACCGTTACACTGTAAAAAATAATTTGAAAATTACAATACAAAAGGAATTTAATTTTCATAACTAGATATTTGAATTGTATTTTCAATATAAAGAGCTTCAAATTTAATGTACTTACTTTAATAATCAAGCTGGTATTTAAAATTAAGAGAAAAAATATGAATTTTCATAACGGTACTTAAAATTTATACTTCTTTTTTAAATTTTCAAAGCAAGTATTAAAAATTCTAAGACATATTGAATTTTAATAATTCCATTTGAAATTTCATAATACTTATTTGAAAATTCAAATGCTCATATATGAAATTTCTGCGCGTGACGTGATGCGCGTTCAGTAATCAAAGATTGTGTATTAGTGAAATATATATAATAAATGTGAGTAATGTGAGCGGTGTACATCAGACTTTATTATTGTTAAGTTTTTATTTCCTTAATAATATAAAGTAAATAAAACTTGTGATTGAACTGAACATCATTGACACTATACAGTATTAAATGTGATATAGCATAATCCTAATAATCATAATATAGTTTTATAGTGATTTAAATATTTAAATGTGATTGAACTTTAAGATATTTATTTAATTTCTATTTTTTTAAACGTTTAATAAAAAAAAAACATAATGACGCGCTATATTATATTATATTATAACAATGGTTAATAAAAAAAAAAATTTATAACGTTGTTTATAAGGAATTGATGACAGTATACAAAATTTTGAAGTTTTATCAATAAACATTTTATTACTTTATATACCTAATAGTCTTTAATTTCCATGTAACCATACACAGTTAAAATAATTGTTTGAATTTTCAAAACATTGTATATAACGCAATAAACACATACAATTGTGATTGAAATTTCATTGTAACGATCGTACAGAATTTAAAATACACGTTTTTGAATTTTCAAATACATCTATTTGAAAACTAAAAAGAAAGTGTTTGAAAATTAAAAGGAAAGTACTTGAATATTAAAAAAATTGTATTTGAAAATTCAAAATGAAGTGTTTGAAAATTCAAAAACGTGTATTTTAAATTCTATATGAAATTAGTAATGAAATTTCAAGCACAAATGTATGTGTCTATTGCGTTATATACAATGTTTTGAAAATTCAAACAATTTTTTTAACAGTATACCGACGTGGGTAAAGAAAATATAGGGCAGATTCAGGTGCGGGAATATAGACGGAGCAGGAAAAAAGGATTCAGAAACTGGTCATGCAGAGCGTGTGGAAATACAGAAAAAACGCTAGAACACATCCTCAGATGTAGAGAGGTTCAAAGAGGGGTGAAAAATGAAACGAAAGAGTGTGTGAATAAATAGATGAAGGATAAGTGGGAGGCAGATTCCGACTGGCTACTCATGCAAACATTAAGAGGTGAGCCCGAAAAGTAGTTATGGGAGTACATAAAAAGATTTCAAGAAGTGACGAAGAAAAAGGCGAAAGGGGAAGAGATGTAATAAGGATAAAGTGCAAGTAAAAAAGAGAGCTATGAGAAAGATACCAAAGAAAAGTTAGGAACAAAAAGTTTTGAAATAATGAAATATAAAGTAATTAACTAATTTGTGGGTGTTTATTGGGAAAAATAGAAATATATATAAGTTAAGAACAAAGCAAAGGAAAATACATGAAATTAAAGTTAAAATGCGAAAATGTAAAAAGTTGTATGTAATTATCTAGGGCAGGGCGGGGCTAGTTGATCACTTTTTGGTTTGATCTGCCATAAATTTAAGACGATGCATCTGATTCAATTAATTCACGTGCTGTTAGGTTCGTTCATTAGTCTTCTTCAAACGGTCTAGCGACACAAAAACGATCCGAGTGAAAATTTACAAGTTATTCCCGGAAATGCGCTAGCGCTCCAAATTGCTCAACGTGCCCCACTAGGGGGGCACGTTGTGCATGAGATGGGGCTAGTTGTGCAATGGCTCAAATAGACGGAACGACTAGACAAAATGATATGGATACAAAATAAAATTATAATTACCAAGCAAATATTTATTTATTATGATTATAATTTACTTATATTATTATTATAACTCTGATATTTAACATAAAATCAAACAAAATCACAATTTTCCAATCTTTGGATCATTATCACACCTATTATATTTATATTATATATTTAAGAATAATTATTAAGTAAATAAATATTAAATTAAAGTAGTGACTAATTATGAAATCAAAAATATTGCTAGATGATTAATAATTGTAAATTATTAATCATTTTTGTCACTATCACAATTCATGCAAACATAGGTTAAGACAACGTTCGGCACACATGTAACGTGGGACCATTGTTTGCAAATTCGGCACTGAATCCAGTCTTCTCCAGGCATGCTCTCAGAAAATTGTTCATAACAAACCAGTAATAATAATTATTAATATAGTATCAATATGGGTTATTTTAATTATTAAACATTATATTAAATCATCACATGTACAAATTAAATGATGAATATTAATTTAGTAAAGAAAAATTTAATTTTTTATAATGAAAATCTAGTGGGGCTAGTTGAGCAAGCATTCAGCGCGCCTTGCACAACTAGCCCCATTTGAGGCAGCAAAATGAAAATTAGATTATAAAAAAATAATAAGAGTTAAAAATAAATAACTATATATAATCGAAAGAGCAATAATTAAAGTATCTTTGAATACTCACGTAATCACAAAAAAGTATTTTCATGCGAGAACAGAAGAAAAATTCCAAAGACCATTTTTTTTTCTTTTTGACGCCAAAAAAAACAAAACGTTCTGTCAATTAATCTGAGTACCGGACGGCAATTGACAGTCACGCTCTGTGTTCTCCTCCCGTAACCCCTTCTTTTCACCATTTAAACTTTTTTTGTAAGTTGCTTAGTTTTTAAGATATTTCGATTGCACAACTTGCCCCGCTGATCAACTAGCCCCGCCCTGCCCTACACATTGAATAAATCTATCTATCTAGAGTTTTGGTGTTTATTAATAGAAAAAAAGGATTAATGATGCTACTTACATTTTTCATTTTCCGAAAAATGGATAATGGAAAAAATGTAATTAATTTATTTAAAAAAACAAAAATGGAAAATGTAAGTTATTTTAATTTTTAATTAAAAAAAAATGACTAATCTATCTTATCGTAATTATTGAATTTAGAAAAATGGATAATTACTACCTTATAAAATACTTAATTATAAAAAAATTAATAATCAAAATAATTCTAATATAAACATTTATTTTTAATTAATCAAATGTATCGAAAATGCATTAAAAAAAATGCATTTTCTGCAACCCTGATAAATAAATTAATAAAATAATTTTTAAAATGTTTAGTCGATTAATTGATGCTGGTGTACACGTACTTTGAAATAAGTTTTTTTTCATTCTGAACCAATCATTGAAAAAATTAGACATCGATTCTCCAAATAAATTATGTATAACAAAGATGAAAATTATGTATTATAAATAATTTCTTATTATTTCATAGACTGAAAAAAAATACTGCTGTAAGAGCAATACCGTTATTAGTTTATAGTGATCATCTTAAGTTTACAAAATCGTAGGCTGTTAATATCATAATACTGGATTTGCGTGAAGGTTAGATTAATATGTTACCCATACAATATTTCTTTAATGGATATATTCATACTTGGTATTACAGTTTTAACAATTCATATAGATTGCTATAGCAATCCTAATTGTTAATGTAGTAATGCGAATGGTTAATACAATAATCCGTATTGAAAATATATCAATATATATTGTTAATATAGCAATACGTATTGACATAGCAACCATCTATATGAATACTTGATATAACAAAACATTCTGTGGATAAAATAGGAATTTAACCTTTACACTACATCATTAAGTATTGCAATATTGATAATCCACCATTTTGCAAACTTAAGATAATCACTAAAACCTACACTGTTAAAAAAATTGTTTGAATTTTCAAAACATTGTATATAACGCAATAAACACATACATTTGTGCTTGAAATTTCATTACTAATTTCATATAGAATTTAAAATACACGTTTTTGAATTTTCAAATATTTCGTTTTGAATTTTCAAATACAATTTTTTTAATATTCAAGTACTTTCCTTTTAATTTTCAAACACTTTCTTTTTAGTTTTCAAATAGATGTATTTGAAAATTCAAAAACGTGTATTTTAAATTCTGTACGATCGTTACAATGAAATTTCAATCACAATTGTATGTGTTTATTGCGTTATATACAATGTTTTGAAAATTCAAACAATTATTTTAACTGTGTATAGTTACATGAAAATTAAAGACTATTAGGTACATAAAGTAATAAAATGTTTATTGATAAAACTTCAAAATTTTGTATACTGTCATCAATTCCTTATAAACAACGTTATAAATTTTTTTTTTTATTAACCATTTTTATAATATAATATAATATAGCGCGTCATTATGTTTTTTTTTTATTAAACGTTTAGAAAAGTAGAAATTAAATAAATATCTTAAAGTTCAATCACATTGAAATATTTAAATCACTATAAAACTATATTATGATTATTAGGATTATGCTATATCACATTTAATACTGTATACTGTCAATGATGTTCAGTTCAATCACAAGTTTTATTTACTTTATATTATTGAGGAAATAAAAACTTAACAATAATAAAGTCTGATGTACACCGCTCACATTACTCACATTTATTATATATATTTCACTAATACACAATCTTTGATTACTGAACGCGCATCACGTCACGCGCAGAAATTTCATATATGAGCGTTTGAATTTTCAAATAAGTATTATGAAATTTCAAATGGAATTATTAAAATTCAATATGTCTTAGAATTTTTAATACTTGCTTTGAAAATTTAAAAAACAAGTATAAATTTTTAGTACGTTTATGAAAATTCATATTTTTTTTCTTAATTTTAAATACCAGCTTGATTATTAAAGTAAGTACATTAAATTTGAAGCTTTTTTCATTGAAAATACAATTCAAATATCTAATTATGAAAATTCAATTCCTTTTGTATTGTAATTTTCAAATTATTTTTTACGCGTAGGGCTCAAGCATCAAAGTACTAATATTTATTCAATTAATAAAAGATGAATAATTCAAACTATTTGAATTATCCATTTTTTCAATGATCACAATTGTAATTTTTTTGATTAAAAAATTTGCACCGCTAGATTCGAAAAATAAAACATGTAATAATAGGGTGTTTAAAAAAATACATAATTTTTGTTTTTTCTTGGAAACAGTTTCAAAAGTTTCATTAAGATATAAAAATTCGCCTGTGAAAATTAGAGCTCTTGATATTAACATTGAAAGGTTCCGCATTGCACTTTTATAATTTATATTTTCCATAAAGATAACGTTGAAAACATTTTTTTTGTACCTTCTGATGTTCATAACTAGCTAACAATGCATCGTAGGAAATATCTGCAGAATATTTTAACGATTCGTTTTTTCAAAACTAATAAATCAAAATGATTTTAAATATCCATTTTTCTAAAAATTAAAATACTTTTAAATTTCCCATTGTCCAAAAAATTAAAAATTAAAATACTTTCTATTACCTGTTTTTAAAAAATTAATAAATAAAATACTTTTAATTACCCATCTTACAAAATATTAAAAATTAAAATCTTTTAATTAACCATTTTTGAAAAAATTAATCATTCAAATCGTTTTAATTGTCAATTTTGAACAAAATAATTAATTAATATAATTTACATTAACGAATTTTTTTTTATAAATAAAAATTAAAATGACTCATTTTCCATTTTCGATAAAATTAATAATCAAAATCATTTCAATTATTAATTTTTTTAATAATAGTAATTGTAACTTTTTTAATTGAAAAATTTGCACCCTGTATACATGCATATATTTTGTAATGATTATTGCTGTAGTATGTGCATAGCTACTTATTAAGAAAAGAATTGATAAGGTAAGGCTCGTTTGAACGATTATCAAGAGTTTGAGGTAATTTTGTTTCGATGGAATGAAATTTACGGTCTTAAAAATGATGAAACATATTGAAAAATGCGTGATACGATGTTCAGGAGTCTGATATAATTAGGTATTTTAAAATTTATTATTAATGGTGCTTGACGTATATAAAATAAAAAGTAAGCTTACAAGTTCAAATAATCATCGGACACAGTTCAAATTTTTAATTTATTACTATACACATAAATCAAACGGTATTGAAAATTTTTAAAAAAGTTAAAAAAAAATTAAAAAGGAAATTATACGAAGGTTTAATTCCCTTAGAAAATAATGACTTTCAATGTTTAAAAGTTTGAGAAACAACAGTATGCTATGTATTCAGCTACAGTGTATTTTTCCTATAGGGATGGTGGTATCAAGTTTGAACACCTGAGGATTTTATTAATATAATAAGCCAATCGTCTATCACATTTAATCTAGAAACTTGTTTTCGGTAATTCATTTAATAGATTTTTAAAATGAAAAAATCGGTTCCAAAACGAATCACATAACAAAAATTATAAAATGAATCTTATAGAACATAATTGAAATATGTATTGAATAATTATCATACTTTTTTTTGCGAAGTGAATTTTGCACTACAATTGTTGTTTAGAGCGCAAAGGAGCATAACGGGTGCCACATAGAAACACTAAAAGACATTATTGAATTTTTCGGATGTAAACAGGATTTCATTTTCAATTTTTAAGATTGAGACAAAAAAAATAAAATCCTAGAGATTTCTTGAACAGAAATAAAAACCAATTTTCCAAGCGTAAACATTCTTGAGTGGAGAAATAATTTGATTGCAAATTTGCAATAAATTAATCGCTGGATATACAATAAGTACTTTTTTAGCTGAAAAAAAGTTATTTTGGCAAATGAAATTCTGTTTTAATTCGAATAATTTTGATTTGGATATTAAAAATATCGTAAATTTGAATTAATCACTTTCTTTATATACTCAGAAAATTTTACGGTATTTTTTCCATCAAAATTTATAGAAAAATGACTAAAGTAATAGTAGCATAAGAATAGTATGGAATTATGATTGAAATTACCGACAACAGAAATTTTCAAATACATCGCACAGAAGTACAATGTGCATTATACATGGAAAGATTAGAACCCGACTGGTCACTGTTCCGCACCCGACTCAGTATGGTGCTAGAAGAAAATGCTCGGTTGTAGTACAGCATCGCACTGATTACTGTGCGGAACCTGACTAAATGATATGTGCCAAGACTCGTAGTCAGGAGCAGAATAGTAACCAGTCGGGTTCCAATCATTCCGTGTAATTTTGTCAAACAACAGGTTGAATTGTATTTTAGAAAGTTTTTACGAGTTGCACCGTAATTGATTATGCTAAATTAGAATGTTTGTTAAAAAAGTATTCGTAAAAAAATAAAATGAAAGTAATAAATTTAAACAGTTTCATCATTTAAACAGTTTCATCAAATTTTGGAATTGATCGAATGAGTCGCTTCAAAGATAATAGAGGAAAATCGTTTTTCATCATTTCTTTCTCAATCGATTTCTCTCGAACGAATAAACCAATTGCACGGAAAAAAGAAAACAGGAATAATTGCTGTTCGAACGAGCATTTATTACATTTTCAAATAGTAACGCAGCGCTTCATAAAAAAAACTGTAAAAGTTACAGTTTGGCCTTGCGCAGTAAGTTTTACATTTTAAGTATGAAATATTACAGTTTGAAAATGTATTAAGTTTACTTTCTCACACTGTAATATTTGTTAAAAATTATCAAAGTATCATTCGATATGCTTCAAAACTTACAGTTTTGCTCATCAAGTTCTACGTTAAAATTTTTAAAACTTGTTTCTCAAAATAACGATATTGCCACTATAAGCTGTAAATTTTACATTTTCTGTTAGTAATATTTGCGTTTATTTTTTTCAATAATCAAGTTTGAATAGTGACACGATTCAACATCATCCTTGATAATTAATTTCAATTGAGAAAATAGATGAGAATAACCTATGGTAAGCAAAAATAAAAAAAAATAAATTACTACCACACTTTCAAATTTCTTTTTGAATTGACAACAATTAAAATCAATATAAAATAAGAAAACAAAAATAAAATTATTAATAAACAAGCGAATTGTAAAAAAAATTTAATTACCCAATGAAAAAAGATTTTATATATCTGTATACAGTTATATATGAATTATATACAATTGGATAGAGATAATGCATAATTATATGAAATTTTTATGTAGTTATATACAATTATACACGATCGTATATAGATCTATATAAAAATGCAAAAAACCATAATAAAATTATATACAAATGTATATATTTGTAAACAATTATATAGAATCGTATATCATTATATATAACCTATACGAAAAAATTATGTGATTGGATAAAAATTATATACAAATAAGATATAATTATGTACGATTGTATACAAATTGATAGGACCATTTTTTCTATCTAATTTGTATATAGTTTTATACAGTTGTATATCATCTTTTTTCATCGGGTACTTACCAAAAATAATCATTCAACTATCAAAATTTGCAATAATGGAAAACTTTGCACTGTATTAGACGACACCACGTAGAATAATAACTTCACATGGGACACCCAAGAAACAGAAGACTCTTATTACTATAACCTCTAATATTGAGGCATGGCTCTTGGCTAAATGCAACGTGCACTCACATATACTATTTCAAAAATATTTACTGAATTTTCATTTTATTTTTACATTTTAAATAGTAAAAGTTCGTGATTGCTAAGGCATTGGTGATACTTGACAAAGAAATTTTAAAAATTACAGTGTGAAATGTAATAGTTCCATTTTCTACATTAAGGTTCATAATTGAATGCCCATACTGTAAATCCTCTCGAACCACTCAACAAATTTTCTTATTTGATACTTTAATTTTTACACAACGGCTAAACTGTAATTTTTACAGTTTTAAAGAGGATTAAATGATTTTAAAAGAAACAAACTTTCTGTAAGCAAAAGATAATAATTATTTTACATTTTATTGTGTACGATTTACATTTTCAAACTGTATATATTACTGCTTAATCTGCAACAA
Source organism: Microplitis manilae (assembly GCA_030273425.1). Taxonomy (NCBI): domain Eukaryota; kingdom Metazoa; phylum Arthropoda; class Insecta; order Hymenoptera; family Braconidae; genus Microplitis; species Microplitis manilae. Next base: position 9,118,009 of record CP092722.1, read on the forward strand.
ATTTTTTACAGGATAAAATTTAAAAATTACAGTTTACATTTTAACTTTTCTGATTTTTAATATGACGGGCTGGTTTTTACATTTTATTCTGTAACTATTCCATTTTTCTTTTTTCCGTGTGAGATGGTTAAGGCGGCAATCGACGCGTTTTACTGAATTCTTGTGTTGATTAGATTTTGGAATTGATCGATCAAGCCATTTTTGAAAAATTTGAAAAAAACTGAAAAAAAAATTTTTTTTTTGTTTTTCTTCTATATCTTCGAGTCTATTTGATCGATCGATTTGAAATTTTCAGAAAAGTTGACGGTCAACAAACTCTTTTGATTGCCACCTCAAAAATTTAAATCGGTCAGTTCATTAAAAAGATATTAAGGATTTACATCCATACAGACACACACACACACACACAAACACTCGGACATCCTTCTGAAAATATTCAGAATAGCTTCCTAGAACCTCAAAACCTCGAAATCTGATGAAAACTCGATTTTGGAAAATCGGGGTGAAACCAATAACTTCCCGAATTTTTGAAAATTAATAATTTTCTTAGCGGAAAGTTAAAAATAATGTTCAATTCTATTCATAAAAGTAATTTTAGAATGTTCAAAAAACAAACTTTTTTTACAAAATTTTGTGGATACCCCCCCCCCTTCTCCTTCTCCGTTTTGTCCCTGCCTCTCCTACATATAAAGCATATGATATTCATATAAACAAGAGCAACGAAAACTTTACATACAAAATTTATTACGTTGATGTTTTATTTTTTTTGGAATAAATTACGTTTTATTTTCTTTCTTTTTTTTTTGGATGAGTTGTAAAAGTATAAGTATTATGTATAAATATTTAGCGGAAGAAAGTGGATTTATAAAAAAATAAAAAGAGTGTATACGAAAAATTGATACCTTATCTGCAGGTGATATAATGAAAGCAATCTAAGCGTCAGTTAATTATCACGAAATTAAAATACGCTGACGTGCAATAATTATTATTATTATGTTGGTTTTGTTGAGTTGTCTACTCCTCTCCCATCCCTTTACATACCTGTGTATGTTTATATATATATATATATATATTTTTTTTAAGGCGCCTGAGCTACACAATTCTTGTTTCGCTAACTAAAAACACTCCCAAGGCAATCATAAACTTTTGTTTCGTGCTAAAAAACAACTAAAAAAATAAATAATAATAATAAAAAACGGAAGAAAAGAAAGTACTGGTAAGGCGCGATTTTTCAGGTGCGTTAATCTTCAAACAACCGACACCTGCCTATTAACATCAGTAGCGCGTCACTAAAAATTAACGTACAGCAACCATAAGATTTTATGTTTTAAATGATGCACCTGGCTAAGTCTTAACTTAAATGATTTTTTTCTCCACCATATTATATTATGGTCTACAAACTTTTTTTATTTATATATTATTATTTTATGATAAAGATAAAAACTTATCAATACGTGTATGTATATAGTTATTGATAACGCTATAAGTTGATATACTTTGACACGACATTTATTGATCATAAATTGGTATCTTAAGGACCAACGAAATACCGGCTGAAAAATAATCAAAAGGTTCTCTCGTATTTTGTGATGAGAATTGCACATTGGAAGTGAGTTTATAACCACGACAACAGCTAGAATGGCTGTATATAAAAACAAACTGAACGAGTTTTTCAGCGAATTGAAATTCCGCAAAAGGGTACGAAGTACTGAAAGGTCCGATAAGGGTGATATTTAACGGTAGTTCTGCTTAATTGGCGTGACCTGATATGTAGGGTAGACAATTGAAGAGTAAGAGATTGGCTTCGAATACTCTTTGTGCCACCTGGTCACAATGATCTGTATCTCTTTAAGCATTTATTTTTTTCTACTTTAATGTCACTAAACTAATGAGCTATTAACATATAATTAATCTTATTAAAATTTAAATCACCATTACACTTTTAATATATATAGAATTAAATTAGAAAATAACAAAAGTAAGCATTAATAGAATCACAAAAAAATTTAAAAAGTCAGAAATTTAGAAAAAGCAAATCGACGAATGAAAAATAAATCATTTAACAAGCGATAAGCGCGAACTTATGCACAAAACATAAATTCTAGTGTAGCAAAATTCGCTGAAGCAAAACAATATTTAAAAAAAATCAGTTGATTTTTTTAATATTTCTAAAATTATCAAAATTCTTGAGTGACCAAGAACCACAAGGGGCTTGTTGAGTAAGACATAAAATTGTTGTTAACAAGCAAATATTTACTTATTACTATTATTATTGCATACTTATAATATTATTTTAATTCTAATATTTAAAATAATATTTAAGAATAATTATTAAGTAAATAAATATCAAATTTCAGTAGTGACTCATTATGAGACCAAAAATATTGCTAGATGACTAACAATCCCAAATTATTAAATTATTTCTATCATTATCACAATTGCATGTATAAAAACATATAGGTTAAATTATACAGGTTAGACTAACGCTCGGTACGTTTTTAATGAATTCATCAGTGCGCCTTGCTCAACTAGTCCCAAATGAGGCAACAACTCTGAAAAAAAATGATTTGGAATAATTCACAATTATAGTGGTTTTAATTCACAAATATAGTGGTTTTAATAATTTAAAAAATAAAATATCAATTGTTATTTTTTTTTTAATATTATATTTTTCAAATTATTAAAATTCTTATAACTCAGAAACTATGGACTTAATCGACTTGACTCACAGGGCTTTTTTTGAAGGGAATAAAATTCCCTATAAAATTTTCATTAGTATTTTTAGTGTACTTTCATTGGTTTACATTCTGCAAGCCAATAAAGGTCAATTTCACAGGAAAAATGACTTCCGCAGCCGACACAAGTGAAACAGCTGGAATTACAGCTAAGTTACTATGGGCACTTTTGAAGAACACCAAATGCCCTACAATTTGCGGCCAAAACCGCGTTGATATCATAGAACGCAGCTGAGTATTAGAAAGTTAAAAAAAAAAAGTAATTTAATTTACGTGTATTTTAAATGGGAAATCTTGGAAATTCAATGGAAAGTACTTAGGATTGGAATTAAGAGCTCAAATTTGGCAGGAATCTTTGTTTTAGCATAAAAAACAATATTTTGCTTGACGAGCAACAAAAAAGTATTTTCATATGAGTATTGGAGGAAAATTCTAAAGATCTGTTTTTTTTTTCTTTTTTTTATTTTGATGCGAAAAAAACAAAGCATTCTGTCAATGAGCCTGAGCACCGGACAGCAGTTGATGATCACGTAATGTATTCTCCCGTAACCCTTTCTTTCCACCATTTAAACTTTTCATGTAAGTTGCTTAGTTTTCGAAATACTAAGTATTTCGATTGCATAACTTTCCCCTATGATCAACTAGCCCCTCCCTACCCTACATTACGTGTTCATCTTAAATTATTAAGAATAAATTATTAATAATTAATATAAATTTCTAAAATAAAATTTAATCTGTTGCTTGGTAAAAATAAATATGCATATTGTTAATTCTGTTCGATTTGAAAAATTATAAAGCACAACCTCGCCGCTTCGCGTTCGAGGCGTGCAATTTTTATGTTATCGGTCATTTTTACTATTCGCTATGAATGTGACTTCAGCGCCAGACAAAATATGAACTACGGGAGGCTGCCAAAATATGTTTTTCTTCGTATATCAATAGCAAGACACATAAAAATAAATAAATATTATAAATAAAAGTAAAAAAAAAGCTATAAAAAAAAAAAAGCTATAAAAAATATGTGAGAATTTCATAGTATTTGCAGTTTTGTTTTTTAGTTAAACGAATCAACAACAAGTAAGTATAATGATAAAAAATAAAATAGAATGCAGTAAACATTTAGGTTAAGTTGTTTGAAATTCATATCAAAATCAAAAAATGATACTAAGAAAATATCAAAATGAAAAATAGATAATAACAAAATAAATACTTTCACGTGTGCTTGCTTACAATTTTAGGAATAATAGCCTCCCGTAACTCCAAAAGTAACCACTGCAAACGCTTCAGTCGATTTAATTTTCCTTACCATGGCTTCACTCAGAGCGAATAATTTCATACTGTCCTCATGCTACTATTACTGTAGTAATTATTTTATAAATTTTTATGTCAAAAATACCGTAAAATTCTCTGAATTTACGTATTCTTTTTGCAAGAAAACTGGTATAATACAGCAATACTGAGCCAATACAGAAGCAGTAACTAGAATATTGCACAATGCCAATGTCTCAAACCAATAACATGGTTTCTTTGATCCGCTTTGTTGAATTTGAAATAATGAAAATAGTGACTATACACTGTGAAAAGTATGCCACAATTTCAAATAGTGGTATACTTTTTACTGGCAATAAGTAACTATTCACTGCCAAATACACACGGAAAAAAATGATTGGCAATAATTGTAGTTCAACTTGTAATTATTTATTTTATGTTCAATAACTGATGTCGTTTCAATCAGTAAAATTATGATTTTAATCTTTAAAGTATTACAATTAACAGTTAATCGTTTAAATATACTGCTTGACTATTTAAAATTACTTCTGAAACCTTAAAAAACTACAAGACACTTGTCAAAAAAATCGGTCCGTCAGTTGACCCTTTGGGCCAGCCCCAAAACTTACCGCTATTTTCAAGCTCCTTGAGCTCGAAAAATTGTTGTGGATCCATTTTCGAGCTCTTCGAGTGCTTGAGCTCGAAAATACTATAGTATGCCTTTGTTTTCGAAAAAAAACGTTTTTTACGATTTTTACTCAAACGATATCTCTCGAAAAAATAAATCGATTGAGACGGTTAAGATCGCAATCGACGCGTTTTATTGATTTTTACAACTGATCAAATTTTGCAATTGATTTATCGAGTCGTTTTTGAGAAATTTCGAAAATACCAAACAAAAATTTTTTTTTTAATTCTTTCGACAACGGTTTCTCTTGAACGAATTAACCGATTTTGATGCACGGAAAGATTAGAACCCGAGTGGTTACTGTTCTGCGCCCGACTCAGTACGGTTCTTGAAAAAAATGAAAGAAAATCGAGTTAGCACCCTACTGAGTAATGTGCGCACACGACTCAGTCAGGTTCTGAACAGTAACCAGTGTGGTGCTGCACCATAATCCGAGCACAGTAACCAGTCTGGTGCGGCACATGAATGGCTCGTGTGTGCACACGAATGGTTCGTGTGCGCACACGAATGAGTAGTGTTCTGCATGTATATATAAAAAACTAAAAGGTTAGAAATAAATTGACATATAAAGTAAATAAAGGAGACTAAATAAATTAAATTGTATTTTGATCAAAATATAATTCAATTTATTTAATTACTAACAATTAATAAATCATACAATATTCCTTTTCTACTGTAATACTTGAAATAATTCGTATCCAACGTAATTACCACAAAAAAAAATTGGGATTGGAGTAATATTGTTGATAAGATTAATAACAAAAATCGAAAATAAATAAAACGAAGTAATAAAAGATTGTTTAAGCTATTTAAAAGATCATAAATTAAAATACATTCGATTCTACTTTTTATGAGTATATGGAGTAAAATGATTTTGAGTACGTGAGATGTTAAATAATTAACCTCCCAAAGTCAACACAGCATATCATACATATTAGACGACTATTAACAACATTTGTAATATCAATTGAGTTACCTAAATATTCATAAATCTAATGGATGTTGAACACAAATGTACATAAAAATTAAATCAAAATTATGATGACTAAATTTACATATAAAATTGTTCATAGGCTTGCTAAACAATCTTTTATTACTTCGTTTTATTTATTTTCGATTTTTGTTATATTAATCTTATGAACAATACAACTCCAATCCCAATTTTTTTTTATAGTAATTACATTGGATGCGAATTATTTCAAGTATTACAGTAAAAAAGGAATATTGTATGATTTATTAATTGTTAGTAATTAAATAAATTGAATTATATTTTGATCAAAATACAATTTAATTTATTTAGTCTCCTTTATTTACTTTATATGTCAATTTATTTCTAACCTTTTAGTTTTTTATATATACATGCAGAACACTACTCATTCGTGTGCGCACATGAACCATTCGTGTGCACACACGAGCCATTCATGTGCCGCACCAGACTGGTTGCTGTGCTTGGATTATGGTGCAGCACCACACTGGTTACTGTTCAGAACCTGACTGAGTCGTGTGCGCACATCACTCAGTCGGGTGCTAACTCGATTTTCTTTCATTTTTTTCAAGAACCGTACTGAGTCGGGTGCAGAACAGTAACCACTCGGGTTCTAATCTTTCCGTGTGGTTGAGGTGGCATTCGACGCGGCTTATGAAGTTTTAGAGCTGGATTAGATTTTGGAATCGATCCATCGAGCATATTAAAAGTTATTGGAGAAAAACATTTTTGAAAAAATTTTATTTTTGGAATATCTCTGAACGAGCCCTACCGATCAAACTCATTTTTTTCTGCTTTTAGATATAGACAAGCCGCGTCGAATGACACCTTGAAGATCAAAATAGGTTCATCCATTCAAAAGTTACAGATATTTACATACATACATACATACATACATACATACATACATACACTCAGACATCATGGTGAAATTAGTCAGAATAGATTCCTAGAACCTCAAAATGTCAAGATCTCTTAGAAATTCGATTTTCGAAAATCGGACTGAAACCAATAACTTCCCGAATTTTTGAAAATTTGCAATTTTCTCAGCAGGAAGTTAAAAATGTATCTGTTATTAATTTCTTACGTTCTACTCAGTAATATTAACTGAGATTTGGTTTAAGCGCGCTGTTGATGAGAATCTCAGTAATATTTACCCGACTAGAAAAAAAATTGTAAGACCTATTGGAATCCAATTGGGTTCCCAATTGGGAACCCAACGTTGGGTTGTAACGCATAGCCCAAGATGATCCCAATCGGGTCATCCCTATTGGGTCCCAATTGGGTATACCCAACTGTTTCCCAATTAGGCACACTCTATAGGGTTTCAATTGGGTTCACCCTACAGAAACTTTAGGCCAACCCAATAAAATCCCACTAAAATCCCAACATAAGAAAAATTTGGTTAAATAAATTTTATTTAAATCCTCTCATTCTAGTACAATTTTTTTTTATTTATTCAATTTTCGTTATGACTGTTAATTTACAATAGTGTTAGCTCACAAAAAAAATTAATTATTTCACAAATTCTCACTTTGCACGAGACACAATTTTTATAACCTATATTCACTATACTAGCACTTTAATATTATTTCGATTAATTATATTGCACTGCACTAGCACTTTCTTTATTATTAATTCTATCAATTATATTGCACGGTATTGTAACTGTAAAGATGTCAAAAAATTACGCCTTGATGAGTTACTTAGAACGTTTTCCAATGCAAGAGTCACGTGTATATGGGTTTTTGTCCATTAGTTATTTGTTTTATGCGTGGACCTGTCTGAACTTGTCTACGCTCGTATTATAGTCACAAGATTTTGTCGCCACGTGCATCATTGGTGTTAACATACACAACTATTCGATTTTTATTTTTACATATAATAATATATGAGCATAAGAAAGTTAGTAGATATTTCATATGGATTATTTTTCCCTTAAAGTTTTAGTTTTTTTTTTAAGTTTATAATTAAATTTATAATCTGCAAGTGATTAAAAATACGTTTTACTATTGTTAAGTTTTTTTTCTATATTATTAAAGTTTAATCAGTTTTTTTTTTTTTTTTTTTTCGTTTTCATGTTAAAATACAGAATAAAACGTAAATATTTTGCATTTAAAAATTATTTTTAATTTTTAGAAGTAAAAATTTTTTTTTTTATAAATTTCATGTTTAGTTTTCCTAACGTGATCCCAATTATTCCCCAATTGGGTAAGACCAACAGCTAGTTATTAATTTTGACGTTGGGTCATCCTAACAAGTTCCCAATTATTTCCCAATCGGGCAAACCCATTGTCGAATCATTAATTTTAGCATTGGTTTTTCCCAACAGGTTCCCAATCATTTCCCAATCGGGTAAGCCCAACAGCAAATTATTAATTTTGACGTTGGGTGGCCCCAACAAGTTCCCAAAAATATCCCAATCGAGCAAACCCATTGCCGAGTCATTAATTTTAGCATTGGGTTAACCCAACATGTTTCCAATTCTATCCCAATTGGGTAAACCCAATCGCAATTTTTTATTTTAATGTTGGGCTGACCCTATATGTTCCCAATCAAATCCCAATAGGGATAACCCTATCGGGCTTGCCCCATCAGTACCCAATGGGGTCCTAATGTATGCTTGGGGGTAATTTCTAGTCGGGTACTAATATTTTCTTTCCGTGTATGTAGTGATTGTCAAGTGATTTTCACTAATTCGTATTTAGAGAGCAAATCAACTTATTTTTCTATGCACGAATTACACTATAACATACTAGGGTGTTCGTTATTTCCCAAATCGATTTTTATTTATCGATCGCCCCCTGGATCTTTAGTTTATAACCTAAAAACAAATATCCAACTCAATCAGGCTTTTAATTTCACATTAAAACATGCCGAAATCATGTTATATTTCCCATTTAAATAACATGGGATTTGTAGACTTTTGACTTTTAATTTTTTTTCTCAGAAACAAATGAGAGTAAAAATTTGATCAAAGCATACTCTGATAGGAAATTGAACGCTCTACAAAAAAGTTCTCTTATGAATTTTTGATAAAATAACTCCTTCAAAAGTTATTTAACGTTAAATTTGTGTTTGTTATCGATTTTATAATATTTTAAATTCTATTTTCATTTTTACCTTTTTTGGCTATAAAATCGTTGAAATAAAAGATCATTATTATTATTATCACTAGAGTACCGATGATCATTTATGTAGATTTCATGGCCTAAACAGAAAACCGAGGGAAAAAACATTGTTTTATGAGAAATAAAAAAATAACATACATTTCCTCATACAAACGAACTTTAAAATAAATCAATGGAAAGTGGTGAAATAAACGTGTAAAAATTTCTTTGTCTATAATATTATAAGCAGATTTATTATCATTTTTGCTTTCTTTATAACTTTTTTGTTAAGCAAGCTTTGGTCGCATTAGGATATTTTGTTTTGTACTCACTTACAACTTGTATCGAATATTGTTTTTGGTTTTCTCGTGTTATTAAAGCCTTTCTAAATACTTTTTGAAGGCTTACAAATTGTTAACGATTTATAAGTAATTAATGATGTCGCCGAAAGAGCAATTAAATTAACTCAAGAGTATATTAACATTTTAACAACACGAGAATTCAGATTAAATTTTTTATACAATTTTAAAATTCAATAGATTTTAAAATGCCTCAGACTTGTCCATAAAATTATACCTGTTAAATATTATGGCATTTATACTATTTTAGTATACTATAAATATTATAACTTGTAGTAATTAATTTTTACAAATATATAAGAGAAAAATTGTTCCCTTATGTGCTTCTAGTTGATGCATGAACTATTGCATGCTACTGAACGAGAACTGAAATTTAACACTTGCGTGGTAACATTTGCCTATGATTCTCGACGCCAATGCACTCCTGTTACCGAATACAAAAGACCACTCTCACTCAGTAATATAACAGAACATCCTATTGAGCAAAATAGCGTACACTGAACGTTTCGTGCTTGAGCTTCATGGGCGAAACAATTTATTTGTACCCTACTCTTTCCAAGTATTTCCTACACCTATATCCGTATAATCCTTCCTCTAATCCTAAATAATTCTTCCTGCTTACAGAAATAGCACAGCTTTACCGGAATCCCCAGTTATCCAGCTCACCAATGGATGGAGGTAAGTCATCCTTTTTATTGTTATAAAAAAAATTATATTTGTCCTTATCAATTATATACATTAGACTGATTCAAAAAAATTAACGACTTTTTACTTTCCAAGAACACACTTCCAAAAGTTTCAGCAGAGTAGAAAAAAACAACTGTTTAAATTAGAGCTCTCAATATCAACATTAAGTAATTCCTGATTTCAATTTTCCATTTCCTATTTAAATTACATTGGAAATTTTTGTTTTTAATTTTTTAATTTTTTAATTTTTACAACTTATTAACGAATAATTACACCGGAAAGATCAATACATATTTTTCTAGAGAATTGAATGCTCTACAAAAAAAAGTCCTTTATATTTTTTTGATAAATTCAATATTATAAAAATTATTCGAGGTAAAAGTGGAATTATAGAATTCTTAATATTTTTCCACTTTTCTGGTGAAACAATCAGACTTATTACATAATGCCATAGGATCTTTTTTGTAGACCATTTCATTTCCAACAAATTATTCTTTTATAAGTTTTTCAAAATACTTGAATACTCTTTAGTTATTTGCATTACACTGAAAAAAAAATATTTTTCCTCCCGGAATCCTAAGTATTATCGATCCAGTATTCTTATAGTAAGTAAACGTATTCTTACTGTAAGAAACCTGGTATAATTCCCACAGCAATACCGAGTTTTCTAGTGGGACTAAAACTTTATACTATTTTACTATAGCAAATGCAGTGGTGTCTCCAGCGCTTACATAATTATTCTATAGCAATTTTTGTTTCCCGCACTTTTACCTCATTTTATCATGAGATAGAAATTAGAGCAAGTGACAACCAATATTAAAATAATGCGTGCAATATTCCTTTTTATAATTATAAAATTATTAATTAGTATTTATGCGTTTTTCATCTCAATTGTTGCCAGTACGTCTGTTATAATAAAAAATTCTCCTATTTGCATACATTCATGTATGTCAATAAAGTAGGGTTAAGTTTATTTTATTTTAATTGTGGTTTTATGCCTATAGCAATACCGAGTTTTGCTACAGTCAGAATACGTATTGCTCCGTGAAGTAAACTTTGGTATTCTTACCACAAGAATACCAGTATTGCTACCAGAACAAAATATTTACCGGGAGGAAAAAAACTTTTTTTTCAGTGTAGAATTAAAATCGTAGCCTAATACAACTTTTGAAACTGATTGATTTTGAATGCAAGTAACTAAAAAAAATTCAGTAATTTTGAAAAGTTCGTAAAATATAATATGTTGGAAATGAAATGGTCTACAAAAAAGGTCTTATGACATTTTGTAATAAGCCTGATCGTTTCACTAGAAAAATGGAAAAATATTGAGAATTCTATAAATTCAACTTTGACCTCGAATAACTTTTGAAATACTGAACATATCAACAAAATTTAAGAGACTTTTTTTGTAGAGCATTCAATTCTCTACAAAAATATGCATTGATATTTTAGGTGTAATTTTTCTTTGATGAGTTATAAAATTCCAAAATTAAAAAAAAAATTTTTCTAATGTAATTTAAATACACGGAGAGAAAAATATCGTCAGAATGACTATCCAATGTATCTTCAAATGACGTATCGTCAGAATAACGATTCGTATACCTCGTTTAAGAATACTCACATGTTAATTTAACAGTCTATAGTATCGTTAATTTAAAGATATGCATTTAGGTTAGGATGAGTATTCATTTATTTAATTTAAATATTAGACAAATAGCCTTTGTAAACATATGTAGTAACATTGAAAAATCGAAAGGGTATCTTAAAATATGGTGACAGTTGAAATTCGAGCTCTTAATATTGATATTTAGAGGTGGCTATTGATAACTTTCGATTTTTCATTCAGTAACATGGAAAAAAATACATAACTTCCGAAAAAATCAAGATACAAAAAACCTCTTCTTAAACATTTTGTAGCAAATTTACTGTTCTTCAAAAAATGTCTTTTATGATTTTCGCATAAATTCAACCATTCACAAGATATCCGACGTCTAAGTTTAATAAAATTCAAAGAACTTGTTTGTGCTCGTTCTGAAATTTATACCATATCAACTTACGAGAATTCAGAAATTTGCGATATAGTTTTTTATAGGAAATTGAATGCTCTACAAAAAAAAAGTCTCTTATCATTTTTTGATAAATCCATCTGTTCGAAAGTTATTAGAGTTCGAAGTAAAGTTGGGGATCTTTCTACTTTCCCGGTGAAACTATCGGACAAACCATAACATGTCATAGAATCTTTTTTGTAGGCAATTTTATTTCTTACGAATTACCTATGATGAAGTTTTTTTTAATTCTGCGTTCTTTTCTAGTTATTTCCATTTTAATGCCAAGCTCTTAAAAAAAGTGTTCTGATAGATTTTAAGAGATTGACGTTAAAATGGAAATAACTAGAAGAGAATGCCGAATTCAAAAAAAATTTATCAGAGATAATTTGTAGGAAATAAAATTGCCTACAAAAAAGATTCTATGACATTTTATGGTTTGTCCGATAGTTTCACCGGAAAAGTAAAAAGGTCTCGAACTTTACTCTAACATGACTTCAAGCTCCAATAACTTTTGAACAGATGGATTTATAAAAAAATGATAAGAGACTTTTTTTGTAGAGCATTCAATTTCCAAAAAAAAACATTATTGAGAATTTTCGAATTCTCATTAGTTGACATGGTATAAAATTGAGAACGAGCAAAAACAAGTTCTTTGAATTCTATCAAACTTTGACGTCGGATATCTTGTGAATGGTTGAAGTTATGCAAAAATCATAAAAGACCTTTTTTGTAGATCAGTAAATTTGCTACAAAATGTTTGAGAAGAGGTTTTTTGTATCTTGATTTTTTTGGAAGTTATGTATTTTTTACCATGTTACTAAATGAAAAATCGAAAATTATCAATAGCCACCGATAAAAATCAATATTAAGAGCTCAAATTTTAACTGTCACCATATTTTAAGATATCCTTTCGATTTTTCAATGTTCATCAAAAAAATAAAAATAGACCCCTCATTTGAAACAGTCTAATATATATATATATATATGTATAAAAATAATTGCTAGTCATTAGCCAATCGTCATTGATGAGTTCACTTTTTATCAAAAATAATAGGGTAGAAGTACCATATGTGGCCACTGCTCTATTTTTGGACATTTAATACTTAATTTTAAGTAATGAAAACGTATAAAAAAAAAATTTAACTGTAATAGTGTGATAAAAGTATCTCCAGACAAATTTAAAAAATTAATTATGCTATTGTGTATTTTAATAATTATTTTATTTAAAATTTCTAAGTGGCCAAAACTGGCTCTAAAGTGGCCAAAACTGGCTCTAAAGTGGCCAAAAACGGTACTTCTACCCTAGATAAAGACAAGCAAGACAACATATAAAGTTTTTGAAAAATTTAAAATCACTTGAATAAAATCAAGAAACTAGTTTTTTAAAAGTTTTATATTTTTCTAATAACATAAATATACATTTTTTTTTTAATTAGAAAATTTGAACAGTATAAAATTTAAAGTACAAAGTTATAATTAATATGAAACAATATTATTGTCTACAATTATAAGCACTACTTTGTTATAAATATATATAAAATTTTAGCAAAATAAAATTTTCAAGTTATTTTATGGACACGAATTCTCTTGGAATCCAAACAGGACTTGATGGACCGAGTGCGTTCTCAGTGTGTTGCAGAAGTTCTTTCCCGGGTGCGTAGTCTTACTATTGATTCCAGGACTCGCCCACTCACACTTTTTATCCTCTTTTTTTTCTCTCTTACTCTATTTTATTTTGTTCACTTCCCCTTAACGATCCCAACAGTTCGGGTTCTGTCCTCAAGGTACCTTCCACTTTTCCCTTTGACTATCTCTCACCCTCGATCCTCTGCACCCTATTCTCATACGCTCCTGACATTCAATTCAACAATACCGTTCATTCCTTACTGTGTACAACCATTTTTTTCCGGATTTTCATTAGTGATATAAATTTTTTTCTATATTCAGTGAATTTTTCACTTTACCAACTAACAAAGTAATTTAAAAAAATGAATATTTTAAAAAAGTGTGTTAAATAATTAAGATATTCTAGGATCGAATGTAACGGATACAACGAAAGTAAAAAAATAAAATAATAATGGGTGTAGTTAAGCATTAAATTTTTATTTTAAATGTAAAATCCACTTGATGTCACCCTCGTCATCAAAAGCATCCCCTAAATATACTCACTGCCACGCTACTGGATGCCATCAAATTACTCTTGAACACGCCAAGACCAACAGTTGAAACTCCTTTAGTCAACTGTATTGCTTGATAAAATCATAATTAACAATCTAATGGTAGAATTAATTATCTTAGTGAAATGAAAAAAAAAAATAAAAAACTTTTCTTAAAACTTTTAATTCAATCCAACAAGTTTTGCAAATTTGTGGCTGACTCTCATAAAGCCAATTGTTTTTTAACTTTTTCAAAATATTTTTTTTCTTTCTCACTCTATTCACCATATTTTTGTGGCTACACTCCATTCATTTTTTATGTCTACGAGCCTCACAGCTATTAATTATCACTAAAGATTGCACAGAATCCCACAAAACCTACCCCAAGTTTCAATACTCAGAAACGATTATGACAAAGTAAGACACAATATTCATACGACAGAAGACATATGCTTACACAAAAGTAAAATTTTTAAATATATAACTCAAAATCAACCAAATGCTCACTTAATAACTATAGCAAATAATTAATAAAAAAAAAAAAAAAAAAAGAACTAGTTAATAGTATTTCGTACATACAATGTATCATTTTATACAAATGCACTCTTGTATTTTTATTACATTAAATAATTATTTGTTAATAACCGTATTTATGAATATAAGAAATGTCTATTTTTAAACGAGGGTCGGCCTTGAATTCATTCCCCTTCATTTCTAACCTTACCACAATTTGGGTTGTTTGGCCCGGCAAACTTCTGCCCACTGATAATTCCACCATCGTCAATATACGCCAAGTTTATAGATTGTATCCTATCCTGACCTTCGACGAGTAATCGATCAGTAACATGTATCGAGTTCTTTCGCCTGATTTTATAACATTTCTAATATATATTGTATACATATATATATATATATATATATATATTAGGGTGTCCGTTATTTCCCAAATTGGTTTTTGACTCTGCAGCGCCCCTAAAATTTTTAGTAAATGGTCCAAAAAAAAATATCCGACCGATATAAGCTCTTAATATTGATAATAACCCGTGCCACAAAGACGATTTATTTCTCATTTAAATAACATGGGGTTTTGGTACTTTTTGCAATTAATTTTTTCTTTGCAAAGCCAGTTGATAAATTGCAGCGGCATTAACTTATTTTTGTAGAAAATTGAATGCTCTACAAAAACTTTTTCTTTACATTTTTCGAAAAAATCACTTGCGTCAAAGTTATTCAAGGTCAAAGTTGAACTAGAAATAATTTTTTATTTTTTTTTTGTTTTGAACAAAAAATCATCGTTATTTATATCAAAATCTATTGTTTATTGCCGAAAATATCTTATTTTGAGTATTTTTTTGCATCTGTCAATACTATTGAAAAGAGAAGAGTCGAACATTCTCAAAAAGAGATTCCGATGAATTAAAAATTTCAGATTCACAATTACTTTTATGAAAAAATAAAATTCGTGCCTACGCATGAGCATGAAAGAGAAATGTAGTATCGTGACTAGCCGGCGTCGTGTATTGACTATTGCCCTGGCGGTCCTGAATTATGGTGATTCACGGTAGTATCACGGTGAAGGTTCACGGTGATTCTACGGTGAATCACCGTGATTCAGGACCGCCAGGGTGACCATAGTCAATACACGACGCCAGCTAGTCACGATACTCCATTTCTCTTTCATGCTCATGCGTAGGCACGAATTTTATTTTTTCATAAAAGTAATTGTGAATCTGAAATTTTTAATTCATCGGAATTTCTTTTTGAGAATGTTCGACTCTTCTCTTTTCAATAGTATTGACAGATGCAAAAAAATACTCAAAATAAGATATTTTCGGCAATAAACAATAGATTTTGATATAAATAACGATGATTTTTTGTTCAAAACAAAAAAATAAAAAATTATTTCTAGTTCAACTTTGACCTTGAATAACTTTGACGCAAGTGATTTTTTCGAAAAATGTAAAGAAAAAGTTTTTGTAGAGCATTCAATTTTCTACAAAAATAAGTTAATGCCACTGCAATTTATCAACTGGCTTTGCAAAGAAAAAATTAATTGCAAAAAGTACCAAAACCCCATGTTATTTAAATGAGAAATAAATCGTCTTTGTGGCACGGGTTATTATCAATATTAAGAGCTTATATCGGTCGGATATTTTTTTTTGGACCATTTACTAAAAATTTTAGGGGCGCTGCAGAGTCAAAAACCAATTTGGGAAATAACGGACACCCTAATATATATGCTAAACTAATGCAAACACTGATATTACCTACATAGAGAGAGTTTGAAAAAAAATTAACCTACAATTTAGAGGAAATCTGGAAACACAACAATATAAATATGAAAAAATACAAATTAACAGGGAAATGATGGGGAAAACGGACCATTCCTAATAATTTGATAAAACTTTACTTTTTCTGAAATCTTTTGTAACCGTCATTTACGAATTTTTCCTTTTTTTGACGATGTTGAGTGATCTAAAATTTTTTTCAAAATTTTTTCAGTGGACTCAATGCATTGTTAGTTATAAAAAAAATACTCACTGTGTCTTCTTCGTTAGATTGAAATTTTTTTTAAGTTATTTATCTTCAATAATTTTGTTTTTTCAGGATCTTTATTTACAAACAGTATGGCTATTCCCTTTTAAATTAGTGAATTTAGTAGAAAAGGTCAAAAAAATTCGGTTAAAATCTCAGCTTTAGAAGCATAAGATGACTTATTTTTTTAAGCCAAGAAACTGTGTTTCAGTCAAGAACTCTTGTTTTTATTTAAGAAATTAATTTTTCGAAGCAAGAGAATTTTTTTTTCTCAAATCAAGAACTGCGCAATTTTGCTTCAAAAGTAAATTTTTTCGAAACAAGGGAGTTCGCTGTCTTGAACCAAAAAAAAGTTCTTAATTTAACTGTTTTGTTTGTCTTGAATCAATACAAGAATTGGAAAGACAATATTTTTCTTGACCCCAGTTATAATTATTTTTTCTGTGTAGGTAAACTATTAGCTGTAAAGAAAAAAGTTAGGGGGCAAATTTAAAATATGTTTTATACTCTACAAACTTTTAGAAACATTTCATTTTATTGAATGATTCAATAATTTCAAATCCCTCAAATCGTATTATTAGAATTTTTAATGCCCCATAATTAAACTATTCATTGTAAAAAGATATACCGAGCAGCAATTCTCAACAATATTGAATGTAATTTTTGTAATCTAAAATTTTAAAAATAACTTTTAAAAAACCTTTTTTTCTTTACTTGTATTTTGAATTATTTTAAATAATGCTGTTAACCAGGAAACTATGTGTTCACACACACATACGGGGCTTTATACGTGAAACATCCCACACTTTCGTATTATGAAGAAGGAGAATTAGTATATAAGAGGAGATTGGTCAGGATAAGGAAGGGACCTCTGTAAAAAGTTTATAAATAAATTGAGAAAAATATGGATAGTCCGAAATTTATTAACAAAATATTTTCTGTCATATCTTAAAATTGGAAAGGGCTAAGATTTTAACAGAATTTTTTTTTACTTTTCCTCTAGAATTTTCATGTGAGAATAAAAAAGAAAATATCGATTTTTTTAAAACCCCAATATATATCTATAAACACAATAATTCTATTACCATGCGATATAGGAACTGTTACCATAATCACTACTATAACGGTATCGGATGATATTTTATAAGCGTACTAGGAACGGTTGCTATACATTTTTCTCCGTGTACGTTACACCTAAAATTCATTCATATCGTGTTGTAGATACTCTCTAAAAATGAATTAGTGAAATTTTTTGCGAATCAGTGGATAGCTATACTATTTCTACAGCTATAAGTATATCACTAATTCAATCAGTGGTATACTTATCGGTGGTTCCCAGTGCATATTCACTCATTCGCAGTGAATTTTATTAATTTATTATTAGAGAGTAATAAATTAAGCTACAGTTTGCAATGCTTCATTTAAAAATGTATCCTTCGTCGACTATGACGTTGTAAAAGCAACTATATGATGCAATATAGAACCTTGAAATAGATTTTTAAGATTACTCAAAAATGCCCGAAATATAACATTAGAAGTTGGTTAAATTATTAAGCGGCTTTTGAAAACTATTTATTTTGCGACGGCCTTTTTTAGATACTAATATTTTTCGCAACGAAACAATTATATTTTTTAATATTTTTACGATTTTGAAAATTTTCAAGCAATCTGGACATTTTTCACTTCATTCCGATTCTTAGAGGGTTTCTTATACGTGTGAATAAAAAATTTTCATAAGTGATTTGTAGGTTTTTTTGAATTACTTTAAAGGTCGTAAACGAATATTTAGTTTTTTGTTATTTAATGTTGGCTATGGTAGACACTTTGATTTTAACTAAAATAAGTACATATAAAGTTAACTTATAACTTTTTTTAATTTTATTTTTAAAAGTTTAACCATGATATTAATATTTGTTTAACGAACAATCAATTATTCTCTTGGTTAAGCGTGAATATAATATACCTTATAGGCGATTGTCTTCTCTATGAGGAAATTAATGTCCATCTCGTCACAGTACTCTTGTCTTCTTACTCAAGTATAAAATTGCAACGAGGGATATAGTGTCTGACACTTTTTCGGCTCACTCTGCACTTTGTACTAAAGACCTTCAGGATGCTTGGTTTTCACAAAAAGATCGTTCAGGGTGAAAACAAGTTGTAGAATTTTTTATCACTTATATTAGAAAAGAAACTGTTGATCAAAAGATTTTTTTAGTAGGGATAGAGGAGGAGTAAAAATTTATTTTTCATTCAAACGACAAACAACATTTTGTTTTTCTTTTCCTTTTTTTTTTTTAATTGTCTATAAGTTTATATGCACCACAAAATTATCTAGAATTTATAAAATATTGAAGCAATAAAATTAACTATCGATTGTATCATCCATCACTAGACACAATGTCTAAAATATAAAAACTTACTTCCTCTGTCCCATCAAGTTATAAATCTGCCTGTCATAAATGTCATAAGTAAATATAGATAATGGAAAGTATATTAAAGCGTAAATTTTAAAAGTGCACTTAAAGTACCTTATACGTACAACTTTGAAACCATGACAATCAAGTTTTCAACCTTGTGAATTTATTTACTCTTGGACTTAGTCGTTTGACATCGGTTCCTTTCAACAAAATTTCATAGCTTTCTATTCAAATTTTAAATTTTCCTTTTGAAATTGTTAAGCCATGAATTATACAAAAATTTTAGTGATTTCAAAATATGTAACAAAAAATTTCTTCACTAGACAATTACAACTACTAGAAAATTTATAATTTTATTTACAAACTAAATAAAATGAGTGAATGATACAAAACTCAATCTGTGCCAAAAGTCGGTCATTATTAAACATTTTTCGGTTAAAGAACATAATTAACCGATATTGAAAATAAAAAGGGCAACTTCAAAATATTTTTATTTTTTTTTGTTTAATATTTGTTTATTTAATTTTCCTTAAATAGTTAGCGTAAATTGATCGATTTATTCAAAGACAATAATAAAAAATCAAAAACGATCAACATTGTTTTTTAGATATTTTCAAAAATAATTGTTACTGCATTATAATAAAATTTATTAATTTTGCATGAGGATACATATTAATTTTTCGAATGGAAGTAATAAAATTAATGCATGTTACAATACATTTAATTAGAAATATACACGGAAAGAAAATTCTACCAAAATTTACGATGTTAACATCGTAATCGTGGACTAGACTTTCATTGGCGTCAAATTTTAAATGTCTTATTTCAAAATTTACTATAGTCTTTGTTAAAACTACAATGTAAGTTGTATTCTTTACTATTTAACATCGTAATTTTAACAAAGACTATAGTAAATTTTGAAATAAGACATTTCAAAATTGACGCCAATGAAAGTCTAGTCCACGATTACGATGTTAACATCGTAAATTTTGGTAGAATTTTCTTTCCGTGTATGTTTGATGTGATTAATTAAGATATTGAGTTAGATTTGAATATAAAACATTTTTAAAATGCAACACGAGAAAGCAGGGCACAACGGCCCATCTTAGCACAAGTACACAAAAAAAAATCTCAAGATAATTTTTCTTCAACCAAAACATTTTTTAGCAGGATGACGAAAACCAAAAATTTCTTGAATTAAGAAATAAATTCTTAAGCCAATATATCCATCATACTCGGTCTAATGATAGAATTACTTGTTTTAAAAACTCGAATTTCATGATATGATAAACATTTTTCTTAACCTAAGTATATCTGGCTTACTTGAACCGAGAAATAAAAATATTTAGTTCAAAAAAATTATACTCTCAATTCAAGAACTATGATGTTTTAAAACAAAAAATGGTACGAACTTAAACTGAAAATAAAAGTAGTTTGAATAATTTAAACTCTTGGTTTAAGTAATCCTTTCTTTAATCAATCACACGAAAAATCTCGAACCAAGATTACTAGAGTCTTAAGCCTAGCAAGTTTTGTCTTGGATTTACTCACAGGTGCGCTCTCCTTCGCACCCTAAGGAATAAATACTACTCTCTCTTTGTCACACTAGCACAGTAAATGGATCCTGAGCACATTTTTATTGTAAATAAATTAAAATTAAATAATTAAATTACATTATTTTTAACAGTGTATCTATCGTACATTGTGAAATAAGCGGTGTTAAAATGGACTCACACCGTTGTAGCGGTGTTATTTTACTGGCGTTAAAACATTGTACATGCCGAGTAAATTGATTCCGATCAAAACAATTTTATTATCTGTAATGTCTTTTTTGTTACTTTTATTAAGGAAGGTCTGTAGCATTTTTTGTCCAAGCTTTTCGTTCAAATAAAACCTATAAACGCAAAATTAAGAACGAGGCTTAATGCATTTCTCTATAGATATATATCGCGTGCCAAATGCCAAAAGGGCGTATTACAGCAGTTAGATAGGGTTCCATGCCAAAAGGGCGTATAAAAAAATTTTTTTTGCCATTCTTTTTAAAATTGCCCGAAACGTAAAGATCTACAGAAAAAAAATTTTGACGTACTAACGCCAAAACGGCGTATCTTAAGATATACGCCCTTTTGGCTTTGGAAATTTTTTTTTTATTTTTACGCTTAAAACATGTTTGCAAAACGATTGGCACCAAAAAAAAAAATTATACGCCCTTTTGGCTTTTCAGTGCCAAAAGGGCGTATAACTTTCATACGCCCTTTTGGCATTTGGCACGCGATATAATCTAGCAATGTACGTTTTCATTCTTCATAAAAATTCATTTGTTTAAAAATAACAAAGTTTCCATTTATTGTGCAAGTTCAAGAATGACAGTACCTTTCATCAACTCGAGTACTCACACCTGTGATAGAAAAAAAAAGATCAAATCCTTCTTAAATTGAACAAATTGCATAAATTTTTGATCACTTATCAAATTAAATCTTTAAGAACAATATAATAATTATTTTTATTATAATTAATGTTTTTCATAAGGTAATAACCGATTTAACGATCATAAATTAGTCATTGCGATAATTCAATTTCATTTTTTTCACTGATTTAGTTTGTAGAGACTTGAATCATAAAAATCTGTTACCTAAATTTTATACAATCACATTAACATGTCATTGTGGACAAATATTCTTTGGATTTCTTCATAAATTATGTACCCGAAGATCGGAACGTTTTTTGCGCACCGAAAATGAAAAAAATTATGAAATTTAACAGCTTAAGGGGTAGTTGAGGCGGCCTGTCATTTTCTGCTGATATAATAGTACCCATGCAAAAAATTTCAAAAATCTAGATCTAATAGATTTTTTACTTTTCATTTTTTTTTTTATATTTTCGTTCTGCGAAAAACATTCGGATCTTCAGGTACATCATAAATTAGCGAATCTGTCGTATAATTAATTTTTGAAACAGTAAAGAATGTTTTTGTTTGTATTCGAAATACAATTTGATCTCTGATACCTCAAATAAAAAGCTATTTTTTTTTTTTTTTTGTCACCTCTTATAACACCAGAAAAATTTTAACACCAATAATCTTAACACAGGGATAGCGTTGACTTACTCCGGTTTTTTTTACAGTGTGTACTTTTATTTAAACAATGTTTTTGTTTATTTACTATTTTTTTAAAATTACATATAAGTTTAATACATACACAGAAAAAAAACTGACAATAAACAAAAAATAATATTTTGTTGCGGCTGGTGAAGTATTTCAAGTTAGAATGTAACATGTTTTCTTTTATGTTACATACTTATGATTCATAGGCATATCAGGTATGGTGTAAAAATTTATGTTCATCAGTAAAACCGGAAGAAAATATACTTGAATATTTTGTATGGATGTAAGCATGAGAATATCACACGGAAGCACTCGAAGTTTCGTAATATTAACAAGATAGAGAATATATATAAGATACGATATCAAAATAATATAGGCTATCCGGCCACCTTAGTTGAATTATATCTCGTTCTTTGAATGATCAGTGAGTGAATTTGAGGGCGTCGCCGCGCATTTGACCTGAGAATTCTCAGAAGAATATATCCAAACGCTCGAAATTGTGGAACCGGCGCCTGAGGATAACTCATAGAACCGAGGTTACAGCACTCAACAAATTTTTTTTTATCTTGATATATATTTTTATGTTATTTTTTTTTAACGTTTTGAAACATTGAACTATATATTATTGACCAGTTACTTTAATTTTAAAGGCTTGTTTCGAAATTTTTGAAACAGCATACGCATATTATTTTTACAGCCTTAATAATATATAGATTTTACTTTATTTAACTATATATTGACTATACTATTAATTTTTCTATAAAGTTAAATAATTAACTTTTTTCGATACTACTTGAATTCTAAAAAGAAATATTATATTTACATACAAAAAATGCATATTTATACAATTATTTATGACTAGAGTACTTGTTATACGTATAAAACAATATATAATATTTAAATATAATAAAAAATATAAGCGGTAACGTGTGACGACGTTCACCCACTCTTGTTATCTTACTTTGGCCCAAAATTTCCCAGCATCGATCTTTTTCGTCTCACTGTCGAATCTTTTAATGCAAGTGAGTAAAAACATCCATATCTATATAAAAAAAAGAGATATTAATACACATAATAACGAGGAGGAATATATAGTGGGGATTGACCTTGGCGATAGTGGGAAGTCCGCGTTACGTTTTGCTTCTATACTCTTTACTCTAAAGGCTCTAGAGTAGTGCGAGTGAGTCGTGAGTCGGCTTTTGGCCCATCATCAACATCATAAAGTGGTGCTCGAGGGGGTGTGCAGAGAGAGAAAAATAAGTTAAACCAAAATAAGGTTACCTACCGGCATCCGGCAGATGTCTCTGATGTGTTACCAGCTCGATGACGTAGGCATTTTCCAATTCGCGCGGTCGCTCATGGGTTTTGTGAACGCGCGCGTGGAATAAGGTGGAGTGAGTGATTCTCCCGGGCGCCGTTTTGAGCAGTGGGGAATTCATCGGTGCCGGGAACACGGATGATGCAAGTAGTGAGGGTAGAGAATGTAAGTTACAGCTCACCGTGGGCTACATCTGTAGTAAAACAGTGGGGACGTAGGTGCTAAAGGGTAGGGATAGGCTGGGCGCGGCCTAAAGCACCCCGTTCAAGCTATGTCTTATACATGATTATAAAAATAATATTAGTCTACCGCGCTTTCTCATATATATAGATATATAGATATACTCTAAAAATATTACAGCATGCTGTTGTTTTCACATGGCCGTGCATCATCTGTAACGATAAAACTCTTTTTTCAGAATTTAAATTATTAAAAAAATGACTTTTTTCAACATATATTTCCAACGACGACGACGACCACGACTATGAACGACGACATAGGGATTTCAAACGGCGCTACTATCACTACTACCACCACCACCATATATATTTTTGATTACCACCACCATCACCACCACGGCTATAACCATCGACGCCACCGCCCTGATAGTACGCACGCGTATATGTACGTGACGCGCGTATCCTAAAATCCAAGGATAAAATTTACGTTTTGGCCAGTATCGTATAAAAGAAAATACGCGTCGCGTGCGCGCTCACCGCCACCTCCGTTTTTTCGGTCTCGGTCATTCTTTCTAAATTTACAGTATATATTATTGAGTTATATTTTTTAATTTTATTTATTAAATAATTATTGTGGAGCTAAATATTCTGAATTTTTATTTTTAAATCATATATAATAAATAGTATTACGATAAAAAAATATATATAAATAAACAAAAGGTTTTAAACAATTAATAAATTCTGAATAAAAATATCAAATTAAAGTAATAACGCAAAAACCATAACGGCATATTTAAAAGTGTGCAACAAGAGCACGAGCCACTATAGTTTTGATTTTGGCACGCGCCCGGCTTACAAGACGGCGCCAACCAATTTACCGTCTTATTCTCATTCTTCATCCCCCTCTTGTTGCGCTTCCAAGTGCGCCAGTGTGTTATGTTATTTTACTTTATCTTAAACTTACCTCGTATATATTTATACTTTTATTACACTAAATTCAACAAACTATATTATTGATATTATTAAATTGAAATAATTAAATATACAAGTTAATAATTATTATACTTTTATTAAATTAATTTCCTTGTATTATTAAATAAAATTTATTTAACTTATGTTATACACCAGTAACTGATACTTAAAATTTTCCCAGAGATAATCATAAGTGTTTTTGTCCGGGCTTGATTATTTTTTTTCTCATTATAAATATCAGTACTCCAGAAATGAAGTATACAGTTTATAATTTTCTTTAGACGCACTTAAGTTTTTAAAAAGAGAAAATAAATGCTCTTGATAATTTTTAAGTGATGGTGAAATCATATTGAAAATAAAAATTATAAAAATAATATTTTTTTGTTGTTGTTGATGTTGTTGTTGTTGTTGTTATAAAATAACTGCACAACTGATAATTGAAGTGCATAATAGATTTTATAGTTTTGTGAAGGTGCTAAGGGAAAGAATAATCGGATAAGTGTAACCAGAAGACTAGAATAGTGCGAAGAAGAACAGAAAGAAAACCGGTAGAAGGGTGAGGGAGGTTCAAGGGAAGGAAAAGGGACTGCACGCGGTCGGGATACTAAATTTTAAAGAGCTGGAGAGGGGCACTCAAGTAGGAGTGAGGACGCGCTACCATTCTCGTAACAACTGTCGCCGGTTGCTAAACCCGCGTGAGGACTGTGTTGCCAGTGTTATATCGACTTGTATCGTTTTTTTTTTTTTTTTGTTGTTTAAGTTCCTCATTAAAAATATATATACATATAAACTTTTTTTTTACACTGTCAACGCCATACTTTAATCTCGTTGAATTACTATTACGTCAGTGTCAATTGAGAACGGATAATCTTGGTGTGTACCAGTGTTTGAGTCTACCTCACTTATTAGCGGCAGCTAACTTTATTTAAAGCTATTTTTTTTTTTATGTTTTTTTAAATTAAGAAACACGTTTTTGAGTTATATATATATTGAAAGAAAATAAAAAGTTTAAGTAAAGTAAAGAAAGAAGAGAGATAAAGATAGATATATACATATGGATATTATATATATGTATATATATATAAGAATATAAAAAATAATAAATTATAGTTGAACAGTGCTCGACAAGCTAGTTCTTGTAAATACGAGTTATTATATTATAAAGCGCCAGTTTTATTTTTTTATTAATTTACGTTTTTATTTGTGAATAATTATACATACGTTACCTACAATAATGTCTTTGGATAAATTCAGCGAGGGTGGTATGTTGCAGAAGGAAATGGAACGTTTAGATATCGAGGATAAAAATGGTGAAACTCCAAGGTAAATTATTATTATTTTTTTGAATTATTTATTTTATTTTTTTGTTAAAAACTATTCGTTGAATAATTTATTAATAGTCATTAATATTAAATATTATAATAAAATATTATCGTATTAATGATTTAGATTTTAAACGATTGATTAAAGCGAAAGATAATGATTGAATAAATTATATATTATTTACTTAATATTTTCATATTAATTTGATTCTAATCTCACGGTTAGACTTTAACTACATATTGGAAATACTTTGTCTAAGTAAATAGACAATACATAACTTGATAAGATATATTTGAGGAATTGACGTATTTAAAAAAAAAAAAAAAAAAACTCCATTAATCAAAAATGTATTATTACTTGAATCAACATTTAAAAATTATTTTAAAAATTCAAAAATAATTTGAAGAAAAAAAAATTTAATTAATGAAATTGAAGAAAAAAAATGAATTAATTGATTAAAAAAAAAAAAAAAAAAAATTATCTTAACTTATCTATTAGAATAAAATATATTTTTTACTATATCTCTATTTCGTTATCGTTAAAAATATTTCTAACGGCTTCTGATACTCAAATGTACTCCGAATTATCTCATAGCTATAGTCGAATATTTTTGGCGCGAGAGTATTTAATTCAATCAATACTGTTTTAATAAATAAATATTCAATAATTTATATAATATATAAATATATGACAATTTTGTATATTTATTTGTATTGATATTAAGTTTAACAAGTAAGTATTTTTTAAATAAATGACGAGACAAATTGTGTTGAGAGCCCGCCTGCGCACCGTAAGTAGGCATGACTCAGTGGAAGAAGGTGCTGGTGGTAACTGTGTGAAATAAAACAGCGTTAGCATGGGTGGTCACACACGCGTGTGTTGCATGGCCGCCGAAAATAGACCCATGTCGATGTATGTATATAATGACGCATAAATAACACCGGAAAATATATACCATATTTGTAAAAGATACACGTTTCCCTCATATATATATATATATATTATATATTAGACCCTGAGAACGCACAATCTATATACATATTTTAGTCTTAACAAACTTTACACTAAAACCGGAAGTAACTCATTCTAACAAAAAAAAAAAAAAAAAATTACACTACATTAGTTTAATATCTTTAACTTTTAATTTATTTCATTATAAAAAATTTTCAAAATTATTATTTAATTTTTTTATTATGATTTTATTCGTATATGATTTATATAATATTGGTTTCAGAAAAAAATTTTAATAGTTTAGTCGGGTTTCTATGCGTTATGAATGTATGTCGGTGTGTGCGTTATAACGAATTTGTTTTCCGGATGTACGGACTTTTCTAAAAACATTAGATAGCCAAAAGTTTGGTCTAGGCATTCTCACACAACACATGTAAAAGATAGAGAAAAAAAAAATATATATATTTATATACATGTATGTGGAAGGATCAGTATAGAAGCTATTTTCTATTTTAATTTACACTCGATTTTCGCGTCAGTTGGCATTCGAAGCCGTCGATTAATTAATTGTAATCATTTTTAAATTTAATGTAAAATATTAAATAATCAATAAGGTAACTTATATTAGTCGTGTAAAGATAATTAATAATTGTTGATTAATTTGTTAAATAGTACGTAAACTGACAATGTTAATATCAATAAATACGACGTCAGTATTGTCGACAAAAATAACTTTATTGAATAAAACTATTACTGTCATCTTCTTAGAGGGCTTTAATGCTTTTATTCCTTCACAAGCTATTGTACATATATTTGTAACAAATGATTAAATCTACTTATTTTTTCTTTATCTTAATTAAACCAAATTACCGAATAACTGCTCAACAATCAGTTTGTTTTTGTCTTGGTATATCTACCAACGACGCACATTGGATATTTTTTGTATTATTTACTATCTATATAAATAAATAAATAAATAAATATATTTTTTTATCCATAATTACATTATGCTAGAAATTATATATTAAAGTATGTAGCAACAGATAGTTTTTTTTGTTTTCTATAGTTTAAGGAATATAGTGTAAGCACGACGAGTTGCCTGAAGCGGTGAACACGAGACGAATTCGAATGTGGATGAAATTCTGAGAAGTGCCATCCATCGGCCCGGCATTAATGGCAACCGTGCGGTTAGATGATCACAATTCAAGGTCATAGTGATTTTTTTATTTCACTATAATCTAATTTTTACTATTAATCATTCCTTCAATATACGTATTAAACTAATACAGCTTTTTATTGTCTTTAAACATAATTTTTATTATTAATATACTTGTCAAATAAATTTACTGTTTCGGTAGTTATCTATAACATTTAGAAGAAAAAAACTTTTTTAAAACTATACATATACATAAACATATTAACGTTTTACCGAGGTCACGATGAACCAGAGAGAAAGGTCGAGATGACGGTGTGTGAAAAAAAAATATATAAAACTAGTCTCACAAAATATCTCATAATATGTTCTCTTACCTAATGATTAAATATATATATAAATTAATTCATTATTATTTTTATTGGTATGACACAAGTATAAAAATAATTTAAAATAAAAAAAGTTCAAGGCAAATGACCCATAAAAACCCGCGAATCTTATAGTAAACAACATCATGACGTTACTTTATTACTCAATCATGCGTAAGTTGTGCGTGGCTCTATCTTTTGGCTGAGAGCTACGTTTCGCCCCCGCAATGCCGGTAATGTCAATAACTTTTATATTTTTTTCGTTAACATGAGGCAAAGTATCGACAGATAATTATTTTATTAGCAATTTAAAAAAAAATGTGAAATCAATAACAAGATACATAATATTTTTTTGTGAATTGATCGTTTTAAAAATAATAAAGTTAAAGATTTGAATAGTTGATTCAGGGTCAGCAAAGAAAGAAAGTAAAGAAATTTTGAAAATCTATTTATAAGTAGGTAATATACAAACAGAATAAGTTTTTCGGATCTTTCGTTCAAGTACTGGATTTATACGATTTCGTAGAATAGTTGTTGCTTGCTCAATCCACTGGTTTTACCTATACATTATCTAAAAATCTTTTTCATCTCTCCGAGACTCGAAAAATATATATACATGTTATTGTCTCGCCCACGGTTGGCATCTTAACGTTTCATTTATGGCCAAATTGACTACCTGAACAGATCTATCGTTGTTGGAGCCAGTAAGGTTCTCAAGAAGGTCTATAGTCCATGCCTACGTGGATTTACTTGACCACAGTAAAACATTTTTCAAGCCCGACTGAGTCATCTTTCATTATTTTTAAAATTTTTTTTTTCTATATACCTGCATATATATACATATATGCATATATATATATATATATATATATATATATATATATATATATATATATATATATATATATATATATATATATATATATATATATATATATATATTCCTAACCGAACTCCAGGCTATGTTCAAAAGATTCTTCTCGATCGCTATTGACATTCTCGTCGAATTCTCAAAAAATAATATATAAATATATATATTTTTTTGTATTAACTAAATTTTATTTAGTTTCCCCCTAAAATTATTCAAGCAGTAATTTTAAACCCTTTTATCCTTAAAGATTTGGCTTAAGCATTATCACAGAAAAATTTCCAGGTAAAGAGTTAATTTTAATCTGTGAAAAAAATAACTTTTACAAAATAACAATAATAAATACTTTTATTTATTTATATTCACGTTATTTGTCTATATAGTCTATATATATCTTAATAATGGAGGAACCGTAAAAATGGCGGCTTATGATCATCTAAGTCGACATTGTAAAAACTGGCTTCGTGTTAAAAAACAATAACATATACAATATATTAAATTGTACAAACGATAATTTTCAACATTGTCATTGCACTTGGATAAACCACACGTGTGTGATGATATTAATTCCTGGAAAATGTCTTGGCATATAAGTAAGTATATAAAAACAAAGTATATGCTGCGCTTAGTACTTTTCACGAAATATGAATCAGCTTTTATAATCCATTTTAAATAAAATTTAATTCAAGAATAACTTAGTTGTCACACAAATAAATGAATAAATTTATCTTAAAATTATTTACCCTAGCTGAATAAATAAGTATTGCACAGTTAAGTATGCACACATAAACGTGATATAATAATTAGTTTTAACTAATTATGTATGAAGAAAAGTTAAAGTAGTGATGTACAGTCGTATAAAATGAATCAAAGAAATCTTGCTATCACAAAGATGCATTAGTGAGAGTAAAGATATATTCAACCCTTTCATTCTTCTTTGGGACTTTTACCTTGTGTAGTTTATTTTGTAGGTGCCTAGTGGGCCAATTACGCGCCCCTCAATCGCTCAAGTACGTAGGCGGTCTTTTATTCTTTCATTCTCTTGTGAACACTCGTGCTCCTCACGGCAACTAGAAAGTCAAGAATAAATTTTTTGCGACATATTTCATCTTTTTCGTCACCGAAATGTCCCTCATATATATATATGGCAGTTTTATAACAATTATTATTTAATAATAAAAAGAGTATATAATATACAAAAATTTTATCTAGTATATATTGGAAGTAAATGAAATAATATTCGACAGATATTTTAAACATTTAAAATGAGGATTTATCAGGAATATCATATCAGACTACCTATGTACCGAAACTTTTGCCTCGACGCACCATCCCAAAGTATTGATTACTTTCCACTTCTGGTGAAGAGAAAGATATAGAGGAATAGAGGAATAGCCTATGGAGAGTTCCCCAGAGTGTATATAGGAAGGAAATAAAGTGCCACCATGAACCAAGTTAAAGATAACCTCTCTCTCTCTTTCTCTCTCTTTCTTTCTTGTGTGTTGTGTCTTCCTTGTCACCCTTTAATTGCGTATCTTATTGTCCGATCAACTTACACGACAAAGATATAGATAAAACTTTTCAACAGTAAAACTTTTATTCTCTTGTATATTTACAATAATAATCAATTATCTTGTGCGATTTCTAAAATTCCGCGATGTTAATTTTCGTCTCTTAATTATACATAAAAAAAAATAATGATTAAAATTTTAATAGTAGGCTATTTTTTTTTACGTAAAATTAGTATATTTATATATATAGTATGTACACGGAAAAAAATAAATAGGCGCTGCAACAGGACGCCGTCCTGTTGGTTCGACAGGACTTTGTCCTGCTAATGAAACAGGATTTTCCTGTTGCAGCAACAGGACACATCCTGTGGGTGCAACAGGATAAAATCCTGTTGCAGCAACAGGATTTTCATGTTGTAGCAACAGGACACATCCTGTGGGAGCAACAGGACAAAATCCTGTTGCAACAACAGGATTTTATCCTGTGGGAGCAACAGGACAAAATCCTGTTGCAGCGACAGGATATTTCCTGTGGAAGCAACAGGATTTTATCCTGTTGTGGCAACAGGACTTTTCCTGTTGTAGCAACAGGACTTTCCTGTTGTAGCAACAGGACTTTCCTGTGGAATCAACAGGACTTTTCCTGTGAAATCAACAGGACATTTCCTGTGGAATTAATAGGATGAGAAACTAGTTTTATGCACCAATTGTTTTTGTCCCTAGGATAAAATTTCGAAGTTGGAAAATAAATTAAAATTTACATAAAAAAAAATCTCTGGTTTTATAGGGGTGGGAGGGGTAAAACGGGGTACTTAAGGAAATACTAAGTTTTCGAGGACTCAAATACGCTAAACTTTTTTTTTTTAATGATATTTAAAGTAAATAGAAAAAATTGTCAGTTACCGTTAAAAAAAAATAAAATTTTTTATTTTTGCGGGGAAAATGGGGTACCTCTTAAAAAAGATAAAAAAAAATTTCTGGATTTTAAATGAATTTGATAAAGTTAAGCTTTTTTGCAAGTAATTAACATAAAGAAAAATTACATTTTACATGACTATTGTATACAAAAGAACAAAAAAAAACAAATTTTTAATAGTTTTTATCATAAAACAGAAGTCATTAATATTTTTCGACTGCGGTCGATTTTTTGAAAAGTTTTACAAAAAAAATTTTAAATAACGCTCAATTATATTTACAAAAGTGATTTTGGAATGTTTAAAAACCATTTAAAATATAAATTTTTTTAAATTATTATTTTGGGGTACCCCGTTTTGCCTTCCCCTCTCTCCTATATATATATATATTATATATATATATATATATATATATATTTTTTAATGATGCCAAAGAAGTACAACTTCTCACGCGCGTACATAAGTACACGCAGCCATTTTTTTAAGCTGATGAAAAAATTTTTTTTTGAAAATTTCAATTTTTTTTAGTCTTGATTTTTTCAAAATTTGGATTTTTTTCATATTGAAATTGATATAAAAATAATTTTAACTAAATAGAAATTGATTTTAATCTCAAAACTCCGTATGTACATGAAACCAGTTTCTTATCTTGTTGATTCCACAGGAAATGTCCTGTTGATTCCACAGGAAAGTCCTGTTGCTACAACAGGAAAAGTCCTGTTGCCACAACAGGATAAAATCCTGTTGCTTCCACAGGAAAAATCCTGTCGCTGCAACAGGATTTTGTCCTGTTGCTCCCACAGGATGTGTCCTGTTGCTACAACATGAAAATCCTGTTGCTGCAACAGGATTCTGTCCTGTTGCTCCCACAGGATGTGTCCTGTTGCTGCAACAGGAAAATCCTGTTTCATTAGCAGGATAAAATCCTGTCGAACCAACAGGACGGCGTCCTGTTGCAGCACCTATTTATTTTTTTCCGTGTAATTATTAACCAGTGCTATATTTTATTAAAAGATGATTAAATATTTGTACACTGTAAAAAGATCGGTGCTAAAAATGGACTCATTTTAACTCCGCTCAGTGTTAAAATGAAATTACACCGGTATAGAAAGCGTAATTCGGCGGTGTTAAATTACCGGTGTAAGCTCTGCGTGCGCTTGTATTAACTTTAAAGATCATAAAACCAAAAAAATGTCAATTCTTTATGAAAATTAATAAAAAATATCATTTATTAACAAGTATAGTGATCGAGCAAGTAAAAATATTAAGAAATCACCAATTTTGAAATTTTTTTGACTTTAACAAAGCGTCTCACTTAGGATTTTTCTTTATTCACAAAAAGTTTTCAGTAAATAAAAATATTGAAAATAACGTTTTCAAGTTCGAAAACAGCGGTAAATTTTGGAGCCGGCCTGCAGGGTCAACCAATTCCCAAATTTTTTTTTAATAAATGTAAATAAATCTCTCGCTTGGAGTATATTTTACTGTAAAGAGCTTAAATAAATAAAAAATCCATCGCTCTGCATTCATTCCGTATTTAGTTTGCATTTATAATCATATATTTATACAGTTTTTCGAATAATTTATCCTAGTGATTGTGAATTTAATAAAATTAGTAACTTTATTTGTATTATAATACTAATTATTGATAATATCTTGAATGTTTTGCTGTTTTGTGTAAATTTTTACTACTTTATTTTTTACATGCAAGTAAAATATATAATAAACATTTCGTTAATCAGTAGACAATCTCGAGAACTATTAATTACTAATTTAATAAATGAAAACATATGGATTGAGAAAAGATTTTTGATTTTGCTGCAGTATCATTGCGTTTAGTCAGTATTTCCCCACTCTCATATTTTATACATCATACGAATGTTCCACTTTGGTTGAATGACGTGAATTCTAGGGAGTCTTCCAACGATAGAATGAACCGCAGAATAGATACAATTGGACCAAGGCCGCTAATCGGCATCATCATGCGGCTGATCGCGCCCTCCTCAAACGGAATAGAACGAGTAGACTCTTAATTTCGCATCGCCATAAATAATTTGACCGTGGGCTCCGCTTTCGTTTTCCTAGAACCTGGGTCCATTCTCCTGTCTTTGTTCTCGTCTATATTTTTTACTTTATTTTTTGTTCTCACTCACTCACTCATTCAGTTAGCATGTAGCTCCTCTAATGAAATCTAGACTTTCACAATGACGCTGCAATGTCTTGACGTAACTAGAAGCGAGGTCACTCACATCCATGTAACTTTTTCTTTTTTTTTTTTTTTTTTTTCGATAATTTTTTACATGCGTCTTCTACTGCCTAGTATTTACAAATTTTGTCAATTATCGTTATATACTTAATTAAGTTAAATAAATTTAATTAAGTATTGTCACATGTGGAAAATTTGACACCGATAAGATGATCCAATTTCGACTCTTTCGATCAACTGTACGAAATGGTACGCAAGTTCGACATTCCTCGTAATCGAAACTAACAACGGCAGCCGATATCTCCGGAAGAAAGTGTGATGCTGGAGTTAGTGTATCATCCAAGCTGATACGAACAAAAGACCAGGAATGCCGATCACCTGCACGTCGTAGCTCTTGATACCATGATCGGTAATGATCAACAAATCTGGAAGAAGACCGAATCAAACTAGAAGAAGCCCAAAAAGACCAAATCGTGAATGGAACTCTACAAACAGCTTAAAGACAACGAATAAAGTGGTTCTATCAGAACAACATCGATTGTACCACCGATACCGTCACCGAGAAGCCGAAACACACCGGTAGCACAAATCGCCGCAGTGTTTCCGACACAAAATGTCGCCTCTGTAATACGACGAGCTGATTTAACGCCGACAACCGACATGAAGCTACGTGGTAAGTGCTTCAATTGTAAACATACGGATCATGGACATCGTGATTGTCCGAAACCTTACGACTACTGCTGGTCATGTGGTGCCGAAAACGACCCAATCCCGATGTGGGACCTGCAATCGATACTAGTCAAAGTTGGAAAGTGTCCACGTCCAGCAAGAGCCGGCGATCATACGATTTCCGAAAAACAACGGACAATCAGACGAACTACAACAAGTACTAAACAGGTTACGACGTACAACTTGTTGAAGATGCCGACCACGACAAAGAAACAACTGCTGATCAAACCGACGGTCAAAATGACCAAACACCTTGTAACCCTGTGTCGATGCCTGGGGGGGGGAGGGGGGTTAACATGTGGAAAATTCGACGCTGATCTATCGTTTTAATTATTTTTACAATACTTAAAAGTTATCTGTTGAGCAGAATTTTAGTGCCATCTATGGCTGGAATTTCGACTTTGACTGAGCAATCGATCCAACGCACGGATTGAAAAAGAGAATCGTTTGGAGTTTCGAAAGTAACGGCCGCGTTTCATGTGTTGAACAATTCCGATTTTTGAGCAACGAACAATTGACCAATATTAGAGTAATAATAATCATGAACAAATTTGATTTTGTTATTGAAAAATTGAACAAGCCGAAGCATCGGCAAGAAAGTGATTAACGTGCCTTGAATTTAGTTGGTTTTTATCGGGCACTCAGCTAGTGCTCAACGCGTCTTAGTGATACTCGTGTAATACTGTTTTTTTTGTGTGGAACAAGCAAAGTAAGTTGTTTATTGGTTTCGCCCTAATTCTCAAAAATCGAGTTTCCAGCAGTTGTCAACGTTTGAAGTTTCTATGATTTTATTCTGAAATTTCCAGAGAGGTGTGTGTGTGTGGGAGGGGGGGGGTGTTGGTTTACACTTCTCATATCTTATTAATGAATGAACCGATCTAGATGGTTCTTGCGGCATTCGAAAGAGTTCTTCTGAACTTAGATTTCCAGAAAATTTGAAATCATCTAGTCAAATAGATTATGAGATATATTAGAATTAAGAAAAAAAAAATTCATCGTTTACGAAAGAATAAAAGTTTTTTTTTTGTGTTTTTCTCGAATATTTCAGAAACTATTGAATCGATCAATTTAAAAATCATGACACCTCTAAAGCTTTATATGCTGCATCGAATGCTGCCTCAACCAGCAAAAATGGATTAATCGTTCAAGAGATTTCAATTTTTGAATAATCTCAAAAAAGTTTTTTTTTCTAATAATCTCAAAAACTGCAAAACTGAATAATTTAAAATATTTTTTGGCGTCAAAGGTTTAAAATCCGCTTCAAAAACTGTCCTAGACCTATAAAACTGTTGATTAGTTCGAATGACATCGATGATGAAAAATTTTAAAGATAACAATTTATTTACTAAAATATAAAAGTACTTGAAGATATTGTCAAGCTCAAAAAGCTCACACATAAATTAGCAATAATGTTTTCGAGCTTATAGAGTTCTAAAACAGTGGAAAGTCTTGGGGCTGACTCGCAAAGTCAATCGGTTTCCAGATTTTTCTTTTTTATTGATAATCCTTATCCTTATTTCTTTGCTCAAAAACATTCATCATTGAAGAATATACTACAATTTTGTACAATTTTAAGCATCATTTGTTTTTGTGTAGATAGACTGTAAAAAATCGGGAGTGAATACGGATTTTATTTCAATCCGATTTTACTCCGTCAATCGGAGTTCTGGAATTTTAAAAAGTTACTCCGCATACGAAGGGAAAGGGGAGTCTTTTTTGTGGAATGATTTCGGAGTGATACGGATTTTATTTCATTCCGCATTTACTTCGATCCGGAGTTTGAATCGCAAAATGAACTCCTCATTAGAACGAATTTTACTTTGATGGAATTAAAGAATAAAAAAATCATCCGCTCCGTATTTATTCCGGATTTAATTCGTATTCATTCCACAACTTGATTACAGTTCATGTTCTGAAGTACGCTCCACAATCTATTTTTATTTATTTTCTATACATAATAAATGAATTTTTACTCAACTACATATTTATTTTTTGAAATTATATATAATAAATCACTTACTAAACTATTTTTAAAATTTTTTTACATATATATATAATTTAACTAAGTAGTGAAAAATAACCATCTATTGAACGACTTGAAAAATCACATTTATTCATTGGACATTTATTTGAGTGTACATTATGAAAATTCATTGCTGCAGTTATAATATCGTGCGTAATTCACATTATGTAAATTTTTCGGAAAGAATAAAACATAAAATGTACCAGTGCTTGAGTTATGTACTTTTATTTTATAATTATTCAGCAGAAAAAACTTAATTTTTTTTTTTTAAATGTTATTTTTGGCTTATAAACATATTTAACATATTTTATTTAAATTCCATAGATATTCGAAAATTGAACTTGGCATGTAAATTACTTTGAATCGATTTAGTTATTCATTGTTTTAGTATACAAATACTAACATATCCGTTTGCTCAAAAACCACAAGGCTTTAATCACTTTACGCGAAACTTCTGCAGTCTCGCCGAATCGATCGAGTCTCTGCAAGCTATGAGTTTCGGACTAAACCAATGCATGAGACCATGAACTTGCAGAAATTCAGTACATATTTACTTAACTTATAAACATAAATTTTTAAATATAATTTATGGATTAATTTTATTTATTTATTTTTTTGTTTTGTTTCAGGTAAGCATACTAATTCTTAACTAATTTGAGCAATCACGATTCGCAAGATTGGTGAGTCAAAAATAAAAATATGAAATCAATTTTGTTAAAATATTTATTTTAATAGTTATAGAAAAAAAAAAAAGTGAATTCAATTTTTAATTAAAATAATGGGAAATATAATATGTATGTAGATTCAAGGTCGATTCGCCTCGCACCTGCTGTAGATTTCCGTTCGCTACGTGATATCTATTCATTCGAATGTTTGATCTTAAATATTTTGTAGAAATACAAAACATTAATTATTTTTTAAATAACTTAAACCAAATTATCAAAAAATCGAAAAAAATTTATTTATAGAACAATGAAACAATTTTTTATTTCTTGCTTTTTTTTTAATTTATAAGATGTTATTACTCCTTTAAATTTGAAATAGTGAAAATAGTGATTATTCACTGTTTACTAGTGAAAAGTATGTCACTAACTCAAATAATGGTACACAGAAAAAACAGTAAACTTGAACCAAGAAAAATATTCCTGATTCAAGAAGTTTTTTTTGATCGTTTCGGAAAACCAAAGTTTACTTGCACCAATTAACAATCATCTTGAAATTTTTATCGTGAATCAAAATTTTTTCTCTCACGTCAACATATTTTTACGCTTAAATCAAAGAAGTATCACTTGTTTCAAGAGTTTATATTTCTTAAAGTAAGAGATATTTTTTTGAAGCAAGATGCATTTTGTTTTGTAGCAATATTGCATTTTTTGTTTAAAGAAAATAAAATTTCTCAGAACAAGTACTACATACTTTCCACACAAGTATTTTTGTATTCTCCGACCAAGAAAACAAAAGTTGCTTAAGCCAAGAGAAAAAATTTTTTGGGAGAAAAGATCGATAAGGAGAAGGGGAAAGTCACCGGTGCTCGGCAGCAGCAGCGGAAGTAGTTCGGTGCTCACCACGAGATCGCGCCCAGCCACTTGTAGTGTCCCTGATAAGATAGATATTGTAGAATTGTTATATTCCAAATTTGAACACAATTTTGTTCGAGTACTCTTATGTCATTTGACAGAGTGACAAGTACCTTTTTGGACTGTATTATAGTACATTCTATAATACATCATGACATTAATGTTTAATGTTGATGATTACTTGAATAATTTTTCAGGAAATAGAAAAATAAAAAAATACGTTTCAGATAAAAGAAAAAAAAAGAATCAACACGTCAACCTTTCGGAGAGAGAATACATTTCTGACTGAGAAAATTTTTCGTTTTTATTAGAGAAGCAAATTTTTGGAGCAAGAAATTTTTTTTCTTGTCTCAAGCAACTTTTATTTTCATTTGAGCAATTTATTTTTCGGAGCAAGAGAATTTTTTTCTTGGGCCAAGGGGCTTTTTTTTTATTCAAGACGTTTATTTTTTGGAGCAAGAAAAAGTTTCTTGGTCCAAGTAAACTATTTTCCGTTCAAAACGTTGATTTTTTGGAGTGAGATGACTTATTTTTTTTAGCCAAGAATTTTTTTCAAGCAAGAGAATTTACTTTCTTGAACCAAAAAAGAGTT
Organism: Microplitis manilae; assembly: GCA_030273425.1. Taxonomy (NCBI): domain Eukaryota; kingdom Metazoa; phylum Arthropoda; class Insecta; order Hymenoptera; family Braconidae; genus Microplitis; species Microplitis manilae. The sequence goes on from CP092722.1 coordinate 9,156,785, forward strand.
TTTCAATCAAGTGTTTTATTTGTATTGAATCAAGAAAGCAAATTCGGAAGATAACATTTTTCTTGAATCAAGTTAACTGTTCTTTCTGTGTATACTATTCACTGGCAATAAGTGAATATTCACTGCTTCACTGATTCGTTTTTAGAAAATATATTTTAGTGATTTTGACTTCTCGTATCTTGTTCCGTCGAATTTTTTAATAAATTATATGAATAAAACTCATCGTTAAAGTAAATTTTACTAAGAGGGCACTGGTAGAATTTTGTACCGGCATCCCCGATTACAAAACAGCACTCGGTCGGGAGAATAACTGATACCTTGATTATATGATCCTTAATGGTTGCCCGGCCGAGGAAAAATCTATAGTCTGACTCTCAGGTACCAGGCTGGGTGTCTCAACGGGCAAGTTACTATGTCCCATATTTTTTGTACTTTTCATAAAATTACAATTTTTAATAAAATTAGGTGTTCATATGCATTATTGAGTGCCTGCACAAAATATTGAGACTCTCTATTTTCATGACACGATTACTGATTGGTTGTGTAAATACAATTTTACCTGATCAGACGCCGGACCAGGCTTACAAATACCTAACCGGATCGAAAACCTTACATTCTGTTCAGGTATTCGACCGGGTGTCCACAATCGAGGCCCTATAAATGTTTTGTCCGTTATCCAGGTATCTAATCGGATGCCAGATTTCATTTCCTAAGAGGGGCATGGGATTAAAAACAATATCATCTGGGCTACATTTGATTCTCGTTAACTTCGAAAATTTTTTAGTATCCGCGCTTTCCGATTTTCATAGAATTATTAATTTGAGGTTTATTAATTAATAAAAATAATATTTTATTTTAATTAAGAAAAATATTGTAATACATAAAAGTATACAAAAAAATAAAAAATGTTTTATTTATTTCAAAATTCTATACACGGAAAATATAGTATTGACAACGAAATATTGCAGTAAGAATTGATGTCTGTAGTTAGCGTTACTACATGTGTCGTTAAGGTTATTTCAAGTTGGAGCTGGCATTTCTTTACTTCAGCTCGTAGTAACCTCAACTACAGCTGCTGTTGTTGCAACTAAAATTTTTTTTCCATGAGACATACACTGATAGAAATTTTATCTTAGCTTAAGAAATATTTTCTTGAGCCAAGAATTTATTTCTGAAGAAAAGCAATTGTCTTGCTTCAAGAAATTCTTGTCTTGATTTAGATTTTCTTGGCTCTAGAGATTTTGTATCTTTGATGGATAACTCTCGTGTCTTGACCCGAAACTAAATTATCTTCAATCGATACTATTGAATTCTTTAAGCAAGACCACTTGTCTCTTCAGCTAAAAATGTCGTATTGTTATTATAATAACTTTCAATTTTTGGTTCAAGTAATAATTTCTTGATGGAAGATTTTTTCAAAGTAATGAAAAAAAAAACTTTTTTTGAAATAAATTTCTATTTTAACATATCTGAAGTAAATGAATGGAGTCCTAAAAAATAAAAAAAAAAGTTTTTTTTCAAGCTGAGTAAATTAAGATCTTGATTTAAAAATCGCGCCATTCTCGAAACAAGTCGGTAATGTCTTAAACCTACATTTTGCCTATCTCAATCCAAGAGCAAGAAATTCTTAAGCCAAATATGTCAGATTTTGTTTCAAAACAATAAAGGCTTCATCGAAGAATAAAATTCTCAAACGAAGAATTTTTTTTCTCTATTCGAGAAATTCAATTTTTTGGTTCAAAAACTTATTTCTTAAATTAAAACAATTAAAAATTTCAAAACAAGAACCACATTTTGAAGAAAAAATTTTTCTTGAATCGAGATATTTTTTCTATCAGTGTAGAAATAATAATGACCACAGTGTGGAAAATCTATATGCGATTTTAAAGATTGAAGTTTATTTTTTTTTTCTTTTAAAATTTATATTATTACAAAGTTACAACTGACTTTGGAAATTACATGTATATATATATATATAAATATTTATATATTTATATTAAAAAATGCAATCCAGCGTATATAGAATACTGCATAAAAAAATGTAAGAAGAAATTTTAAAAAAATGGGATTGTTTGATATCAACGTATGTACTTGATAATTCAAAGGGCTTTATTAGCCCAAATTAATATTGAAAGAAGACAAGAGACTTTTGTGTATATTCTTTAACGAGAACAATAAAAACACTCCTACATAAAACGTGACATTCTACTAAAATTATAACCTCAAAGTGCAGAATATGAGTTGTCAGAAAATTATTAATTCTTTTCGTTTTTATTTTTACTTTCTCTAGCCTTGAATTTTTTTTTTTATTTTGTCCTATTCGGTAACACACTGATATTTTCTCACTTTCTTCAGTGTATTGTATGATGTAAAAAGTAGACAAGAGTAAAGTTACTCATACGGTGACTCGTAGTAGTAGTAATGGTAGTGGTAAAAGTAGTGAAAGAGGGAAACAAGAGGGAAACAAGAGGCGAACAATTCGAGAGATCGTACAGAGAGTGAGAGTATACAGAGGATAGTAAAGACAGTGAAAGCGCCGGCGCCGAGTAAAGCACAGAAATATAACCGAGCTGGGGTCGTAGTATCAGTGGAATGAAAGTCGCACCCGTCTCGTGGATTTTTACCTCAGAGTACTACTGAGGTGAGGGATAAAGGGAGAGCCACGCGCACCCGCTGGGTCGTTCATCCCTCGGGTCAAGGTTACATTCGCGTAACCCTCCCCAGCTGCGTCGTCGTAATACGTATACACTGCTTCTTCTGCACCTGACGACTTTTTTTATCGATTTTATACTTTAACCAACATATCTGAGGGTGATTCTGAGTGAGTTGGTTGTAATATTTTTAAAGATACATTTTTTTATTTTTCTTTTACTCATTTAAAGGATATCAATACACTGATTTTCATTTGTTACTAATTTTATAATTTACAATTGTAACTATTCATACATTTATAATTGTAACTAACGGAATCCGTAAACGTTTGAGGCTAAATGAGTTACCATTTTCTAGAACAAATTTTTTTTTTTTCTGATAAATTATTGTACACAGGATCTTAAATAGGGCGGATTAACTTAATCACTTCAAGCAGAGTGGTCACTCCAAAATTAAAAAAAAATTCCGAATATTTGTTACTTTTAATCCTTACTCATTTCAAAGAATAACTCAAAAAATAAACTTAGAAACATAGTTAATTTTTTTTTTTTCTAAAAATTTTGTTTCTATTGTTTGCGGTGGTCATCTTGCCCCAGTACCCTCGCCGATACCATAAATAAAGATTTTTGAACAGAAAAAAATCTCAAATGATGTCTCATCGTGCCTCGGATACTTATAGATTTTATGGTGGCTCATTTTGCCATGGGTTTTCTTACTTTTTACAGGATGTTTGTTTAGTATTATATTTATTCAATAAATAAAAAATTAATTGTCTGTTAATATAATGGCAGCTGCACGTTTTACTGAGAAAAAAAAAATAATAATTACAAATCAGTAATATGTAACAATTTTAAAACTGTTAAACATTAAGCCTACAAGTATGCTAATATAGTTATACACTTAAAATATCCCTAGAGAAAAAAGCAAAACAATTGTTATAGCTATAGAAAAGTTTGGTAAATAAAGCTGATAAAGTACAAAGATCTTGTGCAGTAAATTTTTTATACAGTCATAACAATAAATAAAATGTGTTTAAGTTACTTAACGAAATATGAACAGACCACCCATGTAATCGCGACGTAGTCATATTCTTGAATGTCTTATTGAAACCATTAGAGTATTTAAATGAATAAATTATAAAAATATTATTATTTTTTTTTTTTTATTCGAGTCTTCAAAAGCACCGTTTGATTATTCTTCAGTATAGAATTACATCGTCAATAAACTGTATATTCAAAGTAAAATTAATATTCCAACTCTTGGCATCCTGTGCACTTAATGTCTCCCTTTCTCTTATAGTTGATAAATTTGCATGCACATGTATAATTCGTAAATTTTCAAGAGGGTAAAGACGGTAAGACCCTTTTCCTCTTCACTATACACAAAACCCGAAAATGCATTCTTCCCTCTTTCTCATTGCTTTTTAGATTATATATAATACAGTCCAAAGTATTTTTTATTTCAATTACAAAGCTAGTACATAAAAAAAACCATTCCTTATTTAAATTACTCGAGAGTAGCTATTTATTTCTTTAAAATTGTTTTTTTAATAATTATTTTGATTTATTTATGAAATTAAATTTTAATAATAATTTTCAAACGGTTTTTGAACTATGTCAGTATCGAATTCATTTACTGTCAATTTAACAAAAAAATGCGAGTAGTGTAGTACTTGTGTGCTGAATGATTATAAAGTGGATTTGATACTTTTCTCAGTTTAAGTATATACATGTAAAATACAAGAGAAGAATATGAGAATTTACACTGAAAAATAAAAAAGAAAAACGTCTAGAACTCTAACTCTCTTTAATTGCAATATGTAATTTTTAGTGAGGGCATATAAAGCAAAATATTAAACTAAGAGGGTGCGCTTTTACTGATTGCCTTAAATTGCTAATTAGACCTAAATATAAATTACTGGCGTTCCATGCCATTTGCTTGTGCTACTTTTATAATATGATTTATTCTTTTCTTACAACAATTGTTTTTAAATAATCCTTCTCTTTCTCTTTGATCGTCAACATTAACGAAGAAGATAAGTTGAGATACGGCAGAACAAGTAAAATGATAAATGAGAATGAGAATAACGTTAATGGAGATAGGGTAGAAAATAAATAAACAAGGGGAGAATAAGAGAATGAAGAAGAGATTAACGCGCTAGTTTCACCCTCAAGGACAAATGCATTCCATTGTTTTCTTACTCGCATCGCGATTTAACGGGATCTATGCACAAAACTATACTTCCTTTTTCTCCATATAATTTTTTCTCACCCTCCGTCTTTTAGGCTGAAAATTTACAACGAGCATTAGTTTAAATATTTGATAATATTTCAATGTATAAAATTATTTTTCACATAATCTTTTTTTTTTTTTTTTATAATACCATGATTTGAACAGTCGTCACAATTTTTATACATTTTAATTATTTAGAAAGAATTAAAATGATAACATTTAAGTTAAAAAAATTTTTCTTCATATGCACTTTTTATATATTATTTTTGTTTAATTTACAATAAAATAATTTGCATTTAAATATTTACAATAACACTAAATGCAGATATTTATTAAAATAAATATTTTTAATTTATAACGACAAATAGAATAAAAATAAATTTAAAATTAGTTTGGCCTTAAAGTTTTAGCTTGATTTTTCAGAATGAGATAGAGAGTATTTCCTGTTTCCAATGGCGCCGGCGTTCTCTTCCTGTATTCTCTCTCTTTTACTCAATATTTTTTCAGATAGTATACTCCCTATTTTTTGCTACCTCTTTCACCAATCTCAAAAAATAAAAATTCATTGGAAAAAAAGCCAAAAGAACGAGAAGCTTTTTTTCAATAGTATAAAATATATATACAGAATTACATCAACGTGTTAGTATCCCTCGCTGTATTATAATACATTCACCCGCCTATAATTCATGAATAGTTATTTTATGGTTTATAACTTCTTTTCATAAATATTATCTACCACATTCTTTTATAAATAAATCTTTTGTCCCCGAAAAAAAAAAAAATATCAACAAATTCGCATAAATACTCTAAAAATTTTAACGCATACATACCATCAACAACAAAAAAGTTTAATATCAAAGAAAATTTCATTAAAATAAAATATTTAAAAATTTATTATTTACATATTTCAATTTTCATTAAGTTTTGTATGGCGTGATTGTTATACTTCCCGCTCGGCATGAGTGTCAGAAAGATATCTTATTGGTATCATAAAGTTATCTAAAAAATTATGTCATCTTTCTGATATCAAAAAGATATCTTTCTAACATTCGTGCCGAGCGGGTTGTACGACAACGACAAAGTAAATAATATCACAATACTTTAATACATTTCTGTATTACGGCAGTAAAATATGCCCTTCTATCCCCCGTGGTTGCGGACGATTTACAAAAACCTAGGAACTCGTCCGAATGAGCCCGTACGTTTGCCCACCCGCTCATGGAGAATAAAGGAAGTGCATAAGTTCTTCAATAGATTTCCACTGATTACTCGGTGTCCACCCACTACAAATATCATAAATATCTGTATGCAAACTTACGTAAGTAGGTCTAACCTTGTCTTCTAGATACGAAACATTATTTCACAGTACGAAGCTTGACCGGTATCAAGCACGTAACTGTATATCACTGGTTTGTACCAAAAGGATCTTAACTTCAATCACGGTTAACACATTATATATAGCATGAAACTTTGCCGTTTATGATACAATTTCCACATATACTAGCAGTAATTGTTAAAAAAAAAAAAAAAAATTGTTCATTTGAATGGCTGTTAAAAGGTAGATGATATGTGTCTGAGGAGGAAAAGTATGTGCGCTCATAACGCTGCTTAATGGCGATTCCTGAAACTGCGCTCATTAATATCTAAGTGCTAGATTTTTCTGGAGGTTAATGTACTGCTTTTTTTGTTTTTTTTTTTGTTAATGAACCTATTGTTATACTAGTGTAGTGATAAGTTAGCAAGTAGTTATAAATAATATTTTTTTACCGATATTAACCCTTCGTTACTCGCGCTATACGGCGATTCGCCGTACAGCACTACTCAACCTAATAGAGTTGGCGTGAATACGAGTGAGACATTAGAGAAAGCGCGAGTAACGAAGGGTTAAGGAAAGAATTAATTAATTTTTTAATTTATTATATTTTCGTGAATAACAGAATTTATTATATAATTAAAAGAAGCCACTTGAGCTGGTAAGAATTATTTTTTAAGTCCATATATATTAGTTTGGATGGAATACAACCGAGATTGTCAATAAATGAAAACAAATTAGTAAAGATCAATTTTATTAAATGACACTGGTTCTTTAATGATATTTTTCTAATTTTTTATAAGCAAACACGTTCGTTCAAAATAAGTTAAATATTCTTTATAATATTAAATTATCTTTGACTATAAACACGTTTAGTCTTACAATTTATTAAGATAATTATCTATTATGTAGACTAGTTACACTTGGACTTGCTATTACTGTCAGTGTGTTACTTAGACACATTTATAAACCGTCGTTATAATATATATATATATATATATATATATATTTGCCGTGGTGGCGCACCAGTGCCTCGTACAGCCCTTAGTACGAGACGTCGCTGCGACTTTTGCATTAGTACACCGTGGAACATTGTGCGGTTCGCGTGTAAATTTTAATGTACTCTATTCCATTGAGTTATTACATTAGTCTTTGATGACAATTTTTTTTTATTTCAAAATACATTATTTTTATTCAAATATTATTAATTATTCATAATCGCACACATCGTTTACTTAAAAGTGTATGCAAGACAAAAAAAATCGAGGTCAAATTGATTAGTATCGATAACATAAAATCACAAGTTGTTAAACCACGGTGCGTCATCGGTTGCTGAGCACGTGGTTTCACTTAAACTCATTACTATCAAAGTGCTAGATTTTTCTGGAGGTTAATGTACTGCTTTTTTTTTCTTCTTTTTGTCAATGAATCTATTGCCACTACTGTAGTGATAAGTAAGCAAGTAGTTATAAATAACATTTTTTTTTATCGATATTAATTAAATAATTAATTAATTTTTTTTTTTTAATTTATCGTGCTTTTGTGAATAACAAAATTTATTATATAATTAAAAGAAGCCACTGGAGCTGGTAAGAATTATTTTTTAAGTTCATATATTATAGTTTGGGTGGAAATCAAACGAGATTGTCAATAAGTGAAAACAAATTAATAAAGATCTGTTTTATTAAAAGATACTTTGGTTCTTTAACGGTATTTTTAAAATGTTTTTATAAACAAACACGTGCGTTCAAGATAAATTATTTCCTTTAGAATAAAAATACTCTTGACGTGATAACAACTTGAACCAGAAGTTAATAAAAAAAATTCCATTGAGTTTTAAATTATTTTCATAAATTTAAAGATCAAATTAAATTTATTTAAAAACATAATTATAATTATCATTTTCATTTGTTTCATTAATATTAAACATGTGTTTTTTATATAACTATTAATCGCGATCACAACAGGACGTATCGCGGTTACACTGGTGATAATACTGAGCAACGACGTTATTGAATGTCGTAATAAATTTCATTCATACTGATTGGTATATAATTTTGAATTCTCGCTTGTTTATTTTTGTGTAAAAATAAAATTAAATAAATGGAAGTCAGAGTCTGACTTGATATTACGACTCAAGTTGAAGTCGAACAATAACAAATAAACAAGACGCAAAGAATGACAAATAATGGATTTGCAGTCTCATTACATGTGTTAAATAAAAATAAAAGCCAACAAAAAAAAGTTATTAAATAAATCCTTTAATCTCATTACTTATTAGTAACTTTAAATTATATTTATTTTAATAATTATGCAGTAATTATGAACTTTGACCTCCATGGGAGGTTCCCCAAAGCCGAAGAACGTCCGAAAACGAACGCGTCTTCCCTCTTTGTTATTTTTATTCACGTCGATGTTTGTCCGAAACATGCTGTTTGATTAATAAAATTCAATCTACGTATTATATTGACTATTTTAAAAATTTGTTAACCGTGAAACTATTATAAGAATTCTTAGTCGTTAGTTTAGATTTATTAAATAAGTCAAAAATAAAATTGTTATAATTGTACATAAATATAAATTTTATCGATGACAAAATAAATTATAAAGTGAAATTTAAATTCTTCAATTTAAAATTTGGAGTGGTTTATAATTTTGTCTATCTAACTTGGGTCAACGACGAGGGTCATATTCATCCAGAAAATCGTATCCTATTTAATGATCTCGATCACCCTGAAATTCTCACGGAAATACTTGCATCGGTATTTAACAAAGAAAAAACTATTTATAGTATGATTTTTTTCATTATTATATATAATAGTTATAGAATTTGTTTTTTTTTTTTTTGGTAATACGGTGAATGAATGTAAGGGATTAGACACGTCATCTTTCAAACAATGTATATATAATTCCAAGCAGGTTGTAACAATGAGTCATTTTTAATAATACATCTACTTAACTGACTTGCCCGCATATAACATATTCAATAATTCTGATAACTGGACAAGTTTACTATATATATTTATATTTATATAACTCGGTATATATATGTAAATACATACATGACTAAACTGAGCAACCGTTTTTCGTTCGTTAAATTGTCAACCTCAACGGCTGTACAAACGACAGATATTCTTGTACATAAAAAAAATAACTCTACTGACATAAACAAAAGAAAAATAAATAACAGCTAGGCACATACTGATAAACTATAAATATATTGTGAGAATTATTAACGTCATTACACATTTATAAATTATAATAATTTGACGAAAATGGCATGAAAATATTAAAAGTTTAAACGATAAAATAATTTTTTTTTTCTTATCTCACTAAAAACTTTTATTTACACGCTCATATAGACACTATAGGTATCATTTTTAAAATTATAAATAATAAAAATAAGTTTCAAATACTCGAAAAAGTTCAGAGCTGCTGAAAATTCAATTTTATAAAATAATAAATTAAATATTTTATATTATCGCGCTATTTTTAGCTATATTTAGCTATGGTATTTCCGAATGTGCCCATAAATCTGATCTTATAAAATTTTAATTCTATATTGATATTAATAGATCTACTCCGATTTATGTAGACATACATAAAATTAGATCTTACTAAAATATCTGATTCATATCTGATCCCCGCAATTCTAAATTATTTTTCCCGGGCAAAAATATTTGAGGAAATCAATACCTTAATAATTTTTAAAATGACTTGTTTACTTTATTCGGCTCTTCCTTAATATTTACAAGAATAATATATGACTTCCAACTAATTATAGTAACGACAGTATATACTCTGAATAATAATTGTCTCTGTAGTTTTACTGTCGCTCATAATTGTTTTATTTATCAATTTTTCACTTTAACTTTCTTGCCACCATAAAAAGAAACTTCATAATTTTTTTAAATGTATATAGTGACTTAATCCTTATTAACATTTAAATTATTATTATATTTCAAAATCTTTGTTTTAATGTAACGACAAGAAAAAGTACACATATCCTACTGGTGTATTACTGAAAGGGAGATAAGAACTTACATAAAGGAAAATGTAGAATAGAAAATATCGAAATACTTGTTAATGATATTGATAAATAATAATGATAATAACAACTATCAATCTAACTCAATATTATAATGGCGTATGCATATTGTCTTTACCATGTGCTATCATTAAGTTCAAATTTTCATGACCTGAACTAAGATATAATAATTAATTTAAATTACTATACTTCAATTTTTCTATTGATATAACTTTTATCAAAGTATGAATATATATTGCCCAAATTATGTATTGGATAAAAATACCGGTACAAGACAGAATTTATCGAGTGCATATATACAGTAGATGGGCAAGGTTGTTATTGTGTTTTTTTTTTTTTTTTTTTTTTTAATTTTGTTTTGTTTTGTTTACAATTTGTAAAAAGTTCATCAGACGCCGGCGCTTAAGCTTGAGTGCAACAGCAAGCACCTTTATATTCGCGCCACACCGTTAAGTTCCTCCGTACGCACGGCTGCTTGTCAAGCCCACACATGCCACTTTCCCTTTTTAAAATCGATTCTCGCGACGCCGTGAGCGCCTGACGACGCGACACCAAACAACTATAGACTTTACTTCCTTTTTCTGTCTGGCCTCTATAACTTTTTTTTTTTTTTTTTTTAATTTATTATTTTTTTATTTTCTCACATACATTTACTAATAGTCAATAGTATTTATAAAAATTTTTGTTATTTTTTTAATTTTTATTTTGATAGAGAGATTTTAGAAAATAATTGTTTGATTTAAAAATAAAATGAAAAAAATTAGAAAAAAAAATTTTTTAATATGTGTATGTAGTGGGATAGCTAAAAAAAAACTTCAGACAAAATCAGTATTATCAATGGATGTGCATCAGTGTCTATACCTTCTCTATATCCTCCTGAACCCTCTGATGGGCACTCAATATTACCATCAAAAATTTGTATAGGTACACGAAACAAAGAACCTCTTGCCATATGCATACTATTGGTTCACTTTGTACCCCCTCCCCTCTATCTTTCTCTTTTCAGAATAAGAATATCTCACTCTCTCTCTCTCGATACCTTCCATTAGTTGTAAAACTTTTTTGTTGTCTTTTTACACAAATTTTGAAAATAATATTTTTATTTTATTAATTTAAAAATAATTTATGAAATTATATTAACTTATAAACTTGTAATCAGATAATTAACTTTTTTTAATAATTAGAGGAAACCAAGATAAAAAAAGATTATGGTTTGGTTAAACACGATTTTTAAACTTCCCGCTATGAAAATCGACGACTTTCAAAAAGTTCCGTAAGTTATTGTTTTCACCCCGACTTTCAAAAAACAAAGTTTCATCAGATGCACAGTAAAAAATATTGTGTTAAAATCAACATAATCTGTGTGTTAAAAACGGTCCACACAAAATTTCTGTTCAACACCAAATTCGGGTAAGACGAGAAATAAGTTCAATTCTAGAAATCAATACAAAATTCGTCGACTGCCGCAAGAACCACCACAATCGGTTCACTTGCTTACGATATATCGTTTGAGAAGGAAATTGTAAAAAACGTTTTTTGATGAATATTTTTTAAAACAATGAACCAATTGATTCCAAAATCCAATCCGCCTTACAACCCGATGAACCGCGTCGATGGTGAAAAGAACTATCTTAATCGGCCAATTCGTTCGAGAAACGAAAAATAACGTTCAAAAATAAAAATTCACCTTACTTATCCTGGATAGCACATAAAATAATTGATTAAATTTAGGAAATTTCGTGAACAAAGCTCAAAAGATCTTGAAAAACCTGGAGCATTGAAAAATCTTTTTAACACAGAATTTAAAAGCGACTGCATTGCCTAGGTTGTTCAGCTTGCCTGATTTTTTATAAAAATTTTAACTGAGGATTTTTTAATGAAAAACAATTTTTTTTCGTTTTCATAACAGTGTCCATTTTGCCCCGAGTTTCTCTATGTTTTAAATTTTTACAAAAAAAAAATCTTAGTAAGGGAATCCTCGATAAAGGATTTAACTAAAGTTTCTGTTAATTTTAATATTTCTTATATATGAATTGTAATAAAAAATATGGTGGCGTTATTAAAAAATAAAATAAAGTTAAAAAAAATCTATAAAAAATTAATTATTTTTTCGTTTATTTTTAATGTAATAGATAATTAAAGTGACTCAATTACAATTTATTTAATGAAATAAAACGAACAAATTATCATTTGTTAGATTAAACACATAATGAAATTTTAATCACATCCTCTAATATTGAATACGATAATGATTACAAACGTATTAATGGCTATTTTATTTAAGATAACTCATTATTGACTGTTATCTAATAAAGATTATTCTAATCATCGTTGAATCACATGAATAAAATTTATTTTAAAAAAATTTAACAAAATTTAAAAAAAAAAGTCTAGTATACGACCGTGACAGAGTTACTGAATTGTAACGCAGCAAGTTAAAAAAATCGATTCGTACAAAAGTAAAAGTATTCTCCCGTAGCCTTATCTAGTATGACCTGGAAATCGCTACTACCCTTCTTATTTATTTTTTTTCCGCCTTTTCCTCCATCTCCTTTTCATTCATTCACATCACTGTTAAAGAATAAAGTAAATAAAAGCTTCTCCTAAAACACATTTTTGATGCCACTATTTAGAATATTTTAATTTCAATTTTTTTTTCAAAAATTATAGAGTTAGTAATTCATAGTTAATTATTAAAGTTTTAGATAAATATATATTTATTTATAATTTTTTTTATTTCTAGTCAAAAAAAGGAATCTATAAAAAAATATATTATATGCCTTCACGCCTTAATAAAAAATTATTTTTATTATCGATGCAAGTATCATGGGTACTCCAATTAGTCATCCGACGACAAAATAACCGTAACAGAAATATCTTTGTAATAAAGCGAACGCAGAAAAAAAAACCTATACCAAAATAACCGTAATATTTTTACATTTAAAAAAGAGAGTAAAACAAAATTAACAGAATATTTAGAATTATTAATTGATATAAATTTAAAAAAAAAAGCACATTATACAAATTAAATTCATAAAAATTTTTAAATTGTGATAATTTAAAGTTTAAATGTGTCATCATATTTACAAGAGCTTTTGTTATTTATAATTTATTTACTTGAATTAATTTAATTTACATTGTGAAATTGCAATTATCCTTAATAAATTCACGATATTTTCAATTTAATTAATTTTTTATATTTTGATGCCATCCATTTTTACCTCAATTTTATTAACTCGCTTTCGATTTAATCAATATTCAACTAATAGCAACAACAAAAAAATTGCTAAAATAATTAATTGACAATCATGTGCATTTCTAACTTTAAAGATATATATATATATATATCACAGCTAAAGTAATTTTTAAGTTCTAACGTTTTTTATTTTTTAACCTTTTGATCATCTTTAATTTCTACTCCAAATGCAATGATAAAAAACATAGTTTTTTACATAGAAAAAAAAAAAAATGTAAAAATATATTAATTTATTATTAAATCGAAGTTTTCGCGCCAAATAATTTTGAATAAATTTAATTTTAAGATGATGAAATATTTATTAAAAAATAAATAAAATCTATTCTTAATATTATAAATAATCAATTAATTATTTTTTTTTTTATTTTTCTCTTAATTAGTAGCGGCTCTGGGGCTAAAGTTCTAATCAGCAATCTGCCAGCTCACGCTAGATTTGAGGACATCGAGCTTCTGTTCTCGACATACGGACAGGTGCAAAACGTTGAGAAAGTACCATCCCGTGATCCAAATACGCAAACCTTACTCTTCAGCTATGAGACTCAAGAGTTAGCACAGCAGTGAGTTTACTTACTAAGTTATATACTTTTATTACAACTAATCTATAAATATTTTCAAATTCAATAATCAATTTTGTATCTCTAGAAAATTTTTGAATTTATATGAAAAAATACTAGTAATTTCCCCGCCTTTTTGAACTAGGGCCGTAACTTCAATTTTTTCTTATTATGAAAGCGATTTTTTTTTTTCAAACTTAAAAATATAAAACAAATGAAAAATTTTATCAATTTTTCAATAAATTTTTCTAACTTATTACTTACCCATATAGTAAAATTTGTATAAAAAAATATTTATTAGTTTTTACGAATTACGATGTAGAAAAAGAGTCTCTTTTTCATTTGTACAGATAACATGACACAGCTTATTATTTTTTGAGAGTAAAAGAAAAACACTATCAATAGTATATTGAAAATAGAAAATATATGAAAAGAAACCTTCGCCAGAATTTATTAAATCCTATGATATAGATTTATGTGAATGCATTTAGTAGTTTTCGTAATAAGCGCATGCATTAGACAATAGCTCCCACTTTTTAAATATGTCCAATGACTTTCAACTATTATAACTTTATTGCTAAATTTGGTTAATTAATTAAAAAAATTGGGACACCCATTGAAAAAAAGGGTAACGTAATTATAATTTTACTAAGATATAGATGTAAAAAAGAATACTTACACTTGTTTAAAATTAGCTGTTTAAGAGCTTCTTCTCTGATTTATTTTAAGAATCTTTTTTTTTCAAACTTTGTTTTAATTAATTAATTAAATTTTAATACGGTTATGAAGTTGAAAGTCATTTAGTATTTTCAAAAGTGGGGGAGGGGGGGGGGTACTGTCTCAGAATGCCCTTAACGAAATGTGTTCAATAAATTTAAGACTATAAAATTTCAAAACTCAATTTATTATCTTGTCACGAAGATTTTACTGTAATTTATCAAATTACGTTTAACTTTAAATTAATAATAACTGTAAATAATTTTTTTAAAAAAACCTATATCCTAATGAAATTATAATTACCTTGTTCTTTTTATATCTACTGCTTGAATTTTTTTGAAAATAGCGCGAAAACTTAATAGAAATTTTAATACTTTCGTAAATTTAAAACAATATTAGTAAAAAGATGTTGATAATAAAATATATGCTAAAACCATCTTTAGAGGAAACATAAAAAACGACTTCTCATTTCTTGATATAAATTTTTCTAGTTTATTTTATTTAGACTATTAAAGTATAAGAAAATAAATTTATCAATAGTCGAATGAACTATTGATAAATTTAAATAAATAATGAAACGTTTAAAAATAAAAAAATAAATAATTATTATTAAATTTAGGGCTGTGAATCAGTTGAATGGCTATGAGTACGACGGAAATCCGATAAAAGTGGAAATGTCGAGCGCGGAAAGCCGACGAAGAGCACGTAGCCAGCGTAGTGGTGTAGCTTTCTCTGGTCTACCAGGTTCCGGTCGTCAAACAGATTTCCCACTGCGTATTTTGGTGCAGTCTGATATGGTTGGTGCTATAATCGGACGTCAAGGTTCCACTATACGTCAAATTACACAGATGACACGTGCTAGAGTTGATGTTCATCGCAAAGATAATGTTGGTTCTTTGGAAAAAGCAATTACTATCTACGGTAACCCTGAAAATTGTACAAATGCTTGTAAAAAAATATTGGAAGTTATGCAACAAGAAGCTAATAATACCAACAAAGGGTATGTAATTATAATAATTAATTTTAATTTTTTTTTTATAATTAAAATAATAATTTATTATTACAGAGAAATTACATTGAAAATCCTTGCACACAATAATTTGATTGGTCGTATTATTGGCAAAGGGGGTAATACAATAAAAAGAATAATGATGGATACTGACACAAAGATAACTGTTAGTAGCATAAATGACATCAATAGCT
The DNA here is from genome assembly GCA_030273425.1 of Microplitis manilae. Taxonomy (NCBI): domain Eukaryota; kingdom Metazoa; phylum Arthropoda; class Insecta; order Hymenoptera; family Braconidae; genus Microplitis; species Microplitis manilae. Next base: position 9,172,759 of record CP092722.1, read on the forward strand.
TTAACTTGGAGCGTATTATCACGGTCAAGGGTACTATTGACAACATGAGCAAGGCCGAGTCAATGATCTCCAGTAAACTTCGTCAAAGCTATGAAAATGATCTTCAAGCAATGGCTGTAATCATCTCAAATATTATTATTATCTATATTATTAAGAGAATAAAGAAAATTTTGTTCCCGGCATACCTATATGATAGGATTGGTTAATGTTATTAAATTTAATATCGTTAGAAAGGTCTTGACTTGAATTTGTGCCTTTTCATAGTTTAAACTCTTTTTTTATTGCCAAGTAGTGAGATAAATCGATTTGTCTATCTCATTCGAATTACATTTAAATTACGCGGGAAACAGACGATCGTATTTATTTTCTTTAAATAAATTAATATTTTAATTATTCAGTCACTAAATATGACTGAATGTCACTGAATATATAGCTATATTATTTATCTCGTATTACTTATTCCAAAATGACAGATTTTTATACTCTCTTTTGGTTTTAGGAAGCTTTTAAAAGCCAAAAATGGGTGCATATAAAAAAAAGGATTCATTGAAACAAAAAATCTTTACTCGCCTAAAGAAAATTTTTACTTACCCTAAGAAATTTTTTCCATTGGGAATTGAAAACAAAAATTTATTTAAAACTAAAAAAAATTACTTGGCGCAAGAAATTATTTTTTGCCCAAAAACATCTTTTCTTGCCCCAAGAAAATTTTTTTGCAAAAAATCCTTTTTTTTTTGTGTATTTCATAAATTTAGTAGAGATATTTGAGCAGTCACGTAGTAACTGCAGGTTGCTCGTTATTATTATTCAAATAATTATTTATATAATAAAATTAATTAATTAATTATTATATTTTTTTTTCTTCAACAGCCCCAGAGCATGATGTTCCCAGGTCTTCATCCTATGGCGATGATGTCTACAGCTGGTATGGGTTATAGCTCACGTGGACCAGGTCTTTATGGTTCTGGACCTGCACCGTATCCTTATCAAGGAAGTCTACCACCTCAGCAAGGAGTACCAGCTAGTGAAGCTCAAGAAACAACTTTCTTGTATATTCCTAATAATAGTGTGGGAGCAATTATCGGTACCAAAGGATCACACATCAGGAATATAATTAGATTTTCTGGTGCAAGTGTTAAAATTGCTCCTTTAGAACAGGAAAAGCCTGCTGATCAACAAACTGAACGAAAAGTCACTATTGTCGGTTCACCAGAGTCTCAATGGAAAGTTAGTATTTTTTTTTTTTTTCATTATTTTTTTAAATTACACGCCAACCGAAGTGATACTAAAAATAACCGCTAGATGTCAGTAGTTTTGATCAAGTTCAGTATACGTTAATGTGATAGTCTAAAATATATATATCTGTAAGATGTTATTGGCCATGTGTACAAGGTAAGAGACTAGTCTTTATGGGTAAGTGGTTTCGAATCCCGGTAACAGTATAAATAACAACTTTAAATTTTTCATGTTTATAAATTTCTATAAACAATCACTAACAACCAAATCCTGCCGGTTTGGGGTGATGGCGATTATACAGGCATTACCTTGATACGTGCAGGTACATAAAAAGAAGAGTTTCCTGTGGTTAGTTCGTAATCAACATTTACAATTTAACCCCCGTACCTCTCCAACAATTTTTTTTTTTTTTAATTTAATTTAATAATTTAAATATATTGTTTTTTAGTGAAAATAAACAAATCACTGTGATGTAAAAAAACTTGTTTTTTTTTTTAATTTCAGGCTCAGTATTTGATTTTTGAAAAAATGCGCGAAGAAGGTTTTGTAGCAGGAACTGAAGACGTGAGATTGACAATTGAAATATTGGTACCAAGTGCTCAAGTTGGCCGTATTATTGGAAAAGGTGGTCAAAATGTCAGAGAACTACAACGAGTTACTGGAAGTGTGATTAAACTTTCAGAACAACAAACAACACCGGCAGCAGCTGATGAAGAAACCACCGTTCACATTATCGGACCATTTTTCTCAGTTCAGGTAAAAGAAAAAAATAAAATAATTGAAATGAAATAAAATACACGCAATTATAAATATTAGTTTAATAATAATTATTGATTTATTTTTAGTCGGCCCAACGAAGAATTAGAGCAATGGTCCTCCAATCAGTTGTTCCAGGAAGCGGACCGACTGGAACTGGCGTACGCGCTGGTCGTGGAAGTAGTCAGGAAAGCGGTGTCCGTACCCGAAGAGATGGAAGTGCAACATCTCAGCAAGGTAGCTCGGCATCTCAGTCTCAACAACAACAGCAGCAGCAACCTACGCAACAACAGTCTCAGCAACAATCGCAGACATCTTCGCCACAAAGCTCTTCACCATTAAGTCAACAGCAACAGCCACAACAAAATCAGTAACGTTGATCAAGTTACACCAGATGGCCAACCAACGTCACATTAAATTACGCTTCAATCGGCCTCGTTGGTTTCATAATTCCTCGTAATAAACTCACTTAAACAATTTATTTTAAGTATTAATAAAATCTCAATATTACGACAATTAATTGGTTATCATGCCGTGAGTTTGATTAATTTTCGGAATTTTATTCTAAAATAAATCGTGTTTGTTATCAAACTCACGTGCTAAATGTTTTTTTTTCTTTATTAATATTATTATTATTATTATTATTTTTTTTAATTGATTTTTTATTGATCTTAGATGATCATAATGTGTAAATGTTTTACGACATATGGCTCTGGTAGTCATTAATCCTAGATACAATAATCGTAAATTTGAGATTATATCAATGCAATTGTTTAGTAAGTGAGTGTAGGCGTGAATTAAATCGTATCAATATTATTATGTAATTTATAAGATCGTTTATTATTCGAGTAATTGTGCGATAAATTTGTCAAAATAATGACAAAAAGAAAAAAAAAATAATAATAATGATATTCACGTCGCCGATGAAACGTTGAAAATGATGGAAAACACACACAACCTTATTACCTCATTCATTACGATTAAAGATTTAATAAGATAGAGCAGAGTGAAATGAGAAATAATAAACCAACTAATTAAAGTCTACCTAATATTAAAGTTATAATAATAATATTAATAATAATAATAATAATAATGTTATACAAAGAAGTTAATTAACGATTACACAATTATGTTACTACTAATATTTGCTACCACTATTATTATTATTATTACTTTTACCAATTCTGGTAATCCAGATAAAATCGTTTGTTTTACAATTGTTTATTCTTTTTTTTTCTTTTTATACATAACAAAAACAATAAATTAGTTATTGCAGTTTTATTATAATCATTAAAATTCAATAAAAGTTTTGCGCAAACTTAAGAGCTATAATAAATTTAAATAAAAGAACAGATAGAATTACGCAGTTAAGTTGTATAATTTAAAAAATAAAAAAAAAAAAAAAAAAGACAACATTTTACTATTTTAAACGAGCTAAGGAGCTTTTAGGCAACGCCCGATTTGCACCGTAATACCAAAGAAACGTTTATGATTTTTTTCGTATTATTAGTGAAGTAAAAATACGTGTCGCTTGTATGTTACACGTAATGGGCTCAAATATTAAAAATAAACAAAATAAATCGCCTCAAGTTCCATAATAAGAGCCGCTCGGCTAATCCATTGATTTAACAAACGAATAAATTTTTATTTAATATGAATGTTAAATTTATTATTAACAACAGTTATGTTTAACGGACTCAGTTTATAAAAGTTTGAGTACAGAAAGTGATCAAGCGATTAATAATAATAACAATTAATATTTAAAATAAATAAAAAATATAAATAATTGCAAAGAGACACAAAACATTTTCAGGGATTTTTACTTTACCATGAGTGTAGTATTGTGTGAGTGTGCGTATGTTGACTGATTGATGAATATTAATTAATAAGTTATTGATTAATACGTAAATTCTTGATGGAAAAAAAAAATAAAAAAAAAAAAAAAATAAAAAATAACGATACAAGAATAGTGAATGAGGGTAAGATACCCAAATGAATTATAATTTTAAAAAAATAAATAAATAATTAGTAAATCAAAGAAAAAAATAAATCGTCGTGGGCTATGGGGGTCCTCACTATCTTTTTATCATTTTCACAGTATTTATAATGTGGAAAACAAATACACAATTGCTTCAATGTTATAGATATAACAATCTATGCATGTAACATATAAGAAAACTGCAATCTTATTTTATATGATTGTAAAAAACTTAAAGAATTTCAACACCTGAGATTTTCTTAGATTTGTGATTTGAGGTTTAAAATAAAAAAAAACCTCAAACATCACTTACTATCGGACTGACAATTCTGCATCATCATGTCTGAAAGTAATTCCATAAATGTGCAATCATTTCTTTGGAGTATAATTTAAAAAAAAAAAAATAATTCAATTGTTTTATTGAATATAATAATTAAATTATTTATTTTTTTTTTTTAAATTATTTAATAGTTTCATTCATGATGATTTATTTCTTTATTTATCTACAGTGAAACATATAATTAAAGCCTGTTTAAATAAGAGGACAATGTTTATTTATTTATCGTAATATACTTCGATAAATAAATCTCGCGACATGACAACAATTAATAATTTTTTATTTTCATATTTGTTAATAAAAATTAAAAAATTGTTGTATAATCATAAATTCTCAGTATTTAATAGGCATTTTAGTACAAAAAAAAAAAAAAAAAAAAAAATTACGAGTTTAAAAATTAAAGTATAGAGCTGTGTTTGCGTATCATCGATTAAATTTGGAAAGTATGTACGTTCTATTACATTTATCAAATTCGGGGATTATTAAATATAAAATAAATATCGTTTAATAGTTCGAATAAATAATTTTCTGTTGACGATATTTTTTATAAATTCCTCGAAGAATGATAGATAGGTAGGTTTGAGCGGATGATAGAGAACGAAGTTAACGAAAATTTTGTATTTTATTTTATTTTATTATTATTATTACTTTTTTTTTGTTTCAAATAAAGGTCGTAGGTAAAAGCATAAATTTAAGAGAATAGGAGAGAATTAATTGACAAAGTTAGAGAAGAAAAAATAAATAAAATAAGAGTATAAGTTTATTTTTGATACATTGTTGGAGGAGATCTAAGTACTTTCCTTTATCAAATTTTTTTTTTTTTTGTTACATGTTTTAATAACTAAGAAAATTTTAACGATATTAAGGAATGATAAAGTTGATAATAAGTAAAGAAAAAAAAAAGTTAAAATTTTTAATATAATTAATAAAAATAAAAAAAAATAAATAAATAATTAATATTCGAATATTACGTCGGACAAGATAATTTCGTGAGTGAGTTAATCAAAGATGAGATAAATAAAAGTAAAAGAGATAATTAATGTTGTAGGCAGTTATCTATATTGCGTTACATTGTATGATATATTTAATATATTTTTAAAAAATACGGTGGTGGTCAGGTCGCAGGGAGACCGTATCACCATATTAATTAATTAAATTTGAACGTTTTAATTCACAGTTTTATGTGATAAGAAACATTCTTACAATTTCTTTAAATTAAACACGGCCTCCCTCTTCAACCACTTCTGGATTATTTATCATGCGTAAATATTTATAATAATTAATAGTAACCGTAATTGCAAAAAAAAAAATTTAATTATAAAAAAAAAAATAAAACGTGCCAATTAATAAATCATATAAAAGAAATATAGAGTACAAATAACTAATTTATAAATCAGATTATCATGAAACTTAAAAATGGCACTTATTCCTCTATTTTCAGTTATAAATTTGAATCTTAAATAAATAAATTTACTTCAAATATTATTAACTATTTTAACAGTAACACTATACATTCATCTAACAAAAAAAAAAGTATGTCAAGAAAAAAAAAAATAACCATATTGATAACACTCTTTTACATTTTTATCACACAATATTATAAAAAAAAAACTGATTTAATAACACTCACGTTTCCTTCAAAATTTAATTATGAAAAAGAAAAAAAAAAATTTTTTTTGAAATAGCTAAATAACTTCTGGATAGTTAATAAACATTCATTATTATATTTAATTTCTTAAAAAAAATTAAAATAAAAATTAATTTTTAATAATAAAAAAATAATTTTTACAACTTCGTTGCTCGCTCACAATTCTGAAGCTCTACAATTGTGACGGAAAATAATAATAATTATGAAGACATATGGACCAAATAGCAATTCATTGTCGCGCAAAATATTAAAAAAAAAAAAAAAAAAAAAAAAACAATATTATTAAATTTAATTATTTAATTACCTGAAGTAAAAAACAATTAACGAAAAATAAGTAATAATGAAGAACGAAAAAACTTTAAGTATAAACATCAAAATGAGTTTAAAAATAATTATTTTGACGTTAACATATTCACACCTAACATTAACACATGTTAATTTTAACTCCAGCTCAAGATAACACTAGGAGTGGTAAGAAAAAGGGACAAAGAAAAAAAAATTTTTATTAAAAAGTAAATAAATAGTAAAATTCGAAAATCCTAAAACAAAAAATAATAAATGAGAAACTTATTGTATAATGTTGCGCACGTGAGACTCGCTCGAATGCTCGGAGGGTAGAAAAAAAATGTACAAATCAAACAAAGTAAGAGAAAAAAAAAATGCAGAGAAATTATTAATATTAATAATTTTAATAAGAATATTATTAAGTGTGGTTCAGTGTCAGATGAAAAAAAAAAAATAAGTAAAGGGGAGAGAGATATGATAAAGTGATAAAGATACCACGGATAAATGTACAAAATCGAGTAATCGCTAAATCTTAAATGTTAGTATCTAAAGTATTTAATTGCGCAAAGATTGTAATTGTGTGTTACTCAAAAGAGATATTAACTGAGACGTACACTAAAAGCTCATTCCATTTATCATTTAAAAAAAAATACATGCAACAATAATTACAACTGTAATTGTTGTTTTAATGTTTATTTTTTAATTGTTTTAAAATAATTAATGTATGAGCAAATAATTAATAAACTAGATGCTATACAGACAAACTAAATATACCAATAATGCGTAACAGCTACGCGAATCACTGAGAAAAAAAACCGTGAAAATAACTCATGAGTTATAAATAAGGAAGAAAAAAAAATTAGTGCACACGTATTTATAACAAAAAAATTAGTCGAGTAATGATAATTTTCCCGCGTATAAAATTACATTATTTCAACGTCATATATTATCTTAACAATGCATTTAATTATTTAAATAATTAAAACTATTAATAAGTGTTTATAAAAAAAAAATAAAACATCTTCCAAGCATTAAAAAATAAAAATTTAAACCAGATATGATACATATACTATGTATACATTGATAATATGGAAGTATTTTTAAAAAAATCGATTATCTATAATATTTAAATTAAAATTTTCAGCATTTACCTGTGTTTATAATTATATAATGATAATAATATTATTAATAATCCAACCGATAATGAATAATTTATTCATAATATTAAATATTAATAAATAATAATAGGCATTAAAAAGAAAAGAAAAGAAAAGAAAAAAAAAAAAAAAAAAAAAAACAAATTATAATAGTGATTATTATAAAAAATAATGGAAAAAAAAAAAAAAAAAAAAAAACATTAAAAATATTTTCGCGTTTATGACCAATTATTAAATTTACATCATTATTGTTGTTGTTTATAAAAGGTGAAATGAAAGATAAGATTTAAATGATATATAGTAACACGTAAAGTTTTTATCAACAGCTGTAAGACATACAAAAAAACATGTCTTGATAGACGGAATATTTTGGGCTTTAGTATTATTAAGGGGTAGAAAAAAACAACAAGTAGTATCAGAAGAACATGATAAAACAGAGAAGTAGTACACGGTAAATAAATCGTGGGCCTTATCGTAAACAGTTGGGCATTGTTATATAAATGATTTCAAGTGATAAACACTAATAAGATAATAGATATATCAGTTATTGCGTATATATTTAAAATAAGGTGACTTTACTAAGTAAATAGATAATGAAATAGAAAAAAAAACTTACATGAATAAAAGTTAAGTAATATGTTGCTGGAATCGTAATATATTATCGCATCGTAATATATTATCATTATTATTATTATTAATATTATCATTACTATTATTATTATCTTATTGTTGCCAATAATGGGCATTATGAAAAAAGCGTGCGGGTATAATAATAATAACTGTTTATTTACACAAAGATATATTCTCCGTAAAATACAAATCATAACTCTATAAATATATATATACATAGTCAATATTACATACAATTCATAATTAATAACTTTTTCACATAAAAAGCTATGCAATCATTATTGAATAAATGCGTGCGCTTTCTTAAATTTCCTCTTAAAAATTGAATTATTGACATTCAAGGAGTTGAAAAAGAAAATTAAAATAAAATGCAAGCTTAATACTAAATCCCAAAATAATTTGGTTCGTGATTAAAGTTAAGTACAGAATATAAATTAATTCAGAAATGAGTGGCGTGATTTGTAATGTATTAATTGAGAAACAATAATCTCAAGTAGTTGCATTAAAAAAATAATAATAATAATAATAATTATTCAACATTTGCCGTAACAAGGTATTTAAACTTAACTTACTGTAACGCGTCCACTACCTCATCAATTACAATACAATTTTATATATTATATTAATTTTATTTAAAATAATTACTGTGGACCATTATTTTATTGATATTAATATAACTTAAAATAGTTGTTGCAGGTTTTTTTTTATTTATTTATTATTTTTTTGTGTAAAAAAAAATAATCAAAAAGTTACAAAAAAAAAAAAAAAAAAGAATTATCCACTAAATGTTTTATACTTTTGTTCCACAGATTTTCCAATACCGCGTATATAATTATATATTTCAATTTGTTAATCATTCTTATTAATTGCGTTTATATAATTATTAATTATATATTAACACTCTTGTTCCGTTTATTAATTGTTCTCATTATTACTTTATATTATTTTCTAAATATCCTTTGTTTACCAATTTTTTTTTTTTTTTTTTTTTTTACCAACAATTCGTTGTAAGAAAAAGCTAATTGAATGTTCATTCCGAAAATGTAATTTTTAAAATGTTATGCCAAGAAAAAAAGCATTGAACGTTATAATAGTAATTAACTATAAAATAAAATCAATTAATTATTAATTTTTCACTCGTTACACAATAAAACAATAAGAAAAAAAATAGTATTAATAATTTAATAGTTGATAGATGATCGATGCGAAATCACTCAAATAGGGTAAAAAAAAATATCTATTAATAATCGCACATGTATCGTATGAACCCTTGAAAACTTATACTAAAATATTTTTTTTTTTACGTGGGAAATTTATACTTTGTATATTATGCTCGACTTATAACAAATTCGTGTATATAAATGTATACAAAACAAAACAATAATAATGATTTATTGATTTTAAGACAAAAAGAAAATTAAGCATAAAAACGAAAAAAAAAATAAGTTAATTATTAATTAATATTAATAATTATCATTATGAAATTCATTTTTGCTTGAAATAAATAATGCAATGTGAATAAGTACGAAATACAGCATTTCCGTAGCTATTCAAGTAATGATATTTTACTGCTAAACGGTGGTTGCATGCATATACAAACAGAATGAAGAGAAATTAATTAAATATAAAATACTGGATAAGGAAACATTCGGCATCAGTGTCGCAAAATATGTGGAAGAATCATGCGTTTATTGTTGATTGTAATTTTTTTTTTTTTTTTTTTTTTTTTGAGAAAGTAAGCATTGTCGATGGAGACAACTTCCTGGCTTGCATTCATTTCGCACATACTATAGTTTTTTTAATTAATTAATTAATTTTTACTTTATTTTGGGATCACTCCGGTTTCGGAAAAAATATTATTTACGTAAATATCAATTAAAATTATTAATTATAGTATTTAATTAATTAAATTAAGAAACAAGAAAATAAGGAATGAATAAAAATTTTCAGCGGTCTCGTAACTACGATAAAAATTTTCATAATTATTTTTCAATTCCTCTTGTCTAATTAATGCTTCTCTACTATGATAAAAACTCTACCCTAATCGTTACATCTATCGATTATTACCACAATATTATTTTTTCTATAGTTTTTTATTGAGTAACAAAAAATTAAAAAATTAAAAAAAAAATGAAAAGTTAAAAAAAAAAATTCTAAAAAAAAAAAAAATATTTAATTATTAATTTAATTGGGGGCAGTACAAAGTGTGATGATTTACAGGGAGAAAATAAAATATATACGTAAATTAAGAAAATGATTATTTTGTGGTAAGAAAAGGGATTACGGAGTGTTTTTTTTTTTTTTTTTTTTCGTTAATTTATCAATTAATATTATTTTATAATATTTATCATTACTCAAGTTATTAATGAATTGGCGTATTTAAATTTTCTTTTAAAATTTTATTAAAAAAAAAAAAAAAACGTACAACACTTTTAAAAAATTACATTTACGTCTAAAAATTATTGAATATTTACGGCTAATCATTAAGTACAGAAAAACATAGGAATAACATAAAAATAAAAACATAGGCAATAAGGATTTATACAATAGCAGATGGCTTCCCTCCAGATGTCAAAATAACGAATTCTTTTCTTTTTTTATTTTATTTATTTAATAAAAAAAAAAAAGATATTTGTAACGAGCTAAATTTCGAAAAATTGATATTTATAAATTTATAATTGTATAAAAAAAATTAGAAAAAAAATGTACCTAGGTTTATCTTCTGGAGTGATAGCTTCTGCTACTTGAAATCATGAAAAAAATAATTTGTTTTTTCATAGGATACGCAAACGTGAGGAATTGCCCATTTATCTTATGATAATAAAAAAATTAAAATAGAAAAAAAAAAAAAAAATACAAAATAAAAGCGTGATTTTGATAAACGTTTATGTATGTGTGTGTGTGCGACGAATTAAAAATCTACTGAATTAAGCTCTATAACTATAATATGAAAGTCATCATTGTACAGCTTAAAAGATAATAATAAATTTTAAATTATATATAATATCGTAAATGTCAAAAAAATGAACTTATATAACGTTTAAACGGTATATTTAAATTTAAATTAATCAATTATTTAAATAATAACAATTTAATAATTAATTTACTAACAAAACAGCCTACAATATTTCTTCCTTAAGCCGATAATTGTAAAACTCAAGAGTGCAATAGTTTTTTTCAATAGTAACAGAATTAATACGCATTTTAAATATTGGATTTAGTATAAAAATTATAACTATAATAAATCCATTTTTATAGAAATGCGTTCACAATAAACTACCTCGCAAATTTCATTTTAATACATATACAACATGTAATATTACAACAATAAATACTAACAGCGAATATAACTTTTTACACAAGTTACTGTAATTAAAAATATAAAAAAACAAACTACTGCCGGTATAAAATATGTTATTTTAAATATTTTTATAATATAATAAAAATTAATAATTGATTGCTATTTACATTTCAATATTAATAACAATAATTACGATAATAATAATCAATCCACTGTTCTTCACAACTGCCAGATTATAATGATCATCAGTAAATTTTTTTTTATTAATTTACCACAAAATTATAGAAGTTAAAAAAAACTCATCGGCCATGTCTTCTAACGACAGACTGATAAATACGTAATAATAATGATGCTATGGAATATATTGTTATTTTCGCTTTGTTACCAAAATGTCTTTTTATGTATAAAAATTATCACTAAAATTTCATCTCCTGTTAATTATTGATAATTACGGCAGAAGATCTATGTCCTGTATTCTCCATGTTCACAACCAGTTTCCACCTGTGTGGTGCATGTGAATAGTAGTAAACATAGAATCCTAGCCATTTGCCTTTGGTTCAATGAGAGCATCCGTTACAGATTTTTCTGCACTCAGACCTTCCACGCTGTGCTTTTGGTCTATATGAAATAACTATATTTACCAATAGCTCTATGAGAAGGTCTGACAGGCTCAACCAGCCGTTAAGCTTGTAAATGTGTAAACACATATAGAGGTGAAAGGACTGGTAATTTTTTTTTTCTTTTTTTTTTTTATCACATAATTAATAATATAAATAATGATATAGATACGATAAATTTCATATGATACATAATTTGCAGTAGTTTATAATTAATTTAAACGTCACTGCCAAAAGTAAAAATAAAAAAAAAACCGTCCCGATTATTAATTTATTGATATCACATTTATTAAATAGTTTCTTTAATTGTTGTTATTTTTTTTTAATATAACTTGATCAACAAAATGTTAAAATATTTATAGGAGATTGATTTATTATCAACATTTATGGTAACAGAGTACGAAAATAGTGAGTAACATGTTATATCTTGTTACGTATCGTTTGCCGCGATAATTGCGCGATATCTTTTTTTTTAATTTTTATGTTAATAAAATAAAGTCAGACTGCGATTTTCAATGGCATTAAATATATATGTATATTATTATATACATATTTATGTTTATATATATATGTATATTTACATCTTAAAATATAAATATAGTTAATACATCTAAAATAATTTTTTTTTCTTTATTTTTGGCAATTGTCGTGCGCAAAACGTTGTGACAATCTGTTATTATGCCGATTATAAATCTGTTAATTTTGTTGCTCTTATGGGTATAACGTTTAATAGAATAAGTAAATAAAATTTTCAAGTTGTCGCCGTTTATTAATTGAATTCAATAGAATAAAAATTTAAGAAAATGAATAATTAACAAAAAATGAAAGAGTTAATTGATTATACTATGATTGATTAAAAAAAAAATAATCATAATAATTAAAAATTAAAATGTCTATAATATTTTGTAATACCCTTGCGTTAAAACAATCGTAATAAAAAAAAATACGTTTGGCATATTTAAAATTTATCAAAATTATTGAATATTATTATTTTTTTTTTTTTTTTTTTAAAACAATTCCATGCCTATAAAGATTATTGAGAAATCATTAAATGTAAATTTCATTATAACCACCATTTTTTTGTTAAATAATATTAAAATAATAAACATTGTCTGTTAACGCAAGAGTAATTAGTGGTTGTTAAATTAAAATTTAACAATAATAAGTATTATTGGAGATAAAGAAAACAAACAATTCCTCACTGAAGCGATTTATTAATGCGGTAATAATAAAAATTTTTATTGAAAAATTATTAATTGTATTATTCAATTTTATTCGATATAAATACGTTAAATTATTAGAAATAAGCGTATCGCCACGGTTACGTTAATTATTACCGCAAGAAAAAAGCGTAATATAAAATCTATAAGTGTCAGTTCATTCAAATAAAAAAAAATACAGCTTTTTTCAAAAATAAGATGAGTAAGAAAAAAAAAACAAAAAATTAAATCAAATAAAATAAACAAAACTCCCTGGCGATATGCAAAATTTTAGTAACCAAATAACCGATTTATGGTATAATTAAACATAAGATTGATAACTATGAAGTAAAAAAAATATTGCTCGCTCCTGTATTGATTAAGCAAAAATTGATAAAAAAAAAAAAAAAATAATTGTAATTGTCATCATATGTTATGAATAGTATTTTTTTCTTTCATTTTTTTTCAGTAGCATTGCTATTATTGTTTACTTTTTTTTATTATCACTTTTATAAACTAGAATTGATATATATATTTCCATTAAATCAAAATATACTGTAATCACATATAATGAAAAAAAAACATATTGTACAATTTATATTACTTTGGAATATTCAAAATGCAAATTAACTTCGTGAATTTTGATTGTTACTTTTTTTTTTTTGTCTTTCATTATTAAAAAAGAAAATATTAATAGATAAATTAACGAGATAAACAAATATTTGTCGTACAAAAAAATAAGTATAAAATAAAGTATGTAAATTGTAAAAGCGCACTTAGTAAAAACAATATTAACAAAAAAAAAAAAAAAAAAAAAGAAAATAAAATAGCTTTCAAGATTACAGATATTTGTATATCATTCGCAACGGATTATTTACAAAGATAAAAATTAATTTATACTAAATTTATGTGTAACATTCAATTTTAAGGATTGTGTGTAATTGTATATATACTATGAATACAATGCAGTCCATGAGTTGATAACATTCTCTTTTTTCTACTGTGAAGAAGAATAAATTATTCTAGTTAATAAAAAAAAAAAAAAAACAGGGTTGCGTATTATTTATTAATATCATTAAGTACAATTAGTGTAATTTACATGTTTTAATAATAATAATAATAATTAGCTATTTACATAAATATTATAATAAATCAATACCCCGATTAAGAAAAATGATTTAATCCATGCTAAGTGTACTTCTATATATTAGTCGATTCAAATTGTTTTGAATCATTTTAAATTATTTTTCTTAACCAGGGTAATGCACACCCCCAACATTACGGTATAATTTTATCAATAGAAGATAAATTATCGACTAAATTATTTTCTTGCAATTAATAATTGGTATAATTAAATTTTTACATGAGTAAGTATTTAAAAATAATTTTTACAATAAATAAATTGGACGAATTAAAAAATTGACTAAAATAAATATTAAAATGATGGTTTAAGTTGGTCGTGTAGCTCGTACCATATCACTGAGTAATCTTTCGACACTGACTTCACCGACTGTTGGTTTGAATAAAAGTTCTTCTAGCGTTCCCCGACATAATGCACGTACAGGGGATAATAACAACAGTAAGCGGCCAACTCTACCGGCACCCCTTTCTCCTAAAACTGTTACCGTCTGTTCTTGAAGAGTTAATACCCTAGCAGAGTCACCAAGTCCTCGTGATTCTGAAAAATATTTATTTTATTTTAAATTATTATTCTAATTGTGTAATAGATTCAATACCCCTTCCAGTAGAATAATTATTTCTATATGTAAATCTACTGTTAACTTAAATATTTAAATTGTTGATAAAAAATCTGAAAACCGGTTGACCCTGCGGACCAGCCCTAAAACTTTCCGCTGTCTTTGAGCTCTTTGAGCTCAACAATCCCTTTAAGTACTTTTAGATTTGCAAGCTCGAAAAAAGTTAGGTTTTGTATTAATCTCCGAGAATTCAAGAAATTGAAAATAATCGATGAGGATCTTTTATCGTTTTGCTCACGATTATGCTCGATTAATTCAATGTTTTTCGACATAAATTTATAGAATTGATCAAGTGAAGAGTTAGAGTCATGTAAATCAAGTGTGCGCAGTGGGTAAGTGTGCGCAAGCCCATGCATTTCAGTCCGAAATTCGTTTTTATCTTCACTACAGAGGAGGTCAAAAATTTTTTTTTTTTTTTTCGTATTTCCTAAATATTTCCGAATCTTGCTTAGAAAAAAATATTTCTTGCTTTAAGTAATGTAAGCTCTTGAAGCAAGTCCAAATTTTTTGATTTAAGCGTAAAAATATGTTAAAATGAGAAAAAAAATTTGATTCAAGATAAAAATTTGAAGATAATTGTTTACTTGGTGCAAGTATATTTTTATTTTCCGAATCGATAAAAAAAATTCTGAATCAAGAATATTTTCCTTGATTCAAGTTAACTGTTTTTTCTGTCGATAATCGCTAATATTGGAGCATGGGTTTTGGCTTAGTGCAACGTGCACTCACATATACTATTTTAAAAATATTTACTGAATTTTCATTTTATTTTTACATTTTAAATAATAAAAGTTCGTGATTGCTAAGGCATTGGTGATACTTGATAAAGAAATTTTAAAAATTACAGTGTGAGATGTAATAGTTCCATTTTCTACATTAAGGTTCTTAATTGAATGACCATACTGTAAATCTTCTCGAACCACTCAACAAATTTTCTTATTTGATACTTTAATTTTCACACAATGACTAAACTGTAATTTTTATAGTTTTAAAGAGGATTAAATGATTTTAAAAGTAACAAACTTTCTGTGAGCAAAAGGTAATAATTATTTTACATTTTGTTGTGTATGATTTACATTTTCAAACTGTAAATATTACTGCTTAATTTGCAATTAGTTTTTTACAGGATAAAATTTAAAAATTACAGTATACATTCTAACTTTTGTAATTTTTAATATGACGGGCTGGGTTTTTACATTTTATTCTGTAACTATTCCAGTTTTTTTTTTCCGTATACCCCAGTCGGAATCCGATCGGGAACTCGTTGGGATAGCCCAATGCAAAAATAACTAACTTTTATTGTTTTCACCACATCGGAACCCAGTTGGGAATTTGTTGGGATATCCTTATGTAAAAATTACCTACCCAATATCAGTTTTTCTTAAGTGGGACCTAATTGGAAACTCGTTGAGATATCCCAATGCAAAAATAAATGCACAGAAAAAAAAGTTATTTTGAGCCAAGAAAATATTTTTGAAAACAAATGTTTTCGGGAACCAAGTCAAGATTTTCTTGAGCCAAGAGAATTTGTCTTATCTGAGAAAATTTAAGTTCCAAAAAAATTTTCTTGAATCAAGAATATTTTTAGAACTTTTGACTCATATACAATCTGGAATGCTAAAAATTTGTTGTTGAAAATTTTTTTTTCGAAAAGTTAATAATAAAACAAATTTATTTCTTACACTCGTACACAATATTTATGTTAATATTATTTTTTTTTATCTAACTTGTTTATAAAAAATTTCATTTTATCAAATTTATTTAATTTCCAAATCAAATTATTTTTCACTTCTTCTGAACAGAATATTCTGTTTTGTGTCCCTCCCTCCTCTCTTTTCTATTTTTTCTAGTATAATTTTGATTGACTGAAATTTTGATTAAATTAATTTTTTCTTGATTTACTTGAACTACCCTGAGGTTTTAATTTGGTAATCCATTTGACCGTAAAATGTTTTAATTCTTTTTAATATTTTGTTTACTATCTGAAAATTAAATAAATTACAGAATAATAATATATTTATACAAAGAGTACGTCAATCACTGCATCACGGATTTTTTATTTAACACCGGTAAAGAATATTTACACCGTCGGCGGAGTTATTTTCACACCGCTTTCAGTGTTGAAATTTAACACCTACACCGCATGGACTTGCCCCGGTCATTTTTTACAGTTTAGTATTATGGGAATGATTATTATAATATTATGAGAATATTTCACATATATTATGAGAATGGTTGCCATAATATATAGAATTTATTCCCAAATGCACTTAGGAACCGTTACAATGTGGTTATAGAGTTTATTCCTATTTGCTTATGGAAACTATTTCTATGAGGATGGTAGTTATTAAAATAATTCTATTATATCATGTGATATGAGAACTGTTACCGTAATGATAAGAATCGTTTCTATAGTTATGGAAACTTTTCCCAGAAAGTATGGGCCTATATCCCATAATTCGAAGTAGTCATTACCATAACGGTATGGGATGAAATCTCACAAACGTATACTATATTTCATACCAAGAGTGGAAAAAAGAATATTCCATCTCAAGTGAGTAATTACTTTATTTTTTAAAAATAAATATATAATGAATAAAATTTCACACGGAAAAACAAACAGTAACCACTGCTGCACAGAACAGTATTTTAGTCAATCTAATATACAAAATAACCAAATATATTACAGAACCGTAAAAATTACTCCAACGACAGCATAACGATAGCTATACTGTGTTCATAGCAATGAGTACTATTTCAAACTGTAGTAAGTAGCGTTGAGCCTATTACAGGGATAGCACTAATAATTACTATATCTATGGAAGGATAAACAATAATTTACTATCTTCAAAAAAATTGATTATTTGTTCTTTATATTATTATGCTAATAATTGAAGTTTATATTTGTCCTCGATCAGGTATTAGAGGTTTTTCTTCATCGAAAATTATTTCTAAGTGTTTACGGTGATGAGCTACATGCATATTAATTAAATATTTACATTATATGTAATTGGAACTTGTCAATATAATACTTTGAATCTACTAAGTACATACGAAGAATTTTCACTCATTTTTGAAAAATAATTTTACATCAGTTTGACGAAAAATTATTCAGTATTGGATCTCTTATCTTAATTAAATATGAAAAATATTATAAAAAAATTTACCTCCTTTAAAAAGAGCTATTGCTTTTAAACAAGCATACTCAGAATGATCAACACGCAAAATTGTAAAACGTGTCAATAATTCTCGAAATCTTCTCAATTCATCGGCAAGAATTTGTTTCCTTTCTGTTGGAAGAATCAATGGTACTAATATTGATTCGTCGACTGAAAAATTCCACTGAGCAGCTGTAAGAACAAATAATTCACTCCAAGACTCTTCTAACAAAATTGCTTGATCTCGATAAGATAACTGAAATTTTATAACAAATATTGATAATTAGTCAAAACAGTGAAATAATCAGTAATTATAATATAATATTAACGTACTTCTAAAAAAGATGGAATACTTCTAGCCCATTTTACTGCTAAAAAGAGTAATCTCGCTGCAGATTCATAAACGTTTTCTGTCAATAAAAATGACTGATTAGAAACTCCGTAGTCTGTTAATGATGGATTCGATATCGAAGCTGGTACTAAAGGTACATTCGTTTGCTCTATAATAAAAAATGTAATAATTAATAAAAAATAAATAAAGTTATTTTTTTTAATTATTAGCAAATTGAACGCGCCTTTTTTTACCTAAAAAAATTATACTGTAAATATGTCAAAAATCTCTTTTTAGTTCAATGTTTTTATTTTTATCAATATACGTTCTTGAGAAGTATTTTAAAAAAAACAAAGTAAACAATTTTCTGTTAAAAAATAAATAATAATTTAAATAAATAAATAAACAATCAATACCACAATAAAAAATTGGGAAAGAAAAATTCATTTCATGTACACTTCGAATTAAGAAAGGTAGCTCACTTGCAACAGTCACAGCCAAAAGTATAGCGTAATCATAACTACAAAATGTTAGAGATACTCAATGCCAGAATATTTTATTTTAGTGAGAGACTGTATCAAATACATTTTAGCTTTAAATATACAGATACACACTAATACAATCACACTGCCCGTATAAAAGCGATATATGAGCTTCGGTATAATTCAAAATATATGATGATTATATGGAATTATAAGAAGTCATATATGGAGCCATATACAAAATTTTGCCAAAATACCCATACGAAGTCGCCGATGCTCGAAAAAAATCTACGATCGATCGAGGCTCGGCAACCAATGCTCGGTCGAGCGTCGGTGCACTATCATCAGCCTATGGTTGTCACACCATCGGTAACCGAACTATATTCATAAGAATGAAATCCGATCATCGGCCGTTCCTCGGTCGATGATATGATAAATTTTCTTTTGCGCATGCGCGGTAAATATCACGTCAGCTATTTTTAAGCATTATATTTACTTGTATATACTTTTCATTAGACAGAAACAATACTGAATATAACAGAAAATAAATTTATCGTTGTGATTAAAAAAAATTCTGCAATTTATAAAATCGTGTCTGACCGTGTAAGAAAACATCGGGCATTAAAAAAATACATGGATAATAGATCTCAACCGCCTAATAAATCCTCAGTGTAAATTGTTAATGATAATAGTACAAACGATCGTGATCATGATAATTTACACAGTGAAACAATTGTAAATAATGTTGTAAATAAAGAAATTAATTATAGTGTATTTAATAGTAATAATGAAAGTGATGAAAATAGTTTTAGTGATTTTGTACACTGAGAAAACATTTCTCTTCGGACAATTAAATTGATTTTGTTAAATTCTGTTAAAGTAAATTTTATTACGTCTACATAATCTATTTTGTCATTTTTAACAAATGATTTAATAGATTCTATTTGGTTGACATTAATATTTCTCTTTCTTAGATAAGAAAACTATTTGGTAAAGTTAAGAAAATATTTATTTAATGGACAACTAAACTATTTTATAGTGCCAACAAATTCAAATATTGAAGCAAAGTATTATCTTAACTCTAATAAATATTACTTAGACACCAAAAAATATATTCATTTAGAATAAATATATATATTTGGTCGAGGTTAATAAATATCTATTTAAACCTAATGATTATTGATTTAAAAAGTTATGGTGCTAGGCAGCAGCAGCGGAAGTAGTGCGGTGCTTGCCACTAGATCGCGCCCACCAGTTGTAATGTGTCCCTGGTAAGAAACTTATTTCAGAATTATTATATTCCCAACTTGAAGCATATACGGGACTGATTACTTGCTGTAAATCAGCAGAGTGACGATTACCTATTTTTGGTAGTAATATAGAGTTATTCTGTATTACACTGACACTAATGTTTCCCTGAACATTTTTGTCATAGTATAAAAAAAAGTACGCGTCAAAGAAATAAATTATTTAAATTATTTTTGTTATTATAATAAAATTATAATAATAATTAAACTATAATAATAATAATTAAATTATAATAATAATTAAATTATAATAATAATTATTTAATTTAAATTTAAAATTAAGCAAATAAAATTATTTGTCTAAATATGCATTTATTAAATTGTTAAATAAATATTCTGTGATTTTTAAATAATATTTAATTATTGTTAATAACTCATTCTCTAAGGCTCACTAATATATTTCATTATAACAAAAACTAGTTGTCAGAAGAAAATTTTGTTCTCAGTGTACAATAGGATAATCCTCGGATCCTATCCTCGGCCGATCTCGGTTACTATCCTCGGCCGATGCTCGGTTACTATTCTCGGCCGACGCTCAATGGGCAGTCTTGCGCTGATGTTAACATCCGATGCTCAGCGAGTCTTGCGCCTATTGGCAGGGTGCGGAGTATAAGGTGGGGACAATCGAATCGATTGCAGCGCTCGCAGTGGATGAAATACGCGTTAAATCGCACTTGTCTTGTGAATAGTCAAATGAAAGCAGTGTTAAAAAATGAGAACAAATAGTTGTTATGTTGTTAATTGCAAAAATACTGGCAACAATAGTAATTGCAAGTTTTGCATATTTTTATCCATGATATTCGTTTTTGGCTAAAAATTACTACGGGGAATTTTTTTAATTACAAATTTTTAACACAAAGTTTTTTAAATTATTGATTTTTGAAATTTTAAATTACGAATAATTGAAATCACTTTAATTTATTTACTTAATGCTAATTAATATTTTTTAATTCGAAAAAAATTGTAATCATGATTATTTTAACTTATTTGTTATTATGACCATTATTGTTGTTAATGTTGCTATTACTAGCTAACCTTATATCGTTCAAAATAATATTTATTTTGTATTTATTAAAATTGTTTATACTTAATTTTTTGAGCACAATCTGATTAATTTTTTTCTACGTTTCAAATGTAGTGTTGCACATATATTTCGCGATCTTTAAATATTTTAATTATTTGTGTATAAAAACATGCCGTATTCTCTCTGTGCTTTTTGAGGATGATTTAATGCGGTCGACAGATGTCGTTTTCGTCGCGCACCCAGCCAATACATATTCCGATCATCAGCCGATGCTCGAGGATCGGACGGCGATCATAGCCCGATGATCGACCGATCACCGTTCTTTGTATGGGTATTATATGATTTTATAACTTGTAACATATATAACGGTAATATATTTTTTTTAGATGATAACTTATAAGTATTGCTTATAATATTTTATACTATACTTTAAGTTATATGATAACCCGATGAAAAAAGTTTTTGTCTAATCATATATAATTATGCATAATCATCTATATATAATTGGATCCAAAAATTGGCCAGGTCTAATTATATATAATCAGATCTCCCGGGAAAAAATGATCAGACCTAATCATGCCTGTTCATGTATGATCAGGCCTGAAATCAGACATGATCAGGCCTGATCATACCTGTCCATGCCTGTTCATGTCTGAAGCGTTAAATACACTCAGGCCTGATCATGGCTGTTCATGTCTGTACATGGCTGTTCATGTCTGAAGCGTAAAATACGCTCAGGCCTGATCATACCTGTTCATGCCTGGTCATGTCTGGTCATGCCTGTTCATATCTGAAGCGTTAAATACATTCAGGCCTGATCATGGCTGTTCATGTCTGTTCATGTCTGAAGCGTAAAATACGCTCAGGCCTGATCATACCTGTTCATGTCTGGTCATGCCTGTTCATATCTGAAGCGTTAAATACATTCAGGCCTGATCATGGCTGTTCATATCTGAAGCGTTAAATACGCTCAGGCCTGATCAACCTGTTCATGTCTGGTCATGCCTGTTCATATCTGAAGCGTTAAATACACTCAGGCCTGATCATGCCTGTTCATGTCTGTTCATGTCTGAAGCGTTAAATACGCTCAGGCCTGATCAACCTGTTCATGTCTGTTCATGGCTGTTCACAGATATAAAATTTTGTTGACCAAGAATCTATTACATATAAGATTTTTATTATTTAAAGTTCATACGAAACTCGTTTTTTAACTAAATCTCTTAGCTCAGTGGGTAGCGTGTTAAACTTTCGAGCGCAAGGTCCACGGTTCGAATCCTGCGCACACCCGAATTTTTTATTTTTTTTTTATTTTTATAGCAATAATTATGTATAATATAATATAGTTATACATAATTATATATAATTATATAGGGCCATTTTTTATATATAATTTTTTTTTTCTCGGATGGGCATGAACAGACATGAACATATCTGATCAGACCTGAACATGCCTGATCAGGTCTGATCATTTTTTCCCGGGTAACTCAAATAATCAAGTCGATACATCATACGTAAATAATACACCTAATAATGAGTTTGATTTTGTACATAAATTACAATAGAATTCATTAGATACATATAATCAAATCTATTTATCTATTAACTTATAAATATCCGTATATAAATCGATATCGATTAATACTTTTAAATTGCTGCCGAAACCTTTGATCATTTTTTAAGTATTGGGGATTTAAGCTTATTTGATAGTTGACAAAATAAAAATTTAATAACACTTATATTAAAAAATTGTCATATTATGTAATATATATATATATATATATATATAACTATATATAACTTTATATCAGTCATGTCTGATTAGATCCAATCAGAAATAAACTTATGCACGACCATTAGAGTGTCTCAAAAAAATCGAATATTTTTTTTTTTTCAATGAACCTTGAGAAATCGTCAGAGTATCTCTAAAAGAAGATCCTCTGAAAATATGAGCTCTTAATTTTAATATGTAGAGGTGGCGTTTTGTAATTTTCTATTTCCCATTTAAATAACATAGAAAATTTTTTTTTAAACTTTGGAATTTTGTAACGTGATGACGAGCCACTTTATAAGTAAAATCAAACAGTGACTTTATGGGAAATTAGGTGCTCTACAAAAAAGGTCTGATTGACATTTTGCGTAAGTCAAGCCGTTTCAAAGATATCGAGCCTCAAACTTCAGACTGTTAAAATTACGCTTTGTTCTTTTCTTAAACAAAAAAAAATCAATTTATATGAATTAAATACCCATTGTTATTAACTTGAGAATAAAAAGATGCATATATTTAATAAAATGCATATCCGGAATTCTTCATAATTTGACAAATGCTAATTTTTATTGATTTTTAGCGAAAAATATTTATAAGCCAATAAATCTATTATTATCAATCCAAATGGATTATTAATACATAATATAAGCAGTAAGGTGCTTCGTTTGAAACGACTATTTTTTTTTTTTCGTTCCCATCTCGAAATTTTGTTGGAAATACCCCCAAAAAATTCCCTGAGAGTTTGAGCCCTTAATATTAATGTCAAGTACTTTCCCCAAGCAGGTGAAGATTTCCCATTTAAATTACGTAAACTTGGGTTTTTATTTTTTAAATTTCTATAACTCTGCGGCATTTTATGATATCATCTCGCTTAAAGTCGGGATTTTCTCACAATTAAATGTACTACAAAATTGCCCGTTGTTGCCAAGTTGTAACTCATACGGGTGGGGTAGTCCGGACCGCTAAACCGAATTTTTTCATTGAATTCTTGTTTTTTCTCTCATTATCTCATAAACAACAAGACCTACAGAAAAAATTCAAATAACAATTTTATAGAAAATTTTATTTCCTACAAAAAAGATCTTTAGCATCAAATCACTCAGATTGATATTTTCTGAGAGATTAGTCAAATAAAAAATCAATATTTTCTAAGATTCAATTCGACATTTTATGGGAATTCAATGCTACGTAAACCAATAATTAATATCTCAGAAAATATCAATCTCAGTGATTTGGTGCTAAGGACCTTTTTTGTAGGAAATTTGATTTCCTATAAAATTGTTCTTTACATTTTTTCTGTAGGTCTTGTTGTTGAGAAAAAAAACAAGAATTCTATGAAAAAATTCGGTTAAGCGGCCCGTACTAGCCCACTCGTATGAGTTACGACTTCGCGACAACGGGCAATTTTGTAGTACATTTAATTATGAGAATATCCCGACTTTGGGCGAGATGATATCATAAAATGCCGCGGAGTTATAGAAGTTTAAAAAATAAAAACCCAAGTTTACGTGTATTTTAAATGGGAAATCTTCACCTGCTCTGGGAAAGTACTTGACATTAATATTAAGGGCTCAAACTCTCAGGGAATTTTTTGGGGGTATTTCCAACAAAATTTCGAGATGGGAACGAAAAAAAAAAAATAGTCGTTTCAAACGAAGCACCCTAATAAATAGTTTATTAAAAACTTGTGCAGTATTTTTTATTTAAGTAAATATTTTTCGCTAAAAATCAATAAAAATTAGCATTTGTCAAATTATGAAGAATTCCGGATATGCATTCTATTGAATATATGCATCTTTTTATTCTCAAGTTAATAACAATGGGTATTTAATTCATATAAATTGATTTTTTTTTGTTTAAGAAAAAAACAAAGCGTAATTTTAACAGTCTGAAGTTTGAGGCTCGATATCTTTGAAACGGCTTGACTTACGCAAAATGTCAATCAGACCTTTTTTGTAGAGCACCTAATTTCCCATAAAGTCACTGTTTGATTTTACTTATAAAGTAGCTCGTCATCACGTTACAAAATTCCAATGTTTAAAAAAAAATTTTCCTATGTTATTTAAATGGGAAATAGAAACTTACAAAACGCCACCTCTAAATATTAAAATTAAGAGCTCATATTTTCAGAGGATCTTCTTTTAGAGATACTCTGACGATTTCTCAAGGTTCATTGAAAAAAAAAAAATATTCGATTTTTTTGAGACACTCTAACGACCATACATGAATTTATATTAGCCATGTCTGATCAGATCTTATCATATATGGATTTGTATTAATCATGTCTAATCAGATTTAATTATATATAGACTTATATATAATTAGATCTGATAATATATAGATTTATATATGGGCTAATAACAGCCAGGTATGATCAGATCTGATTATGTATGGGGTCATATATAATTATGTATAATTATATATGACCTCATATATAATCATGCATGATTATATATAACTTCATATATGATTATATATAATCATATATAATTAGACAAAAACTTTTTTCATCGGGAAGATATATGATTTAATTACATGACTGACATATAATATTTATACATGTAAATTTATAAATATATAAATATATGTTCATATATAATTGTATAAATGTATGTAAATATACATTTATATAGATATATGTTTACATATATTTGCACAAATATATGTAAACATATACGTATTCAAATATATGATAGATTTATATACTCATTGATATATGATGTAAGCTATGATATTTTTAGTATTTTTATGTAGTTACATGATAACTACTACTATTTATATTTTTTGTTCCTTTAATTTTTAATATGAATGTATATTCTAATTATTTATACATGTATAATAATATCGAAATTATTATAATATTTAAATTATAAGTTTATATATACCCGGGAAAAAATCATCAGAAATGATCATGCATGATCATGTGTTATTCTCATGCATGATTATACTCTCTCATACATGATCACGCATGCTGGTAGCTGGCGAATATTCATGCAAGATCATGCTTGAGCAAGCATAATCATGTTTGACCAAGCATGATCAGGCCTGTTCAAACACAATCCCTACCATTGTTTAAAAAAAAAAAATTGAAATAACGATAATTCAACTTTAAATTGACTTATTTTGCTAGTATTGTCGTATAGTTAATGTTTACTGGCTGAAAAGTACTATTGAAATTTTACCCGTGACGGGTCTCGAACCCACGACCGTTGTGTTATAAAGCACGTCCGCTGTCTACTAGGCTGCCCTGTCTCGTTCAGTTTATAAAGATTTTTAACATTTTTTGAAAACTCAGGGTTATAAAAAATAAAATATTATTGGAATTCAATTTAGATTTGTTCGTTAGATTTTTTTTTATAATGAATGAAAAGAATTCTGGTTATAAATTACAAGCAAATCTAACACTTTAATTAATCTTCATTATTAATTGAAAAAAGAAAAAATGTAATTGTATTGATTATTATTATCAATTTCGCAAAACTTTATTGATTCAATTCTTCAATTAATTAAAAAAAAAATGTAATTAAATCTATTTTTATTATTTTTTGGAAAAAAAAATTAATTTTAATTATTAACTGAATCAATAACTATCTATAACTATAAATTGAATTTATTTTTATCACCGATAAAAAAAAATATAATAATTCTAACTACTATCGTCAAAATAACAAAAAGTGTTTTATTATTTAAATTTTTCATCAAAAATATGTGATTATCCCTCATTAAAAACTTTGATTAAATCCGATTGAAGCTCGATCGGATTTTGATTGTATTTTTTTGCATGATCAGACATGACTTTGCATGAATCATCCTTGATCGTGCATAATTAATGCGTGATCCATACTTGATTATGCTTGGTCTTGCCTGAATCATGCTTGATCATGCATGTTGATTTTATTCTGAAGGGGGTAAGTCGTTGATCATTAATTAGACGATAATGAGTTACATCTATTTGAATCACTCAGTATAGACTAAAAAAGGTTATAAATTTATAGCAGAGCAGAAAAAAAGAGATTCTTTTTTAATTAAAAACACCAAGTTAAAATAGATCATAATAATATCTATAATTGAAAGTAAAAAATTAACTTTTTTTTTTATTATAAATCAAGTGAAGATGATAAGTCACGTATTGCGTATAAGAAACTTTGTATGTGATAATTTGAAATTATGAAAAATAACTTTTAGGTGTTTAATATTTTATTTGTAAACAAATTTTATTTTTTTGTAATTAGTAAGTTTATATATTGGAGATAAATAATGAAATAACATGATTTTACTGTTTTAATGTTCTTGTATGACTATAATTTCGTATGAGTATAAATCCGTATAAATATACCCAACCATTCAAACTCATAAGAACTCTTGTAAGTACATACATGATCGATTCATTGACGTAAAAAATGGTTGAGCATGACCAGTCTTGACCAAGCATGAATTGTGTACGACCATACAAAATCATACGCAATCATGCAAGCTCATATATGATCGTATAAAGCACGCAAAAAATAATTGTGCATGATCAAGCTTGATCAAGTCTTATTTTACATGCTCATACAATGCTATATACGGTTAGGTAGGCTCGAGTTCGATCATTCTGGCCGCTCGAAAATAGACATGGATGGTCATGTATGATCAAGAATGATCATGGATGCCCATTCAAAGCCATGCGCAGTCGTGCATGATGGTCTTGACTGGGTTAAGTATTATTATACATGACCAGGCTTGACCAAGCATGAATTGTGTATGACCATATAAAGTCATACGTAATCATGCAAGCTTATATATGATCATATAAAGTACGGAAAAAATAAATGTGAATCATCAAGCTTGATCAAGTCTGATTATGCATACTCATACAAAGCTATACTCGGTCAGTTAGGCTCGAGCTCGATCATTCTGGCCGCTCGAAAATAGACATGGATGGTCATGTATGATCAAGAATGATCATGGATGCCCATTCAAAGCCATGCGCAGTCGTGCATGATGGTCTTGACTGGGTTAAGTATTATTATACATGACCAGGCTTGACCAAGCATGAATCGTGCATAATCAGGCTTGATCAAACGAAAATCATAAATGGTCAGGCAAGAACAAGCTTTATTATGCAGGCCCGTGCACAATCTTTGAATTTCTATTGTACATGGTCGTGCACTGTCATGAATGACTGTGCATGAATCATGCAAGTTCATGCATGATGTTATATGACTATTCATGATTGAAATATATGGTTGAGTAGGGCTTTGCACAACCTTGCATGATTCATGCACGATCATACATGATTCATGTATGATCATGTCTGGTTCATGCTCGATCAAGCATGGTCTTGCATGCTGATTTTTTCCCGGGTAAAACGAGAATATAATTTGAGATGTAATATCATATATATACAATTACATATATTATAAATTACATGGATTATAATAATATTGAAATTATAAATTAATTTATAATAAGAAACATATATTTTAGGTTATAAATTAATATATAAAACGGATATATAATTTTTGATTTAATATCATATGTATATAATCACACATATTATAAATGATATGGATTATTATATTATTAAACGCATAAATTATTATATATGATTAATCATATATTGATCAATATTAATAATTTTGCCGCCATATATGTTCAGTTATTTACCATATATTTTTTTTTATATATTATCGACAATATAAGGTTTTTTCATACGGGTGATGAGTATAAAAAATTTCGCAATGCCGCAAATATTAATATTGAATAATCTATAGATTAAACTTATAGGTAGCAATCTTTATATAGTGTGAGTCTAATATACATATAGTTTGTTAATGCTGACAAATAAATTTTTGTGCATATTTTAATAGTTTTTTCTCTACTTACAAGTAAATCGCATATAAAAAATCTGGGCATCGGTTGACCCTGCGGGCCAGCCCCAAAACTTCCCGCTGTTTTCGAGCTCAAAGAGCTCGAAAACATTAGTGTAGATATATTTTCGAGCTCGAAAATACTTTTGCATGCCATTATTTTCGAAAAAAACAGTTTTTAGCATTTTTTTCTCCCGCGATAACTCTCAAACGAATTATCCGATTTTGATGTTTGAGGTGGCAATCGACGCGTTTTAATAAATTCTAAAGCTGATTAGATTTTTGGATTGTGTGGTGGAGTTGTTTCAAAGATATTCGCAAAAAACTGTTTTTTATCATTTCTTTCTCCAACGATAACTCTCGAACGAATTATTCGATTTAGATGTTTGAGGTGGCAATCGACGCGTTTCATTGAGTTCTAGAGCTGATTAGATTTTGAAGTCGATCGTATAAGTCGTTTTCAAGAAATCAATAAAAAACTAAAAAAAAAAATTTTTTTTTTTCGTAATTGGCCAATATCTTCGAGTCTACTTGGTCAAATGATCTGAAATTTTCAGAAAAGTTGATGGCCAAAAAACTCTTTCGATTGCCGCCTTAACCATCCAAATCGGTTTATTAGTTAAAAAGTTATAAAGAGTTTACATACATACACACACACACACACACACACACACACACACACACACACACACACACACACACAGACATACAGACACTCGGACATCATTCTAAAAATAGTCAGAATAGCTGCCTAGGACCTCAAAACGTCGACATCTGATGAAAACTCGATTTTTGAAAATCGGGGTGAAAACAATAACTTCCCGAAATTTTTGAAAATCATCGATTTTCTAAGCGGGAAGTTAAAAAATCGGTCTGTCGGTTGACCCTGCGGGCCAGCCCCAAAACTTCCCGCTGTTTTCGAGCTCAAGGAAATCGAAAATATTAATGAGACTATATTTTCGAGCTCTTCGAGCTCGAAAATCTAATTGCATGCGATTGTTTTTTTATGAGTTTTTCAAACTCTAACAAGTTATGCTTTATGCTAAAGTTTAAAAGTTTAAGAATCGAAAATCATTAATGGACAAGCGGTTTTTAAATTTTAATTCCCGATTATGTTAAATAAAATAAATATGTTGATGCAGAAATCAATGTCAGTGATCAAAATCAAGATTCGAATGAGTTTTAGCTTAGGTCAGAGCGATAATATATAAAATATCGGAGAAATTCATTAAAAACGGCGTTTTTTCAATTTTTTCGTTGATAATATGGTGTAAACAAAAGAACAAGTTTTACGGTATTATACGATGATCAAAAGAGACCATAAGGAGGAAAAGTTTATGAGATTTTTGACACATTTTAGTACAGTACATTTTGATTTATCTGGAAAAAATAACATAGAATGTTATTTTTTTAACTTTTCAACGCTGATATCTTTTGAACTAATTAACCAATTTTGACGATTGAGGTGGCAATAGGCGCGTTTCATTGAATTCTAGAGGTGATTAAAATTTAAAAGCAATCGATTCAGCCGTCTCGAAGATATTTGAAAAAAATCGTTTTTTACCATTTTTTTCTCCAACGATATCTCCCGAACAAATTAACCGATTGAGATGTTTAAGGCGGCATTCGACGCGTTTTATTGAGTTCTATAGCTGATTAGATTTTGAAGTCGATCGTTCAATTCGTTTCTGAGAAATCAATAAAAAGCTAAAAAAAAAAATTTATTTTTTTTCGTAATTCGCCAATATTTTCGAGTCTACTTGATCGAACGATCTGAAATTTTCAGGAAAGTTGACGGCCAACAAGCTTTTTCAATCGCCGCCTCAAACATCCAAATCGATTCATTAGTTAAAAAGTTATAGACCATTCACACACATACATATACACACACACACACACACACACACACATACATACATACAGACACTCGGACATCATTCTGAAAATAGTCAGATTAGCTTCCTAGGACCTCAAAACGTCGACATTTGATGAAAACTCGATTTTCGAAAATCGGGGTGAAAACAATAACTTCCCGAAATTTTTGAAAATCATCGATTTTCTAAGCGGGAAGTTAAAAAAATAAAATTGTCCGATATTTGTTGCTTTCGATATCATAAATTTTTAGGATTTTAAAGTTATTAGAAAAACCATCATTATTATCAGTTAATATCAAAAAATAATTTTGATAATAATTGTTTAATATCATTGAATAAATGTGTAATATTCATAAAAATTATTTTGAAAAATTTTCAAATGATTTTTTTACCTCAAATACTTTTACGTTCAAAAATTAACTCAACTAACTGAGTTTAAATTTCTGCGTTGTGATGACTGTACCCCACCACACGTTAAGTATTTTAAAATTATTTATATTTTAAAAATAAATATTATTTAAATAAATCGGTCAAGAAATTCTGAGTTTTTATTAAAAAATTTCTAATTTTTTCATTTAATAGTAGATAAGTTTTTTAAAAAAATGGTAAGAACCGTTTTTAAGATATTTCAGAAAAAACGTTTTTTTTTATAGTTGGTAGATCTCCAACATGTTAATTTTGCACTTATTGATTGTTAATATCTCATTTTACAAATCGGTAAAAAAATTTCGTTTTTTAACTTCCCGCTAAGAAAATTGCAAATTTTCAAAAATTCGAGAAGTTATTGGTTTCGGTCCGATTCTCGAAAATCGAATTTCTAAGAGATCTTGACGTTCTGAGGTTCTAGGAAGCTATTCTGACTAATTTCAAGATGACGTTCGAGTGTATGTATGTAATAAACTTTTTTCAAAAATGTTTTTTTTTTTTTTGATAACTTGTAACTCGATGGATTTATTTCAAAATTAACTGGGCTCTGAAGTTTCATAAGCCGCATCGAATGCCACCTCAACCATCAAAATCGGTTCATTCTTTCAAGAGAAACCGTTGTCGAAAGAATTAAAAAATAGTATATTACACACCTGGGGAAGTAAAGTAAGAGGCGAAGCCGAGGCCAACAAACATGTGATCTGAGACATTTCTTACTTTACTTCCCTACACGGAGAAAAATGTTGGCTCGAAACCTACCAATTTTTATTATGCTGCCGACCAAACTTGAAACAGGAAGGGAAGCATCCAAAAAATTATTATGCTCATACGAAAAATTATTATGCTGTATCACAATACTTACTACGAGCGAGAAACTTATCGATAAGATTTAATAACAATTACTTTTATACATTATAATAATTGTGATGCGGCATAATAATTTTCGTATGAGCATAATAATTTTTTGGATGCTTCCCTTC
Organism: Microplitis manilae; assembly: GCA_030273425.1. Classification (NCBI taxonomy): domain Eukaryota; kingdom Metazoa; phylum Arthropoda; class Insecta; order Hymenoptera; family Braconidae; genus Microplitis; species Microplitis manilae. Next base: position 9,204,859 of record CP092722.1, read on the forward strand.
CTGTTTCAAGTTTGGTCGGCAGCATAATAAAAATTGGTAGATTTTGAGCCAACATTTTTCTCCGTGTAGGCATGTAATATACTATTTTTTGGTTTTTTTGAAATTTCTCAAGAACAACTCGATAAATCAATTTCAAAATTTAATCAGCTCTAGAATTCAATAAAACACGTCAATTGCCACCTCAACCGTCTCAATCGGTGAATTCGTTCGAGAGATATCGTTGGAGAAAAAATGGTAAGAATCGTTATTTTTCGAAAACAATGGCATACAAAAGTATTTTCAAGCTCGAAGAGTTTGAAAATGTATTCACAACAATGTTTTTGAGCTCAAGGAACAACGGGAAGTTTTGGGGCTGTCCCGCAGGGTCAACTGATAAACCAATTTTTTTTTTTTTCATCAAATATTAGACGTTTTTATTAAACTCATGTTTTAATTTCATCGCGTTCCTAAGAAAAGTCGATTTGCGAGTGAACTACCTTAACTTAAATATGTAAGTTTGGTAATGATCTAGAATATCAAAATAAAATTTTATTTTGTTCATATCACTTTGAATCAAGGTTTTTCTCAAAACAACGTTTTTACGGTCGGCCCGAGTCATAACTTTTTTTCTATTCACCCTATTGATCTGAAACAAACTGGTTATTCTGCACACTTGTAGTTCTCGTCAGAACTAGGATTAAATTTTTTTACCCATAACTTTCTATTTTACAACCCTTTTTATTCAAAGTCCGCCATTATGTTATTTTTCAATAAAATTTCATAATCCTAGTTCCGACGAGAATATTTCTATAGATTCAGACTCATCAAGAATTTTTAATTTCGGATGTCCTCACACGGAGAAAAAAACAATATTTACTCTTGATTTTTTACAGTGTAATGGAACTATATTTATTTTTTACCTTTTTGTTCACATCTTTGGACGGCATTTCTTGCTTCTTCTGAACTCGTAACTTCGTCTTCTTTAGCAGCAGCTACAGGCAAAGGTTCTGCAATAGGTCGTGGCAAAAAGTGCGCTATTCAATGTGAAATATATATATATATATATATATATATATATATATATATATATATATATATATTTGTATAAAAGTATTGAAAACTATTTTTTTTTATTTTTAAGTTACAAAAAAAATGTAGTAACTCACCGACACTGGGACTAAAAGTTGGTACACTAGGTTTGAACGGAAAGAGTGTTGGATATAAAAGAGGGTGGTAGGGGTTGCTTGCAGTGTGATAGACGTGAGAGATTCCTGGATAGATCACCGAGGGTACTCTTCTCGCAGCGGAAACCAACGACGACGTACTTCTCGGTGCTCTCTCATGTTGTACCGCTGAAAATGACACTTAAATTTTACTCTTATTCACCAATCACATTTTTATATATATTTTACTAAGTATCTAAATTTTTTCCTTTAAGAAATACTATCATATACAAGTTAGATGATTATATCTTGTAATATTTTCTTTTATATTTTTACAATTATTTTAAACTAAATTAATTTCCCATAAATAATTAACAAAGTAGATTAAATAATATTTTATAGTTTTCTTTTTATTTAATTTCATTAAAAAATTTACATATATTGATCCAATAAAAATCAATAAATCTTAAGCTCAACAAAAATAAAAAAATATAATAATATCTTGCATTAAGTAATAGAATCCCTAGTGCCCCTTCCATACCATTAATTGATATCTCGAATACAATCAAGTGTTTAGATTATCACCCTTACAGACCAAGTGGAGAGACTGAGAATATTTACAAAACGCTGTGAACGTCAGCATGCTCGTGACACTCTATCGAGTGAGTTTGAAATCATCTATGACTCAAGTTTCATGTAGGAAGTTTCGTTGGTCCCTTTTCTATTATACATATATTTTTTTTTGCTAAGTGCTCTACGCTTTGGCCCGTTCATTTAATTGTAATGTATTGAATGTATACATAATATCATCCATTTGTATGCTACGAAAATTGTAAACAGACCTTTTTTAATGGTATCATAGTTCTATTGTAATATAAGTGAATATATGCTGTATAATAGAAAATTATATTTTTAGCTTGATGAATAATATAACCCTTGAATTTTCATTGATAGAAATAAACAAAAATTTTGTAAATTCACTCTCTAAATTTGAAATAGTGAAATTTTCACTGTTTTTCCTAGTGATCAACTAATTCACTGGAAAAAAGTGAATTTTATGTATAAATAGTGAAAATTTTACTTTTTACACAGTAGATTTAAAACATTACTTTTTAATAAGTAATTATGATTAAAACTATTTACTACTAGTAATTACAGCGAATTTCATTGTTTTCATAAAAGCATCAGTTCACTGGGTAAATGAGTGTATATGCACTAATTCCAAGTGGTCGACTTTTAGCTGTGGCAAATAGTGAATATACACTGTAAATTAGTGATAATTCACTATTTCAAGTTTAGAGAGCAGATATAAAAGTTTAAATCTTTTAGCCATTCCAATAAAAAGGACATAGTTTAAATTTATTTGACAATAAAAGAAAAATTATCTAATACTGTAAAAACAAAGGATATTTAGACTGAACAGCATGTCTCACGGGTGCATTAACAACGGTGTATAGTTTAGATATTAAATGGAAGTGTCTATTCTCGGTAGAGATTTCATTGTGATCGATTTTTTTCTAAGCAAGGGTTAAACGTAGTGGATATTTTATTGGAGAGAAAATTTTTTCAGGTAGACATATTGCACCAGACTTTGACTGGGTACACAAAGAAATTATTTTTGTTTGAAATGCTGCGATGGTGTCATAGTAAAGGTGGACTATGTTGGCCACCTCACGGAAATTAAGCTCCATAAACAATAATTTTTATTTAGTATTAAAAATCGGATTCTGCGCAGCTGCTGTCTTACTCTAACCTCAATGCGACAATGTAACAGAAGCCGCGCGGAATCCGATTATCAACATTAAATAAAAATTATTGTTTATGGACCTAAAGTTCCGAGAGTCGAGACTCTTTTTCAGAAACTTCCTCCTCTTTTAAGATCTTCTTTTAGCTTTTCGATATGGCTTATAGTTATTGAGTTATTTACAAAAAGGTAAGATTCTCTATTTTATTTATGTTTTTTGTTAGTAAAAAAATGAAATTTCAATGAATAAAAAAAATAAAAAACACATCTTGCTCAAAATTTGATTCCACATCGAATGAGCTCTCACTCACATTTTTGCCACAATTTTAAAGATATTTTCAGCACATTCACACAGGATTTTTACAAAAATCTTCGTTATTATGTACCATAGTAATGGTTACCATTCTAGCAAAGGAATCAGAACTTTTCTTTTCTCTCCATGTAGTTTATGATATTCATCATTCAAATAAGCGATACTTAATGAAATTAAAAATTGGTATCACCCAGGGACTGGTTTTTTTACTGTAGAAACCCTGGTCAAAAATAAAACTTGGTTTAGACTTGGTCGTCTTAAATCGTGACTAAGTAAGACCAGTCAAGTCGAAACCAAGGCGAACTCACGCGAATTTGCCTTGGTTTTGACTTGACTGGTCTTACTTAGTCACGATATAAGACGACCAATTCTAAATCAAGTTTTATTTTTGACCCGGGAATTCTAAAAATTTCCAATCCTTAATTTATAAATTCTATTCTATTTACTAATAATTATAATGATATTAATTTAAATACACAACAAACTATAAATTTTGCTTTCTCATATATTGTAAATTTTGATATAAATATTTACTGTTTATTAATAATTTACGGTCCTGGTTCGAAATTAATTTATAAATATTAATTTGAAGTAAAAAAAAATACTATAAATTAATAAGATTTCAATCATCATTTTTTTCCGTGTTGTAAATGCGCCTGCAAAATATCTTTGTGTTTGGTTTTTTTATAAACTTTTTAGACAAATTCTAATTAATCTAAATTTAAACTCTAGATTAATTCAATCACCTTTAAAATGGAACATACCATCTCGTTTCATGTTTACTTCAAGACACTTAGCAAATCTACAAGCTTGACATTGATTTCTTCTTGATACATCAACTATGCATCGACCATTTTCTTTGCAAACATAATCTAAATTTCTGCAATATAAAAGTAAATATTTTCATTATAATATATATAAACAAACAGTTGTTATATTAAAAATAATAGTAAAATTAATTTATAATTATTCAATTATTATATAAGCATATTTGCTTCTGTACATAAAATATAAATTATTTAAATTTTATCTAACATTTGAATGAAATTCACAATGCGGACGTACTTGTTGATATTAAGCATATATAGTAATCTTGAAACGCTTATGATTCATGCACGGAGAAAAAAATTAAGTAATTTTTACTAAATTTGAAAAAAAATTACAATCTGAGAAGTAATCTTGAAACGTTAAAAAAAAATCAAAACTTTTACAAAACTCAAAGTGAAAATTACAACATATTATTTAGAATAATAATTTCTGTTGATTATAAAAATTTCTGCATTCAAAATAAAATTTACTAGCGACAAATAAAAATTATAATGTACCAATAATTTTTACTATTGTACTTAGTAAATATTAGTTAATGCGCTTTGTGAAAGATGTATTCTGGCGAGTAATTTTTACAATGCAGATAGTAATTTTTACGATCTCTAATAGTAATTTTATCTCTTGGAGTAGCGATTTGTCTTACCGCCATTTAAAATGTACAGTACCTACGTAGAATTACATCGTAGATGTAATATTTATCAACGATGAAACAAAAAATGCGCCTAATGTGCTAACTTTTAATAATTCTAATAACAATTTCTACTTTTTGTAAGATTGAACTATTTTTATATGAATAAGTTAAATATTAACTTATTCATATATAATATTTATTTTTTCCAAGCGAAAATTTAACGAAGCTTTATTGTAATTATTATAATAGATGAAAATTACAATCTAGAAAGTAATAATCGAAATAAAATATTAATTTTCAACAAATCATCGTAATTTTTTTTATGGATTGTAATTTTTCATTTGAGAAAGCAAATTTTTCATTGTGATTGTAATTATTATTTAATTTTGACCTGCATTTTTCTCCGTGTATGAAAAATTCATAAACAGATATTTTGTACATTTAATTAACTGCGCGAGAAAAATCTTTATTCAGTATTCCGTTAAAGTCGACTGAGGCTTGACTTGCAAAACGTTTTTGTTGATAACAAAAAAAATTAAAATTTTTTTTGCTAGGTTTTTGTACTGGAAGATTCACCATATTTTTCTCTATTTTATTCAACTCTATTTGTGACTCCGGCAATTTTTCGCCACATAGTTTCGCAGTAGGGCAAGTAGACTATTACGCGTTTGCTAATATTAAATTCGCGATATTGGATTAAAATTATGTTGTTTCGACGAGCTTTAGAAACACTCTATCTTTGAGTTTTAATACTAGTATCATGAAAAAAATTTTAAGTTATAGTTGGCAGCATTGTCGTGCTTATGAGCGGCACAAACCCACTAGTGGGGGCACTCAAGTGAGCACAACCGTGTAAATAGTCGTCGAGTTTGGACGTACCTAGCACCTATGGAGGGTAGAGATACCTCTCCACAGCTGTGCCCCTCGATAAATTTAATATGATAGTAATTAAATTTATATTTAACGCAAGTATACAAAGTAATTTTCAAATTTAACAATGTTATATAAAAATATATTGGAATAACGCTTAACCTAATAATAATAGCATATTAATAAATTTATTTATTATATTAATTTATAGTGAAGTTGGAAAAAAAATCTAGGCGACGGTTGGCCCGAAAACAGCGGGAAATTTTGGGGCTGGCCCGTACCGTCAACCGATTTCCATTTTCGATATAATTTGTTAACCGTGATTTAAACATACTGCCTCTGAGCTTCTAACTGGTGTTACACAGTTACGTGCCTGACAACCGGTCAAGCTTCGAACTGTGTAACTCACACACAATTTTGGGCTAAAGAAGTGTTCGGGCTAGGTGGACCAACTCATAGTTTTCAGTATATAGTTAATGTATATATACCAAAAGCAGAGTGGAAAGTCTGGGTACAGAGGTCCATAGTTAGTTAGTAAGTTCTTCGATAAGGCATTGAGATAACCCAAAGGTCCATGATATCTGAAGTGGATGTCAAATGGAACCGAGATGTTGTGTGGAGTCGAACGAAGCCCAATGACTAGAAATTTATGTATGCTTGTATCCACCATGAGCGGGTGGTAAACACGTCCGGGATCGTCCGAACGAGTCCCCAGGTTTGTTACAAATGCTGCGAATCGTTCGCAATCATGATGAATATAAGGACATAAATTTACTGCCGTAGTACAGATATGTATTATAGTAATATAGGACTACGCTGGCCACAATTCAAATGAAATATACATGTTTCAAAAATTACTATGACCGTTGTAAATTTTGCACTGATAAAAAAAATTAACTTTTATAAAAGTAGTATTATCTTATCTTTCAATATCTCATTTTTCACTAGAATAATGCTAAAAAATTATAATTACCTGGCATACCTACGGATTGACCGTTTAAAAAAGCCTCGACAACCATCACAACTTGACACACCATAGTGTTTTCCCGATGCTTTGTCTCCACATACTTTACAGAGTGTTGAGTCTCGATTATGCTCTTCCATCACTCCTTAATCTGTTAACATATATATTAAAATCGAATTAATACATTTAATAAGAATTAAATTCAAGTTAAAAGTTGATTTAAAAAAAAAGAATCATCTGATTTAAAAAAAAAAAATCATCTGAGTTAACCATGCTGAAATATTCTTTCATGATACCAGCATCGAAACTTGAAGTTTCAGTGTCTCTACAGCCCGTCGAAACAAGCTAATTTCAAGCCGATGCTGCAAACAACTGCTAGCGAATTCGTTATTCAAAAATACCTTAATACAGCGGGCAGATTCATGCGTGCTTCTTTCCTTGGGAAGAAACACAATTGTTTCTGCCTGGTGTCAGTTATATTTAATGTTCATTTGCAGCCTTATTACTCTCATTTGTTTACTTGTCACTTCAGTTTACTCATTTAATTTTTTGAAATGACAGAATAGCGGTCCTTAATAAGTTTCGCGTTTTTCCTTAAGTTAAAAATCTCTAATTCGATGGGAAATTAAATTAGTACATATGATGATAACTGTCCTGTAAAAATGTGGTTGCCTCATTTGGCGCGAACTCGGTTTAAGCTACCACCAACAAGTACACGGTAAGAAAATTCCAGTTGAATTTACGATGCTAACATCGTAATTTGTCCTATTGATTCTTGTTCCCGAGTGGGCGATCCAGCGCCATTTTGGGTCTCAAAACATAATATCATTTGAATTACTAAATATACAATCTGCACTGAAAAAAATAATCGGTAGCCGTTACCGATTTTTTTTCAGTAACGGTTACCGATTTTTTTCGGTAGCAGTTACCGATTTCCAATCAGTAATCTCTACTGATTTAAATCGGTAACCCTTACCAAAAAATCGGTAATCTCTACCGATTTACATTTGACTGAAAAAATAGTGTCTTGACCTAGAAAAAATAAAAAGTAATTGGTAATTGCTTAGCAAGCATGTAATTTTACAGAATAAGAAAAAAGCTCTGTTATATCAAATACTTGGAGCTAATTATGCATAACTCACATTGCCCTGTATATTTTTGTAAACATTGTTTTTGTCGGTTGTGACAGCTGATTATATTTTTGGGAAAGCAAAAAAAAAATGAACAGTTACAAATTTGAATTAGTAATTGTTAACTGTTTGGCTTAAAAGAAGTCATCTTTATTTATTAAAGTAAGAAGTCATATCACTTTTCATAGCTAGAAATGTTCACAAAGTATGGTTGTCATTACTAAAATTGATGATAATAACGATCCATTATTTGCTAAAATTGTGGACATGGTCAGTGTTAATGATCAAATACTTTTTTTCATGTATTCACTGAAAACAATGTATTTCGATGATCATTACCAAGCATTTCGTATCATCGTCAATGATAAAATGGATTTAGTTAAGAATATAAGTTCCATGTCGAATTTGGTACCTTGTACGTTAGTCAAAAAAAATAATTTATATTTTATAGTCATTCGGCACTTCCCGGGAAAAAATAATCAGACCTGATTATACATAAACAGGCATGATCAGGTCTGATCCTTTTTTCCTGGGTTAGTTTAATATTCTGTTGATTATAATAAAAATTTTAATTATCTTTGAATGAAATTAAAACTTGTTGACATGTCATTTATACTTTAGTTGTACACGGAAAGAAAATTATAGGGAGTATTCCTATGCATTATAGGAATGGTTCCTATAATGGTATAGGAATTGTACCTATACTATTATAGGAATGGTTCCTATATATTATAGGAACCACCCCTATACCATTATGGGAACCATTCCTATACTGTTATAGTAACCATTCCTATAATAGTATAGTAACCATTCCTATAATAGTATAGTAATCATTCCTATAATATTATAGGAATGGTTCCTATAATTTATAGGAATGGTTACTATACTATTATAGGAATGGTTACTATAATATTATAGGAATGGTTACTATACCATTATAGGAATGGTTACTATACTATTATAGTAATGGTTACTATAATAGTATAGGAATGGTTACTATAATATTATAGGAACCATTCCTATAATATTATAGGAATGGTTACTATACTATTATAGGAATGGTTACTATAATAGTATAGGAATGGTTCCTATAATATAATAAAATTTTTTTTTTTGCAAAATAGTGTAGAAATTTAATGTTCAAAAAAATCCAAAAAATATAAGACATCGGCTTACTTCAGTATCATGTTAAATTAAAACTAATATGAACTTTTCGAGATTTTACCCAAATTTGAGATTTTATCGAAATATAAATTTTTATTTTTAAAATTTAAATTTTCTTGAATGTTCTATGCTGAAAAATTTCAGTTGAAAAATTTTGATGATTTTTGCCAAATACGAATTTTTTTTATGTCCCTGAAGTTACGAACGTTCGTGCAACTAAAAATATATTTTTTTTTTTAAAGATACTTTTATGATTAGAAAAATGTGGATTTTTGTGTGGAGTGTTTTTTTGAGACCCCACGCTAGTCAAAAAAGTTTCAAAATCCAATATAGCCTCCGGAACACCCCTCTACGACCTACCCCTTTCACTTATATATTTTTAAAAATCGCAATTCAAATTAAAACACTCTAGATTTTCGTGTAGAGTGTTTTTTCGAAACCCCACACAAGTCAAAAAAGCTTCAATCCAATATGGCCGCCGAAAAGACCCTCTAATTTATTTGCGATATTTTAAATTTTTATTTTTCTTTTCAATGTTTGAATATTTGTTTTTATGTTTAATAATACTTTCGGTATTGTAAAAGTGATTTCCACACTTTTTTGAAAATTGATATTTTCATAATATTATAGGAATGGTTACTATACTATTATAGGAATGGTTACTATACTATTATAGGAATGGTTACTATAATACTATAGGAATGGTTACTATAATATTATAGGAATGGTTACTATACTATTATAGGAATGATTACTATACTATTATAGGAATGGTTACTATAATATTATAGGAACCATTCCTATAATATTATAGGAATGGTTACTATATTATTATAGTAATGGTTACTATAATAGTATAGTAACCATTCCTATAATAGTATAGTAACCATTCCTATAATATTATAGTAATGGTTCCTATAATTTATAGGAACTATTCCTATAATTTATAGGAATGGTTACTATATATTATAGTAACCATTCCTATAATATTATAGGAACCATTCCCATAAATTATAGGAACCATTCCTATAATTATAGGAACCATTCCCATAATGGTATAGGTATCATTCCTATAATTATATGAACTATTCCTATAATTATGGGTAATATTCCTATAATTATAGGACCTATTCCTATAATTGTTGGTCGTCATTCCTATACTGGTATAGGATGAAATTTCATAAAATTATAGGAACCATTCCCATAATTTTCTTTCCGTGTAGACTCTAAAAACTGTTTTTTCGGTAAATTTAATATCAGTAGAGGTTACCGATTTTTCGGTAACGATTACTGATTTTTCAGTAACGGTTACTGATTTTTTGGTAACGGTTACCGATTAAAATCAGTAGAGATTACTGATTGGAAATCGGTAGCTGTTACTGAAAAAAAATCGGTAACCTCTACCGATTTTAATCGGTAAACGTTACCGAAAAAAAATCGGTAACCGTTACCGATTATTTTTTTCAGTGTGAATTGTAGTATCTACCAACTATATGATAAAATCTACAATTATTGATGATAATCGAAAATTATAACTTTAATTATTTTAAATAATTTCTACTATTATCAACATCGTAATTCTTAATAACTCGATGGTAATAGTGACCATCAGCCTAAATAATAATAACTCTCTAAACTAATAAATAATTTAAGGATCACACACACACACATACACAATTTATCCTATTTCTTGTTTTAGAATTTTTACCACCTTGAATGGTAACGGTTACCATATTCAATTGTAATGGTTATCACTTTCAATGGTAAAACTAATTGTTATTGCTACTGAAAAATCTTATTTCTATTTCAGATAATTGAAATTAAAAATTTTGTATTGTAGATAATATAATTAAATTCTCTCCGTGTTGGAGAGAAGCCAAATTAGACAGGGCCTCGCAACTGCGATACTTTCGGGATTTCGAACTACTAGGGTTGCCTCATTTGGCGCAAGTCTGGAATTTAGCATGCCTTATTCGGGCTTAATCACTGCTTAACTAAAATTTCTAGTCGAGATAATATACTAAAATGTGTTCAAAATCATACCAACACTTCATCTTTGTGGTCTTTTTCGATCACCACGTAATGTAATGCAATTCGTTCTTTAGTTTAAGTAATATTACTGACAAAAGAAATTGGAAAAACCTCTTTTTTAACATTTTTCTCGGATACTTCGTAGATAATTTGATCTTAGTCAAAAGATATTGAAATTCTTATTTTAATCACTGACATTGATTCTTATAAAATAATCGTGAATAAAAATTCTAAGAATGCTTGTTTCTTAAGTATATTCGATGTCTTGATTTTTTCACGTTTTATATAAAATGTACGGTGTTCAAATTTGAAAACACCAATAAAATCAAAGGTATTGTCAAATTAAAAATTACGGATTTACAGATTTTATTTTCAATCTTTTTAAAATGAAGTTAAACTTGCTCGAAGTGGATCACAACAATTCGTATCCGATTAATAGTGCTAGGGAGTAATGGCTCACTTATAGGTGAGCCTTCTTGCCTTGGTGTCCCAGATATAAATTTAAAAACGAATTAAAAAAACTAATTTCCTCACATTGTTATTGAAAGTTTTTTTTGTTTCTTTTACACAGACTATAGAATTTGTCTGCTCAATAGAGTAAATTTATAATGCAACAATTGGTGAGCAATGTTCTATAGACAAGTATATATAGTTACTATACTATCATGTCATACCATAAGCTACTACTTGATTATTAAATAAGATAATCGCTTGTTCTTGTGTTTCCCTAGACGATTGCTCAGTGAATACAATCATCGATTGGTCTATACAAATGTTGATCGATTTACTCACAATTATTATTACTATTAGATTTTAGTTTATTCTTTCAGTAAGTGATACGTCAGATTATTGTATCGCTTTATTAAATATCATTTAACATATAACCATTTAGTTTTTTTCCTATCTATAGGCAAATTTACTACAACAAAAAAAAAACATATCTATAGTTTAACGATATTAAATTCATAACTTGTGACACAAAGTTTTTTTTCATTAAATTTAAGAGAACCCGGCGTAAAATAAGACGCCATTTTAAAATAAAAAAATAACAATTTATTTGTTTCAAAATGTTTATTTTTTGCATGTTTATTTTTAAAATTATTTTATTGAAAACTAAATAAAGTTTAATCTGGTAAAAATAGGCTACTATTGAAACTTTGTTGATTCATTGATTTAATTATCGAATAATAAGCTTTAATTGTCATAGATTAAAAAAAAGTGCAAGCAAAAAAAATGTTTTTTTTTTTTTTTTTTTCAATAGTGGCTCATTTTATCTCAGATATTTATATATATATTGTGACAAAAAAATTTAAAGTATCAGCATTGTTTAAACTAAACAATTTGCCCTATCATCTAATACAATAAACCGTAACAAAAAATTTCCAAAGAAAAAAAATTTTTTTTGTCTTAAAAATTCTAACTAAGGTAAGTGGCCCCTCTATCGGCCAGGCCCCCTTTATCAGCCAGTTAGTCGAAAAATCCATCATAAGTACGTATTCATGCGTAAATAGTGTTTAAAAAAAAGTAAAATTAATCTACTTTAGATTAAATATACTTTAATTATTGTAAAAATTCATTTTATAATTAAAAAAAAGATAGTAGTGCATCAGATGCGATTTTTGATGATTTCTTATCAGGTAGATTAAGGTTTCTTGTTTTTTCAATAACCTATTACTAATTAAAAATAACAATAAAAGTCTGATTTTTTTTTTGCAATCTTATTAGCTCGTTTCATAGTAATTTTAGGAGTTAAAAATTTGATGATTTTTGCCTAATTTATATTAAAAATAGGGTGGCCGAATGTAGATACAAGAAAATTACCTCTGTATGCATTATCGGCCACCTTAGTTTTATTTTATTTGAGGTTATCAGCATTTATATGCAAAATAGTCAATTTAAATTTATAATGTCAAAATAAATGAACAAATTGATTGAGTTATATTTCAAAATAAATATAAATATTTAAAATAGATCTAAATAAATTATATCCATCCTATCAGCTAAAATTTTATCTATAAGGTGGCCGATAATGGGGGTCTAGGCAGGCCGATAGAGGGAACATCAGGAATTGAAGTTATTTTCATTTATTATTTAATTTCTCATCAATATTTTTACATATATTTCTTTTTAATTTGAAGTTGAATGTAGAAGCTTCAAGGTTCTATCACTGTTTTACGCATGAATTGGTTTTTTATATTTTAATTCTTAATTCGAAAAAAAAAATACGCGTAACTGGCCGATAGAGGGGTCACTTACCTTGTTTTTGTTACTAACCATGATCGAAACTTTAATATATTCAATAGATTAAAGTTATAGTCTAATAAAATATTATTTCAAAAAATAGTAAATTGTTTTTAGCCTTTTTACACTGTCACCATGACCACAAAAGGACAAAGTCATATAAAATAGAATACAAAACATACGTCACTTGAAGGCTGATAATTGCCCTTGAATCCTCATCCCTCCAACAAAATCCAAAGTGACTTTTCTTTAACTCACACACTCACGCAAAACTATATATTAATCCACTACTTTAGTATTTGGACGGCCCTCGCACGTGCACTCGCCCCCCCGGCGTTCCTAATATCCATGCGCCCTCGCACGAGCTAATAGAAGCTCCCGGAAGGTCTTTTCCACCTGTGGTTTTCTCAAGCTCAATAATGCAAACACCGAAGCAGCCGCTGTGGCAACTAAGGTAGTAGAGAACGCCGGCTTTCAACCGCACACTCTGATATATTTATATACATATGTACCGACGACTGTAAACGATAAAAGAAAAAAGGGTATATACCCCCTGTTGTAACTAGTATTACTACTGGTCATGAATTGTTTTTTTTTTTCACTCCACCCCTTCTTATACCTGTGCTCAGAACACCCTTTTTTGTAGTGACTTGTACGATGGACGACAGACCATTTAAACTTAAAATTTTAGATAGATGTTATGATGATATTTTGTTATAAAGTAACAAATCTTTTTATTTTATTTAATTTTTTCATTATTAATAAAATAAAAAAATAAGAATTAATATTTTCTTATAACTATTTGTGACTTTAGCAACATATCCCAACTGAATTTTCAATTATGTATTTAATTTTTTATTTTAAATCAATAAATTATATGTTAATAGAAAAAAAATATTGAATTTTTCAAGCATAAAAAATTAATAATGTTAAAAATTAATTCTCAATTAAATAAACATTTTGACGTAAATATCTATTAATATTTCAAGATATCAGGTAATATTTAAAAATAATATAAAAGAATATTTTTTGTAAAAAAATTTATATCGAAGAGATTGGGACAAAGGTTTGGACTTATTCGACTTAAATTATAAGGCGAAAAATTAAATCTAAGCTGATATAATTTTATTTTTTAAGGCGAATAAATAACTTTTTTTCGATTTGTGAACCAAATCAAAAGTAAGGTGAATGATTATCGTGTACGAAGTGTAAAGACAAATAAGTTGAAACTAAGATGAAAAACGCTCAAAATGTTGAAAAAAAAATTACGTCAAATTAATTTACGTCAAAAAAGTCGAGATCTTATCAAAAAATCGTCGCAAATCGATAACTTCAAAAGAAAATAAGGTGAAGCGAGCCTGAATTAAGTTTTATTTTTGACTAGGGAACTTGGCTAATTTTTTTTTCATAAAAATTTTAATTAAGCATTTTAAATAATCAGCGTTTCTTTTTTGTCTCATAAAAAGTATTTAATTTTACCCAAGCACCCCCCCCCCCATATATAATAAATGTACCATAAAAATCTTAAAAGATTTCGGCAGGTGTTAAATAATTACAAGGTAAGAGTAAATCCAGCAGGTGGGCATAAAAAAGTCAACTCAAGATAATGTCAGCCCCTAAGTACATGAAAATACTCCCTGTATTTAAGGTTAAAGTAACCCCGACTACAATTATATTGGGCGAATAATTTAACCCCGTTCGCGATGTCAACAAATATAAACACATACATGTATATACTCCAATTGTATGTATAGCAGGGCCGATACTTGGTAACATATGTTACGTTCGAAAAATCGAAACCCAGGGGTGTTGGATCGAGTGGAAAAGTCGAGGGTGAAGTATGACGGCACGATAAAACAAATTATCCAACAGTCAAACCAATTTTATCCTCATTAAATCATACTTTACTTATAGCTTTCTGTCATTCATTGTTATCTATTAACATTACAAACTATTTTAACTAGTTTATTTTATATTATATTATGCTATTTAATTGCTTTTTAAATACTTTCTTTATTATTTAATGTTAATGTTACTTATAGAACTATATAAAATAAATTTTTAATAACGCAATAACAATAATATTAGTTTTATTATTATATATCCATCATACAAATTTTGAAGAGCGTTTTTGTCACGTTCGGTGAATATTAAAAATAAGTTTAATGTTATTTCAATGACTTTTCGATAGTTTACAAACGCAAGGTGTGTTGGAGAGAAAAACCCGCATAAAAAATTAAGTCATCTTTGTACACACGACCCTCGAGATACACTTGTATGCTAATTTTTTATTTTTTTTTCTACGTCACGTCACGTGTCGTTTTTCGCACAAAAAAAATCAACTAATCGCTTAAAAATAAAATTTAGCTCACAAAAATATCATTATATTTATATAATACACTTTATTCAAGTATTACTTTGGTGACAAGAGTATTTTAATATTAACGTATATTATTTATTGTCAACGTCAATCACTTTTTTTTATGAATTTTTTTTTTTCTTTGTTAATATCAGTCGTGAATTCGTAATATAGAATATAATTCGTAAATTATATTTACAAAGAATTATAACAGTCTAAATTATATAAAAAAAAATCGGTCTGTCGGTTGACCCTGTGGGCCAGCCCCAAAACTTCCCGCCCATTTCGAGCTCCTTGAGCTCGAAAATACTTTTGTATGCGTTTATTTTCGAAAAATAACGTTCTTTACCATTTTTTCTACAACGATATCTCTCGAACGAATAAACCGATTGAGACGTTTAAGGTGGCAATCAACGCGTTTTATTGAGTTCTACAACTGATAAAATTTTAAAATTGATTTATCGAGTCGTTTTTGAAAAATTTTCAAAATACTAAAAAAATTTTTTTTTTTTAATTCTTTCGTTAACGGTTTCTCTCGAACAAATAAACCGATTTTGATTTTTGAGGCGATATTCGACGCGGCTTACAAAGTTTAAGAGCTGAATAGATTTTGGGATCAATCCATTCAGCGAATTAAAAGTTATTCAAAAAAAACATTTTTGAAAAAATTTTATTTTTGAAATATCTCCGAACGTACCCGACCGATTAAGCTCAAATTTTCAGTGTTCATAGTAAATGAAAAGCCGCGTCGAATGACACCTTAGAGTTCAAAATCGGTTCATCCGTTCAAAAGTTACAGAATATTTACATACGTACGTACGTACATACATACATACACTCGGACATCATCGTGAAATTAGTCAGAATAGCTTCCTAGGACCTCAAAATGTCGACATCTGATGAAAAGTCGATTTTCACAAATCGGACTGAAACCAATAACTTCCCGAATTTTTGAAAATTTGCAATTTTCTTAGCGGGAAGTTAAAAAAACAAAAAACATACAAATTACTAATAACTTTAGGCCATAATGAACTATTTGTATAATTTAATTTACATTTTACAATTAAATAAAAAAATTTTAAAAACGGTTGACCTTGTGGGCCAACTCCAAAAGTTCCCGCTGTTTTCAAGCTCAGAAAACCCGAAAACGTAACTACCCATACAAAGAACGGTGATCGGTCGATCATCGGGCTATGATCGCCGTCCGATCCTCGAGCATCGGCTGATGATCGGAATATGTATAGGCGCAAGACTCGCTGGGCATCGGATGTTAACATCAGCGCAAGACTGCCCATTGAGCGTCGGCCGAGGATAGTAACCGAGCATCGGCCGAGGATAGTAACCGAGTATCGGCCGAGGATAGGATCCGAGGATTATCCTATTGTACACTGAGAACAAAATTTTCTTCTGACAACTAATTTTTGTTATAATGAAATATATTAGTGAGCCTTAGAGAATGAGTTATTAACAATAATTAAATATTATTTAAAAATCAGAGAATATTTATTTAACAATTAATAAATGCATATTTAGATAAATAATTTTATTTGCTTAATTTTAAATTTAAATTAAATAATTATTATTATAATTTAATTATTATTATTATAGTTTAATTATTATTATAATTTTATTATAATAATAAAAATAAATTAAATAATTTATTTCTTTGACGCGTACTTTTTTTTATACTATGACAAAAATGTTCAGGGAAACATTAGTGTCAGTGTAATACAGAATAACTCTATAATACTATCAAAAATAGGTAATCGTCACTCTGCTGATTTACAGCAAGTAATCAGTCCCATATATGCTTCAAGTTGGGAATATAATAATTCTGAAATAAGTTTCTTACCAGGGACACATTACAACTGGTGGGCACTATCTAGTGGCAAGCACCGCACTACTTCCGCTGCTGCTGCCTAGCACCATAACTTTTTAAATCAATAATCATTAGGTTTAAATAGATATTTATTAACCTCGACCAAATATATATATTTATTCTAAATGAATATATTTTTTGGTGTCTAAGTAATATTTATTAGAGTTAAGATAATACTTTGCTTCAATATTTGAATTTGTTGGCACTATAAAATAGTTTAGTTGTCCATTAAATAAATATTTTCTTAACTTTACCAAATAGTTTTCTTATCTAAGAAAGAGAAATATTAATGTCAACCAAATAGAATATATTAAATCATTTGTTAAAAATGACAAAATATATTATGTTGACGTAATAAAATTTACTTTAACAGAATTTAACAAAATCAATTTAATTGTCCAAAGAGAAATGTTTTCTCAGTGTACAAAACCACTAAAACTATTCTCATCACTTTCATTATTACTATTAAATACACTATAATTAATTTCTTTATTTACAACATTATTTACAATTGTTTAACTGTGTAAATTATCATGATCACGATCGTTTGTACTATTGTCACTAACAATTTACACTGAGGGTTTATTAGGCGGTTGAGATCTATTATCCATGTATTTTTTTAATGCCCGATGTTTTCTTACACGGTCAGACACGATTTTATAAATTACAGATTTTTTTTTAATCACAACGATAAATTTAGTTTCTGTTATATTCAGTAATGTTTCTGTCTAATGAAAAGTATATACAATTAAATATAATGCTCAAAAATAGCTGACGTGATATTTACCGCGCATGCGCAAAAGAAAATTTATCATATCATCGACCGAGGAACGGCCGATGATCGGATGTCATTGTTATGAATATAGTTCGGTTACCGATGGTGTGACAACCATAGGCTGATGATAGTGCACCGACGCTCGACCGAGCATTGGTTGCCGAGCCTCGGTCGATCGTAGATTTTTTTCGAGCATCGGCGACTTCGTATGGGTATTGGTAAACTTTTGAGCTCTTTAAGCTCAAAAAACAGTTGAACCGAAAAAATATACATTTCAATAAAAAAAAAGTAATTTTTATTCGACGATATCTTTGCAACAAATCGATCGATTTTCATGAGCTATGCGGCAATCGAAAGCTTGTTGAGACTTAGATATTTGATCAAACTTAGAAATAAATCAGTCGAGTGATTTACGAGTTATTAGGGCTGCACTCGAGCCGAGACAAGACAAGATTGGAACGATCTTGTCTCGATCTTGACACTTTTCTTCTCGTGTTGATCTCGATCGCAAAATATAAGTCTCGTATTGATCTCGAAAATCTGTCAATTCATTATATCGTCTTGTCTTGTCAAGATCTTGTCTTGGTCTTTAATTACTCTGAATTTTTTTTTTAATTAATTTGAAATAATTCATACAATATTTTATTGGTTTGTATTTTATAATTGGAATAATTGTTAAAAGTGTCTTGAATTTGTTATATTAAATTCTTTATTCTTTTTTAAAATAAAACGAGCTTCCATAGTATTTTTAAAATACTACTTTGATTAAATTGCAAGCCTAGTGCAAGCCTTACACAAGAAATTCGTGCCAGATTATAATTCAATTCTGGAGGAAGACTTATAATTGAAAATAATTGTGCATGGCTTATTCAAGATCTGCTCAAGGCTCAAAATTGACCTCGGGTTTTGAGCAGATCTTGAGCAAGCCATGCGAAAGTACCTACTATAAGTTGCTGGGGCAAGAAATGCATCAGCCACTGTTTTGCACGTGTTCAAGATATCGTTATATTTTTGCGTACGATATTATGAGCATATGAGCAAGACATACACAAATCTTGACATAGGTTTATTGATACACGATCTTGCAAAAGACACATACGTAGACAAAGACACTAACAGCTAGGGGTCTTACTCAAAATACTTATTCCAGAATCTTACTCATCAAGCACGTGTTACTAGGGCACCTCTAGTATATCGTGAGATTGAAATTCTAATTTATTTAATAAAGTTCAGAAATCAAAACTAAAATATCTATTTGATATTTCCCAATCAGACACTTAATACTCATAGAAATATAAATAATCCTATTAAGTTTATGTTTTATCTCTACTTTAAATTAAAGTATTTCACAAAACTCAATAGACCCAAATTAACTGTCGAATTATATAGTCATGTGTAAACGTATAATCTTTTCCACTTTTTTTTTTACATTGTATTGGTTCTTGTCAAGACATTGCAAGATTTTCGATGGTCTCGGTCTTGGTCTCGATATTGCAATCTATGATATCGTCTTGGTCTCGTCTTGATAAGTCAAGTCGTGATCAAGACAAGATCAATATAATCTCGATCTTGAGTGCAGCCTTAGAAAGATCTAAAAAACGAGTTAAATTTTGACGGTTTACCAAAGGGCTGTTATCATTCATTGATACAAAAAAATTCAGTATTTAATCTGAAAAAATTTTAAAGTTTTCGCGTCAGTAATTTTATTTATCACATCAACAACTCGTAGCAAGAAATTTATATACATATTCCTAGTTATTTGTAAGATTTAAGACATTGAACAAACTATCGCTTAAAAATATCTGAAACTAAGAAAAAGCACAAATGAAAATCAACATTCTCATTGATATTAAATTTAATTTGTAAAATTTCGATTATCATATAGAGACATGGCATGAACTAAATTTTTCTTATCCTCTCTTAATATTATAGATAATAGATATATTCGTGATATTAGCTATATATCCACTGACAAGATAATCAAAATACTAATTTATTTAAAGAAAATAAAGAAGATCGTCTTCTTCCTGCATAATTCAAATGTTTATCGAATGATAGAAATAAATTTATTTATCTCGATTTTTAGTGATAAAACAGAGTAGGAACGACAAATTCAACTCAAGAAATTTACAACGATACGAAATTCAATAACATTTTCACTAGTTTTATCATTCAGATATGACTGGAACGAAATTATCCTTATTCTCCTAATAACATAGATTATTATTTAAAAATTTTTCAAATACCACAGAAAACGAAAAAGGGTTTGTTTAAAGTTGACTAAGTTTCTCTTGGAACTTTTGCTTATCCTCAAACTATAAATGTTTTGTCATCAGCCACGTATGTTCGATTTGCATGCATATATATACAGCAGTGATTGCGTGACAGTCAGGCATATAATTGACTTTATTCTATATAACATATGACTCAGAAAGTTTCATCCTCTACTATGAACACTATAGGTTTCAATGAAACTTTGTAACTTATGTTTTTATATTTAACTGTTTCAACGATACCTAACATATAAATTTTATTTCCTTCGATTTTAATAAACAAAAAATATAAAAAATATTTTTTCACTCTCAATTATTCAATGTTGTCTGATGAATGATGAATAGTTTTAAACATTTAATCCGTTTAACATAAAGTCATTTTTCATTACATGAATGCATGTTTGTATCCTGATAGAAATCAAACGTAACATATGCAAAGGTTTTTTATGACATATGTGCCAGTGCAGTACAGTGATATTATAATAATTATTGGGGGAACTATAATCCTGGACTATAATTATGTGGTTCGAACGGTGGAAAAGCGTTTTACAGGTGTGTAAATTTACGATACGTCAATCACAAACCGCATACGCGAGTTATACAAGATCATGTTACCATATTTAGTTAAAAATATATCTATGCACCAATTTAATATTTTTTTGAAATTATTTTTATTTTATACTAGGTATTTATTGAATAACAATTTTTGTCATTTATTCCTAGAAATTTTTTTGAAATTACATTATATGAATCATTTAATATTAGTTAAACAGAGAGTGTTTAAAATAAAAATACTTGAAATCTAGTAATTCAAGAATAAAACTAAATCATAATATAATTTAAAAGCTCAGAATAGTTTTTAAGTCTAGAGAGATATACTTTTCTTAAATTACAACAGATATTATTACTGAATGTACCTTTTTTTTATCAATGCACGGAAAAAAATGAACTATATAACTGGAGAAACGACAAGTAATATAATAACAAAGTGATCAGTAAATTCTATCATTCTAAATAGTAATTCTTTAATTTATAAATTAAAACGTAAATAATTATAAGATGAATATTAAAATTTATTGTCTACATGCAAGAAAAATTACTGTTTGAACTTTAAAAATCGTAAGTTATACTTAGAAAATTGACGACACGTACTATAAAATTTATTATTTGGAAAATGTTAAAATTCTCCATATTGACACCCGGGTTCCGGATTATAATTTCAAACACTAATTTTTAAAGTTTATTTTTTTCCGTGTAGCAAAAAATTGTTTTTTTAATTTTAATAAAATTGTGCGAGTAACTAATATAATATAAATACTTATGAAAGCTTGAAACGGATCAGTGGAAAGGATTCTAATCCATGAACATTAATACAAATTCGCAGCTCAGCTGAACAAATAGCCCCAAATTAATTACTGGTTGAATCAGATATTTCTACGGATTATCATAGACACATTTTAAAAATTTTTCATTTTCAGAAAGAATTTTCATCAAAGTTTATTAATTCTACATGAACAAAAAACTTTCACATAATTGATAAAATTCAAGATTAAATATTTAAGATTATTTTTGGAACTTCTAAATTTCGATCAGGCATTACTTTTTCTAAGCAGTATATTTACACGGAGAAAAATTCCGCTCAAAATTAAATATAGTAATTACAACCATAACCAAAAATTTACTTTCTCAAATAAAAAATTACAATTTATAAAAAAAGATTACGATGACTAGTATAGAAAATTAGATAGAAAATTAAATTTTTATTTCAATTATTACTATTTAGACTGTAATTTTTATTTATCATTATAATTACAATCCTAAGAAGAGATTACTTAAAATCCTAAGTAGAATTACTTAAAATCCTAAGTAGAATTACTAAAAAAATTCAAAAATCACTCACAACTTTAATAATTTTTATTTTAAAATTGTAATTTTTATTTTATTTGAAACTACCCGGGAAAAAATGTTTTTATAAAATAATATAAAATTTTATACAATTTTATAAAATTTTATAGAATTTTATAAAATCTTATAAAATTTTATAAAATTCAATAAAATTTTATAAAGTCAGATCTG
This sequence comes from Microplitis manilae, assembly GCA_030273425.1. Lineage (NCBI taxonomy): Eukaryota > Metazoa > Arthropoda > Insecta > Hymenoptera > Braconidae > Microplitis > Microplitis manilae. Next base: position 9,227,279 of record CP092722.1, read on the forward strand.
AGTACACTGTAAAAAATTCGCGGAGTGAATGCGGATTAAATCCGGAGTGAATGCGGAGTGAATGAATTTTTAATTATTCACTCCGCTCGGAGTGAAATTCACTCCACAGGGGAGTTTTCGCGGAGTACATAATTTTTAATTAATTTAATTCCTCCGGAGTGAAATTCACTCCGGAGGGGAGTTTTAAGAATATAATTAATAAAATATAACTCCAGTTAATATAATCGAAGTAAAAACTCGTGTATAAAATTACTGATCAGCTAATAGGCGCGCACACACGCACACACATTCGCACACACGCGCAGATTCGCACACACCCACACATTTGCACACTCGCACACATTGGCACACACGCACACATTTGCACACATTCGCACACACGCACACATTTGCACACATTCGCACATGTGCACGTATTTGCGCACCCGCACACACACACTATTTAACGGCTTAATATAAATTGAAATAAATTAATTTAGGTATTAAAACTCCGGACCAGAGTGAATTGGGAGTGAAATAAAATCCGCGTCACTCCGCCAAAAAAAAACTCCCCATTCACTCCGCATGCGGAGTGATTTTTTTTTAAAACTCCGGAACTCCGAGTGACGGAGTGAATGCGGAGTGAATTCGGATTTAATTTCACTCCGAATTCACTCCGGATTCACTCCCGATTTTTTACAGTGTAGTTATTAAAAAATGTTATCTATTCTTTAATTTTTCTTCTCCGTGTACCCTTAGGGGACATAAGTCTCAGGGTCGATAAAATTATTAAATAAATAAATAAATGTGATAAGAAATAATTATAATATATGTACGGAAAGCGGCAACTTCGTTCCGCACAGCGAGACAAAAGTTGACGCTTTTCGCCCGGAGGGGAGTAAAATGATTTTTCGATTTGAATATTATTAACAATGCTGTGAAGCAGATACATTTTTTATCAGGTGCATTTAAAAGAGATAGGGACAGTTTCTTAATGTTATATTATTGCAACGAATTGAGAAAAACAATTATTTCTTGACGCAGGAATCGAATCCCGACCGATTCACCGTCGCGCGAGAGCTTTACCAGCTAAGCCATCCCAGTCTTTTCAAAGCTACGTTTACTTTGCCTACACTGTAAAAAATAAGGTACTGATAACAAACTCCCTAAGAGTTTTGCAAATTTACTCTTCAGTGCAACCAAATTCGTTTGAACCAACGAAAACTAGTTTATCTCAAAATAGTATATTACACTACAAGGGCCGAAAGTTGAATTTTCGGCCCTGTGCGTCATAATGCCCGAGGCGAAGCCGCATCATGACGCGCAGGACCGAGATTTCAACTTTTGGCCCGTGTGGTGTATACGATTTTTCTTCATAGCCGGCCGAAAGTACGTTATTAATTTTACTTTTTTTAACTTGAAATGATGATAAGTATGTTTTTGATGCCTGCCCCGACATTTGCGGCACGAGCGAAGCGAGTGCTGCTGGTCGTGGGGGCAGGCATCAAATACATTCGAAGAGTTAAGTCTGGTCATATTTTTAAAAAAAAAAATAATTTCATTTTATCAAAGATGTTGTATGTATTTTCATTAGTTTAATAAATTATATTAGTTATCAATATTATAAAATTTATAAAACAAAACATATTATAAGCTAAAAACTCTTGTTGCATTTTTTTATCGTTTTCATTTTCACTTAAATGATCACAATTATTAATAATAATTAATAATAATTTTACTGGGTTATTGAATTGACTTTAATAATACTTTAATATTAAATTAACAGACGGCAAAACAACATTGATAATTATTTTCAAGGTTAGAGGTAGCAATAGAAATGACAGCGGTTAAAAATTTGTTATAGCGACGGAATAAATAGTCCCTAGTTACGAGTGTAATTACGCATGAGAAATTCTTTCCTCCCGCCGTTACAGAGAGCGCGCGTGTACTTCTCACAGGGAGTAAATGTTAAACTTTCATCCCTGCTATTAGGGACGAAAGTACATACTTTCGGTCGAGGTATGAAGAAAAAATAATTTTCATTAAATTAAAATATCTTCTCGATTATGAGAAATTACTTAAGCGTTTATGTTAAAGTTTTTAAGTTTGACCGTAACATTTGATTGAATACTCAAATATATTTTTATTAAAGTTTGAATGTACTTGATTTAAAAATAAAAACTTGTTGAAGCAAACTTTTCAATTTTTAGAAATTTAACTGAAACTCTTGAAACGTTTGCTTTAACCACTTCACATGTTTCAATGAAACGAAAGTAGTTTCTTATGATACCAAACGTGTCGTGTCAACCGACAAATTTCTTGAGGAGAAAATTCGATGAGGCTGTAGAATAATTTTACGCACATTAAAACTGGAAAATATTCGACAAGAATACAAATGTATTCGTTACAAAATATCGAAGGATATTTGAATGAAAGCCTTTATATTATCGATTCGATAGAAAAATTTATTGACAAAAACAGGCAAGTAGGGGAAACCGGGCTGCTAAGGCGCCCTGGTGCAAGGCGGCCTCCCTCAAAAATTATGTAAAAATTTTTTTTATTTTCGGTCAAATCGTGATACCTCTAATTTTCTAAAGACATTTTAGGTTGATCTGCCATATCTGGAGCATATTGAAGATATAATATAATTCTCCCAATACTTAATCCAAAACATAAAAAAAATAATAATATAGTAAAAAATAAACAAATACATAAGAAAAAAAAATTTTTTTTCAAAAATTCATACCTTACAAATTACTTCGAGTGGAATGTTTAACTACTTTATATAAAACAAAAACCATTTTTGAATCAACAGCATTAATAACTTGAATTAATTTCTATTTTTTTAAAATGAAGAATGTTATTGAATTATATCACATACTATAGAGTTAGTTCAAACGAATCGGTACCTCCCTCAAGAAACTTTGCGTTGGAGCAAAATATACTGTCAAATGTGGAGGGCGACAGACTCAATCACATGTCGCGCTTGGCTGTATTCAAACGCACGGAGTACTTGAGCCAAACGAATTTAGTTTAATGTCAGGAATCTTTTTTCACAGTCTAAATCTATACAGCAACACTGACCTTATGGTCAGTCATATTTTTCAATCTTAAACACGGAATTAAAAGTAAAAATACCATTGCCAATAATAATTTGGAAAAATATTACATTCTAGCACAATACTGAACAGTTATCATAAATCGTTCATAAAACAATTTCGATATAAAATTAATAAAATTTTTAATAAAAAAAAATTTGATTAGAAAAAAAATTAAAAAATTTATTTAATATTATTTAATTATATAAATTAATTAATTTATTATAATAATATAATTCAATTATTCAATTTTAATTTATTTCAATAAGAAATGTGGACTCGGTATTCATTTACTGTTCTAGTGCGAGAAAGAAAGAGTAAGTTCGAATTCATTCTTTCAAAATATAATTTTCTTCAGCCAAGAAAATTTACTCTTTGCTCAATTCGCGGTTATACAGCTTGCCTGGAGAAATTATATTACCAACAGGAAAACAGAATTTTGTTATTACAACAAATTTATTTTTTAATCAAAAGATATTTTTATTTAATTAAGTAAATTAAGGTTCTTGTTAAAAAAAAAAATATTTACCTTAATAAATGTATTAACTTCGAATAAATAAGTTCACTCTTAATATATTAAGATACAAGTAAACAATGTACAAGTATACAAGTAAATAACGAATTTTGAGTCAAAAAATTTTTCTTCAATTAAGAAAATCAAGTATCTTGAATTAATAAATAAATATTTTAATTCAATCGTAAAAGAGTTTTTGACTTGAGAAACGATTTATTGACGTAAGTTTTGAAATTCAAGTAAATTTAATACTTGATCAAAGAAAATTCTGGCCTTCCTTCTTTAACCCAAAAATTTTCTTGACTCATAAGTGCCCTTGTACTCTGGCAAGAAAATTTATATTCAGCCAAGATAGTTTTTTTTTGTGTAGAGTTGTCTACATTGTCTATGCAAGAAAAATTACTACTTGAACTTTAAAATTATTATTTGAAAAATGTGAAAATTCCCCATATTGACACCCGGGTTTCGGGTTTTCATTTCAAACACTAATTTTTAAAGTTTATTTTTTTCCGTGTACAAAATTGAATTGTAATTGAAATCAAAAATTCCGGTTCATTGTATCTATGTTCTTTAGATTTTATAATCCTTCAAAATAATAATAACTACAAAATTTTTCTCAATAATTCAATTTTTCTCAACTTTAGAGCTTTGTATCTTTCTTTCTGTGAATTCTATTAAAACAACTAAGGTCCAGTTTTGTAGATAATTATAATTAATGTATACATTTCTTACCAGGATTTTAATTGCAAAATAATTAAAAAAAAAGTCCTGCTATTAAACGAATAAAAAAACAAAATTTTACTCATCTCAAAAATTCGATTTTTTCTTTCTAAAAGTTTCAACCTCTATAACATTTTTTCTATCAACTTTGAACTTATGATACAAGATATCTTTTTTGTAAAGAATATAATTTCCTACAAGATTAAAAAATAATATATATTAGGGTGCGTCAATTTAGAACATTTTTTTTTAAATGCTAGAAACAAAATTTTATCTCAATTACAGATCTAGTTCATTGAAAAATACGATTCCCCATTCAAATAACACAGGAAAAATTTGTTTTTAAGCTTTGAATTTTTTTAACTCGTTAAAATCAATAGATCAAACAGGCTAATAAATATTTTTGTAGGAAATTGAACACTCTACGAAAAAGGTCTCTTATGATTTTTTGATAAACCTACTCGTTCATAAGTTTTTAAAATTAAAGTTTAAAGTACAAAAAATTTTGATTTTACTCGACTCTCTTAGCGAAACTATTAAACTTGTAACAAATTGTCATTAGACCTTTTTGGTAGACCATTTTATCTCCTACAAATTATTTCTTAAAAATTTTTTGAAATTCCGATACGCTTTTTACATATTTGCATGTAAACATCAATTCCTTAAAAAAAATTGTGCTCTGATTGTGACTTGGGATTGATTGTAAAAATAAAAATTGTAAATGTTTTTATTCAAAGTTGTTTGATCTATGGTTATCAAATCATTGTAAAAATTCATGTACTTATTCAAGAGAAAATCATAGATTGATATTATTTACTTTCGCATAGAAATATTTGTTAAATAACGGGAACATTTTTATCGAAGTTCAGTCATACATAACTTTTTCAACGAATGGTATTTTTAAAACCTATACTGTAGAAGTTCAAACGAGGTTGTATTTTTCGATTAGAGATATATAAACTTTTGAACCAATGATATTTTTGGAATCGACTCGAAAAATGGCATATTATCTTAAAATTCCATAAAAATTTCACTATATGAGCAAAAATAGAATAGCTAAATTTCTATGAAATCGTTTCAATAACCCGACTAGAAAAAAAGTTGTAAGACCTATTGGAATCCAATTGGGTTCCCAATTGGGAACCCAACGTTGGGTTGTAACGCATAGCCCAAGATGATCCCAATCGGGTCATCCCTATTGGGTCCCAATTGGGTATACCCAACTGTTTCCCAATTAGGCACACTCTATAGGGTTTCAATTGGGTTCACCCTACAGAAACTTTAGGCCAACCCAATAAAATCCCACTAAAATCCCAACATAAGAAAAATTTGGTTAAATAAATTTTATTTAAATCCTCTCATTCTAGTACAATTTTTTTTTTATTTATTCAATTTTCGTTATGACTGTTAATTTACAATAGTGTTAGCTCACAAAAAAATTAATTATTTCACAAATTCTCACTTTGCACGAGACACAATTTTTATAACCTATATTCACTATACTAGCACTTTAATATTATTTTGATCAATTATATTGCACTGCACTAGCACTTTCTTTATTATTAATTCTATTAATTATATTGCACGGTATTGTAACTGTAAAGATGTCAAAAAATAACGCCTTGATAAGTTACTTAGAACGTTTTTCAATGCAAGAGTCACGTGTATATGGGATTTTGTCCACTAGTTATTTGTTTTATGCGCGGACCTGTCTGAACTTGTCTACGCTTGTATTATAGTCACAAGATTTTGTCGCCACGTGCATCATTGGTGTTAACATACACAACTATTCGATTTTTATCTTTACATATAATAATATATGAGCATATGAAAGTTAGTAGATATTTCATATGGATTGTTTTTCCCTTAAAGTTTTAGTTTTTTTTTTAAGTTTATAATTAAATTTATAATCTGCAAGTGATTAAAAATACGTTTTACTATTGTTAAGTTTTTTTCTTTATTATTAAAGTTTAATCAGTTTTTTTTTTCGTTTTCATGTTAAAATACAGAATAAAACGTAAATATTTTGCATTTAAAAATTATTTTTAATTTTTAGAAGTAAAAATTTTTTTTTATAAATTTCATGTTTAGTTTTCCTAACGTGATCCCAATTATTCCCCAAATGGGTAAGACCAACAGCTAGTTATTAATTTTGACGTTGGGTTATCCTAACAAGTTCCCAATTATTTCCCAATCGGGCAAACCCATTGTCGAATCATTAATTTTAGCATTGGGTTTTCCCAACAGGTTCCCAATTATTTCCCAATCGAGTAAGCCCAACAGCAAATTATTAATTTTGACGTTGGGTGGCCCCAACACGTTCCCAAAAATATCCCAATCGAGCAAACCCATTGCCGAGTCATTAATTTTAACATTGGGTTAACCCAACATGTTCCCAATCCTATCCCAATTGGGTAAACCCAATCGCAATTTTTTATTTTAATGTTGGGCTTACCCTATATGTTCCCAATCAAATCCCAATAGGGATAACCCTATCGGGCTTGCCCCATCAGTACCCAATGGGGTCCCAATGTATGCTTGGGGATAATTTCTAGTCGGGAATATATAAGCAATTCCTAGTTATAATTGTTGGATTAAAAATTGATATTAATTATTATTAATTCTATTTGGCTCACTTTATTTTATAACTTTTTAATTTTAAATTATGATAGTTTTGGAATCAGTAAATTTTAGTATGTAATATAATGATATTTAAATATTCTAATGAAATAGCAATCTAACTAGCATTCAATGAAATTGATAATAAACTTTGTAATAAACAAATAAACAACAATTATTACAATAAATTAAAAAATTACAACTAAAATTTTATTTGAATTTAAAAGATAAAAAAAAATGACTTACCTTAAATTAAAATTTTTACTTACACTGTTATGTACCAGAAAAAAGTTATCGACAAAACGAATAATCCCGCACAACTCAATAGATCAACTAACTGACGAGAACTCATGTAGTGATCTATGATTCGTAATTTTGAGCTTCCGTCATCGAGACTTCGGGGGTGATCTAGACGTGATCACTGAAGCCAAGGGTTATCTGTATTTTTCACCTATTGGCTAGAATTCACCAGAGCTTTCGTTGACGGGGTAAAAGAACGAGAATTTTGATTGGCTACTGGGCGGAGCGTTAAAGGCACCCTCTTATAGAACTTGCAATTGGTGATCGTGCTCCCCTCTCGGATATCGATAGGGGTTGAAATGGCATAAGCGTGTCCTGAGTGACGGGCAAGCCACCTGAGAACCACCAAAGTCAACTTGTCGTTTCGCGTGTCAATAACCACCACCAGCTATTTATCCATCAGTTTTTTTTCTTTTTTTTTTGAGGTACAAATTATAACATATTGCATAAATATTTAATGTTGATCTGTTGTTGTATACATACACACCATTTATTTATTTATCATTCTACTAATACAATTAGAGTGATTTCATAAGAATTAATGATTTGTATTTTTTGTAATATTTAAAAAAAAAATGATTATTTTTAAATACTAATATAAATTCAATAATTTACATTTAATGAAATCTATCTAAACTTCATTGAAATAATATTTTTATTTAAGAATTAAATGGAATTCCATTAAAAAAATTTTATAGAGCAATTTTTTTTTTTTGTAAAATTTGACACATTATGGGAGATTCGCTTAAAATAAGTAAGGTAAGCAAAACCATGTAAGGTAATAAAAATTATTCAAAAAAAAATTTTTTTTTCATTAAAATTAAAAAATAGTATCAAATTTTTTTAAGATAGATCATAAGAATACACGGAAAAAAATAATCGGTAGCGGCTACCGATTGGCAATGGGTAACCGCTACCGATTAATTTTCGGTAACAGTTACCCATTGCCAATCGGTAGCCGTTACTGATTATTTCGATAGCTATAATACCAATTTTTTTTGGTATCAGTTACGTATGCACACACATTCACACACACGCACACGAACTCACACGCACACGCACACTCGTACACACATCCCGTGTAACATACTTCGGAAATAGTCTTTTTTTGTCCACTGAAATTCGTCAGTAGAATCGAAATACAGTGCTCCCTCTCTATAATTCCCAACTCGGGGCTAAAATTCTAAGAATTCCTTCTTAGAGGGACTCCACTTTTTCTTAAGAGTAATAAACAGAGAAATGCGTGCGAAATCTTTCTGGACGTACACAAATATATTTTGTATACAATGTAGCGAGAGTAGGAGAACACATTCCCCTCAAAATGAGAGGAAGTAGAATCATAGCGAGGGGAATTATAAAGAGGGATCACTGTAATCGGTTGGAATTACTGGAATAGTCGGTAACTGCTACCGAGATAATTGAACCCAGCTACTGGGTTCAGTTGGCTGTTATTCTGCAGTTTCTTGAAATCGAATTTGTATCCTTATTATTTCAAAGTATAAGAAAAAAATCAAAAGATAAACAGATGTTTTTTCTCGTGGTTAAGGGACTAAAGACTGTAGAATTTCATGGATTGAAAGATCTTGTTTTTTCTATAAAGCAAGAAATCGCACTAAAGCGTTGGTTGACGAGCTAATGGTTTAGAAGCGGTATTTTGTTGAACAAGAAAACCTTTTATCCCTCACGCTATAACTGTGCCAAATAGACAGCACCGTCATATAAAAATTGCCGATTGATAATATACATATTTATTCATTTATTTTATTAAATCGATTAATAGTTTAATATAATAAAATAAATTCAATCGTTATATAATAAAACTATTTTTTATATTTTATAATAATAAAATAAAATTATTTCACCCGAAAAGTACAAGTTATATTTCTTAAGTAGTAACAGAGTATGGATAGACGGCCCTGAAAAGCCACTTGGTTTTTCTGTCATCGAGGGTGGCTGGAATCGTGAACCTTCCGACCACTACAACAAGAGACCAACTGTCAGTTCCCACGATCCATCTATATACAACTCTATACATTTTACCAGATTCTTCCACTCACTTTGAAAATATCTTCGCACTCTTATCGTGATAATGGATAGTATTGAAGCAATATATATATATATATATATATACTCAATATCCTCCGGTATTGACGCTTTGTGAAAACAATATGTCAATTTCAAAGCCCAAGGGCAATAACCGAACAAAAATTTATTTTTGTTTACTCTCTTAAAAAACAATTATTGAAAATTAGTATTTAGCAGTGAATATTCACTTATTGCTAGGAAAAAGTATACACTATTTGAATTAGTGATATACTTCACACTAATAAATAATGCAAAGCCACTATTCTTACTATTTCAAATTTAAGAGAGTACACTGATAGAAGTATTTATTTAATATTAATAAATGCATTTATTTGACGCAATTATAGATTTATTAATAGTTAATAAATGGCTTATTTGACTCAAATATAGATTTATTAATAGTTAATAAATGGCTTATTTGAGTGAATATCTCTGTGATTTTTGACTACAGCGCCACTTACTGTTTACATTACCTTTCAGTATACTGTCTAATGTAACAAATTCAAAATATAATCAACTAAATATTTTTTTATAAATAAAAAAAATGCTGAATATTTTTTAAATTAATTACTGTGTGTATTATTTTCTTCAAAAAAGTAAACTTAAATGGGACTATAAATTATTTGTCATAACCCTACTTAATTAGCTTCATGTGTCATTTTCTATTCAAATAAGCCATTTATTAACTATTAATAAATATTTATTTGGTTCAAATAAATCTCATTTAATAAATCATTTATTAACTATTAATAAATATTTATTTGGTTAAAGCTTTCAAATAAATCATTTATTAACTATAAATAAATTTTATTTGGTACAAATAAATTCTTCTATCAGTGTAGATACCTTGTAATCTCAATCATTTATTTAAATCAACAAAAACAAATAAATTGGTATTGATTACACAAATTAAGGAACAAAACTTGTTCCTTTAATTGTTTTGTAAAACTTTGAGCAATCGGCCCGGACAAACGGTTCAATGGATCAATCTGAAAATTTCCAGGGTTTTTGGGGGTACATTAAGCTTTAAAATAACCTGACAACATTAACCTTTCCACCAATATTTGCAAAGTAGCGATTAGTTGACTAGAAAACCAGAAAATGACCATTTTTTGTGGATTTTTCTAATTGATATTAAGGATAAGAAAAATTTTCTTTTTTTCTTAATCGAAAATGAAGCTTATAGGAAATTTATTCAAGTTTCTCAAACTGCCCTTTAAATTACTATGCGACCATTAGTTGCTGAGATATCGATAATCAAAGACAAAAGGATCCTTTTTCATTTGAAGGCTGATATCTCAGCAGTAAATTGTCGTACAGAGAAACAAAAAAAAGCAAATTGTAGCTGAATAAATTTCCTAAACGAGTCATAAATTGGGTTTTTCGAAAAAAATTTCTTCGGTCCCGTAGACCTAAAAAACAAAACTAAAAAATTTAGAAGTTTTGTCCCGTCTTATTTCTTATGATTCCGCAAAAACCGTGGCTCAGAGAATTATTTGGCTGAAAGATCTTTAAACTAGAGATTTCAAGCTTCAATTTGCTTTTTTTATTTTTTCGATACGATCATTTTTCACGAAAATACAGCTTTCCAAAAAACACTAAAAAATTTATAAAAATTTTTTGTTCTTTTAATTTTTTGGATAAGTGTATTATTCTTAAATTTTAAAAAAACCATTCAATGACACTCTGTAAAACTGAATTAATGAAAATTAGTAAATATTCACTATTTGCTAGTGATTTTAACTCACTTTTAGAGTAGGTTTCTATAATGAAGTGTTTTGACTGGTGTCTAAAGGTCCCTTATTAAAAGAAACGATTTAACACGATAAGAAAAAAAAATTTTTTAATTATTTTGCTTTTGAATACTTTAAAAACTTTTAAAGCATCCTTCTTATGGATATTTACACTAACAAAAAGATTTATTCGAGCCGGCTAAGATTGTTTTGAGCCAAAGATATCGTATATTTGGATATGGCCAAATAAATATTTGATACCAACTCATCCTTTATATGGTTACTTTCGATACATTATGTCATAAAACTTGGTTTTTAGTTTCCCTCGCAGATTTGAATCACGGTGGAAACACCGTGGAAGTGTGAACACCGTGGATCCACCGTGGTTACACGGTGGGTTTATTCTATTTTACCATCGTGTATATACAGTGTATTCACTGTGATTACGCTATGTATCCACCGTGTTTCCACGGTGGCTTTACCAACGTGTATACATCGTGTTTCCACTGTGATTACGCGAAGTATCTACCGTGATTCCACGGTGACTTTGTGCGATTTCACCACCGTGGTTCCACGATGTACCCACGGCGTAATCACAGTGGAAACACCGTGTAAACATGGTGGTAAAGCCACCGTAGAATCACGGTGGATACACCACGTAATCACAGTGGTAAAATGGAACAAACTCACGGTGTTTCCACCGTGATTCAAATCTGCGAGGGTTAAATCATACTACCAACTATAAAATCGATAAAACGTAGTTTTTAATATTTTTCTCGGATATTTCATATTTGATTGTTTCTCACATGAGTCAAAACTCATTTGAATCTTGATTTGAATCCCTGGCATGGATTTCTGCCTGAATACACTTATTTTATTGAACATAATCAGGGATTAAATTTTAAAAACCGCTTCATTAACAATTCTTGATTCTTAAATTTTCAAACTTTAGCATAACAGGTAACTTGTTAGAGCTTGAGAAGATCGTAAAAAAACAATCGCATATGATAGCATTTTCGAGCTCGAAGAGCTTGAAAATATATCTACACCAATGTTTTCGAGCTCTTTGAGGTCGAAAACAGCGGGAAGTTTTGGGGCTGGCCCGCAGGGTCAACCGACGCCCAGATTTTTTTTTCTAATGATATTCAAAGTAAATAGAAAAAATTTTCAGTTACTGTTAAAAAAAAATTTTTTTCATTTTTGCGGGCAAAATGGAGTACCCCCTAAAAACGATTAGAAAAAAAAAAAATTCTGGATTTTAAATGAATTTGATTAAGTTGAATTTTTTTGCAATTAATTTACATGAAGAAAAATGATATTTTACATGACTATTGGATACAAAAGAAGAAAAACAAATTTTTAATAGTTTTCATCATAAATCAAAAGTCATTAATATTTTTCAACTGACAATTGATTTTTGAGAAAGTTTAACAAGAAAAAATTTCAAAATAACGCTCAATTTTATTTACAATAGTGATTTTTGAATGTTTAAAAACCATTTAAATTAGAAAATTTTTCAACTTCCCGCTAAGAAAATCGACGATTTTCGAAAAATTCGGGAAGTTATTGGTTTCACCCCGATTTTCAAAAATCGGGTTTTCATCATATGTTGACGTTTGAAGGTGCGAGGATGCTACTCAGACATTTTCAGAGCGATGTCTGTATGGGTGTATGTATATGTGTATGTGTGTGTGTGTGTGTGTGTGTGTGTGTGTGTGTGTGTGTGTGTGTGTGTGTGTGTGTGTGTGTGGATGTAAACCTCTCATATCTTTTTAGTGAATGAACCAATTTACATTTTTTTGGCGGCATTCGAAAGATTTCTTCTCAACTTAGATTTTCAGAAAATTTTAGATCATTAAGTCAAATACTCTCTGAGATATTGAAGAAATACGAAAAAAAAAATAATTTTTTTTTTCGTTTTCTTTAGATATTTTGGAAACTGTCGGATCGATCAATTCCAAAATCTAATCAGCTCTAGAACTCGATAAAAGCTTTCGATTGTCGCCAAGAACGTCTCAATCGGATAATCTGTTCGAAAGATATCGTCGACAAAAGAAATAGTAAAAAACTGTTTTTTGCGAATATCACCGTAATGACCAAACCAATCAATCACAAAATTGTATCAGCTCAAGAACTCAATTAAACGCGCCGATTGCCACCTTAAACGTCTCAATCGGATAATTCATTCGAGAGATATCGTCGACGGAAGAATGAAAAAAATCGTTTTTTTTTCGTTTTTCGTGATTATTTCGAAAACTATTGAGTCGATCAATTCCAAAATCTAATCAGCTCTAGAACTCGATAAAAGCATTCGATTGCTGCCAAGAACGTCCCAATCCGATAATTCGTTCGAGAGATATCGTTGACGGAATAATCAATGTAAAATCTGTATCAGCTTTTTTCGTTGAATAACATCATAATTATTGAACAACATAACTCAAAACTAATATGTTCTCGTTTATGTAAGTCATTGGAAGTGACTTCTTAAAAATCATCATGTTCGCTCGTTTCACGATATACTTACTCCATATAGATACAATGTATCACGTAAACTTATTTTTGAGCGAACTATTGAACATAATTGTAAATAAATATGTAAAAAACCCTTATTTATTAATTATTTTGGAGTCTAAATTTTTCCATTTTAATATAATACGAAATTCTTTTGAGCTTGGAAAGCTCATAAAAAGAATAACAAAAGTTTTTTCGAGCTCGAAGAGCTTGAAAATGTATTTATACTAATGTTTTCGAGATCTTAGAGCTCGAAAACAGCGGGAAGTTACGGGGCTGGCCCACAGGGCCAACCGATGCCCAGATTTTTTTCTATAAAATCTTGGGGGTACCACGTTTTCTGCCGTGCTCAGGAAGAAGGCAGTCAGTGAAGTTACTGCCTTCTTCCTAAGCAGGGCAGTCTTGCCTACCCTACCCACTTTTACCCCCCGCCCCCACCTCTGCTTCCCCTATAATATATTTGAGTAGTTTAATTGCGTAAAATGAGCAATTTATTTGTGGTAAAGAAATGATCCAATTGCTACAAATAAATAGATGTATAATATCGCTAAATTTTAGGTTATTTGTCACAAATTTAATATCTTTACCACAAATATATCAATTACTTACCACAAGCAAATTATATATTTTCGTTGAATTATAATATTATTAGAATCAACTATCATATTTAGTTGTACCAAATATATTTATTTCTCGCCTCCGGGCGGAAAGCGTCAACTTTCGTCCCGCTGTGCAAAACGAAGTTGCCGCTTCCCGCCTCCGTCGACGCGAAAAATAGTATACACACCACGGGAAGTAAATAAGAAAGCCTCAGATCACATGTTTGTTGACCTCGGCTTCGCCTCGGCCAACAATTACATGTGATCTGAGACATTTCTTATTTTACTTCCCTAGGTGTGTAATATACTAATTTGTCATCAAGAAATATTCAGAAAAAAGTCACAAATAAATCGATTTATTTGGGACAAATATTAATTTTTTTCAGTGTAACATTACAAATCGTTTCGAATCGTTTCTTTGAATTAGGGGTTAGCCTAATTGTATTAATAAAGCGGTGTTAAATTGAGTCCATCCCTGGTTAAAAAAGAGAATTAAAGAGAATTAAAAAGCACACATTTTTAATACTACTTAATACTCTCCAATACTCTTAATTCTTCGGAGAATTCAGATCGAAACTGCAATGAATCCTTTTTAATTCTCCTCCAAATTTTTTTATCATTTTAGGATTAAAAAGAATAAAAAAGGATAAATATTTTGAATACTAACTAATTCTTTTTAATTCTAAAATTATATTCAATTTCTGATCTCGCGGAGAATCCAAGAGAATAAAAAAGGATTGGAAAAAGTTTAATTCTAACTAATTCTTTTTAATTCTAAAATTATATTCAATTTCTGATCTCGCGGAGAATCCAAGAGAATAAAAAAGGATTGGAAAAAGTTTAATTCTAACTAATTCTTTTTAATTCTAAAATTATATTCAATTTCTGATCTCGCGGAGAATCCAAGAGAATAAAAAAGGATTGGAAAAAGTTTAATTCTAACTAATTCTTTTTAATTCTAAAATAATATTCAATTTCTGCTCTCGCGAAGGATTCAAGAGAACAATTCCCATACAAAGTTGCCGTTAATGGAAAAAATGCCGTAGGTTGGCCGATGTCCGACTGCAGTCGCTCGGCCAAGCATTGGCAATTAGTAATGGCCCAAACTTGGTTAATTACTAGCAGCCGATTAATTTTTCATCAAGATAGCGTAATCAATTTGAAGTGATATTTATTTAAATTTTTTGATGTATATATTATGGTATTACTGGTTTCATATCGGAATATGACTTCCTGTACCGGAAACGACAGTCATACGACGCTGCCGATGGCTGGCCAATGAATGGTTCCTTATGACTGGCCAATAAATGGTTACTTATGACTGGCCGATTATCGGTTTGCAACGTACGTTGGGCCACTATTTGGTGAATCAGTGGGCCATGAATGATTCTTGTTAAATGAAAAAACCTACTCATCAATTACTAATTATTCAAATAACTTATTATTACAGTTTTCTTTACTTAATAATTCGTTATTTTTGAATTAAACTGAGTCTTAATTAATAAATATTTTAATTTTCCGATTAAAATTATTTACAACTAACAATTAAAATATTTTCAAATTCGTTATTATTTGCAATTACCCTAGTAGAAATGAAATCGAGTTTTTGTCTAGTAACTGGCCAGTTTTACTAGACTTAAACCAGAAACTGGCCAGTGGGATATCGAGTTTTTGCCAAGTAACTGGCCAGTTTTACTAGAGATCCGAGAGAAACATGGCGGCTTTGAAAAAACTGTCACTTTAAAATTTTAGGTTTTGAGGTTATTAAAATTATCTGTTCCTCGGAAAAATAAAACGATTTTCTAAAAAATACCCAGGTAAATTAAAAATTATTTCAAATTAATGTATCTTTTTCTAAATTACTCCAAAAATTTATATGTGATAGATAAATCTAACCTGAAGCATCGATATATATAGATCAATAAATAAATATTGACCCGCATTGACAGACATCAAAAATCAATTAATTTAAATAAATAAATTATAACTTATAATAAAAATAATGATTGACAAACAAAATTATTATAAAATTTATTTATTGAGCCTTTCAATGACTTAAATAATCCAAGTTTAATTTATGAATGTTAAACTATAAAGCCGGCAACATCATTATATTTTAAAAATAAATGTGATCATTAAATCGTACTTTCAAAAATTAACTGTAATTAAAATTTCATTATTAATAATGTATAAAATTTTTTCTTTTTAATTATTCCTTTTTTCGACATCTTTCTTCCCAGTTTTTAATAATTCGTCTGAAGGACAATTTATAATATTTGTTTTTATTGCCTACAGTCGCAATTTACTTATTGTATTCATTTTTTTCATTGATTCCATTTTTTTAAGTGTATATTATTAATTATTGATCATAAAATTATTTACATATTAACACATACGTTGAAAAATAGAGGTTAAACAGGAAAAAAATAAACACACACATACACACTAGTACAGAAAATATATTAGTGTGACTAATGTGTACGCCTTAGTTGTAGGTGGCGCGATTTCTAGTTTTTAGCCGGGATTACTGGCCACCCGATGAAAAAAGTTTTTGTCTAATCATATATAATTATGCATAATCATCTATATATGATTGGATCCAAAAATTGGCCAGGTCTAATTATATATAATCAGATCTGTTTATACATGATCATGTATGAATGAATATAGTCATTTTTAGAATCTCATTTCGAATACCTTTAAATTATTAATTAAGTAATTTAATTAGGATTTATTGTTTTCATCAATATAAATATTGATTAAATTTAAATAAAAAAAAAAAAAAAAAATTACTATTCGTTGACCACCACTTCACTACGAGGTCACCCATCCAATCAATGACCTACGCCGATACTGCTTAACTTTGGTGATCGCTGGATTGTAGTCTGATCCTCTAGTCTGTTATGAACTTACAATAAAGGAAAGTTTATGGCATTACTTGACTCAAATAATCAAGTCAATACATCATACGTTAATAATGCACCTAATAATGAATTTGATTTTGTACATAAATGACAATAGAATTCATTAGATACATATAATCAAATCTATTTATCTATAAACTTATAAATATTCGTATATAAATCGATATCGATTAATACTTTTAAATTGCTGCCGAAACCTTTGAACATTTTTTAAGTATTGGGGATTTAAGTTTATTTGATAGTTGACAAAATAAAAATTTAATAACATTTATATTAAAAAATTGTCATATTATGTAATATATATATATATATATATATATATATATATATATATATATATATATATATATAACTACATATAACTACATATAACTTTATATCAGTCATGTCTGATCAGATCTAATTATATATAGACTTATATATGGTAGTAAATGGAGTTGACAGCCAAGTATTATCATGTCTAATTATATATAGAGTCATATATAATTAGATCTGATCATATATAGACTTATATATGGTTATATATGGAGTTATACCAGCCAAGTATGAACATATCTAATTATATATAGACTCATATATAATCAGATCTAATTATATATAGACTTATATATGGGCTAATAACAGCCAGGTATGATCAGATCTAATTATGCATGGGGTCATATATAATTATATATAATTATATATGACCCCATATATAATCATGCATGATTATATATAACTTCATATATGATTATATTGTAACGGGGTGGAATGCCTCCACCTCGCGTTTTAATTTAAATTTCGACTCGCGCCAAAAGATCCGCCCTCCTTCCTCAACAACTGTCGATATTGAAGAAAATACAGACATTGATGCGCCGGGGTCGCTACGGTCGAGTCCCTCGACAATTGGTTTTAGGGGTTGGCCAACCTGAGTGGGGAGGTACGAGGCCCAGAGACGACGAGCGGTCGGTCTCTTGGCTCGCAGCAACCGCCGTGGACGGACGTGCCTACCACTACCACCTTGGTCTCCTACTACCATCTACTACTACCCGTGCTGATATACTATACTCATAATGGGCCAAGAGCATATAAGCCCACCTCGGGTGGAAGCTTATTCTTATTTAATAAAGTTTTGGTTAAATTAAATATTTTAATAATTACTGTGGATTGGACCTGGTTACGTGGAATGGATCGGAATGGATTGGTGGACTTTGGAAGGAACTGGTTGGAGGTCTTTGGTCATGGAGGTAAAAATTCGTTGGAAGGAAGGACTGGTTTGGATTGGGAATTGTTGGAGTAAGTGAGTCGTTTGAATATTGTCGGGTTAACTATTTATTTGTTAAATAATATTTTTGAATTGAAAAGTCGTTAATTAATAATTTAGTCGAGTCAGTAAAAATTTAATAAAATCAAGTCGAGTTAGTTTCATCCGTCATATATAATTATTGTTCATCTTTTCATTATTATTTTGTAAAGCGACTTCGTTTAAATAAATGCCATAGTTCTTTTATAGTTCAATTAAATACCTTAGTTCATAAATTTAATAACAACCTTCCTGATAAGTTTAGTATAAGATCTCTCTCTAATTTAAATACTGCGTGGTCCAGTACGGGGTTACCCTCGTCCTGAGATTACTGAGCCTAGCTGGACAGGTACGTAAAACACCTTAAGTTTTACACATGTGTGGGCCCTTGTTTTATTACGACCACATTAGTTAATAAAACAAGTGGACCCATTACAATATATAATTAGACAAAAACTTTTTTCATCGGGCAGTTACTGGTCTGAAATCGAGTAAACTCTAGTTTATTTCTACTAGGGTAATAACTGCAAATTTTATAACTGAACTTATAAAAGTTAATTTATTTAAAAAATAAGACATATATTTTAAAGTAAATGTCATTTTTAATAAAAGTGGTAGAGCAAAATAATTCCAGTGGGTTCTTAAGAACTAATTAATTAAATTTAATAAGTTTTATTTTAAAAAATCATGTAATTATAATAAAAATATTGCTCATTATACTTCATAAAACTGAGTGGTTATAACAAAATGAATAAGTAGATCATTTAAAAGTATCTACTCAACATCAGCAGGTTCGTCCGGTAGCCAGCGTTCAGACCCAGTAATCAGAAGGACGGCAGTTCGCGCCCAGAGCCCAGCAGAATTTTCACCGAGTTTTTTCACATCATTTACCCCACTTAAATAGTTTAAACGTTAATGATTACGAATTCTATTAGGAAGTTAAAAAAATAAAAGTTTTTTTAATTTAATTTATTTGTTTGCTTGGCTGATTGCTGGCTGCCATTGATCGGCCGATAGTCGAGCGCCATTAATGGCCCGAGGTTATCATTCTGACTATAAGCCGTTTATCGGCCAATAAAAATTGCTATTGCTGAGCCATTAATCGACATTCTTGGCCCAGTAATGGCCCGATACAGGGCCGATTTCCAAACTTTGTATGGGTATTTACTTTTTAATAAGTGACTGTAAATCACAGAGTTCTCATTCGCTAACAGTTCTTCGCATCATCGGCTTGAAATTAACTTGTTTCTTACTGGCTGCTGACGCAGAATTTTAAAGTTCCGATGCAGGTGATCCGGAAATAGTATAGCGTGTGACTCAGGAAAAAACACGATTTCAGACTGCGGGTGATATCTGCCCTCGCCTACGGCTCGGGCAGCCAACCTCACCCGAGTCTGAAATCAATTTGTTTATATATAACACTTATTATTCAAATTTGAATTTTTCAATTTTTATTGCAGGTTTGTTTGCACATTACTTGAGACAACATATATCTAAATATATTGGGAATCTTAAAGATAAATCAAATAATCCTAAAAAAAAGAAGCAGTCTAAAGAAAAAGTAAATAAAGATATCGGAACAGATGTAAATGTTGAAGGAAAAGACTATGAAAAAGGTGGAAACAATGAGAATATCAATGATGACAAAAGTTATGAAGAAGAAAATGAGGTGGATGAAGGAATAAAAGAAAAATATCGGAAATTTTTAAATGAAGAATCAGAAAGTGATGACGAAAATGACAAAAATAAATAAAATAACAAGTTTTACTTTGCTTCAATATTTATAAAGGGTATTAATAAATAAAGTTTTTACATTGATAAATTTTGATTACTCTTAGGTACTACCACTTTTTTATTTGATCTTCTTGATAATGTTTAATTCTCTACAGAAAATTCAGATGTATTGAAAGTCTTGTATTTTAAATCCTATTCAATGTTATTCAATCCTTCATGAATGATTAAATAATATTGAAAAGGATCTAATAGTAAAGACTTTCAATACATCCCGAGTCGCAATTTTTTTTTGATAAAATTCCGTTTCAACCTAGACATACTGAAGTCAGGGCGTGTTAGGCTGAAATGGAATTTAGGAGATAGAGAACTATGTTAAAATTAAATTCCATTTCAACCTAGTAGCGCCTACTTAACTTAGGCTAGTAAAGGGTGAAAAAGAATTTCAAAATTTTTATAATAAAATTCTGCTACACCCTAATAACTGACGCTAGACATGAGGGTCTGTAATATTATTATTATTATTATTCTATTTGATTGAATAATATAGAAATAATTGTATTTATCAAATAGTTATTTAATTGTCCGGTAAAAGTGATTTATATATGGTCATATATTGAAATTTCCAATATATACAAAGTCATGTATAGAAATTCCAACTAAATTAAAAAAAAAGACTTACACAATTTCTGTACTTTTTTTTTTTGATTTATTTTTTTTTTTTTTTTTTTTTTTTTGACGATGCAGAAATCAATCAGATTTATGATCAATTTAATTTCTAACCGAGTAGAAATTTTTAATTTAGGGAAAAAACGCTATAAATATTAACCGACCGCACATGATTTGGTGGGATTCGAACCCGGGACCTTACGCACGATAAACCGACGCTTTAACGACTAGGCTACGCTACCGACGATGACTACTGAGTTTACTTGTGCTATATGAGATCCTACCAAAAAAAGATTATCTGTACAAAGTCGCGCCAAGTACACGTTTAAAATTTTTTAAAAGTAAAAAAAAAAAATAATTTTTAACAAAAAAGAAAGTCAAATCAAAAAAATACCAAGTACCTAATATGATGCAAAGTCATGACAAACATTTTTATAAAATTTCCAAAAAAAATTGTATAACAAAATTTCAATGTACTTGGTGTGCTTACAAAGGAGTTAAAAAAAAATATGTTTTGATTTTATTAGAAATTAATTTTGCTTGAGTACATATAGTAACGCACACCAAGTACATTGAAATTTTGTTATACAATTTTTTTTGGAAATTTTATAAAAATGTTTGTCATGACTTTGCATCATATTAGGTACTTGGTATTTTTTCGATTTAACTTTCTTTTTTGTAAAAAATAATTTTTTTTTTTACTTTAAAAAAATTTTAATCGTGTACTTGGCGCGACTTTATACAGATAATCTGTTTTTGGTAGGATTGTATATTGCAGCAAAATATAAGCAATTCCCATGAAAATTATGTCACTATAACTATTACATAATTAAATATTTTCACTATGTCTTATATAAAATTATAACTTAGTAAGTTACTAAAACATTTTATAAATTTAAAACATAATTTCTCTCAAAATTTTGAAATATGTTTCTAAGTTCCACAACTTGAAATTTTTTTATGTTGGTTTTTGAATTGCATGAAATTTTTTTTTTAATTATCATAACTTTATTTAAAAAAAAAAATACTATGGCCGAAAACAGGCCGATTTAACTTTCAGCCTGTTTTCGGCCAAAGATTTTTGCTCGCGATGATGTTATTAAAAAAAAATCTGGGCATCGGTTGACCCTGCGGGCCAGCCCCAAAACTTCCCGCTGTTTTCGAGCTCAAAGAGCTCGAAAACATCGTTGTAAATACATTTTCGAGCTCTTCGAGCTCAAAAATACTTTTGCATGCCATTAATTTCGAAAAAAACAGTTTTTAGCATTTTTTTCTCCTGCAATAACTCTCAAACAAATTATCCGATTTTTAAGTTTGAGGTGGCAATTGACGTGTTTTAATAGATTCTAAAGCTCATTAGATTTTTAGATTTTTTGGTTGAGTCGTTTCAAAGATATTCGCAAAAAACTGTTTTTTCCTATTTCTTTCTCCAACGATAACTCTCGAACGAATTATGCGATTTTGATGTTTGAGGTGGCAATCGACGCGTTTTATTACGTTCTAGAGCTGATTAGATTTTGAAGTTGATCGTATAAGTCGTTTCTGAGAAATCAATAAAAAACTAAAAAAAAAAAATTTTTTTTTTTCGTAATTGGCCAATATCTCCGAGTCTACTCGGTCAAATGATCTGAAATTTTCAGAAAAGTTGATGGCCAAAAAGCTCTTTCGATTGCCGCCTTAACCATCCAAATCGGTTTCTTAGTTAAAAAATTATAAAGAGTTTACATACATACATACACACACACACACATACATACAGACACTCGGACATCATTCTAAAAATAGTCAGAATAGCTTTCTAGGACCTCAAAACGTCGACATCTGATGAAAACTCGATTTTCGAAAATCGGGGTGAAAACAATAACTTCCCGAAATCTTCGAAAATCATCGATTTTCTAAGCGGGAAGTTAAAAAAAATAAATAACGGGTTGAGTAGGATTCGAACCCGCGCCCTCCGATCTGAAATAATATTAACATTATTATTGTTATTGTTATATTTAATATTATGATTATTCAACGTCTGGTTTCACCGTAAACTCGGAATATTGGGACAAAACTCCCCGAGTTACGGTGAAACCAGACGTACGCTGATACAGTACCCAATAGCTTAAGGTCTGTTTTGACCGTAAATTTTTCTGGAATTAAGTCGAGAAAAATTTACGGTCAAAACAGACCTTAGATTTCGACTCGGGGGGGCCGCTGGGGGTCTATTGACAATAAAAATAATTAAATCGAGCTTGAAAACATTCGTGTGATTAAATTTTCGAGCTCGAAAATACTATCGATCGAGTTTGATTTTTTTTAAGCTTTTAAAGCTCAAAAAAGTTATGTAAGGTAAATGTCCCAATACCGGAACAAGACCCAATACCGGAACGATTTGATAATCATAATATCATATTTTAACTTGTACGCGATGAAACTAAATAAAACTTTCTTCATTTAAAACCTCAATCTTTTAGTTAAAAAATAAGATATAAAATAGAATTTAAAATATATCCAAAATATGAAAAAAAATTGGTCTGTCGGTTGACCCTGCGGGCCAGCCCCAAAACTTCCCGCTGTTTTCGAGCTCAAAGAAATCGAAAATATTAATGTGACTATATTTTCAAGCTCTTCGAGCTCGAAAATCTAATTGCATGCGATTGTTTTTTTATGAGTTTTTCAAACTCTAACAAGTTATGCTTTATGCTAAAGTTTAAAAGTTTAAGAATCGAAAATCATTAATGAACAAGCGGTTTTTAAATTTTAATTCCCGATTATGTTAAATAAAATAAATATGTTGATGCAGAAATCAATGTCAGTGATCAAAATCAAGATTTGAATGAGTTTTGGCTTAGGTCAGAGCAATAATATATAAAATATCCGAGAAATTCATTAAAAACTGTGTTTTTTCAATTTTTTCGTTGATAATATGGTTTAAACTAAAGAACAAGTTTGACGGCATTATACGATGATCAAAAGAGACCATAAAGAGGAAAAGTTTGTAAGATTTTAGACACATTTTAGTACAGTACATTTTGATTTTTCTGGAAAAAATAACATACAATGTTATTTTTTTAACTTCTCAACACTGATATCTTTTGAACTAATTAACCAATTTTGACGTTTGAGGTGTCAATAGGCGCGTTTTATTGAATTCTAGAGCTGATTAAAATTTGGAAGCGATCGATTCAGCCGTCTTGAAGATATTTGAAAAAAACCGTTTTTTACCATTTCTTTCTCCAACGATATCTCCCGAACAAATTAACCGATTGAGATGTTTAAGGCGGCATTCGACGCATTTTATTGAGTTCTAGAGCTGATTAGATTTTGAAGTCGATCGTTCAATTCGTTTCTGAGAAATCAATAAAAAACTAAAAAAAAAAAATTTTTTTTTTCGTAATTCGCCAATATTTTCGAGTCTACTTGATCAAACGATCTGAAATTTTCAGGAAAGTTGACGGCCAACAAGCTCCTTCAATCGCCGCCTTAAACAACCAAATCGATTCATTAGTTAAAAAGTTATAGACCATTCACACACATACATACACACACACACACACACACACACACACACACACACACACATACATACATACAGACACTCGGACATCATTCTGAAAATAGTCAGAATAGCTTCCTAGGACCTCAAAACGTCGACATTTGATGGAAACTCGATTTTCGAAAATCGGGGTGAAAACAATAACTTCCCGAAATTTTTGAAAATCATCGATTTTCTAAGCGGGAAGTTAACAATATATAATCTGGCTGAAAACAGGCCAAAAAAGGCCAATTCATTTGTTGGCAAAATATCGGCCAATTTTCGGCATCTTGAAGCAGAATAAAAATTTTTCGGCCGGTTTTCGGCTTTTTTCAATAAAATTTTACAGTTTCGGCGTGATTTCGGCCAAATTAAACTGTTTCGGCCTATTTTTGGCGAAATATTTTCACCTGAGGCTCGCTGATCATTTTTAATTAGAACTTTAAAATAAGTCACATGATGGTATGCAACTTAGAGAATTGTTTCAAAAATGATAAAATATATATGATTCGTCTGTCGAGTGTTACGGCTATGGTGCAGCGGTGTTGCGGCAATCATAATTTCATTTCATCATAAACTTGTTGCAGCGGTGTTGCGGCGGTGTTGCGGCGGTGTTGCGGAATTTGGGAAGTTTTTCAGAGAATATTAATATAATGCTATCGTGTTGCAGCGGTGTTGCGGCGGTGTTTCGGAAATTCTAATTTTATTATTTCTTTACAAATTTGTTGCTGCGGTGTTGCGGCGGTATTGCGGGCATTGAGAGCCCGTGCAACGCTGTTGCAGCGGTGTTGCGGCTATTTTACGTTTTTACTCGGGCAGGTAAAAATTCGCATATTATATGAATTCGAAATTTAAAGAGCTATACACTGAGAAAATTAAATGATTGTGTTTATTATCCTAAATTTTTAGCCCCAATCATCTAGGATGGTAATAACGATTTTAAATGCAACGATAGTTAGTGTTATAATTTTTGTTAATAGGATTAACAATCATTGGATGATAACAATTACCATCAGAATGATTACAGTTACCATCAGGATGATTACAGTTACTATCAGGGATGGTAATTAATATTATGAAAAAATTGATCGAAAATTCAATAAATTTCAAGTAGGGGAAGGGAGAGCAAATTGGGCCCCCTGAAATTTTGGATGCCTTAAAATACTTGGGGGCAAAATAGACCACCCAAAATTCCCGATGAAAAAAGTTTTTGTCTAATCATATATAATTATGCATAATCATCTATATATGATTGGATCCAAAAATTGGCCAGGTCTAATTATATATAATCAGATCTGTTTATACATGATCATGCATGAATGAATATAGTCATTTTTAGAATCTCATTTCGAATACCTTTAAATTATTAATTAAGTAATTTAATTAGGATTTATTGTTTTCATCAATATAAATATTGATTAAATTTAAATAAAAAAAAAAAAATTACTATTCGTTGACCACCACTTTACTACGAGGTCACCCATCCAATCAATGACCTACGCCGATGCTGCTTAACTTTGGTGATCGCTGGATTGTAGTCTGATCCTCTAGTCTGTTATGAACTTACAATAAAGGAAAGTTTATGGCATTACTTGACTCAAATAATCAAGTCAATACATCATACGTAAATAATGCACCTAATAATGAATTTGATTTTGTACATAAATGACAATAGAATTCATTAGATACATATAATCAAATCTATTTATCTATAAACTTATAAATATTCGTATATAAATCGATATCGATTAATACTTTTAAATTGCTGCCGAAACCTTTGAACTAGGGGTGTGCGAATATCGTTCGAATCGAATCGAATCGAATATTACTATTCGATTCGAAATTCGAATCGAATAATTCGAACTTACGAATTATTCGAAAAGTTCGAAGTATTCGAAATTTTTCGAATTATTCGGAATTTTTCGAATTATTCGTTATTTTTCGAATTATTCGTTATTTTTCGAATAATTCGAAAATTAACAAATAATTCGCACATTGACAAATAATTGTAGAATTTTTGAACTATTCGTCAATTTTTCAGATAATTTTAAATATTTTATAAACAAAATACTTTTTTTGAGTTGTATTTTTAAGTTAAAAAATTAAAAAATTTATACAACCAAAAATATTAGTGATCTTTGAGTATAAGATTTTTTTATTATACAATAGAGTTCACAAATCACTTTAAGCCTCGAATTATTTTAAAAAATTTACGATTCATTAAGAATATTATATAATTATTTTTGAAAAATTCGGATTATTCGAAAAGTTCAAATTATTCGGAAATTTTCGAATTCGAATTTTTCAAAAATACTTTTTTTTTAATTAATTGTATAATATTCTGAATGAATCGTAAATTTTTTATAATAATTCGAGGCTTCAAGTGATTTGTGGACTCTACTGTATAACAAAAAATCTTATACTCAAAGATCACTAATATTTTTTTTTGTATAAATTTTTTTTTTAATTTTTCAACTTAAAAATTCAACTCAAAAAAAGTATGTTGTTTATAAAATTTTTAAAATGTACAGAGTGCCGAATCCCACGTTTGATCGTTTATAAAATTTCAAAATTATCTGAAAAATTGACGAATAGTTCAAAAATTCTACAAATATTTGTCAATGTGCGAATTATTTGTAAACTTTCGAATCATTCGGAAAATAACGAATAATTCGAAAAATAACGAATAATTCGAAAAATAACGAATAATTCGAAAAATTTCGAATTATTCGAGAACTTCCGAATAATTCGAAATTCGAATTATTCGAATCGAATTTCGAATCGAATATTAATATTCGATTCGGGACGAATAATTCGTAAGTTCGAATTATTCGCACACCCCTACTTTGAACATTTTTTAAGTATTGGGGATTTAAGTTTATTTGATAGTTGACAAAATAAAAATTTAATAACATTTATATTAAAAAATTGTCATATTATGTAATATATATATATATATATATATATATATATATATATATATATATATATATATATATATATATATATATATAACTACATATAACTTTATATCAGTCATGTCTTATCAGATCCAATCATATATAAACTTATGCACGACCATACATGAATTTATATTAGCCATGTCTGATCAGATCTAATTATATATGGATTTGTATCAGTCATGTCTAATCAGATCTAATTATGTATAGACTTATATATAATTAGATCTGATCATATATAGACTTATATATGGTAGTAAATGGAGTTGACAGCCAAGTATTATCATGTCTAATTATATATAGAGTCATATATAATTAGATCTGATCATATATAGACTTATATATGGTTATATATGGAGTTATACCAGCCAAGTATGAACATATCTAATTATATATAGACTCATATATAATCAGATCTGATCAGATCTAATTATATATAGACTTATATATAATTAGATCTGATCATATATAGACTTATATATGGGCTAATAACAGCCAGGTATGATCAGATCTAATTATGCATGGGGTCATATATAATTATATATAATTATATATGACCCCATATATAATCATGCATGATTATATATAACTTCATATATGATTATATATAATCATATATGATTATATATATGAACATATATAATCATATATAATTAGACAAAAACTTTTTTCATCGGGTTTTTAACATGAAAAGTGTTTGAAGCGGAGGGGAGGGGCAAAATGGGACACCGAGGCAAAGTGGGCCACTCAAAAAAAAAATTGTAACAAAAAAATTAACTAGGCGGAAAATAAAAAAAAATAATTTTTTTGTTACAATTTTGTTTTTTCGAGAGGTTCATTTTGTCCCACATATCACATATTGATCTGAAATATAATAGAAACATTATAGAGGTTAGAACTTGACGGAAAATGAAAAAAAAAAATTTATTTTCAAGTGATCCATTTTACCCCACATATCACATATTGGCCTAAAAATATGATAAAAACATTATAGAGGTCATAACTTGAGGGAAAATAAAAAAAAAACTTTTTTACCTAATTTTTGAAGGGGGCCTTCGTGCACCAGGCCCCCCCTATTAACATTTAGTATTTTTTTACACTGAGAAAAAAATTTTCTTCTGACAACTAAATTTTAGTTATGACAACGAAATAATTTGATTGCCCGTTGCCAATGATATATTTGGTTGTTTTAACTAAATATTTTATAATCCACCAACAAAACAAATTATTAGAAACTATCAAATATTTAGTAAAGATAACTACGCGTTAAGTAGCAAGCATAAAATCAAATTGATTACCTGTAGAGCTTATAAAGTAGGCACAAGGAAATACATTAGTGAGCCTTAGAGAATGAGTTATTAATAATAATTCAATATTATTTTAGAATGATAGAATATTTATCTAACAATTAAAAAAATGCATATGTAGAAAAATAATTTATTTCCTTGACAAGTACTTTTTTTATGCATTGTGACAAAAATTGTTCAAGAAAACATTAATATCAAACATTAATGTCCCAGTGTAATACAGGATACCCTTATATTACTATCAAAAAGGGTTATCATAGCTCTGCTAATTATCAGAGGAGAACCCGTTTCATAAATGCTTCAAGTTTTGAATATAATAACTCTGACATAAGTGTCTTACCAGGGACACTACAAAAAGTTGGCGCGATCTAGTGACGAGCACCGAACTATTCCCGCCACTGCTGCCTAGCACCACAACTTTTTAAATCAATAATCATTAGGTTTTAATATATATTTATTAACATCAAACAAATATATATATTTATTCTAAATGAATATATTTTTTTGTGTCTAAGTAATATTTATTAGAGTTAACATAATGATATTTTGCTTTAATATTTGAGTTTGTTGGTACTACAAAATAATTTAGTTGTCTATCAAATAAATATTTTCTTAACTTTACCAAATGATTTCATTATCGTAGCAAAAGAAATATTAACGTCAACCAAATAGAGTCTATTAAATCATTTGTTAAAAATGACAAAATAGATTTTGTTACCATAATAAAATTAAGCTGTCTCAATTAAATATTAATTCAAAAAATTTAACAAAACCAATTTAATTGTCCGAAGAGAATTTTTTTCTCAGTGTACCCTTGTAAAATGATGGTTTCATTATAATTGAATTAATTGTTATTCTAATTATCTTTGATGGTAACTATTATAATTTCTGATGGTACCTGTTACCATCAGAAATTATAAATATAACTATTTCGGATAATAATCCTAATTAACTCGAGTTAACATCCATGATCGTAATAATTATCATCCAGATGGTAACCATTACCATCTAGATGATTTACACAATCATCTAGATGATATTCACTACTATCAGATTGATAGTAAAAATTTTACCATCACTAGATGATAACTCCAATCATTTAATTTTCTCAGTGTAGAACTTTAGAATGTAGAACATCAAAATATATTAGTTGTTTTTTTTTTTTTTTTGGTAAAATTTTGAATTGAAAAAAAGTTTTAAGTTGTAGCAGAATTAATTAAAAAATAATTATAATTATGACACACCCATTTTCCACGACATCCAAATGCATTGCCATAGACACCAATTAATAATAAGATTGATAACAATAATAAAACAATTTTTGACATTTTTGTTTTTTATTTTTAAAAAACAAAAAAATTATTAAATTTAAATATTTCTTCCCAAACTTTAAATGATATAAATTCGTACAGAATCAATGCTGATTTATAATGTTATTGTGATTTAAATTACGTCTAACTATAAGATATTATTTTAGAAAACTTTGATCTCTTGACACGTTAGGATCAAGGAATATGTAATTACCTAACAATGTAAAAGATCATAAAGATCATAAGTTCAGTATATATTATATGTCTGCATCGCTCTGACAATCTTTATTACAATTCGCTTTCTCCTTGAATAGTCTTTCCACTTCCCTTATAAATATGCATAAGTCTTTTTTAACCTCTCCTTTTAATATCTCAATGATTGTTTCATTGCTCAGCTCTCCATTTATCTCCTCTATCCACCTATTTTTGCCTTTTCTCCTTCCTCCTTAATTTTGTCTTGAATCTCTTTGCAACTCATATTTATTAGATATAATAAATTATAAGCAAATATTTTTATTTCGAAACTACTTAAGAAAAATGTTTGTAAGCTCAATATCAAATTGTTTATTTTTACGGGGTCACAGTGACAACTCAATATTTTTCACCTACAATGCGTACACAACTGAAAATTAATCAATACTTACCAATTTAATTTATTCGATTTTATTACTGACGATCATTCGAATTTCATCGCTGGTAAAATTAGGGAGAATTTATTACTGATTATATCAGCTAAATTTTATCACTGATTCCATCACTTGAATTTTATTACTAATTGCATCAGTGAAAATTAGTTGCACATACAGTCAGTCAAATTTTATCGCTAATGCAATCAGTAAAATTTTGTCACTGACCCAATCAGTGAAATTTTATGACTGATAGAATCAGTGAGATTTTATGACAGATTCAAACAATAAACTGTAATCACCCATACAATCAGTGAAAATTTATCACTGATTATTTCAGTTAAATTTTATGACTGATTCAATGAGTCTTATTTTATCACTAATTGTATCAGTGACTACTTGCGCATACAGTTAGTCAAATTTTATCGCGAAGGCAATCAGTAAAATTTTGTCACTGATCCAATCAGTGAAATTTTATCAATCATCGAATTAATGAGATCCTGATTAAAATAAAAAAAATGATTTTTCTTTGCTTTATTGAAAAAAACAACAAAATTTTTTGGACGATAACTACCTAAAATTTCCTTTATAAAATTTTACTTTTCAACTTCTGAAGTTTCCCTAGGAAACCCATACAATTTCATAACGAAGTCACATATAATAACCCAAATTCGAAAAAATTTTTTTTTTTTAATAAAAAACAAAATTAGAAGCACATCTTGAAACTAGCGCAGATTTTTGCAGAATTAGTTTAAGTTTTGTTTAAGTAAAAAAAAAATCAAAGGGGTTAGACTTCAAGCAAATGATAGTCATCTTAAAAAAACCGAAGTATTTCATAGATCCGGGCTTCTGAATTTTTTTGGAGTTTACTCCTTAAGAATCGATTTTCATATAAGGCCCCCGGTATGAAAAAAATATGAGGTGTAAAATCTACTCAACGAATGACCTCGTTACGTTTTAGGTGCACAACTTTCACTTTTGAGTGCATAGGGTATCCTACGGGGCAGCGTACGAATGTATTGTGTGTATACAATATATTCGTACCTATATATACATATACACCTATATATATATATATATATATAATGAATATACTCTTCGGCGTCTGCAAATGATAAAATATATATATAGTACACTAACGCATAAATTAAAGGAACAGTAAAATTTTATAAATTTTTTAGTAATTTTTGGAAGGCTGTAACTTTGTGAAGAATAATCGTATCAAGATTTAAAAAAAAAAAAATTTATAGCTTGAAACCTCTAGTTTCGATGCATTTTCATCGAAATTTTATAAAAAGTCTGGTTATTACGCTAAAATGAGAATTTATTTTTAACATCCTTTAGAAGTAAGTACAAAAAAATGACTTTTTTTGGTTTTTTAGTAAATCAACCGCTACTCTGCAAATATTGATGAAAAAAATATTGTTGCCAGGGACTTTTTTAGCTTAATATACCCCCAATAACCCTTTAAATTTTTAAATTGATCTATGGAGCCATTTTTTGGGGGGCGATCGTTCAAAGTTTTGCTAAACAACTAAAGGAACAAGGTTTGTTCCCTCAATTGTGTAATCATAATCAAAATGAAAAAAAATAATTTTTTTTTAATTTTCTTTCATTTTTGCATTAGTAACTCAGTGAATGTGAGGGGAAAAGAAAAAAAAACGAAAAATTTTCAAAAATCAAAAAAATTGAACCTTGTTTTTTGGGGTCGAAAATTTTTTTTTTTAACTTTTTTGGAAATTTTTCGTTTATTTTTTTCTCTTCCCCTTACATTCACTGAGTTACTAATGCAAAAATGAAAGAAAAGTAAAAAAAAATTATTTTTTCATTTTGATTATGATTACACAATTGAAGGAACAAAACTTGTTCTTTTAATTGTTTAGCAAAACTTTGATCGATCATTTCCAAGAAAGGGTTCGATAGATAAATTTGAAAATTTAAGGGGTTATTAGGGATACATTAAGCTATAAAAGTCCCTGGCAACAATATTTTTTTTATCAATATTTGCAGAGTAGCGGTTGATTTACTAAAAAACCAAAAAAAGTCATTTTTTTGTACTTACTTCTAAAAGATGTTTAAAATTTAAAAAATTGTTTTTTCCAAAAAATGATGAACGGTTCTTGTAGAGAATTTATTCACGTTTTCAACGCCGGCCTCTAATTTACTGTGCAATCATTGGTACCTAAAATATCGATGATCAAAGCCAAAAGGATCATTTTTTGTTTGAAGGCTGATATCCCTGCGACAAATTATCCTACGAAGTTAAAAAAAACCAAATTGAAGCTGAATAAATTTGCTAAATGACCTATGCATTGGTTTACTTGACAAAATTTTTCCACTGTCCGTAGGCTCTTTGGAAAAAAGAAAAAATTTAGAAATTTTTTGTCTCGCGGTATTTCTCATGTTAGCGTAATAACCAGACTTTGTAAAAAATTTGGATAAAAATGCACCGAAACTAGAGATTTTAAGCTATAAAATTTTTTTTTCAAAATCTCGATACGATTATTTTTCACAAAGTTACAGCCTTCCAATAACTACTAAAAAATTTATAAAATTTTTCTGTTCCTTTAATTTTTTGCGTTAGTGTAGTATCAATCTTTTTCTTAGATTAGTAAACCTTTTTTGTGCCTATTTAGACAGTCGATCTAAGGGAGTAAACTCCAATCGTGCGTCGGAGCTGACACACACACTTTTTTTTATTTTAAAAATAAAAAATTTTAAAGTGATTTTTTAGGACTACATTCATTTACTTCAGATATGTTAAAGTAGAAATTTATTTTGAAAAAAAATTTTTTTTTTATTACTTTAAAAACATCTTTCATCAAGGAATTATTACTTGAACCAAAAATTTAAAGTTCTTAAAATAATAATACGACATTTTTAGTTAAAGACAAGTGGTCTTGCTTGAAGAATTCAATAGTAATCGATTGAAGATAATATAGTTTCGGGTCAAGACACGAGAGATATCCATCCAAGATACAAAATCTTTAGAGCCAAGAAAATGTAAATCAAGACAAGAATTTCTTGAAGCGAGACAATTGCTTTTCCTCAGAAATAAATTCTTGGCTCAAGAAAATATTTCTTGAGTCAAAATAAAATTTCTATCAGTGTAGTGTAGCAATGTTAATATTTAAACAAAAAATTTTAATTTAAAACAAAAAATACCAATTTCTTGCAACGGCCCACACAGAAAAAAAAAAATTCTTGGTTGAAGGTAAATATTCTTAATTCAAGAAAATTTTTTTGGAGACCTAAACTTTCTCAGATAAAGTAGTAATTTTATCTGACCAAGATAAATTCACTTAGCTCAAGAAAATCTTGACTTGGTTCCCGAAAACGGTGGTCTTCAAAAATATTTTCTTGACTCAAGATAACTTTTTTTTCTGTGCAGGATTACTCGAAATTACAGAGTAATTTTTATCAAAAAATTCTTTCCGTGAGTGAACGTTTTATTCGAAAATAGATTTTTTACTAAATCAAATAGTAAATTTTATTGAATGCTTGTGTTTTGTACTTTAAAACTCATAGTAATTTTACTTATAATTTAGTAATTTATAGGATTAAGCGTTTATAATTTTTACTCATTTAAAGAGAAATTTCGATATTATCAGACCGTTTCTGGTTCGCCTCGGCGACATAGTAATTTTTATTTAAAAAATAAAAAATATTATAAGATTTTTTTTTCTGTGTACATAAATCATGAGCGTTTCAAGATTACTATTCAGATTTAGTCCCCGAGTGGATCTATCGCCACCATTTTTATGACTTAAAACACTAATGGCGTCCTCAAAAAGCTCGGAAATAATCGAACACTAGGGACAAAACGAAGGCGAATGTTTATAATGGCTTGTATCCAATCCTTAGTGATTATATAAGTGGTGGTTGCCCTTATGGGTCTGTGGGAAGAAATTGTTCCCACCACTAACCATGAGCAATTTGTTGACCAATACAAGAAATTGGTACCATGGGATACCCATTCCAAGCCCCGCTTCGACCAGAGTCTCTCTATTTCCTGAGATGGGAGGAGTGTTTGGGTACAAATGCGGTTGGATTCGTGGTGGCTGTGTGTGAGGCACCCACATGCACTGCATGCCTAATATTAATCTAATTATTATTAATAATTAACCTAATAATAATAATTAATCTATAATGGGTATGCTAATGTGAGCTTATGCTCATATTTCGCTTTTATAATATTATGGTGGAAGATAGGCGATTACGCAGCGCGAGTATGCCCAAAAAGGCGTGGTATCGGCCTCCCGTCAAACGGAGGTGGACGGTCTAACCGTTCCGTTACATTAATTAATTATTCAGATTTAGTAATTATTGTCTTATTTTTTAGTAAAATTTTGTATATTTTTTTCTGTATTTTATTTGATAAACAAGGTTATCAATTCGATAATCTATTTTATATGGAGATATATATTTACATGTCATTAAGATCAACGTTTTTATCCGCGATTATTTTTAAAAAATAATTGTTTGTCACAATTTAACTTGAGATAAAACCGTAAATTGTGTAACCGCAGAAATAGAATCGACAACAAATTGACTATAAATATCGCGATTTGTCATAGTGTATTTATCAATTCTCAGTTTTCAGCTGACTTAAGTGTACTTGCTCTCTCTGTAACTAATAAGTAAGTTTAAATTATTTTCAATTTTGTGGAAATAAATCTGACTTTTTTTTTAGTCCACTTGGCATTATCGTAATAATATTAACTCACATTTATTACTTACTTTTCCAGTTCAAGAAAAATACTAAAAATGTCGAAAATCATTTTATTGTTATCTCTTCTTGTATTACTTGGCACTTTTGCCAGTGCACAAGCTGGCTGTCACGGCCAATGGGTAAGTTATTACTTTAATCCATTAACTAATAATAGTTTCAATCCATTGTTTATAATTTTAATAAAATCCACAAAAATACTATATTTTTTTTTAATTTCATAAAAATTCTGTTTCTATCATAACTTCCCTGATTAAAAATACTCACTGAAAAGGATTGAAAAAGATGAGAATTGAATACTTTTGAATACTTTCTATACTTCAACATTTTCATCTGGACATAAAATTAATACTTTTCAATCCAAAAATAATACGAGAATTTCTAAACTTGCGAGGAATTGAAAAGATTCAAAAGAATTAATATTTTTAATCTTTCTGAATACTTCCCGATGAAAAAAGTTTTTGTCTAATCATATATAATTATGCATAATCATCTATATATGATTGGATCCAAAAATTGGCCAGGTCTAATTATATATAATCAGATCTGTTTATACATGATCATGCATGAATGAATATAGTCATTTTTAGAATCTCATTTCGAATACCTTGAAATTATTAATTAAGTAATTTAATTAGGATTTATTGTTTTCATCAATATAAATATTGATTAAATTTAAATAAAAAAAAAATTACTATTCGTTGACCACCACTTTACTACGAGGTCACCCATCCAATCAATGACTTACGCCGATGCTGCTTAACTTTGGTGATCGCTGGATTGTAGTCTGATCCTCTAGTCTGTTATGAACTTACAATAAAGGAAAGTTTATGGCATTACTTGACTCAAATAATCAAGTCAATACATCATACGTAAATAATGCACCTAATAATGAATTTGATTTTGTACATAAATGACAATAGAATTCATTAGATACATATAATCAAATCTATTTATCTATAAACTTATAAATATTCGTATATAAATCGATATCGATTAATACTTTTAAATTGCTGCCGAAACCTTTGAACATTTTTTAAGTATTGGGGATTTAAGTTTATTTGATAGTTGACAAAATAAAAATTTAATAACATTTATATTAAAAAATTGTCATATTATGTAATATATATATATATATATATATATATATATATATATATATATATATATATATAACTAAATATAACTTTATATCAGTCATGTCTGATCAGATCCAATCATATATAAACTTATGCACGACCATACATGAATTTATATTAGCCATGTCTGATCAGATCTAATTATGTATAGACTTATATATAATTAGATCTGATCATATATAGACTTATATATGGTTATATATGGAGTTATACCAGCCAAGTATGAACATATCTAATTATATATAGACTCATATATAATCAGATCTGATCAGATCTAATTATATATAGACTTATATATAATTAGATCTGATCATATATATACTTATATATGGGCTAATAACAGCCAGGTATGATCAGATCTAATTATGCATGGGGTCATATATAATTATATATAATTATATATGACCCCATATATAATCATGCATGATTATATATAACTTCATATATGATTATATATAATCATATATGATTATATATATGAACATATATAATCATATATAATTAGACAAAAACTTTTTTCATCGGGTTTTCAATACACTGAGAGAAAAATTTACTAATATTTGATAAATTTATTTATCAATATTTGATAAATTATGTATATCAAATATTCGACTGTATTTATTAAATATTATCCTGCACGTATCAAATATCGATTTTTCCATCAACTAATTATTAATAAATTGATATTAACATTTGATAGGTCACAGATCAATATTTAGTAGAAATTTATTAATATTCGATAAAATTTTATTAACTATTGATATGTGAGATTTGTATATAGTATTAATAAGTGTGGTGGCATTGTACCCTCTAACCTAACATATTGCCTTATATACGCGTTACATAACTTACATATTGTTTTTAGGCTTGTTGAAATAATTAAAAAAAAAAATAAAGTACTATGGAAAAATTATTTAAAAAATGGGACTTGCTAAATTCCACCTAACCTACATTAACCAAACAAACTGCTTATATATCACAGTAGTATATAATATAGTAGAATCGTAAACTATAGATCAGTCCGTATTTATTAATATTTGATAATCCACCGATCAATAATTGATAAACTGTTTACTAATATATAATAAACACGTTTTCTAATATTTAATAAGCTGTTTATTAATATTTAATAAGCTGTTTATTAATATTTAATAAACTGTATTAATATTTGATAATGACCGACTTGGGAACAATCTAAGTAAACTGTTTATCAAATATCGATAAATTTTATTAATATTTGATAAATTCTTTTCTCAGTGTACCAAAATAATATCACATTTCGGGTCACATGTAGGATTGAAAAGAATTCAAACTAGAGATGGGCAAAAAAATCGATTAATCGAACATCGATGTTTTTTTTCCATAATCGATTATTTTTTCTCGATGTTTTCAAATATCGATGAATCGATTATTCGATTTTTTTTTTTTTAATAATCGAAAAAAAATCGAAATAATTTTTTTGAATATTTCGAACAAAAAATGGACGTACTCTTAATTTATCTAGTCTAACTTTTTGAATGTTAGCATCGACCATCCCTAATAACCACTTTCGCTTGGAATTGAGTGTAATTTGATGTTGAAATTACCTGAAATCTGCTGCCCGAATGTGTGGACAATTTCACAGCAAAAGTTGAAAATAAAAATTTTCGGTTAATTATTCTTCAATTTAAAAGTAATTTTTCACGAAAACAAAAGTCGGTTATGTTCTTTTTTACCATTTCAGAAGGTAAGTAAATTTATTCATAAAATTGTTTGCAATTTGTGGGTAAAAATATACTTAACAATTTTACAAATCAAATTAACGATAAATTGACATAAATCTTGCCTGAAAATTAAAAACAACTTTTCTCCAGTCAACTTTTGAAGTGAATTTGCATTCTAATTCGAGTAGTAAATTTACGCCCTAGCAGTTTTGGTGCCACCGTGGGAACTCGGAAAAAACTCGACAAAAAATCTGTGTTTCGACGGAGTTTTGACAGTGTTTTCGCGGTAGAAACGTGGCGTTTCGTGTGCAATTACGATAGGGAGTTTTTACGGAGTTTTGTCCGTGTTTTTGAAGAGTTTTGCCAGTTTTCTCTTGGAGTTTTGTTGGTGTTTTCTTGGAGTTTCGTCGGTGTTATCGCGAAGTTTTCTTAGTGTTTTATCGGAGTTCTTTGGGTGTTTCCTTGCAGTTTAGTCGGAGTTTCTACAGATTCTAGCGCTTTTAGCGCCACTGTAAAAATTCGGAAAAAACTCGAGCGAAACTGGCTATGACGTGGAAGTTTCGACGGTGCTTTCATGGCAGTAACGCGGTATTTTTGTATACAGTTACGACACGGAGTTTTTGCGGAGTTTAGTTGGTGTATTTACTGACTTTCGTTGGTTTTCTCTCAGAGTTTTATAGGTGTTCTCTTGGGGTTTCGTCGGTATTATCACGCAGTTTTCTTGGTGTTTTGTGGGAGTTTTTAATGTGTTTCTTTGCAGTTTAGTTAGAGTTTTTAAGGATTCTCGCGCTTTTAGGGCCACCGTAAGAATTCGGAAAAAACTCGATTAAAACTAGGTACACCAAGGGAGTTTTGACGGCATTTTTATGGTAGACACGCAGTATTTTTGTGTACAGTAACAACACGGAGGTTTGTCGGTGTTCTTGCTGAATTTCGTGGGTGTTCTTTTGGAGTTTCATCGGTGTTTTCGCGGAGTAGAGTTTGGGCTTACTCGGAATTTCTATGGTAGTTTCTCATGGTTTTTGCGGAGTATATTGAGGTTTTTTCGTCGTTTTGGTAGTGGTAACTTAGAGTTTGTGAGGCATACTCATGGCATTTTGAAACAAAAAACTTGAACATTTACACCATCGGTGGTGTGAACGTTCTAATTTACACAGTCTAAAAGTTAGCACTGTGCGTTGAGTGACTTTTACACCGGCAGTGTTGAAAATTTTAACACCAAATCATTCACACCACACCGTAGACTTCAAATTTTTTACATTGTTTAGATGTCATTAACAATTTAAAGTTTTAGGTTATACGTTAGAATATTAAAATGATAATTATGATTAGAAAATCAAACTAATACGTAGATGAATTTACTAAATTAACATAAATATATAGTAGAGATTAATATAAATAAATTCAATAAATCAATTTCATTCAATTTAAAAAATTCATACAAATTTATTTAATAAATTAATATAATCAAATTACAAGTTTAAATTCAATTAATTACTTTTATTATAAAATTAACAATGGTTAAAAATTAATTTTTAATAAAAGTAATGAAATACTTTAAACCATTTGAATAGTTTAAAATTTTAATGACAGTTACGATTCATTTATAGCTACAATTTAATATTATCACTTATTAATTATCATCATTAATTAATTCACATTAT
Source organism: Microplitis manilae (assembly GCA_030273425.1). Lineage (NCBI taxonomy): Eukaryota > Metazoa > Arthropoda > Insecta > Hymenoptera > Braconidae > Microplitis > Microplitis manilae. The sequence continues at coordinate 9,267,001 of CP092722.1, forward strand.
AAAATAAATAATTTTTAATAAATATTTGTTCTGATCGCCCACAATCGAATTCCCACGATAGTATCAAGTTTTTTATACCTTTGGAAATATTAATTTTCACAGAATTGTTATTTATCGTATTACTTGTTAATCACGATAATAAACTATTTATTACACTAATTTAGCATAGTAATAAATTATATATAAACAAATTCATATAAAATTATTCGTATTATATAGTTCTCATTATGTTTAATTACACAACACTTTACTTAGCAAATTTTTATTATGAATTTGAGGTTATTTAGTACATTATGTAAATGTACCTTGACAACGACAGTACATACCCGACTAAAAATTACCCCCAAGCATACATTGGGACCCCATTGGGTACTGATGGGGCAAGCCCGATAAGGTTATCCCTATTGGGATTTGATTGGGAACATATAGGGTAAGCCCAACATTAAAATAATAAATTGCAATTGGGTTTACCCAATTGGGATAGGATTGGAAACATGTTGGGTTAACCCAATGCTAAAATTAATGACTCGGCAATGGGTTTGCTCGATTGGAATATTTTTGGGAACTTGTTGGGGCGACCCAACGTCAAAATTAATAATTTGCTGTTGGGCTTACCCGATTGGGAAATAATTGGGAACCTGTTGGGAAAACCCAATGCTAAAATTAATGATTCGACAATGGGTTTGCCAGATTGGGAAATAATTGGGAACTTGTTAGGATGACCCAACGTCAAAATTAATAACTAGCTGTTGGTCTTACCCAATTGGGGAATAATTGGGATCACGTTAGGAAAACTAAACATGAAATTTATAAAAAAAAAAAATTTTTACTTCTAAAAATTAAAAATAATTTTTAAATGCAAAATATTTACGTTTTATTCTGTATTTTAACATGAAAACGAAAAAAAAAAAAAAACTGATTAAACTTTAATAATATAGAAAAAAAACTTAACGATAGTAAAACGTATTTTTAATCACTTGCAGATTATAAATTTAATTATAAACTTAAAAAAAAAACTAAAACTTTAAGGGAAAAATAATCCATGTGAAATATCTACTAACTTTCTTATGCTCATATATTATTATATGTAAAGATAAAAATCGAATAGTTGTGTATGTTAACACCAATGATGCACGTGGCGACAAAATCTTGTGACTATAATACGAGCGTAGACAAGTTCAGACAGGTCCGCGCATAAAACAAATAACTAGTGGACAAAAACCCATATACACGTGACTCTTGCATTGGAAAACGTTCTAAGTAACTCATCAAGGCGTAATTTTTTGATATCTTTATAGTTACAATACCGTGCAATATAATTGATAGAATTAATAATAAAGAAAGTGCTAGTGCAGTGCAATATAATTAATCAAAATAATATTAAAGTGCTAGTATAGTGAATATAGGTTATAAAAATTGTGTCTCGTGCAAAGTGAGAATTTGTGAAATAATTAATTTTTTTTGTGAGCTAACACTATTGTAAATTAACAGTCATAACGAAAATTGAATAAATAAAAAAAAAATTGTACTAGAATGAGAGGATTTAAATAAAATTTATTTAACCAAATTTTTCTTATGTTGGGATTTTAGTGGGATTTTATTGGGTTGGCCTAAAGTTTCTGTAGGGTGAACCCAATTGAAACCCTATAGAGTGTGCCTAATTAGGAAACAGTTGGGTATACCCAATTGGGACCCAATAGGGATGACCCGATTGGGATCATCTTGGGCTATGCGTTACAACCCAACGTTGGGTTCCCAATTGGGAACCCAATTGGATTCCAATAGGTCTTACAATTTTTTTTCTAGTCGGGTAGGTGTAAGCAATGTTCTATCAGGGTATCACTTCTAAGTCATCGATTATTCTTTAATCAAATAAATTATTTAATATAAACCAATGTGATGAAAATTTAATTAAAAAATAGATTTACTCATAATTACAGAGATATGCATTCTATAATTAATACTTTATCCCTATGTTAAATAAATTTTTCAATTAAAAAACAAAATATCGTTTACTTTGAAAGAACGTTTTTCATAATCAAATTCTACTATACACTACATGATATACTTAATACCATTGGATAACCGCGAATCTATCAAAAAAATTCCAAGAATATATCGACAGTACACTCTCAAAACTCCGCAAAAACTCCATCAAAACTCCGTGTCAAAGCCGTTAAAACTCCGATGATACACCGACAAAACTTCGCAAAAATCCTAACAAAACTCCAGAGAAACACCGACAAAATTTCACGAAAACACCGGCAAAACAGCGACGAAAGTCCAAAAAAAATACAGTGGAAACTCCGGGCGAACACCAGCCAAACTCGACGAAAACACGAGAGAAACCTTGTCTCGTAACTGCACAAGAAACGCCGCCCTTATACCATCAAAACACCGTCGTAACTCAGTCGATACACTGTGGAAGCACTGTAAGGGAGTTAACACCGTCGAAACGCCGTGTTTGCACCACGTTTCTACGGTATCGTCAAAACCGCTAGGGCGTCAAATGCAATAGCTCATTTAAATAAATTAATTTTTTTAAATGCAACTTCTGAAGAAGATTGAGGCTTTAACAAATAATTAAAGTTGAAAATATTTTTATTTTACTATGTCTAAGCATTCACTTTTATTTATATATTTATTTATTTAATAATTACCCACAATAAAATTTAATTTTAAAAATTTAATTTTAATTTTGGCGGTTCTTTTTTCATCACGTAATAAAAAAAAAAAAACATCGATTTTTTTCGATTATTTTCGTCAATAATCGATTATGTAAACATCGATTATTTTATTCAACATCGCCCATCTCTAATTCAAACCCTAGTAGAAATAAACTAGAGTTTACTCGATTTCAGACCAGTAACTGGCCAGTAATCCCGGCTAAAAACTAGAAATCCCGCCACCTACAACTAAGGCGTACACATTAGTCACACTAATATATTTTCTGTACTAGTGTGTATGTGTGTATTTATTTTTTTTTGTTTAACCTCTATTTTTTAACGTGTGTGTTAATATGTAAATAATTTTATGATCAATAATTAATAATATACACATTCAAAAATGGAATCAATGAAAAAAATGAATACAATAAGTAAATTGCGACTATGGGCAATAGAAACAAATATTGTAAATTGTCCTTCAGACGAATTATTAAAAACTGGGAAGAAGGAAGTCGAATAAAGGAATAATTAAAGAGAAAAATTTTTATACATTATTAATAATAAAATTTTAATTACAGTTAATTTTTGAAAGTACGATTTAATGATCACATTTATTTTTAAAATATAATGATGTTGCCGGCTTTATAGTTTAACATTCATAAATTAAACTTGGATTATTTAAGTCATTGAAAGGCTCAAGAAATAAATTTTATAATAATTTTGTTTGTCAATCATTATTTTTTATTATAAGTTATAATTTATTTATTTAAATTAATTAATTTTTGATGTCTGTCAATACGGGTCAATATTTATTTACTGATCTATATATATCTATGCTTCAGGTTAGATTAATCTGTCGCATATAAATTTTTGGAGTAATTTGGAGAAAGATACATTAATTTGAATTAATTTTTAATTTGTCTGGGTATTTTTTAGAAAATCGTTTTATTTTTCCGAGGAACTGATAATTTTAATAACCTCAAAACCTAAAATTTTAAAGTGACAGTTTTTTCAAAGCCGCAATGTTTCCCTTGGATCTCTAGTAACCCTGATTAAAAACTCCGATTGAATCTGATTGAAAACGTTCAATCAGATTTAATCAGAAATTTCTGATTGACTTTCAATCAGTTCCAATCAGATTTAATCAGAATTTCTTATTGACTTTCAATCAGTTTCAATCAGATTTAATCAGAATTTATTATTGACTTTCAATCAGTTTCAATCAGATTTAATCGGATATTTTCGGAAGGTTTCGATTGTAAATTAATAAAAAATTACCGATTCTCGGGACAAAATAATTGTATATATTATTAAACGGTAGAAAATCAAAAAATCGAATGTTTCAAAATCTACGTTGAATCTATATTAACAATTAGATTGCATGTCATGAAGTAATATAGAATATACTATATTACCACCAAAAATTGTACTTGTCACTCTGTCAAAGAACAGAGGAGTGCTCTTGTTAGAATTGCTTCCAAGTCTGGAATATAATACGTCTGAACGAAGTTTCTTACCAGGGACACTACACAAGTGGTAGGCGCTATCTAGTGGCGAGAACCGAATTACTCCTACTGCTATTGCTTAGGACTGATGAATTTTCTCTCCTCCATATATATCTTTTCTCTTAAGAAATTTTTCTCTTGGTTCAAGCAACTTTTTTTTCTATTAGTTGCATACGAAAATCCTTGCGTTAAACACCCCCATGAAAAAATTTATTTAAAAAATATAAGTTTAAATACAAAAAATATATTTTAGAATTTATAAAAAATAAATCAGAAAACTATTTTTTTAAGAACTTGATATTGAAATGAAAATAACTAGAAAAAAAAGCAAAACTTTGGAAAACTTCATTCATTATAATTTTTGAGAAATGAAATTACCCACAAAAAAGTTTCTATAAGATCTTCTGATAAAACTGATAGTTTCGCTGGAAAATTAAAAAGATCTCAAAATTTACTATAAATGTGACTTTAAGCTCAAATAACTTTTGAACAGTTAGATTTATCAAAAAATGATGAGACTTTTGTTGTAGAGCATTCAATTTCCTACAAAAATATCTATCGTGCATCATAATTCGTTGATTAGATTATAAGTTAGAAAATTCTAAAATATAAAAAGTTTTTTTCCCGTGTTATTTAAGTACTCTGTAAATATGAATAAAAACGGCTGGACGCAAACCGTAGTATTATTATTAAGAGCTTGAATTGGTACAGAAATTTTGGTTTTTAGGTATACTTTCAATTTTTGGATACTAAAAAAAAAATTTTTTTTTTTAACCAACCTAATGTATATATAATTTTTTATTAATGCTTTTTTTTATTATTGTGATAGTTTTAATTCAATCAATACAGTTCTTCAAAAAAAGTTTATACATAATCCTGAAAAATGCTTGTTTTCACTTTTTATGAAATTTATTAAATTGGAAAGACCAATAGAATTCTATACTTTGATACTTAAAAAATTGCTGAATTCATGACAAATGAAATTCATATCTGCCCAAATTTGAATAATTATTAATATTATCTGAATTGTTATTTTCCGATTGAAACGGATTAAAACTGATTGAAAATTTTCTGTCGGATTTAATTGGATTCAATCGGAAAATAATCGATAAATGAATTATTATTTTCTAATTGAATCCGTTTTGTTTGAAACGAAAATTTTTTTTTCTAGCCAACACAAGATAATTTTGCCGTTTATATTGAGAAAAATTCCCTGAAAATTTTAGCTCTTAAATTTAATTTAAAGTACTTTTTCTCGACTATCAAATTTTTCCATTTAAAAAGTATGTAAATTGAATAACTTTTTTGTTTAAATTGCTATAACTTAACAGTAGAACATTCTAAAGTAAAAAAGATTTATACTATATTAAACTTACCATTTTTAAACTGTCCAATGTTAAACTACTTTTATCTCATAGATAATATCCCGAGTCAAAAAACAAATTCTAGTTTGGACCTCAAAAAATTCAATTCCTTTGATCTTTTATCTACCGGTCGGAAAATAATACAATATTGGCACTCTAAATCTATGAAGTCTAAATGCAAACTCTTCATCGGTTTTGATTTCTAACGGAGCTCTCAAAATCCTCAAAAAAAAAATTACCGTTTTCTGGACTTGGAAAATTTTCGAGTTAAAAAAAAATCTGAGTACTTAGAAAAATTTATGTGTAAAAATAAAATAAATTGATTAATTTATTATTATTATTCGCTTTTATATATTCCTGGACAAACTTTTAGTAGGTCTCAAAAAAATTTTTTTTTTAATTTCCGAAATAATATAGAATACAAAATCAAACATTTTGTCCTCAATAAATTTTTGTATTTTAATTCAAGAAATGTATAGGGGAGCCTGGGGCACGAAGGCCCCCCTGGGGCACAAAGGCCCCCCTCAAAAATTAGGTAAAAATTTTTTTTTATTTTCCGTCAAGTTATGACCTCTATAATGATTTAATCATATTGTAGGCCGATATGTGATATGTGGGGTAAAATGGACCACTCAAAAAAATTATTTTTTTCAATTTTTCCGTCAAGTTATGACCTTTATACTAATTTTGTTACATTTTAGATCAATACGTGATGTGCAGAGCAAAATGGAACACTCGAAAAAAAATTGTAACGAAATTATTATTTTTTTTTTTTATTTTTCGTCAAGTTAATTTTTTCGTTACTATTTCTTTGATTTGAGTGGTCCATTTTACCCCACATATCACATAATGGCCTAAAATATGATAAAAACATTATAAAGGTCATAACTTGACGGGAAATAAAAAAAACTTTTGTTGTTATAATTTTTGGGGAAGGGGGCATTTGTGCCCCAGGCTCCCCTACTAAATTTTCTTTCAGTTAACTATTTTCTCATAGTAACCATTAAATTTTTTTTGAATGGAGATAAATAAAAATAAATATTCATTTTCATTCATTATACTTTATAGAGGTTCCGGTAATTTTTCTGCAAATTGGTAATTAATTATTTATTTTTGGGTCAACTTTTTTGAGATTCTCCGTCCAAAGTATTTATTTTTAACGAAAAAAAGTGAGGGAATCTGCGTAGGTTACGTCATTTGAGAAATTGAGGCCTAAATCTGGAGCACTAAATTTTTATATATTATGAGAAATTTGAGGTTTCCACAGCGACGCTAGCGAGGTGCTAGCCAGTGCCTCGTTTCATTTTTACTAGAAACTTTAGCAATATATCTAGCTAATCAGGAAGATAGTTTAAAATCAATTAGAATATTCTACACGGAGAAATATGTTGGCTCGAGACCTAGCCATTTTTATTGTGCTGCTCTTAAAACAGGAAGTGAAGTATCCAAAAAATTATTTTACCTATACGAAAAATTGTTACACCGCATCAGAATTATTATAACGTATGAAAGTAATTGTTATTAAAGTTTATCGATAAGTCTCTCGCGCGTAGTAAGTATTGTGATACAGCATAATAAATTTTCGTATGAGTATAATAATTTTTTTTATGCTTCATTTCCTGTCTCAAGATTGTTGACAGCATAATAAAAATTGCTAGGTTTCGAGCCAAAATTTTTCTCTGCGCGACCGGACAGACATACATGAGAGCGAGTTAATAAAAACATGATAAGTAATCTTAAAAATAAAATATTATTCACTCATTGTATTCGATTAAAACTGATAGAGAAAAATTCGATCAATTTCAATCAGATTCAATCAGAAAATAATAATTTTAAAAAAATTATTTTCCGATGGAATCTGATTGAAACTGATAGAGAAAAATCCAATCAGTTTCAATCAGATTCAATCAGAAAATAATAATTTTTAAAAAATTATTTTCCGATTGAATCCGATAGAAACTGATAGAGAAAAATCCAATCAGTTTCATTCAGATTCAATCGGAAAATAATCGAAAACTAAAATTTTTTTTCTGATTGAATCTGATTGAAACTGATAGAGAATAATCCAATCAGTTTCAATCAGAAAATACTAAATATTTTTTCTGATAGAATCTGATTGAAACTGATAGAAAGTCAATCAGAACCCTCGAACGCTCCCGAACATTTCTGATTGGAAATTTGTTTCTGATTGAAACTGATAGAATTCTGATTGAGTTTCAATCAGATTCAATCAGATTCAATCGGAGTTTTTAATCAGGGAAAACTGGCCAGTTACTTGACACAAACTCGATATCCCACTGCCCAGTTTCTGGTTTAAGTCTAGGAAAACTGGCCAGTTACTAGACAATAACTCGATTTCATTTCTACTAGGGAATGAATTGAAATTTTTTAATCTCTTTGTATCCTTCTCAATACCAAAATAATTCCATATTGGAAGGTATTGAAATGATGAAAGATTGAATTCTTTTCAATATTTTTGAATAACATTTTAAGAATTACAAAGTATTCATATGATCAAAATTTTAATTTCATTCAATACTCTCCAAAACTTACGTATGGATTGAAAAGAATTTAAATAATTTTCAAACTTTTTCAATGAGTATTTTTAATCAGGGTATTGAAGTTTTGAATTTACAGGCTCACGGCATGGGACTTTTTTCTACAAAATTAAATTTTATAAAAAAAAAAGTCCACATCCGCGAGCTCATAGATTCAAAATTTAATATTGTATAGCCAAAAAACTAAGACCGCAAAAAAAATTTTAGTTTTCGATTTCTTTTTTGTTTTTTATTTTCGATTAATAAATTAATTGCACTTAACACATGGAGAAAAAAATATAGTAAATTTTATTAAAAAATATGAGAATAATTACTAAATTTAGATAGTAATCCTGAAATACTCATGATTTATATGAAAAATTAATAAACAGATAAGCATATTTTACAAGTCGTACAGTAATTTCGCCTATACTGGCTATGGATGATCTCCTATATTTCATATTTATTTTTAATTATACATAGAAAGAAAATTCTAGCAAAATTTACGATTTTAATATCGTAATCGTGGGATAAACTTTCATTAACGTCAATTTTAAAATTTCTTATTTCAATTTACTAGTAAATTTTTTTTACAGCTGTACATATTTACTGTATGGGTTCTATTTTGTTACTATTCAACATCGTAATTTTAACAAAGCCTTTCAGGATTAAAAATAACTTCAAAAATTATAATTTTTTAATTTTAATTGATTTCTAGTGTATAGTCGCAATTACGACCTTGTACACTTTTTGCCTTTATATCGCAAACTGCTTACTTCTCCTCTGCCTTCCGTTGTGCGGCTGTGGCCCGACTTGTGCTTATACTGTACTGCATCATTACGGTGATGCCCTGCAACCTCCCTTGTGCAATGGAGGTGCAGTGGCTAGGGAAACCACAGAGAAAACCTAGCCAGTACAGTTCGGTTTGGGTGAAGCTCCAGTGATCGATAAAATTCCCATTTTACCGATCACTGGATCTTCATCCCGCGCCTAGCGATCAGAGACCTTCGTTCGAACCCGACGCGTGGCTAAACGGTCACCCAGCCAAGTAGCGACCATGCTCGATGCTACTTAACTTCGGTGATCGCCCGAGCCACACGCGTGCCGAACGGCTGCCTCAGCCGCTTCTTCAAAAATTATAATTTAATTTCGTAAAAAAAAGAAATAAATATTACAATTCAAAAACTATATTTATTTCTATATTTATCTTTCTATGTACTTATGAATAAAATAAATATTACAGTGCTGCCTCTGTTACAATACGATGTAAACTCAAAAATCGGATAAAGTGTAAACCCTCAGTGGCTGAGTGATCCAAGGCGTCCGACACTCCGAACTCGAAAGAACTTGGGTTCGAACCCAACATCCGGACGATTATTGTTATATTCTTTTCTTTAAAGTTTCTCTTTAAATTTCACGATATTCACATCGTAATTTATACTAGAGAGTTTAAGACTTGGTATTATTTGTCTGAAGTATTATTGTTGGTTGAAAAACCTGAGAAACGCGGCGATGTGCCACTGACGCGAGTAAACTTGGACGTTGAGTTTGTTCGGGTTTTCGGCGCAGTGTTGCCAGTTACCACCAGTGGCTCATTTTCAGCTCATTTAATTCATCTCTTTTATTTATATTTTTATTTAATACAAAATTTTTATTTTAATAAAAAAATTCTAAAAATAATTACAATTATCTACTCATATAAGCTTGTGTGATTTGAATTTTAAAAAGTCATAGTTATGATACTTGGCAACACCGCAATATTAAATACATTGCGGTAGAACGCCGCGGCGCTATGAACGAAGGGTGTTGAGATCGCGCGATGGACAGAGGGTTAAAAAAGTTTGTATGGCCCCACGTGCTCCATGAATAACCATATAATAACCAGCTAATTTACCTATAGTTAACTTCTTTACGAGTTAAGCCGGTTTAGAAGGACAGCCCTAATATTTTCAAAAAAATTAGAAATAAAAAATTTTGCAAACAAATAAAAAATGTTTTTAACAATTCTGAAACAACACGGAAAAAAGAGCAGTTGAAAAATTACAGTTTCGTATAGTATTAATTAGTACTATAGCGCTCCGAGTCTGAAACTGTAGAAATTACATTTTTTATCAGTAAATTTTACAGAAATAACAAATATTACAGTTTCAAACTCGATATTGTCTATTTAAACTGTAAAATTTGCTGCTTAAAATTGTATTAATTTTATTGCTACAACAAATTTCTAAACCCTGATTAAAAAAAAGTATTAAAAAGTATTTGACAGGATTCAAAAGGATTAAAATTTTAATACTTTCAAATCCTGCTAAATACTGGAAATCCTAAAATTTCAATCTTTTTAATGCTGTCAAATACTTTTTTTTAATCAGGGAAATTACAGTTTGAACTTTAATGTTTACAGATTTTTACCCGGAAAGCCTGATTTACAGTAGAAACTGTAATTTTTCAACTGCTCTTTTTTGCGTGAAATTACTAAAACTAAACTTATTTTTTTTTTTTTTCAGTGTCATCCTTCGCAAGGTTATGGTTGCTGTGACTCCTATGGATGTACTTCATACTTCACCCAAGGTACCTGTATGTCTAATGACGCACTTAATGAAGGCAAACGTTAATGATTAGAAAATACTGAAGCAGATTTATAACGACAAAATGTCACTATAAAAATTTTGTAGTATATGTATATGAGTATCTAAATTTGTGAGTTTTCTTTGCACATTTGATTTGTTGATTAAACATTTTTGTGAAAATTATCTTTATGACTCATTAATCTGCATGCGCATTATACTAATTGTGCAATTTTTATTTGTCTCTGTATTTTTGTTTGTCTCACTGTCTATTTCACTGTATAATCGTTGTTATATGATAGTTGTTAAGATTTTTGAATTGCGATATATGTTATATCAAAATTTAATTAGTTTTTGACTATTTCGCATCCAGGCCGATATTAGACTTGTTTTAAATTTATATTTGGCCTATTTTTAATTGCTCTTGAATTAAAAACATACGTTTTGCTTATAATTATTGATAAAATTGGAAATATGTCTATTTCCCGATATACTATATTAAGTAAGGTACCGGCGGGTAATATTATCACGAGTCGAATTTTTTCCTCATTTGCCTGAAGCACTATAAGGTCCTAGTCAGGTTAATACACTTAACGCAAAAAATTAAAGGAACAGAAAAATTTTGTAAATTTTTCAATGATTTTTGGAAGGCTGTAACTTTGTAAAAAATAATCGTATCGAGTATTTAAAAAAAGCATTTTATAGCTTGAGATCCCTAGTTTTGGCGCATTTTTATCAAAATTTTCTTAGAAGCTCAGGTTATTGCGCAAACATGAGAAATACCGCGAGACAAAAAAATTTAGAAAAATTTTTTTTTTTCCAAAGAGGCCACGGACCGCGGCAAAATTCTTTCAACTAAGCCAATGCAGAGGCCATTTAGCAAATTTATTCTGCTTCAATTTGGCTTTTTGTTTAACCTCGTAGGACAATTTGTCGCAGAGATATCAGCCTTCAAACAAAAAATGATCCTTTCGGATTTGATCATCGATTTTCCAGGTATCAATGATCGCAGAGTAAATTTGAGAGCGGCGTTAAAAACTTGAATAAATGATCTACAAGACCCATTCATCATTTTTTGAAAAAAAAAAAAATTTTTTTTTATTTTTAACATCCTTTAGAAGTAAGTACAGAAAAATGACTTTTTTTGGTATTTTAGTAAACCAACCGCTACTCTGCAAATATCGACAAAAAAAATAATGTTGCCAGGTACTTTTTTAGCTGAATGTACCCCCAATAACCCTGTAAATTTTTAAATTGATCTATCGAGCCGTTTTTTGGGGGTGATCGATCAAGGTTTTGCTAAACAATTAGAGGAACAAATTTTGTTCCTTTAATTGTGTAATCATAATCAAAATGAAAAAATAATTTTTTTTTTTTACTTTTTTTTTATTTTTGCATTGGTAACTCAGTAAAAGCGAGGGAAAAAGAAAAATTTCCAAAAATTAAAAAAAAAAATTTTTCGACCTCGAAAAACAAGTTTCAATTTTTTTAATTTCTTTGATTTTTTTTGAGATTTTTTGAAATTTTTCTTTTTTTTTTTGATAATAAAAAAGTGTTGAAACTATGAAAAGGCACAAATTCAAGTAAAAACCTTTCTCACGATACCAACCCGATAAAAAAAGATTTTGTATAATTATATATAATTATATATGAGTCCATATATAATCAGATCTGAAAATTGGCCACATCTGATCATATATAATCATATATGATTAGATATAATCATGCATGAACGAATATAGTCATTTTTAAAAGCTCATTGAAAATATCTGAAAATAATTAATTAAGTAATTAAATTAGGATTTATCGTCTTCATTAATATAAATGTTGGTTAAATTTAAATTGAAAAAAGAAAAAAAAAGTACTATAGATTAACTATTTTTGTACTAAGGAGTCACCCATCCAATTAATGATCCATACCGATGCTACTTAACTTTGGTAATCGCTGGATGATAGTCTGATCCTCTAGTCTGTTATGAACTTACAACAAAGATATGTTTATGGTATAACTTAACTCAAATAATCAAATTGATACATCCTATTTAAATAATGCACCTAATGATGAATTTAGTTTTGTACATAAATTTCGATAGAATCCATCAGATAGATATAATCAAATCTTTTTATCTATAAACTTATAAATATCCATATATAAATCGATATCGATTTATACTTTTGAATTGCTGCCGAAACCTTTGAATATTTTTCAAATAATGGGGATTTAAGTTTGATTGATAGTTGACAAAATAAAAATTTACTAACATTAATATTAAAATTGTCACATTATGTTACATATATATATATATATACACATATATATACACACATATATATATATACACACATATATACCCATGTAGGGGAAGGGGGTGCAAAAGGCGTAGGGTAGGCAAATCGGGGTACTCCCAAAATTTCATAAGAGAAAATTTTATTTTTTAATTATTCCAAAAGCACTTTTGTAAACATAATTAAGTAATATTTTAAATATTTTTGGTAAACTTTTTCAAAAATCGACTTTCAGTCAAAAAATGTCGATGGCTTTTGATTTATGATAAAAACCAGTAAAAAGTTTTTTTTCTGCTTTTGCATCCAGTAATCGTGTAAGATGTAATATTTCATTATAAAAATTGCTCACAAAAAAACTTTAATTTGATCAATTTTGTTTAACATGCAGAAATTTTTTTTTGCGCCTTTTTTAGGGGATACCCTATTTTGCCCGCCAAAGTGAAAATTTTTTGTTTCAACGGCAACTGAAATTTTTGTTTATTTACTTCGCATATCATTGAAAACAAAAAGATTTAGCGTATTTAAATACTTGGAACCATAGTATTTTCTTAAGTACCCCGCTTTGCCCCTCCCCCCTACCCATACGTAATTAAATATTTATAGATTTCATATCATTGAAGCCTGATCAGATCCAATTATATATAGACTTATATATAATTAGACCTAATCATATATAGGCTTATATATGATTATACCTTGCTTTCATTAGTTAGATCTGATCAGATCTAATTATCCATAGACTTATATATAATTAGACATGATCATATATAGGCTTATACATGATTATACCTAGCTTTCATCCGTTAGATCTAATCAGATCTAATCATATATAGACTTATATATAATTAGACCTGATCAGATCTAATTATACATAGACCTATATATAATTAGACATGATCATATATAGGCTTATATATGATTATACCTAGCCTTCATCAGCCAGGTCTGATCAGATGTAATTATATATAGGTTCATATATGATTATATATAATTCCATGTATGACCATGTATAATCATATATAATTCCATATATGATTATATATAATTATATATGATCTTATATATAATCATATATACTCATATATACTTATATATAATCAGATAAAATCTTTTTTTATCGGGAAATTTAATAACATTAACCAATTCTATCTTAAAGATGTGCCGGGAACAAAATTTTCCTCATTCTCTTAATAATATAGATAGTTACAAATCGAATGTTAAAATATACATTTCATTTAGATAAAATTAACATTTAAAACTACAAAAAAAAAAAAGTAAACACTACAAAAATTAAATTATAAAGTTTAACAGCCAAAACTTAAACATGAATCAAGATAAATATTGTATGTTAAATTGGCATACGAAAGTGTTGAAAATTCAATACTCAGAATTTTAACATACGCTTTTTTTACAGCGTTATGCACGCAAAAAAAATGATTTATAAAAATTAGTAATTGATAACTAGAAATTTATAATGTGGTCACAATTTAATATCATTTCAAACAGTAATTTCGTGGCTTTATTGAATATATTATAATAATCTTTATTTAAATATTTAAATTTAAAGTATATATGTAAATAAATCACGTTACAAGTAATAGAAATTACTGTTCGGTAGATAAAAAAATGAAATTATAATAATTTAACGTTTCATATATAATATAATGTATATAATTATTACTTTCTTCAAATTGTCAAAAAGTATATTTCAAGCGCATCAGTTTTTATAGTTTGAAACAATGAAATTTTACTTGTGTTTGTAAGCTTTTAATGTATGTGAAAGAATTAACCTAAAGTATTACTGATGCGCGACAATATTTATATAACGAGATGACGTATTTTATCATTTCAAACAACAAAATTTAAAGACCAAGAGCGACTATTTTTTTTTTTATATCAATATATTTTAGAGAATCATTCTTATACTTTTTCGCTTTCAATATTATATTATTTATGAACTACCTTCTTTGATGCGGGTATATTGTTCAAACAATAAAAATGAATTTAAAATCCGAATAAAATTTATCATTTATTTTTTTGCGTGTGGATTTTTTGCCTTCTAGTTTTTTTCTGAATTAATATTATGACTATTTTTTAAATATTTATTAATTTATTAATTTTATTATTTTTATTAATTTTTTTTTATAGATTGTAGCTAGACTTAAAATTTCATGTAATGTAAGATTGCAAAGTACGTTAGTTACCCGGGAAAAAATCATCAGACGTGATCATGCATGATCATGCATGATCTTGCATGAATATTCGCCAGCTATCAGCATGCGTGATCATGCTTGGTCAGGCATGATTATACTCTCTCATACATGATCACGCATGCTGATAGCTGGCGAATATTCATGCAAGATCATGCTTGAGCAAGCATAATCATGTTTGACCAAGCATGGTCAGGCCTGCTCAAACACAATCCCTACCATTATTTAAAAAAAAGTTTAAATAACGATAATTCAACTTTAAATTAACTTATTTTGCTAGTATTGTCGTATAGTTAATGTTTACTAGCTGAAAAGTAATATTGAAATTTTACCCGTGACGGGTCTCGAACCCACGACCGTTGTGTTATGAAGCACGTCCGCTGTCCACTAGGCTGCCCTGTCTCGTTCAGTTTACAAAGATTTTTAACACCTTTTGAAAACTCAGGGTTATAAAAAATAAAATATTATTGGAATTCAATTCAGATTTGTTCGTTAGATTTTTTTTTAATAATGAATGAAAAGAATTCTGGTTATAAATTACAAGCAAATCTAACACTTGAATTAATCTTCATTATTAATTGAAAAAAGAAAAAATGTAATTGTATTGATTATTATTATCAATTTCGCAAAACTTTATTGATTCAATTCTTCAATTAATTAAAAAAAATGTAATTAAATCTATTTTTATTATTTTTTGGAAAAAAAAATTAATTTTAATAATTAACTAAATCAATAATATTAGTATTCTGGCGATTCATATCCATTTCAATAATATTTATAAATTATAATCACAGTTATAAGGATATATTATTTATTCCCGATGAAAAAAGTTTTTGTCTAATTATATATGATTATATATGTTCATATATATAATCATATATGATTATATATAATCATATATGAAGTTATATATAATCATGCATGATTATATATGGGGTCATATATAATTATATATAATTATATATGACCCCATGCATAATTAGATCTGATCATACCTGGCTGTTATTAGCCCATATATAAGTCTATATATGATCAGATCTAATTATATATAAGTCTATATATATAATTAGATCTGATCAGATCTGATTATATATGAGTCTATATATAATTAGATATGTTCATACTTGGCTGGTATAACTCCATATATAACCATATATAAGTCTATATATGATCAGATCTAATTATATATGACTCTATATATAATTAGACATGATAATACTTGGCTGTCAACTCCATTTACTACCATATATAAGTCTATATATGATCAGATCTAATTATATATAAGTCTATACATAATTAGATCTGATTAGACATGACTGATACAAATCCATATATAATTAGATCTGATCAGACATGGCTAATATAAATTCATGTATGGTCGTGCATAAGTTTATATATGATTGGATCTGATCAGACATGACTGATATAAAGTTATATGTAGTTATATATATATATATATTACATAATATGACAATTTTTTAATATAAATGTTATTAAATTTTTATTTTGTCAACTATCAAATAAACTTAAATCCCCAATACTTAAAAAATGTTCAAAGGTTTCGGCAGCAATTTAAAAGTATTAATCGATATCGATTTATATACGAATATTTATAAGTTTATAGATAAATAGATTTGATTATATGTATCTAATGAATTCTATTGTCATTTATGTACAAAATCAAATTCATTATTAGGTGCATTATTTACGTATGATGTATTGACTTGATTATTTGAGTCAAGTAATGCCATAAACTTTCCTTTATTGTAAGTTCATAACAGACTAGAGGATCAGACTACAATCCAGCGATCACCGAAGTTAAGCAGCATCGGCGTAGGTCATTGATTGGATGGGTGACATCGTAGTAAAGTGGTGGTCAACGAATAGTAATTTTTTTTTTTTTTTTATTTAAATTTAATCAATATTTATATTGATGAAAACAATAAATCCTAATTAAATTACTTAATTAATAATTTAAAGGTATTCGAAATGAGATTCTAAAAATGACTATATTCATTCATGCATGATCATGTATAAACAGATCTGATTATATATAATTAGACCTGGCCAATTTTTGGATCCAATCATATATAGATGATTATGCATAATTATATATGATTAGACAAAAACTTTTTTCATCGGGTTATTAATTAATGTTTGTTATGACCATCGTACAACGTTTCGTTGGTTTCCCAACTTTTTCAAGTACTAAAAAGAAAACATAAGAATATTATACAATTATCATCTTATACAAAATTTTTTTATACAAACATACTAGTATATAAATTTAATTTGTAGATTAAATTAATACTAGTTCAAACTGCATAAAAAAAAAAAAAAATTTTTTTTTTTTTTTTTATAACCTTAATCAATTACCTCAATCAATAAACATTAACTGTCAAGTATATTATTATAAATTGAGACAATATAATAACAATTTTCTTTTTTCACAATAATCATTTTATATAAATGAATAAATAAATCGACTATATGCACTATGTTTTTGAAATAAATAAGGTTAAATAATATAACTTTTCATTTGAATATTAGATAAAAAAGTAATAACAGCTGATTATGAATTAATATAAACAACTTGCATAAAATCAACTAAATATTAAAATTATATTTTAGCTCCACCTATATGCTAATAACTAAACTAACCGTGTTTGAAATAAACACTATTTCGAGTACTTGAAAAAGTTGGGAAACCAACGAAACGTTGTACGATGGTCATAACAAACATCAATTAATAATAAATAATATATCCTTATAACTGTGATTATAATTTATAAATCAATAATTATAAATTGAATTTATTTTTATTATCGATAAAAAAAAAACATAATAATTCTAACTACTATCGCCAAAATTAAAATAAGTGTTTTATTATTTAAAGTTTTTCATCAAAAGTATGTGATTATCCCTCATTAAAAACTTTGATTAAATCCGATTGAAGCTCGATCGGATTTTGATTGTATTTTTTTGCATGATCAGACATGATTTTGCATGAATCATGCTTGATCGTGCATAATTCATGCATGATCTATACTTGATTATGCTTGGTCTTGCCTTAATCATGCTTGATCATGCATCATGCTGATTTTATCCTGAAGGGGGTAAGTCGTTGATCATTTATTAGACGATAATGAGTTACATCTATTTGAATCACTCAGTATAGACTCAAAAAAGTTACGAATTTATAGCAGAGCAGAAATTCAACGAAAACTATTTACTTCTGATATTTATTAAACTATAAAAATAAATAGATTTACAGTAAAATTTATTTTAATTAACTATACTGAAAATTATGGATCAACAAACTTTTTTGTAGAAATGAATAAAATTGTGTGTTTTGTTTTAGAGAAATTTGTTATTGAAAAAAAGAAATTCTTTTTTAATTAAAAACACCAAGTTAAGATAGATCATATAATACCTATAATTGAAAGTAAAAAATTAACTTTTTTTTTATTATAAATCAAGTGAAGATGATAAGTCACGTATTGCGTATAAGGAACTTTGTATGTGATAATTTGAAATTATTAAAAAATAACTTTTAGGTGTTTAATATTTTATTTGTAGAAAAATTTTATTTTTTTGTAATTAGTAAGTTAATATATTGGAGATAAATAATGAAATAGCATGATTTTACTGTTTTAATGTTTTTGCATCATGACTATAATTTCGTATGAGTATAAATCCGTATAAATATATCCAACTATTCAAGCTCATAAGAACTCTTGTAAGTACCTGCATGATCGATTTAGTGACGTAAAAAATGGTTGAGCATGACCAGTCTTGACCAAGCATGAATTGTGTACGACCATACAAAATCATCCGTAATCATGCAAGCTCATATATGATCGTATAAAGCACGCAAAAAATAATTGTGCATGATCAAGCTTGATCAAGTCTTATTTTACATGCTCATACAATGCTATACTCGGTCAGGTAGGCTCGAGCTTGATCATTCTGGCCGCTCGAAAATAGACATGGATGGTCATGTATGATCAAGAATGATCATGGATGCCCATTCAGAGCCATGCGCAGTCGTGCATGATGGCCTTGACTGGGTTAAGTATTATTATACATGATCAGGCTTGACCAAGCATGAATCGTGCATAATCAGGCTTGATAAAACGAAAATCATAAATGGTCATGCAAGAACAAGCTTTATTATGCAGGCCCGTGCACAATCTTTGAATTTCTATTGTACATGGTCGTGCACTGTGAAGAATGACTGTGCATGAATCATGTAAGTTCATGCATGATGGTATATGACTATTCATGATTGAAATATATGGTTGAGTAGGACTTTGCACAACCTTGCATGATTCATGCATGCCCGTGCCTGATTCATGCACGATCATACATGATTCATGTATGATCATGTCTGGTTCATGCTTGATCAAGCATGGTCTTACATGCTGATTTTTTCCCGGGTAGGTTATGGGATACTAATGAGTATCGTGATAAAATTAATAGAAAATTACTGGAGCAAAGACAATCTAATAATTCTGCAGAAGAAAATAAATTGTCACATAATTCAACCGTGTCTCCGCAAATGTTTGAGAAGAAAAATTCTCAATATGATTCTGAGGAATTTATCTATACAAAGCAAGAAAATACAAATTATTGTGTGGTTGAATATAATTCTAAAAAATTTAGAATAATTTACAGTGAAGGTCGCGGTGATTGTTTCTTCTGTTCGGTTTCATACGCATTCAATGGCCATGAAAATTATCATTATGGAATACGAAAAGAAATTGTAGCTTTTGCAGTCGAAAACTGGCTTGATTTAAAAGATTTGCTGGGCGCTACATGTGAAAACATCAAGTTCAAAAGTAGTGATGATTATGCTCAAAAAATGGGTTCCGACGGTTTTTGGGCAACTGATTTTTGAAGTCGGTCTTTTTGTAAAATTGTACAACACGAATTTAACTTTACTCATAAGTAGTAATGACCAAGTCCTTCAAGACATACCTTTTAAGAGAGATGATATTTCCGATGAAAATACAGTTCATTTGGCGTTCACTGGACCAAGACTCGAAGGGTACTTTGAAGCCATGGAAGAAATAATCGAAATTAGTAAAAATATGTCCACTAATGTGCAATCCTACCAAAAACAGATTATCTGTATGAAGTCGCGCCAAGTACACGTTTGAAATTTTTTAAAAGTAAAAAAAAAAAATTATTTTTTACAAAAAAGAAAGTCAAATCGAAAAAATACCAAGTACCTAATATGATGCAAAGTCATGACAAACATTTTTATAAAATTTCCAAAAAAAATTGTATAACAAAATTTCAATGTACTTAGTGTGCTTACAAAGAAGTTAAAAAAAATATGTTTTGATTTTATTAGAAATTAATTTTGCTTGAGTACATATAGTAACGCACACCAAGTACATTGAAATTTTGTTATACAATTTTTTTTGGAAATTTTATAAAAATGTTTGTCATGACTTTGCATCATATTAGGTACTTGGTATTTTTTCGATTTGACTTTCTTTTTTGTAAAAAATAATTTTTTTTTTTACTTTTAAAAAATTTTGAACGTATACTTGGCGCGACTTTATACAGATAATCTGTTTTTGGTAGGATTTATTTTTTTTTTTTGTAGTGTTATTATATTTTTCAATTTTTAGTATTATTTGACGCATAATTGATTGTTTATCAATAATTAAGCATTAATTAGAGATCTATACATATTTTCAACGCAATTACTAAATAAAAATGATAATTTAATTGATCTGTAGATAGCACTAAATTATATATATATATATATATATATATATATATATATATATATATATATATACTAGGGTGTTCCATTTAAAACGAACATTTTTTTTTTAGCGGACACAAGAAAATTTTGTTATTTATGTTAAAAGAAAAATTCCCTGAAAATTTCAGCTCTTAATTTTAATTTTAAGTACTTCCTATCGAGCATCAAAGTTTTCCCATTTAAAAAGCATGAGAATCGAATAACTTTTCTTTAAAATTACTATAACTTAGCCCGATTTTAAGCTATCGTTTTGAAACCAGTTTTTATTTGTAGAGTATTTGTTGCTTTTTAAAAGTGTATACGACGATTTTGGTCTAACTCGATCCACGTCGATTTTATCAGCTCCGAAAGACAAATTTTCACTTTTTTTATTTATTTTTGTTAATAGTGAAAAAATGGTTCATCTCACCCCGTGAAAAATGAATCATACATGGCCATGCATGAATGCTCCATGCATGGCCATGTATGGCCATATATGACCATGTATGACCATGCATGGCCATGTATGACTATACATAGCTTGATACGGCCATACATGACTTGATATGACTAGGTATAGAAATTTTAACTAAATAAAAAAAAATTTTTTTTTTTTTTTTAATTATTTTGGCGACGCAGAGATTATCAGATATGCGAATAATTGCATTCCTAATCGAATTGGAAATTTTTAATTCAGAGAAAAAACGCTAGACTTATTAATAACACCACCCGCTTTAGTAGGATTCGAACCCGGGACCTTCCGTACGAGAGACCGACGCTTTGTTGACTAAGCTATGCTACCGACAGTTACAACGAAGTTTACTTGTGCTACGTAAGATTGAATGGATATAATCACTTTCGAAAAAGCAAAATATAATCATCAATATGCTGTTAGTGATATCAAAAAAAATTTCTATTTTTTTTCACTACAACATCCTGTTTATAAGTAATTGTAATAGTCAGCTCAAATTTTTTATATCCGTGAAAAATGAATCATACATGGCCATGCATGGCCATATATGAATCATACAAGGCCATGTATGGTCATGCATGGTCATGTATAGTTATATATGTCAGTGATTAGTTGGATATATATGGCCATGCATGGCCGTATATGGTTCATACATGGTCATACATGGAGCATATATGGCCATACATCGAGCATATATGGCCATACATGGGCATACGAACTTTTTTAATTTTTTTTTTTCATTATCTCATAAACAACAAGACCTACAAAAAAAATGTAAATGACAATTTTATAGGAAATTTAATTTCCTACAAAAAAGGTCCCTAGCACCGAATCACTCAGATAGATATTTTCTGAGATATTAGTCAAATAAAAAATCAGTATTTTCTAAGATTTGATTCGACATTTTATGGGAATTCAATGCTACATAAACTTCAATAATTAATATCTCAGAAAATATCGATCGTAGTGATTTAGTGCTAAGGACCTTTTTTGTAGGAAATTGAATTTCCTATAGAATTGTTATTTATATTTTTTCTGTAGGTCTTGTTGTTTATGAGATAATGAGAGAAAAAACAAGAATTCTATGAAAAAATTTAGTTTAGCGGTCCGTACTACCCCACTCGTATGAGTAACGACTTCGCGACAATGAGTACTTTTGAAGAGCATTCAATTCTGAGAAAATCCCGACTTTGGGCGAGATGATGTCATAAAATGCCACGGAGTTACAGAAGTTTAAAACATAAAAACCCAAGTTTACGTGTTTTTTGAATGGGAAATCTTCGCCTGCTCTGGGAAAGTACTTTATATTAATATCAAGGGCTTAAACTTTCAGGGAAATTTTCGGGGGTATTTCCAACAAAATTTCGGGATGGGAGCGAAAAAAAAAAATAGTCGCTAAAAAAAGCAGTCTAATATATAGTCATCTATGACTATGTATGACCATGCATGGCCATACATGGCCGTGTATGATTCATATATGGCCATGCATGGCTGTATTCAAAAAGTTCGTATGCCCATGTATGGCCATGTATGAACCATATACGGTCATGCATGGCCATAAATGTTCAATTAATCACTGACATATATAGTCATACATGTCCATGCATGGCCATCTATGGCCTTGTATGATTCATATATGGCCATGCATGGCCATGTATGATTCATTTTTCACGGGACAACAAATATGCATAGGACCAATCCTTTAGCAAATTTTATGCTCTACAAAATTACTTATTACACTTATATTGCTAAAGTCCACTGTTTATGAGATACCTGAATTTTAACATTTTACAATAAAAAGATTAGTACCATAGTAAGCTAACAATTTTTTTTATTGTAAAATGTTAAAATGCATGTATCTCATGAACAGTGGACTTTAGCAATATAAGTGTCATGAGCAATTTTGTAGAGCGTAAAATTTTCTAAAAGATTGGTCCTATGCATATTTGTTGTGAGATGAACCATTTCTTCACTATTAACAAAAATAAATGAAAAAAGTGAAAATTTGTCTTTCGGAGCTGATAAAATCGACGTGGATCGAGTTAGATCAAAATCGTCGTATACACTTTTAAAAAGCAACAAATACTCTACAAATAAAAACTGATTTCAAAACGATAGCTCAAAATATGGCTAGGTTATAGTAATTTTAAAGAAAAGTTATTCGATTTCCATGCTTTTTAAATGGGAAAACCTTGATGCTTGATAGGAAGTACTTAAAATTAAAATTAAGAGCTGAAATTTTCAGGGAATTTTTCTTTTAACATAAGTAACAAAATTTTCTTGTGTCTGCTAAAAAAAAAAAATGTTCGTTTTGAATGGAACACCCTAATATATACATGTACAGCACTAAGGTGCCCGATTTTGGTACTGTTTAGCGGATATAACTTTATATACAACAGAACGAATTTCAAAATTTTGACGTTATTGTTGACCACAAGTTGTTACCAACATTCCTAGAAAGTAGACGATAATCGACTGCCGCAACTCGACGCCAGCTTTCTGAGAAAATTGAAGTTAACTTTCTGTCAACCCTGTCAACTAAGGGAATGCCAGCTGTTGACACATATTTTCTCTGAAAATAGGCGACTAGTTGCCGTCAACTTATGGAAATGCCAACATTCTTGCGGCTAACTTGATGCGACAAGTTGCTGCAGTTGGTTGTCACTAGATCGCTTCCAACTTGATTATCAGAAATAGCTTATGGCTGAAGTTGTATATCTCAGCTCCACTTACTTAACTCCTCATTATAAACCAATTCAACGTAAACCGATCCGATTTATTCTGATTGCAATCGTTTGTTGGTTGTTTGTCGATCAATGTCAGTCTATCAAAGTTCTTTGTGAGTTAATTGCTTAATTATGAAAAAGTAAATAAAAATTAGCCTTTAATTTTTTCTATTTGACCCCTCTACTTCGATATTTTTTTCATTTTTCGATTTAAATCGCCAGGAAATCGTTTGTCGATGATTGCTGGTTAAAACGAATAAAACAGACATTTATTTATAATAAAAATGTAATTGAGAAACTAGATTTGCCATTAATAGTCTTCAATAAAAATAATATTTTTTTTTTTTTTGTATAACGATAATAAATCCTCCGATTAAAAATAATTCTATGTTTCCATTGGTTAAAAACCCGATTTTCAAATTTCGCCAATAAGGTGATGACAGGTTGCGCCACAATGTTAGATGTTCAGAATAGCTCTAAAAGCCATCTTAGCTTGAAATTGATAGTAATTTGATAATTGAAATTATCGACGTTTGCTGTCCGAATTAGCCGACAATTTGATAGCAAAACTTGGAAAAAAAATCGGTCTGTCGGTTGACCTTGTGGGCCAGCCCCAAAACTTCCCGCACATTTTGAGCTCCTTAAGCTCGAAAAATATATATGGATACGTTTTCGAGCTCTTCGAGCTCGAAAATACTTTTGTATGCCTTTGTTTTCGAAAAATAACGTTTTTTACTATTTTTTCTACAATGATATCTCTCGAACGAATAAACCGATTGAAACGTTTAAGGTGGCAATCGGCGCGTTTTATTGAGTTCTACAAATGATCAGATTTTGAAATTTATTTATCGAGTTGTTTTTGAGAAATTTCAAAAAAACTAAAAAAAAAATTTTTTTTGAATTCTTTCGTTAACGGGTTTTTTTGAACGAATGAACCGATTTTAATGGTTGAGGTGGCATTCGACGCGGCTTACAACGTTTTAGAGCTAATTAGATTTTAGAAATAATCCATTGAGCGAATTAAAAGTTATTAAAAAAAACATTTTTGAAAAATTTTTATTTTTGAAATATCTCCGAACGTACCCTACCGATTAAGCTCAAATTTTCAGTGCTTATAGTAAATAACAAGCCGCGTCGAATGACACCTCGACGATCAAAATCGGTTCATCCGTTCAAAAGTTACAGAATATTTACATACGTACGTACGTACGTACATACATACATACATACACTCGGACATCATCTTGAATTTAGTCAGAATAGCTTCTTAGAACTTCAAAACGTCGACATCTGTTGGAATTTCAATTTTCCCAAATCGGGGTGAAACCAATAACTTCCCGAATTTTTGAAAATTTGCAATTTTCTTAGCGGAAATTTAAAAAATTGGCGGTTAATTTTTCCTTAATTTAGAGGTAACTTTTTGATTACTAGAAAAAAACATTAATAAAAGTTTCCATGAAATTTTCGTCAAATGTCTGATAGCTTCGGGCTTTTCCGTTTTTGATAGTATTTCGTATACGACTTTTAAATTAAATTTGGATTCAAATTCGGGTAGTAAGTTTACGTCAAATTGTATCACAAGTTTTATGCAAATTCTCGTCAATAACGGAAGAGCCCGAAGTTGACGGACAACGTAAACTTTTGCTAAGTAAACTGTACAATTAGGGAATATTCTTACAATTATTATTGTACGGCTAAGTAAGTACACAGAAAAAAAGGATTACTTGAATTAAGGAGTTTACGTTCTTCCCAAATTTTTGCTTGAATCAAGCTCACATTTTGTTTTTGATTAAAATAACAAAAAAATTTGGATTTAGAAGCTAATTTCTTTATTGAATAAATAACTGTCTCAATTCAAGAATAAAATTATTCAGCTTGAGAAACTTTTGTATTTATTCAGAAACATTTCAGACTTATCTCAAGTATTTTTTTTCTTGGCTTAAAATAATTTAGTTTTCGACTCAAGTATTTTTGGTTTTGGTTTAAAGAAAATTTAATTTTGGGTTTAAATATTTTTTTCTCTTAGTTTAAAGTGATTTGATTCTCGGCCCAAGTATTTTTTCTCTTGGTTTGAAGTGATTTGATTCTCAGCCCAAGTAATTTTTTTCTTGGTTTTTCAAGAAATAATTTTTTTTAGTTAAAAAAATTTTTCTTTTGTACGACTTATTTAACCTTCTGGAAGGTTGAATATTCTCTTTTCAACCTTCGGTAAAGAAGGAATCTTAATTTTTTTGAACTTGTGGTGGGACTCGAACTGCCGACCTTATATTAGATAGCAGTTTTAGTCATGTGCTTTAGACCGCTCGGCCACCACGCGCATTCAGAAATAAAAATTTATTCATTTACTTAAAGCGATTCAGTACTATATTTACTCAAGACTAAGCTAAATAAAAATTCCTTCATTTACTACTAAAAGTTTAAAATATTTCACTATTTATAATGAAAAAAATTTTGCCTTTATTTGTAAATCATTAAGATTTCTTAATTTAGAAATATTTTATTTCAAATTATAATAACTATTCAATATTTATTATTAAAATTTTAATTCAAATGATGTTCTCTTAATTTTTTGTAATAGTTTTAAATTCAATTAATGCAGTTTTGAAAAAAGAGTTTTTTAATTCTTATATTTATTGATTTGTCATTTTTTTTCTCATAATTCTAAAGAATTTTACTTTTTTAAGCTTTTATAAAATTAATTAAATTAGAAAAAAATAGACCAAGTTTCGAAGAGCTCGAAAATGTATCTACTACAATTTTTTGAGCTCAAGAAGCTTGAAATGGGCGGGAAGTTTTGGGGCTGGCCCACAGGGTCAACCGACAGACCGATTTTTTGTAAATGAACCGCTACTCTGTAAATATCGATGAGAAGACTAATGTTACCAGGGACGTTATTTACCTTAATGTACCCTCAATAATCTTCTAAATTTTCAAATTGATCTATCAAACCGTTTTTTGGGGTCGATAAATCAGAGTTTAGCTGAACAAATGTCAAAAAATCGGTCTGTCGGTTGACCCTGCGGGCCAGCCCTAAAACTTCCCACGTATTTCGAGCTCCGTGAGCTCGAAAAATTGTAGTAGATACATTTTCGAGCTCTTCGAGCTCGAAAATACTTTTGTATGCTTTTGTTTTCAAAAAATACCGTTTTTTACAATTTTTTCTACAACAATATCTCTCGAACGAATAAACCGATTGAGACGTTTAAGGTGGCAGTCGACGCGTTCCATTGAGTTCTATAACTGATTTAATTTTGAAATTGATTCATCGAATCATTTTTGAAAAATTTTCAAAATACTAAAAAAATTTTTTTTTTTTTAATTTTTTCGACAACGGCTTCCCTTGAACAAATTAACCGATTTTGATGTTTGAGGTGGCATTCGACGCGGCTTATGAATCTCTAAAGCCCAGTCCATTTTTAAATTAATCCATCGTGCTCGTAAAAAGTTATCCAAAAAAAACATTTTCGAAAAAAGTTTATTTTTGGAATATCTCCGAACGAACCCTACCGATCAAGCTCAATTTTTTTTCAGCTTCAAGATATTAAAAAACTGCATCGAATGACACCTTGACGATCAAAATCGGTTGATCCGTTCAAAAGTTATAGATATTTACATACGTACGTACACTCGGACATCATCGTGAAATTAGTCTGAATAGCTTTCTAGGACATCAAAACGTCGACATCTGGTGGAATTTCGATTTTCACAAATCGGACTGAAACCAATAACTTCCCGAATTTTTGAAAATTTGCAATTTCCTTAGCGGGAAGTTAAAAAAGTCAACGAAAACAAAAATTAAAACTTGTTTTTTTGTGGATGAAAATATTTTTTCACATTTTTTGAAAATGTTTCGTTTATTTCTCTTCCCCTTGCATTTACTGAGAAACCAACGCAAAAATGAAAAAAAATTTGAAAAAAAATTATTTTTTCGTTTTGATGATCATTACACAAAACTTGTTCCTTAAATTGTTTAGCAGAACTGATCGATCACCCCAAAAAACGGTTTTATAGATCAATTTGAAAATTTACAAGATTATTGAGGATACATTAAGGTAAATAACGTCCCTGGTAACATTCATTGTTTCATCGACATTTGCAGAGTAGCCGTTGATTTACTAGAAAACCAAAAAGGTTATTCTTTTGTACTTAGTTATAATGGATGTTAAAAATAAAAAAGTTGTTTTGTTAAAACAATTATAATCGGATCATGTTGGGAATTTATTTAAGTTTTTAACGCCGCCCTTTAATTTACTGTGCGATCATTGGTACCTGAAATATCGATGATCAAAAACAAAAAAATCATTCTTTGACTCTGGCTGATATCTCTGCGACAAATCGTCCTACGCGCCTAAACAAAAAAGCCAAATTGAAGCTGATTAAGTTTACTAAATGAACTGTGCATTGGTTTAGTTGCTCTTTGGAAAAAAAATAAAATTTTAGAAATTTTTTGTCTCACGGTATTTCTTATATTTGCGCAATAACCGGGGCTCTTAAGAAATTTTGATAGGAATGCACCGAAATTAAAGATTTTAGGCAATAAAATGCTTTATTTAAAATCTCAGTACGATCATTTTTCACAAAGTTACAGCCTTCCAAAAATCACTAAAAAATTTATAAACTTTTTCTGTTCCTTTAATTTTTTTGCGTTTGTGTATTTATTTTTATATGCATGCATAATATATTTTTATTCATCTGTCCTTATAAATCTTGTATTAAATAAACAAAAATGAAAAATAAAATACAAATTTAAATTATCTTTTGTTATTAGCAGTATACTTCGATATTTAAGATTTTTTCGTAATATCTCCTTTTTTTATCGTCAAACTTTTAATATTTAGCATATAGAATACATGAAAGATAGTAATTTCGATAAATTCAGTGATTAAGTAAATTATATTGATGTAAAACAGCTATCGTAATACATAGACATCTGACCGGGTAGTATCTTAGATTTTTTTATCTGGTGATGTGTGTCCACTATGAATACGTCTGCCGCGATAAATATGAGTTCTTAAGACTATAATGAATAAAATATATTCATGGCAGATCTGGTCAAATACTTTCAGAAAAATTTTTTTTTTGCATTTTCAAAATCGTCTGCCATGATGTTGGACGCATGATAATGGTCTGCCATTGTTATTTTCCGTCAATAATAATAATATATTTTGAAATTTCAAAACGGCAGACGTGGTCAAATGCATTTATAATTGGCCAAAAATCGATACCTGTCCTACCTACGCAGTAGCCACGTCCACCACTTTGGGCTTAGTGAGTCCCCATCTTATGTACAGTAGGTATAGGGGCCTCAATATACAAAAGCTCAGGTCTGGTCAAATACATACAGGTATCCGTCCACTGGCTCTTAGACTATAGGATAAATATGAGTACACGTATATCAAGAATAGACTTTAGAGAACTTATTTAATGTTTTTTCAAAAACATTTGTTTTGTTAATTTAAAGAAAGAAAAAGTTTAAAAAAATTTTACTTGGACGTCCGGATGTCTGTATGTATACACTTTTTTGGGATGTAGTCATGATAACTGCCGAAAAAATTATCGTATCGAAAGCAGATTTTTTTGTTTTGTTCAGAATTTTCTCAAGATGAACCCTTTCGATATTCACTATTGTAGTTTCTATAGTTTTTTTTATATTTAATTAAAAGTGATGACTGATAGTATTTTTGTATACAAAATCCCGTATATATTTTTTCCGCTGGTGCTACCTCTGACGGATATTTTTGCAAACATATATATAGATATATTCTGCGGTGGGCCTTTTACCGGTGCTGCATCCAAGCGGCTGATTTTTGCACAACTCTTTTTTAATTTTCCTTTTATTTTTTTGACGTCAAATGTTGACATAAACAGTGGCGTGATAGTAGCGAATTTTTTTTTTTTGTTTTAAACTTTAATTTAGAAATACAAGTTATTTTGACTTCAAAATTAAATAAGCGTTATGAGGCGTGCACTTTTGGATTTTCCAAACTTTTTTAGATATTAACAAGGATTTATTCATATTTATTTAGATCATTGAAATCTAAAACGTTCTTGTATTCGATTGATCATTTACTCGATGATTTAATTATAGGTTGTTTGAATTTTAAATCAGAATTCCTATTCAACTCAATGAAACTATAGCAAAAAATACAGACTGAAGCACCACTGGTGGCGTAAGAATGAATCATTGCTATAAAACAATTTCGATGTTTAACTGAATCATGACATTTCTTATAACTTTTTATTCTCTGGCAGTGCCCCTAACGCATGAAAAAATTTGTAAAAGTGTCTAAATTGGGGGTGCTATAGTATATGCAGGCCTAATTTATTTATTTAAATTAGTTCTCATAACTAAAATGGATAAAGTCTTATAATTTTGAGACGAATAATCATTATCTTTCGAATAGAGAAGGAATTTTCTGAAAATTTATTATTTTAAAAAAGTTTTTAAAAATGAGAGCTAAAAGCCTCTTTGTCTCCGGTATAGATACACGGTAGGCTCGCGCCATGACACTTCACACATATACATGTGTTTGAACGTGTACTTGGCGCGAGATACTACCGTGTCTCCTGATCTTTGTCTCCGGTATAGATATACACGGTAGGCTCGCGCCATGACACTTCACACATATACATGTGTTTGAACGTGTACTTGGCGCGAGATACTACCGTGTCTCCTGATCTTTGTCTCCGGTATAGATATACACGGTAGGCTCGCGCCATGACACTTCACACATATACATGTGTTTGAACGTGTACTTGGCGCGAGATACTACCGTGTCTCCTGATTGAAAGAATACATCACTTTTAAAACAGCAAAATATAATTGAAAATCTATTATTAGTAATAACAAAAATTTCTTATTTTTTTTCGTGCACTATAAAATCCAGTATCTAGGTAATTGTGATATGTGCAATTTTGGTTTTGGTTATATAGTTATGTATAAAATCGTTTGAAAAGTATATAGGCTCTATATATATTAGGGTGTCCGTTATTTCCCAAATTGGGTTTTGACTCTGCAGCGCCCCTAAAATTTTTAGTAAATGGTCCAAAAAAACATATGCGACCGATATAAGCTCTTAATATTGATAATAACCCGTGCCACAAAGACGATTCATTTCTCATTTAAATAACATGGGGTTTTGGTACTTTTTGCAATTAATTTTTTCTTTGCAAAGTCAGTTAATAAATTGCTGTGGCGTCAACTTATTTTTGTAGAAAATTGAACGCTCTACAAAAACTTTTTCTTTACATTTTTCGAAAAAATCACTTGCGTCAAAGTTATTCAAGGTCAAAGTTAAACTAGAAATAATTTTTTATTTTTTTTTTGTTTTGAACAAAAAATCATCGTTATTTATATCGAAATGTATTGTTTATTGCCGAAAATATCTTATTTTGAGTATTTTTTTGCATCTGTCTAAACTATTGAAAAGAGAATAGTCGAACATTCTCAAAAAGAAATTTCGATAAATTAAAAATTTCGGATTCACAATTACTTTTATGAAAAAATAAAATCCGTGCCAACGCATGCGCATGAAAGAGAAACGGAGTATCGTGACTAGCCGGCGTCGTGTATTGACTATGGTCACCCTGGCGGTCCTGAATCACGGTGATTCACCGTAGAATCACCGTGAACCTTCACCGAGACCATAAAATCACAAAATGCTGACAGATCCAGGTGGAGCTTCGATCGCAATTTTGAAAGAAAGTTTTTGGTCTATATCTCGGTAACTATGCACTTTAGGGCAAAAGTTATTGAAACCATTATGGTAGAAAATAAAATTTTGCATCTTTTGTTTCCTATAAACTTTTTTGTAAAACTTACCGTTTACGATTTATGGCCCATTTAATGAACCGTTTTTTCTATTTCGGCTGACAACTTTTAAAATATTGGATTAATCGATAAAATGCATATGTCCATTTTGAAAGATCACTTAATCCTCTACAATTTTTGTTTAAAACTTTTTTTTATAGTGCCCATACTTTTTGAGCTATAGGACGTTCAATGTTGGACCAACAGGTGTAAGGTCGAAAATTTCAAGGTATGCATAGTTTACTGGTAAAAATTTGGTAGAAACTACCGATTAACAACCGGTTTCCTGTATTTCCTGTAAAAATCCTAAGTAACATCCCTCAAAAGTAGTTTTTTTCCCTGCTGAAACCGGTCGGTAGAACCGAAATAATCGATTGCAGCTTCCGATTATTTCAGTATCGGGTACTAAAATTTAATCGGTAGCTGCTACTGAATACTTTTAGATAACAGCTACCGATTTGTAATTGGTAGCTGCTCCCTATTACATATCGGTAGTTATTATTGAAAATCAATTGGCAGAAGCTACCAATTACGTATGGTAGCAGTTACCGAAAATTAATAGTAGCAGGTGCCAATTCGTAATAAGTAGCTGCTACCGGAAAATTTTTGGCACCAGCTATCGATTATTTCGGTATAGTGTACGGAAATAGTAGCTAGCAGCTACCAATTACGAATCGGTAGCTGCTATCCGACCGGTTTCAGCAGGGAAAAAAAACTACTTTTGAGGGATGTAACTTAGGATTTTTACAGGAAATACAGGAAACCGGTTGTTAATCGGTAGCTTCTACCAAATTTTTACCAGTAAACTATGCATACCTTGAAATTTTCAACCTTACACCTGTTGGTCCAACATTGAACGTCCTATAGCTCAAAAAGTATGGGCACTATAAAAAAAAGTTTCAAACAAAAATTGTAGAGAATTAAGTGATCTTTCAAAATGGACATATGTATTTTATCGATTAATCCAATATTTTAAAAGTTGTCAGCCGAAATAGAAAAACCGGTTCATTAAATGGGCCATAAATCGTAAACGGTAAGTTTTACAAAAAAAGTTTTTAGGAAACAAAAGATGCAAAATTTTATTTTCTACAATAATGGTTTCAATAACTTTTGCCCTAAAGTGCATAGTTTCCGAGATATAGGCCAAAAACTTTCTTTCAAAATTGCGATCGAAGCTCCACCTGGATCTGTCAGCATTTTGTGATTTTATGGTCAGTAAGTGACCCTTAACCTAAAAAAAAAATAAAATTGGATCGGAAATTTAGTGCGAGGTTGACCAAAAAAAACGGCTTTATTAATTTACTGGCCTACAATCCATTTGTCTATTTTTCATTTAAAAAACAGGAAAAAAAATCTTGTTATTTTAGAATTTTCCAGCTCATAAGCTAATCAACGGATTTTTATGCGCAGTAAATATTTTTGTAGGAAATTGAACGCTCTACGATTAAGGCTCTTATCATTTTTCGATAGTTCCCACTGTTCAAAAGTTATTCAAGCTTCAACTCAAAGTTATAGTAAATTTTGAAATTTTTTTATTTTTCCAGCGAAACTATGAGACTTATCAGAAAATGTCATCGGATCGTTTTGTAGCCAATTTTATCCTCTACAAATTATTTCCGACAAAATTTTTCCAAATTCTGCATTGTTTTCAATTTATTTCCATTTTAATTTCAAGCACTTCAAAAAATAGATTTCTGATTGATTTTAAGAGCTTGACATTGAAATGAAAATAAATTGAAAACATTGCAGAATTTCAAAAAACTTTATTTGTAATTATTTGTAACGGATAAAATTCTCTACAAAAAAATTCCATGATATTTTGTGATGAGACTGATAGTTTTGCTGGAAAAGTGAAAAGATCTCAAAATTCACTATAAATTTGACTTTAAGTTCAAATAACTTTTGAACAGTTGGATTTATCGAAAACTAATAAAAGACTTTTTTGTAGAGCGTTTAATTTTCTACAAAAAAAATGATTTCGCAAAAAAATCTGTGGAGTCATCTGTGAGTTGGAAAATTCTTAAAAAAAAAAAATTTCCCCGTGTTATTTAAATAGAAAATAGAGAAATGGATTGAAGAAAAGCTTAATATTATTATCAAAAGCTTGGATTAGCACAAAAAATTTTAATTTTCAGATATACTTTTAATTTTTGAATACCAAAAAAAAATTTGTTTTTCTTAAAACACTCTAATGGCCATATGTCATTCGTTATTCCTAGATGATTAATTACTATGCCCACATTGTAAAAAATTTTCGGAGTCAACGTGGAATGAATACAAAGTAAAGTGGAATGAATGATTTTTAGTGAAAATTATCAAAGTTTTAATCTCGTTTTCGACCTAAGAAGATTTTGTGACATCGTATAGTATTCAAATTTTTTGTGAGCTGACTAGGTTGAAATAGAATTTAACATTGTAGTTAAATTCCGATTGACTCCTTTTCGACTTACTATAAGGGCATACTAGGCCGAAAGGGAAACTTAAAATTCGAAGTAAATTCCAGTTCACTCTTCTTCACCCTGACTTTGGGCGAGGTAGGTTGAAAAAGGTATTCTCCAAGGAGAATTGAATAGAATAAAAATCTAATGATACTGAATTCTTTTTAATTCTATTTAATTCTCTGTGAAGAATTAAGAAGGATTCGATTGATTTTTAATTCTCCTTAATCCTCTTTCTTAACGGGAGAATTAAAAAGTATTGAAAATTCCTCAATGTAAATTAGCCTCAATTCTATTTTTATCTCTCAAGAGAATTAAAAAGTATTAAAAATTCCTGAAAGTGAATCCTCCTTAATTCTATGGAATTCTCTGAAGAGAATTAAAAAGTATTGAAAATTTCTGAAAGTGAATCCTCTTCAATTCTATGGAATTCTCTGAAGAGAATTAAAAAGTATTGAAAATTCCATGATGTGAATTCTCCTCAATTCTATTTAATTCTCTGAAGAGAATTAGAAAGTATTGAAAATTCCATGATGTGAATTCTCCTTAGTTCTATTTAATCGATTTAATATATTCTCAATTTAGATAATTGTTAATTTCCTCTGCATTAATAATTCATAATTAATAATTTTACTTACAATAAAATATTAATTAAATTGCGTCTCTAATACCAAAAAGGCATATAAATATTATATGCCTTTTTGGCATTCCAATGCCAAAAAGGCATATCATTTTTTTTTTATTCACCTATCGCTTAAGAGTGAAGAAATTGATCAAAAAACAAAGATTAAAGTATTAATGCCAAAATGGCCTATAACAGCAAGCATATGCCTTTTTGGCATTAATTTTATTTTTAATTTTTTAGCTAATGCCAAAAAGGCGTATAAATAAAAAATCAATAGAATCAATGAATTGGTTTAATTAAATATTTATTAACAAAAAATGAATGAATTTAATATTTTAATGATTTTTTATTTATGCGCCTTTTTAGCATTAACTAAAAAATGAAAAAAAAAATTAATGCCAAAAAGGCATATACTTGCTGTTATAGGCCATTTTGGCATTAATATTTAAAATTTTGATTTTTGATCAATTTCGTGATTCTATAGCGATAAGTGGCTCCTAAAAAGTTTTCACCGCAAAATCTGAAAATTAGAATTGTCGAGTTTCAAAATGTTTTTTTTTTTTTTTAAGTTCACTCTCTTAAAATGAATCAGTGAAAAGTACTGCAATCAGTGAAAATTCACTGACAAACAGTCCCAAGTATACCACTGTTTGAATAAGTGGTATACTTATAACTGTTTATACAGTGAATATTCACTGATTTGCAGCACTTTTCACTGATTCATTTTAAGAGAGCACGATACAACCATTATCCACATAAATAAAGCTACTCAAAACTCACTGAAAAATTTCGAAATTTTTTTTTTACTTTAATTTTTTCTCTTAGTATATTGTTATGACCAGGGTAGAGACCACAGAAAATATAATAAGATAAAAAGAAAAAGTTATTTATAAAATAGAAATGAACATAAGAATAATTATGAAATACTAAAACCCTTTGAGTGAAGGTATATAGATATATATATGTATACGGATATTCGTAGACCAATATAAAAACTAAATGTAGAATATACGTATATATGTATGTAAAAAGATACACGTGTGTTTGTCATGCTCAGCTAATATATAACTGATCTAAAATAAGAAACTTAAAATATAATAGTTGACGTAGTATGCACACATATGTATATATGCGTATTGATGCACACAGAGTAATTATGTATGACTAGAGTGGAGAACACAAAAATCCCAATATCAAATTTCATAGTACTCCGATATAAGAAACAATTACGGTATATAAATAGTGGCATTGTCACCACAGCCGCCCCACCCTAGGACGGAGGGAACAACACGCGCAGCTGAGGGAGCTAGAGCGGTGAGGTCTGTGTACGTTCTTTCATATTCGGGTTTATTTTTATTTATTGAAAATAACGATACGGATATTATTATCAGTTCTTTATTTTAAATTGAGACCGCAGTCGCGTGATTTATGAGTTTAGACGCTCCAACTCTCGAGCTACTCCCCTACCACCTCCTGGTGCTCTTGTAGAGGCCCAACAACTCTTTTACTATTTTTGGTACCGAGTGGTACCCCTTAGGGGGACCCTCCTCCATTTCGACCAACCCGAAGGTTAAACCGAGATGACAAGTGTCTTCAAGGGCAAGTCTATATTTAACCAACCAAGGTGATCGTTTCCAGAACCTTCTTACTCAAAAAATTGCATGATCTTTACCATCTCAAGGGGATCCCGGGTAAAAAAAATTATATATAATTATATATAATTATGTATAGTTATATATGAAAAATGGCCCTATATAATTATATATAACTATATATAATTATATATAACTATATATAATTATGTAGAACTATATATAATTGAATTCCTATGCAATTTGTTAAATAAATTGTGAATTTTTGTATAGTAGAGGCTCTACACTTTTTATTCAAATCATATTTTTTTTTTTTTGAAAGTCCAAGTTTAATTTCTAAGAAAAATTATTTATGGAAACATTGATAATAAATATTTTTGTCATTATGTAATATAGAATGTACTATATTACTATCAAAAAAGGTACTTTTCACTCTGCCAAATAACGGAGGAGTACCCGGGCCAGAATAGCCTCAAGTTTAGAATTTAACAGTTTTGAAATAAGTTTCTTACTAGAGACACACTGCACGTAGTGAGCGCGATCTCGTGGCGAGCACCGAACTACTTCCGCTGCTGCTTATAGCACCGGTGACTTCCCTCTCCTACGTACATATATATAGGGGTGTCCCAGAAAATAATAAATACTTCTTTTTTAAACTCTTATGGGCCCAAAAGTTACTTTATATTATAAAAAAAAACTTCACCTAATTTTAGCCAGATATCTTCAGATTTGAACTATCACAAATGGGGGTCCCCTTTCCCATTTACAATACACACGAAAATTTTTCATTTTAGTTTTTCGTTATTAAGATTATGAAAAATTTTTTTTTTAAATTCCACCGGGTATAATTTCGTAGGAAATAAAATTCTCTAAAAAAAGTGCTGATACAATATGTACGTCAAACAAACTGGGAAAAAGTTACGGGGCGTCAAACATCGACAAAAATTTAGTTTCCTCAGTGTTAAATTATTTTTTGTTATTTTTCATTTTTATTCTATCGGAAAATTTTTTTTTTCAAATAATGACAAGCTAGGTCTTGTAGGAAATTAAATTTCCTACAAAAAGTATTCGATATCATACATATGTTAAATGAATGCGAACAAAGTTAAAGGGTTTTAAATATCAACGAAAAATCAAGTTTACTTTTCGTTGACATTTAAGTTCAGAAAATTAATATTGTTAAAAATTGATTTTTTTTTTTATTTTCTAGCTCACAAACCAATCAACGGATTTTTGTTAACAATAAATATTTTTGTAGGAAATTGAACGCTCTACAAAAAAAGTCTCTTATCATATTTTGATAAATCCAAGCATTTTAAGAGCTTGACATTGAAATGAAAAGAACTTGTGAACAATGCGGGATTTCGAAAAACTTTGTTTGTAATAATTTGTAAGGAATAAAATTATCTACAACACAGTTCCTACGATATTTTTTGATAAGACTGATACAATCGCCGGAAAAGTAAAAAAATCTCAAAATTTACTATAAATTTGACTTGAAGCTTATTGTTAATAAAAATCCGTTGATTGGTTTGTGAGCTAGAAAATTCAAAAAAAGAAATATTTTTTTTTCTTGTGTTATTTAAACGAAAAATAGAAAAATGGATTGAGACAAACCTTAATATCATTATTAAGAGTTCAGATTGGTACCAAAATTTTTATTTTTATTTATACTTTCAATTTTTGCTTACCACAAAAGAAAAAAAATTTGTTTTTTTTTTTTTTTTTAAACACCCATATTTACATATATATCTTCACTCCCAAGTTATTTTTCTCTCTTTTCTATTTTTATATAGAATTACATATGATTCATATAGAATTATATGTTTTTATATATAATTATATATAACGCTGAGACAAAATCACAGATGATCATATATAATTATATATAATTATATATAATTATATGCAATTATATGTGATTGTATATAACTATATATAATTATATATAATCACCTGTGATTTTTCTCAGCGTTATATATAATTATATATAATCATGTAAAATTATATATAGTTGTATATAATCATATATAATTATATATAATCAGCTGTGATTTTTTCTCAACGTTATATATAATTATATATAATTCTGTATAATTATATATAATTCTATATGAATCATATATAATTCAATATAAATCATATATAATTATATAAAATTATATATGATTATATTGAATTATATATAATTTTTTTTACCCAGGATGTCGGCTCTTTCAGATAATTTGTATCCGAATTAAGGAATATGGGAGGAACAGTTCAACATAGATTTATTTAACAAAATAGATAATTCGATTATTAATAACAAATTAATATATTTTCTACTTTCCCTTACCTTGGTTTACCCTTCATTTAGCCTCGGTTACTGCACGTGCAGAAATGACTCATCGAAGAGCAGTGTTTAGACTAAGTCACCCGACACCCAAAAAGAAGAATAGATACTAAGACAACTAGCAAAGATAGGGGGCCCAACTCCTAACTTAGGACAATTTCTCCTCAATTTAGGACTATATAAACCCATGATTCTCTAGCCTAACATCTTCAGTCTTTTTAAAATCTCAGTCGAACTTAGTCTCCACCACGATACTTTTTTTTTTTTGCAATTACTCTGCGACGTTGCCAGCTCTCCAGATATTATTATCTTGCAACCTCAGACTAGGGGCACAGATCAAATAGAAATTGAAGGCAGAATCTCTACCTGGTCATAAATTGTAATAAACAACGATCTTCCAACCAACAACAACAAATTTAATTGTACAACATAAGCTGAATAAAAAGCAATTGTAAGTTCAAATATTTTATTATTATTATTTCTTTAGAGTAATTCCTTATATTGATTACTATTTCACACTCATTACCGCAACGACGAGGTCTCCGTCGCCCGAGTAAAGGACTTAATTGTCTTGACTCAAAATAAGAGACTGTATATGATTATTTGCATGTTAGACGTAACAATATTTAAATTTGAATTCACGGGTTTAACTTCATGGCAATATACTTTTTTTGTTTATATGCCTTTTTGGCATTAATGATCATTGTGCCTAAAAGCAAAAAGGCTTATGTATATTTATAGGCCTTTTTGGTTTTAATTTTTTTTATTATCAAAATATTCATTTCAAATCATTTCTTAGCG
The DNA here is from genome assembly GCA_030273425.1 of Microplitis manilae. Taxonomy (NCBI): domain Eukaryota; kingdom Metazoa; phylum Arthropoda; class Insecta; order Hymenoptera; family Braconidae; genus Microplitis; species Microplitis manilae. The sequence goes on from CP092722.1 coordinate 9,306,690, forward strand.
ATTGAGCAAAAAAAAAAATTTATATGCCTTTTTGGCTTTATGGTAGATCTATATACAGCATATGCCTTTTTGGCATTAGGGACGCGAAATGTCTTTGAATAAATAATTAAATTAGTATAATATTTTTCTATTAAAAATAACCCATGTTAAAATTTGTTAATGTTAATATTTATTATTTTATTTCAAAATTTTAGTTAAATATTTATTTATTATTAATTAAATAACCTAATCTTTTAATTATAAAACCTTATTTTAATATTAACCTTTTACTACCTTCAATTGGAAGCAGCTTCATCGAAATTGTAATAATTACAATGTAGCATAGGAATGATTCCAATGTAACATGGTAATGATTCCCATGCTAGCATGGCTAGCGTTACCATGCAACATCGGACAAATTACTATGTCAAATAAATAATACGGCTAAAAACTTGCGTTACCATGCTGCATAGTAATAATTACTATGTTACATTGGAGAATTTACCATTCTCTTCTCTCCGTGTAATTAATTTATCTTTTATTTATTAAATTAAAACAAATCATACAATAAATCACCCCTTGCTGTAAGAAAAGCATAACTTTAAACTGCAATTAAATAAATAAAAATTTTTAATTTTTTTTTTTACAAAAAATATGATTCCGGCCAGGATCGAACTGGCGACCTTCTGCGTGTAAAGCAGATGTGATAACCGCTACACTACGGAACCTATCTTTCCACAGATGAGTTACTATACTTACAAATCACTCTTTACGACTATATATGCGCACGCATATCCGCTATGTTCGATAGGCGGTAATATGAAAATTTTAAACTCGTTCTATAATGGCAGTTGGATAATTGTTTTTATCATTATCAGTCATATTAAATTATTAGTGCCTTAATATTAATGACATCGAGGCGCTTGGCTAGTGCCTCGCTAGTTAGACTAGAAATGAAATAAAATATGGTAATACTAAGTCCCACGATTTCAAATGATAGGTTTTAATAATAATCGTGATTCCACACTAATTAACTTCTATAAATTATTATTTAAAAAAATTGAAATAATCATTGTTTATAATACATAAGTTACTAGTTTTTAATATAATAGTTATTAATAATCTAAATAATTTAAAAACATTGCTAATATTGTTATTGTGAAAAAGTCTAGATAATGCTTTATAGCAGCTTCTAGCTTTATTTAACTATGTGTCAACATGACCTGTGCATCTTATTAGGTAGTCTAACTGTGATCCTAAATATTTTACTGATTGTTTAGTAGGGATTATTGCCGGTTCTTTTGTATCTGGATTAAAGGTAGTGATTTTAAATTCTGCAGCTTGTTTTCTTTTAGCTTGTGCTATTTGGTTGGAGGGTTTTCTAAATACTATGGTTTCACATTTTGATGGGCTGGGATTCGAACCTCATGCCTGGCCAGTGATCAAGTTCGATAGGCATAAGTCTTACACCTTAGACCACTCGGCCATGATCACCAGTTTGATAATATCGTTAAATTATGGAGAGTAGAGGGACCTCTACTGGCTCTACCTTCTACCCTAATAGCACAGCTTGCTTTAGCAAAAGTTGACTTAACAAAAGTTTCCTTACATTTTTCGTCAAATATCCGTCAACTTCGGACTTTTTCGTTTTTTACAATTTATATGCAACTGGCTATTCAATTTGACGTAAATTTACTACCCGAATTAGAATGCAAATTCACTTCAAAGTTGACTAGAAAAAAGTTGTCGTCAATTTTCAGGTAAATTTTATGTCAATTTATTATTAATTTGACTTGAAAAATTGTAAAGGATTTTTTTTACCGTCATATTGTAGACAAGTTACCTCTAAGTTAAAGAAAAATTAACCGCAAATTGTTCTTTTTAACTTTTACTGCCAAATTGTCAGCAAATTTCAATGTTAAATTACTGTCAATTTCAAGCCTTAGTGGCTATTAGGGTATCGAACGCCTTAATTATTTTACCAATGGAGGCTCCCGGCTACGCAGGTATTACCAGGCAACGCGCGGGTAGACAAGCTAGCGAAACAGGCAGTAAACAACGGGCATAGGACCTTTCACCCGATCCCCTACAGAGATCTAGTGGAATTAAGCAAAACCTCCGCCAACAATTTGGCTACTGAAAAACTAAAAGAAGACGGAAAAAATAAAGGTACTCTCTACTTTAGCAAAATTTTCAAAGAATCTAAGAAGAACTGGTTTAGCAAGTACAACTTTCCTAGAGGAATCACAACTACCTTTATCAGGATGCGTCTCAATCACTACAACAACTACAGTCTCCATAGGAAAAATCTCACAGAATCCCCAACTTGCCCCTGCGGCTCATCTAATCAGGACCTGAATCATGTCTTCTTCTGATGTCTGGACTAATACCAATTACAACGAGAAACACTGCTAAAATTATTAAGCAAACTCTACAATCCCACACTAACAGACGTCATTCCACTATTAGCGAAGACTGCCTACATACTCTGTAATTTTCGCAAAAAGTGCAACCTCAAAATTTAAATACACGGAAAAAACAAGATAGTACTGGTTACTGTTCTGCGCAGTAATCAACAAACAATATCGATAAAAATACATTTTAACATGACTGATTCGTGTTAGAACAGGAGTGAGTCATAGCTTAACACGAACTATTACTATTTAAACAGTAACCAGTGCTGTCCTACACAGTACATGAAACATATGACTAGTTACTGTAAAAATAGTTGTCATTAATATCCAAAACAGTACTCAGTCCTGTTCTGACATGAACGGTTACTACATTCATATGTCTCTTTACTATTCTTGACAGTAGAGGTCTATAATTGAAATCTGTCAAGTATAGATTATTTAAATTTTTCAGGTTATTATTCATAAATATGTATAGATATAGATAAGATTGCGTAAATATTTAAAAATAATTAGTTTTTCTTCTTTTTTATGTAAGGATTATTAATATATATTAAATAAAATTAAAATAGAGCTTGATAACTTAGTTTAATGGTTTATCAGACTTTTTAAAAGTATCTTTATTCGACTCTTGTTTACATAAGTTAACAATTATTATTTTACAAAATAACAATCTTCTTACATTTAAGATATGTAACGTCTAAATCCATCATTTTCAAATATACCGACCTCCGCTTTTATTGATAGTTATGTGAGTAACTGAACAGTAATTTAAGTTTTCAATAGTTTTCAATCTCGATTCAAGAAAAATTTTTTCTTCAAAATGTGGTTCTTGTTTTAAAATTTTTAATTGTTTTAATTTAAGAAATAAGTTTTTGAACCAAAAAATTGAATTTCTCGAGTAGAGAAAAAAAATTGTTCGTTTGAGAATTTTATTCTTCGATGAAGCCTTTATTGTTTTGAAACAAAATCTGACATATTTGGCTTAAGAATTTCTTGCTCTTGGATTGAGATAGGCAAAATGTAGGTTTAAGACATTACCGACTTGTTTCGAGAATGGCGCGATTTTTAAATCAAGATCTCAATTTACTCAGCTTGAAAAAAAACTTTTTTTTTTATTTTAAAAATAAAAAATTTCAAAGTGATCTTTTAGGACTACATTCATTTACTTCAGATATGTTAAAATAGAAATTTATTTTAAAAAAAGTTTTTTTTTTCATTACTTTGAAAACATCTTCCATCAAGAAATTATTACTTGAACCAAAAATTTAAAGTTCTTAAAATAACAATACGACATTTTTAGCTGAAGAGACAAGTGGTCTTGCTTAAAGAATTCAATAGTATCGATTGAAGATAATTTAGTTTTGGGTCAAGACACGAGAGTTATCCATCGAAGATACAAAATCTTTAGAGCCAAGAAAATCTAAATCAAGACAAGAATTTCTTGAAGCAAAACAATTGCTTTTCTTCAGAAATAAATTCTTGGCTCAAGAAAATATTTCTTGAGCCAAGATAAAATTTCACAGTGGAGGCATCAGGCCCATCAAGATTGCACCGTTTACGGTAAATTAATGTGCACTTTTGTAGGCTTGAGCATATAGGTTCGAGTCCAGGAGACAAAAAAATGATTTTCACGTGTCTTACTACTCCATTTGACGCAGTGAAGTATATTCTTTTCAAAAATATACAAAAATATTGATACTATCGTATTTGAGAGTACATACACGAGCCTTTTCATTTTTTTATTTATATAAATTATTTTCATGGGCGTATGCCAATATAAAAGTTTTTCTGATGGAAAAATAATTAATATTTACGAATATAATTTGAAAAATGAAAAATTAAAAAAATGCACATGTAGTATTGAGGAATACAAACATGTGCCTGACATTTTTTTATTGATATAAATTATTTTTATAAGTATATGCCCTTATAAAAGTTTTTCTGATAGTTAAATTAGTAATATTTATGGGTGTAATTTCAAAAATGAAAAAATAAAGAGATGCACATTTAGTATTTACGAATACAAACATGTGCCTGCCGTGTTTTTATTTATATAAATTTTTTTTATTAGTATATGCCAATATAAAAATTTGTCTGATGAGAAAATAATTAATATCTACTGATACAATTTGAAAATTTAAAAAATAAGAAGATGCACATGTAGATTTTGTTACTCTAAATACGTGTAATTTTTTTTTTTTTTTCATTTTTTTCATTTTGGTAATTGATATGGTTAAATATGTGTTCTGATAATTTTATTGATTAAAAAAAAAAATGCACGAGTAGAGCATCTAACAATGATATAAATAAGTAAATTTTATCAATTTATATTAATATATATTCATGAGAGAACTTGTTAAAAATTTAGTTTCAAAATTATAGCGATAGAAAAACAGTGAATAAAAAAAGTCAAAAATACGTGAAAAGATATTTGAAACACACGCCAGTGCCACTTTTTAAATTTTTTGTATTCACATTTCTCGCAGAGATATCGATAGCTAAAGTTTTAAGTTGTCTGATGTCTGCTACATTCACACTCATATTATTTTTTATCATAATTATTAAAGCACACTGACAGAAAACTATTAAACTTTAGAGAAAGGTTAAAATAGAGCTCTACTGTCAAGAATAGTAAAGAGACATGTGAATGTAGTAACCGTTCATGTCAGAACAGGACTGAGTACTGTTTTGGATATTAATGACAACTATTTTTACAGTAACCAGTCATATGTTTCATGTACTGTGTAGGACAGCACTGGTTACTGTTTAAAAAGTAATAGTTCGTGTTAAGCTATGACTCACTCCTGTTCTAATATGAATCAGTCATGTTAAAATGTATTTTTACCTATATTAGTCGTTGATTACTGCGCAGAACAGTAACCAGTACTATCTTGTTTTTTCCGTGTACTGAATAAGGAAGAGCCCAGCATTAGACATCTACCGGACGGAACACACTCACAAACAGCACCAAACGGCTGAATGGAGAAACATCCAGGCCTCAAAATATCTATCTACCTACCAATGGAGGCTATAGAGGATAGTAACTCTACCCTCAATAGTTTCACCTCAATAGTAAAAAATCTTAACCTCTTTGGCATAAAATTAACAAAAAAACGTGGAAGCACCGTTTTATTAATGTTGATGATATTGACAATTGAATAACTTGTATTATTGTGTACTTATTTATAAATTAAAAAACAAAAATGGCTAAAATTTCGAATAAGCACAGGAAAAAAACAAAAATCATAATTAAAAAAAATTCAAAGCCTGAAAGTACTTTAATTAAACAACTCACGGCTATGTATGATAAGGTAATTATTTGATTTAAATAATTTATTAAATTTTTATTTTTTAAAATATACAAATTTGAACTTTTAAATTGTTTAAATAAAACAATAAACTTTTATCGATAAATTCGAAATTTGCGTAACATAAGTATTTTATCATTCTTCAATGTATATTTCACAATTAAATAATTATTGGAGTGGATTTATCATAACATAGACTTAATTATTCAGAAAAAATTTATAAATTATTAGTTTAGTTAGTATTTATTTCTATTTATGATATTGGTATAATTGCAAAATATCAATACACGATTATATGATTGTAGATTGATGAAGCAAATATTAAAACGTTTTCTGACCTACCATTATCTAAACAAACACAAAAAGGATTGGCTGAAACTGGTTACAAAGTACCAGCGGACATTCAAAAACAATGTATTGGTGTAGCACTTCAAGGAAAAGATATTTTAGGTGCTGCAAAAACTGGTAGTGGAAAAACTCTTGCTTTTCTTATTCCGGTATGTATTTAAACAGTAAATTAAATTTGTGGCTCTGAACACATTCTGCTTTCAACTCTGCTCCAAAACAATTCAATATTAAATCAAGATATGTACTCGGAGCAAGAAGCCGAACATAACTTTTCGAAATATTCATAAGTTTTCTAATATTCGGTTTGGATTTTGAGTTTAAAATGTTAAATTAAGATAAAACCAGCTTTTATCACACAGAAACTGATTACACGGATATAATTGAACGCAGAATTCGTTAACACATCGAAATTGCACAAAGACTGTTCTTACAGATATGAATTGCACAAACTTAATTAATATTTTACTTATTACAATTAGGTATAAATATCTTTATTAGATGTACCTGAAGATCGGAACGTTTTTCGCGAAAAGAAAATAAAAAAAAAAGAATGAAAAGTGAAGAATCTACTCGATTTAGATTTCTGAAATGTTTTGCACGTCAGCTAAAAATTTCAGGCCATTCCCAATTACCTCTTAAGTCAAATTACATAAATTATTTTCATTTCCGTTGCATGAAAAACGTTCTGATCTTCAGGTACATTTTATTAGGCTGTTTCAAATTAGGGGACTATTTTTATTTTTTTGATGAACATTGAAAAATCGAAAGGGTATCTTAAAATATGGTGACAGTTAAAATTTGAGCTCTTAATATTGATATTTAGAGGTAGCTGTTGATAATTTTCGATTTTTCATTTAGTAACATGGAAAAAAATACATAACTTCCGAAAAAATCAAGATACAAAAAATCTCTCTCCAAACATTTTGTAGCAATTTTACTGATCTACAAAAAAGGTCTTCTGTAAATTTTGCATAAATTCAACCATTCACAAGATATCCGACGTCAAAGTTTAATCAAATTCAAAGAACTTGTTTTTGCTCGTTCTGAATTTTATACCATATCAACTAATGAGAATTCGAAAATTTTCCATACAGTTGCTTGCAGGAAATTGAATGCTCTACAAAAAAAGTCTCTTATTATTTTTTGATAAATCCATCTGTTCAAAAGTTATTGGAGCTTGAAGTCAAGTTAGAGTAAATTTCGAGATCTTTGTATTTTTCCGGCGAAACTATCGGACTAATCATAAAATGTCATAGAATTTTTTTTGTAGACAATTTTAATTCCTACAAATTATTATCGATAAATTTCTTTCAAATTCTGCATTGTTTTCTAGTTATTTCAATTTTAATGCCAAATTCTTAAAATCGATCAGAACACTATTTTGTTAGGAGCTTGGCATTAAAATGTAAATAACCAAGAAACAAAAGGGATCTCAAAAAAATTTATTAAGGATAATTTGTAGGAAATAAAATTGTCGACAAAAAAGATTTTATGACATTTTATGATTAGTCCGATAGTTTCACCGGAAAAATACAAAGATCTCGAAATTTACTCTAACTTGACTTCAAGCTCCAATAACTTTTGAACAGATGGATTTATCAAAAAATAATAAGAGACTTTTTTTGTAGAGCATTCAATTTCCTGCAAGCAACTGTATGGAAAATTTTCGAATTCTCATTAGTTGATATGGTATAAAATTCAGAACGAGCAAAAACAAGTTCTTTGAATTTGATTAAACTTTGACGTTGGATATCTTGTGAATGGTTGAATTTATGCAAAATTCACAGAAGACCTTTTTTGTAGATCAGTAAAATTGCTACAAAATGTTTGGAGAGAGATTTTTTGTATCTTGATTTTTTCGGAAGTTATGTATTTTTTTCCATGTTACTAAATGAAAAATCGAAAATTATCAACAGCCACCTCTAAATATCAATATTAATAGCTCAAATTTTAACTGTCACCATATTTTAAGATACCCTTTTGATTTTTCAATGTTCATCAAAAAATAAATAGTCCCCTAATTTGAAGTCTAAATTTTTATACAATTAGAAAAATAATTATTAAGTTTGTGTAATAAAATAATAAGTGCAATCTATATCTGTGCAATTTTATTATGTGTTGATAAATTATATGATAGAGGCCGGTCCTCCACATGTGATAAATTATAAAAAAATTATCTACAATATTTATCAATAATTTATTTATGAATATTTAAAACTTTAAACTATTTGATTCGATTATTTTAACTTGATAATTATTTGTATAGAACTATTATTGTATAAATTAATGAAATATGTATTATAATAATTATTAATATTTTCAGGTAATCGAATGTTTGTATCGTGAACAATGGTCAGCATTGGATGGATTAGGTGCATTGATAATAACTCCTACACGAGAATTAGCTTATCAAATTTTTGAGACTTTGAGAAAAATAGGAAAATATCATAATTTTTCCGCTAGTTTAATTATCGGTGGCAAAGATTTAAAATTCGAAAGAAATCGTTTAGAACGTTGTAACATTATTATTGGTACTCCAGGAAGAATTCTTCAACACATGAATGAAAATGCAACATTGAGTTTTGATAATATGAAAATACTTGTTCTGGATGAAGCTGATAGATGTTTAGATTACGGTTTTCAATTAAGTATTGATGCTATTATTGAATTTTTACCAAAAGAAAGACAGACATTATTATTCTCAGCTACTCAAACTAAAAAAGTTAAAGATTTAGCTAGATTAAGTTTAGAACACCCAGTTTATATTTCAATTCATGAACACACAAAATATGTTACGCCAGAAAATTTAAGACAAAATTATGCTGTTTGTAATATAAATGATAAATTAGCAGTGCTTTGGTCGTTTCTTAAACAACATCAAAATCAAAAAATTATTGTATTCTTTTCAACTTGTAAACAAACAAAATATATGTATGAAGCTTTCTGTAAATTGAGACCAGGAATCGCTTTGACAGCCCTTTATGGTACCATTCATCAATTAAAACGAATGAGTATTTATGAAAAATTTTGTAAAACAAAAAGAGCTGCACTTTTTGCAACAGATATTGCTTCTCGTGGTTTAGGTAAGTAAAATTATATTTAAAGTGATCCCAGCAGTTATTCTATGTTACATAATCTCAGATAACTGATCTCACCAACAATTGATTCCTTAATACATAATAATGTAAATTAACAAAATAAAAGATACAAATAAATGATGTCCTGATTCATGGTGGCCACATTTCTGAAAAACCTGGAAATGTCAGGAAATTTCGTCAGAAAGCTGGAAAAATTTCCATTTTCTTTCTTTTGACTGATGAAATCTGACAAATTTTATTTTCTGTCAAAACTGTTCAAAGAGTGACGCAGTGGGAATGCGATTTTAATACCATCTTGAAAAAAAATTAGTAGAAATTGATTCCAATATCGAAAAAACGAAGCAGTTAGAATTAAAAAGGCTGGTAGAAAAAAAAGTCTTGGTAGAAACCAATCGTCAGGATTTTCAAGCTATTAAAATGCATATTGACAAGTTAAGAAAACAAAAACATTAAATGTATACATAAGTATAGAACTAATAAGTTTCACTATATTTATTATTGACGTACTTCATGAATACTTTATTAATATTCTATAAAATGTTCTTGTTTCTGAAAATGATTCTAGTGAAAATGAAAAATTTTACTATAGAGTATGTTATATAAAAACATGGATTTAAAATAAAAAATTATTCATTTAATATATAAAAAAAAAAAAATAATGAACATTGACAAATAATGAAATAAAGTTTCATTTAACGACAATGATTGGTTATTGATTAGACTGACTTATACTATTTTATTTTAAATTAAATAAATATTTCCAATGATTTTATATTGCTACATATAGTCAGGGAATTTTTGAATTATTTAACTGGAATACCTGGAAAAGTCAAGGAATTTCAATCTCAAAAATCTGTGGCCACCATGTGATTGGTGGAATCATTTATCGGAAATCAATTGTCATGAAACCATATTTGACACATGCGTTTTTGATAAATTATTATTATACCGATAAAAAAAAATTATTTACTTTTTTCTTTAGATTTTCCTGGTGTTCATTGGGTAATACAAATGGACTGTCCAGAAGATACTGATCAATATATTCATCGAGTTGGTAGGACAGCACGATTTGAATCAGATGGTCAATCTCTTCTAATTTTATTACCTAAAGAATTGAAAATGGTTGATAAACTTATTGAAAGAAAAATTCCGATAAATAAAATCAAGTAACGTAAATTGAATTTTAATTATCTGAAAGTATAATTTATATAATAATAAAAAATATTTTTTTACTTTAGTATTTCGGAAAATTATCTATTTTCTCCGCATCGAAAACTTGAATCATTTCTTGCAAGAGATGTAGAACTAAACCAATCAGCTAAAAGAGCTTTTTATTCTTATATTAAAGCCGTAGACAAGATGAAAGATAAAGAAATATTCGATGTCAAGTCATTAGACACCGATGCATATGCTATGTAATTAAATTTTTTTCTTTATTCAAATTTAAAGAAATTTTTTTTTTTTTTTTTTTTTCAATTATTTAATGACAAATATTTATTTCAATACAGATCGTTAGGTTTAGCTATTGCTCCTAAAATCCGATTTGTAAAAAGAAGAAATAATAAAGAAAATAAAAATGAATCTAATAAAATAGAAAGCAAATTATCAGCAGATGAATCTAATGACGATACAAACGAAAATAATAATGAAGAAGAAAAAGAAAAAAGTAGTGATGAAAATAAAAATTTATCAACAAAAAATAATAGAAAAATAAATGATTCAAATAGTGAAGCTTTTATTAACCATGGTAATTGTTAATAATAAAAAAACTAATATTTTAATGTTATTATAATTCATTTTATTTATTTATTATAGATGATAGTGATGATGATGATAACTTTTTGACAATAAAGAAAAAAAACGTTCAGATTGAAGACGGTGATCCTGATGAATTTGCAGAAGATTTTAATGATATACCAATTGATATTCAACTAAAGCCAAAGAAAAAAAAAGTTATTACTAAAGCCGCTGCTGCGAAAAAAATTCTTCATAAAAAAATTATTCCCAACAAAAAGACAATATTTGATGAAGAAGGAAAGGTGATAAGAATTTATCATTATTTTTATTATGTCAATATTGTTATATAAATGATAATATTTGAATATATAATTATCTTATATCTTACATAAACATTATAAAGCAATATATATATATATACTGGATTAATTAAATTAAATATTCTTTTTTCTTATCAGGAAGTAATTGATGCGACAAAATCGAAAGTATCCGAACTTGCAAAGCAACATGAAAATGAGGATGTTTCAGGAATCGATATTGAATTATCGAAAAAAATATTACGTGAAGAAGATAAAATTGATAAACAACGATTTAGAGAAAAAGTTAAAGAAAAACATCGGGAATTAAAGCGTAAACTTAAAGAACTAAAAAATAAAAAAGATAGTGATGAAGAAGACGAGACATCATATCATGAAGAAGATAAACGAATTACGGATGACAGTGAAAGTGAATTTGAATCTGATGGTCCAGATCTATCATTTTTACCTGATCCTGATAAGATTTATGGTCCCAAAAAAGATTTATGTGATGATGAAGACGATGAATCTGATGAGCCTATTTATAGGTAAATAAATAAATTTAAATAATTAAGTGACATTTAATTGATAGACAAAGCAAATAATAAATAATAATTTTTTTTTAATTCAACAGAGCGCCGAAACGAAAATTATTGACCCAAAATGATGTAAAAGAAAAAAGATCTAAATTAAAAATACCGAAAAATAGTGATTTACTTGCAACAGAGGAATTGGCATTGCAATTATTGCATAATTAAATTAATATATTAAATTTATTTTATATTATTTTTTATTCTGAATAAATAAATCAAATCATTAAAAAAAATGTGTATATTAGTTAAATAAAAGATATCTAAAATAAATAATAAATAACTTTTTTAATAAATTAATGCTCTTATTTTATCTAAATTAATTAATTAAATGATAATGCGCACATTACAAAGCATTTTGTTATTATTGATAGTATATATTAACAAACTGTACAAGAAGAATTGACATTTTTAAATACACGAGTTGACGTCTCATGATTAAAATCTACAGAACAACATTATGATACATTATTGTATTAATCACATATGATAATTAAATAAATATCAGTACGAAATAAAGATTTTTAAATTTTTTGTAATTAATTTTAAAAACAAATGACTAATTTATGTATCATGTGTAATTTTTTTCCTTGACTAATCAGATCTTTAATTTACTGCAATTTTAATATGTTTCAAAATACTATCGACGACCTCCCGGCTCGTTGCATTACCACCAAGATCAGCCGTGTGAATACCAGAATTAATTGTTTTATTAATGGCAGTTTGAATTATGGTAGCATGTTGTTTGTGACCAAGATGACGTAACATATCAACAGCAGCATTTAACATTGCTATTGGATTAGCAATATTTTTTCCAGCAATTTTAGCACCAGTATTACGAGTACCAGGTTCAAAAACAGTATATTGATCACCAAAATTTTTACCGGCAAGTAATCCAGCACCTCCAAGTAATCCACAAACTACGTTAGATACGATTGCGCCATATAAATTTGTTGTTAAAATAACATCAAATTGGTGAGGATTTGATACAAGTTGCATACATGTATTATCAATAATCATATTATCATGAATAATTTCAGGATAATTTTTTGCAACTTCTTTTGATACTTCTAAAAATAATCCATCAGAAAGTTTCATAATATTTGCTTTATGAACGGTTGTAACTTTTTTTCTACCATTACGTTTAGCATACTCAAAAGCATAACGTGCTAAACGTTCAGAATTTGATCTTGTTATGATTTTCATACTTTCAACAACTCCGTCAACACTTTCATGTTCCAACATAGCATATTCTCCTTCAGTATTTTGACGTACTATAACGATGTCAATATTTTTCTGACGTGAATTAACACCCGGATAAGAAACACAATGAACGACATTTACATACAAATCAAGTTCATTACGTAAAGCTACATTACGAGAAAGTACTCCAATTTCTCTACTTCGTGTTTCAATATTACCTTTCAATGCAACTCCATTACGTCTTATCGAAGTAATAGCATACTCAAGATCATCATTATTGTCTGCATTTGGATCAATGTCAATGTCTTCAAAGTCAACTGGTACTCCAGCATAGCTGAAAATCTGATAAGAAAATTTAATAAAATATTAAAATATTATCATTTAATTTATTATTATCATTATATAGATACTTAAATAATTAATTAATTAATTATACCTCTTTAACGTAACCCATAAGTTCAGGTCCAATTCCAGCACCAGGTAACAATGTGACTGTATGACGACCACCGTAATGAGCTTTAGGAATAGGCATTACTTTTTTAATAGCTGGTGTTTTATGTTGAATTTCGAATGCAGACAATGATGCCGCGCAACGATGTATTTGCGGTGTAATTGATTTTGATTGAATATATCTTACCAAAGAACGTGCTGCCATTTTTTATTATTTATTTTATTTATTTATTAATTAAAAATGTATGATATATTATATCATATAAATAATAATAAATAATTATTAAAGACTATGAAAAGTTACTTAAGATACTACTGCTTTACTTATATTAGCAGTGTCTATTTTAACAATAACCCAAAGACCTTGCCAGACACTTTTACTCTTGTGCTCCATAAAATTATTTTACGTCTGTGTGGTAGAGAACTCGAAAAACCTCCAACATATATAATACTTTTAGACATTAATTACAGTTTACTATTTTACCGATTGAGTCATTGTTGCAATACATACTTTTCTTGCAGCGGCCAAGTCCTTTGTATAAAGTTACTTTTATTTTTTTTATTTTTTTTCCTTCGGTAAGTAACACCTGAAAACATAATTACACATTTATTCTAACTTAAGTCTGATTTACAATAAATGTAATTTAAATAATTATTATTTATTTACTATTTATTTATTATAATTTAAAATAATATTTTTAATTATTTAAAAAATAATAACATACGTATTATATTGTCACGCAATAACATAAAATTTAAATTGTTACGCATGCGTTAATAAATGACGTAATTTCTAGTGAATTTATTTATTTTCTTAGTGTAATTAAATGAAAGATAAAAAACAATTAAATTTAAAAATGATTAAATAATTAAATTAAATATAAATTTTATATAATTTACTAATGAGTTAAAAAATTTTTAATAATTTAAAATGATATATAATTCTAAATAAATATATTATTAAAAATTAAAGTGATAAATTTAGGGTATTATTTAATAATAGTGTTGGCAACATTGTGATTTTTGCGGCAAGAGACACACCAAACGAGACGCTAAAACTCATGAAACTGAAACCTGTAAAGTTCCAATCCAGATTCCAAGTCAGACAATACACTTACGGCGTCGTTATTTTGTAAAAAAAAAAAAAAAATTCTTCCGTTTATTAATTATTAATAATTATTGTGTATAGTTTATAATATACCAAATAAGTGTTTTTTATTTCAAATATTGACTAAAAAAAATTCGTAAGCATTTATTGTTAATAATTTTTAATAATTATATATACATATACATGTATATATATGTGTATGTATGTATGTATATATATATATATACATACATAAAGTTGGTTGCTGAAAAAAAATTTAGAAGCTTCCCGGCCATTTTACCGCCATTTTGCCCACTCATTAATTCTACATTAGATATCGTTTTTTTTATTACTAACAATCAGTAGTAAATTGAATATTTTCATACTTTTATTATAAATTTTATTAAATTTATAAGTATTGTTTGTTTTAATATTCACCAATAGTATCAAGTTTTACAACAATGAAAAAAGTTCAAGTAAGATATTTTTTTTTTTTTTTTCTAAATTCACCGGTTACTCATTTGTTTCCGCGTTGTTGGTTATGAATGTAGCTTTTAATTTGTCGGAAAATAATATTAAATTAAACTTTTACCAGTATTGTAATTTTTATGTGCCCTGTAGTTAGTATACAGTAGCCATTTATTTTGTATTTACATATATACATATCTATATACATATACATATACACATATAGATAAATAAATATATTTTTTTTGTTGCTTTCATATTTAGAAAAGAATGAGCAAGTCCAAGGAATCTCCATCTTCTGACAACGAGGCTGAAGAAGAATTCAGCGTCGAAAAAGTTCTTGATAGACGAGTTGTTAAGGGCAAGGTATATTTTTGTTAATCTTTAATAAAATTAAATTATAAATTTTATTTTGTTTATTTATGTAAATTAGCATATTTTGGTAATTATTAATTTTTTAGGTTGAGTATTTTCTTAAATGGAAAGGTTACTCAAACGACGAAAACACCTGGGAACCCGAAGAAAACTTGGATTGTCCTGACTTGATCGCCCAATTTGAGGAACAGCGCAAAAAGAAAGAAGCTGCTGCCAGTAACAAACGGCATGAAGAAAAAGATTCAAAGAAACGAAAAAGTTCAAGTACTCCGACACCAACTCACGCCAAAAAAAAGATGACAGATGACAAAGACAAAAAACCTGAAGGTATGTTAATTTATATATAACTAACTAAATAAATAAATATAAAAAGTTGAAAGTTATAAATTTTATTTTTTTCTTACTTTATTTAAAATTTTTTTTTTTTTTAGGATTTGACAGAAACCTTGAACCTGAACGTATCATCGGTGCTACTGATTCAAGTGGAGAACTTATGTTCCTTATGAAGTGGAAAGGTACAGAGGATGCTGACCTAGTCGCAGCACGTGTTGCCAATGAGAGGTGTCCACAAATCGTCATTAAATTTTACGAAGAAAGACTAACATGGCATAGCCCGACGCATGATGAAGAGGGTTCCAACAAACCTGATCCTGAGTAGCACTCAGATTATCGATTTTACACAGCACTTTAAAATATGTCACATTTAGTAATCTCAAATAATAAAAAGAAAAAAAAATAAATATAAGATAAAAAGACAAGAGATTATTCATTTGAATTAATATTGAGATATGAGAGATTACTAGACAAAAATCGTTATTTTCTATGGTTTACTTTAACTTAAATAAGTATAAGACTTTTTTTAGTGTAATGTGGTAATGTCATTATTAGTTTATCTAATAAATACAACACTCAAATATTTTCATAATTAACAATAGCATTTTACTTTATTTTTAGTTTTATTTTTGGTTATGCACACATCGTTTATATGTAATAAGAAAAAATGAACCAACAGCCACATGACACATTTAAATATTCATAACAATATATGACAAATTGAATAGTTTATATTTGTAAGTCTTTATCACAAAAACAAAAAAATAAAAAAAAAAAAGTTTCATTATAAGAAAAGATGAATACAGTAGAATTAAACATTTAAAAAATCAGTTAAAATTCAGTTTTAAAATGTTATTTAATTGTCAAAATCTTATAATATTTTGATTAATGTTACAAAAATTCGTTTGTATTTAATATTACAATCTACTGTACAAAATTATAATAAACAATTTCAAAATACTTTTGATTAGTAATTTTATCTACTTATGATATTTTAAGTCATAGTAAATTTTACATTCAAATATATCAAAATAACGATTTCCATAAAATATTTTACTGAGTATTAATTAAGTTTTCAAATTTTTAATTGAAAATATTAAAAGTTGAGTCTAGTATTAGTTTTAAAAAATCATTCTCTTTTTTATTTTTATTAATAAATAAAACCATTGTTTAAATTCAATAATCAATAAAATATGTAATAACAGTCTTTAAATAAAGTATTTTTATTTATTTAATTTCTTTTTTTAAATTTTTTTACATTTTTACGAGACACAGCGCCAGATTCAGTAAATTTAAATTTTTTTATCCCGCCAAACTTGCCAGAAATTTTTTTATTTCTTTTTATCTCCCAGTCCAATTGTTTAACACTGGCCCCATCAACATCACTCATTACATTTGAACTACCTTGTTTCTGTTTAGATCGTCCTTGCTGTTCAAGTATTTCAGCAAATTTTTCTGCTGACATAAATACATTATCATCAATTTTGTGTTTTAATTTCTTCTTTTTATCTTTCAAATTTTTATTTTTCTTCAAAACAGATTGTACTGATTTTTTCAGAGCAGTATTATTATCATCATCATCATTATCGATAAATTCCATATCACTTGCATCATCATCATCTATATCCATGTCACTCATATTTTCAAAGTCTTCATCATTCATTGATTCATCTTCATCAAAATCATCATCAATTTCATCATCATCTTGTTCATTGTCAGAGTCATCATCACTTTCATCATTCGATCGTTTTTTATTTTTCTTAAATGATCCAAGATCTCCAGCAATATCTAATTCCTCAAAATCTTTATCACCATTAAGTTTATCCAATAAATAATTAAATTCCTCGCTGTTAACACTATCATTATCACTATCGTCATCATCTTCTTTCTTAACAATATTTTTAATTTCATTTTTCTTATTAAGATAACGATATAAAAACAATTCATCAACAGGAATACGTTCTTCTCTTTCATTTAAATATGCATGGCTATCAATCGGAACCGAACGTATTCCTTTTGGTATATATTTAGCCCTTACTGAAAGTGGATCATTACTTTTAACTTTTTTTTCTTCCAATTTTTTCGGATTCTTAAATACATATCTATCTAAAAATCTTATCAAGGTTAAATCTTCCAGTGGATCACCCGTATAATTTATAACTTTTCCTTCGATAATATTACGAGCGAATAAAGCAACACTTGGATGAAAATGATTCGAAAGAGCAATAAGTTCAACAACTGGAGATTTAATTGCTCCTGATTTTAATGGATTTATAGAAAATGGATCATAAAATAATGTATTATCTTGTTCAATTTTAATATCTGTTATAGATTTTTCATTAGTATTATCAGTACTCGTAGAATCAAAAATGACATTAGGTAACATAATATTAGCTTGTGATTTTTTATTTCCATTATTTTTTACTGTTAATTTATTTTTTTCTTCAGTATCTTCTTCATTATCATCATTATTTTTATCTTCATTTTCATTATCTTCAATTTTAAGTGGAACTGTACTTTTAAATAAAATCTGTTTTAAATCTTTTCTTGATTGCAAAATCTGTAATATAATGTACAAAGTAGCACATATCATACAAGCCGGAAAATATGAACAAATTTGTAATACTCTTTTAACAAAAGCATAAAGCCGCGTTACACTTTTATCATTTTTCATAGCTTTAAATAAAAGATTTAAAAAAACAGCACCTTTTTTAGCAGAACCAATTTGTGGATCTAATAATTTACCATACAATGCTGTATAAAATCTACGTTCTTGTTGTACATCATTTTCAACAACTTGATAAAGCAAACTAAGAGCATTAAGAGAAACATTAAATGAACCAACATGAACAACTTTATAAACGGAATCAATATGATCATTTATTTTAATTGTTTCTTTATTAGCAAAAGGATAAGCTCGATTAACGCCAGTTAAAATAGCTGCCATCATTTTACTATCAGGTTCACCTTTTTTTAAACATGCTTTAAAAAATGCAAAATATACATCTATTAAATTTGTCGCTGTCTCTGAATCTTCACGACTTAAAACAAATTGTGCAAGTAAACTTATTGCATAATATTGAGCATGATGATTTATATTTTTTCGGAATAATAATTTTTCTAATTCTCTTAGAACAATTATTTTCATATTTGGATGCTCCAACAGAAGATTATTTAGACAAAAAATAACTTTAGAAGCAACTTTAGACTTTGGATCACCTATTTTATTCACTAACAACGAAAGAAGTTGATGTTCTTGTTCAGAATTACCGATTAATAAATCAGTCATTATAGAAATTGCTTTTTCACGATTGGTATCAATGGTATCTGATGCTACTGCTGATAAATATGTGATAAATTTTTCATATTGTTCACGTAATTGATCTTCAAAATACCAGTAAGCGAGTAATTTTTTAGTTTGACCATCCCTATTAGTTATTGTTGATTCATTTGATGCTGCAATTTTATCTAAATTTTGTTCTTCAAATTTTAAAAGCTTGTATTGAGGATGAAGTAAATCAGATAAAAAAAGATCACGTAAAGATGTAATTAATAAATTACTGTGACTATGTCTAGAACCTTTAACTTGTGAAACAAGATTAATTAATCGACTGAGATTATATTTTGGATTTTCTTGAATGAAAAGAATATTAGCTCCTATTTTATCAGCATTTGTACCACTTGATGCTGCTGTTTTTAACCAATTATACTCTGAATCTCGTACAGTTGATTTTTTCATTTGAAATCCAGCTGTCTCTGCATCCAAATGTTTTTTAGCATCTTCTTTTAATTTTATTACTTCAAAATCACTACGAGAATGTTTACAAGGTTTACTTTCTTTCGGAAATTCACTGTACCATTTAGTTTCGTTACTATTTGATTTAATCATTGTACTGTTAATCTGAAATTATAAATACATAAAATTACATTTACATAAAAATAAAAATCAATATTATTTAGCATTATCTACTTACTTTTTAAATAAAAAAATATTTAATAATTAAATTTTCTTGGTGCTTATTCAGACCAAATGAAAATTCGTCTGGGTTCAATTAAATTCATAGAGATTGTAAACAATACTGAAACAGTTAAATAAATAATTAATGAATTAAATTAAATTTTAATAATAATAATAATAAAAAAGAAAAGATATTTAATTATTTAAACATAAATAAATAAAAATATCATCAATAAAATAACATGCACTTTTTTTTTTTAATTAAATAATAATAATAATGTTGATTGATAGTTTTAAAAAATAAGAATTTAAAATATTATGAAATTTTTCCACAAAATAAATAAGAATTTGTAATTTGACTATATGTATTAGTTGAATTTAACAATAAAAATAATAATAAATAAATAAGGAATAGAAAATATATTAAACAGGATATAGGAAAATTGAAACTGTTCTAATATGAGTACTTACTTTGAAATAAATTTTTATTTTATCAGGGAAATAAATATTTGATACATGTATACATGTATAAATAAAATTTAGCTGTATATACTGTAAATATATGATATAAATTAACACCTGTTTATTAATCGTAGCAAGCAACCTATATATTTAAACAAAACTTTGAGGTTAATTCAAGACGAAAAATAACCACATGTTTTACTGTTGCAACAACACAATCAATTGATCTAATATCTAATAATCGACTTTTTTAGTTTCAACAATCGATTGTTTTCAATCGATAATATCTGCTTCGATTAATCAATAGAAAATCGATTAAATTTTCTAAATACGATTATTAAAAATCGATCTTTTTCATAAAATAATAAAAAAAGAAGTTTTTTCTTTTATAATTTCGTAAATTAATATCGACAATAATTTTCAATTAATTGTACCGTGATAGCCAGGGTTTCTCGTCCAAAAGTTGGTATTTATTAATTTGCGACCAACTTGACGACAAGTTGCCGACAACTCTAGCTTTTGCAACTTTTGGCTACAAAGCAAAACGAACAGCACACACACGTCCTGTTGTTCTATCACAGGTTTAAGTGGGGGATACCTTATACCTTACAGCCTTACACATCCATGCAAAAAGACCCCGCCCGGCATTCACCAATAAAACCTCGGCACCAAGATCAATCCTAGGGATGGGCGATGTTAGAAAAAAATAAATCGACATCGGACTATCGATTTTTGAAATTTTTCACCATCGAACTATCGAAGTTTTGACAAAAACGTCGGAACATCGATTGTACACATCGATGTTGAAAATGCGCGCGAAAATTCGAAAAAGTTATAATTACAACTAAATTTGACATAAAAAAGAAATAATTTTAAATTATTACTAATTGTAATCTAATCATCAATAATTTACTATCAAGAACGAATTTATTATTAAATTCAATATTGTCATATGCTTTGTTTAGTTACTTACGAAATATATGTAAAATGATCATATCATTTCCAGCCATTTGAAATATTTATGTTCATAAAAATATTTGAAATAATTTATAAATGTTAATTTATAGGTTTTCAATCATTGAAAGCTTTTAAAATCCTTCAAATAAAAATTCCACGAAACTTGAAGTTAGTCAATAGTTGACACTAGCAAAAAAAATGGAACACAATTCCTTATCGGTTGAAATTTTAGGCTCGCGCGTAGCGCACTATTTACATTTCTGGTAGAAATTTATTTCGATGTCGATGGTTCATTATATTGCATCGAACATCGATGTTTCGACTTTAAAAAAAAATCGATGTTTTCCCGAAAAAAAAACCGATAGACGAAACATCGATGTATATCGCCCATCCCTAATCAATCCTAACCAGTCTTGATCATCATTTACTGAGAATATCTTGGTCTTTTGGCCGCGGGTTCACCCTTTCGTTTATACAATCGTTTAATTAGACTTATATTTTTTCAAATTTGTCGTTTTGTCGGAAGCAACTTGTTTTTAAATCATGAACAAATACTTTGCTATCGTACTTTTGGTCGCGGCTGTGGTTATCGCCGAAGAAGAGGAATGACCAAAAACATTCAGGAGACTCATCCCTGCTGATGTTCTTCGTGTTAAGTTATAAGTTTATCTTCTCATTTGTTTTATTAAAAAATAATTTGAATTCTTGACTCACTAAATATAGACAGTTTTACTGGAATTCTACTGGTTTGTTGATTAAATTAATCATTAATTGATTGATTAATTAATGCCTGTGACTTTAGAGAGAGAGAGAGTGGGAAATAAGGAAGCGAAAGTTTGATGCTTCTCTTACGTCACTTTACAATTTATTTAGAAATATTTCCTCTACAGGACATTATCTAAGTTATATTTTTAAATTTTATTTATCAGGATTAATTTTAACGATAAATAAATTTAATTACAGACTTCCCGGGGATGTATTTTGTATCAATCAAGTGCGCAACAGTAGAACCAACAAAAAGCTGGGAATTGTCACCATTCTGCGGTCGTTCTACTTGTGTCCCGTCTGACGATGACTCAGGAAGACTCTTTGAGTTGGTCGAAGATTGCGGACCTTTGCCAAAGGCCAACCCCAAGTGCAAACTCTCTGAGAAGACCAACAAGACCGCAAGTTTCCCTGACTGCTGTCCCATCTTTGAATGCGAAGAGGGAGCGAAACTCGAGTACCCCGAAATTCCAACCGTCCCACCACCACCATCTGAAGCAGAAACTAAACCCGAAGTCGCCAAAGCATGATTTAATGAACTGGGAATCATCTCTGTAAATTTATAATAAATAAAAAATTAAAAAAAAAAAAAAATTAACATAATCGGTCGACGTAACGCGAACGTGATTTTATTTCTAAGTTTTTGTCACTGTAGTAGAGTAAAAAAAAATTAAATCGTCTGAACGTCACTCCGATTTTAAAAATTATAAAGAAATAAATAACAATTTATAAGTTTGTAAATATTATACAATCGATGAAATTAATTATTATTAATTTTATCTTGACGATACTGCTGCTGCAAAAAACATTAATATGACGAAGATTAACAAATTAGTTGGATTTAAAATGGAACCAACACCACAATTACTACACTGTCTTTCCATACATTGTAAAGCTTTCTTTTGCATAAACTAGCATCAGGAAATTATTTCAGTACCCAAACACATGCACGTTGATATTTTTCTCGTGGCATAAAACATTTTCAATTCGTATTTTATATATATAATTACATCTATTAAAAAAATGTGATTTGTAATTATAATACAAATGTATACTGTTAATAATACTCATTTAATACAACTTTGCCTTATTATTTTATTGTCTAATTATATACCTATTTAAATATATAAATAATTATGTAATATAATATCAGACTTGGTATTTTATCTATCGTTAAATTAATTTAAATCTCTTACATTTCTGACAGAACATTTCCCATCTGTCTGAATTAGAATTAATTTTTGAAATTGTAAGCCTATGGGTCAATTTAAAAACTAATTTTTTAATTTTTAATTTGCATTGCGCATGGGTACTGGTGCTCTTACCCTATCATTAAAATTC
Source organism: Microplitis manilae (assembly GCA_030273425.1). Lineage (NCBI taxonomy): Eukaryota > Metazoa > Arthropoda > Insecta > Hymenoptera > Braconidae > Microplitis > Microplitis manilae. The sequence continues at coordinate 9,329,859 of CP092722.1, forward strand.
CCAGATAATAATAAAAAAAATCCAGGCGGGATTATTAGGTAAAATAAATTATTTCAACAAAAGTCGACTTTCATATGTTTTTGAAACTTCCTGTTTAATGAAAAATTACGAAGTTTATACTTTACATCGATTAGACTCGAATGAAAACTTTTTGAACATAATTAGTATAAATTTGAATTGTAAATTAGAATAAAGGAAATTCTTAAACTTCTTATTGGAAGTTTTAACAAAAATGGGAAAATGCAAACTCAAAAGTTGAGCACAAAAAAACAAATTTATTTATCAAATATTAAATTTTATGAAGAAAAATCTTGCTGAGATAAACAAATGGATTGATTGCTAACTCATGATGCAAAGGCAAATCCAGTCTGCACGTTACTTAATTTCTGCGGTGGAACTAAAAAAAAAAACGTGATTTAATTAGTGAAATTAAAAATTTCGAATATTTAAAACAATATAAATTTCAGTATAATTAAAGAAAAAAAGTATACCATTTTCTACACCATGATGATAGGCAAGGTTTGCGAAGTGTATATTTTCTCGTAACGAAAAGGCAGCACCGCGTAATTGAAAGGCACCAAAACATATAGCCAATTTTTCAACCTCGTTAGAATTTTGGTACGTAAGATAGTGCTCTATGAGGGACAATTCACACAGATTTTTCAGTCTTGTTAATTCATATTTCGAAGCAGCTTCTAGCAAGTCTTCTGCATGATCATCCAAGTCCTCAACTTTCCTAGTGTAGATAAATTCTAAAACTCTTTCAAATATCTCTGGCTGGATAAACATAAGAGTTAATTGCTGATTATTAACCATTTCATATAATTTAGGCAACCGTGCTTTTAATACTTCTTCATGTACTGAAAATTTAACATCCTGCACATAAATCATAACATCACCATCATCTTGAACTTCGTATAACTTGGAGAAATCATCTGATAAATTGAGATCTGCTTCATAGACAGGACTCTGATATTCGTAAGGAAATATTGGATCATCATCCAAGTAAAATATGAGTTCGATGTCCAGTGTCATGGTATCATTTGGAAGTAGTTTATCTATTGCGTTTGGTAACTCGTCGCATCCACAGAAACTGGTTCGACCAGTTCCAGGAAAAAAAGAATAATTAGAATCATCAAATCTCCTGTTCTTTCGTCCAAGAAAAAACTTATTTTTGTCGGCGTCAACCAGGTAAAAGTTACAGGTTACATGATTCTTAGGTTCCAATTTGTTAACAGCGTCGAAATCTATCATGAATCCACCTATTAATTTATCATTACAAAATTTCAACTTGACGTACCACCCAACCTTATGACCTTGAAATTCTGAAGAAAAGTAGTGAGTCTTCTGAACCGGATACTCTGGATGTTGGTACTTTTCCGTATTTACTTTTGAGAAGAATTTACTTATATTTTCCACTTTCCATGGAATAGGGTCTTTATAAACGTTTCGTTCTATCTTTTTTAATGGCATTTTTAAACTCGACACTTTTTATATTAACACAATTTTTCCTTATTTATATTTTTTAAAGAAACACGTAGTGTTGCAAAAAAACAATCGATTAATCGAATAATCGATTTTTTAGTTTAAACAATCGATTTTTTTTAATCGATTCTATATGCTTCGATTAATCGATAGAAAATCGATTCAAATTTTAAAATACGATCTTTAAAAATCGATTTTTTTTTCATAAAATAATGGTAAAAAGAATTTTTTTTAAATTCGTAGATTAATACCTACAATAATTTTCAATTAATTTAATGAGTGCATTAATCACATATCTAATATGTGAGGAAATTTATTTTTATTAAAAAAAATTTTTTTTCCACAATCGATTACAATAATCGATTGTTAGCAATTCGATTGCGCAACTTTAAAGTTGAAGTTATTAAACAATCGATTGTCTTTAAATCTTAGAAACCAAAACAATTATTAAAAAAATAAAAATTTAAGTAGTTAAAACAAATTATGAAAAAACCATTGTCTATCATTAAAGTTATTGTAAGTATTCCAAAATTGATATTTTAAAACACCAAATCGATTATTTCATAATCGATTGTTTATTATACGATTTTGCAACTTTAAAGTTGAGTTTAAATAATCGATTATTTAAAAAAAATTGACAAAAACATTTCTAGCTTTCAAAGTTCGAAAAATATGCGTCAAAAATTCAATTGTCATAATCGATTGTTACACACTCGATTGTGCAACTATATAGTTGTTTTAAGAAACAATTGCTATTTTTGAGTTTGAAATAATCGATTGTTCGAAAAATCGATTATTTGCAAACGATTAATCGGCTCTATCGATTATTTCAGTTCGATTATAATCGATTGTCAACAATCGATTATCTCATTCGATTGTTGCAACACTAGAAACACGAGCTAGAAGAGCTAGATATTTAGTTTTATTAGGTATTAACGATAAGATGGCAGTAGCAAGAAGAACTGTGAGCCACCAGTGCAGCTAGATCGCGGACGAAAAGTTCCCCTTCCTAAGCACCGTTTAAGCCGTGAGTGATGCTAAAATGGACCTCCATGAACTTGGCACCAAAAATTGATTTTTTTGAATTTTGATATAAACAAATCTTTTGTTCGTCGTTTGTTCTTAAATGTTCGTTAAATAACTTTATTTGTTCTAATATTATTTATTTTTAAAAAATTAAAAATTAAAATTGCACGCCTCATAAGCGAAGCGTTGTACGTCATACGTGTTTTGTTGTAATGTTTTGCTGTAATTCAAAACACTTGCATTAGATTCCTATGGCCGGTACACGGCATCCCTATGAGAGATTTGTTTGTTATCTGCTGATGATCGCTCAACGCTATGTGATGGTATATGAAGTAACCTGATTAAAATAATGTCTTAAAGTCTAGAGAGTAGGATGTACATTTGGAGAATGATTTGTCTATTATATAGGTCTACATAACGATTGCTTTTATTAATAAGATGTCACAGTGTCTATAATAGTTACAAGTAGTCTTAGGTTATTGCAAAATATAATAAGATACTAGAAAAATGCTTTTTTTTTTTTTTTTTTTTTTTTAAATAGTTAAATCTGATTTGTCAATCTTTTATCTTAGATTATCAGCTTCTAGGCGACTAGTTATACAAAGATAATGCTTACTTATCACAGATCTCTATGCTCTTGAAATTGTTGAATAGAAGACCCCGAGATCCTTGGACCCTTGCCTCTACTTGCTTATAGTAGTGGTTTCTGAACGTTTCAGCACACCTCCAATTGCCTCTGTCGAGGATGTCTTGAACTGGTAGGTCATCTAGCCAGCCACGGGAAGCCATCGCTGTCCGCACACTGCCTGGTGATGCGTCAATTTTTGCGTCTTTTAGCACTGAGCGGATCCAACCTGCAATTATTGTCTTGGATGCAGCTTTAACTGGACCCGTTATCGTGATGAATAAGTCGTCTAGCCCCTGTGATGCTCTTCTTTCCTCAGACAACTTCAGCAGTGCCCTAATCCAGGTGACTGGGCAGACGAAGCTGGGCCATAATATGATCTCGTTGCCTAAGTTAGAGAGATGGTTCTTAGAGATTTTCAAAAGAGTCAGGTCATGTACCCGGCGACCCGATGCTAGCAGTAATATGGTGGCTGCTCTTCTTGACACCTCTCAGAAGGATAGTTTGGGCAGCTCTGCTGCTAGCCAGTTAAAAAGAATTCGAGCATCCCATATTGAAGACTGCACTTCCCTAGGTTTTGCCACGGAAATTGATTTAAGAACTTGCCTGACCAGGATATCCGAGGACAGATCTGTTGCTCCATGTCCCGAACAGAATGTAGCTACCGCCGACTTGTGGACTAGTATGGTGTTGTATGCAAGTTTGTCTTTGATGAATAAATTTGCTAAAAATCTTGCTAAATCCGTGCCGCGAGGAGCACCTGGGTCGACGTCGTTTTCCTGGCATCAAGCCAGCCACCTCTTGATCGGTGCTTTGTAGGTCTGGAGAGTCGATGCTCGCCAGCTTTCTTACACTAGTTCCCTTTCTTGTGGTGACCAGTTCTCCGTCACTGTTCCCCACACCCAATTTTCCACACCTGGAGAATAAGATCGTCTATCTGTTGTGGTGGCCTTCCCGTTGATAGGTCGACCAGTACTTGTTCCAGGTTCTTGATTGTCATCGGAATTTCTTGGCTCCGACTGGTGAGGTCTGGCATCCAGAACGTCTGATCCTACTTGGGGGCTACTAGCAGGAATTGCCCTCGACACTTGTTCAGGTGCGCCAACACCCTTGGTATCATGTTGGGTGGTGGGAATAGCCACGCTAGCTCGTAATCCCAGATTTGACTGAAGGCATCGATGAATTCTGCTGATCGATCTCTGCAATCTCACGAGACGTACTGTCTGACTATTGCAGACTCTGCACTGGCAAACAGATCGATCTCTGGAATGCCCCAGTTTTTGAAGACCTCTTTTGTGGCTGCAGGTAACAGGTGCCATTCTGGTAAGCGGCCTCCTCGAGACAGTCTGTCTGCGATACCGTTGTACCTTCCGGGAAGGTAATAAGCTGACATCGATATTTTCAGCTGGTCGATCAGCTGCAGGAGTTGGTATGTCAGGTCGTACAGTCCTATCGACCTCGTTCCGCCCTCCTTCTGGATGTAGTACACGACAGTCCGGTTGTCCGATTGCAACAGTATGTGGGCTCCTTTGAGGTGTTGAGATTGCTGCTTGATCGCTAGATAGACAGCCAGCATCTCTTTTTTGTTGGAATGCCAAGCCAGTTGGCTCTTTGTCCAGGTTCCCGTCATGTGGACATTGTCCAGTTGTGCTCCCCAGCCACTGTCGGCTGCGTCTGTGGTCAAGAAGTGCGTTACTGGAGTCTTGTGAAGCTGAGAGGACAGAGCAGTGGATGTGCTCCACCAATCGAGCTCTTCCAACACCTGGGCTCCGATCTGTCGTCTTTGCCTCGGGCGATTCTCGTTGAATTGTGTGAGGAATCGTTGAAGGTGGCAGCAATGAAGCCGACCTCTGGGTACTGCGAAGCTCGCAAAATTCAGGTGCCCTAGTAAGGACTGAATCTGATTGAGAGTGCAACTTTGCTTCTGTTTCATCTCTCGTAACAGTTTGTTTATGTTCTCGGTCTTCTTTGTTGGAAGACTGATTTGCTGTCTTCTGGTGTCCCAGGTTATCCCCAAGAAGTCTAACCTTTGACAGGGCACCAAAATGCTCTTGAGACGGTTTATCTGCCAACCTAGGGTTTCTAACAGAGTAACAACTGATGCAGTCTGGATTTTCAGTTGCTCTTCGTCCTGAGCAGCTATTAAAAAGTCGTCCAGGTACACTACGACCTTGATGCCCCTGGAACGAAGGGTCTCTGCGACCCAGTTCGTTACCATGGCGAAAGCGTATGGAGCAGCTGAGAGGCCAAAGGGCAAGCTCGTCATCTGCATTAGTTTTCCTTTGTAAATGAGTCTTAGGAAACAGCGTTGAGACTCCTTTACCGGAACATGGAAGTACGCTTGAGACATGTCTATTCGAATCATGTAGTCTCCGTTTTGCAGAAAGTCTGGAATTTTCGAATGTGAAATTAGTTGAAATGTTTTCACTTCCACGTACCTGTTCAGATTCTGAAGATCGAAAATTGGGCATACTCCTCCGTCGCTTTTCTTTACTAAGAACATCTTTGAGATAAAACTCGCGCCGGGGTACTTCGGGTATTCTAATATACCTTGGCTTAGCAAGAGATCGATTTGTTCCGACATCTGCTGAGAACTTTTTGTCTCGAACTGAGACGATCTCCAGTTGGTTGAGAGGACCGGCTTTTCTGAAAACGGGATACGAAATCCGGTAATAATGTTTAAGATTACCTGAGGAGCTCCCAACTTTTTCCACTCTTCCTGGTAGCAGGCTAGTTGGCTGCCTGTAAACTTCTTTGCTTCCATATAGTCATTGGGAAAATTTTTTGCGAAATGAAGGCGGACCTTTTGATTTAGGGGTGTCTTTTTTGGTACCTTTAAACTTGGAATCCTGAAAACGAGAGTCAGTTTTATTACCATACCGTTGTGAAGGTCTCGCTGAAGAAAAAGAGTGACGAAATTGCTGGCTTTGACTGGACTCTCCTCTCTGACGCGGCTGTCTTGTACTCGACTGATCTGGGGTCTTAAGCCAAGCCTGAGGTCCCCCCTAAGGAGCCGATAAGTGAACCCAAGCTCTCCTTCTCGAAGAGATATTCTACGTTTGGAGGAATTCTCCTCAAGGCTCCTTGAACCTGCTTGTTGGGTGCTTCTGCAATTAGGCGTTCTCGCCTAGCCTCAATGCACGAGGCTCTCTTTCCACATACAACCTGCAACATCTTTTCAGAATTTTTGAAAATTTCCGAATTTGGACCAAAGTTTAACGTGCAAAGTTGATGAATTGATTCTGGACTAACATTTTCTCTGTTGGAGAAAGTCCAGTCTACAATACCTTGGAGAGTGTCTCTCAGCAGTTGATTCTGCTCGAGAATGGCGTTTGATATGCCTGCTAGGACTCTTCCTGTTGAGACTGCTTGATCCTTACCTTTATCAAGATAACATAACTCCTCGTTTACCTTCAATTCTGAAAAGCCCGGAGTTGCTAAAAATTCTTTTAAGGTGCTAGAATACCTTATTTCCTTCCAGTCTGGAGAACCGAATTTTTGAAGCTCAGATATAGCTTTCAATTTCTCTGGACATGCTTTTCGTAGTACTTTTCTTTCGTCAACCTTTGTCTTGTGATGACCTAAATTTAGTGGTGCAGGCTGTTCCGCCGGGACTGTGAAAAAATTTGTCTCGGCAACATTCTGTGGAGGGTTGGATTGCCCTGAAATTATCGAACCTCGATCCAACTCCCCCTGATCTACTGTATTCTGCAATGGAATTTGAAAGTTATCAATTACTAGGTTAGTTAAAGAGGTAATTTGATGTTGTAGAGATTTTAATTGGGCCCTCATGCTGCTCGAGCGCCTCTTTTTGGCGGGAGGAGAACTTTCTCTCTCACTCGAACTCGACTCTCCCTCGCTGGAACGATGCCGGGTACTGCCTCCCGGGGATGTTTTCCGGGTCTTTGACCTTGTCCTGGCCCGAATTACTCATTTCAGAATAATCTCTGATTTTTTCAGAGTTAATTGAACTCCGAATTATTGCGCTTGCACAAATATTTATATAGTAACAGTTAATTTTACTTTTAGCTTATTGTAGGTGACACAATATGGCTGAAAGTACTCAACGCTATGACGTACAACGCAGTCGCAACCGCCTACCAGGTGATCGAAGTTGGCAGCACTAGGAGAAAGATGACAACAAAATACAAAAAGGTGGCACCTTAATCTCAGTTAAAGGCAAGTACACAACAGCTTCTCTCTCATAGGGATGCCGTGTATCGGCCATAGGAATCTAATTGGTTACTTTGATTGAACTAACCCTGATAGCCATTTTTTTTTTCAACTTGGAAATTCCCTAATGACCACTTCAGCGTAAAGTTAACAGTAATTTGACAGTTGAAATTACCTGAAATTTGCAGCCAAAATTTGTCGATAATTTAATAGCAAAAGTGGAAAGAAAAATTTGCGGTTAATTTTTCCTCAATTTAGAGGCTACTTGTTTTACTAGAAAATAAAGTTGGAAATATTCATTCTTACCATTACAGAAAGTAAACAAATTGATAAATAAAAGTGTCTACAATTTGACGTAAAAATATACTTTACAATTTGTAAAGTCTAATTAACAATAAATAAATATAAAAATTTTCCTGAAAATTGGCAACTCGCTTCTAGTCACCTTTTGGAGTAAATTTGCATTCTAATTCGGGTAGTAAATTTACCTCAAATCATATAGCAAGTTGTATACAAATTGTCATCAAAGACAAAAAAGTCTAAAGTTAACAGACATTTGACGAAAAATTTTGTAAAGTAAACCTCTGCTAAGGAAGCGGTACTATTGGGGTAAGTTGAAATTTACTACCAGGATCGGACAGCAAATTACTAGCAAAAGTTGAACAAGAAACTTTTGCGGGCAGCTTTCTGTTAATTTGTACAGTATATTGCCCTTAAATTATAAACACAGACCTGAACAGCAGAAGTTGACGTATGTTTGCTGTTAAATTAGAAGAAACATCTGCTCGGCAAACTTTTTCTTATTTATTTTGATCTATTTATAATATAAGGAATGTCAAGCATGCAATAAACGTCATCGTGAATTGTCAATTGATTATTTATCATTCACTTGGGTGAAAAAAAAAAAAAAATACTAACCTACAATAAACTTATAATTAATTTTGTTTTAACCCTGATAGTCAGAGTTTCTGATCAGATAGTCGGTGTACATGAGTTCTGACCAACTTGACGACAAGTTGTCGTCAATTTCAGCTTTTGTAACTGTTGTCTACAAGTTTCCTATAAATTTGGAGCCAATCTATGGCCGCAACGACAACTTTTTGAAAAACTTGTAGCAACTTTCTGTCCTCTAATGTAATGACAAGTTTTACTACCAACTTTCTCAGAAAGTTGCCATCAACTTATGGAAATGCCAACTTTTGCGGCCAACTTGGCGACAGGTTGCGGCAGTAAATTGGCGCCAAGTTGCTGCCAACTTGGCTATCAGGGAAATTTTTCTCCGAATTCTTTACCATCAATACTCTAATAGCACAGTTTGCTATAGCAAAAGTTTACTTTACAAAAGTTTCCTTGAATTATTCGACAAGTGTCCGGCAACTTCGGACTTTTCCATTTTTGGAGACAATTTGTATGCAACTTGCTATACAATTTGACGTAAATTTACTGCCCGGATTAGGATGCAAGTTCACTTCAAAAGTTGACTAGAAAAAAGTTGTCATCAATTTTCAGGAAAATTTTCTTATCAATTTATTGTTAATTAGACTTAAAAAATTGTAAATTATTTTTTAACCATCAAATCGTAGACAATTTTATGTATCAATTTGCTTACCTTCTGTAATGGTAAGAATAAACATTACCGACTCTTTCTAGTAAAAAGTTATCTTTAAATTTAGGAAAAATTAACCGTAAATTTGTCTTTTCAACTTTTGCTGTCAAATTGTCGACAAATTCGAGCAGCAAATTTTAGGTAATTTCAACCTCAAATTCTTCATTCTGAAAGAGATGAAAAATCTAGTCATTTTATTACCATAATAAAAAAAAGTTCAGCATGGATAGAAATCGACGATTTACGTGTTCAATCAGTACGGTGGCCTTCTAATGCAAAATATGCTTATGTTCTTTTTTTAGAAAAAATATAAAACGATTTTAAATCCTACAAAAACAATATCAAATCCCACCAAAAACAGATTCTCTTTTATGAGGTCGCGCCAAGTACACGTTCAACATTTATCCCTTACTGCATAAAACATAATTTTTTTTACAAAAAATACTGAAATCAAAAAAAAAATACCAAGTAACTGGGATATCGTAAAGATAAAAAAATTTATTATTTTGAAAATATACAAATAAAAAAAAAGTTATTTGAATGTACTTGGTGTGCGCTATCGAGGAAAATCAATTCAAAATATTATCTAAATATGAAACATTTCGAAGGTATAACGTAGTTATATTATACATTATTTTGAAAATATACAGATAAAAAGAAGTTATTTAAATGAAATTGTTATGTACTATTAAAGTTTATTTAACCAAATTCAATTCAAAATACGATCTAAATATAAAATAATTAAAGGTATGACGTCACTAAAGAATATATATTTTTTGCGTTAGCGCACACCAAGTACATTCAAATAACTTTTTTTTTATTTGTATATTTTCAAAATAATAAATTTTTTTATCTTTACGATATCCCAGTTACTTGGTATTTTTTTTTTGATTTCAGTATTTTTTGTAAAAAAAATTATGTTTTATGCAGTAAGGGATAAGTGTTGAACGTGTAATTGGCGCGACCTCATAACAAATAATCTGTTTTTGGTGGGATATAAGTATAACTAATTATCCATCACTCACCATCAAACGATTTTAAATCAAATAATAATAAAAAAAAAACCGGCATATTTTGAAAATGGGATGCTAAATAAAAAAAAAAAGTAGGTCAACTTTTAATTTTTATTTTATAAATAAACTAATAACCATCAAACAATGAAATTAAACCATCATAAACCATCAAACGACCATAAAACGATTGCAAAAAAAAAAATTTGCAATAACTCATTATGGGATGCTAAATGTGAACCGTTCTCTCACATACAGCCTAAACGACGCTTGGGAAGGGGAACTTTTCGTCCGCGTTCTGGGCCAGTGTTGCCAAATTTCCCGTTTTAGCGGTAAATCTCCCGTTTTTCTACTATTTCTACCGTTCTACCGTTTTTTCTCCTATTCTGCCGTTTTTTAAAATTTTCTGAACTAACAAAAAACGTATGAAATTTTTCGTTTTAAATTTTCATTTTGGGAAAGAATTTATTTAAACCATTTTATTAAAACTATTTCATTAACACTATCTAAATCTGAATTTTTGAATCTACCGCTTTTTTTCCTTAGCCTACCGTTTTATTTAGGTGGCGCTACCGCTTTTTAAGAGAAAGGGTCTGGCAACACTGGCAGTATCTGGAAGAGAAAGGTATAACGTACAACGTACAACCATGTAGTATTAAAGAGACTCTATTCTTGAAGATACAACTTCTACGTTTACAAATATTATTTGGTTGAATCAGAGAAACAATTCGACTACCACAATGCGTTCATTAACTCTGCACAAAAGGTAAATACAGTATCAAGTATTCTTTCATTTCTCTAGTTATCATTAAACTACGTGCCTTTCTATTTACTAATTATTTAATTCTTTGCCACATCAAGCGACAAGAAGAACGGCCATGTTTGGTATAAGTACGTTTTTCGGTGCAATTGAGATCTTAAGTAATCTAATTTTATAATCGAAATCAATAGAGTGGCTTGCAAACATTGTAGTCCATCGACTGAAAAGGAGAGCACATATACTAGGGTGAGGCGAAAATACGCTTTTTTTGAATTTTCATTATTAATACCAAAAATATTTTTCTTTGTACAAAAAAAAAATTTTTCGAAAAACAAAAAAAATTTTAGGTCGATATCAGGCTCGCCAAATCCCGCTAAAGTTAGAAGTTGTTTAAAATTTTTTTTCCAACTTATTTTGATCGGAAATTTAATTCTCTACAAAAAAAGGTCCTATAATAAAATTACATAAAGTTGATAGTTACTGAGATAATTGCAATTTTGTTCCAAAAAATATAATTTTTCAAGGTACTATCACTTTTTCAGGGTAAAATATGAATTTTATGATATAAAATTTCATGGGAAATTAAATTTCTTACAAAATTGGCCTGGTATAAAAACTTGAAATTTTTAGTTATTCAAAAACTAGCAGTTTTATGTTTAGATAGTCACATTTCTCGTTATTTGGTGGCTTTCACCAAGAATCGCTATTATCTATGTAACTATCAATTTTAAATAAATTGTTATCAGGTCTGTTTCGTAGAAAATTGAATTTTCTATGAAATTTTTATAATATAATTTATTTTTTTACCCTGAAAAAGTGATGATATCTTGAAAAATTATATTTTTTAGAACAAAATTGCAATTATCTCAGTAACTATCAACTTTACGTAATTTTATTATAGGACCTTTTTTGTAGAGAATTAAATTTCCGATCAAAATAAGTTTGAAAAAAAATTTTAAACAACTTGAGTTGAGACACAGATAATCCGTAATTCTCAGAATTGCTCGATTGAAATAAAATAAAATATAAAATAATATTTTATTTCGATAACGCGTAAATTTCACTATCATATAATTTGACGCGTAATTAATTATTAGATTAATTATTATTTACACAAAACACGTTTCACTTGTACATTAAACAAAATCAATCGCTCGTACACTTTAGTCAGTTCGCGTGCCGAAACTTCGGCTTGTTCACGAAGGCGGTTATTATCAGTCGAACTTGTTTTTCGCGATTTATTATGTCGTTGTTCAAACTCGGATTGTTCTTAACGGCGTAAATCGAATTGTTCAATAGTCGAGGTCGAAATTGGTCGTTGGTCGGAGTCGAATTGTTCAAATACAAAAACGCGGCCGCTCAGTACAGCGTCTCTCCTGGATCTCTCGTTTCAATCCATGCGGGGGATTGATTGCTCGGTCGAAGTCGAAATAGTGATCATAGATGTCACCAGAATTTTTCTTACCGGGTAATTATTTATTATATTCAAATAATGTAAAACCACGAGTCGATGTCGAATTTTTCATCATGTTACAATATATAGACTAGGGTGCTTCGTTTCCGGCGAAAGTATTTTTTTTGTTGCTCATCAAGCAAAATATTGTTTTTTATGCTAAAACAAAAATTCCTGCCAAGTTTGAGCTCTTAATTCCAATCCTAAGCACTTTCCATTTGATTTCCAAGATTTCCCATTTAAAATACACGTAAATTAAATTACTTTTTTTTCAACTTTCTAATACTCAGCTGAATTTTATGATATCGACGCGGTTTTGGTTGCAAATTGTAGGGCATTTGGTGTTCTTCAAAAGTGCCCATAGTAACTTAGCTGTAATTCTAGCTGTTTCACTTGTGTCCGCTGAGGAAGTCATGTTTCGTATGAAATTGACCTTTATTGGCTTGCAGAACGTAAACCAATGAAAGTACACTGAAAACGTTTATAGAAATTTTGTAGGGATCCCCGAGTCAAAAAATTGAACTTACACGGAAAATATATTGTAGTAGTGGCAACTACAACTGGAGTTACATTTACCACAGGCTGTAGTATGACTCGAGACAACTCCAAATCGTGGTTAGATTTACTACAATATTGTAGTTAAGCGTCAACTATCGAAAAAAGTAAGATATGCCACAGCATGCGGTATTTGTAACTCTAATTGTAGTTCAATTTACTCGATATGCGGTTACGTAAAAATAAACGGTATATAACCTAAAATTTGTATAAATTATTTTTAAAAATCACTTATTGAGTTATTTGTATATACTAAACATGGTAATTATTTACAGATAGAGTCTACCCATGCTGGGTCCTGTTAAATATTTTTTTATCAAATTGATCAATTTTTTTTTAATTGCTCATTGTTTTATGTACTTTAAAAAAAAATACATCAATATTATCAAAAAAGATAAAATAGAAATTTTATCCAAAAACATGAAAGCCAATTTTTTTTCCAACTTTTAAAGACAAAAAAGCTATCGAAATCTTTATTTTTTTTCTAACGACATTTTTTATCATAAATGCGCCGTAAGAACAAGCAGAATAAAAAAAAATTAAAAATTGTTAATTTTTGGGTTTTAAAAAAGTTAGATGATTATTTATGAGACGCTTTAATAATTGAATATACACACAACAGATTAACCTCAAAATGGCGAAATAGCGGGAAGTGCTCCTTCTGTAGTACTCTCAACTCCCGCCTGGAGTATTTGTTACTGCAGTGTGCAGTAGAATTAACCGCAAGATAGGAGTAAATTCAACTTATTAACTTAGTAAAATTTGTCGCATATTTAGTAACTTTTGTCATTTATGTGGTATTTTTAACTACAAACACATTTACTGCAACCTTGTAGTAAATGATACTACATATTATTTTCCGTGTACATTTAACTTACGTTAACTTATAGAACTTATATTGAACTTACATAAGCTTAATAAACTTAAATGAGTTATTGGGCTTAATTATAACTTGAATCGGCTTAAATATAAATATTGACTTAATTATAACTTACCTGGAATAAAATTAACCCAAAGTGAACTTAGATGTACTCCCGAGTCGAAATTTGAATCGTTAGTCGGACGTTGAAACCGTCATCTAGTTCAATGTTACAAAAGATGGACAAAATTAATTACCTTCAGCTTTTCCGTGGGGGATTTGAGCAGGTTGAACGATAAAAAAAATACTCCCGTTTTTGCATTATCCGGCTTACAGACTTGAATTTTGGCACAAATGTTCCCGACAATCTTACGAATCTCCCGGCATCAGTATTTTTTCTGAAAAATAATTCCAAGGGGGGTTTAGTGGGGTCAAAAATAAAGACACTCGCGTTTTTACACTATCCGGCTTAAAAATTTTAACTTTGGCACAAATGTTCCTAACAATCTTACGAATCTCCGACTATCGGTATTTTTCCCAAAAAATAACTCCAAGAGGGGTTTACCGATGATAAAAAGGTTCTAAGATTATTGGGAATGTTTGCACCAAAGTTCAAATCTGTAAGCCAGGTAGTCCAAAAACGAGAGTATTTTAATCTTTCACCCAAGTATAACGCCCCTCGGAGTTAGCTATCGGAAAAATACCGATGATGGGAGATTCGCAAGATTTTTGGGAATATTTGTATCAAAGTTCAAATCTGTAAGCCCGATAGTGCAAAAACGCATTAATTTAAGTTCATTAAGCTTATGTAAGTTCAATGTAAGTTCTATAAGTTAACGTAAGTTAAATGTAAGTTCAATTTTTTGACTCGGGGATTTTTATTCTCTCCAAAAAAGCCCTATGAGTCAAATCGCTAAAGTCCATAGTTTCCGAGTTATAGTTATTTTAATAATTTAAAAAATATAATATTAAAAAACAAAATGACAATTGATATTTTATTTTTCAAATTATTAAAATAACTATAACTCGGAAACTATGGACTTTAGCGATTTGACTCATAGGACTTTTTTTGTAGGGAATAAAATTCCCTACAAAATTTCTATAAACATTTTCAGTGTACTTTCATTGATTTACGCTCTGCAAGCCAATAAAGGTCAATTTCATACGAAGAATGACTTCCTCAGCGGACACAAGTGAAACAGCTGGAATTACAGCTAAGTTACTATGGACACTTTTGAAGAACACCAAATGCCCTACAATTTGCGACCAAAACCGCGTCGATATCATAAAACACAGCTGAGTATTAGAAAGTTGAAAAAAAAAGTAATTTAATTTACGTGTATTTTAAATGGGAAATCTTGGAAATCAAATGGAAAGTACTTAGGATTGGAATTAAGAGCTCAAACTTGGCAGGAATTTTTGTTTTAGCATAAAAAACAATATTTTGCTTGATGAGCAACAAAAAAAATACTTTCGCCGGAAACGAAGCACCCTAATATAGACTTATATATAATCAGATCTTATCATCTATAGGCTTATATGATTATAGCTATCCTTCATCAGTTAGATCCAATCAGATCTGAGGATATATAGACTCATATATCCTCAGATCTGATCATATATAGGCTTATATGATTATTTTTAGCCTTTACCAGTTAGATATACTCAGATCTGATTACATATAGACTCATATATACTCAGATCTTATCATCTGTAGACATGATTATACCTCGCTTTCATCAGCCAGGTCTGATTACATCTAATTATATATACGTTTATGTAAAATAGGGTGGGTTGAAAAAAAACTTTTTTTTTTGTTTTTCTTAGCATGGGGGTAGAATTTGTACCTTACAGAAAAAAAAAATTTTTTCAAGAAAAAAAAAAATTTTTTACTCAACATTTTGAGGTAGCCCACTCGTTTCTTAAATAAATAATTGATCAAAGGGGTGGTTCTAACGAAAAAATTTTTTTTTGTCAAAAATCGTGGAAAACATCTCATAATTGTCGAATGTGATTTTTTTTACTCCACTTTCATTTTAATTCAAAAGAAAATGGTTTTTATTTTTGGATTTTTTACTTAAATTACAAAAATAATAGAAAAAAAATTTTTTCAACTTATGACTTTCAATTAGCTTTTGAGGGGACACCCTTCAGATTCTAGAACACCATTTATATATTTTTTACACCACCCGTTCTCAAGTTATTGGGAAGTTGGGTTTTGTACTTTCAATTTAATATTATTGAATTTTTATAATTGTTTATATTGTTCATAAATTTATTCTGTTGTTATTGATTAGTTATAAATAAAAAAATCGGTCTGTCGGTTGACCCTGTGGGCCAGCCCCAAAACTTCCCGCCCATTTCGTGCTCCTTGAGCTCGAAAAACTGTTGTGGATACATTTTCGAGCTCGAAAATACTTTTGTATGCGTTTATTTTCGATAAATGACGTTTTTTACCATTTTTTCTACAACGATATCTCTCGAACGAATAAACCAATTGAGACGTTTAAGGTGGCAACCGACGCGTTTTATTGAGTTCTACAACTGATCAAATTTTGAAATTGATTTATCGACTCGTTTTTGAGAAATTTCCAAAATACTACAAAAACTTTTTTTTTAATTCTTTCGTGAACGGTTTCTCTCGAACGAATAAACCGATTTTGGTTTTTGAGGCGGCATTCGAGCGGCATCGAGCGAATTAAAAGTTAATTAAAAAAAAAAACATTTTTGAAAAAATTTTATTTTTGAAATATCTCCGAACGTACCCGACCGATTAAGCTCAAATTTTCAGTGTTCATAGTAAATGAAAAGCCGCGTCGAATGACACCTTAGAGTTCAAAATCGGTTCATCCGTTCAAAAGTTACAGAATATTTACATACGTACGTACGTACGTACATACATACATACATACACTCGGACATCATCGTGAAATTAGTCAGAATAGCTTCCTAGCACCTCAAAACGTCGACATCTGTTGGAATTTCGATTTTCACAAATCGGACTGAAACCAATAACTTCCCAAATTTTTGAAAATTTGCAATTTTCTTAGCGGGAAGTTAAAAATATTCAAAACTCTACAATTTTATTACAAATTTTCATAAAATTTTTGATTAAACACTTCAGAGTTACTAATTAATTTCTCTCTTATCAATAACTTGAGAACGGGCGATAGTAAAAAATATATAAATGGTGTTCTAGAATCTGTAGGGTGTCCCCTCAAAAGCTAATTGAAAGTCAGAAGTTAAAAAAATTTTTTTCCTATTATTTTTGTAATTTAAGTAAAAAATCTAAAAATGAAAAGCATTTTCTTTTGAATTAAAATGAAAGTGGAGTAAAAATAAATCATCTTCGATAATTACTAGATGTTTTCCACAATTTTGGATAAAAAAAAATTTTTTTCGTTGGAACTACCCCGTTTAAGGTTGTTCGGGCAATACTGCGACATTTAGATAAAAATCTGAATTTTTATTATGTTATTAATTAATATCAAATACGTATAAATTAATTTTTTCAGGTATATCTGACGAATAGTTTTCTCGTTATTAATTATTGAAATATCGTAATTTAACATACAGAGTATAGGAAACGTAGACGAAATGCCCTTGTATCGAGTTATGTAGTTGCTCCTTATAAAGATAAAAAAACAAAAAACTTTTCTCTTTATTAATTAACTATCGTAGAATACGTTAAAAATAGTTAAAAAGTGTTCTGACGAATGACTTTAAAAATATTTTAATAAACAGCACAGAAAATTCACAAAAATATCCACGCGCCATGATGAAAAATAATCTATTCAAATGACTCGGATGAGTGCGGTAACGTCGCAAGAAATAAAACGCGTGAACTTTTAAAATTAAAAACATAGCTGATTATTTCTGCAGATGCATATCATATTTTATAACAATTTTTTATTTTATTTTTAAATTTGTAATTGCGGTAATCTGAAAAAATTAAACAAATAATTTTTAATATATTGACACATAGTACTGCACATAATAAGCAGGAGTAAAATAATTTTGAGTCAGTAAAAATAATTTCTATCACTCATTTTTAAATTTATTATAAATTTTGTAAATTAAATAATAATTAAATAAAATATTTTTTACTCTCCGGAATAAATAAAATTCAACTGAATACTTTCCAGCTAGATCAACGTAAACAGCTGTTCGAAGCGACGACGTCAGATCTACATTATGATAAAAAATACTTGAGTCAAAAGTACTTTATTTTTTGTTTATATTAATTAAATTTATGAAATAATCCATTCGAAAGTAATGATAAGTACAGTCTAAATTTAAATAATGAATTTATATAATTACATTTTCAATTTTTGGAAGAAAAAAAATTAAAATTTTTTTTTTTATTTATGGGGTACTGTCCGAACAACCTTAATCAATTATTTATTTTAAAAACGAGTGGGCCACCTCAAAATGTTGAGTAAAAAATTTTTTTTTTCTTGAAAAAAATTTTTTTTTTATAAAATAAAAATTCTACCCCCATGCTAAGAAAAACAAAAAAAAGTTTTTTTTTAACCCACCCTAATGTATAATTATATATAATTCCGTGTATAACTATATATAATCACGTATACTCATATATAATTAAAAAGGTAATTTGGTAGTCAAACCTCCAACAGTTAATCCTTACTTTAATTATGATAATTTCAAAGATTATATTTTTAAGCTTTTAAAAACAAAAAACCAGAATTTTTTACTACACCATTTAAAAAATATAATTAATTAAACTTTCGTGAAAATACATCGGCTCTTATGGCTGTCTATTCAACTTAACTGGAAGTTGATCATTTGTAAAAAAATAGGACAGTTAACCTAGGCAAAAAAACTATTCAGTCTATGATAGAATATCTGAAATATCTACCTATCCAATTTCGAAACAATTAACCACATGGTTCTTTTTTAATTAATTTTTTTGTATGGCAGAAAAATTTCTGTCTTTGTTTTGTAACCTACTCTGCGCCCCTCTTATTTATACTAGGGAAAAATGGCAGTTCTGCTGTACGCGCGAAATTTAAATTATTGTTTACATTCAAAGAATAAACATTTATTTATAAGATGTTCGTTAAATACTGGACTGGTAACAAATACAAACTTAAGAGTCGAATAAATAATAATAATAAATACTTATCATTAATAAGATAAGATATCGAAAAATTACGTGAAAGTTTATATTTCAATTATTAAAATTAAACAAAAAATAATTAACGTTTTTTATAAATTAAAAAGTTATCAGATGCGAAGATTAGTCCATTATTTACATTTATAAATATTTTTTTTTTTTAAATTGTGTGTGTCTGTTACATTTATCGTATTATTATGAACTGTCAAAAATTTACCGGGATTTTAAGGTTATATTTACTATACATACACCCGATACACATTAAACTGTCAAAGAAACTAGTGTAAACAGAAGTACCAACCTTCATAAAATAACAACTGTTGGTACTGTCTAGTTGCAGTCAAAATAATTTATGTAATTTGAAAAAAAATTATTATTATTTTTTTCTACATATTAACTATAGCTTATAAAATATAGTTACTAATTATCTTAAATTATTATGAACTTTATTGAATGATTAAAGTCAGAGAAAAAAAAACAATTTTGACCTTGTTTTGACTTCGGAATGCGGCTACCAAATTACCTTATTATTGTTTATTGGGTATAATTTATTTATCGCATAAGTTGAAAACACCAACTAATAATAATCGAGTATCGAAAAAAAATTATCGATACTTGAACAATCGATTCTTTTCTCCTCCGTAACACGAACAAGTTCAAACACGTGTTGTATCTGTTACAATTATATTATTAAATTAATAATAATTATGGATAATAATAACAATCAACTTTATTTGGTATATCTTGGCCGATTATATCCCTGAATAAGAAATATCCCAGAGAGCATTAATCAGGCTGTTCCGTTCAGTTTAAACGGTTTGCCGTATTATCTTAATTTCAATAAATACTCAGGACGTGATCTTATAATAAGATAATAAGATAATAAGGGTCATAATAAGATCACGTATAATAATGGATAATCATATAATTAACTTTTAAAAATATATTTTTATGAAGATATGTTAGTATATTGAAGTTGATAAATGAATAAAAATAATAATTTATATAAAATTTCTAAAAAATTAGCAACTTTGTTTATATTTATCAAATAAAAATTTTGAAATGGGAATATTAAATACTTATATTAAAAAAAAATTAAAAAAAAAAGGAATCCACATGAACTTTTGAACACAAAAAAAATGTGGGACTTTGATTTGGACGAAAAAAAAATTTTTCTTAGCTGATATCCCAATCCAAAAAATTAAAAAAAATTTGTTTTTTAAATATAAATTACATAAATTAAAAAATAAAAAAAATAAAAATCTCCACATGTAGATTTTTGAAAAATCTTCAAGTTTCTTTTTTTTTTTTTTTTTTAAAGTGATTTTTGAGACGGATATTCGCCGCCAAAAATTCTAAAAGGAATTTCGAAAATTTGACAGAAACCACATTTTAATCATCGTAAATAGTCTAAGATTAATCAATAATAATTTCTTTTTAATAATTCGTGATCCTTGGAGAGCCATCTCAAAATTATTTTTCATCATAAAAACTTTTCTATTAAAAAAAAAATTTTTTTGAAATCTACCACTTAAAGATCTCGAGTTAATAAACAAGTGGCAACTTTCAAATTTATGGTAGCTTTATTATTACCCTAGATATCCCCAGCTAAACTAATTTTTCGTCGGATGTCTGCTACTTTCAGGGTCATGATCTTATTGAGTATGGTATTTACCATGCTGATGAAAATATCAACAATAACATATATTATGTCAGGTTTGGTTTATTAAATCGTATTGGCACGCATTTCTACTTTCACAACGCGGCAGAGTTAGTGAATCCTGGAATTTTGCTACCATGTTTTCGCCGATCAAGTGCTCAACACATGGTATTAATACCAGAAAATGAAATTCTATTGACCGTCGATTTTTGGCAATTAGTCAACTAATATCAACTAAAAAAAAGCTCGTAAGTATTTTATATTAAAAATTTAAATTTTATATTTAAACTTTTTTAATTTATTATTATTTTTTATATTTTTTAGGACAACTTGGAGTTTATAAATCCAGTTATTTTTTGTACTTAACCAACAATATTCAGTCTATAAATAAAATAAAATCAGTATTTGATTAACAATTTATACAATTAATTTTTGTAATTACAAATATTTATAATTAAATTTTCAATTAAGACACATGATTATAAATTATTTATCAATCCTTGAATTATTTACTAGTAATTAATAATTAATAATAATATAAAAATATATCTAATTCTTCACTATAAAACAAATTAGTAATCTTTAAATTAGTAATTTTTAAATTGCATAAACAATTGATATTTTATTTATAAAATTTATCGTAATATTTATTTTAAAAACTGAGTGATCAATAAAAAGGATTGTGATTGTTGGGATTTTAAACGTCAGACAAAAATAATGTAAATTTTAAACAAGTGTAAGGTTAGTAAATACATTTTTATTTAAATTTACAAGTGAATTTATTTGTAAAAATAAATAGCCATACTCTGAATGTAAAGGTATATTTTTTAGTTTGTTTTGAAAATTCCTTTTGACATAAATTAAACAAGCTTCAATTTCCATTATTAATCTTGTGGTTTTGATCATTTTCTTTTTTTTTTGAAATTTTTTCAACTTGAAAAATTGTAAAAATGTCGACAAGAAGTTTAATGTGGGTTTAACTTTGGATAACTTTTAAATCAACAATCGTATATGTAAAATTTAACATATTCATCTTTTAGCTTATTAAATAAGCTTTTATTTTGACTGCCATAACATTGTTCAATGATGTGTGTCTTTCATTTACTACAAAGTTTTAACCATATGTGTATAATTCAAATAATACACGGTAAAAATTTCGCGGGGTAAATACTTATTGCAAGGGCATATTTTAGAAATTTGAGAAAATTTTACCATAAGATGTTTCATTTAATTTATGGAAAAAGGAATTTTCAAATCAAAATAAGAATTATACCTACTTATTCCGGGTATGGCCAGATGTCACTTTTTTCACAACAATGGCTTTTCAGTCAAATTTCTATCATTTTAGTAATGAGTTATGAAAAAAATATTCCAATCAAGTCAAGTAACTCGAATAAGATAACTTTTCCATCGAAATCGATTAGTTTAAGAGCAAAGGATAATTATTCGAATTTCGAATACTATTCGCACACCCCTAGTAACTACTATAGGGATATAACTTATTAGTTTTTTATTAAAAAATTTTTCGATTGTTTACATTAACTTCGAACTAATAATTTAGATATATAGAGAATGGAAACATGTTTTATTTTATTTATTAGTTATATACAAATTTGTGATACATAAATTATGTAGATGTATTCATTTAAACATTAATTTCAATTTTTATTATTGTATATAAGTCGTTGTAAAAAAATAATAATAAAAAATGATTTGTCAACTTTATAATTTATTTCATTATAACGATAAAAAAATTTAAACATGTTTTTTCTTTTTCGATTTACTAGATCGTTCATTATCAGAATTTGCGCGTTTTTTAATTAATGTTTTGTTCAATTGATTCTTACTGATTTCTTCTCTTATTCCATTTTCTTTAGATTCTTTAGTCTCCATTGGCTCATCTTCAGTAATTTCATTTGGAATAATAACTGAACTAAAGTTAACAGTTTCTAGACCTTCAGCCATCGCTTTGGCTCTTAATTCACGTGCTTCTTTTTTTAATTTTTGTTTATCTCCCTGTTTACTACGATTTTTCAGTTTTTTCTTTAATTCTTTTTTTAATTTTTTAGCTAAATCTTCATCATTTTCTTCTGATGATTCTTCATTATTTTCATTTTTATCATCATCGTTGTCATCATTTTTTTTTTGGTCCACTGAATTTTCAGTATGTACTCCATTTACCATCGGTTTTTTTTCCTGTTCTTTAACTTTAGTTTTTACATTAGTTGACACTCCAATATGCGATGCTAATCTTTTATATGCATTCTTAGCATCCATTGAAAGAGAATTTTTTTGTCGATATTCAGTAATTAAACTAGCAATGTTCTTCCAATCCCAAGCTTTAGGTAAATGATGAGGATAAATGACATTTAAAAGCGTCCAAAGTAAGCAAACAAATTTTTGTCGAAGTTCTTTAGAAGTAACATTACTTTCTACTTTCGATGATTCATTTTCTGTTTTGATAATATGTTGATTAGCAACAAGTTCTTGGAGTAATTTTATTGTATATTTACATAGTTTCTTTTCTATTTTCAATCGAAGCTTTGTATATTCTTCATTTTTAATTAATCTAACATTACGATAGAATGTAATTAAAAATTCTAAAGCTTGACTACGACGAAAAGATCTTATAGTATTATCAAAAATATAATCAATTATTAATGGCACCAGTTGCCAGTTTCCAGTCCAAATAAAATGGAGAGTATTTTTAAATAAACTTGCTGGAAGAACGCAATCACGTTTTGTAAAAAATGCTGTTAAACTCTCAATATAAATTTTAACTAAAGAATCTTGAGGTAATCCAGTTTGTTGAAAACATCTAATTAAAAATATATAACATTCAGCTAATTTATCTCCCATTTCTTGACAGACAGAAGTTGACCGTTCACCTTTTTCAATTAATATTGTTGCAAGATCAATCAACAATTTCTCATCTACTCCTGTTGTATCCTTAAATTTTTTAACAGAAGATAATTTTTTAAGACACGAACGCACCCGGCATTTCAAAGGTTCCTGATGAACGTCTTTAATACAAAATTCTAATAAAGTAAATAAAGGTACAAGCATATCTAAAGCCAAAGCCATTGAAGGCTCGGAATCAAGATAAATGTCAAGAAGATCCATTACTCTACCTCTAAAATGAGTTAAAGTTTCTGCAGCTTTTCCTTGCTTCTTTTTATTTGACGGCCGACTTTCCCGAAGAATTCTAAAAGCAGCAGCTAAAGATTCATCGAGACGTCTACCTTCTTCATCGTCGATTTCATCTAGATCAATATCATTATCTTCAGGATGAGCTGACGCGTCTCCAAGTGCTTGTCTAACTGCAAGTCTCAATCGATCATTAAGTGTTTCGTCTTCATCTTCTTCATCATCATAATTTTCTTCATCGTCATCATCGTCACCCTCATCATTCTCATCTTCGTCTTCTTCATCGTCACTATTTTTTTCACTCAATTTTTTTTTACATGAACTTTCATTATTGTCATCAGAATCTTCATCTTCAGAATTCGATTCGTCATCTGAAGAATCATTTTCAGTACCTTGAGGAACTAGCGGACCTTTATCATCTTTTGGATCAAGAACTTCCAATATTCGATGTACAGATGTTGATGTAAGTACTGGACATATATGTGGAAAAACGCGTTGTACAAGTGATCTTAATAAATGACTATTTTGTGAAAGTAATGACAGTAAAAGATCAACAATAACATCAACCCATTCAGGTTCATTATCTTCTTCTTTCTTCTTAGATATTTTAGATTTTTTTTGCGTCAATCTTTCGTAGCAACTGTGAATTTCATTGATATTAGAAATAGCCATTGCTGAATCAGAAAAAATTTGTAATCCCATATTTAAATCCATAACATAAAAAATTAAAACGGCTTCATTATTTTTAGAATTATCATTTAGTTTACTAATAAAATTAATCATTTTCTTCCAAACTTCAATGGCTGATTCATCTAATGGTGTTCTGAGAGTTTGTGTTTTATTTAAAAACAATACATTGTTTAAATGCTTTACCAATTCATTTAAAACATAATGAAGATCCGAGAGTTTCAGTTTATCATCTAAAGCCCGGTAAAAACTATCTTTAAAATGTGATGCTAAGTCAGCACACACATTTTCAGTTTCACAAAAACCCAAATTAAATAAAAATTTCAATTGTTCAAGCCTCCAACCATGATTTGCATTAACAGTAGGATGAACTAATAATTTACACAACAATTCACCGGCATAACTTCTCTCAGCATAATTCCAAGATTCTTCTTTTTTATTTCCAGCTTTTTTAGGCTCAGAATTATCAGCAATTCCGCTATAAAATTTAGCCAATTTTTTAACTCCATTAAAATTCATGCTCGCTGTTATCAGTTGAATAACTTTAACTTCTGTTATTTTTTCAATCATAAAATCTCCTGGATAATTAATTAATTTTTTTAAAACAGCGATTTTAATCTTGGGTTTTATTTCTTTGTCACCTAATGCTACTACAAAATGAGCCAACACTTTTCGAAATAAATTTGCTACAACATCATGACGATAACGCTTATCAATATTAAACCTCCCTACCATCCAATTTAAAAAATTTGATGATAATAAAGATGGCAATATACTTTTATCCTCAATGTTTGGCACGATAAAATTCAATAATTCTAAAGCTAAATATTCCATACTTTTTGATGGATGACCGTTGAATCGTTGATCAATTCCATTCCAAAAATCTACAACATTTTCTGATGATACTAGAAGTTGACATAATATTTTATACAAAGGATGTTGATATGATATAATCCGAGGTGTATCCTGTAATAAAAAAAAAATTAAGTTACTTAACATATAAAATTTATTATTTAAATAATTGCATCATTAATTAAAATAAAATAAAACGTACTGTTATTAATTTAAGCAAATCATTAATAGTTTCTTTATCAATAATATTTTCAGTGCCCAAGTGTTGCTTGATAAATTTTTTTTTTATTAAACTAGGAAATTTAACACTAATATACAATAAAGCATAAAAAGTGTCTAGAGAATGTTCTGACCAACTTTTGCCTAATTCTTTAGCAAGCAATGGCCAAAAGTTAGCTTTGATATATTTTTCATCAAATAGATTGATAAAATCAATTAAGAATGAGATTGAAATAAAGGACAAATAACTTTTTTGAGTACCAGCACTCAATAAAATTTCTAGAATTAGCTGCTGTTTGTCTGGCGGACAATTGAAAAGCAATTTAGACCTCATCAATGATCCACAAAGTAATATTCTTCCCATAAAAATATCACCTTTCTCCTGAAATAAATAAATAAATTTAATTATTTTTAATCTTCAATTAGATTATAATCTAAGTAAAAAATAAAAATTTAAAAAATAGTTGACTTCGAATGATGTATTTTGAACTAATCAACGGATTTTTATGTCCAACGCGGCATCCGACGCAGTTTTTTAGTCTCTAACGGTAAAAAAATTTGAATCAATCAGTTCGACAATTCTAATATCGTTTGAAAAATAAAGCTTTTTTTTGAAATTTTGTTCTTAAAATGGCATTCGGGGTGGATTTTAGTGTTTTAGAAAAGATTAGATGTTGAAATCATCAATAAAGTATGATAAAAGCTATCCAGAAAAAATTTTTTTATTTTCGAAATAACTTGAAATGTTTTTTACCGATCAAGCACAATTTTTCTCAGAATCCTATGAATTGATAAGCCGCTTCGAATGCCGCATCAAAAGCCAAATCAGTTAATCCGTTCAAAAGTTATAGAATATTTATAAGACTTTAAGATCTGATCAATGCTCGGTTTTCAAAAATTGTACCGAAACCAATAACTTTCCTTTTCTTTTTTTTTTAATTTTAAATTTTCTTAGCGGGAAGTTAATAATATAAATATTTATTTAAATTAAATCAATCTTACGCTTTTAGAAAGGCTGCTTGATGGTTTCAATTCAGCTTCCATTATTTCTATAATTTGATCTATTTTGGTGTCTAAATTTTGTTTAAAATAAGTTGTTAAAGTAGAAAAAAATCCTTTTCTAGAAACCATTTTTGATGATCCTAATCCACGAATTAATCTTTTTAAACAATAAGTTAATTCTTCATTATCTGGATTCTAAAAAAAAAATATTTTTGTATTAAAATAATGAAAAGTAATATAATTTTTCAAATTGGAGGTTAAACATGCAAATATTAAACTTACCGTTTTTAATTTAAAAAGTGATTTTAATAAACTTATTTCACCTTGCAATCTAATATGCTCATTATCAACAGCCAGTTTTGAAAATGAATTCAATATTTCTTGGCTTACTTTCATTTTTTTATCTGGTTTAACACAATTATATTGTTCTTCTGAATCCATCGTGACCATGTGCGCGACACCAACCACGTTATGTTAGCACAGATACCTCTACTTGAATCTACTCAAAACTTCTGTAGTCTTTATTAATGATGCGCAATCGAAATCGATTAATCGAACAATTTTTTCGTTTCGACTGTCGATTTTTTTTAACCAGTTGTAGTCCTTTCGATTATTTAAAAAAAAATCGATTCTTTTTTTTTAAACGATTTTTAAACATCGATTTTTTGTAAAATTATCTCTAATAGCCACTTTAGCTTGAAGTTGACGGTAATTTGATGTTGAAATTACCTGAAATTTGCAGACAATTTTGTAGCAAAAGTTGCAAATAAAAATTTGCGGTTAATTTTTCTTGAATTTAAAGGCAAACTTTTACGAAAAAAAAACAGTCGTTACTGTTCATTCTTACCATTTCAGAAAGTATGCAAATTTATACATAAAATTGTCTGCAATTTGAGGATAAATACATACTCAACAATTTTTCAAGTCAATTTAGCGATGAATTGGCATAAAATTTGCCCGAAAATTAAAGACAACTTTTTTCTAGTCAACTTTTGAAGTAAATTTGCATTCTAATTTGGGCAGTAAATTTACGTCAAATTCAATAGCAAGTTGCATACAAATTGTCGTAAAAAATGAATAAGTCCGAAGTTGACGGAAATTTGACGAAAAATTCAACGAAACTTTTGCACAGTAAACTTTTGCTCAAGCAAACTGTGCTATTAGGGAATAACCATATGATAATTTTATATTTTAAAATACAAACTTATATTTATACGCGGTCAAATTAAACTTTAAAATAAATTTTCGAAATCGATTGTTAGATGATCGATTGTACGAGTAAAGTTGTGAGCGAATAATCGACTATCAAATAAAGTATATATTAATATAATTTTTTTTTTACAGCAGACATGAATTTTGAATTTGTGATTTCGGACCCATATTCGTTTTTTTATTTTGAACAAAAAATTAGAAAGTCGATTTTACACAATCGATTGTTAAGCTATCGATTCTGCAATTAGGTATAAAGTTGTGAGAGGACAAAATCGTTCTTTTTTTTTTTTTTTCGAAAAAATCGATTTTTTCAATAATCGATAGTTTAGAAACAACGATTATATTCAGTTGTAAAAAATCGAATAGTTGCTTCGATTTCGGCAGCACTACCTTTATACTATGGAGGGTAGAGGTACCTCTACCCTCCATACTTTATACTATGGAGACTATATACATATAGTAGTATATAGTCTCCATACTACTGTATACTATTGTATATATATTTATATATATATTTAGTATATATATTGTATATACTACTGTATATAGTCTCGATAGTTACACGATAAAGAAAAACCATGAAGAATAGAGACTCTCCATGAGAAAAACAATAATTGATGAAGCCAATAAAGATTTTATTATTGTTTAAATAAAATTAACTTTTAAAATAATTATATTTATAATTATTAATTAAAAAATTCAATACTTACTCCTTGAAAATTATAAAAAAAAATTAAAATTTGAAATTTAAAATATTAAAAAAATTAGTTATATTTCCTGATTAAACAAAATGATTTACTCAATGATGACTGTATATATCTATATAATATTAAAATTGAATCATTTCAAATTGTTTTGAATCATATCTAATAGTTTTTTGAAATCAGGGTTTGTTAATTTATTCAATAAATAATTTATGAAAACTTCAATCGTATCACTCAATATTATAAAATTATATTTTGTATTGAAATTTATGAAACATGTAACTTACTAAATAAAATTAATTTAAATTCATATTGAAGCACAACTTTAAATGATGCTATATTACTATCCTTATATGTTGAATAAGTTAGTTATAACTAACTTAGTGATGTAATTGTGATTTAAGACGTCAAGTTTTTTAATGCAATTCATACCCAACGTATAAACCTATGAAAAATTTTTTATTGCATGTAAAGAAAAATATAATAATTGAAATTAAAATTTTGTAAATTAAATGAAAATTGAATACTTAAATACTTTCAGAAATTTAATAAAATAATTTATCCGAATATTAAATATTTATTTATGTTAAGCGTTATTGAAAATTTTTTTACGTTGAATAACCTTTCTGAATTCAAAATATAGAATAATTTTGCGCCACGAAAGACGTAGAAAAGTGCCATCTTTCCCATAACGTTAGTAATTGTGTTTTTTATATGACGAGCCGCTCAGTGTGTCCTCCCGGTCAATTTTCAGCAGTTTTCAGTTTCGTGCATCCAACATGGCTGGTTGTGGAGATCATGAAGATTCGAGGTAATTATACGTTCATATTTATGTTTTAAAATTATCGTCAATTAATTTAAAGTGATAAATAACTATTTAACTAGATAACATATTAAACACAAAAGTAAATACCGATTTATTGTTCTCTTGTAAGACGATTTTAAGGTTAAGTGAGAAGTGCTTTGGAGTTTTGATGCACCCCGCTTTAAAAGAAACATGAT
This sequence comes from Microplitis manilae, assembly GCA_030273425.1. NCBI lineage: Eukaryota > Metazoa > Arthropoda > Insecta > Hymenoptera > Braconidae > Microplitis > Microplitis manilae. Next base: position 9,359,033 of record CP092722.1, read on the forward strand.
GCTTAAGCACGCGGTTTTATTTCAGCTTAAAAATAAACTACTTGCATTTAATAATAATTAATGTATTTTATTATAATAATTTCATTAATTTTTAGTCTTATGTAAATTGTTCAATAGCTCTGTCCAACTTGCTATTTGATTTGGATATTAAAATTTTCGAACGTTGATAAACTTGATAAAGTTGAGACACATCACGAAATCATTTATAGCTTGCGACAATATTTATTGAAAGCTAATGTTTAATTTAATTTTTTACAAAATTTAATTATGTAGAATTTTATTGTTGAATAAAAAATAAAAAACAAAAAAAAAAAAAGAATTGATGATTTTTGTTCAACGCATTTTTGAAATTTTATTATTAAGTTATTTATTGTAAATATTTATTTTTCTTAAAGTTTCTACGATTAATAATAAAATGACTTTTTGTGTTATAGAGATTATTTGAGTGGTATAAATCGTGGTGGAAGTAGAAAACCACTGCCTACTGAACCTCCATATACTGCATATGTTGGCAATTTACCTGATGGAATCGTTCAAAGAGACATTGACAGAATATTTGAGAAACAGAATGTGAAAAATGTACGATTGGTTAAAGATCGAGAAACTGATAGGTCCGTTACTTAAAGTATAAAGTTAATATTTATAATTATATTATTATTAATATTATTATTATTTATTATAGATTTAAAGGATTTTGCTATGTCGAGTTTGAAGATATTGCTGATTTAGAAGAAGCTTTACAGCTCAATGGGCGAGTTAAAGTTGAAACAAATATTGTAAAAATAGATGTTGCAGAAGGAAAAAGAAATGATAGAGGTGGATTTGATAGAAGACGAGGTGGAAATTCAGCTGGCGGTGGAGGTGGAAGTTTTGGTAATTTTTCATACTCAAGAGATTTATAAAATAATTATTTAATACTTTGGGTAAATATTTTGTTACATATTTTTATTTAAATATTTGCAGGATATAATGACCGCAGACCGCAGGGAAATAGTGGTCCAGGTAGTAGACAAGGTCCGGGAGGATATAATAGTGATGTAAGAGGTGGTAACAGAGGTAATTATGGAAATTTCCATGAAGACGGTGGTCCCGGACGAGATTGGTCTTCTCGTAGTAGTAGTGGTCCTCCAAGGTCTTCTTATGGAGGTACTAGTGGACCTCGACGTGGAGGAGGGCCTGGTAATTCCGATCGCAGCAAATCTTTCCAAGATGAACCATTTCTTAAAGGACCGCCTCCAGGTATTTTTAATTGTTTCATTTAAAAATATTTAAGTTGTAAAAATATCTCATTATAAATGAGCTAAATGTATATTTTATAGTTTATTTAAATTAATTTTCTGTTTATGTTAATAATGATTATTTTTTAATTAAAATTTTGTAGACGTGAGTGGACGAAAAAAATTGGTTTTACAAAAAAGATCAGTTCCTGATCCAGTTAATGCACTTGCTGAATCTAGTAAGAGTAGCTCGATTTACGGAGGAGCTAAACCTCGAGAAGAAAGAGTAGATTCGAGTGGAAAGTAAATTTCGCTACAATTCACAATTAATTTAACTTTTCTCATAAAACTTGAGAACAAAAAATTTCATAAAGAACAAGATAAAAAAAAACAGAATACACCATTTATATCATAGAAACACAAGATTAAAAAAAAAAATGTTAAATTTGATGAACAGTAAATGAACAGAAAATAAGCAATGTAAGGTGCTCTCGCAGTTTCTGAAAATAATAGTTAGAAGAAATTTTCTGTTGTGAATCATAAACTGCAATGTCAAACAATAATTTTTATTTCTTTAACCTCTCATGGAGCGTCTTCCTTAAGGGAAAGTAATAGATAAGAAAAAAAAAACTGCTAACAAAATCTGTCCCTAAAAATGATAAATTCTATCTTTCATGTAAGTTGCAATTATGAGTAATGTAATTTTTCTATTTATAATGCTCTTTTGTCTGAACATTGTTAAAATAATTGTAATAGCATTTTAATTCCCAAAAAAATAATAATGATTTAAAAAGAAAATAAAAAAAAAAATTCGTAAATTATGTAAGAAGTGAGTGTACAATGAATGTTTGAATACAAATAATATTTATGTGAAACAGAAATTATTACATAGAATGTAAGCATCAGTTTATATATATATATATATATATATATATATATATATATATATATATATATATATATATATATATATATATATATATATAAAGTGGGTTAATAAATAATCATTTATGTACAAATTGATCGTTAAAATCACATGCACGTTTATTTATAATAAATTAAAAACATCATTTTCGTAATTGTCTCTTACAAGTTAATAATTTGTGATTTTTTCGTTTGTTATCATTATCTTTATTTCATAACTAAAATAAAAATAATAAATGTTTATTAATATTTCAATTCTATATTTTATTGATCAGGAATTATAAAAATTAAGAAAACAAAAAAAACACAAGAAACTAAATACAATATTATTACCGTAACAAAAAAAAATATCTAGTGACTACATTAATTGCACGACATTTATGATTATACGTAATAAATGATATGATTAACATGAGTTTTGTTGTTTTCATTTAATTACAATAAAAATAATTTTAATAATTGATTTTAATAGAAGTGGTAGAGAAAAATGAATTAATTTTAAAATTAAATATTAATAATATGGTAAAAGTATAATTATGATGTCACTAAATTTATTTATGGCTATGCGCAATAATGATTATAATTTAATAAATTAATTCGGTGTTTGCCTCATATTGGTGTAATGTATAAAAAAACACTTGGCAATGTAATGTTATTTGCGAATGTAACTTCAATTGTAAATGTTGCAATAACAATATACAAAAAATACATCAATGTTATTACAACATTTAAATAAATTATAAAATATAAAATTGGCCTCTTAATATACATAGGTATTTCATTAAAAATCATAAAAATTGTAGCTGTATTATATATTTCTAATCTATTTTTAAAAAATTTTATTTTACTTTTTAATATTATTACTTTAAGAATATCAAATAGAATTTAAAAAAAAAATAAGAACAATATAAAAAAGCATTAAAATATATCACATTAGCAATAAAAACAATGATTATTATTCAATAATAAACTAGTTATATATTCATAGAAATAATAGCATTTTTATTAATAATTTAATAAAAAAAATTCATTAGTTTTTACTAAAATATACAGTTCAAGTTAATAATAAATTTATAAATGATTTATAATTTACCGCTAAAGTATCGATATAGACGCATACAAATAATTTATTATTGAAATAAATAATTTATACCCAGCAATGCTTCTAAAAATAATTTAATTATAAATTAGTGTATTAATAACCTTTGTGCTTTTAATAAATTAGTCGGATTTAATATAACACATATATTTATATATAAATATATATATATATATATATATATATATATATATATATATATATATATATATATATATATATATATATATATATATATCAGTTTTTATTATTGTTGCCACGCCTTTGTCTTACTGTCAAGTCATTGATTTCCTTTTTTTAAACGGAAATATATACTTCCTGCACTAAATAAAGCATCCAACAGAATATATTTTTTCATTATCACATGTGCTTATTGGTCAATAATTGCTGCATCACCCAATAACTGATTTAATACATTTTTAAGTAAAAATAACGTGTTGTCAATGATAGAAATGATTTTATTTATTTAAAAATTAAAATTTAATTAATTTTATTTCAAGGATTTCGGTTGAAATATTTTATAGTAAAGTAACTAACTCAGGATAAAATCAACACCCCCTACATTTATTTAATAAATATATATACTATTATTTTATCCCCACTATTTTAGTTTTAGATCAAAGACGACCGACTCGACGCAACTTTGTTCTTTGGTTGTGTTAACTTTACTAACACCCTGATTGGCGTCTAACTATAAATTAATAGATTTATTTTTTTTTAAATTTATAATAATTCATAATTGTTTCAAATTGTTTATTACAATTATTAATTAATAAAATAATTAACAATGTCAAGTGAAAGTGTAAAAACGGTAAGAATTTTATTAAAACAATTAATAAAGGTTATCAAACACTTAAACTCTAAAATTAGATTCTTTTATTATTTTATTAAATAATTATAATTTATGTAGATAATTTAATTTACGTAAATAAATTTAATTTAATTTATTACAGTTTGCTAGTCTTGAGACTCCAGGATATGTAGGGTTTGCTAATTTGCCAAATCAAGTCCATAGAAAATCTGTGAAAAAGGGATTTGAGTTTACACTGATGGTTGTTGGTGAATCAGGTCTAGGAAAATCGACTTTGGTTAATAGTCTTTTTTTAACTGATTTATATCCTGAACGAGCTATACCGGATGCTGTTGGTTAGTTTATTTTAAATATAATATTATTATTATTTAATACTGAATAATTATATAATAATTATATACTTATTTATTTTTAATTGTATTTATATTAGAAAAATCTAATCAAACAGTGAAGTTGGATGCTTCAACGGTTGAAATTGAAGAGCGAGGTGTTAAACTTAGATTAACAGTAGTTGACACACCCGGATATGGAGATGCCATTGACAATACAGATAGTTTTAGAGCTATTATTCAGTACATTGATGATCAATTCGAACGATTTCTTCGGGATGAAAGTGGTTTAAACCGAAGAAATATTGTTGATAATAGAATACACTGTTGTTTTTATTTTATTTCACCATTTGGTCATGGGTAATTAAATTTTAAATATTTCAATTATTAAAATAAATATTTACTGGGAACTAAAAAAATAGCTTTCTAGGTAGATTTTTTTAAAAATCAAGGTAATGTATTTGTCCTCATGGTCGATTTTTCAAGGAATTTTGTCATAACCTATCATAATTGGTTGAGTAGAATTCAAAAATACCATTCTTAATCTTAATGAAATTTTCCACACTTATTCTATGTGTAACTATCACGGTTAAATTCGAAAATGGACTGAATCGGTTGATTAGTTCAGAAGTTATAGCTGTTTGAAATTTTTACGATTTTTCGTGAAAATCAATTTTTAATTACTGTTAAAGTTTATATAAGTTTAAAACTAATATTCGTAGATGATTTCCGAAAAAAATAATCTGAAAACTGGTCTAATAATCTTTAATTTATGACCTTAAGCTTCATGTTTTGATCATTTCTTTCAATAATTTGATAGCCTGGAAATTTTTATGGAATCAAAAGGTTTTGAAACTACGGTTTTCATTTTTCATAATTTTTTCATTTCCCATTATAATCCAAATTTGTCAGTTGTACTTTATTGTGAACAAAATAATTTTTAAATTTCACAGCTATTTTATGTTTTAAAAGTATTTCTTTGATTACTTATTATGTTTTAAACGTACTTGTACACCCTGTGATTATAACTTGTCTTGTTAGACATATTTTTATGTATATATATTTTCGTTTCTCAGCATGAGTGTACAGTTTGGAGCATTAATGTCTGGTGACTAGAATATCTTTTGGAAAAGATCCAAAGACCAGGCATTAATGCTCCAAGCTGTACACAAACATTAAGTGGACTTCAAATGTAATATCAATAACTCGGTCTATAGATATAAGCACGCTTACTCAAAGTTAGTTTGTCGTTTCGACATTTTAGTAATACGTGATTAAATTAGCATTGCTCGTACATGTATGTATAAATGTATAAGTATACTAACAATATTTAAGTCGCGGATTGAAAAACTGATCTTCAAAAATTGGCTTCAACCTTACTAAAAAATGAACAAGGGCTGCTTTTGTTTTAAACTAAGCGTGAGCCACCAAAGTCAGGGAGGTGCTAGAAATTTTCGAAAAATCTACTTTCCATTCTGGCTGCCAGATGGCATTTTTTTTTTTTATTAAAAAAAAAATTATTTTAGCAAATAAAGTTGGTTTTTTTTTTTTTTTTTAAATTATTTTTCTTGGTGCAATTTAAATATTTAGTTAAACTGTCTTCTTATCAACGCCTTTAAAAATAATAATCCAGATAACGAATATGATTAAAAGTTGACGTACAAATTAGATAATGCCAATTTGCTGTTAATTTGAAATTTAATTTTATTCTTTATTTTTTTATGCAACTTTTTCTGTTAATTATCATAAATTATCAACTTTAAAACTATGCATTTTACTCCTGAAATCCTTCTTCCACGTCTTTCTCTTCATTTTAGGTCTCTTGACTGACAAACGCTGTTCTGAAGTTCATGAATCTAATGAATAACTTTCCTTTCTTCTTTTTGAATTTATTGTTAACAGACTGTTCAGCACGAATATATGATCCCTTGTATCTCTTTTTTTTCTAAAATCAACTTGAATTTCTCTTAGAATTTTTTCTTTTTTTATCCAGTTACTATAAGTAACTTAATAATTAAAATACAAAAATATTTAATGTTTATTAATAATTTATTTATTAAATTATAGATTGAAACCTTTGGATATCGAATTTATGAAACAACTTCATAATAAAGTTAACATTGTACCAGTAATTGCAAAAGCGGATGTTCTTACAAAAAAAGAAGTTTTACGTTTAAAGAAACGTGTAATGGAAGAAATTGAGGGTAATGAAATTAAAATTTATCCTTTACCAGATTGTGATAGTGATGAAGATGAAGATTATAAGGAACAAGTGAGACAACTGAAAGAAGCAGTCCCATTTGCAGTATGTGGAGCCAATACCATGCTTGAAGTTAAAGGACGAAAAGTTCGTGGGCGATTATATCCTTGGGGAGTTGTAGAAGTTGAAAATCCTGATCATTGTGATTTTATAAAACTTCGGACAATGCTTATGTAAATTAAAATTAATTTAAAATTTTTGAAATTTTCAAATATTTATTTAAATAATTATTTATATTATTTATTACAGTACTCATATGCAAGATTTACAAGAAGTTACTCAAGAAGTACATTATGAAAATTATCGAAGTGAAAGATTAGCCAAAGGAGCACCTGTACCTCCTCGAAGGCAAATGTAAGTATTTAAAAATAAATATATGTCATTAAGTTATTATTAGATAGTTAATTTAATATTTATTTTTCATTTTAATAGGGCTGTTGAACCTGTTGAAAAAACTGTTGTCTCAGAAAAAGATCGTATTTTACAAGAAAAAGAAGCGGAATTACGACGAATGCAAGAGATGTTGGCTCAAATGCAAGCACAAATGCAACAACAACAGCCATAATATTAAATATGATGTTGATTAACACAAGAAAAAGGTTTCTTTCGACAGGTGCCACAAATATATTGTTAAGTTTAAATTAATATTCAGGCACAATATATATAACGGTATTACTACGTGTTGTCAATTTTTATTTTCGCTAATAGTGACAACAACGAAATATTTTTTCGATGAGCCATCAATAAGCGGTGAGAATAAAATAAAATATATAATGCAGTATTTTTTAAATATCATTACTATTTAAAAAAAAAATTACAGTAAATTTCCATATTTAATAATTACTATTAGCGTTAATCAATAAATCATTGAAACGGATTGCTCATTGACCTGTCAAAATCACTTTTGTCGAGTGCCTTGCAGTCCTTATATTCATTTGCAGTAGAGATTTTAAAAAATGTTTCTTATTATAATTATACAACATATCGTCATTCTTTTTTATTTTCATCATCATTAACAAACTCACCTCGATTAATTAAATTTTTGTAATTGATTCTTAAAAAAAAAAAAAAAAAATGATATTTTAAAAAATTATTTAATTTTAATTGAAATTAAATTTAGGTAATCTGTATTTAAAATCCTAAGTATCGAATCTCTTTTTATATGTTTATTAAGTCTGATTTTTTGTGCAATTTTTCATGATGCACATTTTTACATTAATAATTATAAAGCAATTAAAAGTTGAATTAATTAAAGACCGGTTTATAAATTAAATATTAATTTTTCGAACAATTTAATAGTCTTCCATTAACTTTGGAGTACAAATTTTTCTCTTTTGTTCATTGTGATAAACGATTTTCAAAACAAACTTTTTAAATATGTATTTTAACAAATAGGTACCCAAAGCAATTCCGCAAATATTTTTTACTTACAAATTTATATATAATATATATTTTTTTTCATTGCCTTAAAAATCAGTATATCTTTTTTATATTTACTATTTTATAAATAATTATCTATGAATATCAATAACATTTTTACTTTTATACTACATTATTTATATCAATTATATATATAAAACTAAATTAAAAAAAAAAATATTTATATTAGTAGTTTGTAATTTATTATTATAAAAAATTCAGAGCTGGTTTGATAAATGTAATTCTTAATTATCTAGTAATAATAATTAAAAAATTGCTTATAAATTAAAAAAAAAAAAATTCCTGATGAATTTTTAATCTTTAAATTGTATTTATAAATATCTTTGAATATTTCGACTTATGAAAAACTCCAAATAATATTTTGTAAGATTTATATATGTACTTATTAATAAGAATTTTTACTTTTTTTTTTTTACTTAGTTATATTTGACCATTAAAATTCTTTGTACAAGTATTTCTATTGTATTATTTATGCATATAATAGTCTATCGCAGTAGAAAACGCCGCAAAACCTGCAGCGCCAATTATACCTGCTTTAACACCCGCTATTAATTAAAACAAAAAAAAATTAACCAATAATAAATTAACTTTAATAATATTAAAGAAAAAATTAATAATAATTTGAACTTACCTCGCAAACCTATAAGACCACCTGTGAGACCACCAGCATAAGTACCATTTTTCCAGTCAGTTTTACCTCGATACTAAAATTATTTTACTAATATTTAATATAATTACTGTATAATATTATGAAAAATATAATGTTTACATGATAAATAAATAACAAATAGTTTAGTAATGAATATTGATGAACAAATTATTTATATTTTTACCGATTCTATAGAGCATTCAATAGCTGAAAATACACATCCTACAGCTGCAAAATTTTTTGCATATCCCAAAGTCGTTGTTTTCATTTCACGGAATATTTCACGAGCAGTCTGTTGTTTTTCAACAGCAGCTACATTTGGATTTACACTAGAAGAAAATAAACCAATGGCTGCACCTAATCCAAAACCTAAAAAGTAATTTTAAAAATATTAAAGCAACATGCAGGTGATGCATATTAAATTTTTATTTAAAAATAATCTATTTTGAAATTAAATGAATATATATCAATTCTATAGTAGAAATTCAATAGTATACTTCCATAGAAATATTAAAAAAAAAAAAATTATACGGACTAATTATTGAACTTACCTAAAACACAACTCATAACACTTTTAAATACACAGCTTTCCATAGCCGTTTCGACAGCTTTTTCTTCATTAGTTTTAATATGAACTGGGGCAGCTCCTCTGGGTATAATAATATTATCACGTATTCTCTGATGATTACTTATAAAATATACTGCTACTTGATCCCATACTGGATCATTAATAAATACTCTTTTATCTTTTTCGTCTAATTCTGGAGGTGATGGTAATTTTGGTGGATCAAACCGCAACATTATCACAAATAATTATAACTGTCTGAATTAAATCATTAGTTTGAAATAACTGACATAATTTTAAAAAGTTATTTGATTTTATTTTAGTTTAACAATATATTTTTCATTTTAACATCTAAAAAAAAATAATATCCATAAATTAATCTTTAGATATAGACATTTTAAACTAAAGTTCATAACCTTTAATTATTTTTTAAAATTAATAACTTAGTTACAATAAATAACTAACTGTAATAAAGTTATCAAAATGGAAAAAATTATTTATTCGACTTATAAATTATTAAATGATACTGAAGTTAGCCGACGTCTAATTTTTTTTGAATTTTTTTTAGAAGCGATAAATTATTAAAAAAAATTTTTTCGAAAAATTGCACTTATAGCTTTTTAAATTTTTTACATGTGCATATTTTTAGTTTTTATTTTTTTTGTAGTCAATTTGTTGAAAAAAAAATCCGAAAATTTATAAATATCTGCCAACTTCAGTGTCATATTATTAAACTGCTTACTTTACAAATGACACATTTAAAATATGTTTCAACCAAACAGAAATTTATTTTTTTAACTTCACGTGATGCGACATGCCGCTACATGTATATTGTGGTCCCAGTAAGAGCGAACTTCGGAAACCACCCCCACTACCGAACATTTATAAACTGCTGAATATTTAGTACATAAAACATGGAGAGTGGGAGCAAAAACCGACAACACCTGAAGTCCAATCTCTTGTTGGCATCAAAATAGTATTCATACTTAGTACTATTTACTATAGTGTACTTATTTAGCCGACATTTCGATAATGACAACTACCAATAAAAAGTAAGTTAAAAAGCGGAGTAAATAATTAAAATAAAAAAATAAAAAAAATTAACTTATATACAAAGTGTCTATTGGTCCGTTAGATGGATGAATAAATCTAATTAGACGTCCGTTTAGCAGAATCTCAACAAATGTCGTCAAACATGTGTAATTTAATAATCTTATCACAAGAAAAAGTAAATAAACTACTGATTAGCTGACTAATTCATGTGAATGTCAGCTTTTTTATTTACATGATGTTTGTGCTTACAACGATTTCTGATTACACCAGAATCCAAAGGTGAATATTGAATTTCCATTGCTATAAAAATGATCTTTTATCGGTTATAACATTTTACTAAACATATGTCATTTATCTTTGACATTACAATTTTAAATTAATGTATACATATTTTTTTTCTTTTTTTTTTTCGATAATCAACAAGTAAATAATACCAATATTCTTATCTTTATTAAGAATAAAAAAAATTGTTTGGAGTAACAGTTGTTTTGTGATCGCAGTTTTATATATTTTAATAAAACAATTATCTCTAATATTTAAGTTTTTTTTTTTTATTTACAGATGAATCTTTTTTTATTAGGAGGTATTGGAGGCTGTGCTATTTCACTAGTTACAGCATTTGGCCTAGGATTAGTTTTAAAAATTTTTATCTGTATACTTGCATTAATTTTAGGGTAAGATAAATTTAATTATTGTTATTTTTATTATTTACTCTTATTTAACATGAATATATTTTTTTATCCTTAAACGTAATGTGCTTTAGAATATTGACTTGTATATACAGAAAGTATGTACCGAATCTTGAAGAAGAAATTATGCATAGCAGAGAAAACTTGTACAAAAAGACTGAAAAAATACAAAGGGTAAATGTTATATTAATAATTTAATTTGTAAACATCAGATAAATTGATAATTATTAACGATTATAAATATGTGTTTACATTAAAATTTTAATAAGTATAAATACTTAAATATATTTTAGTAATTTTTTTTTAAACAGAATCACGATTAAGAAAAGAACAATACTTTTATTAGATAAGACATCCTTGATTAAAAACTCCTATTGCTACCGATTGACTTTCAATCGGTAAATAGGAATGCGTGTGACGCGATTGGAACTTTTCTGTTGTATTCAATTGGATTCAATCGGAAGATAAGATTTAAATTTCATTTTCAATCGGTTTTCATCGGAGTTTTCAATCCGAGATTTAGTTTCAACGTTGAACATCTCCAAAAAAATTTTAATTTTATCCCTGATTAAAAGAAACGATTCGAAACGATTTGCAATGTTAAATGCCCATAAGAAGGGCGATTCAAAAGAATTGAAAAGTATTAAAAAATTTTTTTTTTCTAATCGTTTTAAATCGTTTCTTTTAATAATAAATAGTTCTTCAATATTTACTGTACTTATTATTCAATCACAAAACTTGATAATCTAAAAATCATTTTTTTTTTTTTTTTTCAAACCGAGTAAATTAATAAAGCAGTAAATTTTTAATCCGAATAAACACTAAAATTTTTTTTACTAAATTTAAAAAAAATTAATTTTGATTGATTTCTTTACTTTGAATTATTTATTACATAATCAAAAATACTTTCTATTATGTCGAAATATATAAAGTTTGTAATTACATGTCAATTTAATAATTTTTTAACTCAATAATATAAATACGTTAAAAATAATGAAAACACCATCTCACAGTTATGCCGACTCTCACTAGAAATCTGAGATTAATTATTTTAAATACTGCTGACTAAAATTTTGAAAAAATATTGTAGACAACGAATTATTTAACAGTAAGAATTTGACTGAAATCGAACTGCTAGAAGAGCAGCCTTATTTATCTATTTTATATGATTTTATTAATAATTCGCGTTTTAATAAATATTTCTAAATTATAGCATCTTAAAGGATTATCGAACTCCAAGATTGCTTTTACTTTGGATAAAAGAGTTACTGGTAGTCATATTATTGATGAATCTTTACAAGTAAGTTTAGAAAAACTTTTTTTAATCTATTATAAAAGAATTAAATTATTTAAATCCACTTAACCAACGAATAAATAAAAAAAAACTTTAATTAGGAAATTTTAGATTTTATTATAAGAGATTATGTAGAGCCATGGTATAGTGTATTGACAAATGATGAAGAATTTATTAAGTCAGTTAGAGATACAGCGCAAAAAATAGCCATAAATATTGCTAATAGGTAATTAATAATTTTATTAAGTAAATACTTATGTTAGTAATTAAAAAAAAAAATTAACATTTTAATTTATTTTAGAGTAAAGGAAGTCGACTGGATTCCTTATTTAACAACGCGTCTTGTAGATGATGTAGCATCTCACATGCGACTTTATCGTCAAGCACGGGCTAAAATGAAACATGTACAAAATATAAAAGGTAGCAGTAATTCAAGTACATCGAGTGGTACACCGAAGAGATCTCCCACTCATCGAAGAAATAAAAGTGAGACCGATATATCTTGGTATTCTCAGTCAAAATTTTACATTCCAAATTTGTCATCATTGACTGAACCAATTGATACAAATCCAGTTGAAGATAATGAAGAATTGCTTGAAAAAATATTTTTTAATCTTGAAGTTCAGATGGAAAATAATTTAATATGCCGAGATTTAGTTTGTACAAATGATGAACAAGAGCTTGCTTTCCTGGGAGAAATATCAGAAATTTTATTGTATTTATTGTTGCCAAAATCTGATTTTGATTGTTTAACTGTTAGATTTATATTACGTGAATTATTGGTTAATATGATTATTAGACCGTTATTGAATTTATTCTCAGATCCTGATTATATAAATCAAGCGTGTATATGGATATGTACAAAAGAATTAAATTTACCAAGTGATGTATTCTTAACAATAATAAGAATTACTGATAGCCTAGAAGAATTAACAGCAACAAAAGATATTGTTTGCAATGAAATAGCACATTTACGTTCTAAAGATTCAGGTGGTGATGATGACTTGATAGTTAAACAACAATTAAATAGTTTACTTTATGTTAAAAAAATATTAGAAACAAGAATAATTAGCATGCAAGAAGGATCGGATTCAGAAAATGATGGGATTATTTCACATCCTAATTGGAATCGTTTACTTGTACCAGGACATAAACTGGTTAATTTACCACTAGATGAGCTACTGAAAAATAATATTGCTTTAAGTTATTTCATTGATTATATGACAAGTATTAATGACGAAGCGTATCTATATTTTTATTTAAATATTTACGGATGGAAAGTATCCGCTGAACAACAAATATCAGATATTGAATTACAAAAGTTACATAGTTATAAAACTACTGGAAATTCTCGTCGTAAAAATATTAATTTAGAAAATTTAAAAGAAGCTGCATCTAAAATATATCAACAATATTTAAGTGATAAAGCATCTGTCAAATTATTATTAGATGATAGCTTAGTTAAAAACTTATTAACACGAATAAGAACAGAGACTGTTAAAGAAACATGGTTTGATGACTTGCAAGTTTGTTGTTATGAAAAATTACAGAATGAAGATAAATTTTTACCATCATTTAAACGTTCAATGTCTTATGTTAAACTCTTAGCTGAATTAGATTTACTTAAAGACACAGCATCTGAAGATGATGGTAAATCATTAGATGGAATAAGTGTTTCAAGCATTAACTACGAATCAGATCCACTTCATCATACACCTGATGAACATCATGCTAATGAAAAATTAAAATTATCTCATGAAAGTACTAAATCTAATTCAAATTCAACAACAAGTTTAACAAATATAATAGAGTGTGAAAATGCAAGTAGCCATGATGAATTGGATGCGGACGTAAGTGGTTTAAAAAATATCTCCAGAGTACGAAGTGCTTCTTGCATTGACTCTGATCCACAAGTAACTTATGGGAAAAATTCAACATTTTATCTTGAACCCAGTGTAGATCAAGTTATTAAATTAGATGATAATACTTGCGATAAAAATACCATACGTAAATTACAGCAAGGACATTTTGAACTTACCGCTGAAATCATTGAAACAGGTGTTGTAAATGATCGCGGTAAAACTTATGGAATTTATGCAGTTGCAGTTAATAAAATATATGATTCTGGATATAAAGAAAAATGGCATATTTATCGAAGATATTCTGATTTTTATGATTTACATCAAAAGATAAAAGAAAAATATTATGATTTAGCTAAATTGCCATTTCCAGCTAAAAAAGCTTTCCATAATATGGATCGAGCTGTTCTTGAACGTCGTATGATAATGCTTAATTCATGGCTATATAGACTTACCAAGCCAAGTATTATGGATGGTCATTTAGGATTGCAAAATTTATTGCTCTCCTTTTTAGAGCAGGGTGACTACGACAAGGGTGTCACAGGTGGACATATATCCAAGACAGTAAGAAATCTATTATGTCTTTTTACTTTATTAATATATTCATTATATTATTTATCAGAATTAAATTTTTATTGTACTTTTTTTTTTTTTTTAGATTGACACTTTAGTTAATCCATTAAAGACATCAATGAAATCAGTGACACAAGCAGTAAAAACTATGCCAGATAATATGTTGAGTACTGTTGATGGCGTTATGGATAATATTAGTAAATTTTTTGGTAATCCACGAAAACACGGCATTCTTTATGAGAGTGTTAAAGTTGGAGCGAGTATTGATACCGAGGTTAATAATTTTTTTATAAATAAATCACATGAGATCATTTTTTTAATTATTATTATTATTATTATTATTGTTATTATTAGACTGATGATAACATACCTTTGAGAATTATATTATTATTAATGGATGAAATATTTGACTTGAAAGTACGAAATCAATGGTTGCGCCGACGAATTGTTACATTATTAAGACAAATAATTCGAACAATGTTTGGTGATATAGTTAATCGACGTATTGTTGAATATGTATCATTATTAACCAGTCCTAAAAATGTTGCAACCTATTTGCGATTAATTAAGTAAGTAAAAAAAAAAAATTTTTTTTTCATTGTCAAACAAAGGGAAATGCTCAAAAAGTCAATCTGCATCAAAAATTGGCCATTGAGTGTTGTTTTTCTTTTTTTTTTTTTTATACAAAAGACTAGTCGATCAAGAATCAGTACCCGCTCACTACATCTATTTCTAATAAAAATATGTAAATATAGATATACTAATCGTCTGCAAAGATTCTCAGGCATAAACAGGCATGGTCAGGTCTGATCATTTTTTCCCGGGATACTTTCATTGCGTTGTACTTTTATAAAAATTAAAACTATCGATATGGGAATACGACTAACCAATCGACTGCAAAAGTTTTAGATTTTAATGACATCATAAATCCTTGTTGATATTTAAGATTAATTTTATTTATTTGACGCCAGAGTTTACTTGCATTTCCAATGTCTCCCGATTTTGCATATATATGGGGTATTCCTCGCCAAATCGGACAATTTTTCACCTTTCCATTTTTGATTTCCTCTTTTTTCTGACATTTTCTTGTTCCTATCAAAAACGCCTGGGTGTGGATAGTCTCGTCCTATCAAAAAACCCTTTTTGGCCAAATTTGAGATTTTTTTGATCGTCGATTCCAAATATGTGAAATTTTGAAAAAAAAAAAAAAAAAAAAAACTGCTGTTTTAACTGTTTTTTGCTCATAACTTCCATAATAATGGTCTAAATTCAACGTTTTTTTTTTTTTTTTTTTTTTTTTTTTCCAAAATTATCCTTTTTTATGCACTTTTCGAAAAAAAAAAAATACAAAAAAATTATGTCAAGTGTTCTTTGGTATGATTTTTCAATTTAAAAATTTCAATCGTGATTTTAAAACTGTTTGTGTACTTTAATTTTTTTAAAATTGTTTTACGTTAAACTTTCATCAATTCTAGAAATTTTATTGTCCCGGCCGATAGTGGGATTCGGACAATTACTTTTTTTTTCAATTTTTGAAAATTTTTTTTTTCGGTCTTATTCATTATTAATACTATTTTTGCTGTTGTTTACTTTTATTTGAGTAATTTTGAATTAATTTCCATCACTAAAAGGCGTTTTAAGAAAATTTCCAGTTTTAGTCTTAAAAAAAAAAAAATTGTAAAAAATGTTATTTATTTAATTTATTTTATTATATGTATATAATAAAATAAAATAAATAAATAACACTTAAATTTTTTTTTTTTTTAAACTAAAACTGCGAATTTTTTTAAAACTCCTTTTAATGATAGAAATTAAGGCAATTGTTTGGAATTAGGGTTCACCACTCTTATCAAAGATCCATGTGCTTATACGTTAAATACCCATAATTAAATTTTTTCCACGTGTTCAGCTACACGGCAGATAAAATTTCCTGTATGTATTTTTGTCTTTGACACTAGATATCTATCCGGACCTTGTAACTAAAATGGGAAAAATTGATAAAAATAACATTATATCACGCTAATTTTCAAAAATAAATATATTCTAACACATATAAGTGATACTATTGATGATTTTATACATCTAATGAATTATTTATTTGTTTTTAAGTCTTGATCAATACCTGATTGCAATTTTTTATGCTACTGCTGTTGATTCTAATTTAATTAGTGTATTAAGTAATAGGGAGGATCAGAGCGATCTTCAACATGATACATTTACTTAATACACTACTTAAAAAAGAGTCAACTGCAGTAGCATAAAGAATTGCAATCAGGTATTGATCGAAAACTTAAAAACAAATAAATAATTCATTAGATGTATGAAAACTTATTCGCAAAAATTATTTTAAATAAAGCAATTTTCGGGATGTTTGAAAATTTCTAACTCAGATCCGAGCTCGATACTAAAGTTGAAATTTCCAGGGCTTTTTTAAGATATAATAAAGCAGCTTTCCTGAAAATGTGATGCAAAGCGAAGTTCCGAGAAAAAAGTAATAGCTATCTGACAATAGCGATTTTTGCAAAATTGCTCGTCTTTGGATGGCCGTATATAAACGAAATTGAAGCAATTAAGGAACATTTCGGTAGATATCAATAGAATACACGTACACAAAAAAATATCAACTGTTATTTAAACTTATACTCTGAGGGAATATTTTGCTAATTCCGTGGTTCAGTTGGAAGCTCTCAACTAAGCCGCATATTAGTTTAGAGCAAATATCTATTTTTTTCTTGGAAATAAAACGTACACAGAGAGAAGTGCTGCCAGAAAAGTCTCTAAGTTATATAAAAGCTGAGATATAAATTTTAAAAAATAATCAAAACATTGACTTTTTTCAAATTTCAAAAAATTCTCCAGTAGTTGGATTTAGGGGTAGTGAGTACAAATTTTCAGGATCACCTTCTTTTCTGACGTACTTTCGAGAGAAACGTCGGCGTCCAAATCGGTGATCCACGCGCGCAAACTTTTGTCGAAAAGTAATGGATCCGCACATATATATATATATATATATATATATTAGGGTGATTCATTTTAGACCAACATTTTTTTTTTTCAAGTCCCACTCAAAAATCTTGTAGCATATGAAAAATAAAAAATTCTCACCAAATTTGAGCTCTTAATTTCAATTTGTAGAGGTCTCTCAACGAACTTTTAGTTTTTCCATTTAAATAACATGGGAAAACTTTTTTTTTTCATTTTTTACTTCCGCATCTCATCTAAAAATTTTTTTTTTCGAAATATCGTTCCGACATTTTTATAGTAGACTAAATGCTCTACAAAAAAGTTCTTTGAGTCGAGTTTGTAAGTTCAATATCTCCATCATAATTCGCGTTGCAAATTGTGATTTTCGTGGAAATTCGATTTAAATGCACTTAGAAACGAAACTATTGGTGATAGACGAAAACTTCAAATGGCAATTTTGTAGGTCATTCAATGCTCTTAAATAATGCATTAATGACTATCTCTGCACCACCAATAGCTTAGCCTCAAGACGCTTTTAAAGTTCTATTTTTTCGAAAATATACTTTCAATAAATGTCGAAACGAAACTATTGATGATAAACAAAAAATTTACATCGCAATTTTGTAGATCATTTAATGCTCTGAAATAATGCCCTCGTGGATATCTTTGTACCACCAATAGTTTAACAGCTAAACGCTCTTAGATTTTAATTTGTTCTTAAAATTCACTTTCAATGTATTTATTGCGGTGTGTTCTTTTATGACAACTTGTTTTTTTCAACAGTCTAACAGTATCTATACTTGGAAGAAGGTAAAAAAAGATGTCTGTTAAAATTAGAGCCCTAAATATTAATATCGACAATTGTCTCATCCCTATTTTCTATTTCTCATTTAAAGAACATGGGAAAAAGAAAATATTAAGTTTGGATTTTTATATCTTGGTGATGGCGTACTGTACAAATAAGCCCAGGATACATTTTTGAAGGGAATTGAACGCTCTTCAAAAGAAGTCCCTAATCATTATTTGATAAATCCATCTCTTAAAAAGTTATTGGAGATTGAAATTAGATTTATGGTAAATTTTAAGATCTTTTTACTTTTCCAGTGAAACCATCGGACATATCATAGAGTATCAAAGAATCTTTTTCATAGACAATTTTATTTCTCATAGATTATCTCAGAGAAAGTTTTTTCTAATTCCGCATAATTTTCTGTTTATTTCCATTTTAATATCAAGCTCTTGAAATCGATCGCAACACTATTTTTTTTAAGAACAAATTTAAATCTAAGAGCGTTAAGCTGTTAAACTATTGGTGGTACAAAGATATCCACGAGGGCATTATTTCAGAGCATTAAATGATCTATAAAATTGTGATGTAAATTTTTTGTTTATTATCAATGGTTTCGTTTCGACATTCATTGAAAGTATATTTTCGAAAAAATAGAACTTTAAGAGCGTCTTGAGGCTAAACTATTGGTGGTGCAGAGATAGTCATTAATGCATTATTTAAGAGCATTGAATGACCTACAAAATTGCCATTTGAAGTTTTTGTCTATCACCAATAGTTTCGTTTCTAAGAGCATTTAAATCGAATTTCCACGAAAATCACAATTTGCAACGCGAATTATGATGGAGATATTGAACTTACAAACTCGACTCAAAGAACTTTTTTGTAGAGCATTTAGTCTACTATAAAAATGTCGGAACGATATTTCGAAAAAAAAATTTTTAGATGAGATGCGGAAGTAAAAAATGAAAAAAAAAAGTTTTCCCATGTTATTTAAATGGAAAAACTAAAAGTTCGTTGAGAGACCTCTACAAATTGAAATTAAGAGCTCAAATTTGGTGAGAATTTTTTATTTTTCATATGCTACAAGATTTTTGAGTGGGACTTAAAAAAAAAAAGGTTGGTCTAAAATGAATCACCCTAATATATATATACATATATGGCGTAGTTGTATTCATTAATCAAGCTAGCGGCAACCTACTGCAGCAACTTGTCGTCAAGTTGACTGCGAAAATTGGTATTCCAATTAGTTGACGGGAAATTGAAGAATTTTCTCAGAAAGTTAGCGACAG
The DNA here is from genome assembly GCA_030273425.1 of Microplitis manilae. Classification (NCBI taxonomy): domain Eukaryota; kingdom Metazoa; phylum Arthropoda; class Insecta; order Hymenoptera; family Braconidae; genus Microplitis; species Microplitis manilae. Next base: position 9,378,838 of record CP092722.1, read on the forward strand.
GTTGCGGCAGTAATTGTCACCAACTTTCTTGGAAAGCTGGTAACAACTTGGAGTCAACAGTTACAAAAGCTACACTGATAGAAGAATTTATTAAATGTTAATAAATTCATTTGTTTGGATGCAATAATTTCATTTATTATATACAAATAAATATTTTTTAGCATTTAATAAATATTTCTTTCTTTGGAATAAAAGTACATTTATTAACAGTTAATAAATATGCATTAATAATTAACAAATATTTATTAACAGTTAATAAATTATTTTTGGAGTGAATGTGTCTTTTTTTACGGTGCGCTGTGAAGATCGTTCATAAATAAATAAAGCTATAACCCTTCTTGACAAAGATATGATACTGAATACTGAACATAAACACATATTTTTGTGTCGAATTTTAAATAAAAAAGTTTAAAGTGGCCCATAAAGTTTTTTAAAAATTGATTGAAATGGATGTGTTGGTAAATTCATGGGGTCTAGGTGAACTATATCCAATGTTGATGAGACAGTACAATTAAACGAATAAGATTAAAGTCTTCATACATATCGGAAACCTTTAAACTTATTAATATAAAAATAATTATCATTTTAGTTAAATAGTTTTTCTTATTTTTCTGTAGAGCATGATATAACTGATTTAGGTACTCCGAAAAAATCATGGATAATAGTAGAGATGAAATGAAATCCATGTTACATCAAACAGAGTGCATGTTGTTTCTCGTCGTGACTTAATTTAAAATATATTTATGTAAATATTCATTTACCATCATACATGTTATATTTCTTGCATATTTGTTGTTAAAACAAAATAAAAAAATTTTAATCAAACGAATATTAATTATGAATATTTCTAATTTACATTTTAACTTCTTTCAATTTATATTACCCTAATAATTTTCACCGCAGAAAAAAAACTAATTAATTACAATTATTTTTTTATGATTCATTTCATTTTGTCTATTTTTTCCATAAGAAAACTATAAATCTACTCATCTAATTAAACTTTATTATTTATTAGAGTTCTGAGGTTACAAAAAGTGTCAAAATAAAGTTTTATGCTTCTTTTTTATTAAACTTTTTTAATAAATGATTTATTAACAGTTAATAAATATTTATTGACAATTAACGAATATTTATTAATAGTTAATAAATTGTCTTTAATAAATGATTTATTAACTATTAATAAATATTTGTAAACTGTTAATAAATATTTATTAACTGTTAATAAATCGCATTTAATAAATGATTTATTAACTGTTAATAAATATTTATTAAATCATCTCATGTTAAAAAATCATTTATTAACAGTTAATAAGGCTTATTAAATATTAAAAAATCCTTCTATCAGTGTAAAAGTTGACGTCAACTTGATCGCGTTTAATTGACTCGAACTTTCTCATCAGAAAATCGGCATATATTTAGATCAATTATACATGAAAAGAAAATTATGGGAATGGTTCTCATAATTTTGTGAAATTTCATCCTATACCAGTATAGGAATGACGGCTATAAATTATGGGAGCAGTTCCTATAATTATAGGAATGTTACCCATAATTATAGGAATAGTTCCTATAATTATGGAAATGATACCCATACCATTATGGGAATGGTTCCTATAATTATAGGAATGGTTCCTACAATTTATGGGAATATTTCCTATAATATATAGGAATGATTCCTATAAATTATAAGGACCATTCCCATAACATTATAGGAATGGTTCCTATACTATCATGAAAATATTAATTTAACGAAAAGTGTGGAAATCACTTCTACAATACACAGAAATATTATTAAACATAAAAACAAATATTCAAACATTGAAAAAAAAATTCGTATTTGGCAAAAAAAATCAAAATTTTTAACAGAAATTTCTCATCAACACAGACCATTCAAAAAAATTCAAATTTTGGAAATAAAAATTTAAATTTCGATAAAATCTCAAATTTGGGTAAAATCCCGAAAAGTTTTTATTAATTTTAATTAAACATGATACTGAAGTAAGCCGACACGATTAATAATTTTTTTATTTTTTTTTAACAATAAATTAAAATAAACATTTGAAAAATTTGCACCTGTAGTTTTTTAAATTTTCTACATGTGCATATTTTTAGTTTTTTTTTTTTTTTAAATTGATTGGTTGGAAAGAATTCGAAAATGACTAATTGTCTGCTAACTTCAGGACCATAATTTAACGAATCCCTAAGTAAACACTTTATAATTTTCAGACGAATTACGATTTTTTTTATTTTTATTCAATAAAAAAAATAAAGAAGAATTCATTCCCCAAATTATTTACAGTTTATTAATATTATTATTTTCATCATTTAATCAATTAAATTAAGCTTAATTTACTATTTCAATACAAATTTACCGTCGAAGAAGCTTCATTTGAGTGAGACGCTACATATCATGAGGGAAATTTTTACACTATTTTGCAAAAAAAAAATTTTTATAATATTATAAGGATGGTTACCATAATGGTATAGGAATGGTTCCTATAATATATAGGAACCATTTCTATAATAGTATGGGTACAATTCCTATACCATTATGGGAACCATTCCCATAATACATAGGAATACTTCCCATAATTTTCTTTCCGTGTAGTATATTACACACCTAGGGCAGTAAAAATGAAAGCCTCAGATCACAGGTTTGTTGACCCCGGCTTCGCCTCCGCCAACTCTCATCAGAAGAAACGATTCAAAGCGATTAGAAAATAGTATATTGTACAACTAGTATGGTAAGTTGTCGATTGCCCACGAGAGCAAAGTTGCGTTCATTTGTTCATGTACACGGAAAGAAAATTCTACCAAAATTTACGATGTTAACATCGTAATCCTGGACTAGACTTTTATTTGCGTTAATTTTAAAATATCTTATTTCCAAATTTACTATGTGGGTTATATTTTTTGCTATTTAACATCGTAATTTTAACAAAGACTTTTAGGATTAAAAATTACTTCAAAAATTACAATTTAACATCGTAAAAAAAAATAAATAAAAATTACGCTTTAAAAACTATATTTATTCGTATATTCAATATTTCTATTTACTTTTTAATAAAATAAATATTATAGTGCTGCCTCTGTTATAATACGATGGAAGCTACAAAAAGTACGATGTTACATCGTAAATTTTAAATAGTAGCTGCATCCTCCGCAAGAGGCGCTCTCGTGACTAATGACTGTTTATGCAAATCGTTTACATGGATCTTAAAAACTTCTTTAAGTGAAAGCCCTTCCGTGGCCGAGTGGTCCAAGGCGTTGGACACTTCAGACTTGAAAGGACTCGGGTTCGAGCCCAACTATCGAACGTTTATTATTTTATTCTTTTATTTAAGATTTCTCTTCAAATTTTACGATGTTCACATCGTAATTTATATTGAAGAGCTTTAGACTTGGTATTATTTGTCTGAAGTATTATTTCTTAAATGAAATTTCCAACGCTACATCGTTAAAATTACGATGTTAAAAGTCTAGTCCACCACTACAATAATCAATAGGACAAATTACGATGTTAGCATTGTAAATTTAACTAGAATTTTTTTTCCGTGTAGGTAATCGGCAATACTGCAGGAGTTGAACATACTTTTTTTTATTATTAATGCGATATGAGTACTATTTTAGTGCTCGCTGTTTTATTCTCCAAGTAGCTTTTTGCTGATTCAACTGTTGCCGCGAAATTTTTGTAGGTCAAACGATAATCTGCAAGCGATTAAGAGTAAATTTGCGTGCGACAAGTTTACTTTATATAAATATATATAGTTGAGTCGCGTTATAAGTCCGGCTTGTATCTTTTTCTTTTAACTAGATTCGCGTTAATATGAGAGAGACGCTAAGAGGACTTATAACGCGACTCGACTGTATATATATATTAGGGCGGTCCTTAGCAGGGATGTTTTCGAATTTCTTTGCTCCCAGAGGCTCGATTGGTTCCAAATGGATAAAAAAAAATTCCCTCAAAATTTGAGCCCTCAATATTAACTCTAAGAAAGTCCGCATTCCAACCAAAGTTTCTTATGGAAATAACATGGGAAAAATTTCTTTCGTTCTTCAAAATTTCATAACTTGGGGACAGCTTATTCTAAAATAATGAAACATACATATTTTTACAGAGAATTTGTGTGTGTGTGTGTGTGTGTGTGTGTGTGTGTGTGTGTGTGTGTGTGTGTGTGTGTGTGACAGCGGGAAGTTTTGGGGCTGGCCCACAAGGCCAACCGATGCTCAAATTTTTTTTTGTAACTGTTATCAATACGCATCTTTCGTCGATTAAAAAACTGAATGTTTCTCAATATTTAAGAATACTAAATTAAGGTACAGATGAAATTTGATACCGTTTGAATACTTAACATTAATTAATTTTCCTATATTTTCAACGATTAAATTTTTTCGAGTGCCAATATAATATTGCTTATATTCTGTAAAAAAACAACTATAAATTGCTGCTGCTCTGGATTCTTACTTACTATACAATTGTAATGGTCATCTATCTCTATTTCTACACCATTCAGACGATTTAGGCTTAAAACACCTGTACTTATTCCAAACCGTTTCAAAAACTGGAGTGACCTGAACGATATGAATAAGACTATGTTCAAATTATATATAAGCTACTTATATTTTTTATTTCTTTTAAATAGTGATTACGTTGAAAAGTTCTGACAAAGGTTTGGAAAATTGGAACGCTTAGAAATTAAAAATGTAAGTGAATTTCGTAACACATAGGTTTATTTTATAAATATACTTGATAATATTAACATTTATATATAAATTAAATTTTGAGCTCGAATAACTTTTGAACCAATCAACTTAGCGAGAAACTATAAGATACCTTTTTTGTAGAGCATTAAATTCGCTATAAATATATTTATGTCTCATTATTTAAGAGTTAGTGGTCCCCGAGTTAAAAGATTCTAAAAAACGAAAGAAATTTTTCCCATGTTATTTCCATAAGAAACTTTGATTGGAATGCGGACTATCTTAGAGTTAATATTGAGAGCTCAAATTTTGAGGGAATTTTTTTTTATCCATTTGGGAGCATTCGAACCCCTGGGAGCAAAAAAATTCGAAAACATCCCTGCTAAGGACCACCCTAATATATACAGATCAATGAAAGTATAATTTATGCTTAGTAATTGCATTGGAAATACGTTCAGTTAATTCTAATACATTATTATTACCAAGCAATAAATTATGTGTCAAATAATACTAATAATTGAAAAATATAATAACACTACAAAAAAAAATCTGGGCGTCGGTTGGCCCTGCGGGCCAGCCCCAAAACTTCCCGCTGTTTTCGACCTCAAAGAGCTCGAAAACATTGGTGTAGATATATTTTCGAGCTCGAAAATGCTATCATATGCGACTGTTTTTTTACGATCTTCTCAAGCTCTAACAAGTTGCCTGTTATGCTAAAATTTGAAAATTTAAGAATCAAGAATTGTTAATGAAGCGGTTTTTAAAATTTAATCCCTGATTATGTTCAATAAAATAAGTGTATTCGGGCAGAAATCAATGCCAAGGATTCAAATCAAAATTTAAATGAGTTTTGACTCATTTGAGAAACAATCAAATATGAAATATCCAAGAAAAATATTAAAAACTACGTTTTATCGATTTTATTGTTGGTAGTATGATTTAAACTAAAAACCAAGTTCGATGACATAATGTATCGAAAGTAACCATATAAAGGATGAGTTGGTATGACTTCAGACACATTTTAGTAGGTTATATTATGATTTATCCGGGAAAAATAACATAAAATGTTATTTTTGTAACTTTTCAACGCCGATATCTTTCGAACTAATTGATCGATTTTGACCTTTGAGGTGGCAATTGGCGCGTTTTATTGAATTCTAGAGCTGATTAAAATTTGGAATCGATCGTGTCAGTCATTTTCGAAAATATTTAGAAAAAACCGTTTTTCACCATTTCTTTCTCCCGTGATAACTCTTGAACGAATCATCCCATTTTGATGTTTGAGGTGGCAATCGACGCGTTTTTTTGAGTACTAGAGCTGATTAGATTTTGAAGTCGATCGTTTGAGTCGTTTCTGAGAAATCAATAAAAAACTAAAAAAAAAAATTAATTTTTTTTCGTAATTCGCAGATATTTTCAAGTCTATTTGATCAAATGATCTGAAATTTTCAGGAAAGTTGATGGCCAACAAGCTCTTTCAATCGCCGCCTTTAAAATCCAAATCGGTTCATTAGTTCAAAAGTTACAAAGAGTTTACACACACACACACACACACACACACACACACACACACACACACACACACACACACACACACACACACACACACACACACACACACACACACAAATCAGGTGATAAACGTGACTCGTGATATGTTGTATATATTCACATGACTCTTTAGTATGTTAGTTAGTCAAAATAGCTCGGCAGCAATAGCTCAAACAAAAAAAAATTATTGTGAGACTCATTATTTTCCGAGTTATTTTTGTTGGAGTTATTATTGCCGAGTTATTTTGACCTAGCACCCACACACGCATACATACATACATACACACACTTGGACATCATTCCGAAAATAGTCAGAATAGTTTTCTAGGACTTCAAAACGTCGACATCTGATGAAATCTCGATTTTTGAAAATCGGGGTGAAAACAATAACTTCCCGAAATTTTCGAAAATCGTCGATTTTCTTAGCGGGAAGTTAAAAAGGTTTCTTGGCAGCCGAGATGGAAGGTAGATTTTTCAATTAATCGATATGAAAAGTTAGTTTTACAAATACATATCTTGTGATACATGTATGTGTATAGGAATGATTTGGAATTAGACTCGTTTTTTAAGAGTGAGGGTAAAAAAAGACAACGATTATTTTCGATAGAGAACTTCAGATAGTTGATTTTACATAACATTATATAGGTAATATACCAAACTAACCTTCACGTAAACGAAGTGTAGAAAATTAAATTAGTATGAGATCATAATTGTAATCGCTATTACGATGGCAAGACCAGTTATAATTATAGGACGTACAGCTACGATTGAAACATCATAAATGATGAAAACAAATTTTGGAAAATCCAAAAGTGCACACCTCAAACGCTCGTACAATATTTTGAGTAGTCGTTAACATTTATTAATTACTGAACTACGAATTTTTTTTTTGCTAAAAAAAATTTTTATTTGTTTAATTAACACGAAATATTTTTTGACAATATGATACTGACAATTCTTATTTAATTACTGAGATAGACATTAAATAGCTAATAGCAAAAATAAAACAATGAAAACCATTTAAATTTCCTGCATTTTTTCCATAGGAATTGCAATGGTACCCAAATAGCAAAAAGACGTCTTGATGAGTCCTGAATGAGTTCCTATTTATGATTTGGATGTCTCATCAACATCTTAAAGAAGTCTTTAAGAAGCTCGCAAGATGTCGAATGAGCCACCTAGCGAGCTCAGTAAGATGTCTTTAAAAAGAGTTCTTAAAGAGTTCTTTTTTCTGACTTCGCAAATAAGACTTCAGTATGAATTTACCAAAACGTTTTTAAAGAGCTCCTAATTTTGACTTCATAAAGAAGTTAAAAAATGAATACATTTAGACGTCACAAACATGACGTCTTATTTACGGAGTCTTCAAGAACTCGTAATTAAGAGTTCTTAAAAATGACACCTTTAAGAAGTCATTATAAGACTTTTTGAGGACGCCTTCAAACAGACGTCGTAAAGCAGTCATTCTGACTTGGGTGCTGTCTGAGTACTCTCTAAACACCCTCGCAACTTTGAGCTCACCGTAGAAACACCATGGAAACTCTACAGACTCACCATAAATGCTCGGTGGGAAAACCGTGGATTTGTTCCATTTTTCCACGATGAAACCACAGTAGTTCCATAGCAATTTGACTACGTTTCCCCAATATTTCTGATGTGTTTCCACAGTGTTCCCACAGTCATTCCAAGACAAACACATGGTGTATAATGCTGAAAATACGCTAAATGTTCCACGGTTTAGTAGAAGTTTGTCAATGATAATTCAACGTGTTCGCAATTATTATGCGATAAGTTCACGGTAGAAACATTCAATGAAATTCAAGCAGCCATACACCGCTGAGTAGCTAAACTCCAATTTTTTTACGATATCCATACTAATATCATTATTTAATTACAAATACGCTTTCATTCAAAGAATAATTTATTTTTTCAAAACATAAAAATATTACAAAACAGCCTTATAATAATATTAATTATATTAATAATGCTAAACATTACAATAATTAGATTACATTTAAATCATTAAATAACTTAAGCAGTAGTCAATATACTAATAACAGTAATCGTTATTCTTATAATTACATTCTACAACTAAAACATATTTTATTAGATTTAACACCACATATCTTTTTTTCATTATTTACGTCTGAGTAACGTGTATAATAAGTTAGATTTTCATAATTTTCATTTAGAACTATGAGATATTATTTCGTAGAAAATTAAACGTTCTACAAAAAGTTTCTTATCATTTTTTGATAAATCCATCTGTTCAAAAGTTATTGTAGCTTGAAGTCAAATTGTAGTAAATTCCAAAATCTTTTTACTTGTCCGGCGAAACTGTCATACTTATCACTATAAACTATCATACTTATTACAAAACACGTCGTTATTTTTGAAATCGACAGAAAAGCCAGTTTATGAAAAACATTTCATGTATATTAATTGTAAATTGTGAATTATATATATAAATATAAAAATATTATTTATGAATTTTTCCTAGATTATGGTGTGAAAAATTTATCAGTGATAAAAATTGTGTCAAAGCTTTAAAAGTCTTTTAAAAATCTGAAGTTAATTTTAAAAATTGTGTAAAACCTTTAAATGTTTTAAGTATTTGAAGTTTATTTTATGTAAGTATTATTTTTAATAAGTTAATAGAATAATTACTAATTTAAGTAATAAGTCTTTGAATATTTTCATAAGATATATTTATTTTTAATAAATAATCAAAAACAATTTTCATTATTTTTAATGAGTAATTTAAGACTCGTTTTCATTTGTTTCTCTATTCGCACTCAACTGGATAAACGGTTCTATCTCTGTTGCACTTGTACATTAAATGGGAACTTTGTCCAAGCTTTTCTCGTAAACAAATGGAAGTTATCAAAAAATTGAAGTGCACTTCGCTAGTTCATAGAATAAAGTATCGGGTTTGTGTCTTTATTTTGCGTTTAGAGCTTTTATTTCAGAGAAAAGCTGGGACAAAATTATCTGATAACCGTTCTTAAGACAATTTTAACAAATTCTAACAAAAAAAAATATATATAATAACAAATTTAATTTTACAAGAAAAAGAAATAATTAATTTTTTTACTATAATTACTTTTTGTTTTTAATTTATATTTTTTTTTCTTTCGTTACAAACCCTGGTGGACGACTACGACGTCGCGCGACTAGTCGTAGTGCGCGTCACTGCGACGTCGCACTATATGAATCAGGAAAACAGTTTAGTCTTATCGTATAGTATTAAAATCGAGTAAATTAATGATAACAGAGTTGAAAAACTTCAAAAATTTTGAAAACCGATAGAAAATACACTCATTATATGGCGGTTCAAACTTTTAACGTCGATCAAAAGTCGTGCGACTAACAAAGCGACATAAAATTTTTAATCATAACGTCTAATGAGACAGTTAATAGTTTCGTTTATTGGTGCTGATTAAAATTCAATTCTTAAAGATATTTATGCTAATAGAAGTTCGATTCGACTAGTGAAAGTAAACAATTAACGTCGATCTGGAATCGTACGACACAGAATGCGACATGGAATTTTTCATTGCACATATAGAACTAGATTATAATGAATAAATTTAAAACTATTCATAATTTTATATTAATAATTAAACATAAGTGTACCGAGTTTCGAAAACCCATGAATAAAATTAACTAGCATATCATTACTGTCATGACAGAATTATTGAAGTCGATCTAAAGTCGTACGACTAAGAAAACGACAAGCAAATTTTTTTCCCACATAGAATCATATTTTCATTGATAAATCCAGTGCTAAATATTGTTTAATTTTAAAAATTAGTCATAAGTGTACTAAGATGCAATAAGCCATAGATAAATTTAACCGAATTTCCATTTCTGTCCCGACAAAAATATTGAAGTCGATTCAAAGTCGTACGACTGAGAACGCGACAAGCAATAATTCATTCCCATCTAGAATAATATTTTTACTAATAAATTTAATGCTCATTTTAATTCGATTTTAATAATTAGTCATAAGTGTTCTGTGATCTGGAGAGCCATTATTAAAATTAACCAAATTACAGTGTCTTTATTGACAAAACTATTGAAGTCGATCCAAAGTCGTACGACTAAGAAAACGACAAGCAAATTTTTTTCCCACATGGAATCACATTTTCATTGGGAAATTTAGCGCTAAATATAGTTTAATTTCAAAAATTAGTCATAAGTGTACTAAGATGCAATAAGCCATAAATAAATTTAACCAAATTTCCATTTCTATCCCGACAAAAATTGAAGTCGATTCAAAGTCGTGCGACTAAGAAAGCGACGAGAAATTTTTAATCATAACGTCTAATGAGACAGTTAATTGTTTCGTTTATTGGTGCTAACTGAAATTTGATTCTTAAAGATATTTATGCTAATAGAAGTTCGATTCGACTAGTGAATGTGAACAATTAACGTCGATCTGAAATCGTACGACACAGAATGCGACATGGAATTTTTCATTGCACATATAGAACTAGATTATAATGGATAAATTTTAAGCTATTCATAATTCTATATTAATAATTAAACATAAGTGTACCGAGTTCCGAAAACCCATGAATAAAATTAACTAACATATTATTACTGTCATGACAGAATTATTGAAGTCGATCCAAAGTCGTACGACTAAGAAAACGACAAGCAAGTTTTTATCCTATATAGGATCATATTTTCATTGATAAATTTAGCGCTAATTACAGTTCGATTTCGATAATTAGTCATCAGTTTACTGTGATATTCAATGACATAAATGAAATTGGCCAACATATCATGCCCGTCTTGGCAGAACTATTTAAGTCAATTCTGAGTCGTATGACCAAATCAGCGACATAGAATTTTTCGATTTTCACTAATAATAAAAACATTCGATAAATTCATTTATGCTAATCATACTTAAATGTTATTAATGAGCCATTATTGTACTGGAGTTCCAAAGAGCCATAAATAATATTAACCAACATACGTTTCTGTCGTGGCAGACTTTTCGGTGACTATTAAAAATCAAATGACTGCGAAAGCGGCATTGAATTTATTATTACTGATTCGTTATAAGATTATTTCTCGTTGACTTCGGGAATAACGAATGGTATATAGTCATGTATAGCCATCATATATGCTCGTGCATGACCATATAAGGCTCGTCCATAGTTCCTATATGATTTTATATTTGGCTACCTAATGAAAAAAGAGCCATCCGGCCTTACCCGGAATGAAAAGGTAGATTTCTTATAGATGTGAATACAATAAAGCTACAATAGTGTAATTAATACTTTTTTTGTAAGCTTAAACATGAATTTTAAGGAAATGGGTTATGCCTTATTATTTAGAAGTTATTAGATGACTAAGCTGCAAAAATAAGCTTTTTGTATTTTTTGTGAAATTTTTGATATCATCAAATTGTTAGAAAAGATGTTTCAAAAAATCCAGTATTGCAGTGAAAATTAAAGCTAATCGTTCAAATTTTAAGATACTTTTTACAGAATTGAGTTATCATTTTCGGTTCAAAAGTTATTTAAGGATAAAGCCAGAAAATTCATTTTTATGAAAATCAAAAAAAATTTCAAACACCCACAACTTCCAAACTAATCGATCGATTGGGCTCATCTTCGAACTTGATCGAGATAATCGTCCAATAAATAAGTGTATAAAATTTCATTAAGATCCGTTAAGAATAGCGGGTGCTATCGTGATGACAAGGCGCGTTATATTGTATATATATATATATATATATATATATATACATATATAAATTTTTGAGCGGATGGTATTTTTCGAGTTTACGAAGTAAAATAAGATATATGGTAGCAAAATTTTTTGATAATTCGATCATGAGGGTCTCTGCAATAGGCCGATTTCTAAAGAAATCTACCTAAAAAGATTTTATACAATATCTTATAAAATTATATATAAATACACTGATAGAAGAATTTATTAAATGTTAATAAATTCATTTGTTTGGATGCAATAATTTCATTTATTATATACAAATAAATATTTTTTAGCATTTAATAAATATTTCTTTCTTTGGAATAAAAGTACATTTATTAACAGTTAATAAATATGCATTAATAATTAACAAATATTTATTAACAGTTAATAAATTATTTTTGGAGTGAATGTGTCTTTTTTTACGGTGCGCTGTGAAGATCGTTCATAAATAAATAAAGCTATAACCCTTCTTGACAAAGATATGATACTGAATACTGAACATAAACACATATTTTTGTGTCGAATTTTAAATAAAAAAGTTTAAAGTGGCCCATAAAGTTTTTTAAAAATTGATTGAAATGGATGTGTTGGTAAATTCATGGGGTCTAGGTGAACTATATCCAATGTTGATGAGACAGTACAATTAAACGAATAAGATTAAAGTCTTCATACATATCGGAAACCTTTAAACTTATTAATATAAAAATAATTATCATTTTAGTTAAATAGTTTTTCTTATTTTTCTGTAGAGCATGATATAACTGATTTAGGTACTCCGAAAAAATCATGGATAATAGTAGAGATGAAATGAAATCCATGTTACATCAAACAGAGTGCATGTTGTTTCTCGTCGTGACTTAATTTAAAATATATTTATGTAAATATTCATTTACCATCATACATGTTATATTTCTTGCATATTTGTTGTTAAAAAAAAAAATAAAAAATTTTCATCAAACGAATATTAATTATGAATATTTCTAATTTACATTTTAACTTCTTTCAATTTATATTACCCGAATAATTTTCACCGCAAAAAAAACTGTAATTTATTACAACTATTTTTTTATGATTCATTTCATTTTGTCTATTTTTTCCATAAGAAAACTATAAATCTACTCATCTAATTAAATTCTATTATTTATTAAAGTTCTGAGGTTACAAAAAGTGTCAAAATAAAGCTTTTATGCTTATTTTTTATTTTAATCTTTTTTAATAAATGATTTATTAACAGTTAATAAATATTTATTAACAATTAACGAATGTTTATTAATAGTTAATAAATTGTCTTTAATAAATGATTTATCAACTATTAATAAATATTTGTAAACTGTTAATAAATATTTATTAACTGTTAATAAATCGCATTTAATAAATGATTTATTAACTGTTAATAAACATTTATTAAATCATCTCATGTTAAAAAATCATTTATTAACAGTTAATAAGGCTTATTAAATATTAAAAAATCCTTCTATCAGTGTAGGATAGAAAAAATGGCCCGATCCATTTTCATACAATTGTACATAATTATATCTTATTTGTATATAATATTATATGTGATATCACATAATGTTTTCGTAATGATTACATACAATTATATATAATTGTATAGAAATATATACATTTGTATATAATTTTATTATTCAGTTTCAAGGAAAATTTTTTAACTTCCCGCTCAGAGAATTGAAAATTTTTAAAACTTCGGGAAGTTATTCGTTTCGATTCAATTTTTTAAAACCGAATTTCTATCGGATTTTGACGTTTTGAGGTTCTAGGATGGTATCCTGACTTATTTCATGATAATGTCCGAGTGAATATATGTGTGTATGTACGTACGTACTTATCTATGTAAATATCTATAACTCTTGAACAGATGAACCGATTTCGATTGTTAAGGTGTCATTTGATGCGGTTTGTTAATCTAGACGCCGTAAAGAATTAAGCTTGATCGGTCGAGTGCGTTCGAAGATATTCCTAAAATAAATTTAAAAAAAAAAATGGTTGTTATAGATAACTTGTAATGTGCACAATGAATTGATTCTAAAATCAACTGTGCTCTGAAGCTTCATAAGCCGCGTCAAATGCCACCTAAACCATTAAAATCGGTTAATTCGTTGAAGAGAAACCGTTGTCGAAAGAATTACAAAAAATATTTTTTTTTTTGTATTTTTCGAAATTTCTCAAAAATGACTAGATAAATCAATTTCAAAATTTGATCAGCACTAGAACTCAATAAAACGCATCACCTGTCACCTTAAAAGTCTCAATCGGTCAATTCGTTCGAGAGATATCATTGGAGAAAAAATGTTTTTTTTCGAAAACAAAGGTATGCAAAAGTATTTTCGAGCTCGAAGACTTCGAAAATGTATTCACAACAACTTTTCGAGCTCAAGGAGCAAAAAAATTTCAAAATTAAGGAGGATGAGTTTCTTAATGAGTACTAAAAAATATAAAAAAGTAACGGAAATTAAAAATTAAAATTCTTACAATCGTCCGATTTTGTGTGGAATGCCCCATATATACAGTATTGGCTATTAGATCTTATGGGGTTGTATAGCTCGGAAAAAAAAATTCTCTGAAAATCTAAATATGTATAACTAGTTTTCTACTAAATGTAAAAATATATTGATATTAATTGAATGTAAAATTATAAATATGTATTGTAAAATAAGTCACTAAAAAAAATATGGTCCGTATTTTTAAATTTGTCAAGAATTTTCGTGTGTCTTTCAAAATATTTATAATTAAAAAGAACTAAATTAAAAAGTTATTTCTATAAATAAAGATACATTTCCATATAAATTACTGCATAAAATTACATTGCAACAAATAAAAACATCAAAAATTAAAAATAATTGTAATTATGAAGGTTTAAAATCATTTAAATATATTAAAAATATTGTCTTTAATTGAATAAATGAATTTACGAAAGTATGTCATTTTAAAGAGAACTAAAAAAAATTACTATAAAAAAATAAATTCTAAAAACAAACATTCGCATAACTAAACATGTATATAAGAAAATCAAGTAAAAATGAACATCTCCATAAATAAAATATCTATAAAAAATTAATTGTTTTTGAATATCTCTATAAAATATAATATCAAACCAAATTTGATTATCGATATCATATTTTATAGAGATGTTCAAAACAATTAATTTTTTATAGATTTTATTTATGGAAATGTTCATTTTTACTTAATTTTCTTATATACATGTTTAGTTATGCAAATGTTTGTTTTTAAAATTTTTTTTTTTATAGTAATTTTTTTTTTGTTCTCATTAAAATTACATACTTTCATTTATTCATTTATTCAATTAAAGAACATATATTCATAGATTGTATTCTCTTATAGGGCAAATGCACCAATTGTTGACCGGACCCCAATTAGCTGACCGATGTGTATAAAAGTCAAGTAATTAATATTTTACAGAGGTCTTTTGGTTTTAGACATAATTTAAATATAAAATATAGTATTTAATCTTCATGATAAGAAAATGTGCAGAGCATTGCGCTTCGACAACCGCGATTAAATATATATTGTGTGTTTGCTTACAACGAGTCTAACTATAAACCAGTCAAAAATAACTACACGGAAAAAAATAATATGTGGAAATGGCAGATATGGGAATGTCAAAATGACATGGATAGAATTTGTTAGATTTACAAAAAACTGTTAAATTAACAGATATAATCTGTGAAATTAACATAACCATAATATGTCAAATTTACAGATAAAAACTGTCAAATTCACAAAAATAATTTGTAAAAAGTTGATTATAAAGTTATATAAAATTTACAAACCAAATTTCATTCTTATGAATTATTTTGAACCCACCCTGTAGAAAAGGTCTTATAAAATCTCATAAAAAAAATTGGCTATGAGAAAACGATCAGTATTTGACCGCGAAAAATCTCAAAAATTCTTATACAATTATTTTCTCATAGATGATGCATCAAAAAAAAATTTTTCTTAAAATTCTCATATAAATGATCAGAATCTATAAGAAACAGAAGCTGTAATTTTGTGATTATAAGTATTTATAAGTTTTCGAAAAATGTGAAGTTTACAATTGCGTATATTTTGGAAATGAATAAGATTGTATAAGACGATTTCTGAAGTAATCATATAAGATTTGATACTGATTAATGAATGTGAGTACAAATTTTTCCATATAGTAACGAAAAAATTTATGAGATTGATTAAGTTATACTTTCTTTAGTATTGATTAAGGCTTATATGCTAAATTATTGAATTTTTTAGCATGAATTCAAAAAGTTTTTATTATGTATACTCAAGATTATTTGTATGAGTATTTACGCGGAAAATCCTCAGCATCTATTCCCGAAAAACCAATGAAATCGAGTCAGTTTATTTATTCATCAAAAATTACTCAAGTAAACATTAATATTAAATATTAAAGTCATGATGTACTATAGGATATACTATAATACTTGTCACCCTGTCAAATGACAGAGGAGTAGTCGAACAAAACCGTATTCAAATTTGGAATATAACACTTCTGAAATAAATGTCTTATCAGGGACACTACAAATCGTAGGCGCGATCTCGTGGTGAGCACCGAACTACTCCCGCTGCTGCTGCCTAGCACCGGTGACTTTCCCCTTCTCCATATCGATCTTTTCTCCCAAGAAATTTTTTCTCTTGGCTTAAGCAACTTTTGTTATTTTTAAGATTTTATAAGTAAATTCAGTAATAACTTTATACATTATGTCTTATACAATTCATAAGAGAAATAAAGTATTTGACGGAGTAAATCCTTATTCGGTCTTATAAAAATATTAAAACGAATTTTTTCTATAAAAATGATAAATATTTATTATAATGCTACTTTATGAGACAAGTCTCTTTAAACCTATAATTTTCATAATTTAAAAAAAAATTATTTTACGATTTTGTAATCAACATGACTCAGAAAATCTTGAAAATTGACTTTTTCAATACTTTCCAAAAATTAATTTCAATCAACTTGAACTTATGGAATGGAAAAAGCTTATAATAATAGACCCAGTAACCAATCGGGAACCAGTACCTAATCACTACATCTATTTTTAATAGAAATATCTAAATATAGATATACAATTAATGGAGTGAGCGGGTACTGGTTCCTGATTAGCTACTAGGTCTTTTATCTTATTTATTATACCAGTTATCCAATTTCGGCTGTTACTTAAATTGTACCACCTTACAACCTAAAAAATATCATCAATTCTTAAAAATATACAATTCAAATTTAATAAAACAATTATGAGAGTTTAAGCTCATAAAAACTCATAAAATCTTATAAAAATTTGTTAGAAATTAAGTCATTTACCTACGATAATTTAGAAAGTTTCGAATTTTTGTTGAAATTTTTGAAAAAGTAAATTGAAAGTTATGAAGTCGTTTCTACAAGGAAATGCTAAATGATATTTCTCAGAAAATTGCGTTCTCAGTAAAACTTCAAAATTGCAATAGTAACATCATATCATTCTTTAAGCATATTCAAGACTTTTCAGTTTCTATCAGTTTATTAAATCAGAGTTTTCTAATAAAATCTTATAAAATTTTTATCAGAAAACCATCTGCATTTGTCCATGACATTCGTCATTTAGTCTCATAAAAATACTAAAAAAAATACGTTTCGGATTTTCTCATAAAATATTATTAGTATTTTATGATGTCCAAAAAGGTTTGTCCCGAAAGATAAATCTTATTAAAACTTATAAATTCTTCAAATTTCAACAAAACAAAATTTCTTGATGAGAATTTATAAGTATTTTAGCATAAGAATTTACTGGATTGATTCTTATTGAAAATACATTAGGATAAACTTATACAAACTTATAAAAGTGATGAGACTTATTCATAATCATAACTTTTTTACAACATATCACTCACAGAATCTCATAGTTTAAGAAATCTTATTTATTCTCATTGACATATACAATGTAATGCCTCATACAAAAATATTGATATCTGTAATCTATAAAGTCTCATAAAAAAGGTCTATGAGAAATTTTTTCACACCTCATAGACGTTTTCGAATCTTATTGGTTCTGATAGAAATTTTTCAATTTTTTATGAGAATTTATCAGACCTTTTCCACAGGGCAAAGAATGTGGTTTTTCAATTTTTTACAAATTATAAATTATCTTGCATTATTTAAATAATTTAATCAGTTAAGAAAATAAATCATTATTTTTGGATATTGTTAGTGGCTAATTTTCCCCCAGCTATAAAAAATCAGCTGAAAAATGGATTATATATTGGATTAATATTTTGAATTTTTTTGAGTTTGACGATAAAAATTAAAAAAAATCATTTTCTCCGAATTTTCGGCTGGTCCATATTGCCCCAGGTGTCATGCGTAAGGGTAAAAGTACACAAATATATCGGATTTATAGAAATTAGACGAAAAAAAAAAAATTTTTTGTTTTTATAAAATTTTGGGGGTACGCCGTTTTGCCCCCCCCCTCCCCCTATATGTATCTTAATTACATAACAATTATTTTACATAAATACCTAATTTTTTTAATTAAAACTTTAATTTTTAGAATATTTTTGGATGTACTGTTTACATTTCACGGAATGTATAATTTTTACTCATTAAAAACAATTTCAATTATTGCTTTAATATAAATTCCACACTTTTTTTTTAACTGAATTTTGCATTTTTTGAATGTGATTATTACACCGAAAAACTGTCAAATTGACAGTTTCAGATTGACAGTTTCCACAATGTGAAAATAACATTTCCAAATTTGTTAAATTGACAGTTTTGGGTTGACAGCGGCAAATCTGTCAATTTGACAGTTTAAACTAATATTTTGACAGAGTCGTTTTTTCCGTGTAGGGTACACTTGAAAAGAGAGTGCTTCTTACTATGAATTTAATGACATTTATCGATTAAATATTAAATATTTTTGTGTTATTACGTTAGTTAACGATCAGATGTCAACTTTTATGAATAGTTGAAGTAAAATTATGAATTTCAATATTATTTCGAGATCGGTCAATTATTGGATCTGTCAGAGACCGTTTACCCAGTAAAAAATTCATTCGGTCATCTAATGGAACTTCTGATTTAAACAAGATCCAATAAATGACCACATATTTATAATTAAGAGTCCTAACCTCAGAAGTTGATCTGTCAAGTACTCAAAGTACTTGAATCATTCAATGTTGTAGTTGATGTAAATATTATTAATGTAAAAAGTACATTCGTATTTTAAATAATTTTTTTCTGGCTAGTAAATTTAGTTTCTTTTAATATTTCAGTTAGTCACCATATATGTTCCTAATTAAATTTTATCTATTTTATTTTAGAAATCTGAACTATTTTGTATCAGAAAATAATACTAAAATGACTGAATCAAAAAGCAAGAAAAAAAAAAGTGTGTGTGTCAGCTCCGACGTACGGTTGGAGTTTACTTCCTAAGATCGACTGTCTAAATAGGCACAAAAAAGGCTTACTAATCTAAGAAAAAGATAAATACTACACTACCGCAAAAAATTAAAGGAACAGAAAAATTTTATAAATTTTTTAGTAATTTTTGGAAGGCTGTAACTTTGAGAAAGTAATCGTATCGAGATTTAAAAAAAAAAAAATTAATAGCTTGAAAACTCTAGTTTCGATGCATTTTCATCAAAATTTTATAAAAAGTCTGGTTATTACGCTAAAATGAGAAATACCACGAGACAAAAAATTAAAATTTTTTTTTTTTTTTTTCCAAAGAGCCCACGGACCGTGAAAAAATTTTGTGAACTAAACCAATGCATAGGTAGTTTGGCAAATTTATTCAGCTTCCATTTGGTTTTTTAACTTCCCGCTTAGAAAATCGATGATTTTCAAAAATTTCGGGAAGTTATTGTTTTCACCCCGATTTTCAAAAATCGAGTTTTCATCAGATGTCGACGTTTTGAGGTCCTAGGAAGCTATTCTGACTATTTTTAGAATGATGTCCGAGTGTCTGTATGTGTGTGTGTGTATGTATGTATGTAAACTCTTTATAACTTTTTAACTAATAAACCGATTTGGATGGTTAAGGCGGCAATCGAAAGAGTTTTTTGGCCATCAACTTTTCTGATAATTTCAGATCATTTGACCGAGTAGACTCGAAGATATTGGCCAATTACGAAAAAAAAAATTTTTTTTTTTTAGTTTTTTATTGATTTCTCGAAAACGACTTATACGATCGACTTCAAAATCTAATCAGCTCTAGAACTCAATAAAACGCGTCGATTGCCACCTCAAACATCTAAATCGAATAACTCGTTCGAGAGTTATCGTTGGAGAAAGAAATGGTAAAAAACAGTTTTTTGCGAATATCTTTGAAACGACTCAACCAAAAAATCCAAAAATCTAATGAGCTTTAGAATCTATTAAAACGCGTCGATTGCCACCTCAAACCTAAAAATCGGATAATTCGTTCGAGAGTTATCGCGGGAGAAAGAAATGCTAAAAACTGTCTTTTTCGAAAATAATGGCATGCAAAAGTATTTTCGAGCTCGAAGAGCCCGAAAATGTATTTACAACGATGTTTTCGAGCTCAAGGAGCTCGAAAACAGCGGGAAGTTTTGGGGCTGGCCCGCAGGGTGAACCGATGCCCAGATTTTTTTTTTTAACCTCGTAGGACAATTCGACGCAGGGATATCAGCCTTCAAACAAAAAATGATCCTTTTGGCTTTGATCATCGATATTTCAGGTACCAATGATTGCACAGTAAATTTGAGGCTGGCTATAAAAACTTGAATAAATTCTCTACAATACCCGTTCATTAGATTTTGGAAAAAACAATTTTTTAAAATTTTTAATATCCTTTAGAAGTAAGTACAAAAAAATGACTTTTTTTGGTTTTTTTAGTAAATCAACCGCTACTCTGCAAATATTGATAAAAAAAATATTGTTGCCAGGGACTTTTTTAGCTTAATGTACCCCCAATAACCCTTTAAATTTTTAAATTGATCTATGGAGCCGTTTTTTAGGGGCGATCGTTCAAAGTTTTGCTAAACAACTAAAGGAACTTTTCTTTCATTTTTGCATTAGTAATTCAGTGAATGTGAGGGGAAGAGAAAAAAAAACGAAAAATTTTCAAAAATGAAAAAAATTGAACCTTGTTTTTTGGGGTCGAAAAATTTTTTTTTAACTTCTTTGAAAATTTTTCGTTTTTTTTTCTCCTCCTCTTACATTCACTGAGTTACTAATGCAAAAATGAAAGAACAGTAAAAAAAAATTATTTTTTCGTTTTGATTATGATTACACAATTGAAGGAACAAAACTTGTTCTTTTAATTGTTTGATAAAACTTTGATCGATCATTGCCGAAAAAGGGTTCGATAGATAAATTTGAAAATTTAAGGGGTCATTAGGGATACATTAAGCTATAAAAGTCTCTGGCAACATTAGTCTTTTCATCGATATTTACAGTGTAGCGGTTGATTTACTAAAAAACCAAAAAAACATCATTTTTTTGTACCTACTTCTAAAGGATGTTAAAAATTAAAAAAATTGTTTTTTTCAAAAAATGATGAACGGGTCTTGTAGAGAATTTATTCACGTTTTCAACGCCGGCCTCAAATTTACTGTGCAATCATTGGTACCTGAAATATCGATGATAAAAGCCAAAAGGATCATTTTTTGTTTGAAGGCTGATATCTCTGCGACAAATTGTCCTACAAAGTTAGAAAAAAACCAAATGGAAGCTGAATAAATTTGCCAAACTACCTATGCATTGGTTTAGTTGACAAAATTCTTTCACGGCTCTTTGGAAAAAAAAAAAAATTCAGAAATTTTTTGTCTCGCGGTATTTCTCATTTTAGCGTAATAACCAAACTTTTTATAAAATTTTGATAAAAATGCATCGAAACTAGAGATATCAAGCTATAAATTTTTTTTTTTTTAAATCTCGATACGATTATTTTTCACAAAGTTACAGCCTTCCAAAAAATTGAGTATTAGTCTTTTTCTTAGATTAGTAAGCCTTTTTTGTGCCTATTTAGACAGTCGATTTTAGGGAGTAAACTCCAATCGTATGTCGGAGCTGACACACACACTTTTTTTTTTTACATTTTCATGTTTTTTTTTTATTTAATACATCAAATTGGTTATTATGTCATAGAATTAATCCTTATTAAATTCTCTATCTGACGATGTGTAACTTAGTTAAGCTCTGTGGACCAACAAGAGTGGAATAGAAAAAGCAGTCTAATTATTAAAATCAAACTATAATTAGCATAAAATTTATTAATAAAAATGATTCTAGATGGGAATAAAAAATTGCTTGTCGCTTTCTAAGTCGCGAGACATTGGATTGACTTCAATATTTTTATCGGGGTAGAAATGGAAATTTGGTTAATCTTATTTATGGCTTATTGGATCTTAGTACACTTATGACTAATTTGTGAAATCAAACTATATTTAGCACTGGATTTATCATTGAAAATATAATCCTATATGGGATAAAAAAAATGCTTGTCGCCTTCTCAGTTGTACGACTTTGGATCGACTTCAATAGTGAGGTCATGTGACAGACATGGTAATTTAGTTAATTTAATTGATAGCTTTTTGAATCTCAGTACACTTATGGCTAATTATCAAAATCAAACTATAATCAGCATTAAATTTGTCGATAAAAATATGATCCTATATGGAATAAAAGAATGATTGTCGCTTTCTTAGTCGTACGACTTTGGATCGACTTCAATAGTTCGTTCGAGACAGACGTATGGTGGTCAATTTTGATTACGGCTTTGCGGATTTCACTACACCGATGACTCATTATTCCAATCGAATCTTAATGAGCATCAAATTTATTGATAAAAATATTACACTATATGGGATAAAAAAGATGCTTATCGCGTTCTCAACCGTACGACTTTGAATCGACTTTAATGGTTTGGTCAAGACAGACATGGAAATTTTGGTAAATTTTATTGATGGCTTCTTGGATTTCACTACACTTATGACTAATTATCAAAATCGAACTATAATCACCACTAAATTCATCAACAAAAATATGATCCTATATGGGATAAAAAATGCTTGTCGTTTTCTTAGTCGTAGGACTGTGAATCGACTTCAATATTTTTGTCGGGATAAAAATGGAAATTTGGTTAAATTTATTTATGGCTTATTGCATCTTAGTACACTTATAACTAATTTTTGAAATCAAACTATATTTAGCACTAAATTTATCAATGAAAATATAATTCTATGTAAGAAAAAAATTTGCTTGTCGTTTTGTTAGTCGTACGACTTTGGATCGACTTCGATAGTTTTGTCAATAAAGACACTATAATTTGGTTGATTTTAATAATGGCTCTCCAGATCTCAGTACACTCATGACTAATTTTTGAGATCAAACTATATTTAGCACTGGATTTATCAATGAAAATATGATCCTATGTGGGTAAAAAATTTGCTTGCCGTTTTCTTAGTCGTACGACTTTGGATTGACTTTAATAGTTTTGTCGGGATAGAAATGGACATTTGGTTAAATTTATTTATGGCTTATTGCATCTTAGTACACTTATGACTAATTTTTTAAATCAAACTATATTTAGCACTGGATTTATCAATGAGAATATGATTCTATGTGGGAAATAAATTTGCTTGTCATTTTCTCAGTCGTACGACTTTGAATCGACTTCAATATTTTTGACGGGACAGAAATGGAAATTTGGTTAAATTTATCTATGGCTTATTGCATCTTAGTACACTTATGACTAATTTTTTGAATTAAACTATATTTAGCACTAAATTTATCAATGAACAAATGATCCTATGTGGGAAAAAATTTTGCTTGTCGTTTTCTTAGCCGTACGACTTAGGATCGACTTCAATATTTTTGTCGGGATAGAAATGGAAGTTTGGTTAAATTTATTTATGGCTTATTGCATCTTAGTACACTTATGACTTATTTTTGAAATCAAACTATATTTAGCACTGGATTTATCAATGAAAATATGATCCTATGTGGGAAAAAAATTTGCTTGTCGTTTTCTTAGTCGTACGACTTTGGATCGACTTCAATAGTTTTGTCATTAAAGACACTATAATTTGATTGATTTTAATAATGGTTCTCCAGATCTCAGTACACTTATGACTAATTTTTGAAATCAAACTATGTTTAGCACTGGATTTATCAATGAAAATATGATCCTATGTGGGAAAAAAATTTGCTTGCCGTTTTCTTAGTCGTACGACTTTGGATTGACTTTAATAGTTTTGTTGGGATAGAAATGGAAGTTTGGTTAAATTTATTTATGGCTTATTGCATCTTAGTACACTTATGATTAAATTTTGAAATCAAACTATATTTAGCACTGGATTTATCAATGAGAATATGATTCTATGTAGGAAAAAAATTTGATTGTCGTTTTTTTAGTCGTACGACTTAGGATCGACTTCAATAGTTTTGTCATTAAAGACACTATAATTTGGTTGATTTTAATAATGGTTCTCCAGATCTCAGTACACTTATGACTAATTTTTGAAATCAAACTATGTTTAGCACTGAATTTATCAATAAAAATATGATCCTATGTGGGAAAAAAATTTGCTCGCCGTTTTCTTAGTCGTACGACTTTGGATTGACTTTAATAGTTTTGTCGGGATAGAAATAGAAGTTTGGTTAAATTTATTTATGGCTTATTGCATCTTAGTACACTTATGACTTATTTTTTAAGTCAAACTATATTTAGCACTGTATTTATCAATGAGAATATGATCCTATGTGGGAAAAAAATTTGCTTGTCGTTTTCTTAGTCGTACGACTTTGGATCGACTTCAATAGTTTTGTCAATAAAGACACTATAAGTTGGTTAATTTTAATAATGGCTCTCCAGATCTTAGTACACTTATGACTAATTTTTGAAATCAAACTATATTTAGCACTGGATTTATCAATGAGAATATGATTTTATGTGGGAATAAAATTCGTTGTCATTTTCTAAGTCGCACGACTTTGGATCGACTTCAATAATTCTGTCATGACAGTAATGATAAATTAGTTAATTTTATTCATGGGTTTTTGGAACTCAGTACACTTATGTTTAATTATTAATATAAAATTATGAATAGTTTAAAATTTATTCATTATAATCTAGTTCTATATGTGCAATGAAAAATTCCATGCCGCATTCTGTGTCGTACGATTTCAGATCGACGTTAATTGTTTACTTTTACTAGTCGAATCGAACTTCTATTAGCATAAATATCTTTAAGAATTGAATTTCAATTAGCAACAATGAACGAAACTTTTAACTGTCCCATTAGACGTTATGATTAAGAATTTCATGTCGCTCTGTTAATCGCACGACTTTAGATTGATGTTAAAAGTTTGAACCGCCATATAATGAGTGTATTTTCTATCGGCTTTCAAAATTTCTGAAGTTTTTTCAACTCTGTTATCATCAATTTACTCGATTTCAATACGATACGTTATGACTAAACTGTTTTCCTGATTTATATAGTGCGACGTCGCAGCGACGCGCACTACGACGTCGTAGTCGTCCACAAGGGATAAAGGGGTAAAATATTATAAAATTATTGAGTGTAATTTATTTATTTACAGTTGTTAATTGTAAATAATTGTAACGTAACTCTAAAATTAATGCATTTATTAAAATCTTTTAATATTGAATGAAATTCTTTATTTTCGCAAAAAAAAAAAAATTAC
This sequence comes from Microplitis manilae, assembly GCA_030273425.1. NCBI lineage: Eukaryota > Metazoa > Arthropoda > Insecta > Hymenoptera > Braconidae > Microplitis > Microplitis manilae. Next base: position 9,404,507 of record CP092722.1, read on the forward strand.
TTCTCTTTCTTTTAAAATAAAATTTATTGTTATATGTTTTTTTCTTCTCAAAACAATAAAATTTATTTATTTATTTCTTTTTTTCCAATATATATATGCATAAATTTTTTTTGTAACAATGTGTTGAAATTTTTTTAAATTACTCATTAAAAATAATGAAAATTGTTTTTAATTATTTATTAAAAATAAATATGTTTTATGAAATATTCAATTACTTATTACTTAAATTAGTAATTATTTCATCAACTTATTAAAAATAATACTTACATAAAATCAAGTTTAAATACTTAAAACTTTCAAAGGTTTTACACAATTTAAAAAAATTAACCTCAAATTTTTAAAACACTTGAAGTTTTATGATCCTGAAGTTAGCCGTTAGTTTAAAATTTTTGGATTTTTTTTTCGACAACTTAATTTAAAGAAAAAAAAACTAAAAATATGCACATGTAGAAAATTGAAAAAACTACAAGTGCAATTTTTCAAAACATGTTTTTTTTTTCAATAATTCATCGTTTTCCAAAAATCCAAAACTCATTAGATATAGGCTAACTTCAGTATCATGAAGTTTTAACAAATTTTTTATCACTGATACGTTTTTTACACCATAATTTAGGAAACATTTATAGATAATATATTTATATTTATATAAATAATTCACTTTTTATAATTAATGTATATGAAATGTTTTTTGTACATTGGCTTTTTATCGATTCCAAATATAACCACATGTTTTGTAGGATACCTTGTGACTATTCTGTTTACGAGTTAACCTAATAGTCAGTAAAATAAATATTCACTTTTAATTATATTTGGTGGCCAACTTCATCATGTCGTTTTTGCGGTACGCTTGCGCGTGCCGCTCTCAATTTTACTCTCTACTAAACGCGCAAAAAGAAGTCAACTTAAAAAAATTAGTTGTTTTTCGGCCAACCCTTATATATACATCGCTAAATTGTAACTATATAGAATTATTTAATTATTAATAGTTTATACTTAATCGTTTTATAGTTTTAAATTAGAATTTAAAATTTAACCAGTTAAACAATAAAAAAATCCTAATAATTTTGAAATTGAGTGAAAAGAAATCAAATTATTGGAAAAATATTTAAAGACATTTTTATTTATTTTAATAGAAATTGTTGGATATAAATATAAATAAGATGTTCATTTAACTGTTATAGTAAGCTCTCATAAGCGCTTTTTTTTTAATTATTCAATTAGATAATATTGATAAGAGTTTCCCAGTTAAGTAGATGCCACACAATTGATTTTTTATGTTAATTTCTCATAGACAGTATGTTGTTACTGTTAGATTATCGAGTTTTCATCGTAAATTCTCGATGTTATTACTGTGTAACTATTACATAATCACCGCGAATTTACCGTAGATTCTTCGTTTAATCATTGCAAAAACTAATTGCAAACTCATCGTAAATACATCGTGTTTTCACTGTAGATCAATGACATAAGCACAATGAAATCATTGTGGATTAACTATGGGTTCAAAGTGTAACGAACGTGGATTCAGCGTGAAATCACGGTGATTATTCATTGTGTTTTTACCGTAGATTTGGTATGGAAACACCGTGGATCCAGCGAAAAACTATCGTGGAAACATCGTGGAAAAATGGAACAAATCAACCGTGGAAACAGCGTGGAAACTGTATAGGTTGCACGGTGTTTCCACAAACACAGTGTTTCCACGGTGAGCTCAAGCTTGCGAGGTAAATATTTTTTATTCAAGTTTTTTTTATAATAATACGTATCAGACAACATAATAAAAGTATCAGGCTTGTTCATTAATGCTTCCTCTTTATATTAATGTATTTTTAAGTAGATTTCTTTAGAAATCGGCCTATTGCAGAGGATCTCGTGATCGAATTATTAAAAAATTTTGCCACCATATATCTTATTTTACTTCGTAGAGTCAAAAAATACAATCCGCTCAAAAATTTATATATGTATGTATGTATGTATGTATGTATGTATATATATATATATATACGCAATATAACACGCCTTGTCATCACGACAGCGCCCGCAATTCTTAACGGATCTTAATGAAATTTTATACACTTATTTATTGAACGATTACCTTGATCAAGATCGAAGATGAGCCCAATCGGTCGATTAGTTTGGAAGTTGTAGGTGTTTGAAATTTTTTTTTTCATTTTCATAAAAATGAATTTTCTGGCTTTATCCTTAAATAACTTTTGAACCAAAAATGATAACTCACTTCTGTAAAAAGTATCTTAAAATTTGAACGACTAGCTTTAATTTTCACTGCAATACTTGATTTTTTGAAACTTCTTTTCTAACTATTTGATGATATCAAAAATTTCACAAAAAATACAAAAAGCTTATTTTTGCAGCTTAGTCGTCTAATAACTTCTTAATAATAAGGCATAACCCATTGCCTTAAAATTCATGTTTAGCTTACACAGAAAAAAAGGATATCTTGGCGCAAGAAATTTTTTCTTGCCGCAAGAATATTTTTTGCAATTTTGAATGAAAACGAAAATTTTCTTGGTTCAAGAACAAAATTTTCTTAAATTTAGTCATCTTGGCATAAGATTTATTTATTATTCAACCGATATAATATATGTTTCTTGAAGTAAGAAATATTTTCTTAAAGTGAGAAAAATAAATATTTTGCCCCGATACATAATCAATTGTCCGAAAACTAAAATATTCTTTCTTGAAGAATAATTTATTTTGAATCGAGATGATTTGTGACTCGAGTCAAAAATTAAAAGTACTCGACTCAATAGTAAGAAATATCTTGGCTTAAGTATTTGTTGTGTTGCGGCAAGTAAGCGTAGACGTTTGAACCAACAGCAACTGCGCTCACGGCTCAACGCAAAAATTCTCTTGGGAAAGCTAACTGTACTATACTAAAGTGACGGTAGTGTAGACATACTCTACATTGTACAGTGTGCTTACTGCATATGGGTAAAGTGAACAAGCGTTCAGGAAATGGTCGGGTAGCATAACGTAAAGTTCTCGCGTGATGCCGAATCGGTCTGGGTTCGGTTCCTACTATGAGCAAATAATTTATTTTTCTCAATTTGTTCATAAGCCATTTAATCGAGAGAGTTTATTTCTTATCCCTCTCTACTGCTGTATTGTTATGTTCTGAATATACGCATACACTTTCCTGCTTGACAACATTTAATATTTATATTAGGTTAAATTCACTAAAAATATAGGTCTATCTATTTTTTTAAATAGAGTCATTTATTTTCTTGAATCGAGACTACGTTTTTTTTAAGTCAAGAAAAAAAATCATTAATGGGAGAATTTTATGTCTTTCGTTAAGTAAATATTTCCATGATTCAAGAAAAGTTATTTTATTAAGTTAAGATTATAATTTATTTAAATCCAAATTAAAATTTTCTCACTCCAATAGACCGTTGTCTTGAGTCAATAATGTAGTTTTCTCAAACCGAGAGTAAATGTTCTTCTGCCACGCAAAAAAAGTTCTTGGTTTGAGATGTTGATATATATTGTGACAATTTACTATACTCACCAACCAAGACAGAAAAGTATCTTGTTTTGATAGTTTTTTTTACTTGATTGGAAACAAAATAAATTTGACTTGAAATAAATATTCTTAAACCAAGATTATTTAACTTGAATTAAAATTTAATTATTCTTGATACAATATTTTTACAATATTAGTCGAAGAAAATGTTCTTGGATTAAAAAAACCCAATTACTCAGCCCAAGAATAAAAAAATGAAGGCAAAAATTATCTTGGGCCAAGTCAACCTTTTTTTCTGTGTACAAAAAAAGTATTAATTACACTATTGTAGCTTTATTGTATTTACATCTATAAGAAATCTACCTTTTCATTCCGGATAAGGCCGGATGGCTCTTTTTAGGTAGATTTTTTAAAAATCTAACTATTGTCTTTGTCCTCATGGTCGATTTTTCGAGGAATTTCGTCATTAACTATCATAACTAGTTGAGTAGAGTTCAAAAATACCATTCGTTAAAAAATTTATATATGTAATATAACCAATTTTGTCATCACGATTACGCCTACAATTCTTATCGGATCCTAATTAAATTTTCTACACTTCGTCTATGTGTAATTACCACGGTTAAGTTCGAAGATGGGCTGAATCGGTCGATTAGTTTAGAAGTTATGGCTGTTTGAAATTTTAACGATTTTTCGAAAAAATTAATCTTTAATCACTTTTACAGTCCATATAACTTTAAAACTAAAACTCATAAATGATTTCTGTAAAAAGTGTTTTAAAGCTTGACTAATAAGCTTTAATTTATGACCTTAAACTTTATATTTTGACCATTTCTTCCAATAATTTGATAGCCTTGAAAATTTTAATGGAATCAAAAAATGTTGAAAATATAGTTTTCATAGTGCATAACTTATGCATTTCCCATTATAATACAATTTTGTCAGTTGTATTTTATTGTGAACAAAATAACCTGTAAATTTCACAGCTATTTGATATTTTAAAAGTATTTCTTTTGTTATTTATTATGTTTCAATCGTACCTGTACGTCCTATAATTATAACTGGTCCTGCTATCGCAATAGTAATTATAATTATGATCTTATAGTAATTAAATTATCTATACTTTGTTTACATGATGGTTAGTTTGGTACATTACCTATATAGTAGGGTGTCCGTTATTTCCCAAATTGGTTTTTGACTCTGCAGCGCCCCGAAAATTTTTAGTAAATGGTCCAAAAAAAAATATCCGACCGATATAAGCTCTTAATATTGATAATAACCCGTGCCACAAAGACGATTCATTTCTCATTTAAATAACATGGGGTTTTGGTACTTTTTGCAATTAATTTTTTCTTTGCAAAGCCAGTTGATAAATTGCAGCGGCGTCAACTTATTTTTGTAGAAAATTGAATGCTCTACAAAAACTTTTTGTTTACATTTTTCGAAAAAATCACTTGCGTCAAAGTTATTCAAGGTCAAAGTTGAACTAGAAATAATTTTTTATTTTTTTTTTGTTTTGAACAAAAAATCATCGTTATTTATATCAAAATTTATTGTTTATTGCCAAAAATATCTTATTTTGAGTATTTTTTTGCATCTGTCAAAACTATTAAAAAGAGAAGAGTCGAACATTCTTACAAAGAAATTCCGATGAATTAAAAATTTCAGATTCACAATTACTTTTATGAAAAAATAAAATTCGTGCCAACGCATGCGCACGAAAGAGAAATGGAGTATCGTGACTAGCTGGCGTCGTGTATTGACTATGGTCACCCTGGCGGTCCTGAATCACGGTGATTCACGGTAGTATCACGGTGATTTACCGTGAGAGTTCACCGTGATGTCGTAGATCACGGTAACTCTGCGGAAATCACTGTTGTTGTATAGAAAAAAAGGCAATACATTAATTGTACTTTTTAAAAGCCGTAAGATGGACGGTGGAGCTACGGTCCGTCAAGGTCACGGTAATCACCGGTAACGGTTCCCGTGATCTTCAAACCTCATGTAGACTCATTAATGTATTGCCTTTTTTTCTATACAACAACAGTGATTTCCGCGAAGTTGCCGTGATCTACGACATCACGGTGAACTCTCACGGTAAATCACCGTGATACTACTGTGAATCACCGTAATTCAGGACCGCCAGGGCAATAGTCATTACACGACGCCGGCTAGTCACGATACTACATTTCTCTTTCATGCTCATGCGTTGGCCCGAATTTCATTTTTTCATAAAAGTAATTGTGAATCTGAAATTTTTAATTCATCGGAATTTCTTTTTGAGAATATTCGACTCTTCTCTCTTCAATAGTTTTGACAGATGCAAAAAAATACTCAAAATAAGATATTTTCGGCAATAAATACTAAATTTTGATATAAATAACGATGATTTTTTGTTCAAAACAAAAAAAAAATAAAAAATTATTTCTAGTTCAACTTTGACCTTGAATAACTTTGACGCAAGTGATTTTTTCGAAAAATGTAAACAAAAAGTTTTTGTAGAGCTTTCAATTTTCTACAAAAATAAGTTAATGCCGCTGCAATTTATCAACTGGCTTTGCAAAGAAAAAATTAATTGCAAAAAGTACCAAAATCCCATGTTATTTAAATGAGAAATAAATTGTCTTTGTGGCACGGGTTATTATCAATATTAAGAGCTTATATCGGTCGGATATTTTTTTTTGGACCATTTACTAAAAATTTTCGGGGCGCTGCAGAGTCAAAAACCAATTTGGGAAATAACGGACACCCTACTATATAGTGTTTTGTCAAATCAACTATCTGAAGTTCCCTATCGAAAATAGTCGTTGTCTTTTTTCACCCTGACTCTTAGAAAAACGAGCCTAATTTTATATCATGACTATACACTAACATGTATCACAAGATATGTATATATAAAACTTTTTATATAGATTAATTGGAAAATCTACCTTCCATTTCGGCTGCCGAATTGCCTTTTTTTTACTCTCACCCTAAAATATCATTGGATACATGCAAATAAAAATTCTATCTAAAGGACAGCTTTTAATTTCAATTTTAAGAGCTTCACCATGGAATTTTAAGATTTCCCATTTAAATAACATGGAAAAAAGTTTTTTAATAGTATTTTCTCCTGCAAGCTAGGAAGAAATTTTTTTTCGATAAAATGAATGCATAGATCTTTTTAAGCATTAACTTTTTGACAAAAAATTTCATTGAGTCAAATGTCAATCGTCAATATTTGAGTTTCTACGGATCCTTAAAATTAAAATTTTCTGATAAGTATTTCGCGTTATCTGCATTTTGCAGTTGAGCTATTGGAGATAGAACAAAAAGTTAAATGCCGATTTTGTAGTTCGTTCGATTAGTATAGTCAACATATGCCTTTATGGTCAAAGTTTTGTCTTCGCCTCGGAAAATTACTCTGACATTGATTTCTGCCTCAGTACATTTAGTTTATTGAAATAATCGGAAATTAAAATTTAAAAACCGCTGTTCATTCATGATTTTAGATTCTTAAACTTTTAAACTTTAGCATAAAGCGTAACTTGTTAGAGTTCGAATAGATCATAAAAAAACAATTGCATGCAATAAGATTTTCGAGCTCGAAGAACAGCGGGAATTTTTGGGCTGGCCCGCAGGGCCAACCGGCGCCCGGATTTTTTAGTTTTAATATGAGTATGTGAAATTATTTCTACAACCTCATCAGACTTTCTCCCCAAGAAACTCGTTGGTTGACACAAAACACGTTCGGTTTTATAGAAAGCTACTTTTGTTTCATTGAAAGATGTAAAGTTATCAAACTAAACGTTTCAAGAGTTTCAGTTAAATTTTTTAAACTTAAAGAGTTTGCTTCAACAAGTTGTTAATTTTAAATCAAATACCTCTAAACTTTAATTAAAATGTATTTTACTATTCAATCAAATGTTGTTTTAATTACGATCAAACCTAAAAACTGAAACATAAACGCTCAAGCAATTCTTCTTAATCGAGTGAATATTTTAATTAAATAAAAATGATTTTTTGTTGGTTTAAACGAATTTGATTTCATTAAAGTAGGGGTGTGCGAATATCATTCGAATCGAATCGAATCGAATAGTAACATTCGATTCGAAATTCGAATCTAATATTCGAATTATTCGAATAATTCGAATAGTTCAAATAATCGTCTCGCGCTCTTCAATGAATTGATTTCGATGAAAAAGTTGTTTTGTTTGAGTGTATTTGACTCAATTTGAATATTTTTTTCATAGAATTCATGACTAAAATAATAAAAATTTTATTGTTAAAAAACTGTCATCCGGTCGTATCCGGAATGAGAAGGTAAATTTTGTATTTTGATTGAGAAATTCTTTTCTACATACATTAAATAAAAAATGCCGAGAGGCAAAATTTTTAAAAATTTTCCATGTTAGATAGCCTGCAATAACTATTTCATCTGCGAATTTTTCTTCATGTATTATTTGAATTCTACAGATATAGTTCAAACTTTGCAGTATATTAAAGGCACAACATTGAACTACGTTATTTACTTATTTATTCATTATTTACTCTGAATCTATCAAAAGGGAAAGATTATTTTCGGCAGCAGGAGATATGATAACCCAAAAAATAACTTTTTTAACACCAGAATCAGGATCTTATTTAATTTTTCTACATTAAAATGTATCAAAAAATTAAAAAAAAATGTTAATAAATACGACGAATACAAATTCTTGTTTAATTCATTAATTAGTTTATTATTTGGTTTGAATTCAGATTATTCGAATTTTCATTATTGTAGTCATGAATTCTATGAAAAAATATTCAAATTGAGTCAAATACACTCGAACAAGACAACTTTTCCATCGAAATCGATTAATTTAAGAGCACGAGACAATTATTTGAACTATTCGAATTATTCGAATAATTCGAAATATCCGAATAATTCGAACTATTCGAATAATTCGAACTATTCGAATAATTCGAATGATTCGAACTATTCGATTCGAAATTCGAATCGAATAATTCGATTCGATTCGAGACGAATAATTCGTAAATTCGAATATTCGCACACCCCTACATTAAAGAGAAAATTTTTCAAACTCTTAAGGAGTTTGATATCAGCATCTTATTTTTTACAGTGTATATATTTAAAAATTTATTTTTGAAAATTTGTGAGATTTCATGTTATTTTTATAAATTTTTACCCTTGGTACAGGCCCGAATAGGTACACTGAGAAAAGAAATTTCCTTCTGACAACTAAATTTTAGTTATGACAACAAAATGATTTGATTGCCAATTGCCGATTATATAATAATAATAGAGTGCTTTCATTGTACAACTTCTGCAGTTTTTTTACAATTTTTACCTTTTAACACCCTAAGTTCTTTTTTTTCGCCTTTATATACGCCCTACGCTCTCTTACTCTTTATTTTGCGGCTGTGGCCCGACTTATGCTTATGACTGTACTGCATCATTACGGTGATGCCCTACTACCTTCCTTGTGCAATGGAGGTGTAGTGGCGTAGGAAAACCTAGCCAGTACAGTTTCGGTTTGAGTGAAGCTCCAGTGAAATTCCCATTTTACCGATCACTGGATCTTCATCCCGCGCCTAACGATCAGAGACTTTCGTTCGAACCCGACGCGTGGCTAAACGGTCACCCAGCCAAGTAATTCTGCTCGATGCTACTTAACTTCGGTGATCGCCCGAGCTACGTGCGCGCCGAACGGCTGCCTCAGCCGCTTAATTGCTAATTATATATTTGGTTGTTTTAACGAAATATTTTATAATCTACCAACAAAACGAATCGTTAGAAACTACAAAATATTTAGTAAAGATAATTACGCGTTAAGTAGCAAACTTAAAATCAAATTGATTGCCTGTAGAGCTTGTAAAGTAATCATAATGAAATATATTAGCGAGCCTTAAAGAATGAGTTATTAACAATAATTAAATATTATTTTAAATTGACAGAATATTTATTTAACAATGAACTAAATGCATATTTAGAAAAATAATTTATTTCCCTGACACATACTTTTTTTTTGTACTACGACAAAAATTGTTCAAGGAAACATTAATGTCATATAGTACAATGCAGGAGACCTCTACGTTACTATCAAAAAAGGGTGATCATCATTTTGCTAATTTACAGCGGAGAACTCGTCCCACAAATGCTTCAAGTTTAGAATATAATAACTCTGAAATAAGTTTCTCACCAGGGACACTACAAAAAGTGGACACGATCTAGTGGCGAGCACCGAACTACTCCCGCTACTGCTGCCTAGCACCATAACTTTTTAAATCAATAATCATTAGGTTTTAATATATATTTATTAACCTCGAACCAATATATATATTTATTCTAGATGAATATATTTTTTTGTGTTTAAGTAATATTTATTAAAGTTAATATAATAATATTTTATTCTACTCATGCGCACTATTCACGTTTTATCATGCCTAAAATCCGAACCCTAAATGGCCGTTTACGGACTAGTGAAAAATTATTTGTCAAAACGCAATAAAGATGTCTACTATCCCGGCCATTGTAACGTAATAAAAATAAACGTAACTATATATCTTTCGGGCTCTAACTGAATGTTGGGTAATTAAAACTCCCTGTTATTACCCATTGAGCAACCAAGATCGTGATGCCGAATATTTTTAACGTGGAGTTGAAACTTCGACATTGAATTTGAATTTCCGGTAAATTAAATCAACATCCCTATAATTTTGTCATTCTTAATATTATAAGTTTTTTTTTCACCATGTCGCTAAACAACTATTTAGACTTCGCATTTTAGACAATTAATAAAACGTAAATAGCACACATGAGTTGAATAAAATCATGGGCGCAACATGTAGGTTAAATCATAATCCGTCATCCGCGATGTGTAAGCACTCGTCTCCAGTGCGCAGTATGCACTCGCTTCGCTCGTGCCTGCGCACCTATGACGTGCTGACACATTATGAATAACTTACCCTACTAGTTACGCCAATAACTATTGCTTTAATATTTGGGTATGTTGGTACTTTCAAATAATTTAGTTGTTTATTATTTAAATATTTGCTTAACTTTGTTATCAAATGATTTCATTATCTTAGAGAGAGAAATATTAATGTCAACCAAATAGAGTCTATTAAATTATTTGTTAAAAATGACAAAATAGATTATGTTGACGTAATGCAATTTAGTTGTCCCAAATAAATTTTAGTTTAACAGAATTTAACAAAACCAATTTAATTGTCCGAAGAAAAATTTTTTTTTCAGTGTATCTTGTGTTAAGGACAAAATTATTCACAGAAAATTTAATCCGCCTAGTAACTGAACACTTGAAAAAAGTATGTTTATGGATATATAAAGTGTGAGCACTTGAAACTTTGAAAAATATGTGCAGACCCACTTACAGACCATTACCATTTTTACTTTTGATTAAATTATCCTTAAATAATTAGCATCGATTTATTTATCCATTATTAACAAGTTGGTAAAACAATTTTATTTTTGTTACTTTTCCTAGCTTCTAATTAGCTTGTTTGAACTTCTCACTTATCTGATTGGTCCGTTATAGATAATTTTAAGTGTATTTTTAAAATAGAAGAAATAAATGAATGTATTTCAAAACTTTATAAAAGGTCTTGATTTGAGAAAGATACATTTAATCATGAATAATTGTAGTTCTTGTAAACTTATATTGTAGTTCTCTCCAGAATATTATGATTGAAATTCCTAAAAGTTTGTTTTGGAGCCAACATTGTAACAATATAAGAAATTTCGTATTTAAAAAAATTTTAAGATAATACACTATTCTTACGTAGTAAAATAAATGATTTGAAATTCTGTTAGCAGTTTAAACTAAACCATGTATAAATTTAATTATTATTATATTTAATTACCATATTAATCATAAAAGTGTTTTATTTTCATATTATTACTTGTGAACTTACTTAGCTTCGGTATAATCTTAAGTGGTCGATTTTTTGAGTATTTACCTTATTGTTACATGCAATTACATTCAAGATTTATGAGTAATTAATTTCAAAGCATTAGTAATCATTTATTTTTTTTTTTTTTAAAGACAAAGTCATTGGCCAAATGGAGTGAGAGCCGAAGCTAAACCGCCTCGGGATAACGATACAAAATATAGAACACGAGTTGCAGCTAAAGTTGCACTTCTTTCGTGTCTCTCGGATGAATTGAAACATATTATTGGTAGTGAAACAACTAGACGAGGATTATTACGAGTATTTGAACTCTTTCAGCGTCCAGTACTCAATAGAAGATTATTGTATGTTCTATTCGAGGGTATTATTGAAAATTTATTTCCTCAAAATGATTTGATTACAGTTACTCACAAATTATACTCAGTTTCACCAAGAGTTAAAAGTAAAAAAGCTAATTCTCTATAATAGTCATATTTTGTTAGTAATATTTGAACAAAAAAAAATAAATTTTAATTGTCAAATTTATTATTTTTATCGATTTTAATATTTAAAAAATCGATATTTTTCGACTAATGCAGTCATTTTTTACTAATAAATTTTATCACGAAAATTCTTATATATATGTATACAGTAGCACTCAAAAGTATTTTGACAACATAAAGTTTGCTATCATCTTCTTTAAGATAAAACTACTGTACGTCAAAAAGATGTTTGAATATAGTATGGAGCAGTCTAACTGCAATCATTTGAACGCGTCAGGTTTCATCTTATTCGCATACATTACATGTCATTGAAAGCAAAAAAATTAATTGTGAGCTCAAAAATATTTTGACACGCAGTTAGCTTCGAAAGTTCTCGGACGTTAGATAACTCTAAGCTTGTATTTTCGCTTATATTTACTTGTCGTAGTTATTTCAACTTATCAAAATCCGAGCAATATTCTAGTAACTTTAAAAAAAACCGTTATAAATGCATTAAAACAAGGGTTGAAACTAACGAATGTTGCTCGCATTTTCAAAGTGTTTTAACAACTTGTTAGTATATAGAACAAAGTGTATAATACACGAAAGACAGTCAAAAATAAGCCTCAATGTAACCGTCAAAAAGAAACATCTCCTAGAGTCGATAACATTATAAAAAAATTATCACGTAGCTATTGCCGAAAGTCAGCTGTGATGATAAAAAATGAATTGAAAGAAAAATACAACATCTATATTCAAATTTCTACTGTCAAACGATGCTTAAAGATGTTCAGATCTTTAAGATCAGATGGTGTTAAGTATGTTTGACGTTCTAAAAATAAAAAATATGATTTTCAATGCTAATTACCTACTTTTAAAAATGGAGGTAATAGTGTGATGGCTAGGGGGTGTTTTCTACGCTCTGGCGTTGCACCATTAGTGCGAATCAAAGAAAATATGGAACGGTTTGTGTAAAAAAATATATTGAGAACTTAAATGCTGCCATTCGTTAAGTAACCTATACCAGCTGGGTGGTATTTTCAGGATGAATGATTCTAAACACAGATCCAAGTACATTTGTGATTTCATGAAACGCGGTAAAGTCAAAGTTTCAGAGTGGCCAAGCGAAAACCTAGATTTTAATCCTATAGAGCGTCTGTGAGAGGAGTTGGATCGTAGAATAAGAACCCGAAATTATTCCGATAAAGACAATTTATATAAAGCTTCAAAAAATAAGTCGGAGAAGATTCCGCTGAACTGATTAGAGAAGTTGTTTGACTCGATGCCAGCGCGATGTGAGGCTGTCATAAAGGCTAAGGGATATGCTACTAAATAGTGAATTTTTAATGACTAAAAGTGCTAATTCTATGTAAGAAAAAAATTTTTTCAATGATGTCAAAATACTTATGACCCACCATTTTTTTTTATTTTCTAAATTTAAACTTTATTTTGTTGCGAACTAAGGTTATTTCATCATTGTTCTGTAAAACGTTAAATATTATAAAACAATATAAGTTAAAGATTTTTATGTTTTTTGTTTACTCTTAATGAATGAAATAAATATCTTTATCAAAATATTTTTGAGCGCTACTGTATATTTGGGTGACCCAAAAAAACCGACTATAGTCTGGTAGTTTTGTCGAAAGAGAAGAAAGATCTCGAAATTCACTATAAATTTTAGTTCAAGCTCCAATAACTTTTGAACAGATAGATTTATCAAAAAATGATAGGAGCCTTTTTTGTAGAGCTTTCAATTCCCTACACAAATATTCCTGCTGACTTTTTCTATGATGCATCGTTAGCGAGTTATAAAAATCAGAAGACGCAAAAAAAATTTTTTTGAAATCCTCTGAATGTTAATATTAAAAGCTCTAATTTTCACAAGCGTCTTTTTTTATCTAAATGAAACTTTTGAACCTGTTTCCGAGAATAAAAATAAAATTTGTTATTTTTTTTAATCACTCTAATATATATATATATATATATATATATATATATTAGGGTGCGTCATTTCGGAGCAACATTTCTTTTTTTAAGGGCATGGGGAAAAAATCATAGTTCAACACAAAAAAAAATACAAATTCCACATCGTTTTCTAGCTATTTTCATTTTTATGTCGAGGTCTTGAAATCGATCAGAACGCTACTTTTTTAAGAGCTTGAAATTAAAATAAATATAACTAGAAAACAATGCAGAACATGAAAAAACTTTATTGATAATAGTTTGTAGAGAATAAAACTGTCAACGAAAAAAATCCTATAACATTTTGTGACAAGTTTGATAGTTTCGACTTTTCCATATCTATGGAAAAAAAAAATTCTTATTACACTCAAGGAGACAATTTTGACAATCTGGATCGGTAAAAATTCAATAGCAGCCACAGTGAAAGTTTTATTCTAAAATAGATTTTTTACTAAATCAAATAGTAAATTTTATTGAATGTTTGTGTTTTGTACTCTAATACTCAAAGTAATTTTACTTATAATTTAGTAATTTATAGGATTAAGCGATTATAATTTTTACTTATTTAAAGGAAAATTTCTATATTATTGGACCGTTTCTAGTTTGCCTCGGCGAAACAAGGTAAGTGATCCCTCTATCGGCCAGGCCCCCTTTATCGGCCACTTAGTTGAAAAGTCGATACATTTCTACAAATAAGTACATATTAATGCGTAAATAGTTTTTTTTTTTTTTTTTCAAAGTAAAATTAATCTAGTTTAGATTAAACATACTTTGATTATTGTAACAATTCATTTTATAATTAAAAAAAAAAATAGTAGGGCGTCAGATGCGATTTTCGGTGATTTCTTATCAGGGAGGTTAAGTATTCTTGTTTTTTCCATAACTGATTACTTATTAAAAATAACAATAAAAGTCCGATTTTTTTTTGTAATTTTATTAGCTCATTTATAGTAATTTTAGGAGTTAAAAATTTAATGATTTTTACCTAATTTATATTAAAAATAGGGTGGCCGAATATAGATACAAGAAAATTAGCTCTGTATGCATTATCGGCCACCTTAGTTTTATTTTTTTGAGGTTATCAGCATTTATATGCAAAATAATAGTCAATTTAATTTTTCAATGTCAAAATAAATAAACAAATTGATTAAGTTATATTTCAAAATAAATATAAATATTTAGAATAGATGTAAATAAATTATATACATCCAATCAGCTAAAATTTTATTTAAAAGGTGGCTGATAAAGTGGGTCTAAGCAGGCCGAGAGAGGAGACAGCTAGGCTGATAGAGGGGACATCAGGAATTGAAGTTATTTTAATTTATTATTTAATTTCCAATAAATATTTTAACATATATTTTTTTTAATTTGAAGTTAAATGTATAAGCATCAAGGTTCTATCACTTTTTAGGTAGATTTTTTAAAAATCTAACTATTGTATTTGTCCTCATGGTCGATTTTGCAAGGAATTTTGTCATAAACTATCATAATTAGTTAAGTAGAGTTCAAAAATACCATTCGTTAAAAAATTTATATATGTATGTATAGATATATATATATATATATATATATATATATATATATATATATATATATATATATTGTAACATGATGAAAAATTCGACATCGACTCGTGGTTTGAATTTATTTGATTCGAAATTTTCGATTCTAGATGTCACTAGAATTTGCTCATCCGGTAACTATTGACGATTTCAAATAAATTCAAACCACGAGTCGATGTCGAATTTTTCATCATGTTACAATATATATATATATATATATATATATATATATATAGATATATATATATATATATATATATATATATATATATATATATATATATATATATATATATATATTGTAACATGATGAAAAATTCGACATCGACTCGTGGTTTGAATTTATTTGATTCGAAATTTTCGATTCTAGATGTCACCAGAATTTGCTCATCCGGTAACTATTGACGATTTCAAATAAATTCAAACCACGAGTCGATGTCGAATTTTTCATCATGTTACAATATATATATATATATATATATATGTATTAATTGATAATTTCGGGTCCGAGGTAGTTAGAGGGGATAACACGTGAGTGATACCCCTCCCTCGGAAAAATCAACGAAAATATAGTCAGAGAGGACCGGGTTTTTGTAAAGATAGGACGTATTGTTGTCCGTGATTAGTTGTGAGTAAATTGTTCTGGCCCAGGTGCCTTAATAAAATAATTACATAGTATTGAAAAACTCAAGAAGTAAATTATTGTCAACGCCGGTAAGTCAATTGTGTTATCATTTGTTGCATCGGCTATCGCTGATCCTTTAGTAGAGTTGATCGCGATATTTGTTGGATAAATAATTGAACCTGAGTTATATTGTTATAATAAGTTGAATTTGTTCGGCGTACGTTTCATGTACGTATAGACGCGTCGAACGAATTCCTTAGAGGATTAGACAAGGATAGCAAGAGTGGCTCCTTGCCTTACACTAGTATTTTTTTTACATATATATGAGTTTAAAAGTATATTTGAGTATTAAATATTATTTCTCTGGGTAAAATTTATTTTACAATTTGATGGTATGCAACCCAGTGTTGCCAAATATATTGAGTACCCGCGTCTTTCTCTCCCCAGAGTAAATAATTTAAAGTAAAAATTATTATTATTTTATTAGTTTACAATTTATATGTTATATTATTTGTAAGTTTGTATTTGAGTTCCCCAGTGGATAATTTAAATGGATTATTATTATTAGTAATGAGTATATTTTAATTTGATAAAAATTTATTATAAAGAATTAATTATATTAAACAGTATTTGGATATTGTAATCATCTGTTGAGTTTATTTGAATATATATTGAATCAAATAATTTCATAAAAGGAATCCAGTGATAGCCAATATTTGTTTGTTTGTCTCCTGGATATATTTAGTAGTAATTGTTCCTTATTATTATTTTTATTCATTATATATTTATTTGGTTGTCATTCCGCTTGGTACATACATTCTCGCTCAAGATAGTGTCCCGTGATCTCTCCCCTGAATTGTTATTATTTTTGTCCGTTTTGTAAAAACGGAATGGCGCCCTCGTGCACTAACCCAGCCTGAAGAGCTGGTCCAGGCACAATTTTATTTTGTTTATAATTATTTATTATTTTGAGTTATATTTATAATTTTTATTTTTAATTTTTAATACACTTGGGTGACCACATACGACTCCGGATTTTTATTCGTGTCTCCGTCACGAAAAGAAAAACGGTTTACGTTATAAACTGACAGTTTCGATTAACTACGTTTTTTTTTTTTATTGTGCTTATATCGAGTCAAGCCGACCACGGCAATTTATAAATTTTGTAACCGATTATTTTTGTGAAACCTATTAATTATTGCGTTATTTAATATACGACTGATTTGTTTAATTCTGATCAATTATTTTATCGTAATCTTAAGTGCCTGACCTTTCCTCGATCCACCACCCTGAGTCGATATTTTTGATAATTGTTTATTTGGTGATTATAAAAATCACCTGATGCCCAACTAATTGAATTTGGAACAAGGTTGCCAAATAGTAAGTGTACTCGAACTTCACTCCGGTAGATCCCCGGTGGTGAAAAACCCGTTATAATATATATATATATATATATATATATATATATATATATATATATATATATATATATATATATATATATATATATGGGAAGTGGTTCATGGAACTTAATCACTACGATAAATAAATTATCTGACTCCAATTTTAGTATGAACAAAATAATAAGTAATGAGTTTTATTTAAGTTATAAAATACTAGATAATGCTAGTTCCATTAGAGGTGTGTTAGCTAGTCACTGTGTATCTCTCTAATTGCACGCGTGTACTGTACTGTGTACTTGTGTGAACTGTTGCTACCGAATATCGTATCCGCGTGGGGGAAAATATTCGGTGATCGATGACGATCGATGATTGACGGACTTGTCCGAAATTATGAATATCAAACAATATAAGTAGTGACGTGGTCGCTACAGTACTTCCCCTCTTAAAAAAAAAAATAATGATGCTTATTTACAAATGAAAAATGAAAAGAAATATTTACAATGAAAAAAAAAAAATAATTTGAGCATGTTTGCTACGTTGTGAAGAAAGTACTAACTAGAGAGAATACAATTAATAATAAACGAAAAAAAAATTGAATTTAAACGGGTTTAAATTATAAAAAAAAATAATTTATGCGTCGTCAGCTACGAAATAGACAGGCTTCAGTCTATCGATGGAAATCGCCGTATTTGTGTGTTTGTAGTTGACGATAAAATATTTATCGTGCCGCGCAACGACTTCGTACGGACCCTCATACGGAGCTGAGAATGATGGTCCAATTTGTCCAACTCGCACCAGTACGTGGGAACAAGTGTTGAGGTCTCTGAAACGGAAAATAGAACGTTGTCCATGACGCGAGGTTTCGGCCGGTGCCAAGTTATTAAAATATGCTTTCAAATCACGTAAAACGCTTTCAGCATTTGCATGTTTATTTGACGGAACAAGTAATTCACCTGGCAGGCGAATCGGTTTACCGTATACAAGCTCAGCTGGGGTAGCTCGTATGTCCTCATTCCAGGCAGCTCGTCGACCAAGTAAGACGACGGGTAGCGCGTCATACCAAGTGTCATCGTGACACAGCAGTGCGGCCTTGAGTTGTCAGTGTAGGCGTTCAACTAGACCATTAGATTGAGGATGATACGGCGTCGTCACCAGATGTGTTATGCCAAATAATTTGCTCAGCGATTGGAACAACGATGATCTGAACTGTCCTCCTTGGTCGGACGTTATTCTGGCTGGTACACCGTATTTTGAGATCCACTCTCTGAATAGCGCGAGTGCGACAGTATCTGCGTCTCCATTTTTAAGTGCGATGGCTTTTGGAAACCGGGTGAATCTGTCGACGATCATCAGGCACTTGTTGTAGCCGCGAGATAGTGGTAGAGAAATTAGGTCAATGTGGATGTGTTCAAAACGTTGCGTCGGCAGTTCAAAACGAGCAAGAGGTGAAGATACATTACGATGGATCTTGTTAAGCTGGCAGTTTATGCAAGCTTTGGCCCACTCTCGACAATCTTTCTGGATTGATGGCCAGACGTAGCGTTTGCTCACTAGTTTCTGAGATGCTTTGGTGCCAGGGTGTGCCAGAGAGTGCAGCGCATCGAAAACTTTCTTTCGTAGTTGACCAGGAACGTATGGACGTGGTTTACCTGATGAAACATCACAATAAACTGGGACCGGATAGTCATTGAAGATGATTTGTTGCCACTGTAGTGACGTTGCAGCGTTGCCAAGAAGATCTCGAAGTTCAGGATCGTTCTTCTGAGCGTTTACCAGCTCTGCGTGGTAATCGGCGTCGAAATGGCTTCAAAGCGCGACAGTGTGTCTGCAACGATGTTCTCGTGTC
This sequence comes from Microplitis manilae, assembly GCA_030273425.1. Taxonomy (NCBI): domain Eukaryota; kingdom Metazoa; phylum Arthropoda; class Insecta; order Hymenoptera; family Braconidae; genus Microplitis; species Microplitis manilae. The sequence continues at coordinate 9,423,761 of CP092722.1, forward strand.
CAGAGATGTGTCTAAAATCACTCGTGAATTGGCCAATAAAGTCTAGGCCGAGAAATTGCCACGGTGACGCTCGTTCAGTACGTTGCTGGAAAGCAAAGAGCAAAGGTTTATGATCGGTGTAAATGGCAACTTGTTTACCTTCAAAAATATGACGGAAGTGTCGGACAGCTTCGTAGATGGCGTGAAGTTCTCGATCGTACGTCGATAATTTTTGAATGGATGGTTGTAGTTTTCTGTTGAAGAAAGCAAGTGGTTGCCATTCTCCGTTAACTAGTTGTTGCAGAACCGCACCAATGGCTGTGTTCGATGCGTCGGAGAAAATAGCCCAAGTTGCGTCGTCGTTTGGATGCGCAAGCATTTCAGCGTTGGCTAGTGCCTGCTTTGCACTGTCATAAGCCTGTCGAAGTTCTGGTGTCTCGACGATCAGCGTTGATCCTTTCACTTTGGGTCTCTCGAGCAGTTTATTCAGCGGTGCAAGGATTTCTGCAGCGTTTTTGATAAATTTCCTGTAGAAATTTATGGTACCTACAAAACCACGTAATACAGATATCGTACTAGGAAATTTTAGGTTAGTAATTGCGTCTACCCTGTCGGGCAACGGCTCGATACCTTTACTGCTGATGTGATGACCTAAAAATTTTACCTTATGCTGGCCCAACATCGATTTGGCTGCATTGATGACAAATCCGTAGTCTTGTAAGCGTTGAAATAAAATTTTTATTCAACGCATGCCTGATTATCGCGACTTATCAATCTGCAAAGCAAACCCTAAATGGCCATTTACCGATCGGTGGTTGATAATTCGTCAAAAAGCAAATGGCGTCCCATGTTCCTCAACAGCGTGTGTTTATAGGGTCATAAACATCCGGATTTGAATCCATAAACACGTTCCTCAAAAGTCATTATCGACCGTTCTCAAAAACAAACTCTACTATTATCACTAAAGCAAATAATCTCGACACTAAATATATTCAGAATGAGTAGTACAATCAATCTAACAACTTTGCTGTCAGTGTATACGTATAAATACGTTGGTTATTTTTTATTAATTAAAATAAATAAAAGATATAAGTGGTGAGAGAAATCAAGAACTAGTATCATATAGAACCCCTCCTGATTTAGGGTTAACTTTGCTGATATGATAATTCGCAAGAATCAGACAATTGTTGAATAAAGTATAGTGCATAGCACGTGGGTTAAGTCTTTATCCGTGAAATACAATGTTTTTAGCACTCGTCTCCGGTGCACACTAAGCACTCGCTGGCGCTCGTGCGTGTGCACCTACGACTCGTGTTAAAAACATTGTGCTTCCCGTATAAAGACTCATCTAACCCACTCGCTATGCAATGTACTATTAAGTGCTCGAGGTGTTGCTCTTCGTTTTCTGAAGCTACTCATCGATGAAACTTTGAAAAGTTTGTGCGGCATTTCGAAGTCCAAACGTCATGTATGGGAATTCGAACAAGCCAAAAGGATTGATGATAGCTGTCTTCTCGATGTCTTCTTCGCCGACGGGAATTTGGTTAAAGGCTTTAACCAAATCTAGCACTGAGAATATCTTTTTACCGTTCAGCGTTGTGGTAAAATCGTCGAGTCGTCTGACCGGGTAGTTATTGTGTATCGTACGCGCATTGAGTGGTCGATAATCACCACATGGTCGCCAGTCTCCAGATTTCTCGGGTACAAGATGGAGTGGAGATGCCCAAGGACTGGTCGATGGACGAGCGATACCCAATTGAACCATCTTGCGAAATTCCTCTTGAGCAATTTTCAGTTTATTGGGCGCAAGGCGTCGTGCTTTACACGAAACTGGAGGTCCTGATGTCGTCTTAATATGGTGCACTGTGGAATGCTTCTTGGCTGAAGTTATTCCTTCAGGGCGAGTTATAGCCGGGTAGTTTGATAACAGTTTATGGTAAACTGTATCACCTTCAATCAATTTAATGCATTTTGCATCCGAGCGTATTGAATCTACGCATGTTTGGAGACCAGTGGAGCCATCAGGTAACTGTTTGTGTTTGAGGTCGATTAACAAGTTAAAATGACTTAGAAAATCGGCGCCAATTATTGGTTTCGTGACGTCAGCGATGATGAATCTCCACGTAAATTCTCGACGTAAACCGAGGTTTAAAGAGAGAGTGATGCAACCGTATGTTTCTATCAACGAGCCGTTTGCTGCATGTAGTTGGTAACCTACTGGCGTAGGCTTGCATTTCAACCGCCCGTATGGGTAAACAGAGAGATCTGAACCAGAATCCACGAGGTATTGAGTATTCGTGGTTAGATCGACGACGAAAAGGCGGTTCGAAGATGCGAGAGAGTCGCTTTCCGCCGCAAGGGACTCTCGTTTACGTTTCCCGCAAACTTGCATCCTGGCGTGCACTTGTACGCAGTTTTACCGAACTTGGCGTGGTAATAGCAGATGCCTGTTTTACCAAGCTTGCGTGGCTTCGAATTACTTCGGGAGCGTTGGTTGGGCTTACGAGCTGGAGATCTGCAGCGTTTCTGGTTGAAAGCTGTCGTCAGTGCTGTTACCTGGCGAGATAATTCGCTGACTTGTTTCTCCAGCGCCATCGTTTCCTGCGAAGATGATGATGCGGCGACGGCAGTGGTGTGAGTCACCGGAAACATCTCGTGTAGCTTGTCGGCTGTCTTGGCTAGCTCATCAATGGTGGCCGTGGTCGGAGAGATGGCTAGAAGCTCTTGTGTCTTCTTTGGCAAGTTTGCCAGCCATCTTGCCTTCAGGACTGCGTCATCAATGGTTGGCGCGAGCGATTTAAGATGGCGGAGGAACTGCGAAGGTGATCGGTCACCGATCGCTTCACCATCTAGAAGACGTAGTTTGGCTTCTTCAGATTTTGAATAACACGCAATGAGCGTGGCTTTCAGTTGGGAGTATGGCGTCGTCGTCGGTGGATTGATGATGAGGGTCTCAACCTCACATGCATACTCAGTGTCGATGAGAGAAACCGCGTGGTTGAATTTCTCTCTCTCAGTTGCTACGCCGTGAATCGCAAACTGAGCCTCAAGCTGCGCAAACCATAAACTCACTCGCTTCGGGTTGAAGTGAGGTGCCTTCAGAGCGTTGATAATCACTGGCTTGGCGTCCAAAAAGACCTCGTCTTTCTTGCCGGCTGGATCCGCTATAGCTAATATACGAGGAACACTAACACAATAAAACTAACACAAAATTATAATACCACTGTAAGCGGATTAGTGTCCGTCGAAGCTGACTCACCGTTTAGGAATGTTCAAGAGGCTCCGAGTCGCACGAAAATAATTACTAGGCAAAAATTAACGCGAATGATAATTTTCTTCACTGTATTTGCACAGGAATTCACTGATCACTTTTATCACAATTTGATTTGCACCACGATGGTGTCCCTTAAATTATAAACCAGTGCAGCATGTGTCCAAAATGCCTCGCAATGCACCAGCCGTGATAAAAGGCTTAAACAACACTTAATTCACGCACTTCACTGTTGTAAAGAACTCGCGGAATTAATATGTCGCGATTAGCTTTCAGCGTAGACGCGGTATTTTACACTCAACGTGCTATTTGCCACGTGGAATGTGGGCACGAAAATGGCGTCCTCTTGAAAATCACGTCGGGGTCACCAATGTAGTGACTGGGAAGTGGTTCATGGAACTTAATCACTACGATAAATAAATTATCTGACTCCAATTTTAGTATTAACAAAATAATAAATAATGAGTTTTATTTAAGTTATAAAATACTAGATAATGCTAGTTGCATTAGAGGTGTGTTAGCTAGTCACTGTGTATCTCTCTAATTGTACGCGTGTACTGTACTGTGTACTTGTGTGAACTGTTGCAACCGAATATCGTATTCAGCGATCGATGACGATCGATGATTGACGGACTTGTCCGAAATTATGAATATCAAACAATATAAGTAGTGACGTGGTCGCTACATATATATATATATATATATATATATATATATATATATACATATGTAATTTAACCAATTTTGTGATCACGATTACGCCTACAATTTTTATCGGATCCTAATTAAATTTTCTACACTTCTTCTATGTGTAATTACCACGGTTAAGTTCGAAGATGGGCTGAATCGGTCGATTAGTTAAGAAGTTATGGCTGTTTGAAATTTTAAGGATTTTTCGAAAAAATCAGTTTTTAATCACTTTTACAGTCCATATAATTTTTAAACTAAAATTCATAAATTATTTCTGTAACAATATTTTCAAGTTTGACTAATAAGCTTTAATTTATGACCTTAAACTTTATATTTTAACTATTTCTTCCAATAATTTGATAGCCTTGAAATTTTTAATGGAATCAAAAAATGTTGAAAATATCGTTTTCATTCCACATAACTTATACTTGTCCCATTATAATCCAGTTTCGTTAGTTGTATTTAATTGTGCACAAAATAACCTGTAAATTTCACTGCTATTTTATATTTTAAAAGTATTTCTTTTATTATTTATGATGTATCAAATGTATCTCTAATCCCTATGATTATCACTGGTCTTGTCATTACGATAGCACCCACAGTTCTCATCGGATCTTAATGAAATTTTTTACACTTATTCTATAGGCGATTATCTTGATCAAATTCGAACATGAGCTTAATCGGTCGATTAGTTTTGAAGTAATGGCTGTTTGAAATTTTCACGATTTTTCGAAAAAATAAGTTTTTATTCACTGTTGAAGTTCATGTAACATTAAAACTATAACTAATAGACAATTTCAGTAAAAAGTATTTTAAAGTTTGACTAATAAGCTTTAATTTATGACCTTAAACTTTATATTTTAACTATTTCTTTCAATAATTTGATAGCCTTGAAATTTTTAATGGAATCAAAAAATGTTGAAAATATCGTTTTCATTCCACATAACTTATGCTTGTCCCATTATAATCCAGTTTCGTCAGTTGTATTTAATTGTGCACAAAATAACCTGTAAATTTCACTGCTATTTTATATTTTAAAAGTATTTCTTTTATTATTTATGATGTATCAAATGTATCTCTAATCCCTATGATTATCACTGGTCTTGTCATTACGATAGCACCCACAGTTCTCATCGGATCTTAATGAAATTTTTTACACTTATTCTATAGGCGATTATCTTGATCAAATTCGAAGATGAGCTTAATCGGTCGATTAGTTTTGACGTAATGGCTGTTTGAAATTTTCACGATTTTTCGAAAAAATAAGTTTTTATTCACTGTTAAAGTTCATGTAACATTAAAACTATAACTAATAGACAATTTCAGTAAAAAGTATTTTAAAGCTTGACTAATAAGCTTTAATTTATGACCTTAAACTTTATATTTTGACCATTTCTTCCAATAATTTGATAGCCTTGAAAATTTTAATGGAATCAAAAAATGTTGAAAATATAGTTTTCATAGTGCATAACTTATGCATTTCCCATTATAATACAATTTTGTCAGTTGTATTTTATTGTGAACAAAATAACCTGTAAATTTCACAGCTATTTGATATTTTAAAAGTATTTCTTTTGTTATTTATTATGTTTCAATTGTACCTGTACGTCCTATAATTATAACTGGTCTTGCTATCGTAATAGTAAATATAATTATGATCTCATACTAATTAAATTATCTCTACTTTGTTTACATGATAATTAGTTTGATACATTACCTATAAAATGTTTTGTCAAATCAACTATCTGAAGTTCTCTATCAAAAATAGTCGTTGTCTTTTTTTACCCTGATTTTTAGAAAAACGAGCCTAATTTTATATCATGACTATTCACTAACATATTTCACAAGATATGTATAAATAAAACTTTTTATATAGATTAATTGGAAAATCTACCTTCCATTCGGCTGCCGAATGGGCTTTTTTAGGTAGATTTTTTTAAAAATCTAACTATTGTATTTGTCCTCATGGTCGATTTTACAAGGAATTTCGTCATAAACTATCATAATTAGTTGAGTAGAGTTCAAAAATATCATTTGTTGAAAAATTTATATATGTATTATAACGCAAAAAATTCAATTCATATTAGCATACGTTAATACGCCAAACTCTGCGCTACAACTTCGTTCTCTGCGTTTAGTTTCCAGTCTCAATACGAATACGGGCGCCAGGTAATTTTTATCACTGGAATTACCAAACCAGTAAATCTTAATACCCTGTGGAAAAGGTCTTATAAAATCTCATAAAAAAAATTGGCTATGAGAAAACGATCAGTATTTGACCGCGAAAAATCTCGAAAATTCTTATACAATTATTTTCTCATAGATGATGCATCAAAAAAAAATTTTTCTTAAAATTCTCATATAAATGATCAGAATCTATAAGAAACAGAAGCTGTGATTTTGTGATTATAAGTATTTATAAGTTTTCGAAAAATGTAAAGTTTACAATTGCGTAGATTTTGAAAATGAATAAGATTGTATAAGACGATTTCTGAAGTAATCATATAAGATTTGATACTGATTAATGAATGTGAGTACAAATTTTTCCATATAGTAACGAAAAAATTTATGAGATTGATTAAGTTATACTTTCTTTAGTATTGAATAAGGCTTATTGGGAAACTTAGAATTCTGATACGCCAACTGGTGGCTAAAGCTATAACTACTCAAAGTAGGCTAAATGATGAATGTTTACATGTGTCTATACGTCCATCAGCTAATATAAATAATAAATACTTAATTGTCTTTATAATTATTGTGTTCCTATGAATTCGAAAATTGTTTTCGTTCAATTAAAAAAAAAAATTTCGAATTTATAAACATGGAATTTCCATCAAAAATAAGTAAATGTAACATATATTGTTTGCATGGTTGTAAAAGTCGTGATTCTAACAATGACAGTGTACATTTTTCAATGTTCGTCAAAAAATTGCAAACGTGGTTACTTTGAAAAATAAAATGGATCAAGAAGATAAATTCGACCGTTTTGATAATTGCTGACATAAATGAAACAGTTTTGCTGCCACGTGTTTGTATGAACCATCAAACCAACTTAACAAGAAAAACTCATACCCACGATCCTTCCACTTTTGAGAACTTGAACATTTATTTTATCCGGATCATCTCGAATACTTGATCATTGAAGACAAAAAGTAATGAGTGTAAATGCAGTAGACATCAGAAAAATTTAAAATTATTAATAAATAGAATAAATAATTAATAAAATAAAATTTTTTTAAAACACGCATTTAAAACATTTTGAAATTAATAAGTGCATTTTTATAAATATTAATTTTTAAATTAGTTACTCCATTTATTTATGATTTTTAATTTGTCTAATGTCTGCTACATTTACACTCGTAAAAAGTAATAATTTTTAAACATTTATTGTCTTCACTAACTTTACCAAAGTTCAACAAGTGTCCGTGATTTATTATGTTTCCATCACCGGTAAAATTTTTATTTTGAAGTGTTCCGCTAATAAATTGATAAGTGTCTTGAATTGACACCCGCATTATTTATTGTAATAATCTTTAACACTTATAATGATTTAAAAAAATTATCAAAACATAAATAAGCCAGTTGATTTTGTATAGTAAACATTCAGAGTAGCCTACTTTGATTAGTTTATTTTTCGGCCACCAGATGACTAATATCTAAGCCACGCCCATTCTCAGGTTCCCAATATGCTAAATTATTGAATTTTTTAGCATGAATTCAAAAAGTTTTTATTATGTATACTCAAGATTATTTGTATGAGTATTTACGCGGAAAATCCTCAGCATCTATTCCCGAAAAACCAATGAAATCGAGTCAGTTTATTTATTCATCGAAAATTACTCAAGTAAACATTAATATTAAATATTAAAGTCATGATGTATTATAGGATATACTATAATACTTGTCACCCTGTCAAATGACAGAGGAGTACTCGAACAAAACCGTATTCAAATTTGGAATATAACACTTCTGAAATAAATGTCTTATCAGGGACACTACAAATCGTAGGCGCGATCTCGTGGCGAGCACCGAACTACTCCCGCTGCTGCTGCCTAGAACCGGTGACTTTCCCCTTCTCCATATCGATCTTTTCTCCCAAGAAATTTTTTCTCTTGGCTTAAGCAACTTTTGTTATTTTTAAGATTTTATAAGTAAATTCAGTAATAACTTTATACATTATGTCTTATACAATTCATAAGAGAAATAAAGTATTTGATGGAGTAAATCCTTATTCGGTCTTATAAAAATATTAAAACTAATTGATTCGAATTTTTTCTATAAAAATGATAAATATTTATTATAATGCTACTTTATGAGACAAGTCTCGTTAAACCTATAATTTTCATTATTAAAAAAAAATTATTTTACGATTTTGTAATCAACATGACTCAGAAAATCTTGAAAATTGACTTTTTCAATACTTTCCAAAAATTAATTTCAATCAACTTGAACTTATGGAATGGAAAAAGCTTATAATAATAGACCCAGTAGCCAATCGGGAACCAGTACCTAATCACTACATCTATTTTTAATAGAAATATCTAAATATAGATATACAATTAATGGAGCAAGCGGGTACTGGTTCCTGATTAGCTACTAGGTCTTTTATCTTATTTATTATACCAGTTATCCAATTTCGGCTGTTACTTAAATTGTACCACCTTACAACCTAAAAAATATCATCAATTCTTAAAAATATACAATTCAAATTTGATAAAACAATTATGAAAGTTTAAGCTCATAAAAACTCATAAATCTTATAAAAATTTGTTAGAAATTAAGTCATTTACCTACGATAATTTAGAAAGTTTCGAATTTTTGTTGAAATTTTTGAAAAATTAAATTGAAAGTTATGAAATCGTTTCTACAAGGAAATGCTAAATGATATTTCTCAGAAAATTGCGTTCTTAGTAAAACTTCAAAATTGCAATAGTAACATCATATCATTCTTTAAGCATATTCAAGACTTTTCAGTTTCTATCAGTTTATTAAATCAGAGTTTTCTAATAAAATCTTATAAAATTTTTATCAGAAAACCATCTGCATTTGTCCATGACATTCGTCATTTAGTCTCATAAAAATACTAAAAAAAATACGTTTCGGATTTTCTCATAAAATATTATTAGTATTTTATGATGTCCAAAAAGGTTTGTCCCGAAAGATAAATCTTATTAAAACTTATAAATTCTTCAAATTTCAACAAAACAAAATTTCTTGATGAGAATTCATAAGTATTTTAGCATAAGAATTTACTGGATTGATTCTTATTGAAAATACATTAGGATAAACTTATACAAACTTATAAAAGTGATGAGACTTATTCATAATCATAACTTTTTTACAACATTTCACTCACAGAATCTCATAGTTTAAGAAATCTTATTTATTCTCATAGACATATACAATGTAATGCCTCATACAAAAATATTGATATCTGTAACTTATAAAGTCTCATAAAAAAGGTCTATGAGAAATTTTTTCACACCTCATAGACGTTTTCGAATCTTATTGGTTCTGATAGAAATTTTTCAATTTTTTATGAGAATTTATAAGACCTTTTCCACAGGGTAGTTCGATAAATTTTTGATCTGTGGACTTATCTCAAAACCACGCATAAGTAAAAACTGGATCATTTTTGATCTGTGGAATTATCACCAAAACCACGCAAACTAAATAAAAACTATAACTAAAACTCTAACGAAATGCTCAGAACTTATAAGTAAAATCAAAAACAGAGACTAGAAAACTAAAAACAGAGTTACGGTATGCCATGGTGTCGCTCAGTGTGTAGGTTTATGGAGAGAGGGAGTGGTCCGGGTTACATCATTCCAAATTCGTGTAGATTATTAGTGGATTTGCAATTTTTATTAAACAACGATAAACTCAAATCTCTATTTAACAATAAACAAAATACTGTAGCATCGTACAAATAATTCTTCCTTATACAAAATACTGAATCTAATAATAATGAAATTAATCTTAACAAAAGGTAAATTGTCATCTAAATGATGCGTAGCAATATATTCTAAATAAATTAATTAATTACTAGAGCTTAATAACAATCAACTAATTTTCAGTAAACTAGAACAATAAATTATAAAACGGATACTCTAGAACATTTTCTTTAACAAAACTGGTAAAACTAACGTACATGGGTCTAATATTGACGTTAATTAGACGACAATTGGTTTAATAATCAAACATATCTCTTATAATTATTTTACAAAATAATATTAACAATAAATCGTGAACATGACTCTAACTGTAACAATATTCTCATAATTCTCTCAGATCTTACATATTTTCTTTATTTAAAACAGTAGTATGATATCTCAAGATTTTGACTCGAACTCTATTAATTATTAATAATTACAATAATTATTTCATACCTGATTACTGATGAATAAAATATCAAGTAACGTCTTACAATGTTTTAAAATAATACTTCTGTAGCAATACTCTTAATCTGTAGCTTACCGCAATGCCATGATACTGTAGCCAGTACTGGACACGTCTGCTCGCCTCAAGCGACCAGAGCTCAATGCTCACGTCCGTACTCTTCGAAGGTCTCCCTTCGACTTCTTAATTCTCAATCATCAAATCCAAAACCTCAACTAAATCTTATCATTATCTATAACTGACCTCTGTATTCTAAATCCATAAATCAATTTCAAACTCTACTATGTCGGTAACTGGAGGCTATACCTCACCAAACGTATTCTCTAAACCTGATTTGAGTATGGATATCCTTGGTAGTTGCTCTCCTGGAACAGACTTCAGCTGGGATCGTAAAACTTAAAACTAAGTGACCTATGACTTCCTCAGCGGTACAAGTGGTCATAGCTTGTCCTCTGAGGCCTGTCAGACAAAATCAATTAAAAATGACCAAACGGCTTCCACAACAGCAACGGTCACAAAATTATTGTTGAGGCCTGCCAAACCAAAACTCAAAAACTGATCCCAATCTGCATCCATCAAATTCCTTATACACTGGAGCGCTAGCATTCCAGCTAGACCTCTGCAATCTACCAAGAAGTCTCATAGGGATAGAACTAGGTTCTATTATCAGATGATACCGGGTGACTAATTCAAGTCCCGCTCCACGGTAACTCTGACTTCTCCACATACTCAAAATTCCAAAACTGTAAACCAAAACTCAAGCTTTATCATTTTCCAAACTTTAATCTCAAACAATATTCCATATTTAATTTCTATAATTCTGATTCTATATCTTTACTTTAATTTTTCTTATCAAAAACCCATAACTGTAGCTAGACGTTACTCCATATTAAATTCTTAAACTTTAACTTAATCAAAAATCTGTATCAAAAATCGTTACGACCTGTATGCTAAATTCTAAGTCTTGAGTTACCATGCTCATAAATACGATAAAATCAGTTGGTGCTTGTGACGTTCACTTTGATTTGACCCCCATACGAAAAATAACGTCACTATATATATATATATATATATATATATATATATATATATATATATATATATATATATGTAGCGACCACGTCACTACCTATATTATTTAATATTCATAATTTCGGATAAGTCCGTCAATCATCGATCGTCATCGATCGCCGAATATTTTCCCCCACGCGGATACGATATTCGGTAGCAACAGTTCACACAAGTACACAGTACAGTACACGCGTACAATTAGAGAGATACACAGCGACTAGCTAACACATTTCTATAGTGCAACTAGCATTATCTTGTATTATATCATTTAAATAAAACTCATTATTTATTATTTTATTAATACTTAAATTGGAGTCAGATAATTTATTTATCGTAGTGATTAAGTACCACGAACCACATCCCAGTCACTACATTGGTGACTGCCCGACGTGATCTTCAAGAGGACGCCATTTCGTGCACACATTCCACGTGGCAAATAACACGTTGAGTGTAAAATACCGCGTCTACGCTGATAGCTAATCGCGACATATTAATTCCGCGAGTTCTTTACAACAGTGAAGTGCGTGAATTAAGTGTTGTTAAAGCCTTTTATCACGGATGGTGCATTGCGGGGCATTTTGGACATATGCCGCACTGGTTTATAATTTAAGGGACACCATCGGGGTGCAAATTAAATTGTGATAAAAGTGATTAGTGAATTCCTGTGCAAATACAGTGAATTAAGTTATCGTTCGCGTTGAATTTTCGCCCAGTGATAATTTTCGTGCGACTCGAAGCGTCTCGAACATTCCTAAACGGTGAGTCAGCTTCGACGGACACTAATCCGCTTACAGTGGTATTAAAATTTTATGTTAGTTTTATCGTGTTAGTGTTTCTCGTATATTAGCTATGTCTGATCCAAAGAATTCAGACGACAAGAAAGACGATGTCTTTTTGGACGCCAAGCCTGTGATTATCAACTCTCTCAAGGCACCTCACTTCAACCCGAAGCGAGTGAGTTTATGGTTTGCGCAGCTCGAGGCTCAGTTTGCGATCCACGGCGTAGCAACTGAGAAAGAGAAATTCAACCACGCGGTTTCTCTCATCGACACTGAGTATGCATGTGAGGTTGAGACCCTCATCATCAATCCACCGACGACGACGCCATACTCCCAACTGAAAGCCACGCTCATTGCGTGTTATTCAAAATCTGAAGAAGCCAAACTACGTCTTCTAGATGGTGAAGCGATCGGTGACCGATCACCTTCGCAGTTCCTCCGCCATCTTAAATCGCTTGCCCCGACCATTGATGACGCTGTTCTGAAAGCAAGATGGCTGGCAAACTTGCCCAAGAAGACACAAGAGCTTCTAGCCATCTCTCCGACCACGGCTACCATCGATGAGCTAGCCAAGACAGCCGACAAGCTACACGAGATGTTTCCGGTGACTCACACCGCTGCCGTAGCTTCATCATCATCTTCTCAGGCGACAATGGCGCTGCAAAGACAAGTCAGCGAATTATCCCGACAGGTAGCAGCACTGACGACAGCTTTTAACAAGAACCGCGGCAGATCTCCAGCCCGAAAATCAAACCAACGCTCTCGAAGCAATTAGAAGCCACGTAAGCTTGATAAAACAGGCACCTGTTATTATCACGCCAAGTTTGGTAAAACAGCGTACAAATGTACGCCAGGATGCAAGTTCTCGGGAAACGCAAACGGGAGTCACTAGCGGCGGAAAGCGACTCTCTAGCATCTTCAAACCGCCTTTTCGTCGTCGATCTAACCACGAATACCCAATACCTCGTGGATTCTGGTTCGGATCTCTCTGTTTATCCATACGGGCGGATGAAATGCAAGCCTACGCCAGTAGGTTACCAACTTCACGCAGCAAACGGCTCGTTGATTGAAACATACGGTTGCATCACCCTATCGTTAAACCTCGGTCTGCGTCGAGAATTTACGTGGAGATTCATCATCGCTGACGTCACGAAACCAATAATTGGCGCCGATTTTCTAAGTCATTTTAACTTGTTAATCGACCTCAAACATAAACAATTACGTGACGGCTCCACTGGTCTCCAAACACGCGTAGATTCAATACGCTCGGATGCAAAATGCATCAAATTAATCGAAGGTGATACAGTTTACCACAAACTGTTATCAAACTACCCGGCTATAACTCGTCCTGAAGGAATAACTTCAGCCAAGAAGCATTCCACGGTACACCATATTAAGACGACATCAGGACCTCCAGTATCGTGTAAAGCGCGACGTCTTGCGCCCAATAAACTGAAAATTGCTCAAGAGGAATTTCGCAAGATGGTTCAACTGGGTATCGCACGTCCATCGACCAGTCCTTGGGCATCTCCACTTCATCTTGTACCCAAGAAATCTGAAGATTGGCGACCATGTGGCGACTATCGACCACTCAATGCGCGTACGATACACAATAATTACCCGGTCCGACGACTCGACGATTTTACCGCAACGCTGCACGGTAAAAAGATATTTTCAGTGCTAGATTTGGTTAGAGCCTTTAACCAAATTCCCGTCGCCGAAGAAGACATTGAAAAGACAGCCATCATCACTCCTTTTGGCTTGTTCGAATTCCCATACATGACGTTTGGACTTCGAAACGCCGCACAAACTTTTCAAAGTTTCATCGATGAGGCCACACGAGATCTACCGTTTGTCTTTCCATATATCGACGACGTGCTAGTAGCTTCAGAAAACCAGGAGCAACACCTCGAGCACTTAAAAATTTTATTTCAACGCTTACAAGACTACGGGCTTGTTATCAACGCAGCCAAATCGGTGTTGGGCCAGCATGAGGTAAAATTTTTAGGTCATCACATCAGCAGTAAAGGTATCAAGCCGTCGCCCGACAGGGTAGACGCAATTATTAACCTAAAATTTCCTAGTACGATTTCTGTATTACGTGGTTTTCTAGGTACGATAAATTTCTACAGGAAATTTATCAGAAACGCTGCAGAAATCCTTGCACCGCTGAATAAACTGCTCGAGGGACCCAAAGTGAAAGGATCAACGCTGATCGTCGAGACACCAGAACTTCGACAGGCTTATGACAATGCGAAGCGGGCGTTAGCCAACGCTGCAATGCTTGCGCATCCGAACGACGACGCAACTTGGGCTATTTTCTCAGACGCATCAAATACAGCCATTGGTGCATTTCTGCAACAACTAGTTGACGGAGAATGGCAACCACTTGCTTTCTTCAGCAGAAAACTACAGCCATCTATTCAAAAATTATCGACGTACGATCGTGAACTTCACGCCATCTACGAAGCTGTCCGACACTTCCGTCATATTTTTGAAGGTAAACAAGTTGCAATTTATACCGATCATGAACCTTTGCTCTTTGCTTTCCAGCAACGTACTGAACGAGCATCACCGTGGCAATGTCGTCGCCTAGACTTCATTGGCCAATTCACGAGTGATTTCAGACACATCTCTGGACACGAGAACATCGTTGCAGACACACTGTCGCGCGTTGAAGCCATTTCGACGCCGATTACCACGCACGAGCTGGTAAACGCTCAGAAGAACGATCCTGAACTTCGAGATCTTCTTGGCAACGCTGCAACGTCACTACAGTGGCAACAAATAATCTTCAACGACCATCCGGCCGCAGTTTATTGTGATGTTTCATCAGGTAAACCACGCCCATACGTTCCTGGTCAACTACGAAAGAAAGTTTTCGATGCACTGCACTCTCTGGCACAACCTGGCACCAAAGCATCTCAGAAACTAGTGAGCAAACGCTACGTCTGGCCATCAATCCAGAAAGACTGTCGAGAATGGGCCAAAGCTTGCTTAAACTGCCAGCTCAACAAAATCCATCGTAATGTATCTTCACCTCTTGCTCGTTTTGAATTGCCGACGCAACGTTTTGAGCATATCCACATCGATTTGGTCTCTCTACCAGTATCTCGCGGCTACAACAAGTGCCTGACGATCGTCGACAGGTTTACCCGGTTTCCAGAAGCCATTGCACTTAAAAATGGAGACGCAGATACTGTCGCACTCGCGTTATTTAGAAAGTGGATCTCAAAATACGGTGTACCAGCCAGAATAACGTCCGACCAAGGAGGACAATTCAGATCATCGTTGTTTCAATCGCGAGTAAATTATTTGGCATAACACATCTGGTAACGACGCCGTATCATCCTCAATCTAATGGACTGGTAGAACGCCTACACCGACAACTCAAGGCCGCACTGTTGTGTCACGACGACACTTGGTATGACGCGCTACCCGTTGTCTTACTTGGTCTACGAGCAGCCTGGAAAGAGGACATACAAGCTACCCCAGCTGAGCTTGTATACGGTGAACCGATTCGCATACCAGGTGAACTGCTTGTTCCGTCAAATAAACACGCAAATGCTGAAAGCGTTTTACGTGATTTAAAAGCACATTTTAATAACTTGGCACCGGCCGAAACCTCGCGTCATGGACAGCGTTCTGTTTTCTGTTTCAGAGACCTCAACACATGTTCCCACGTATTGGTGCGAGTTGGACAGATTGGACCATCATTCTCTGCTCCGTATGAGGGTCCGTACGAAGTCGTTGCGCGGCACGATAAATATTTCATCGTCAACTACAAACGCACAAATACTGCGATTTCCATCGACAGACTGAAACCCGTCTATTTCGTGGCCGACGACGCACAAAATTAATTTTTTTTATAATTTAAACCCGTTTAAATTCAATTTTTTTTTTTTTTTTTCGTTTATTATTAATTGTATTCTCTCTAGTTAGTACTTTCTTCACAACGTAGCAAACATGCTCAAATTATCATTTTCTTTTTCATTGTAAATACTTCTTATTATTTTTCATTTGTAAATAAGCATCATTTTTTTTTTAAGAGGGGAAGTACTGTAGCGACCACGTCACTACCTATATTATTTAATATTTATAATTTCGGATAAGTCCGTCAATCATCGATCGTCATCGATCGCCGAATATTTTCCCCCACGCGGATACGATATTCGGTAGCAACAGTTCACACAAGTACACAGTACAGTACACGCGTACAATTAGAGAGATACACAGCGACTAGCTAACACATTTCTATAGTGCAACTAGCATTATCTTGTATTATATCATTTAAATAAAACTCATTATTTATTATTTTATTAATACTTAAATTGGAGTCAGATAATTTATTTATCGTAGTGATTAAGTACCACGAACCTCATCCCAGTCACTACATATATATATATATATATATATATATATATATATATATATATATATATATATGTAATAGAACCAACTTTTGAGGACACGATTGCGTCTACAATTCTTATCCGATCCTAATGAAACTTTCTACACTTATTTTATGTGTAATTACCACGGTTAAGTTCGAAGATGGGCTGAATCGGTCGATTAGTTTAGAAGTTATGGGTGTTTAAAATTTTTACGATTTTTCGAAAAAATCAGATTTTAATCACTTTTAAAGTCCATATAACTTTAAAACTAAGACTCATAGATAATTTCTGTAAAAAGTATTTTAAAGCTTGACTAATAAGCTTTAATTTGTGATCTTAAACTTTATATTTAGACCGTTTCTTCCAATAATTTTCTAACCTTAAAAATTTTAATAGAATCAAAAAATGTTGAAAATATTGTTTCATCCCACACAACTTATGTTTGTCAGATTAAAATCCAGTTTCGTCAGTTGTATATTATTGTACAAAAAAAACCTGTAAATTTCACTGCTATTTTATATTATAATAGTATTTCTTTAATTATTTATGATGTATCAAATGTACCTCTAATCCTGATGATTATTACTGGTCTTGTCATTACGATAGCGCCCACACGTCTTATCGGATCTTAATGGAATTATTCACACTTATTCTATAGGCGATTACCTTGATCAAGTTCAAAGATGGGCTGAATCGTTCAAATAGTTTTGAAATTATGGCTGTTTGAAATTTTCACGATTTTTCGTAAAAATCAGATTTTAATCACTACTAAAGCTTATATAACTTTAAAACTAATATTCATAGACAATTTCTGTAAAAATTATCTTAAAGCTCGTCTAATAATCTTTAATTTATGACCTTAAGCTTTATGTTTTGACTTTTTCTTCCAATAATTTGATAGCCTTGAAAATTTTAATGGAATCAGAAAATGTTGAACATATGGTTTTCATACCACATAACTTATGCATTTTCCATTATAAAACAATTTTGATACGTGTATTTTATTTTGAACAAAATAACCTGCAAGTTTTACAGCTATTTTATATTTTAAAAGTAATTCTCTTATTATTTATGATGTTCCAATCGTACCTGTACGTCCTAAAATTATAACTGGTCTTGCCATTGTAACAGCGATTACAATTATAATCTAATACTAATTAAATTTCCAATACTTCATTTATATGAAGGTTAGTTTGGTACATCACCTATATAATGTTATGTCAAATCAACTATCTGAAGTTCTCTATCGAAAATAATCGTTGTCCTTTTTTACCCTCACTCTTAGAAAATGAGTTTAATTTATGTCATGACTATACACTTACATATATCACAAAATATCTATGTATAAAACTAACATTTTATATCGATTAATCGAAAAATCTACCTTCCATTTCGGCTACCGAATGGACTTTTTATACATGAATTGGTTTTTTATATTATAATTCTTAATTCCAAAAAAAAAAAAAAAATACGCTTAACTGGCGGATAGAGGGGTCACTTTTTTTAGTAAGTTTTATTTGAAAAATAACAAATATTCATAAGAGACTCGAATAAACAAAAATAGTCGGTTTTTTTGGGGTGACCCTGATATTTATAATATATAGAAGAATTTTCATATACATACATTATATACATACATACATATATAAATTTTTCGACGAATGATATTATTGAACTCTACTCAACTAATTATGATAGTTTACGACGAAATTCCTTGTAAAATCGACCATGAGGACAAATACAATAGTTAGATTTTTAAAAAAATCTACCTAAAAATCGGTCTGTCGGTTGACCCTGCGGGCCAGCCCTAAAACTTCCCGCTGTTTTCGAGCTCAAGGAGCTCGAAAGTATTAATTTGACTATATTTTCGAGCTCTTCGAGCTCGAAAATCATATTGCATGCGATTGTTTTTTTATGAGCTTTCCAAATTCTAGCAAGTTACGCTTTATGCTAAAGTTTGAAAGTTTAAGAATCAATAATCATTAATGAACAAGCTGTTTTTAAATATTAATTCCCGATTATGTTGAATAAACTAAATATATTGATGCAGAAATCAATGTCAGTGATCAAATCAAGACTTAAATGAGTTTTGGCTTAGGTCAGAGCAATAGTATATCCGAATATAAAATATCCGAGAAAATAATTAAAAACTGTGTTTTTTCAATTTTTTCGTTGATAATATGGTTTAAACTAAAGAACAAGTTTGATGGCATTATATGATAATCAAAAGAGACCATAGAGCGAAAAAATTTGTAAGATTTTAGACACATTTTAGTACAGTACATTTTGATTTATCTGGAAAAAATAACATTGAATGTTATTTTTTCAACTTTTCAACGCTGATATCTTTTAAACTAATCAACCAATTTTGACGTTTGAGGTGGCAATAGTCGCGTTTCATTGAATTCTAGAGCTGAGTAGAATTTGAAAGCGATCGATTAAGCTGTCTTGAAAATATTTGAAAAAAAAACGTTTTTTACCATTTCTTTCTCCAACGATATCTCTCGAACAAATTAACCGATTGAGATGGTTAAGGCGGTATTCGACGCGTTTTATTGAGCTCTAGAGCTGATTAGATTTTGAAGTCAATCGTCCAATTCGTTTCTGAGAAATCAATAAAAAACTAAAAAAAAAAATTTTTTTAACTTCCCGCTTAGTAAATCGATGATTTTCAAAAATTTCGGGAAGTTATTGTTTTCACCCCGATTTTCGAAAATCGAGTTTTCATCAAATGTCGACGTTTTGAGGTCCTAGGAAGCTATTCTGACTATTTTCAGAATGATGTCCGAGTGTCTGTATGTATGTATGTGTGTGTGTGTGTGTGTGTGTGTGTGTGTGTGTGTATGTATGTGTGTGAATGGTCTATAACTTTTTAACTAATGAATCGATTTGGATGTTTAAGGCGGCGATTGAAAGAGCTCGTTGGCCGTCAACTTTCCTGAAAGTTTCAGATCGTTTGATCAAGTAGACTCGAAAATATTGGCGAATTACGAAAAAAAAAAATTTTTTTTTAGTTTTTTATTGATTTCTCAGAAACGAATTGAACGATCGACTTCAAAATCTAATCAGCTCTAGAACTCAATAAAACGCGTCGAATGCCGCCTTAAACATCTCAATCGGTTAATTTGTTCGGGAGATATCGTTGGAGAAAGAAATGGTAAAAAACGGTTTTTTTCAAATATCTTCAAGACGGCTGAATCGATCGCTTTCAAATTTTAATCAGCTCTAGAATTCGATGAAACGCGCCTATTGCCACCTCAAACGTCAAAATTGGTTTATTAGTTCAAAAGATATCAGTGTTGAAAAGTTAAAAAAATAACATCCTATGTTATTTTTTCCAAATAAATCAAAATGTACTGTACTAAAATGTGTCTAAAACCTTACAAACTTTTCCTCTTAATGGTCTCTTTTGATCATCGTATAATGCCGTCAAACTTGTTCTTCAGTTAAAACCATATTATTAACGAAACAATTGAAAAAACACAGGTTTTAATAAATTTCTCGGATATTTTATATATAATTGCTCTGACCTAAGCCAAAACTCATCCGAATCTTGATTTTGATCACTGACATTGATTTCTGCATCAACATATTTATTTTATTTAGCATAATCGGGAATTAAAATTTAAAAACCGCTTGTCCATTAATGATTTCCGATTCTTAAACTTTTAAGCTTCAGCATAAAGCATAACTTGTTAGAGTTTGAAACACTCATAAAAAAACAATCGCATGCAATTAGATTTTCGAGCTCGAAAATATAGTCTCATTAATATTTTCGATTTCCTTGAGCTCGAAAACAGCGGGAAGTTTTGGGGCTGGCCCGCAGGGTCAATCGACAGACCGATTTTTTTTTTCGTAATTCGCCAATATGCTTGAGTCTACTTGATCAAATGATCTGAAATTTTCAGGAAAGTTGACGGCCAACAAGCTCTTTCAATCGCCGCCTTAAACATCTAAATCGATTCATTAATTAAAAAGTTATAGGCCATTCACACACATACATACACACACACACACACACCCACACACACACACACGCACACACACACACACACATACAGACACTCGGACATCATTCTGAAAATAGTCAGAATAGCTTCCTAGGACCTCAAAACGTCGACATCTGATGAAAACTCGATTTTCGAAAATCGGGGTGAAAACAATAACTTTCCGAAATTTTTGAAAATCATCGATTTTTTAAGCGGGAAGTTAAAAAAAAAAAAATCGGTCTGTCGGTTGACCCTGCGGGCCAGCCCCAAAACTTCCCGCGTTTTTCGAGCTCCTTGAGCTCGAAAAATTGTAGTAGATACATTTTCGTGCTCTTCGAGCTCGAAAATACTTTTGTATGCTTTTGTTTTCAAATAATAACGTTTTTTACAATTTTTTCTACAACGATATCTCTCGAACGAATAAACTGATTGAGACGTTTAAGGTGGCAGTCGACGCGTTTCATTGAGTTCTCTAACTGATTAAATTTTGAAATTGATTCATCGAGTCATTTTTGAGAAATTTTCAAAATACTAAAAAAAAATTTTTTTTTTAATTCTTTCGACAACGGTTTCTCTTGAAAGAATTAACCGATTTTGATGTTTGAGGTGGCATTCGACGCGGCTTATGAATCTCCAGAACCCAGTCCATTTTGGAATTAATCCATCGAGCCCGTAAAAAGTTATCCAAAAAAAACATTTTTGAAAAAAGTTTATTTTTGGAATATCTCCGAACGAGCCCTACCGATCAAGCTCAATTTTTTTTCAGCTTCAAGATATTGAAAAACTGCGTTGAATGACACCTTGACGATCAAAATCGGTTGATCCGTTCAAAAGTTATAGATGTTTACATACGTATGTACGTACACTGATAGAAGGATTTAGTTGTATTTAACAAGATTTGGTTGTATGTACCAAATGATTTAGTAACGAATTTGTAATACTAAATATTTGGTTACAGGAACCAAATCATTTAGTAAAGCTCTTTTATTTCCACCAAATAAATATTTTGTAGTATTTAAGAAATGATTTATTGGGGCACAATAAATCATTCATTAGGATTAAAGAACTAATTTTTTTAACTTATTTTAGCGCATAACCTAATTGTTCTATTTAAAATAAATTAAAATAATAATAATAAATAATTTTAAGAAAAAATATATAGTATTATAAAGAAAATAGCCTCATTTTATTATAATTTTTTATTTTAGATAAATAACAAATCTTTCGTCAAATGAATTTTTGAAATTAAAATAGATTAAAATGAGAATAATAAATAATTTTAAGAAAAAATATATAGTATTATAAAGAAAATAGCCTCATTTTATTATAATTTTTTATTTTAGATAAATAACAAATTTTTCGTCAAATAAATTTTTGAAATTAAAATGAATTGAAATGATAACAATAAATAATTTTAAATAAAAATATAGAGCATTATAAAGAAAATAACCTCATTTTATTATAATTTTTTATTTAAGATAAATAACAAATTTTTCGTCAAATAAATTTTTGAAATTAAAATAGATTAAAATAAGAATAATAAATAATTTTAAGTAAAAATATATAGTATTATTATAAAGAAAATAACCTCATTTTATTATAATTTTTTATTTAAGATAAATAACAAATTTTTAGTTAAATAAGATTTTAAGAGCTCCTCCATAATTTGAAATAATTCATTTTAATCAATTGAAAATAATTGTTTTTAAAATCAATAAATTGATTTGGAAATCACAATAGTAACTCCGATTGAGACGAAACGCACTATACTGTGAAAGCGGCAATATATTCACACACACACGCTACACTGATATTTCCCCACAAATACATACGTAGTTTTTATTCCTAAACAAGCCATCTACCGACAAAACTTACCAAAAAAATATTTAGTACCGATTACCAAATATTTTTTTGATGGAAACAAATATTTATTTTACCATAATAAGATTTAATTGAGATAAAAAAATGGTTTATTAAATTATAATAAATTATGGTAATGGGTACAAAATATTTTTTTCTCCCAAATAAGTGACTAAAAATTTGGTTACTAAATCCATTTAGTACTCTGTAATAAATCCTTCTATCAGTGTATGAGAAAATAATTGTATAAGAATTTTTGAGATTTTTCGCGGTCAAATACTGATCGTTTTCTCATAGCCAATTTTTTTTATGAGATTTTATAAGACCTTTTCCACAGGGTTTCCACACGTGGAATCAAAAATTAGAAATTAGAAATTAAAAAGAATTTTTTTATTCTGGTGTATAAATAAAAGATTTTAATTTAATTTTTTATTCAAAAGTACGGGATTTTTTAACCCTTTTAGCAGATTAAAATATTTAATCCAATTTTTAATTCAAATGTATAGAATCAAAGATTAGAAAGTTATTATTTAATCTGGTTTTCCTAAATAAAATTTTTTACTTTTATTTTTTTTTTTTTTAAAGTCAAATTAAAAACTGAGCAATTATATTTAACGCTACTTTACGAATTTAAAATTTGAAATTTAATTTTCAATTCAAAGATATTGGATTAAAAATTAAATAATTATTTTTAACTCAAAGATATTGGATTGAAAATTAAATAATTATTTTTAATTTAAAGATATTGGATTGAAAATTGAATAATTATTTTTGATTAAAAGATATTGGATTAAAAATCGAAAAATAATTTTTAATTCAAAAATATTGGATTAAAAGTTAAACAATTATTTTTGATTCAAAGATATTGGATTAAAAATCGAAAAATAACTTTTAATTCAAAAATATTGGATTAAAAATCGAAAAATTATTTTTAATTAAAAAATTTGAGATTAAAAATTAAAAAATTATTTTTAATTTGTCGTTTTTAGATTATGGAATATGAAAAAAATTTTAATTCAAGCACTAATGCAATTATAAATTTAATGCGCTATTTGCAACCCTGTACTTAACCCTTTAGAGTCAGAGGATCTTGAAACGTCTACGTGTGAGACTAGTG
The DNA here is from genome assembly GCA_030273425.1 of Microplitis manilae. Lineage (NCBI taxonomy): Eukaryota > Metazoa > Arthropoda > Insecta > Hymenoptera > Braconidae > Microplitis > Microplitis manilae. The sequence continues at coordinate 9,447,310 of CP092722.1, forward strand.
GGGAGAGCGCGAATCGTCGAGTCCCGTGAGCTTGTATGAGTGACATGTGAGAGTAGTAGTGTGCCTGTGAGTACCCTTCCACTCGTTTGAATCTCGCGCTGCGTTCATCGACAGTACCGTAGTTAGTATTGTTGACGTGAGTCAATAGTCTCCGAAAGTAAGGTTAGAAAAATTAAAAAAATTTTTATACATTGCTATGTAATTGCAATGTTACTTAACTATATTTGTAATGTAACCAACTGTTGTTCTTACTTTGAATTTAAGTCCTTTGATATTTATTATTTAATAAATTAGAAATAAAAAATAAAATTATTTTTTACTTCCCGCCCAGGTAAAATTTTTTCTCTTATAATACGACCCTGTCACATTTGCTTCGCGCTCTTTCTAATTCTATCGGGATCTGCCAGACTTAAGAGTGGGGTTTCAAGGTCAGACTCTAAAGGGTTAAGGGACAAGCCTTGGTTTACCAGTCAAAATAACAAATAGTACCTAACAACCTCTGGCTTCTGCGAATAGCGTAGCAGCCTAGTGGATAAGACGCTTGCCTACCAGCCTTGAAGGACCAGGTTCGAGACCCAGCAAATGCAAAAAAAATTAGTTTCATCGATCTACCTGATTTCTCTGTGTACAAATTTATTTCCATATGTTACCATCACGCACATGTCTACTAATATTTTTTAACTTCCCGCTAACAAAATTGCAAATTTTCAAAAATTCGGGAAGTTATTGGTTTCAGTCTGATTTGTGAAAATCGAAATTCCAACAGATGTCGACATTTTGAGGTCCTAGAAAGCTATTCTGACTAATTTCACGATGATGTCCGAGTGTATGTATGTATGTATGTATGTATGTACGTACACTGATAGAAGGATTTATTACAGAGTACTAAATGGATTTAGTAACCAAATTTTTAGTCACTTATTTGGGAGAAAAAAATATTTTGTACCCATTACCATAATTTATTATAATTTAATAAACCATTTTTTTATCTCAATTAAATCTTATTATGGTAAAATAAATATTTGTTTCCATCAAAAAAATATTTGGTAATCGGTACTAAATATTTTTTTGGTAAGTTTTGTCGGTAGATGGCTTGTTTAGGAATAAAAACTACGTATGTATTTGTGGGGAAATATCAGTGTAGCGTGTGTGTGTGAATATATTGCCGCTTTCACAGTATAGTGCGTTTCGTCTCAATCGGAGTTACTATTGTGATTTCCAAATCAATTTATTGATTTTAAAAACAATTATTTTCAATTGATTAAAATGAATTATTTCAAATTATGGAGGAGCTCTTAAAATCTTATTTAACTAAAAATTTGTTATTTATCTTAAATAAAAAATTATAATAAAATGAGGTTATTTTCTTTATAATAATACTATATATTTTTACTTAAAATTATTTATTATTCTTATTTTAATCTATTTTAATTTCAAAAATTTATTTGACGAAAAATTTGTTATTTATCTTAAATAAAAAATTATAATAAAATGAGGTTATTTTCTTTATAATGCTCTATATTTTTATTTAAAATTATTTATTGTTATCATTTCAATTCATTTTAATTTCAAAAATTTATTTGACGAAAAATTTGTTATTTATCTAAAATAAAAAATTATAATAAAATGAGGCTATTTTCTTTATAATACTATATATTTTTACTTAAAATTATTTGTTATTATCATTTTAATTTATTTTAATTTCAAAAATTTATTTAACGAAACATTTGTTATTTATCTAAAATAAAAAATTATAATAAAATGGGGTTATTTTCCCAGCAATTGGAATCGCATTGGAAGGCAATGCGATTCGATGCAATTCAATACTATTTTTGAAACTCAGTGTATCGCGTTGGAAAGTATTAAATCGTATAGGATTTTTAAAGCCCTGTAGATCATGCAGCTTAGAGGTCAACTAAATAACCAACTAAGATTCTTGTGTACCATGAGTCGTTAAAGTAGTAATAATTAAAATGAAATATCAAATCGAACTACTATTTAATTATCGCGGTCATTTATATAAAGGAAAAGCTTCTCATAAAATGAAAAATAATAACTGTTATCATTTAAATTTTATAAAAAAATTAAATTATATCGTCAATCCAACGATTATTTTGCGGTAAATTAAAAAAAAAAATATTACATTACAAGTAAAAAATAAATTTTTTACAATAATTTGATTAAAATAAATATTCATTTATCGCTTGGTAATTTTTTAATTACACTTAACCGCGTAATTTTAGAGAAGGCAATTTTAAAAATATTAAAATTTGTTAAAAGCATTAGACATATTATTGTAAATTTGTTACATTTGTAATTATGATTTTTTATAATTGTAAAAAAAAATATATAATACACTGGTCCGAAAAATTAAAGCATAGAAAAAAAATTGGTAATTTTTGGGTGATTTTCAACATGCTGTAAGTCGGTAAAAAATGGTCGTAGAAAAAAAAAAAAAAAAACAAATTGTAGCCTCATGTTTCTAGTTTTCAGATCTGGACCTCAAATTTTTTTTATCATGCACGGTACTGGAATAATCTCAAGAAATCCGACGAAAAAAAAATTTTCAAAATTTTTGCTCGTCTTTCAACAAGTCTATGGGCTTCAATAAATTTTTTTGAATAATCTGACCTTACGACTCTTAGGAAATTTCATGCCCTTTAATTTGGCGGCCTCAAAAAGTCTCTACGACAATTTAGCGCCAAGTTATCATTGATCAAAGCAAAAAAGTCCATTTGGGCTTCGATAATCAATAACTCCGGACGTATTGGTCGTACAGAGAATGAAAGTAGGGTTTAGAGAATTGGAAAACATTCTCTATGAGACGATATTAGTGGCTTTTGATTAGGGGTGTGCGAATATCGTTCGAATCGAATCGAATAATACTATTCGATTCGAAAGTCGAATAGAATAATTCGAATTTACAAATTATTCGAAAAGTTCGAAAATCGCAGCGCCTCGAAATTTTTGCGGTTTTTTCAGGATACTTGGAGGTTGAAAAAAAAAAACGACAATATCCTTTGTTCATCCGTTATGTCCAAAGTTATAGCAAGATTTCCGAATATCCTTAAATATTGGAATTTTGACTTGTTTTTTAGAAAACATTATCGCTTAAAAAAAATTTTTTTTCTATCAAAAGCCACTAATTTCGTCTCATAGAGAATGTTTTCCAATTTTCAAAACCCTACTTTCATTCTCTGTGCGACCAATACGTCCGGAGTTATTGATTATCGAAGCCCAAATGGACTTGTTCGCTTTGATCAATGATAACTCGGTACTAAATCGTCGTAGAGACTTTTTGAGACCGCTAAATTAAAGGGCATAACATTTCCTAAAAGGATCAGAAAGTCAAATTATCCAAAAAAATTTATTGAAGCCCATGGACTTGTCGAAAGACGAGGAAAAATTTTGAAAATATTTTTGTCGTCGGTTTTCTTAATATTACTTCAGAACCCTGCATGATAAAAAAATTTAAGGTCCAGATCTGAAAACTAGAAACTTGAGGCTACAATGTGCTTTTTTTCTACGACCATTTTTCACCGAGCTACAGCATATTGAAAATGACCCAAAAATTTCCAACTTTTTTTCTATCACTTAATTTTTGGGACCAGTGTATTATACATTTGCTAGTATTTACTCCAAAAAATAATAATTTTACTTGAAATACTTTTTTTATATAATTTTATGCTAACGAAATTCGTTTCAAATTAGTTTGCTTTGTCTATCTGACATTTATAATGTTAATATTTTAACAAAGTTTAATAGTTTGTATTTCTTGAATAAATAAATGCATGCCTTTAAAATTAATTACTTTCACAGTGATTCAATTTTCGTTTTTAGTGGATTACTTTACGAAAAAAATTCAATATCATTAAAATGATTGCAAAAGCTATAATTTTACTAGATGTTTTCTATTTACACTGTGTATTAAATAATTTTTTTTCTCTTAACTATTTTCAAGTCATAGATAATCGTGTTGAAATTTTTAATTTGCGGCTATCGGTAATCAAGAATTTCGGGTTAATTGGTAAAAAAATTTTCCTATGTACCCTATATCAACGTGTCGCATTGAATCGCATTGATACGGATTGACAAGACAGCCATTCCAAAAATAGGATTGAATCCTATTGAATCGGATAGAAAACTGAATGCGATTCAATGCGATCCCGATTGCTGGGTTCTTTATAATACTATATATTTTTTCTTAAAATTATTTATTATTCTCATTTTAATCTATTTTAATTTCAAAAATTCATTTGACGAAAGATTTGTTATTTATCTAAAATAAAAAATTATAATAAAATGAGGCTATTTTCTTTATAATACTATATATTTTTTCTTAAAATTATTTATTATTATTATTTTAATTTATTTTAAGTAGAACAATTAGGTTATGCGCTAAAATAAGTTAAAAAAATTAGTTCTTTAATCCTAATGAATGATTTATTGTGCCCCAATAAATCATTTCTTAAATACTACAAAATATTTATTTGGTGGAAATAAAAGAGCTTTACTAAATGATTTGGTTCCTGTAACCAAATATTTAGTATTACAAATTCGTTACTAAATCATTTGGTACATACAACCAAATCTTGTTAAATACAACTAAATCCTTCTATCAGTGTAGATGGTGCATCAAAAAAAAATTTTTCTTAAAATTCTCATATAAATGATCAGAATCTATAAGAAACAGAAGCTGTAATTTTGTGATTATAAGTATTTATACACTGATAGAAAAAATATCTCGATTCAAGAAAAATTTTTTCTTCGAAATGTGGTTCTTGTTTTAAAATTTTTAATTGTTTTAATTTAAGAAATAAGTTTTTGAACCAAAAAATTGAATTTCTCGAATAGAGAAAAAAAATTCTTCGTTTGAGAATTTTATTCTTCGATGAAGCCTTTATTGTTTTGAAACAAAATCTGACATATTTGGCTTAAGAATTTCTTGCTCTTGGATTGAGATAGGCAAAATGTAGGTTTAAGACATTACCGACTTGTTTCGAGAATGGCGCGATTTTTAAATCAAGATCTCAATTTACTCAGCTTGAAAAAAAACTTTTTTTTTATTTTAAAAATAAAAAATTTCAAAGTGATTTTTTAGGACTACATTCATTTACTTCAGATATGTTAAAATAGAAATTTATTTCAAAAAAAGTTTTTTTTTCATTACTTTGAAAACATCTTCCATCAAGAAATTATTACTTGAACCAAAAATTGAAAGTTCTTATAATAACAATACGACATTTTTAGCTGAAGAGATAAGTGGTCTTGCTTAAAGAATTCAATAGTATCGATTGAAGATAATTTAGTTTCGGGTCAAGACACGAGAGTTATCCATCAAAGATACAAAATCTCTAGAGCCAAGAAAATCTAAATCAAGACAAGAATTTCTTGAAGCAAGACAATTGCTTTTCTTCAGAAATAAATTCTTGGCTCAAGAAAATATTTCTTAAGCTAAGATAAAATTTCTATCAGTGTAAGTTTTCGAAAAATGTAAAGCTTACAATTGCGTAGATTTTGAAAATGAATAAGATTGTATAAGACGATTTCTGAAGTAATCATATAAGATTTGATACTGATTAATGAATGTGAGTACAAATTTTTCCATATAGTAACGAAAAAATTTATGAGATTGATTAAGTTATACTTTCTTTAGTATTGATTTAAGCTTATATGCTAAATTATTGAATTTTTTAGCATGAATTCAAAAAGTTTTTATTATGTATACTCAAGATTATTTGTATGAGTATTTACGCGGAAAATCCTCAGCATCTGTTCCCGAAAAACCAATGAAATCGAGTCAGTTTATTTATTCATCAAAAATTACTCAAGTAAACATTAATATATAGTACATTGCATAGCGAGTGGGTTAGATGAGTCTTTATACGGGAAGCACAATGTTTTTAACACGAGTCGTAGGTGCACACGCACGAGCGCCAGCGAGTGCTTAGTGTGCACCGGAGACGAGTGCTAAGAACATTGTGTTTGACGGATAAAGACTTAACCCACATGCTATGCACTATACTTTATTCAACAATTGTCTGATTCTTGCGAATTATCATATCAGCAAAGTTAACCCTAAATCAGGAGGGGTTCTATATGATACTAGTTCTTGATTTCTCTCACCACTCATATCTTTTATTTATTTTAATTAATAAAAAATAACCAACGTATTTATACGTATACACTGACAGCAAAGTTGTTAGATTGATTGTACTACTCATTCTGAATATATTTAGTGTCGAGATTATTTGCTTTAGTGATAATAGTAGAGTTTGTTTTTGAGAACGGTCGATAATGACTTTTGAGGAACGTGTTTATGGATTCAAATCCGGATGTTTATGACCCTATAAACACACGCTGTTGAGGAACATGGGACGCCATTTGCTTTTTGACGAATTATCAACCACCGATCGGTAAATGGTCATTTAGGGTTTGCTTTGCAGATATGATAAGTCGCGATAATCAGGCATGCGTTGAATAAAAATATTAAAGTCATGATGTATTATAGGATATACTATAATACTTGTCACCCTGCCAAATGACAGAGGAGTACTCGAACAAAACCGTATTCAAATTTGGAATATAACACTTCTGAAATAAATGTCTTATCAGGGACACTACAAATCGTAGGCGCGATCTCGTGGCGAGCACCGAACTACTCCCGCTGCTGCTGCCTAGCACCGGTGACTTTCCCCTTCTCCATATCGATCTTTTCTCCCAAGAAATTTTTTCTCTTGGCTTAAGCAACTTTTGTTATTTTTAAGATTTTATAAGTAAATTCAGTAATAACTTTATACATTATGTCTTATACAATTCATAAGAGAAATAAAGTATTTGATGGAGTAAATCCTTATTCGGTCTTATACAATATTAAAACGAATTTTTTCTATAAAAATGATAAATATTTATTATAATGCTACTTTATGAGACAAGTCTCTTTAAACCTATAATTTTCATAATTAAAAAAAGAATTATTTTACGATTTTGTAATCAACATGACTCAGAAAATCTTGAAAATTGACTTTTTCAATACTTTCCAAAAATTAATTTCAATCAACTTGAACTTATGGAATGGAAAAAGCTTATAATAATAGACCCAGTAGCCAATCGGGAACCAGTACCTAATCACTACATCTATTTTTAATAGAAATATCTAAATATAGATATACAATTAATGGAGTGAGCGGGTACTGGTTCCTGATTAGCTACTAGGTCTTTTATCTTATTTATTATACCAGTTATCCAATTTCGGCTGTTACTTAAATTGTACCACCTTACAATCTAAAAAATATCATCAATTCTTAAAAATATACAATTCAAAATTAATAAAACAATTATGAAAGTTTAAGCTCATAAAAACTCATAAAATCTTATAAAAATTTGTTAGAAATTAAGTCATTTACCGACGATAATTTAGAAAGTTTCGAATTTTTGTTGAAATTTTTGAAAAATTAAATTGAAAGTTATGAAGTCTTTCCAACAAGGAAATGCTAAATGATATTTCTCAGAAAATTGCGTTCTCAGTAAAACTTCAAAATTGCAATAGTAACATCATATCATTCTTTAAGCATATTCAAGACTTTTCAGTTTCTATCAGTTTATTAAATCAGAGTTTTCTAATAAAATCTTATAAAATTTTTATCAGAAAACCATCTGCATTTGTCCATGACATTCGTCATTTAGTCTCATAAAAATACTAAAAAAAATACGTTTCGGATTTTCTCATAAAATATTATTAGTATTTTATGATGTCCAAAAAGGTTTGTCCCGAAAGATAAATCTTATTAAAACTTATAAATTCTTCAAATTTCAACAAAACAAAATTTCTTGATGAGAATTTATAAGTATTTTACCATAAAAATTTACTGGATTGATTCTTATTGAAAATACATTAGGATAAACTTATACAAACTTATAAAAGTGATGAGACTTATTCATAATCATAACTTTTTTACAACATTTCACTCACAGAATCTCATAGTTTAAGAAATCTTATTTATTCTCATTGACATATACAATGTAATGCCTCATACAAAAATATTGATATCTGTAACTTATAAAGTCTCATAAAAAAGGTCTATGAGAAATTTTTTCACACCTCATAGACGTTTTCGAATCTTATTGGTTCTGATAGAAATTTTTCAATTTTTTATGAGAATTTATAAGACCTTTTCCACAGGGTTGCCGGAGTGAGGCGAAAAAAATTTTTCGATCGTAAAGCACTCTCTGATGCTTCGCATCATGAGTCGTGCAAAACATTCATTTTAAATTTAAAAATATTCTCATAAATCTCTCGCGTATTCTTTTTGAATTATTAACAATTTCCTATGCTTGTTATAATAAAAAATATACATGAAGTTTTTCAGAATACGTTGAAAGAGAGAAACCAGTGATAAAATTTGATAAAATAGAGAAAAAAATTTTTTTTTTTAATTTTCAAAAATCGAAAAAAAATAGTAGCCATTGAGAACCCACGATCAGACTGGCCTAAAAAGTTGTGGTTTGAGTAGTAGTTTACTGTAAAAAATTTTAAAGAAAATCAAAATATGCACTCACTTTAAAAAATGCAATTTAAATTTTAAAAATAAAAAAACCCGTATTAAAACACTTGAAATAATTTTTTTGTATTTTTTTTCCAAAAGTACATGGAAAAATTATAGTTTTTTATTCAGTGAGTATTTTGATTTAAACCATTCCCTAAAAAGTTATCAGTAAAAAACCATAAAAAGAGCAGTTTTCTTTAAAATTCGATATCTTTTGAACGGGTGATCAAAAAAATTTCAACATTTCGGAAAAAGAGTTTCTTGATGGGTACAAAAAAATAAAAAAAAATTGAGGAAATCTAAAATTAAAATTTTTCAAACCGTCTGATTTGGCGTGGAATGCCCCATATATAGTTGTTTCAATCCTATTTTATGAAAAATAATATATATGGCTGCCGAAATCGCAGAAAATTCACTGAACTGACAGTCGGAAAAAATTAACTGTATTGAAACGGAATTATTTTGACACACAATTTTCACAAGGGTATTAGCAAATTCCCTAAGGAATAAATCAAAAAAACAATGAAATCGTGAAAATGATTTTTGACAAAGTTGTAGTGTTATCAAGCCCAGTGCTCCTGTGGATATCACGCTTTTATTCGTTTAATTCGGCAAAAAAACTCTAGCCTAGTCAAGAAGTGAGTTTTCTGAGAAAAAACGTTGATATTCTCTTAAAAATATGGCGATTGGTGCATTGGATTTAGAATTTCATCCTGAGAAATGGGTATTTTTTTTTATCCGCCATTAAAAATTGCATTTGTTATAAACAAAAAACAAAGAGACAATTAAAAAGATCGGCTTGAATGTCTAAGACCGTATCATCAATAGTTTAAAAGTTATAACAATTTATAAGTTGATAAAATAGTTGACCGCTTCAACTTTGATGGGGTAAAGTACTTTAAAATTTAATAAAAAATAGAGAAAAATTTTTTTTACAACTTTAATGCACACGACTGTATTTGTAATTTTTTCAAGCCACGGAAAAAAAATATAATGAAAGTGGAAATTTGTTTATAACAAATTGTTTATAAAATAAACAATGAAAATTTAAATAAAAAAAAAATTTTTTTCATGATTGTATTGAGAATTGTAAATGATGATTTAAAAAAAAAAAAAATGATTTCTTAATAAATAATTTAAATGGTGGATAAATGAAAAAAACTATTATTAACAATTAAAAAATTTTTTTAAGAAAAAAATTTTTTTTATAAAAATCATTATTTTACTAAGACAACAGAATGACACAACAAAATATTTCAAAAATATTCAATTTCTCTAATTGTTTATAAAAAATTTTTAAACAATTAATGTTAAAAATTTTTTAGCCAAGCTACTAAACGCAATAGATCCTCTTCTAAAAAGTTGATGACCGGATGTCGTATTGTTTTACGTCACTTCTGTGACTATTTTATTCGGTCGTCAATTGGTCGACTGAGATAGTGGCGGGATTTTTGAAAGAATGAAGGCGAGCGAAGCGAGTATGTTAAGTCTAGTGAATATAAAAACAACCAAAATTAAAGATTTTGGAAAAAAAAAATTTTTTATAACATTAGCCGGATATTTCAATTTTTGATAACTTTGAAAAATGGTTATAAACGAATGAAAAAACTTTTATAAACTATTACAACGGAATCTTGTTCATTATTTATATAACAAGAGCTCCTAAAAAAAAAAAATTTATAGACACATTTTTTAAACATTTTTACGAGATTTTATAAAAACTCAAGTCTCCGAAAAATTTGTTAATTAACAATTAAATAACTTGAACAAAAATCGAGCTAACAATTTTTTTTATGCGGGGCTATATTCCTTCAAGTGTCCAGATGACACTATAATTTATTCAGATTTTTAAATTAATATTTTATGTTATAAAAAAATTATTTTGTGTTGCATACTTAGCTTGGCGACGGCGCGTAGGCACCGAAACGGCCGCGCGGAGCCCAACTTTCAACGTTAAATTAAAATTATAAATAATGGAGCTACAACTGGGGGAATCGAAACTTTTTTTACTGAAATTTTCTCCTCTTTTAGGATCTTATTTTCAATTTTAGATATCTTTAATACTTTTGAAGTTATAGCTAAAAAACGGAGACTCCCTTTTTGTCTCTTCGTTTTTTGTTTATAACAAATGCAATTTTTAATGGCGGATAAAAAAAAAATACCCATTTCTCAGGATGAAATTCTAAATCCAATGCACCAATCGCCATATTTTTAAGAGAATATCAACGATTTTTCTCAGAAAACTCACTTCTCGACTAGACTAGAGTTTTTCCTGAGAAATCTTATTTAATTGATAAAAAAATCTATTTAACGTGTTCTGTAGTTATTAAGGTAAGTGACCCCTCTATTGGCCAGTTAAGCGTATTTTTTTTTTCGAATTAAGAAGTAAAGTATAAAAAGACAATTCATGTATAAAACAATGATAGAAACTTGAAGCGTATACATTTAACTTCAAATTAAAAAAGAATAAATGTAAAAATATTTATTAGAAATTTAATAATAAATAAAAATAACTTCAATTCCTAATGTCCCCTCTATTGGCCTAGCTGTCCCCTCTATTGGCCTCCTAGCTGTCCCCTCTATTGGCCACCTTTTAGATAAAATTTTAGCTGATTGGATGTATATAATTTATTTTAATCTATTATAAATGTTTATATTTATTTTGAAATATAACTTAATCAAATTGTTTATTTATTTTGACATTAAAAAATTAAATTGACTATTTTGCACATAAATGTTAATAACCTCAAAAAAAAATAAAACTAAGGTGGCCGATAATGTATACAGAGGTAATTTTCTTGTATCTATATTTGGCCGCCCTATTTTTACTATAAATTAGGTAAAAATCATTAAAGTTTTAACTCTTAAAACTACTATGAAACGAGCTAATAAGATTACAAAAAAAAATCGGACTTTTAGTGTTATTTTTAATTAATAATCGGTTAATGAAAAAACAAAAATACTTAACCTCCCTGATAAGAAACTACCAGAAATCGCGTCTGACGCACTACTATTTTTTTTTAATTAAAAAATAAATTTTTACAATAATCAAAGTATGTTTAATCTAAGCTAGATTAATTTTACTTTTTTTTAAAAAACTATTTATGTATCAATACGTACTTATTGTGGAAATATATCAATTTTTCGACCAAGTGGCCAATAAAGGGGGCCTGGCCAATAGAGGGGTCACTTACCTTATTATTTATTTATCTCAATATGCTTTATATACATAATTTTTTTCGTTTAAATTGTGAAAATCACGTTACAATCGAAATGACGATTTTTAGGCGAGAGTAGAGCATACCTGCGCGCTTCGCTCTTAAGGCATGCAAAAAAAAAAAACAACTAATTTCAGTATAAAGTACTAATTATTCCGACAAAAGACTTCCCTGCTTAAAAAATCCGATAGATTCTCATAGCTGTATGTATAAAGCCCTATACTTAACTATAGCACTTCTCATAGAACTCATTCATTCTTATAAAATCTCTATAGGAATGTATAAGAATCTATTGGATTCTATGAGATTTTCTAAACAGGGTTTTGTCTATGAAATAAATTGAATATTATAACAATTATTAGAAAAAATTCATGTAACAATATACTTCAACAAAGCAGCAAATAAATAATGTAATGAAATTTATTTTTGTGATTTGAAATAAATTTTTAAGTATTCTTAGCATATATAATTTAAATATTTTTTCTAATTTTTTTGCCCTGTGTGTGGGTCTTGTAGTTGCTAATTTTTTTCTTGTCTGATTTAAAGTTTGTGTTATTTTGAATAGTGACAAAAAATTAATTGTAATTTAATGGAAACTATTGATAAAAATGAAATCGAGTGGATTTTAAATTTTCAGAATATTCTTGTAAGAAAATAAAAATTCATGATTCTTAGCAAAAAATTTCAAAATAAGAAAACGAATGAAATTCGTTAACACGGATCACGTTATTAATGTTCGTAGTCTTTATTTTGTTCAAATACATAATTAGATAAAAAAATTGATTTAAAAAGTTTGGTTGTAAAATTTGGATACTAACATATTTATACTGTCATTATGGTATTTTACAATAAATATAACAAACTGAAGTAAATGAAGGACGGTTGTTAGAATCACAGTTACAGGGAAATTGTCTAATATATATTATTTAACAAATAATAAAAAGAAAGCACATGTATATATAACGTCCTAATTAATTATAAGTAATTATTAATTTAGTAATATTAAACAATAAAAAATTACTGTTTGCTGAAAATGAAAATTTTACAAATCGTAACTAAAATTTACATATAAAAATAAAACTAAATAAATTTTTTTCATTTACTATCTGCAAATTATATGGCTTTTTTTAATCAACACCCTTTTTTACAGCGTTTTTAAAATAAAAATCTATCATCAGGGGCAACAGATTGGTGGAAGAAGTGGTTAGGACAAAGGAGCTTATTAGTGGAGTGGCTTCTCTACTTGGTACGAAAAGATGTAAGTTCTTAGCGATGCAGGGATGTGTGTGTCTCTATAAAGGGAAGAATAAAAAAATAAAGGAAGCTAGGTCTAATAAAAAAAAAAACCTCTTGCGATAGTTTATTTTCTGTTATCCATATAACAGCAGCATACAGGATATATGCGCAAGATTACGCTTGTCCTCTCGAACTCTCGCACGCGTACGGAAGGACATTCTGATTGTGAACATGTTGGAGGGCACAAGAGAGAGCGGCTGGTGCTGGTGTAAGAGGAAAGAAATAAAGAAGGGAATATAAGGGGGATATGAAGCATTGTATAAAAAAGAATTGGGCAGGAAGAACGTTTTTTGAAGAAGGGGGTTTGCAACCTGGGGGCTCATGGCTTTTCTCGTGGTTCAAGGAAAGGGAGAATATACAAACTAGTATCACCACCGCCATCATCATTCCCATCACCATCACATCACTACACAGCTATACTCTGCACCTTCACGTAACTTCTGTAAAGCAGTAAGAGTAGTCTGGAGACTCTCCGTTTTGTACTTTGGCCCGAATTGAACACTATAATAATAAAACAAAAAAAAAAATAAAAAACAAAAAAAAAAGAAAAAGAAAAATCGATATGCATGATTCACGCGAGCCCGAGTTCATTGGGGAGCGAAAGAAGGGGGTTACAAGGGGTAAAGAGGGGAAAGCGGACCACGCTACTTCTCCCCTTCGTGGTACGATAGACTCCTGTATTCAGCCGTTTGATATACATACACATATATTTTTTTGTATGTATATTCCTGACCAAGGGGACCTTCAGAGAACAGCAGCACACGCGTAATTCTATACAGCAGTAGCAGCAGGAGGGGTATGTTCTCGCTATGCTACCCCCTCGGTCACTCGATCAGTCGTGTCCTGGGTACGATCCAGTAATAAACATCGCCCGCATTACATCAGATTATAAATTATTATTAATATATTAATAAATAATATTTATATAATTTATTCAAGTTAAATAAGTGTTGTAAGTGTCCTTGTTCATTACAAAATTCAAATATCACCGAACGACGCGCTTTTATGTCAACATTGTGACGAAAAGACGCTTAATTTCATCAAAAGTGGATTAACGGGTTGCTTGGTCTATTTTTATCAGAACTATATTATTCGTTATCTTAAATTTTTTAAAATAATAAAATAAATCATTGATACACTTAAAGTAGTATAGTAACTTTGTTGATAATTTTAACTGCTAAATTCAAACATCAATTATCACTACAAAACTTACACGGAAAAATAAATGGTACAATTGACAATAATGTCTTTATTGATGTAAATGTGAAAAGAAAACAAAAATTTTTTTACATGTTAATTCTAGTGTAATGAAAGAAATATTAAATGAACCCGCGAGAGTATCAGTATTGATTATATTTTATAATTTAGTTTGTTTGTATTTTTTTTTTTTTCTGCAACGATAAGTATGAATTTCATTATTATGTAAATTAATAATAATTTATAGCAATATTTATAGTTTCAATAAATTGCTTGGAGTGTGAATTTAAAACCAAACGTAGATTGTAAACGAATTGAAGGTTGGGGATGAAAAAGTGAAGTGAGCGCAAAATACGTATTATATGTATAAAGGTGGTGGTAGTAAGAGATTTCGATGCAAGACTAAACGGCGTCGTGACGCTTGTTATTTCATAATTTTTTTTTGTTTCTTTTTAATCTTGATCTGGTTTTTTTCTATTTTGTCGTATATTTAAGATTTTTTATTTAAAATATTAACTTACACGTGCAGCCTTTCGAGTGAACATTCTGTAACAAGGAAAAATAAAACGTGAAAACGATGCCGTGGCCTGTGGTCAACTGACTCTCGTACCGAAATAAGATACGCCTGGGACCTAAATTATATATATATATATATATATATATATATATATATATATGTATGTTGTATAGACGTTTGTGTGACATTTTCAGTTATATTCTATTACGCTTGTGTGACTTTGATACCTTTCTGTGACGTTACACAAAGGTTTTTATGTTATACATTACGCTTGTGTGACAGTCACAGAAGGGTACAGTGTATAAAATATTATTGACTATCATTTAGACCTTAGTGTGACACACGTTACTGATAGTTAAACCTTGTGAAGCAAAATTTTTAATAAACTTATGAATGAAAAGTAATTTATTTTGATTCTTCGGACATCAAGAAATTAACAAATTTTTTTGAAAATAGATACAATGCCTTAAAGAACAGCTTCGAGGATTTTTCAAATTTAAAGATCAAAATAAAACGTTGCATTGAGGATTTTTAGCACGTTGAAACATTGATGATAGGAGATTGATATTCTTGCTAAACTAATTATAATTTGGTAAGATTGACTAGAATTGAAATTTTATGATATTTAAAATTTTGTTTAATTAGTCTGCGATGGTTGCATTGTATCTGCAGTATATTTTTCGGAATTTTCGATAAGTGCAGGAAAAAAAATAAAAAATCAGTTGAACGTGCGAACCATCATCAAAACGTTCCACATAAAACATTAATAATTTTAATTTCTATGAGCTTGAGAAAAGTATCTATTTATATTTTACTATGAAAATTAGAGAACATAATCACTCTGTAAACAAATGATTTTATAAAATTTTATAAAAACATTTTTTCCCAGGTTATTATAAATTAATACTCTGAAGTATCGCGGATAAGAATTCATGTGTAATCATGAACACAGCCACAAATTTCTCATGATTACATGTGGCCAATGGACGAGCGGAGCAGACTACAATCTATCGATCACAAAAGTTGAGTAGCATCGAGGAGGGACATGAATTGAATGGGTGACCCATCTCGGAAAAAAAAAATGATTTCATAATATTCTATACTGAAAATGGCCTGGTCAAATTTCATAAAATTTTATAATAATTTATAAATTGTTATAGAACTTTATAAAATGTTAATACTAAAATTTTGTAAAATATTATAAAATTCTATAATTACATTTTTTCCCGGGATTTATGTAATTGATTACGCTGGATGAACTCAATACATTCAGACAGAAATTAGATAAAGTGATAAAAGAGAATAAAATAAATTTTTAGGTAGATCAGAGCATACATTCTTCAAACCTCCGAGACAAATATGAAATAGATTTTCAGTCATATTTCATTACCCTTGTGTGACCTTGATAACTTTCTATGACGTTGTACATAGGTTTTTATGTTATACATTACGCTTGTGTGACAGTCACAGAAGGGTACAGTGTATAAAATATTATTGACTCTCATTTAGACCTTAGTGTGACACACGTTACTGATACTTAAACCTTGTGAAGCAAAATTTTTAATACACTTATGAATGAAAATTAATTTATTTTGATTCTTCGGACATCAAGAAATTAACAAATTTTTTTGAAAATAGATACAATGCCTTAAAGAACAGCTTCGAGGATTTTTCAAATTTAAAGATCAAAATAAAACGTTGCATTGAGGATTTTTAGCACGTTGAAACATTGATGATAGGAGATTAATATTCTTGCTAAACTAATTAGAATTTGATAAGATTGAATCGAATTGAAATTTTATGATATTCAAAATTTTGTTTAATTAGTCTGCGATGGTTGCATTGTATCTGCAGTATATTTTTCGGAATTTTCGATAAGTGCAGGAAAAAAAATAAAAAATCAGTTGAACGTGCGAACCATCATCAAAACGTTCCACATAAAACATTAATAATTTTAATTTCTATGAGCTTGAGAAAAGTATCTATTTATATTTTACTATGAAAATTAGAGAACATAATCACTCTGTAAACAAATGATTTTATAAAATTTTATAAAAACATTTTTTCCCAGGTTATTATAAATTAATATTCTGAAGTATCGCGGATAAGAATTCATGTGTAATCATGAACACAGCCACGAATTTCTCATGATTACATGTGGCCAATGGATGAGCAGAGCGGACTACAATCTATCGATCACAAAAGTTGAGTAGCATCGAGGAGGGACATGAATTGAATGGGTGACCCATCCCGGAAAAAAAAATGGTTGCACAATATTCTATACTGAAAATGGCCTGGTCAAATTTCATAAAATTTTATAATACTTTATAAATTGTTATAGAACTTTATGAAATGTTAATACTAAAATTTTGTAAAATTTTATAAAATTCTATAATTAGATTTTTTCCCGGGATTTATGTAATTGATTACGCTGGATGAACTCAATACATTCAGACAGAAATTAGAAAAAATGATTAAAAGAGAATAAAATAAATTTTTAGGTAGATCATAGCATACATTCTTCAAACCTCCGAGACAAATATGAAAGAGATTTTCAGTCATATTTCATTACCCTTGTGTGACCTTGATAACTTTTTATGACGATGTACACAGGTTTTTATGTTATACATTACGCTTGTGTGACAGTCACAGAAGGGTACAGTGTATAAAATATTATTGACTATCATTCAGACCTTAGTGTGACACACGTTACTGATACTTAAACCTTGTGAAGCAAAATTTTTAATAAACTTATGAATGAAAAGTAATTTATTTTGATTCTTCGGACATCAAAAAATTAACAAATTTTTTTGAAAATAGATACAATGCCTTAAAGAACAGCTTCGAGGATTTTCAAAATTTAAAGATCAAAATAAAACGTTGCATTGAGGATTTTTAGCACGTTGAAACATTGATGATAGGAGATTGATATTCTTGCTAAACTAATTATAATTTGGTAAGATCGACTAGAATTGAAATTTTATGATATTTAAAACTTCGTTCAATTAGTCTGTGACGATTTCAGTGTATTTGCAGTAAATTTCTCAGAATGTCTTGTAAGGGTGGGAAACAAATCGAAAGCCGGTTGAATTTGAGAATCAGCATCAATACTTCTTACGGAAAACATTAATAATTCCAACCTTTTTGAGCTCGAAAAAAGTGATTCAGCAGTTAAGTAACTTCTGACAAAACTGGACTAATTCACTGTTGACTGATTTCTCATGAATTAGCAGGAATTATGATTGACAAGCTGATAAATTTTCGAATAAAAAGATTTTTTATTACCTTATTAAACTAGAAATTACAGTCGAA
The DNA here is from genome assembly GCA_030273425.1 of Microplitis manilae. Taxonomy (NCBI): domain Eukaryota; kingdom Metazoa; phylum Arthropoda; class Insecta; order Hymenoptera; family Braconidae; genus Microplitis; species Microplitis manilae. The sequence goes on from CP092722.1 coordinate 9,465,396, forward strand.
CTTTTGAGTTTCCCAGCAATTTTATTGAAAAATTTTTTATAGACAAAATAATTTGTGACAAAATTGTGCGACTTTAATGTAGCCGTATCTACCATAGTTTAGCAAAAATTTTAGTTCACAAGCTGACAGATTCCTAAATCAAAGAATTTTTTATCAAATTTTTCGTTTCCTCCTTAGATTAGAAATTACAGCCAAGCTGTTGAGATTTCAAGCAACGTTAATAAAACTTTTTTTGTCGAAAAAATTATTTCTGACAAAATTGTACTGATTTATTGTAAACGCATCTCTCATAGTTTAGCGAGAATTTCGATTGACAAGCCGTCAACCTTCTAAATAACACAATTTTTCATCGAATTTTCGTATTACCTCGTTCAACTGAAAACGAGCAACCTGCAGTCATTACGTGACTGACAAAGTATCAGTACTTAATTTATAAAATAAACAGAACAAAGGGATTTTGGGCCGCAAAAAATTTTTATTTGCACCAATCAATTTTATGGATTATAAATCAAGTGCGAAAATTTTCTTGGGGCAAAAAAATATTTTTTTGGGCAAGAAATGATTTTTCGTGCCAAGTAATTTTTTCGAGTTTTAAATGAATTTTCAGTTTCAATTCACAATGTTAAAAATTTCTTGGGGTAAGTAAAAATTTTCTTTAGGCAAGTAAAGGTTTTTTGCGTCAATAAATCCTTTTTTTTGTGTACGCTCTTTTGGTTTTGAGTAGCTTCCTATAATCAAAAGAGAGTATAAAAAATCGTCATTTTAGAATTAGTAACGGGATATAATTAATTCACCTATACATTTAGTCATATTAAGTGACAGAATAATTAAAATATTAATTTGTTCAAAGAAAATACAAATGATCGTCTTTTTTTCTGCGTAATTTGAATGTAATTCGAATGATATAGATAAATCTATTCATCTCAATACTCAGCAATAAGAAAGAGTTTAAACTATGAAACGGCACCAATTTAAGTCAAGACCTTTCTAACGATAACAAATTTAATAAAATTAACCAATTCTATCGTATAGATATGGCGGGAACAAAATTTCCCTTATTCTTTTAATAATATAGATTTCACTAAAATTATCGAGTTCACGCGTTATGTTATTGGAAACTTTGTATAGACAAAATAATTTCCGACAAAATTGTACTAATTTAATGTAGGCGTATCCCTCATAGTTTAGCAAGAATTTCGATTGACAAGCCGGCGCATTTCCAAGTTAAAGAATTTTCCATTACCTCATTATAGTAGAAATCACAGCCAAACTGTTGGGTTTACGACCAATTTTATAAAAAAATTTTTTCTTGACAAAATTGAACTGATATATTTTAGACGTATCTTTCATAGCTTAGCGAGAATTTTGATTGGCAAGCTGGCATATTTCTAAATAACAAAATTTTTCATTAAATTTTCGTTTTACCCCATTCAAATGAAAATTATAGCCGAACTGTTGAGCTTACGAGTAATGCTAATGAAAACTTTTTTGTAGAAAAAATCATTTTTGACAAAATTGTACTGATCCATTGTAGACGTATCTTTCATAGTTTAACAAGAATTTCGATTGATAAGCCGGGATTTTTGAATAACAGAATTTTTCATTACCTCATTATACTAGAAATTACAGCCAAACTGTTAAGTTTACGAGCAATGTTATTGAAAAATTTTTTCTAAACAAAATAATTTCTGACAGAATTGTACTGATTTATTGTGGACATGTCTCTCACAATTTAGCGATAATTTTGATTAACAAGCTGGCAGATTTCTAGAGAACATAATTTTTTATCAAATTTTCTATTACCTTATTTAACTCTCTCCAAAAGTTGTCCTCATCGTTTGGTTCTTTCGACAACAAGTCAGCAACAATTTTAATACCAACGGTAAATATTATTATTTTTTTTTTATTTTGGTTTTCATTCATATCGACTTTCATGAAAACACATTTTTAATTTTTACTGAACGATCAAAGATTTTATACGATAGGATTATGTTTAATCGAAATTCTATTCTTTATTATGATTTGGTATTTTATGTTATCATCGATAGTTCAGCTCAGATTTTAGAATAAATGAACAAAAAAAAATCCTGCCCTTGTGGCTTTCTATAAATTGCGATATAGATTACATTGAATCGAAGTTCTAACTGTACGATTAAATGTTTATTCATCTAACAAGAAAGTTCATCCAGAGTTTCAGAATTAAATAAGATAAACAGAAATCGGCTTCCACAATAACCCTTACAATCAACCTAGAGACCAGCAAATTACAATTTCAGCGAAGTAATCATGTACAAAGGAGAAGTCAATTGCAGTTTTTAAGAATTGGATTTTCTTTAAAATTAATTCTAGCGTTTTCATCATGTCTGTTAGATATTGAATCGAAATCTCAAGTTAAAAGAAAATATAATAAGTAAAGTCCTTGTTGGTGATGATTCAGTTCTTCGCGAAATTCGCTTGGTATATTTCTGATGTAACTTTGATCGTTTAACTTCAATTTTAATTAAAAAATCGACAAATATTCTACTTAATGTTGATGGAACTAAATCAAAATTTCCGCTAAATGATTCAAAATATGACAGATTTATATCGGATTAAAGTTGTAGGTGATTTAACTCTTCATGAAATTGATCTTGAGCTTTTTTGTTGACGCTACGATAATTGAGTCAGAACTTTAGTTACAAAAATTTTCATTCTCTATCGAATAGGTTTTTATAGCTATACATACGATAATTCATTTATTCATAACAGGATCAAGGATTTAAAACCGATTCAATTATTTATAAAATTGAATCAAATCATTAGCGTTGTATCCACAATAGTCAACTTAGAAATTTTGAATAAAATTAAAAAAGTATCGTGCTTATGCCGTGAAATAGTAAATAATTTTATTAGTGATAGAAACAGTTCAAAACTTATTGTCCATATATGACCCGATCAATTCGTGATGTAAATTTTCTTTCAATTTCGGATTTCTGACACTTTAACGTTATGTAGTGCAATTTTATATTCTCTTGAAAGATTTAATCAATCCAGATGCAGCTTACATCGGTTGGAATTAAGATCAAAAATTTTGTTCAGTTAAATTTCTGAATTTCATAAAATTACAAATAGAACTCATCTACGGATTCGTCTAAAATATAAATAATAAATTAATAATATAACGATTGGTCTTTCTAAACTCTAAATAACTAGTCAGAATAATAATAGTTCAGTATGGTTCTTCGTGTCTTACAGAAAGTTTATTCACTCGTTTAACAGTTATAGTTCATCAACAATTAAAAAATTGAAATAAATTGATTGGGACTCATTTATTTTTTCATTTTTCACGTTATTTAGTTGTACTTGTATGAGTAGTAAGGTTATCCAACAATGCAATTAATCCTTACGATTTAATCTCTCCTAAATGAAAGTATAAACACAGTTGATCAATTTATTTTTTTCAATTTCGCTCACACTGCATGTCTGTCATTAAACGATATTTAGAAAAATGAATTATTGATATTAGTTTTTGTGCAACGTAAATTTAATTAATGTTAACATTCGATTCTTTCTCTTCTCTGTGGTTTATCTTTAAATCTAGATCTATGTAAGCAAGTTGTTGCTTATTCGTGAGTATTTGGCTTTGTACCTAATCAAGGTGTACCAACTGTCTCATGATTCGTGGTCAACTCGACAACACCTCCATGAACCTGACTCCCATGAACCTGGCACCTAAAAATTGATTTTTTTTTTCATTTTCATATAAACAAATCGTATGTTCGTTGCTTGTTCTTAAATGTTCGTTTAATAACTTTCTTTGTTCTAATATTGTTTATTTATAAACAATAAAAAAAAAAAAATTCTCTTCTATTGCCGCTCTATGTCTTGAATCCGATTGTTTTTTTTTTATTTGGGAGATTAATTTTGGATATTGCTTTTTGATCAATCAACTTTTTTGTTCGATTGTTTTTATATTTTTATTTAATTTTATTCCGAATTTATTTATACCTATTTTTTATTATTATCAGGCGCATGCGCCAGTTAATCTCACACGATGGCGGATGTCTATTACTGACGCATGCGCCGGATAATAAAAAAAATAGATATAAATAAATTCTGAATAAATTAAATAAAAATATAAAAACAATCGAAGAAACAATTCCATTGATCAAAAATAAATACACAAAATTAATCTATCAAATGAAAAAAAAAAAAAAAACAAGCAGATTCAAAACATAGAGCGGCAACATGAGAGAAAATTTTTTTTAATTTTTTATTTATAAACAATATTAGAACAAAGAATGTTATTAAACGAACATTCAAGAACAAGCAATGAACAAACGATTTATTTATATTAAAATTAAAAAAATCAATTTTCGGTGCCAGGTTCATGGAGGTCTCGACAATTTTGAATAATTAAAGCGTCCCTGATAACACGAGTTGATCGTGAAAAAGTTGGTCATTCATTAGTTTCCGACCAACTTGACGACAAGTTATCTACAACTTCAGCTTTTGCAACTTTTGGCTACAAGTTTCCGCCAACTTTCTCAGAAAGTTGGCGCCAGTATGGAGCCGCAACTGGAATGCAAGTTTCTGAGAGAATTGAAAGGAAACTTACCGTCAACTTTCTCAGAAAGTGATCGTCAACTTATTGAATTTCCAACTTTTGCCACCAACTTTCTCAGAAAATGTCTATCAACTATTGGAGGTACCAACTGTTGGCGGTCAACTTAGTGTCCAGTTGCGGCTGCAAGTTTCTCGTCAGTTTCTCGCCAACTTGGCTATCAGGGGTATTAACAACCTGAATACCCTTCAGTACCCAAAAACTACCTTACCAACAAGCCTATTTAGTCTGATTTTTACATTTTTACCCTAATATCCACTTTAGCTTGAAATTGACAGTAACTTGACAATTAAAATTACCATAATTTGCGGTTAATTTTTCCTCAATTTAGAGGTAACTTTTGTAACTAATAAAAGACCTTAATAAAAGTTTCCTTGAATTTTTCGTCAAATGTTCGTTAACTTCGGGCTTTTCCGTTTTTGACGACAATTTGTATACAACTTTTGAAGTAAATTTGCATTCTATTTCGGGTATAAAATTTACGTCAAATTGTGTAGCAAGTTATATACAAATTGTCGTCAAAAACGGAAAAGCCTAAAGTTGACGGACATTTGATGAAAAATTCAAGGAAACTTTTGTAAAGTAAATTTTTGCTAAGCAAACTGTGCTATTAGGGTATACCCCTGTGCTACTAGGGATATACCCTTTCTGATAGCAAGACTTTCTGGTCAGAGAGTTGGTGTACATCAGTTGTTACTAACTTGACGATAACTTGTCGACAACTTTCAGATGTTCTAACGGTTGACTATAAGTTATTGAAAACTTTCTGAGTAAATTGAAGGCAACTTGTCAACTAATGAAATGCCAACTTTTGTCACTCACTGTCCTAATAACTTAGCGTCCAGTTGTTGTCAACTTATCGAAATGCCAATTTTTGCATTCAACTTGGTATCAAGTTGTAGCAATAGGTTGTCACTAGCTTTCCGTCAGGTTTGCTATCAGGTTACCTTCAAAAATGCCAGGAACACAATTTTGCAATGCAAATTTTAATAGTAAATAACCCTGATACTCTTATCGAATATGTGCTCACGAGTGCGTTTACTACCTAGATAGCAAGGGCTACTCAGAAAAAGTCTAGTTTCATTTTATCATCCAATTTTAGCCGTAGATTTCGGGTATAATTTGACATGCATGTCGAATGACGTTAACTTACAATCAATATGAAAGCAGCTTCTACACCTGAATTTTTTTGCGAGCAACGTGATGGTAAATTTTTGTGTAAAACTTTCCTTCAAATTGCAATAGTTGACTTACATTGACTTGTAGTCAAGTTCATTATCGTAATCAAAATTTCTAGTCAAAGTTGATGTAAACTTAGCGGCAGATTGAAGGAAATTTCTGCAAACAAAAGTTTCAACTGAAAGTTATTAAAAAAAAACTTGTGAAATGAAAATTACTTTCAAATTGAAAGTAAGTTTACCTAAACAAGTTGTCAACTAACTTCTTGCATTAAGCTTAGCGTTGAATTCAAGCCGTAGATTTCTGCAAACTTGCGGTCAATGCGGCAATGCACCAAGTACTTTGATAGCTATTTTAGCTGCAAATTTACAGAGTCCTACTGCCGGAACTTCACGTCAAGTTAATTATAAAGATTTAAAGTTCAATTAGATGACGCAAGCTTTTTCACAATGTCCTGTCAAATTAAAAGTAACTTTTTTTTCGACTACCCTAGCCACTTGAGCTTAAAATTGACAGTAATTTGACAATTTAAATAACCGAAATTCAATGCTAGAATTCGCCGACAATATGACAGCAAAAGTTGGAAAGAAGAATTTGCAGTTAATTTTCCCTTAATTTAGAGGTAACTTTTTTACTAGAAAAAAAAACCCTAATAGCACAGTTTTCTTAGGAAAAGTTTACTTTACAAAAGTTTCCTTGAATTTTCATCTAATGTCCGTCAATTTCAGGCTTTTTTGTTTTTGACGCCAATTTGTATACAACTTTTGAAGTAAATTTGCATTCTAATCCGGGTAGAAAATGTATGTCAAAACGTACAGCACTGGCACATGGCACTAGAGGGCCGTTAGCCAATAAAGGATATAAAAAAAAAAAATCGTACAGCAAGTTGTATACAAATTGTCGTCAAAAACAGAAAAACCCGAAGTTGACGGATATTTGACAAAGAATTCAAAAAAACTTTTGTAAAGTAAACTTTTGTTAAGTAAACTGTGTTATTAGAATATTTTCCCGCATCTTTGAGATAATTTTTTTTTGTTGAATGGACTTTCAAAAGTGAGCATAAATTAACGCTAACTCCTGGTTAAGCTGTACTCAAATAGTAGTAAAATGTTAGAATATCTTATAGTTACGGTGTAATTTTTTCTGTGACTAGTCTGGAAATAAGTATTTTCAGGTATCTAGGTTTGCGAAGTCATTGTTTGCTGAGCAAACCTGGCTATCTGAAGTTGCGTTATTTCTCTATCTGTAATCAATCGTGCCAACCAATTATATTCAATATTTTCTTTTTAACAACCAGATGTTTTACAAGCCTTCTTTTTTCATCGTGATACTTTGCTATTTCCCCTGAAAACCTAGAAAATATAGTCCGTTTGATTTTTAACAACAATCTCTGTGTTCGTGAATTTGAAAATTCAACTCAAAATATAGATATGATCATGATTCCTAAATTGGAAAAAAAAATTTTTTTGTTCTATTTAAAAACCTGAAACTTGAATCTAACTCGGAATATTAAATTTATTTAGACGCGTAGAAAGAGCCCAATCACTCACTAACAAAGATGGCAAAATGTATCGTTATTATTATTAACGTCATTATTTTATGCTATTACTTTTATATTTTTGAATGATGACGATGAGTCGTTTTTGTACAAGTATATATAATACAATGAGCAAAGGATATTTAAATTACATGGACATAGCTTTAAGTTTGACGATCACATGTGGATATTTTATTGTCTACACCATGGCTATCGACATTTAATCATAAAATCGTTAATCTAAAAAAATATTCATTTTTTAATACAAGCTATTTCCTATGTGGGATTATCAACAATATTAATATTATTGATATTATACTATTATTGAATAATTCAACGACTGATGTCATTATATTATTTTACAGTGCAATAAAATATAGATTATTTTTATATATTATATTTATTTCAACTGAATTTGTTTGTCATATTTTTTTCAATATTACTAATAATTCAATGACGATGATTTGGACAACAATAAAGAATACAGTTCGACTCCAAAATTATCTAAAACCAAGTGCCAGTTTTTCAACTCAAGGTTTAATCCCAGATGAATAAAATCTCAGATTAAAATACTGGCCTTTAGTTTTAAATAATTTTGGAGGTCAAAATCACTGCTATAGATTACCAATAGTTATATCAGTAACAATAATTTAATCCCGGATCGGTAAAATTTCGAATTGTCAAACTGGTCTTACTAACAAAAAATAAATTCGATTTAATAAAAATATTAAATTTCATTTAATACTCATATTTTTCTATTGAATAGTTAATAAGTATAATTTATGCTTGAATACAAATATGAATGAATCTAATAAAAATTTTGAACAGCGTTAAATTAACCATTTTTAAATTTGGCGCGTAAAGTTACATTGGTAGCTCTGACTTTTTGTGCTTACATGCAGCCAATTCCAAATGGGACGTAGGGTTTTTTTACATTAGCCTTTTTTTATTTTGCTAATTAAATTTTAGCCAATCTTTTAATAAATAATTTTTTTTTTTTAAGTGGCTAACAAGAAACAAGTTATTGGTTGTAGTTTTTTAGTCATAACAGAATAGGCTTATTATATATATATATATATATATCCTCTACACACTCGGATATACGGCTAGGTCCATTTTACTTTTCTGTGTTAACATTGTTCAGATGTTCCCGGGTGTTCTAAGAATTTGATGTATAACGGTTATTGCATCATTTCGAGTTGAACGCAAAAAGTTTTAATGTGTAGTTTCGATTGATAAAGTTATAAAAAAAAAAAAAATGAAGCAGAACGTAAAATCAGAGACTGAGTATTTTACTCGTCGTAAATACATGCATAATAAGCTACGTGGTCTTGACAAAAAACCAAGGGTTTTAATTAAAGAATGTAAAGGTAAGTCGTTATACTTTGATCAATTTATATCACTGTTGGATTAATTTCATTAGTTAATTATTATTAAAAAGTTTTACATGAATATACACGTAACGGTATTTAGTACATTTCTAAAAAATTGTCTGAAAAGGTTACAATTTCGATAGGCTTGATTAACACGTCAGAAATATATATAAGATATATATACGTTTCTATATATATCATATAAATAATTTTTATGAAGTTATTCATTTTTTTAAAAATAATTTTTGCAGTATTTTTGGGAAATAAAAACGATTCTGTAGTTGCTGACTGCACTAAAAGAATTTCATTCCCACTAAAGATAAAATGCTTAAAAAATGCGAAGGGTACATCTAATTTTGAAGATTTAAGCAAAGGTTCGTTTAATTTAATGTTTTTAATATAAATTTTCATGTATCATTTAAAAAATACTTAAATAATAAATTATGTCCATTTATTTAATAGATAAAAAATTAACCCATTTCGAAGCAGTCATAAAACTTGAAAGACTCATGGAAGATAAGAGAAAACAATTATCTAACCAGGACTGTGGTACAAAAAATAAATCACTTCTGGGTCTCTCGGATAAATTACAGATAAATGAAAATAAAAATACCCTTGATGTTCAAACTTCATTAATTGATGTAAATGATTTACTTCTGGATTCAAATAATAATTTACACATAACGGAAAATGAAAATACCGCAGTTGCTCAGAATACTTCAGTTAATATAATTGACTATTCATCGACTTATACACAAGGTATATATAAATTTGATCAACAAGTTTTCAATCTCATTTATGAATTTTATCATTTTATATTTGCAGAAGTTACTATATTTAATGATGAGACTCAATCTTTCGAGAAAATAGATTTGATAGTTGTCAAAAATACCGAAAATTATAGTAATCAAAATGTTATTGAAACTTGTGGTAAGCATTAATTATAATGATAAATCAATTTTTTTTGTTTTTTTCCTAATACACAAATCAATTTGTTTTTTAGAAGGGCTGATTTATGAGAATAAAGAGAGTCAGATAAATCATATGAGAAATTTATATGTATCTAATACAGAATGTAGTTCGTCAAATATAGAAGAGTTAAATAAAGTAGATCTGGAGTATGGTAAAGTTGATGAGAATTGTAATGTACAAGATAAAGTCAACAGCATTGATTTGCATATTCCAATAAAAAAAACTATCAATGAAAGACAAGAACTGAGTTCTCCTACGTCATTAGCAGGTATGTTTTAAATTTTAACTTCAAACAATTTGTCGATTTGGAACAGAAATTATTAAAAATTTTACGAGTTGTAACATTTTTTTTTTTATTAATCCTAATGTATATATTTATAATGTGTATATTTGGGTTGATATTTTCGAGTTAAATATGAATAGTTGGTTGAAGCTAAATATAATCACTGGATGTTTTGTGGACATTTTTTGTTGAGAATAATTGAATTGAATTTTTTTTTTTTTAAGACGTTCCAAATGATAACGATAAAGAACCGACAGAAAACATGGAATCTGATTATGAATCAGATACAGATTCTCGTTGGTCAGATATCGAAGAATTGAATAATTTAGATCTTGTGAATGACGAAGTCAGAGATGATTCTATTATAGAAGATATTGTTGATAACATTAATTTGACATTGGATAAATCTTGTCATTGGCGTAATTCAGAAGTAAACGATAAAAATCAAATGACTACGGTTATCAATGAAAGACAAGATCTAAATATAACAAACTCATCAAAAGGTATGCTTGTAATGTTTGGGAAATTAATTGAATTAGAAAAAGAACTATCAAATTTGCAATGAATTTCTGCTAAATGAACAATCATGCTAAAGATTATCTAATTCTCGACGTTAATAACCAGTTACTTTTGAGCTTATAGTCGTACTGAGTATTCAATAAAAAGTTAAACCATAGCTTTGAAAATCAAAAACTCTTTGTAACGTTCATTAATAATAATAATTTTAAATTGCTTAGATAGGTTCATTGTATTTGGAATTCCGAAATGTAAAAAAAAAATTAATGACCACATTTTCTTTGAGTCTTTTTTTTTTTTTTTTTTGAGATAAAAAGTTGCATTATGGAAAAAATTTTAGAAACAATCATTATAGATATTTGTAAAACTACTTTGTTGTTAACAATTGTCACTTAAAATTCTTTAACCTCAGAGAGATAAAATGAGTTTCGTCAATTTTCATTAGCTCGTTTAATGATAAGTACTCAGTATTAGTATGCTATAAAATATATAAAAGTAAAATAACAAAACTGCAACTTTCTATTTTTGGAACAAATTTTTCATCTGGTTGTAATTTTCTTCTTTTTTTTTTCAAAGCTACTATAGTCTATAAAATCCTTCAAATTTGTACAATAGTTATCTTAAACTCTCAATTTTTTTTTTTTTTTTTTTTTGTATTCTTAATTTTGATTTGCACCATAAATTATTCGTTATAGATCCAAATGAAACGCTTGATCGTAGCTCGGTAAATAATAGTGCAGACGAGAGCTATGTACCAATCCCAGATGAGTCGGCCTCAGAAAATGAAATCAATGATGCAAATAATGCATCAGATTCTTTATTGCCATTATCTCAAGATACAACAGAAAATGAATTTGAACCTCAATTTAATGCTGGGGCCCCTGATGTTGCTGGCATGTTTGTTGTTCCTTCTGGAGTGATGAAAAGAAAGTCCCATTTTTGTTTCTATTGTAAGACGTGGCAACGTGTGATAAGTCGACACTTACAAGATCTTCACCGCGAAGAAGATCTAGTTAAAAGTATTATTTTATTGCCAAAAGGTACATTTTTAATTTAATTAGTTTTTTTTTTCTTTTATACTGGTTTTAATAAATTTTTTTATTTCAACAAGGACCTGAAAAAAATCGCAAATTAGAGTTGTTAAGATTAAAGGGAGATAATTTATTCACTAGTTGTACACAATATAATGACGGAGAGAAAATGGTTGTCCGGCAGCCAAACTCAAAAATGAAGAGAACTGCTGCCGATTTCAAAACATGTCACATTTGCTTAGGAGAGTATGCTAGTATTCATCGCCATAGACGAAGATGTGTAGGTGGAACGTACTTTCGACATAGAGCTAACCCAATTTTGTCACGAGGAGCCGCTGGGCTTATTCACGAATCAGCTACTCCATTATTACGAAAGTTATTCTCTGTAATGCACGATGATGACGTTTCTCGAGTTATACGATACGATGATTTGCTTATTTATTTTGCTAATTTACTATGTGATAAATATAGTAAACAACAGCAGCATGATATGATTCGTTCACGATTACGATTACTTGGAAAACTACTCATAGAAATGAAAGGAATTGAAGGAATCGGAAGCCAAATTATTGATTTTTCCTCAATCATTAATCCAAAATATTACAGTCATCTTATTGAATCAATTAAACGTCTTACTGGTTGTGATGCAGAACATAAAACTTGTCGAGCACCATCTGCAGCTATCACTTATGGTACTTATCTTGGAAAAGTGACTAATGCTTTTAGAAGCAAATGTATTGAAGATGAAAACCATGAACCTCTGCAAAGAATAAAGTATTTTGAGTTTCTTCATAAATCAAAATACCCTATTTGTATTAATAATTTGGCGTATGAAGAGTTAACTAAGCGCAAAAGACACAAGCAAGTTGAACTTCCGATAATGGATGACATTAAAATTTTCCGTGAACACCTGGAAAATAAATTCCAATCTGCTTTAGTAAAATTAAAAACTGAATATTCTTATCAATCTTGGAAATCGCTGAGTGAAACGACACTTGTTTTATTGCTATTGTTCAATCGTAAGAGACCGGGTGAGCTTGAAAGAGCCAGCATTGAAGATTACAGAAGCGCTAAAAAGTTTTCTGAGTCAAATAAACAGGAATATGAAAAATTATCTGAAGATGATAAAAAAATGGTTGATAACTATTTACGGTTTGAGTTGGGAGGAAAATTGGATCGTAATGTCCCTGTGATTGTTTGGAAAGAGGGTCAAGAAAGCATTGAAATGATTTTAAAATATAGACGTGAAGCTGGAATTCACGAAAAGAATCCTTTCATTTTTGCTTTACCTGGCTTCGATAATTGTGCACGGCATCGGCACTTACAAGCTTGTCAGCTGGTTCGTGAGTATGCAAGTGACAGTGATGTTTCGCACCCAGAAACTTTGAGAGCAACCAATTTGCGTAAGCATTTTGCGACTACAGTAGCATCTCTTAAAATAGCCGAATCAGAAATATATGATATTGCTAATTTCATGGGACATGATGAACAAATACATCGTCATCATTATCGTCAAACAACTCTTAGTCGCGATCTTTGTGGAGTATCTAAAATACTGGAAGTTGCTGTGGGGATGGAAAGTAATCACACTAGCACAAACGCAACTATGGTTGCCAGCACATCTGCAGCGCCACCGATTTTATCTTCCAATAATCTATGTAAGTTATATCAAAGTAATTAAGAAAATAACACAAGTAGAAATTCAAACAACTATAAAAGTATCAATAGCGTATTTTAAGTAGATTTATCGCATCAATGTTCATATAATATTATTTAAAATTTTTAAAATTATTGTTCAAATGCTTGTAAATATTTTTACGTTGGATATTTAAGTTATAGCTAACAGAAAAGATCATACATCTTTATATTTATTCAAGTTTCTATATTGTTCACATAAAAATTAAACGAAATATTAAATGGTTAAACGTAAAAGCTGGAAGCTTCAGCGTTAATCGTAACGATCCACAAAGTTTGTGTTATCATTTCATCGTTAAATATGATAATTTTAAAAAGAATTTGCTTTTTTCTTGTTCCTTAAAATAAAACTAAACTGATCCGAGAAAAAAAAAATAAAAATTATAAGTTTTACTAAACAAAGAAATAAATAAAAAATAGTTATGAATTTGTTTTTAAATATTTTGTAATATGTTACAAGCGATAGAACAAGTTTAATTTATTTACAAAAATTTCAAACACTTTATTCAGAAAAAAAATCTTTTCATATTGAATTTAAATAATTATTAAGTACTGATACATTGTGTTACTTTTGTTTATTTATTTTTCATGTAACAATATAGCTTCTGAAAGAGATACACAAAATGTTTTGAATAACGAAGAGATGATTGATAATGATTTGACAACTATTGATGATTATCAAATTCCTTCCGGTAGTATGCAGCATGAAGATTTAGAATCAGCAAGAGATTTAGATACTTGTGATTTTAATATTGAAAATGAAACTAAAAAGAAAAAATCAAAGCAAATTTTTAAGAAAAAAAAAACTGTTGATTTTACTGATATAGAGAAAGGTAAATTTACTAAAAAATCTCTGCATAATCCAACAACTTCAGGTAAATTTTGCGGTTAACTAAAAATATTTTTGAAGTATCCGTAGCATTTAAAATGTATGATTTATTATTTTAATTATACGATAATTGATTTTAGGAACTTCGAATTTAAAAACTACTCGTAAACGTTGGCGTGATGATGAGCTACTATTGGTGAAGTCTGTTTTTGCCAAAAATATTGAGACAATGAAGCTTCCTACTGCTATCGAAATAAGGCAATTTCTGATCACAAACCCAAAGATTGACCGTACTGAAGCTCAAATTCGGAGCTGGATATGCAACCAATATATGCACGAAAAAAAAAAATTGAGATAAGAATTTATCAATACACCGTTGCAACATAATCTATCACCAGTTTTTTAATTTTGTTTTCTTTTTTTTTTATTTTACCATCTACTTAATTTATCATTTCATGAATTTCAATGAATAAAGCATATTTAATTTAATAATGAGTTCACAAGAGTATTAAGTTAATTTACAAGTGATAAGAAAATAAACATTATTTAGAAATATGAGGTAATTTCAGATGTGAACAGAATATAGGTAATTTCCAAATCTTGTTTCTTATTTATTTACAAACAACTCTAGCAACACGTATCTGAGCAAGATTCTGGAGTAATAATTTTTTACAAATTGAATCTTTCGAATAAAAATTCGTTTGTCTCGAGATCCGAATTTTCCATCGTGAACATAAGTGTATAATATAGGCTGTTTAAAAAAAATTGACTATTGGTTTTTTAAAAAAGAACTCTAAAAATATTTTTTAGGATACCGAGAAAATGAGCCTGTTGAAACAGCAGTTTTTAATTTTAATATGAAGGGGTGCCTCATCGCGATTTTCTACATCCCGTTTAATTAACATGGGAAATTTTTTTTTTTTAAGTTTGGAATTTTATCATGCATTAGCAAATCGAAGTATTAGAAAAATTAATGAACATTAATGTTGAAAATTGAACACCCTGCAAAAAAGGTCTCATTTCATTTTTCGATAAGCTTAATTTTTCAAAAGTTATTCGAGATCAAAGTTTGATTCATGGTAAATTTTACAACTATTCGACTTTTTCGGCGAAACTATCAGACTTCTCGTAAAATGTTACAAGAAATTTTTTGTAAAAAATTTTATATCTTACAAATTATCTCAGACAAAATTTTTTGAAATTCTGCATTGTTTTCTCCGATCACCATTTTTTTTTAAAAGCTTTACATTTTAATGAAAATAACTAGAAAACAATGCGGAATTTCAAAAAAGTTCTTAAAGATAATTTGTAAATTATAAAATTGTCTACAAAAAAGTTTTTGACATATTTTACGATAAGTCTGATGATTTCGCCAAAAAAAGTTGAATAGTAGTAAAATTTGCTATGAATTTAACTTTGACCTTGAATAACTTTTGGAAATTTTAATTTATCGGAAAATAATAACAAACCTTTTTTATAGAGCGTTCAATTTCCAACAAAAATGTCTATCGATTTTTCCGATACTTTGATTTGCTAATGCGTGATAAAATTACATACTTAAAAAAAAAAAAATTTTCCATTTTTATCAAATGGAAAAAAGAAAATCGTGATGAGACACCCCTTAATATTAAAATTAAGAGCTACCGTTTTAACAGGGTTATTTGTTGGTATTCTGATCTTTATTTTCAGAGTACTTTAAAAAAAATAGTTGATGTTTATGATACATACAGTCTAGTGCATAATCTAGTGCATAACTCCGTAATGGATTTTTCTTTCTTTTTAAGTTATTACACTTAAAACATTAGCGATAGATTTTTAAAGTATATAACTTTTCTGCTCATATATATCCTGTCATTTCCAACCCTTTATTAAAAGAAACGATTTGAAACGATTCGAAAAAAATTTTAAATGCTTTTTAATGCTTTTGAATACGTTGAATACTTTTGAATCGACATTCTTATGGAAGTTTAACACTGCAAATCGTTTTGAATCGTTTCTTTTAATCAGGGACATTAATTGTTTGAGGAATGTAATTCGTTATTACTTCATCATTGATAAATAAATGTGGAGCAACTCTTGAGTATTCCTAAGACTTTTTCAGAATCTAGTTTTAACACTTTTTTCTAAAGAAACTATGATCTATTACCAGCTTTTAATTAGCTGAGTGATCTATTCTGAAGATACTTGGGAACTGATCCCGTATAAAATATTAGCGACTAAGTAGTAAAAAGAAAAGATTTGTGAATTAAATCTTAATGGGATATTTGGATAATTTTTTTAACTTCCCGCTATGAAAATTGAAAATTTTCAATGATTTCGGAAGTTTTAGTTTTCACCCCGATTTCCAAAATTCAAATTTTCAATAGATGTTGACGTTTTGAGATCCTAGGAAGCTATTCTGACTATTTTCAGAATGATGTCCGAATATGTGTGTGTGTATGTGTGTGTGTGCGTGTGTGTGTGTGTGTGTGTGTGTGTGTGTGTGTGTGTGTGTGTGTGTGTGTGTGTGTGAACTTCTTATAACTTTTGAACTAATTAACCGATTTGAATGGTTTTTTCAGCAATCGTGAGAGTTTTTCAGCCGTCAACTTTCCTTAAAGTTTCAGATCATTTAATTAAGAAGACTCGAAAATATTTGCGAATTACGAAAAAAAGAAAATTTACTCGAGTTTTTTTTTTAAATTCTCAGATACGACTCAAATGATTGACTTGAAGATCTAGTCAGCTCTAGAACAATAAGACACATCGATTGCCGCCTTCAACCATCTCAATCGGCTAAGTCATTAGAGAGATATCGTTGTAAAAAGAAATCTTGAAAGTCAGTCTTTTACGAATATCTTTGCTCCGACTAAACTAAACATTTCCGAAATCTAATCAGCCCTAGAACTCTATAAAACGCACCGATTGCTACCTCGAAGATCAAAATCGGTTCATTAGTACAAAAGATATCGACGACGAAAAGTTGAAAAAAAAAACATTGAGTGTCATTTTTTCTGGATAAATCATTATATCATGCACTATCGTGTATTTAAAATCACACTGATTCTCCGTCTTAATGGTCTCTCTTGATCATCACATAACGTAATACAATTTGTTTTTAAGCTCAAATAATACTACTAACAGAAAAATGGAAAAAACACCGTTTTTAACATTTTTCTCGGATATTTTGAATATTAACGCTATGATCCGAGTATAATCATAAATAAAAACTTTAAGCAAACTTGTTTATTAATTTTTTTCGATGTCTTGAATTTTTCAAATTCAATATAAAATATTTTTTTTTCAAGTTTAAAAAAACTCATGTAATACGGAGTATTGTCGAGTTAAAAGCATTTAAAATACTGTTTACGAGTTCTTCGAGCTCTAAAACAGTGGGAAGTTTTGGGTCTGGCCCGCAGGGTCAACCGATTTCCAAATTTTTTTCATCAGAATATATATAATGAAAAAATCATAACGATAACAAATGTTATTTCAGTTTATATTTTGTCTATTGATTATTATGGTATGAATAACCGTTTATTTTCGATTTTAAGTTACGATTTACCTTATGATTGACGTACTCACTAAAGTTTTTTACTTAGGCTTAGATTTTATAAGAATTAGATATTCACGATAAGTTAATAATTAAAACTAATAATTAAAACTATTGTATCACAAAGAAAAATTTTTTTATCGCATCGTTAGGTGTATAGATTTTACTATTTTGAAAACATATCGCGATTGAAAATATCAACTTTTTCCAAAAATAGAAAAATTAAAATTTTTTCAAATGTAAGTCGTGCCTTATTTTAGGGAAAAGTTGTAATTTCTGATTCAAGTTATTAATAATTATAATTATCTCCAAAATTTCTGAGATTTGTAATGCCCTGCTTATAACATGATGAAAGAATTTTTAAATGGTGTTTCATTTTACAATTATTTTTTTATAATTAGTTTTTGAATAATTTTCTCTATAAACTCTTTCGATACATCAAATATCTGATTTTCAATTATCCGATACAATTATATCAAATGACACATGTGACTTTTAACATATTAAAAAACCAGCTAACTTCTGTGGACCCACCTAAAAAAATCATACTGTGTAGGCACTTTATAAAGTTAAAATTGAAATAGACATAATATTATTAAGCTCAAAAAGATTAAAAATATTACGTGTGCGAATTGTATCTCAATTACCATGTATAAAAAATTAGAATTAGATAGAACTATTATTTCCAAAATTAAAACTTAAATACTGCACAATCAAATAAACCGATTGAAACGTCCATTATATGACTTGGCAGAATTTCTTAGAACTCAGCTCTAATCGTATCTAAAATTAATTAGACGATTTAATCTTAAGTTATAGGAAAAAAATAGCGAACAACATTAATATTTTACTGCTTTCATCGTTATCATCGTCAGAATGAATTGGCTACTTTAGATAGATATTAAGGATATCAAAATAAAAAAAAAAATACTAAGCTATAAACCAGCGAAATTTTAGCATTAACTATTCGAGCAGTTTATTTTTGTAATTAATACGATAGAAATTTTTATGGATGTTATTTATTAAATAACTCAAACTTACACGTAATCATTTACATACGCATACAAAATTGATGAATTATATTGACTTAGAGAAATTGTTGGAACACAATAAAGCAAATCCTTTTGAAGAAGCCACTACTGCCAAAATCGGAAGAATTTCCATAAGAAAAAATTTTGAGTTTTTTATTTTGAGTCAATAAAAGTTTTGATTACTTTTACAAGAATATTATTTTTGAAATTTGCATTTTATAATTCGATACTTTTCTATTGATAATATTACGATATCCTTGTATATTATCTATGGGACGTACCGATCTGTGACTTATATATACAGTATACATATAAGTCACACAAGAGACTATATAATAGTTAATTCGATATCCTGTCAAAAGTCCTGGCTAGAAACAAAAATCCTCAAAGGACGAAAAAATATGCAGTTTTAAGGATAGATCTAGGGAACAAAAACGGGGGGTCACACAAAGGTCTATTCAACGTACATATATATATATATATATATATATACATATATACATATATATACATGTATACATATATAGATATTTATATATACATATATATATATATATATATATATATATATATATATATATATATTATTGTTTTGCAATAAGTGTAGAACAAAAATTATAATAACAAACATTTTGAATTGTTTTATTTATTAAATTATTAATATAATATTTTAACAAAACAAGTGAAATAAGAGATTGAAAGGCACAAGAAACAGAAAGCAAGTTTTGTAGATTATTAAAAAATTTGTGTAAGCAAATGCATGTAAAAACGCAAGGACAAAGAAATGAGACACTAGAGTAGATTCAATGTATTGTAATTTTATTGTATGCTTTAAAATATATATATTGTATGATGAGGTTGATACAAAGTATGGTTATGAAAAACTAGTATTAGATGGTGCGGGTGAAAAAGATAAAGAATAAGATGGAACCGGTAGGAGAACATGGCGACAGGGTAGGTGTAGTCTTACTTTGAACTGAGGTGTGGGATTACCGTACTTATATTCAACTCTAATGCATATTAAGTTACCACTTTGCTTTACGGCAAGTGAACAGGCTGCCAGCATATAGGAAGCCATCTGAGCGCTCCTGGAACAGTCTCGTCCGTTCGTCTGAGCCCACCTATGTTGTTTGCTGTCATCTTAATCTGGTCTGTTTCAAACTTTTCACACATTTACTGTTTATATACGTCACATTACCTTCGACTTATTTTTTAAATTTTAATTTATCAAATTTGTACATATTAACTGAATTTATTTAAATGATCATAGTCAGAATACACGGAAATTTGTGGTAGCCTGTGTGTCAAGTGTGATATAAAATTCAATGAAATAAATTTGGTGTCTTATAAATGTACTCTCTAAAAATGAATTAGTGAAATTCTCTGCGACTTAGTGAATATAGTACATATTCATGTACTGAGAATCAACTATAAGTATACCATTGGTTGAATTAGTGGTATACTTATAGCTGGAGAAATAGTGACTATCCACTGATTCGCAGCGAATTTCATTAATTCATTTTTAGAGAGTAAATAGAATTATATTGCAGTGATTTTGATTTAAAAATTTTAAATTTGTGATCTGTTGTATATATATATATATATATATATATATATATATATATATATATATATATATATATATATATATTAGACTGTTTCAAATTAGGGGACTATTTTTTTTTTTTTTTTGATGAACAATGAAAAATCGAAAGGGTATCTTAAAATATGGTGACAGTTAAAATTTGAGCTCTTAATATTGATATTTAGAGGTGGCTATTTGTAATTTTCGATTTTTCATTTAGAAACATGGTAAAAAATACATAACTTCCGAAAAAATCAAGATACAAAAAATCTCTTCTCAACTATTTTGTAGGAAATTTACTGATCTACAAAAAAAGTCTTTTATGATTTTTTCATGAATTCAACCATTCACAAGATATCCGACGTCAAAGTTTAATGAAATTCAAAGAACTTGTTTTTGCTCGTTCCGAATTTTTTACCATGCCATCCAATGAGAATTCAGAAATTTTCAATACAATTTTTTGTAGGAAATTGAACGCTCTACAAAAAAAGTCTCTTATCGTTTTTTGATAAATCCATCTGTTCAAAAGTTATTAGAGCTTGAAGTCAAGTTATAGTAAATTTCGAGATCTTTTTACTTTTTCGGTAAAACTATCGGACAAATCATAAAATGTCATTGAATCTTTTTTGTAGACAATTTTATATCCTACAAATTATCTCTGATAAATTTTTTCTGAATTCTGCATTCTATTCTAGTTATTTCCATTTTAATGTCGAGCTCTTAAAATCGATCAGAACACTTTTTTTAGGAGCTTGGCATTAAAATGGAAATAACTAGAATAGAATGCAGAATTCAGAAAAAATTTATCAGAGATAATTTGTAGGATATAAAATTGTCTACAAAAAAGATTCAATGACATTTTATGATTTGTCCGATAGTTTTACCGAAAAAGTAAAAAGATCTCGAAATTTACGATAACTTGACTTCAAGCTCTAATAACTTTTGAACAGATGGATTTATCAAAAAACGATAAGAGACTTTTTTTGTAGAGCGTTTAATTTCCTACAAAAAATTGTATTGAAAATTTCTGAATTCTCATTGGATGGCATGGTAAAAAATTCGGAACGAGCAAAAACAAGTTCTTTGAATTTCATTAAACTTTGACGTCGGATATCTTGTGAATGGTTGAATTCATGAAAAAATCATAAAAGACTTTTTTTGTAGATCAGTAAATTTCCTACAAAATAGTTGAGAAGAGATTTTTTGTATCTTGATTTTTTCGGAAGTTATGTATTTTTTACCATGTTTCTAAATGAAAAATCGAAAATTACAAATAGCCACCTCTAAATATCAATATTAAGAGCTCAAATTTTAACTGTCACCATATTTTAAGATACCCTTTCGATTTTTCAATGTTCATAAAAAAAAAAAAAAATAGTCCCCTCATTTAAAACAGTCTAATATATATATATATGTGTATATATATATATATATATACATTATTTAATGACATAGAAATGGCAGAGGTACTGACTTCTGTGTGTGCTGGGTTTTAAATAAAATGTCCTAGCACCATTTGAAATCAGTACTGCTCCTCTTCGTTCTACCAACAAATATTAAAAGACGTCAATAAATAAATATATAAAGGTTTGTATTTAGTTAATATATAATTTATTTTTATAAATACTAACCATTATCATTAATTCAATTGATCAAATCGTATAAATTTTCGAGTAATGATAATTATATGATATAACATATTTAATTTAAAATATTCACAAATTATACTTTTGTTAAGCAATAAACTTATATATTGACAATTAATGCACACAAAATTGTGAATATAAGATAATAATAAAGCTTAAGGAATTGATAATCCCATAATAAATAATAATTAAAATTAATAATATAAAATGTTTCCTACGACAATGACTGAGGTGATGTGATAATTCTGACCGAATAAATTATTTACAATTAAAATTAACTCATTAACAATATCTCCTATCTTTTGTCTTATTAAAATTATTTCTTCCGTACTATATTTAAATATTCAACTATAATATTATCAGTTTAATTGTAGATAAAATTCAATGAGTACGATAATTAAAAAAAAAAAATGTTTTCTTTTAAATTTCTACTTGGAAGCCATCTGGTAAGAATTACCAAAGTACTTATTTATATTATATTATATATATATATATAATTATATTATATATTTATATATATATATATATATATATATATATATATATATAGATATATATATATATATATATATATAATAATTAGCGACTAATGGAATTGCGACACATAAAAAAATGATATAGTAGTGAGCATTTATAATTTATGTTGACTTTATTGCTATTCCATAACGTTATGTTGATTCTTTGCTTGGACGAGTTGCTTTTAACCTTGTCCAAGTTTCACCCAGTGCTTTAGCAAAATGATCATCCACTGTAAAACAATAATAATCATAAATATTTATCTGTTTAAGGTAATTAAATCATACATAGTTAAATTAATAAAACTTACCGCTTAGACCTGTTTCTTTATCTGCGTTGAGAGATGAACCATTGAAAACTGCAGCATATTCTTCAAGGCCTAAAGATCTTTTAAAATGTTCATCTATAGCTGGATCACTTACAATACCCGAACTTCTAATTCCAGTTCGTTGACCACCTATCGCTGCTGAAGGTGTTGCTGTTGGTGTTGGTGTTACTGCAGTGTCTTCAATCGTCGTTCCTAAATCAAAATTATAATGACATTAACTTGACCTCTACATATTTATAACGATATGGAATAAAAATTTTTATGAACCATTATGAATGAGTTTAAAATAATTAAATAACATGTTTTAATACTTCGCGTTCGATCTTGAAAAATTAATCTTATATGTAGAAAAAATTATTTACCATAAAATTTATAATTGGTCAAAAATTAAAAAAAAATTTAAAGATTGTATACCAGGTTGAGGTGCAGCTGGAACAATAACGCTGGGTCGATTGTGATGTACCCTAGCAGCCGACATGTCGAGGGCCTCGCTCTGAATAGGGTCCTTTCTACGTTCCTTTCGCCACGCGCTACTTGGCTTTCTATGCAGACTCGTTGTTTTTGGACGTTCTTCTAAAAAGAAAAAAAAAGACCTTTATTAATCTCAATTTCTTGTTGTATTTTTATTTATATTCAAATTGATGATACTATTTTAATTAAATTCATTTTTTATTAATAATATTGTGTTGCTCTAGTAGATAAAGATTTCTGAGAATTTAAGATAAATAAAAGAAGAAAAAAAAGACGATTAAAATTTTTGAATATTCATGATGAATAAAAAAACAAAATGAAATAGAAAAAAACAAAAACAAAAAATGATTGGAGTGATTAAACTGAGGGTGGAGTAAGGGAGAGGGTTAAGACTTTGAAAGGCAACGTTCGGTTCCCAGGACGATGAGACAGGAAGTGCCTAATAGCCGTGAGAGGATGCGCAGTGGGGCGGGAAACAGGTTTGGAAAAGGACGATGGAAACTGGAAAGATGAATGGAACGAAATAAGGTGGGCTTGTTATTTCTCCAGTCTCAATTAACTGTTTGACTCTCACAGGCTTATATTGCCGGAATATATTTGGTATAAATTCAACCTTTAGTTTTGACAATTACTTTCCGTAGATTTTATTCTCAAAGCGTCTTCTACCTCAATAATAAACTTTATAAAATATTGTTATTGATATTATAAATTTATAAATGTTAAGGGTTTAATAATTAATACATACCAAAAATTTTATGAGAAAATTCAAAATTTTTTACATCTATATTAACCCAAGGTTGCCACAAACATATTTTTCTTGATGTCATTCTCATTCGTACACGTTTTGATATCTCAAGAGACTGCATTATTTTGATTATCGAATATTTAAAAAAAAAATAACTCAAATAATTAAAACTCAATTACACTAAAATAGCTTCAATACTTATTAAATCACTGTGTTTATAATTATTAGAAAACAAAATTAAAATAAAAAAAAGAAAAAAAAAACGTAAATAATACAATAGATATGAATGTAAAGCTATTCTACACATTCGTTGTGAAGTCTTGGTGGTTTAACGTCGAAAGAACAAAAAACCACAAGCATTATATACACAACACAAGAGTCCTTTTATCAAACTGCACGTAATAATACTCAGTAAACCGTTGATTACGCAAGGGTAAAGAACAATTGGGTGACGTAAAATAGAAAAAAAAAATAAATAAATAAATAATAAGAAAAAAAAAAATAAATAAATAATAAACAAAAATGAGGGTAGAAAAGAATCAAGATAGAGGTTTAAATTTGAATAGTGCCGTTGTTTCGTGAATGCCTTCTTACGACTGTCTTAAACGTTCATTCATTCATCTTGAACGCGGTCTCATCTGCTTCAGTAGACTTGTTGCCCCACCTCGCGATCACCCCTTCCTATTCTTTATTCAAACGCGGCCCTTTTATACGATCTTGCCGCCGCGATCTAACTCAGGTAGATAAAGTTAAGATTCTAATAAAACTATCGCATACATTAATGGTATTCTTATTACACACATGTTAACTTTAGAAAATTAAGCATATTTTTGTTTTTTATATATTTAATATTAAATAATAACAATAAAATCAAATATCAACAAATTTAAATAAAATATTGAATAGTTTTTTTCAGCGAATAAAAACGTAAATTTAGTCGTTACTGTTCAAGTAATTGCTACTGTGCATACCTGGAATCTCTGACTTATACGTTATTAATATATACTTGGAAGTACATTGATTTGTTTTAGTACTAAATAGATATGATACATTTTTTCTTTTTATTCCGGAAAATTTATGAAAATTTATTTGAATTTTAAAATTAATTTAATTGTTTCAAGTTCTTGTTGTTAATATTTTCAACTAATTATTTTTAAATTATAAGACATTTTATATTTTTAAGTTTGTGACGTAATTTTTACAAATATTATTACATATCAATTTACTTTATCAACTCAATATATTATAGTTCAATAATGCTTGATTAAATACAATAATAAATTACAATAAATCATAATTATTTTTTTTTATTTAGTAAATAATTTTAATATATGGATAATTGTTGTCGCGAAGAGCCGGTCGAAACAGATGAGAGCATAGAAACATGCCGAGTATTTAACGAATCACACAAATGATAATTATATGATTGCATTGTATAATTGACAGAAATGAAAGTGATTTGAAAATATCAAAATAATCTCGGGAGAAATTGTAAGGTGAGTAAATACTTTGTAAAACTATTTTTTGATACTACTAACTGCATAAAATGTGTGAATTTTTTTTTATTAAAAGCTGCGGTAGCCGCTCGCAACAAATTCAAGTTTGTGATTTAGTGGGATAAATTATCGTTTTTTATTATGTCAGATCTGATTATGCGTTTTGTTAACAATTACATTTCAGTCACACTTTCAAATCAAAAAATTTATTTAATTAAGTTGACTTTAAACATAAAATAAACATTAATGATATCAATTTCGGGTAAGGTAAATCAGTAATTAAAAAATGTACGCTTATAGTATTTCTGCAGCAGACACTTAATGCATAAGTATAGTAGATTTTTTTTTTTTTTTTCAACTTCTAGTGACTTAGTCTAAATATTTTTGATATTCCTTCATGTCGATACAAAAGAATTGAATTTATGACCAAAAATCATTATGATCAATTAAGAAAAAAAAAAAAATAATTCATTACAGATAAAAATATTGTTCACAATACCGGTACGGAAAGTTTAAATTTCTATCAGAGGGATCATCCTGTTCAGAAGGAAGAAAGTCGTTTTTTTTTTTTTTATGAGAAAACAAATGATAAAAATTAGTGCACCATTCTTTTCACAAAAAGGCAAAAATTTTAACTTTCAGGTACAGATCTGATGAAAAATAGTATACATACTACGAAGGAAGGTAGGACGTCCCAATCCGCGTATTTACCTACCTCACCTTCGACTTGAGTAGACAATTGTACACGCGGGTTGGAATGTCCTACTTTACTCCCTTGTTGACCCTGCGAGCCAGCCCAGTGAATATATTTTCGAACTCTTCGAGCCTCCAAGCTTTTTGAGCCCTTAATATTAATATAAAGAGGTGTATCATCGAAATTTTTGATTTTCTTTCAATGGACGGGTTTTGGTCTCATAACTCAAACGATCGAGATAAACGAAGTTGATTTGGATACATTTCTTGTAGGAAATTGAATGCTTTACAAAAAAAAGTCTAATTGAAATTTTACGTCAGATGAACCGATTCCTTATAATCATGCCTTGAACATTGGTATGATTTTACAATTTGATTGTTCAACTTTAAAATTTTGTAATCAATGCACTAAGAGAAAAGTGCATGGTTATGGTAACTAGAAAGGGATGAGTATGAAAAAATAGTAATCTTAACTAATATTTGTAGACTTTTGTACTATATCATAGTGTCCAGACCTATTTGAAAGTAGTAGTATCGGTAGTTGTTTAGAATCACGGCTCCACTCATTTTTCAAAGTTCCAAGTGCTTACACCTTAAAGATCGATAATTAAACTTTTTCCACGTGTTCTGCTACACGGCGGAAAGAATTTTCTGTATGAGTTTATGTCTCTAACACTCGATATCTATCCGAACCTTGTAACTAATGTGCACAAAATTGGTAAAAATAACACAAAATCATGTAGATTTTCAAAAATAAATTTTTCTAATAATAATAATTAATTTTATTTAAAGCCGTAAGATGGACGGTGGTGATAGAAAGGTCTACCTAAGAGTTACAAATAATTTTTGAACTCTTGTAATAGTGAAAATCAACATATTTGTGTTATTTCAATACTTTTAAGGTGTACAACAGCTCACCTAACATTTTGTTACAGGCAGTTTGGACGGTATCCGCCTCCCTTTGCTAGTATAGTGTCTGGCTGAAGCCTACAACACTGTTTTACGCCGGCCCGTACTAGTAAGAGATGTAGTCTAAGGCAAAAGTGCGTTAACATAGCCTTACTGATGAGTCCGTTAACGTACTTAGGACGAAACTACACAAATTATGGCAAACAGACATATACCTTGAGTTTTGATGGTTGACTTAGGAGTCAATACAGTGCTCCCTCTCTATAATTCCCCTCGTTATGATTCTAGTTCCCCTCATTTTGAGGGGAATGTGTACCCCTACTCTCACTACATTGTATACAAGATATATTTGTGTACGTTCAGAATGACTGCGCGCGCATTTCTCTGTTTAGTACTCTTAAGAAAAAGTGGGGTCCCTCGCTAAGAAGGAATTCTTAGAATTTTAGCCCCGAGTTGGGAATTATAGAGAGGGAGCACTGTACATAGAATGAAAAGAAAAATATGTCAAATAGTGCAGTGTAGCACGGAACTGAAAAATAACAAACAAAATGCCTAAATCAAGCATAATTTATACCTTTGGTATACACTTATACAATACCAACGCTTAATATACATCCAATTAAGCAATTATATCTTTAATCCGCTGACAAATGCTAAAGAATGAAAAAGGTCTCTTGGCAATTTGGCCATTTTTGGATTTTTGCTTGAAAAAACAGCTCACTGAGAGAAATCTCAGTAGTTGCCATAACTAAAAAGAGACAACTATTTTAATTTAGTTGGTGTAACGAATCCAAAAAGTTATTGTAACTATTTATTATTCAGATGACTTTAAAAAAATAGTTGAAGTAACTAAAATTATTTTGTTATTTATTTTTAGTTATCTCTACAATTAAAGTTTAGTAGTCACAACAAATACTAACTAGTTGAATCAAATATTATTTGGTATTCAATCTAACTAATAAAAATCGTAGCAGCAACTATATATTTTTAACTATTTCGAAATAGTTGATTCAACGATTTTTTTTAAGTTGTATCCGTATATCACTATATTTTTGCTGTTGATGTAAAAATTTTCAGATAGTAATGGTAAAACATTTTACATGGTTGTATCCAACTATTTTTATTTAGTTGGTGTAATTAATTTAAATCGTTATGATAATTATTTATTGTTCAGACGACTTTAAAAAAATAGTTAAAGTAACTAAAATTATTTTGTTATTCATTTTTAGTTATCTCTACAATTAAAGTTTAGTAGTCACAACAAATACTAACTAGTTGAATCAAATATTATTTGGTATTCAATCTAACTAATAAAAATCGTAGCAGCAACTATATATTTTTAACTATTTCGAAATAGTTGATTCAACGATTTTTTTTAAGTTGTATCCGTATATCACTATATTTTTGCTATTGATGTAACAATTTTAGATAGTAGTAGTAAAACATTTTACATGGTTGTATCTAACTATTTTTATTTAGTTGGTGTAACTAATTTAAATAGTTATGATAATTATTTATTGTTCAGATACCTTAAAAAAAATAGTTGAAGTAACTAAAATTAGTTTGTTATTTATATTTAGTTATCGCTACAATAAAAGTTTAGTGGTTACAACAAATACTAACTAGTTAAATCAAATATTATTTGGTACTTAATCAAACTAAAATCGGGACTTAGAAAAAATTTCGGGGTTAAAATAATACATTATTTCGATATGATTTACATATAAATCGTTAAACTTGCGTTCGACAAGTATTGTTATTGTTATTATTTTTATTTTCTTTTGAGCACCGAAATCTTTTCAGTCCCGAAACTTAAAATTTTTTTAAGTCTGAAAAGTCTAAATTGTTCTAAGTTTCTGAGCCCAAAATTTATAAGACAAAAAAATTTAACCAAAATTTGTGTATGTCAGTTGATACGGAGTTTCGTGACATGAACTTCTGTTGTATAATCAAAATTTTTTTTTTTAGTGTGATATGTGAATTTTTTCAAGTCCTGAAGGTTAATTTGTGAGCGAAAACAATGGTTGCCGTAACTAAATTAATTTTGTTGCTGTAACGAAGTGAGTACTTGTAGGCTTGGCTTATAAGTTAACTAAGGTCTATGACTACTCATCGGCCGTGTGGCGTAGCGGTACATTGTCGGTCTTGCGTGCGTAGGGTACTAGGTTCGAATCCTTCTTAGGGCGACTGCGAAATAATTATTTAAGAAGCATAGGAAGGTTGTTAAACTTATAAGTTTAAGTGCGTGTGTCAAATAAATTTGACAAAAATATACATAAGCAACCTCCCATCAAAAAAAAAAAAAAAAAAAAAATCATGTAAAATGAAATAAACTTAAAAGCCTCGAAAAAAAAAAAAAAAAATAGCCTAACAAATCATTAAAACTAACATTGTAAACAAAAAATAATTTTTTTTCCTTAAAATCCACTAAATTTCCATGGAAACAACAACTAAGTTTTTTTTGTTAGATCAAATATAATTTCATCATACTGATAAATGAAAATTAGTTGTCCTCACAACTACATATATGTGGTTAACCGTACTATCCTACTTTAGTTACTGTAGCTAAATATTATTTGTGTAAATAATTATGAAATAATGTTAATATTCACTATTATTTTATAGTTTTAGCAACTTTAAAAATTTCGTTATGTTTAGTAAAAAATCTCAGTTGATTTAACGATTACACTGAAAAAAAAGTTTTTTTCCTCCCGGTAAATGTTTTGTTCTGGTAGCAATACTAGTATTCTTGTGGTAAGAATACCAAAGTTTATTTCACGGGGCAATACGTATTCTGACTGTAAAAAAACTCGGTATTGCTGTATGCGTAAAACCATAATTAAAATAAAATAAACTTAACCCTACTTTATTGACATGCTTGAATGTATGTAAATAGAAGAATTTTTTATTATAACAGACGTACTGTCAACAATTGAGACAAAAAACGCATAAATACTAATTAATAATTTTATAATTATAAAAAGGAATATTGCACGCATTATTATAATATTTGTTGTCATTTGCCCTCTTATTTCTATCTCATGATAATATGAGGTAAAAGTGCGGGAAACAAAAATTGCTATAGGATAATTATGTAAGCGCTGAAGACACCACTGCATTTGCTATAGTAAAATAGTATAAAGTTCTAGTCCCACAAGAAAACTCGTCATTGCTGTGGGAATTATACCAGGTTTCTTACAGTAGCAATACGTTTACTTACTATAGGAATACTGGATCGATAATACTTTGGATTCCGGGAGGAAAAATATTTTTTTTTCAGTGTAGGGTTTAGTTCTTTGAATGACTTCTCTGAATTAAACATACACGGCGAGAAAAATTTTGTCATTTCAGCGATTTAAAGTATAGTCAAACAGTTGATTGTGAAAATAACTATTCGTTTCTTAATTATTGCAATACGTATAGTGAATTTAACAACACCCTTATTTATTTTAATGATCTATAGTATCGTTAAATGAACTATTCAATGTTTGTCCTCCAATGAGAATTCATTTTTCTATTTCAACCATACTCCGAAAAGTTGTTATCGAGATTCAGTTATATTGACAAAATAGGTTATAGTTTTGTCGTTGTAAGTATTCGTATCGTTATATT
This sequence comes from Microplitis manilae, assembly GCA_030273425.1. Lineage (NCBI taxonomy): Eukaryota > Metazoa > Arthropoda > Insecta > Hymenoptera > Braconidae > Microplitis > Microplitis manilae. The sequence goes on from CP092722.1 coordinate 9,495,978, forward strand.
GACGATACGATGGATCGTAATAGCGCCGATCAAGAACGTGGAACTTGCGCAGTAAAGCAAATGTCAAGCTAACCACCAAAAAGCCTTCATGAGCGTTGTGTCACACACTTCTCATTAATAATTTACGAGCTTTTTGGTTGTTATAATTGAGATAATTTAATTAAAATGGATGACTGGGTCAAAAATAAGTTAAAACAGTGGAACTTGGAAAAATTAGAAAATATATTTGAAGGTATGTATTAAAAAATTTATTATTTAGTTATTTTAATTCGTACGTTAACGTAATATAACCTTATTTATTACTCGACTCTTTTTTTTTTTTACTTGAATATTTTTTCTTTAATAAATAAAAATTAAAGATCTAGAAATGAAAATAATAATTGCGATAATATTAATAATATAACTGCTAATAATATTAATAATAATAATAATAATAATAATAATAATAATAATCGATATAAAAAATGAATAATAATATTGATCTATATAAAAAAAAAAAAATAATTAATTTAATTTTAGAAAATGAAATTACTCAAGAATGTTTTGAGTGTTTAAACGAAGAAACTATAAAACAATTAATCACAAAAGTTGGTCCACAAACATTATTTTTAAATAAGTGGAAATCGGAATTTGTTCACGCAAAGAATGATACGACTTTACAAGTATATAATTTCATCTTTTTTTTATTAGTATTATTTTTCATGTTTGTTAATTCCTCAAATACCTTTTTTACTCCTCTCTATTATTAGGTTTCGCTATTTCCTTGTTCTCCTCATTCTGAACCCAATATTCTATTAAATAATCCACAGTCAGGTAACTTTATAAATCAAATGTGAAAAATTATTTTTTACTGTTTAATTAGAGTATTATTTTTGTATACTACATTATTTATTTCGTTTTAAATCATTTAATAGATAATATTTAAAAACTGTTCATATAATTTTTATATAGATCATGAGATTGATTTAATTGAAGATGAAGAAAGTTTACGATGTGAAACGGAAACAATAGATACGTTCCCATATAATAGTAAAATCGCAATAGAAACACGTGAACGAATTAGTGACTTATTTGATATTTTTAAAAAATCAATTCAAGGCTTAGCAGTGCTCAATTATTATAGCAATCATCGAACTCTAAATGATTCCTACAGGAATCTTTTAGCTGACGTAATTGTAACGCATGAAATGCAGACTAATGAAGACTTAATGTATATTTAATTTTTACCATTAAAAAATTTTAAGTAATAAACTATATAAGATTTTAAACGATGTATACAAATATTTTTTTTTATTTTTAGGATAAGTCCAGAACGTTTAAGCGAGTTGGCAATACTGATATCAAAAACATTTACATCAGAAATTTCTGCAACTTACTACATTCCGTATTCTCGAGAAGGAAATAAAAAAGCTTTGGCTCGAGGAAAACTTTATTTGCGGTACAATCATTATCGAGACATATTGTTACAATCTGGAGCTACGAAAAATTGTAGAGGATTGAAACGTAAAGCAATTGATAATTCGACTCCAGTACGCTTAGGACGATTTGAAGATCTTTTTGCAATCGGTTCGAATGAAATATTTCATATTTTAATAGATTATGTTTTAAAATTTTAATTAAAAAATTACCTAATTATTTTTAGATTATGCACCTCAAAATTGTGCTGAAAAATTAAAATTTTTGGCAGAATATGTAGATCCGTGGAATACTGTAGAAGAATATTGGAAATACACTTCAATTAAAAGAATCCAAGATCTTATTAGTAATAATCAAGTTACAAGTATTGACTACTTATCTACATATCCTGCATTGAGAGATATTTACACTGGATTAAAATTACTTGACATCGATTTTAAACAACAGTATCCGGATAAAAGTGCAAGCTTAACTAGTCAATATAATGTCCTAGAAAAAAAATACTTGCTTATTGTGAGAAAAAGAAAAAATTGAGCTCTGAAATACGATTTTACATAACTTTATTGAAAGAATCGAAAGATAAAGATGAAGGTCCATATTTTGTTTTATAATTAATTTTTGTTTGATTATATTTGGTATAATAGTAATTTTTTCGTCCAGATGTCCGTAGTGCAATAACATTTCGAATGCTGCCATTTTTGTTACCAAATCCTTCACTCTTAACTTCGCGAGATAAATCAAACTGGCGACCCAGTAAGGAAGATGTATTAAACGGATTTTTTTACATGTAAAGGTAAATTTTTTAAAACTATATTTGATGGTTAGTGTAAAATATATCGATAAGGAGTTATTAAATATTTATTACTTGAAAAACAATTTTACAATGTCGAAATTAAATATTTAACGCGAAAAAATTTCTACTTTTTTTTAAGGATGAAGAGGATTTAAATAGAAAGCTTAAAAATAGAAAAGAAAAATTAGAAAAATTTGGATTATCGGAGCAACCATTATCAGTAATTATTGGAGATTCACTAACGAATATTACCAAAAGACTAGTAATAATAAACGATATTAAATATCAAGCTGAATCTACTATTGAATGTGTTGATTTAACTTTTAAAAGTTTCTATAGTCTGCAACTCGAATTTTCGAGAGAAGCTGCTTATCCTTGGATCTTTTTAAAAGATGTAGTTTACAAGATTCAAGGTGAAAGTGATTTAGTTGTACCTGCACTTCAAACATTGATTAATGACTTTAATTCTATTCAAATTGATAATAATTAATCATTGAAAAACTGTCTCAAAATACATATGCCATTAGTAAATCTAATATTTCACAACTAAATAACAATCTAACTGTTAATTCAGACAGTTTTAAAGATAAGTTGATAAATTCAATGTTACAGTTATACGGTTCTGGTAATACTCCATTTAATCAAATTGACAATATTTTTAAAATGATTCAAAACTTAATTAATGAAGAGCATAATACAATCGAATATAAGTTAAAAAGTTTTATAAGTAAAAATGGAATGAATAATGAGAATGATACGAAAATTATTAAAGAAATTAGTAATGTTTTCAAATCTACAAATGATACTCTCAACAAATTTAACACCGAATATAATCGTTTTCATTTTTTAGAAGAAAGTGGTTTTTATATACCACCGATTGAATTTTCTGTCGGTAAGAAATGTAACACTCTTAAAAGAGATTATAAGGGTAATCGAATTAGTCAACCAAAGGACGCAACTGCGATTTTATTCCCATTAAGAGCCATATTCAAAAAAGTATTTGAAGTACCTGATATCTACAATGAGGTTATAAAATATAAACGAGAGCTGGAAAGTCACAAAACTGTTGTTTCAAATATTATTCAAACTCCTATTTGGAAAAAAAAAGTTGAAAATTGTCCTTCAAAAGATAATATATTTCCACTTTTTTTGTTTAACGATGATTACGAAACGGGAAACTGCCTAGGTAGTCATGCAGGTTCAAATAAATTAGGAGGGACGTATATATCGATTGCGTGTCTTCCACCTCATTTGCAATCACTCAAAACGATATTTCATGCACTAATCTACTATTCAAAAGACCGTCAGGAATATGGCAATTTTGCAGTTTTTCGGACATTAATTAGGGAACTTGAGTTGTTAGAAAATGAAGGAATTGAATTAAACTTACATGATGGAAAAACTGTTAAAATATATTTCAAACTAGCCCTTATTTTAGGAGATAACCTTGGTTTGAATTCAATATTAGGTTTTGTTGAAAATTTTAACGCATTCTATTCTTGTAGGTTTTGTAAAATGGATAAAATCCAGCGGTCTATGGCAACATTAGAAAATAAATTGCTACTACGTGATAAAAAGACTTATATTAATGATGTAAACTTAAAAGATCCCAGTTCTACTGGTATTAAAGAAAACTGCGTTTTTAATCGTTTATCGGATTTTCATGCTTTGGACAACTATGTAGTTGATATAATGCATGATTTTTTCGAAAGCATTATGCATCGAGACATGATTGATATTTTGAATTGGTATATTAATGTCCAAAAATTGTTCACTCTAACTGAATTAACATCTCGTATGAAATTGCACGATTTTGGTGAGTTTGATACTCGAAATAGGCCTCCGGAGATACTCCCTAATCATTTAAAAGGTGAAACATTGAAAATGTCGGCTGGTGAAATGATGACCTTTGTCCGACATTTTGGTATTATAATTGGTGACTTGATTCCAAATAATGACACTGTATACAGAGTTTATTTGAGCTTGGTCCAAATTCTCGATATTATCTTAAGTAGATCAATCCACAATAATTGCAAAGGACTATTAAGCACACTAGTATCCGAGCATCACATTTTGACACGTAAGATATTTAATCGAAAATTGAAAACTAAAGACCATAATTTAATACATTACGATACAGTAATGAATCTTTCTGGTCCATTAATCAATCTTAGTGGGATGCGTTGGGAGGCTAAACACAAAGAATCCAGAATGTTAGCCAATGTTTCAAATTCTAGATTAAATATATGTTACACTTTAGGTGTTAAACACCAGCTCAAATTTGCTTATCTAATATTTTCTAATACTATGTTTCCTGCAGAGATTTTAACTGGAAATGGAAAAAAAACCACTATGAATCAACTGTTATCAAGGCTAGATAATTCTTCGATTATTAATAAGTTTTCATGGAAGGTAATTGAAACGTATGATTGGATAGAAAAGAAAGGTATAAAATAGGGGTGTGCGAATATCGTTCGAATCGAATCGAATCGAATAATACTATTCGATTCGAAATTCGAATCGAGTAATTCGAACTTACGAATTATTCGAAAAGTTCGAAGTATTCGAAATTTTTCGAATTATTCGAAAAGTTCGAAGTATTCGAAATTTTTCGAATTATTCGGAATTTTTCGAATTATTCGTTATTTTTCAAATTATTCGTTATTTTTCGAATAATTCGAAAATTTACAAATAATTCGCACATTGACAAATAATTGTAGAATTTTTGAACTATTCATCAATTTTTCAGATAATTTTGAAATTTTATAAACGATCAAACGTGGGATTCGGCACTCTGTACATTCTAAATATTTTATAAACAAAATACTTATGTTGAGTTGTATTTTTAAGTTAAAAAATTTAAAAAAAAATTTATACAACAAAAAATATTAGTGATCTTTGAGTATAAGATATTTTTATTATACAATAGAGTTCACAAATCACTTTAAGCCTCGAATTATTTTAAAAAATTTACGATTCATTAAGAATATTATATAATTATTTTTGAAAAATTCGAACTATTCGAAAAGTTCAAATTATTCGGAAATTTTCGAATTTTTCAAAAATACTTTTTTTTTTAATTAATTGTATAATATTCTGAATAAAATATTATAAATAATTCGAGGCTTTAAGTGATTTGTGGACTCTATTGTATAACAAAAAAATCTGATACTCAAAGATCACTAATATTTTTTGTTGTATAAATTTTTTTTTTAATTTTTCAACTTAAAAATTCAACTCAAAAAAAGTATGTTGTTTATAAAATACTTAAGATGTACAGAGTGCCGAATCCCACGTTTGATCGTTTATAAAATTTCAAAATTATCTGAAAAATTGACGAATAGTTCAAAAATTCTACAATTATTTGTCAATGTGCGAATTATTTGGAAACTTTCGAATCATTCGAAAAATAACGAATAATTCGAAAATTAACGAATAATTCGAAAAATAACGAATAATTCGAAAAATAACGAATTATTCGAGAACTTTCGAATTATTCGAGAACTTTCGAATTATTCGAGAACTTTCGAATTATTCGAGAACTTTCGAATTATTCGAGAACTTTCGAATTATTCGAGAACTTTCGAATTATTCGAGAATTTTCGAATTATTCGAGAACTTCCGAATAATTCGAAATTCGAATTATTCGAATCGAATTTCGAATCGAATTTTAATATTCGATTCGGGACGAATAATTCGTAAGTTCGAATTATTCGCACACCCCTAGTATAAAATATAAACTTGGAATGGTTCTATGTATTTCTTATGATGATAAATTAAACTTTGGTGTTATTGAGAATATTTTTATCGATAACCATGTGATTTACTTTGTATATCAGAAATTAACAACAATTTTTGATATTCATGTTCATGCCTTCAAAGTGATCAATTTTCAACATGAGAATTGCATAATATCTTATGATAATTTATTTGATTTATACCCTGTTTCGTTCTTAAAAAAAGCAGAAGAATATTTTATATTACAGCATTATTTATCTTAAAATACATACTTCGATAATATTTACTTCAAATAAAATTTATTTTAAATATAGTTTATAGAATTAAGTTTGAACTATTAATCATTTATTATTGATGAACAGTAGTATTATTCTATTTATATTAATTGTTAATTAAAACCTGTTACTGAGTGTTATTTCCAAATATAAATATGTAAATCAAATAAATATTCTGAAGAAAAATATTTATAATAATGACAATAATAATAATGTTCTGAAATTATTTTACTTCTTATAATTCAAATTTCGTTATTTCAATAATTTATAAAAATATCTGTTTTTTCTTAAATATTACAAATAATATAATAGGTGAACATGCCGAAAAAAAACTGTAAAACAAATTTGGAAAACGATGGACCCAATGACTCTGCATGAAGACTTCATACTGTTTTCAAGCTCTTTGAGCTCGAAAACATTATTGGCAATAAATATTCAAGCTTTTCGGGCTCGAAAAAATTTACATCTTATATACATATTTAAAAATGTGGGAAATCAAAAATGATAAATGAATAAGAAATTTGTTAAATTTTTGTTCACGATTTTGCTATATGATATCAATTTATTCGGATAAAAATAAAAAAACGGGATTAAAATGGAAAAATAAAGGAGATTTGAATGAGATCTTAGCGTTAGTTTTTAATTTACCCGCGAACTATAAAAAAAAAAAAGTGATTTTTCAAATTTTTCGTAATTATTTAAACTAAATAAGAAGAAACTATAAAGATAGAGATCTGATGTAATTTTTGATACATTTGGTAAATTATAAGTTATCCAGAAAAAATAAGATTAATTGTTATTTGAAAAAATTTTTTTCACCAATATCATTTGAATTAATCCACTGGCTACTTTTGATCTTTAGCGTTAATGAAGTTTTGAAATCAATCAGATGAACGATTTCGATTTTTTTTTGACAGGAAAACATTTCAAAAATTCTTTCGACAACGGTATATCTCTTGAACATATGATTCGATTTTGATGGTTGACGCGGCATTTAACTCATTGAGTTTTAGAGCTGATAAGATTTTCGAACTGGTCGATAGAATGTTATAAGTTCTCCGGAAAAAATATTTTTCAAACATTTTATTTTTGGAGTATCTCTGAACGTACTGTGTTGATTATGCTCATTTTTTCACAGACTGCAGAAATTAATGAGCCAATTCAAACGCCACCTTAATAATCTAAGTAGATTAGTCTGTTCAAAAGTAATAAAATATTTATATACATTCATACATATACATAAATACACACAAACACATGCAATTGGACCTTTTAAGGTTATGCCTGAGAAACAAATCTAATTTTTCATTAAAATTATTTACATCAACATTTCCATTATATGTACAATTATACTGCGTATTTATTATATAATCATATTAGATTTTACAGACTGATTGTAATAATTATTTTTCACTGTAAAAAAATTTTATTGCTTCCAAATATTTTTTTTTGCTTTGTTATAATTAATAGATTTTTATCAAGCGCGAATCGACATTTTCAGTTTTAAAAAATGTCTTATTATTTGTTTTTTAACCAATAAAAGTATTTTTTTAAAAATTTTTTAAAATTATTGTAAATAACTGATCAATTAACACAAGTCACTGAGCTTGAATATTGAAACATTATATTATGAAATGATTAATGAGGCTGTATTCTTAACGACATCTTTCAATTTAAATCAATTTTTTTTTATCCACAACTATCTACAAGATTGTCTTACTAGCGTTTCTTCGGATACCTACAATGACAATAGTATTGCCATTTTAACACTACGCTGCGGCGATACTTGGATCGCTAAAATGGCTATACAGAATATCGTAAAAAAAGTTAACTATAGATAGTATAGCTGTAGTAACGAAATGTTCAGTTGTTTTGACGAAATTTTTCTCGCCGTGTAACTACTTTTAATCAGTTACATTAACAATTAAATCGTTGAATTAACTACAAAATAGTTACAGTAACTAAATTTAATTGTTATATTAACTAAAATTGATTTGTTATCGTAACTAAGAAAAAATATTTGTATCCGTATATCACTATTTTTTTATAGTTGCAGTTACTGATTTTTTCTCTCAGTGCTGGAGCCGTGAACGTACACAATTACCGTAGTATCAACTAAGCATAACTAACATTATTAACTTCCCGCTTAGAAAATCGATGATTTTCAAAAATTTCGGGAAGTTATTGTTTTCATCCGGATTTTCGAAAATCGAGTTTTCATCAGATGTCGACGTTTTGAGGTCCTAGGAAGCTATTCTGACTATTTTCAGAATGATGTCCGAGTGTCTGTATGCGCGCGTGTGTGTGTGTGTGTGTGTGTGTGTGTGTGTGTGTGTATGTATGTGTGTGAATGGCCTATAACTTTTTAATTAATGAATCGATTTAGATGTTTAAGGCGCCGATTGAAAGAGCTTGTTGGCCGTCAACTTTCCTGAAAATTTCAGATCATTTGATCAAGTAGACTCGAACATATTGCCGAATTGCGAAAAAAAAAAAAATTTTTTTTTTTAGTTTTTTATTGATTTCTCAGAAACGAATTGAACGATCGACTTCAAAATCTAATCAGCTCTAAAACTTAATAAAACGCGTCGAATGCCGCCTTAACCATCTCAATCGGTTAATTTGTTCGAGAGATATCGTTGGAGAAAGAAATGGTAAAAAACGTTTTTTTTTCAAATATTTTCAAGACAGCTTAATCGATCGCTTTCAAATTCTACTCAGCTCTAGAATTCGATAAAACGCGCCTATTGCCACCTCAAACGTCAAAATCGGTTGATTAGTTCAAAAGATATCAGCGTTGAAAAGTTGAAAAAATAACATTCAATGTTATTTTTTCCAGATAAATCAAAATGTACTGTACTAAAATGTGTCTAAAATCTTACAAACTTGTTCTCTTTATGGTCTCTTTTGATTATCATAAAATGCCATCAAACTTGTTCTTTAGTTTAAACCATATTATCAACGAAAAAATTGAAAAAACACAATTGTTAATCATTTTCTCGGATATTTTATATCCTATTGCACTGACCTAAGCCAAAACTTATTTAAATCTTGATTTTGATCACTGACATTGATTTCTGCATCAATATATTTAGTTTATTCAACATAATCGGAAATTAAAATTTAAAAACTGCTTGTTCATTAATGATTTCCGATTCTTAAACGTTAAACTTTAGCATAAAGCGTAACTAGCTAGAATTTGAAAAGCTCATAAAAAAACAATCTCATGCAATATGATTTTCGAGCTCGAAAATATAGTCAAATTAATATTTTCGAGCACCTTGAGCTCGAAAACAGCGGGAAGTTTAGGGGCTGGCCCGCAGGGTCAACCGACAGGCCGATTTTTTGTTTTATGGTACCTACTTAGTATTATTTCTCAGAACTTATACTTTAGCAATAATAATAACAATACTTTTTTAGTTTATCCCCACAAATAAAGAATATACCAGTGACTATTTTAGTTTGTTTATCGTCCAATAGTTCCTACACAGAAAAAAAGGAATTCTTGGGTCAAGAAGAAAATCGTTTCCAAAAATAAATTCTTGAAATAAAATATCCTATTCTCTTGTTTGAAAAAAATTTCTCTTGGTAAAAAATTTTTTTTTTTTTAATTAAATTACATAAAGCTCTCCAATCAAAAAACGTAATCTTGATTTAAAACTATAAATTTTTGATTTCAATGTTTCTAGTTTCTCCTAACAAGAAAACAACCTCATTGGCTCAAGAAAATTTTGCTCTTGGTTTTAGAAGATACCAACTCATTCTAAAAACATCGTTCTCTTGAATGTAGTCGATATCACGGAAAAAGAAATTTCGTCACTCCAAGATAAGATAACTTACGGTAACAAATATCTGCCTTAGTATACGGATAACGAAACATTCGTTGTAGTCACAATGATTTTGTAATGGTAGCAAATCGCTTGTCCTGTCTAGCAATGGTTTGTAACTGTAACAAAACTGTTGTGTTACAGTAAAAAAATTGATTTGTTAAAGTAACAAACTGCACTTTTAGCACTGACAAAAATATTTTGTAACCATAAGCTAAAATTACTTATGGTAACAATTTTTAGGTTTGTAGTACGAACAACGAAACTTTTGCTAAAGTTACATTGTCTTTGTAATACTAACAAACTATTTGTTACGCTAAGTAATGGTTTGTAACTGTAGCAAAACTGATTTTTGTTCCTAAGGGGCCTATTTTGTCTCAGTGACCCATTTTACCCCTCCCCGTCCCAAGACTTTTCATGTGCAGAATTTTAGTAGGTCCAATTTGCTCCCAAATACATTAAGGTAAAAAATAACAGTTCACATTGCTTAAATTTCACACGGGATTCGATGTAATTTTCACACCAAAATTTTCAAACCGATGCATTTACACCACACCGGGTCCATCAAATTTTTTACAGTGCATACGATTTGTCATAGCAAATACTGGAAATGTTTTGTACCCAGAGAAGAAAGTACACTGTGAAAAATTTCCATTAAATTTTACTGTGGGTGCATTGTAACCCCGGACTATAAGAAAACTGGTACAAATTTTACAAGTGTACCATAGTAAACGGTGTGCGCATAGGTCCTAATCGTGTTGTCTGCGCATACCGTTTACTATAGGACACTTGTAAAATTTGTACCAGTTTTCTTATGGTCCGGTGTTACAATGCACCCATAGTAAAATTTGTTGGAAATTGTTCACAGTGTACGACGGGCCCACACGGAAAAACATAATCGGTAGCCGCTACCGATTAATTTTCGGTAACAGTTACTGATTTTTTTGATAGCAGTTACCGGTTTTATTTTGGTAGCCGTTACTGTAGTAATCGGTAGCTGTTACCAAATCATCGGTAGCCGTTACCGAAACAATCGGTAGCTGTTACCGATTAATTTTCAGTAGCCGTTACTGATTATTTCGGTAGCTATTACCGATTTTTTCAGTATCAGTTACGTACACACGCACTCTCACACACACGCTTACACAGCCGCATTCACGCGCAGTCACGCATGTACGAACACACTCGCCCTCGCACACGTGTGAACGTACTCGCACACACACGTCTGTACACACTCATACGCACACACTCGGGCACACACATACGTTCGCACACACTCATACGCACAAGCACGCGTATGCGCACACATGGGCACGTACGCACACTGATACCAAAAAAATCGGTAACAGCTACCGAAAAATAATCGGTAGCGTCTACCGAAAAATAATTGGTAGCGTCTACCGATTATTTTTTTCCGTGCAGACTTGGCCCAGGCTTAGCCTAAATATGTAAGATCTTGGGCCAAGCTTGTAAACCAGCCTTGGTAGAAGCCGGGAATGAGAACACGGGGCCGGTTCTGGTTGCCAAACTCGGCCCATGCTTTGTTGCCAGACCTGGCCCAGGCTTCGTTGCCGGAATTGACCCATAAATCGAGAAAACGAATAAATTTAATGAATAAAAATTTTATTATTATTAACCTCGTAGAAATCATGATCATTAAAGTTTCAACTATCTAAGGGAGGTAAATGATGTGCCAAAAACTCGGTGAAAATTCTGCCAGGCTCTGGGCACGAACTGCTGTTTTTTTGATTGCTGGGTCCGAAGGGTAGCTACTGGACGTACCTACATTAGTTATGTTGAACTGATGCATTTATATGATCTACTTATTAAACCACAGGTATATCCAAACTTGGATAATCCTACCTTGACTCAAGTCTGGATAGCCATTGGAAGGCCCAAGCCTGGCTTGCCATTGAATTGCCAGGGCTAGGTTACCCAGTCTTGGCCCAAGCCCGGGTAATCATTGTGACGGCCAGGACTGAGTACCCAATCTTAAGCCAAGCATGGGCCAATGTAGGTGTGCCAAAACTAGGTTCCTCAGTGCTGGGGAACCTGTCATCAGTTGTCCCTGACTTCAAAGGAGTATGGGTTACTCTCATTCAAATGTAAATAGTAACAACGTACTTGAGCCCTGTAATTCACTTCCTATCATATGAGACATATAAATGAAGATATTTCTTGTGTGAGTGTCAGCTAAAAGTATAGCATAGGATGATAATAATAATAACAAAGATAAATAATAATGATAATGAAAATAATAATGCAGACTCACACAGCAGACTTGAAATTCCTAAAGAGGCATAAAATACCATCGTTAATCCTCTATTTAATTTTTTACTTCCTATACCTATCAGCAATGAGCTTCAAAATACTTGGACCAATTGGTGATCGACAAATGGAACGTTTAAATCTTAAACGCAACTAATTTATTGTACCTTGTACCCGTGACTAACCTACTCTGAAGCACCTGGAGACGTTGCAGACTCTTACGGCAGACCTGAAATCCCTAAAAATCCAAAGATTACCATCCATAAACATATTTCATTTCTTCCTGCTTAACATCTATAAGCTAACGACATCAATCCTTGGATGGATTAGTGACACATAACAAGAACGTTCAGGACTCAAATGTTTAAGTTCTCGGAACCTTAAATGATTTATTCGTTCGTACCCGGGACTATGTTTCTCCGAAACACCTGAATTTTTGGTTAAGTTAACTTTAAATTTTTATGTCTATATGATGTATGATCTCATTGCATTAACAGATTTTTTTTTTTACGGATTTGGTTTGCTATGATAACGAATCTACTTCGTTATGATTACAAGAATAAGTTTGCTTCTACAACAAATATTATTCACTATGACAGCGAAATGTTATTTGTTGCTGTAAAAAATCTTGTGGTGCCCTAAGAAATCGACTTCTCAACTACGACACAATTCCATTTGTTGTCACAACAAATCGATTTGTTACCGTAAGCTAAGCGTGTCTGTTACTATAACAAAATTTTTCTTTATCCCGTCTTTTGTTATAATGACGAAACTCTTTTTCTCTGTGCAGGTTCCCTAGCACTGGGGAACCTAGTTTTGGCACACCTACATTGGCCCATGCTTGGCTTAAGATTGGGTACTCAGTCCTGGCCGTCACAATGATTACCCGGGCTTGGGCCAAGACTGGGTAACCTAGCCCTGGCAATTCAATGGCAAGCCAGGCTTGGGCCTTCCAATGGCAATCCAGACTTGAGTCAAGGTAGGATTATCCAAGTTTGGATATACCTGTGGTTTAATAAGTAGATCATATAAATGCATCAGTTCAACATAACTAATGTAGGTACGTCCAGTAGCTACCCTTCGGACCCAGCAATCAAAAAAACGGCAGTTCGTGCCCAGAGCCTGGCAGAATTTTCACCGAGTTTTTGGCACATCATTTACCTCCCTTAGATAGTTGAAACTTTAATGATCATGGTTTCTACGAGGTTAATAATAATAAAATTTTTATTCATTAAATTTATTCGTTTTCTGGATTTATGGGTCAATTCTGGCAACAAAGCATGGGCCAGGTCTAGCAACCAGAACCGGCCCCGTGTTCTCATTCCCGGCTTCTACCAAGGCTGGTTTACAAGCTTGGCCCAAGATCTTACATATTTGGGCTAAGCCTGGGCCAAGTCTGCACGGAAAAAAATAATCGGTAGACGCTACCAATTATTTTTCGGTAGACGCTACCGATTATTTTTCGGTAGCTGTTACCGATTTTTTTGGTATCAGTGTGCGTACGTGCCCATGTGTGCGCATACGCGTGCTTGTGCGTATGAGTGTGTGCGAACGTATGTGTGTGCCCGAGTGTGTGCGTATGAGTGTGTACAGACGTGTGTGTGCGAGTACGTTCACACGTGTGCGAGGGCGAGTGTGTTCGTACATGCGTGACTGCGCGTGAATGCGGCTGTGTAAGCGTGTGTGTGAGAGTGCGTGTGTACGTAACTGATACTGAAAAAATCGGTAATAGCTACCGAAATAATCAGTAACGGCTACTGAAAATTAATCGGTAACAGCTACCGATTGTTTCGGTAACGGCTACCGATGATTTGGTAACAGCTACCGATTACTACAGTAACGGCTACCAAAATAAAACCGGTAACTGCTATCAAAAAAATCAGTAACTGTTACCGAAAATTAATCGGTAGCGGCTACCGATTATGTTTTTCCGTGTGGGCCCGTCGTACACTGTGAACAATTTCCAACAAATTTTACTATGGGTGCATTGTAACACCGGACCATAAGAAAACTGGTACAAATTTTACAAGTGTCCTATAGTAAACGGTATGCGCAGACAACACGATTAGGACCTATGCGCACACCGTTTACTATGGTACACTTGTAAAATTTGTACCAGTTTTCTTATAGTCCGGGGTTACAATGCACCCACAGTAAAATTTAATGGAAATTTTTCACAGTGTACTTTCTTCTCTGGGTACAAAACATTTCCAGTATTTGCTATGACAAATCGTATGCACTGTAAAAAATTTGATGGACCCGGTGTGGTGTAAATGCATCGGTTTGAAAATTTTGGTGTGAAAATTACATCGAATCCCGTGTGAAATTTAAGCAATGTGAACTTTTATTTTTTACCTTAATGTATTTGGGAGCAAATTGGACCTACTAAAATTCTGCACATGAAAAGTCTTGGGACGGGGAGGGGTAAAATGGGTCACTGAGACAAAATAGGCCCCTTAGGAACAAAATTTTCGAATCCTCAGTTTTTTTTACTTCTTTTACGTTTTTTTACTCTCTTGCTTCGTTTTTGACCTTAATTTTTGCTGTTCATTAAAAATAAAAAATAAAAAAATGTGGTCAAAATAGGCCCCCCTTAAACATTTTTTATAATGTGAGTTTTCAAGCTTGTTTTGCTTTTTTTTTCTTCTGCTGAGTTTTTAGTGGTAATTAGCTGTGTTTATTAAAAGTGAAAAATCCTGAAAAGTTGGCTAAAACGGGCGCCAACGAAACTCAATGTATGTTTCTCGTTTGTTCTATGTTTTAAAACTTTTTGTTATGTATTGACTATAAAAAAGAGTTAATAGTAAAGATTTGGATCTTAAAATAACTAAATTTAAAGTTTTCTGTTCAAATATTAGTCGATTAATAGAAAAAAAATTGAATTTTCGCGCCAAAACATAATTTTTCAAAAAATTCTCCTGTCAAAGAACCCCTTACCATAATTCTCTATTCAATTCTGTTGAAAAAATTATACGAGCCCATTGGCTAAAAGATATTCATAGGTTTTCAAAGTCCAGGCAGCCCATTTACCCTCCCCTCCCTCACTTTTCACGTTACGCGTTTTGGCAGGCCCAATTCGCCTCAGTGGCCCATTTTACCCCTCCCCCTTCCGACACTTTTCATGTTATGAATTTTGGCGGGCCCATTTTGCCCCGGTGATCCATTTTACCTTTCCTCCTCCCAACACTTTTCATGTTACGAATTTCGACGGGCCCAATTCGTCTCACTGGCCCATTTTGCCCCGCTGACCCATTTTACCCCTCCCCGTCCCAACACTTTTCATGTTAAGAATTTTGGTAGGCCCAATTTGCCTCCAAATATATCAAGGCATCAGAAATTTCAGGGGACCCATTTTGCTCAGCCCCTTCCCTTACATTTATACATTAACTCGTTTGGCGGTGTGAAAAACTAAAATTCATATTGCTCAAATTTCACACAGGATTTGGTGTAATATTCACACCAAAATTTTTACTCCGATGCATCTACACCACACTGGGTCCATCAAATTTTTTACAGTGTGTGTTATTCTAACAAATCAGTTTTGCTACAGTTACAAACCATTACTTAGCGTAACAAATAGTTTGTTAGTATTACAAAGACAATGTAACTTTAGCAAAAGTTTCGTTGTTCGTGCTACAAACCTAAAAATTGTTACCATAAGTAATTTTAGCTTATGGTTACAAAATATTTTTGTCAGTGCTAAAAAAGCAGTTTGTTACTTTAACAAATCAATTTTTTTACTGTAACACAACAGTTTTGTTACAGTTACAAACCATTGCTAGACAGAACAAGCGATTTGCTACCATTACAAAATCATTGTGACTACAACGAATGTTTCGTTATCCGTATACTAAGGCAGATATTTGTTACCGTAAGTTATCTTATCTTGGAGTGACGAAATTTCTTTTTCCGTGTGTCATCAGTTGTCCCTGACTTCAAAGGAGTATGGGTTACTCTCATTCAAATGTAAATAGTAACAACGTACTTGAGCCCTGTAATTCACTTCCTATCATATGAGACATATAAATGAAGATATTTCTTGTGTGAGTGTTAGCTAAAAGTATAGCATAGGATGATAATATTAATAACAAAGATAAATAATAATGATAATGAAAATAATAATGCAGACTCACACAGCAGACTTGAAATTCCTAAAGAGGCATAAAATACCATCGTTAATCCTCTATTTAATTTTTTACTTCCTATACCTATCAGCAATGAGCTTCAAAATACTTGGACCAATTGGTGATCGACAAATGGAACGTTTAAAACTTAAACAATGCCTGTATCCTACTTCTTAAGGCCCTAACTAATTTATTGTACCTTGCACCCGTGACTAACCTACTCTGAAGCACCTGGAGACGTTGCAGACTCTTACGGCAGACCTGAAATCCCTAAAAATCCAAAGATTACCATCCATAAACATATTTCATTTCTTCCTGCCTAACATCTATAAGCTAACGACATCAATCCTTGGATGAATTAGTGACACATAACCAGAACGTTCAGGACTCAAATGTTTAAGTTCTCGGAACCTTAAATGATTTATTCGTTCGTACCCGGGACTATGTTTCTCCGAAACACCTGAATTTTTGGTTAATTTAACTTTAAATTTTTATGTCTATATGATGTATGATCTCATTGCATTAACAGATTTTTTTTTTTACATATTTAGTTTGCTATGATAACGAATCTACTTCGTTATGATTACAAGAATAAGTTTGCTTCTACAACAAATATTATTCGCTATGACAGCGAAATGTTATTTGTTGCTGTAAAAAATCTTGTGGTGCCCTAAGAAATCGACTTCTCAACTACGATACAATTCCATTTGTTGTCACAACAAATCGATTTGTTACCGTAAGCTAAGCGTGTCTGTTACTATAACAAAATTTTTCTTTATCCCGTCTTTTGTTATGACGAAACTCTTTTTCTCTGTGTAGTTTATTAATAACTAAACATAAATTTCAGCCCAGCGAAGCGGGTGAGGGACAGCTAGTATATATATATACTTCATACTCGGCCTTACAATTTGATGATATACATGTCTTTCAATGTCTATCAATTCGGAACTCGGTAACTCGACCTTTGACCCGAAGACAAATCACTCACGGCAAAATTCCCGCGACAAAATACCCGATGCTGAAATACCCACAAACCAAAATACCCCCGACAAAACACACGCCACACGGTGTGTCGCTTTTTGGGACCAAGAAAATTCATCCCAAAAATCAATTAAAAAAAAAAAACTAAGAAAAGAGAAAACAATCTTTTTTTTTTTTTTTTCCGAAAAAAAGAGTATCTTAATCAGGAGGTCTAGGGGCGAAGCCTCGGTAGGGCTCAGGGACCTAGAGTCACTTTCAACATTTTTTTATATGTGGGAATATTATTTTAATTGTACACACACAAAATTAATGAAAAAAAGGCGCTATTTTCCATACTTATTTCTGTGTGGGTATATTTTCGTAATTACACACACACGAAATTCGTGAAAAAAGGGCGCTATGTTTCACACCATTTTCTGTGTGTGGGTACATTGATTTAATTGCACACACAAAATTCGTAAAAAAAAGACGCTACTTTTCACACCTTTTTATGTGTGGGTACATTTTTTTAATTAGACACACATAAAATAAGTTAATTAAATAAACAGTATCATTAAAATATTATTCGTATAATAATAACTGTGCATTGATGTCACATTAAATGATAACCATGTATTATAAGATTAAAAAACTTGTTTGTTGGATAAAATACAAATATTTATAATAAGACTAAGTCAATGAATTTAATGAAGTTTAGATGATATCAATAAAAAATGTTATTGGATTAAAGACTTTGTGCAAATTCATTAATAAAATTTGTTTCAAATGTATGACTGTAGAATCTACTATTTTCCAGGTCTATTTTTTCCGGGATTCATGTATGTATGTACATAACTTTTGAACGGATAAACCGAATTTGATCGTGAAGGTGTCATTCGACGCGACTTGAGAACATATTGAAGCTAAAAAAAATTGAGCTTGATCTGTAGGGCTCGATCAGAGATATTCCAAAAATAAACTTTTTTTAAAAATGTTTTTTTGGATAACTTTTTATGTTTTTGATGGATTGATTCCAAAATCAACTGAGCTCTGAAGCTTTATAAGCCGCGTTGAATGCCACCTCAACCATCAAAATCGGTTGATTATTTCAAGAGAAACCGTTGTCGAAAGAATTAAAAAAAAAATTTTTTTTAGTCTTTTGGAAATTTCTCAAAAATGACTCAATCAATCGATTTCGAAATCTAATCAATTGTAGAGCTCAATAAAACGCGTCGATTGCCACCTTAAACGTCTCAATCGGTTTGTTCGTTCGAGAAATATCGTTTGAGAAAAAATGGTAAAAAAAATTTTTTTAAAGGTCTAGTTATTACGCTAACATGAGAAATACCGCAGGATAAAAGATTTCCAAATTTTTTTTTTTCCCTAAGAGCCCACGGACCGTGGAAAAATTTTTTCAACTAAACCAATGCATAAGTCATTTGGCAAATTTATTCAGCTTCAATTTGGCTTTTTTTTAACCTCGTAGGACAATTTGTCGCAGAGATATCAGCCTTCAAACAAAAAATGATCCTTTTGGCTTTGATCATCGATATTTCAGGTACCAATGATTGCACAGTAAATTTGAGGGCGGCGTAAAAACTTGAATAAATTCTCTACAAGACCCGTTCATCATTATTTGGGAAAAACAATTTTTTTTATTTTTAACATCCTTTAGAAGTAAGTACAAAAAAATGACTTTTTTTGGTTTTTTAGTAAATCAACCGCTACTCTGCAAATATTGATAAAAAAAATATTGTTGCCAAGGACTCTTTTAGCTTAATGTACCCTCAATAACTCTATAAATTTCTAAATTGATCTATCGAGCCATTTTTTGGGGGTGATCGATTAAAGTTTTGCTGAACAATTATAGGAAGAAGTTTAGTTTTTTTAATTGTACAATCATAATCCAAATGGAAAAATAATTTTTAACTTCCCGCTAAGAAAATCGACGATTTTCGAAAATTTCGGGAAGTTATTGTTTTCACCCCGATTTTCGAAAATCGAGATTTCATCAGATGTCGACGTTTTGAGGTCTTAGGAAGCTATTCTGACTATTTTCGGAATGATGTCCAAGTGTGTGTGTGTGTGTGTGTGTGTGTGTGTGTATGTAAACTCTTTGTAACTTTTACACAAATGAACCGATTTGGATTTTAAAGGCGGCGATTAAAAGAACTTGTTGGCCATCAACTTTCCTGAAAATTTCAGATCATTTGATCAAATAGACTTGAAAATATCTGCGAATTACGAAAAAAAATTAATTTTTTTTTAGTTTTTTATTGATTTCTCAGAAACGACTCATACGATCGACTTCAAAATCTAATGAGCTTTAGTACTCAAAAAAACGCGTCGATTGCCACCTCAAACATCAAAATCGGATGATTCGTTCGAGAGTTATCGCGGGAGAAAGAAATGGTGAAAAACGGTTTTTTCTAAATATTTTCGAAACTACTGACGCGATCGATTTCAAATTTTAATCAGCTCTAGAATTCAATAAAACGCGCCGATCGCCACCTTAAACGTCAAAATCGATCAATTAGTTCGAAAGATATCGGCGTTGAAAAGTTACAAAAATAACATTTTATGTTATTTTTCCCGGATAAATCATAATATAACCTACTAAAATGTGTCTGAAGTCATACCAACTCATCCTTTATATGGTTACTTTCGATACATTATGTCATCGAACTTGGTTTTTAGTTTAAATAATACTACCAACAATAAAATCGATAAAACGTAGTTTTTAATATTTTTCTCGGATATTTCATATTTCATTGTTTCTCACATGAGTCAAAACTCATTTAAATCTTGATTTGAATCCCTTGTATTGATTTCTGCCAGAATACACTTATTTTATTGAACATAATCAGGAATTAAATTTTAAAAACCGTTTCATTAACAATTCTTGATTCTTAAATTTTCAAATTTTAGCATAACAGGCAATTTGTTAGAGCTTGAGAAGATCGTAAAAAAACAATCGCATATGATAGCATTTTCGAGCTCAAAAATATATCTCCACCAATGTTTTCGAGCTCTTTGAGGTCGAAAACAGCGGGAAGTTTTGGGGCTGGCCCGCAGGGTCAACCGACGCCCAGATTTTTTTTTACTTTTTTTTCATTTTTGCATTGGTAACTCAGTAAATGTGAGGGAAAGAGAAAAAAAAACAAAAAATTTCCAAAAAATGTCAAAAAAATCAAAGAAATAAAAAAAATTAAAACTTGTTTTTTGGGGTCGAAAGATTTTTTTTTTGACATTTCTTGGAAATTTTTGTCTCGCGGTATTTCTCATGTTAGTGTAATAACCAGACCTTTTAAAAAATTTTGATAACAATGCACCGAAATTCGAGAATTCAAGCTATAAAATGCTTTTTTAAAAATCTCGATACGATTATTTTTGACCAAGTTACAGCCTTCCAAAAATTACTAATAAATTTATAAAATTTTTCTGTTCCTTTAATTTTTTGTGTTATTGTATTTTCGAGCTCAAGGAGCTCGAAATGGGTGGGAAGTTTTGAGGATGGCCCGCAGGGTCAACCGACAGACCGATTTTATTTTCTAGTCTCTTATGAAAATTTGTTGGCTTACGATGTTTTAAGAATTCTATTCAAAAATCGGCTCGAAAAAAAATTTTCAAGAGGTCGTTTACGAATTTTGGAAATATCAAAAATGATTAAAATTCGGATTTTTTACTTCTAAATTTTTTCTTTCTCGTGGCAGCAATAGTTTATATTTGTGAAATCATGACTACGCTGAAAATATAAGCCAAAAATTTTAATATTTAAACCTCACTTAAGAGTTTTGAATATTAACTGATAATATGTGACTACCCACGCAGGAAGCCCCCGAGTTGAACGACGGGGCCATGCCTGGGACATTATTGGGAAGCCCATCTTGGCAAACCTATACAGTCCCATGCCGGGGCCATAACTGAGAAATTATAGCCGTTGGATGGTACCCCTATCATGGGCCAAGACTGAATAACCTAGCCTCGGCCAAGCCTAGAGTCACCCTAACTTGGGCTAAGTTTGCGTAACCTAACCTCGGCCGTTGGATGGTAACCCTAACATAGGCCAGAACTGGGTTCCCCTATTTTGGCCATTCAGTGTTGACCAAGGCTTGGGCCAAGGTAGGATTAATCAAGTTCGGGTACACCTATAGTTACCCATCCTTTGGCCAGAGTTGGCTAATCCAAGCTTTTTATTAATTGTTCAATCAACTTATTATTATGGTTTTTAAATTAATAATTATATAGTTTCGAATTACAATAAGTTTGTATAAATAAATATTTAGACATTTCTATTAAAATTATTTACAACTAATAATTAATACATTTTTTAATTCGTTATTATTTGCAATCAACAACCGTAATTTTATAACTTTACTTATAAAAATTAATTTAATTAATAAAAAACAACTCATGAATTTTTATAATGAATGTTACTTCTAATAATGGTTGTAGAGTAAGATAATTAAGCTGGGTTCTAGATAAATAATCAATTAAATTTAATAAATTTTATTTTAAAAAATTATGTAATTATAATATAAATAATACGAAATTATTTTTTTTTTCTAAATTGAAAATATTATTTAAATTGCTCTTTATATTTCATAAAACCGAGTGGTTATAGTAAAATGAATAAGTAGAACACATTAAAATTTCAATTCAACATTAGCAGTTTCGTCCAGTAGCCAGTGTTCAAACCCAGCAATCAGAAGGACGGCAGTTCGCGCCCAGAGCCCAGCAGAGTTTTCACCGAATTTTTCACGTCATTTACTTCACTTAAATAGTTTAAACGTTAATAATCACAAACTCTAGTACTTTAATAATAATAATTTTTTTTTTTTTTTTAATTAAATTTAATTCTTTTTTCGATGCATGGGCCAGGTCTGGCACCCAAGCATGGTCCAAGCCTGGCAACCAAGCATGGACCAGGCCTGGCAAACAAGCTTGGGTCAGGGCTGACAAGCAGGCTTGGCACCCTGTTATCATCCCAGACTTCTACCAAGGCTGGAACAAGGCTGGCTTACAAGCTTGGCCCAGAGTTCAACATAGTTGAACCAAGCCTGAGCCAAGCCTGGGCCCGTCGTACATTCCTGTCTGGGTAATACTTTGAATTAGTTTTTGTATTTTTTTATAACCCGATGAAAAAAGTTTTTGTCTAATCATATATAATTATGCATAATCATCTATATATGATTGGATCCAAAAATTGGCCAGGTCTAATTATATATAATCAGATCTGTTTATACATGATCATGCATGAATGAATGTAGTCATTTTTAGAATCTCATTTCGAATACCTTTAAATTATTAATTAAGTAGTTTAATTAGGATTTATTGTTTTCATCAATATAAATATTGATTAAATTTAAATAAAAAAAAAAAAAAAAAATTACTATTTGTTGACCACCACTTTACTACGAGGTCACCCATCCAATCAATGACCTACGCCGATGCTGCTTAACTTTGGTGATCGCTGGATTGTAGTCTGATCCTCTAGTCTGTTATGAACTTACAATAAAGGAAAGTTTATGGCATTACTTGACTCAAATAATCAAGTCAATACATCATACGTAAATAATGCACCTAATAATGAATTTGATTTTGTACATAAATGACAATAGAATTCATTAGATACATATAATCAAATCTATTTATCTATAAACTTATAAATATTCGTATATAAATCGATATCGATTAATACTTTTAAATTGCTGCCGAAACCTTTGAACATTTTTTAAGTATTGGGGATTTAAGTTTATTTGATAGTTGACAAAATAAAAATTTAATAATATTTATATTAAAAAATTGTCATATTATGTAATATATATATATATATATATATATATATATATATATATATATATATATAACTACATATAACTTTATATCAGTCATGTCTGATCAGATCCAATCATATATAAACTTATGCACGACCATACATGAATTAATATTAGCCATGTCTGATCAGATCTAATTATATATGGATTTGTATCAGTCATGTCTAATCAGATCTAATTATGTATAGACTTATATATAATTAAATCTGATCATATATAGACTTATATATGGTTATGTATGGAGTTATACCAGCCAAGTATGAACATATCTAATTATATATAGACTCATATATAATCAGATCTGATCAGATCTAATTATATATAGACTTATATATAATTAGATCTGATCATATATAGACTTATATATGGGCTAATAACAGCCAGGTATGATCAGATCTAATTATGCATGGGGTCATATATAATTATATATAATTATATATAATTATATATGACCCCATATATAATCATGCATGATTATATATAACTTCATATATGATTATATATAATCATATATGATTATATATATGAACATATATAATCATATATAATTAGACAAAAACTTTTTTCATCGGGAACTCAATTTTTCTCATTTCACTGAAATGTAACTTTTGCATAACGAAAAATATACAGGACCGTCGTGAACAAAAGTATTTGGTAAGTTTTGAATAAGCGAAAAAACCTAATAATTGAATTAAAATATATAAGTATGTAAATAACTTATTTTATTATAATGTGCACTCACTTCGTTCGCGCGCTCAACTTTGCTCTCGTGGGCAATCGACAACTTACCGTACTAGTTGTACAATATACTATTATTTCTATTTCTCGAGTTATATTTCCATTTATTGTGATACAAATTGATGGTAAAAAAATCGAAAATATTTATTATCAATATTTAAGGGTCGCTAAAACTGTGTCAAAAGACAGCACTCGGAAACATTCGAAATTCTTTTTTTGTCATTTTTTTGAAATTTTTCGTTTATTCTCCCTTTCCCTCACACTTACTGTGTAACTATCCCAAAAATGAAAGAACAGAAAAAATAAATTATTTATTTATTTTGATTATGATTACACAATTAAAGGAACAAAACTTGTTCCTTCAATTGTTTCGCAAAACTTTAATCTATCACCCCCAAAAAACGGTTCAGTAGATCAATTTGAAAATTTACAGGATTATTGGAGGTACATTAAGCTAAAAAAGGCCCTGGTAACATTAGCCTTTTCATCGATATTTACAGAGTAGCGGTTGATTTACTAAAAAACCAAAAAAAGTAATCTTTTGTACTGACTTCTAATGGATGTTAAAAATAAAAAAATTTTTTTCTTCGAAAAATGATGAGAGGGTCTTCAAGGGAATTTATTCAAGATTTTAATGCCGCTCTCAAATTTACTGTACGATTATTGGTACCCTAAATATCGATGATCAAAGCCAAAAGGATCATTTTTGTTTGAAGGCTGATATCTCTGCGACAAATCGTCTTACGAGGTTGAAAAAAGCCAAATTGAAGCTAGATAAATTTTCTAAATGACCTATGCATTGGTTTAGCTGATGAAATTTGTCCACGGTCCGTGGGCTCTTCGAAAAAAAAAAAAAATTTATAAATTTTTTGTCTCGCGGTATTTCTCATGTTTGCGCAATAACCGGAGCTTTTAAAAAATTTTGATAAAAATGCACCGAAACTAGAGATTTCAAGCTATTAAATGCTTTTTTTTTTTAAATCTCGATGAGATTATTTTTCACAAAGTTACAGCCTTCCAAAAATCACAAAAAAATTTATAAAATTTTTCTGTTCCTTTAATTTTTTACGTTAGTTTATATGGGTGATTCCGTTCTAAGTGTGATATTCAATGTCCTGCATTGTTTGTTCTCACAGTTCAATTATTAATAACCAAGTAATGAAATTTTTGTGTTGATTGGATAATTATAAACGTATTTCAACATTATTTTTCTATTATATAACTTGCCACTTAGAGAAAACTTACAATATATCACTTAAAAGTCAGTACCGTGTCATGTCCATTTCTAGAATTTACCTATAAATTGTAAATTTTTTTTGTCACAATAAATGATTTAAACTAATTACCTCATAAATTCCAATGTTTATGATCAAATTGAAAAAAAATGAAACACTTTTTGTTTAATGTACTAAGTTAACATTGGATTCCGGTTCAATAACTTTTGTCTTTAAATTTTAACGAATTTTTGAATTTGAATTTGTGACTCGAGCGCCATGTACCTTGAGATTTATGAAACGTCTAGTGAACCATCTTGAAAGTACGTTACCTGAGTAATATTTACAAACATGGAGTTGATGAAATAGTACCGAGAGTTTGTGTCATGCTAGAATTCAATTTTTAAAAAGGTATGTCATAAATTGTCTTGTCGATACCATGGTATTGATAAACTTCATTAACTATTATTTTTTTCTGAAAAAAATAGTAAATTTTTGTACTTAATACCAGTCTAAATTTTACAGTAAATGAATATTATCAATACCATAACCAAACAATTACAGTTGTTATTTAAAATGCAACTGTCAGTACCGTGTCTGTCAGTACCATGTAAAAGGATAATAAAATTAGTATAAATATATAGTTATAATAATTACTTGTAAAATTATTTTAATCATTTATTGTAATTTTTTTTAAATACAGAAGGCATCAATACTTCGTACTAGAAAGCTACCTGATACAAGTGACAATTAATTTATACAATGTTAATTAATTAAATTAATTAATTTATTTTTTAAGTAAATTCTATAAATTAGATTATAGTTGCTATAAATTATAAAGTTAATCGTTATAATTGTTATTGATCATCATTAATGTGTTGAATAATTATTAAAAAAGAGTTTAAAAGTGTTGTAATGGAATTTATAAATAAATTTAATTATTTTCTCCAACAATGTTTACCGAATTTATTTTATGTGAGTACCGTGGAACGCAAAATTTGAAATTTGTTTCTCGTTCTTAACGCTTTGAAGTTGTAGTAAAATCCTCTCAGAATTTTATTTTTACAGTGAAATAGATAAATAGTGTGCATAAAAAAATCGAAAAAGTTTAATTTCAAAATCTTAAAATTTTTAATAAAAAAAATCTCAGTTAAAACGGAATCACGCATATATGGGGCATTCCATGCCAAATCGGACGGTTTCAAGAATTTTAGTTTTTTTTTAAAGTTTTTCCTAAATTTTGTTTGCTAAAAAATACGTTTGTAAAAGTAAACAAATTTAATAAGCTATTTGATTGTGTAGAACTGTGAGAAAATACTGAAAAATGATGTAAAAAATAATATATAATGATAAAAATAGCAATTAATGATTTTAAACAGGAAAAAAAAAGTTTTTTAATTTTCAAAAATAAAAAAAAAAAATAGTACACTGTTAAAAAAATTTTTTGAATTTTCAAAACATTGTATATAACGCAATAAACACATACATTTGTGCTTGAAATTTCATTACTAATTTCATATAGAATTTAAAATACACGTTTTTGAATTTTCAAATACTTCGTTTTGAATTTTCAAATACAATTTTTTTAATATTCAAGTACTTTCCTTTTAATTTTCAAACACTTTCTTTTTAGTTTTCAAATAGATGTATTTGAAAATTCAAAAACGTGTATTTTAAATTCTGTACGATCGTTACAATGAAATTTCAATCACAATTGTATGTGTTTATTGCGTTATATACAATGTTTTGAAAATTCAAACAATTATTTTAACTGTGTATAGCTACATGGAAATTAAAGACTATTAGGTATATAAAGTAATAAAATGTTTATTGATAAAACTTCAAAATTTTGTATACTGTCATCAATTCCTTATAAACAACGTTATAAATTTTTTTTTTTATTAACCATTGTTATAATATAATATAATATAGCGCGTCATTATGTTTTTTTTTTATTAAACGTTTAAAAAAGTAGAAATTAAATAAATATCTTAAAGTTCAATCACATTTAAATATTTAAATCACTATAAAACTATATTATGATTATTAGGATTATGCTATATCATATTTAATACTGTATAGTGTCAATGATGTTCAGTTCAATCACAAGTTTTATTTACTTTATATTATTGAGGAAATAAAAACTTAACAATAATAAAGTCTGATGTACACCGCTCACATTACTCACATTTATTATATATATTTCACTAATACACAATCTTTGATTACTGAACGCGCATCACGTCACGCGCAGAAATTTCATATATGAGCATTTGAATTTTCAAATAAGTATTATGAAATTTCAAATGGAATTATTAAAATTCAATATGTCTTAGAATTTTTAATACTTGCTTTGAAAATTTAAAAAACAAGTATAAATTTTAAGTACGTTTATGAAAATTCATATTTTTTTTCTTAATTTTAAATACCAGCTTGATTATTAAATTACGTACATTAAATTTGAAGCTTTTTATATTGAAAATACAATTCAAATATCTAGTTATGAAAATTCAATTCCTTTTGTATTGTAATTTTCAAATTATTTTTTACAGTGTAGCCTCGGAGGTCCCACGACCGGAACCACCTAAATAGTTGAGGAATAGATCATAGTTTGTTGACGAAAATTTTCAGGAAAATCAAAATATGCATGATTTTCAGAAAACGACTTTAAAGTTTTAAAACTCAAAAATAACGCGGAAAAATTTTTCCAAAAAATTATTTGTATTTTTTTTCTGAAAGAATATGGAAAAACGAAACTTTTTTATTCTTTGAGTTTTTTTTATTTAAACAGATTTTCAAAAAGTTATAAGCAAAAAACCATGAAAAGAGCGGTTTTTTTGAAAATTCCATACCTTTAAAACCGATGATCAAAAAAATTTTAAAATTTAGAAGGATGAGTTTTTTAATGAGTACAACAAAATATCAAAAAATGACGAAAATTAAAAATTAAAATTCTTAAAACTGTCCGATTTGGCGCGGAATGCCTCACATATATCTAGAACAAACATTCCAAGAATGTAAATAATAAAATTATTTTAAAATGATTCAGTGTTAGGCTGACTTATTTGGTTTGAGTATAATAAAATGAATAATAATGTTGTCAGACACAAATAATTTAGCAATCACTTAAAAAAAAAAATATGACATAGCGAAATAAATATGTCAAAATACTGACCTTGCATCATCGTAGCTGCCCTAGACAGGACGTCCAACGCGCTTTCAACAGCGGACATAGTAGTGTGTGATTGCGTTCTTCGTTTTTTGACAATATTTAAACTTGAGCAAATTCTTACATTTCCTCAAAAAAAATACTAATGTATTCGTAGCCAACGTTAAAATTGATCAGATAAATTCTGTCAAAAATAATGAAACATTACAGTTTATTTAATTTTTTCCGTATACATTTAATAAATTAACGTTATCAGAGTCAAAAATTAGAGTAAGAGAATAAAAGTAGAGTGATAAGAAATAAATTTAAAAAACAAAAATTATAGAAGCAGTAGACAATAATTATCAGTTAAAAATGTAAGCCGTTCAAGATTTAATTTGTTGCCGTCAACGACAGAGTACAAATAAAGTGAAATAGGAATTAAAAACGTGACATTGTCTGTGGAATGCGGACCCCTCACCAAGAAACTCCCTTCCTCTTTTAACGTGTTATTGCTTCGCCTCTTGTATTGCCCCTCTTCAACATTATATTCACAGACACCACATCCACATCCACACCACATTCATAAATATTTCTTTCGAAATCAAACACTTATAATACGCTTTTGAACATCACAATTTTATTCGTAATAATATAAACAACAGATTTTACTTCCTCTGATTAAGTGCCTTGTCTTCCCGGTGCAAGATGATCCAGTTTCATTATTCATTGTATATTTTAATTTTGCGCTTTCATATATTATTTTCTCCATACTATGTATCTACACCATTTCTATATATTTACTCATTGACATTTTAATATATTCAAGTCAATATTAATGTTGACAAATAAATAAAAATCATGTTTAAAATATAGTTGGATTAGCGAGAGTTTGCGTTTCGGATATTTTCGGTTTTTACGCCCACCATCTAAATTTAATACCAAAGACATTGTGTCTTCATGGTGGGGGTAAAAACCCGAAGCGCAAACTCTCGCTAATCCAACTATAATATTTCAAATATAATGAAATTCGCGCTTTTTAAAAGCAAACCAAGTTGATAATTACTCAAATTAAAAATTAAAAAATTATTTTTTTTTATTTAAAACAATAATTATCAAGTGTCATAGCATTTAATTATTTAGTAGATGGATATTTTAAAATTGAAAGATTCTTATTACTTTCTGATTTATTGTTTTGAATTAAAAAATTAACGCATTACAATGATACAAACACACACACACACACACACACGCACGCACGCACACACACACACACACACACACACACACGCACGCACACACACACACACACACACACACACACACACACACACACAATCACGTGCTTCATTGTTTATAACGTAAAAAAAGTATTTATATGAACTATATATGAATATCATAAAAATGTAAATTATTTGAATTATTTAACAATTATGATAATTATTATATAAAAATCATAAATAACTAACATAATAAAAAAAAAATATTTAAGAAAAAGTATGAGATGATTTAACTGGCTATAAATTGATACTAAAATAATTTTTCAAAAAGATAACCTGGGAAAGCACGTCTCTTGTCGGTACAAATCAATAAAGGAATGCGGCGTAGCTCTAAAAACGGTAAGGCCTTGCATTCCAAAAGTAAAACGAAATGTCGGTTAAAATACATATTTCGACTTACCTGCGTTGTATATTTAACAATGACACTTTTCAAAATACATTAATACTTGGTACAAATATTGTCTATCAGTATATAATTTAGTAATTGCAAACAAATTAATCCATTGGAATTGATGAAAATCCAGCGGTATGCGGGCGGACACACGGAGCACGAGCTGTCTGACACGAGAGGTATGTATCTACGAGTTCCCCACCGGTTTGCCACTGATACGTTATAATGGAATGTTTGGCATTTGCTATACTAACGCCCTCTTTAGCCAAACTTTTCAAGCTTTGCTCACTCGACTGGTGTATTGTTTTGTAGTACGTAGAAATTGTATCCAATCTTGTGTAGTTATGTAGAATATATTTGTATACATAATTTTTAATATAAATGTTTATACGGTAAAAGCTCCAATTATTGATACTGTAAAGAGTATTTTATAAACTGTTAAAATTGGTTTGTATTTTAAAGGGTGAATGTCAATAAAATTTAATGATATTTATTAGTTTTACATGGACCAAACAGAAAAATGCCTTTTAAAAAGTATATGGCCACTTTGCTCAAGAATTATTTCAATCAATTAGATATTTTTGTTTAAGAAAATTATAATTTCTTGCTAAAAGAAAGTTGATGCTTATCTTTAGTAATTTCTAATTTTTGTGTTAATAAAGGGAAAATAAATTATCGTTCAAATGGTATGAATTTAAATCTTGTGGAGTATATTTGAACGAGTGTAAAATATTTTCTACGTGAGTGAATCAGCTCGAATGGAGTAAGCGTTAGCAGAACACATCTCATTGCTTCGCAAATGAGTTGTGCAATTCTTTTCAATCACCGGCACATAACGATTTTCAGTATAAAGAAATTTTGTAGAGACAATATATATAATGTTCAGAAATTATAATTTAGAGAATTTTAAAATACTGCCTTATGAAAAAATGGATTATATCCACGTAGATATAAATTTTGGAACAGATCTATGTAGATTCACAGAGATCTAAAAATGATTGTATTGTACTATTTATAGTTTGATCTACGAATACCTAAAAATAATTTTCAAAAAAAAAAAAAAATAATGAATCATTTTCCCATGTTACTGGATTGATTTCTTCTATGCTGACATGAGAATTTTTCCCATGTTGACAAGGAAAAAATTTCATTGTTAGCATAGTAAATATTCCTATGTTTACATAGTAAAAATATCCATGTTGGCATGAGAAAAATTCCCATGTCAACATAGGAAAAATGCTATGTTGCATGGGGAGGGGGGGGGTGGTCCATACGAAGCTAAAATCACTAAACTACCAAATATTTTGGTCATTTTTATCATTTAGGCTTTAAAGCGATAAAATAGGGATGTGTGAAGGTTTCAATATTTACGAAAATAGAATTTCAAAGTTTCCGGAAAAATTTTGTGTAATTTAACTAAAATAATTTTAAGAACCTTCCAATGAACCAATTTTTTTATAAATTCGATTAATATAAACGAGTAGAGGAAAGGAGGGGGGGGGGGTAAAATGGACTGTCTGGACTCTGAAAACCGACAAATATTTTTTAGTCAAACGGGTTCCTAAAATTTTTTTAATTGAAATAATCGAATAGTAATTCAACAGAAAACTTTGAATTAAGTTATTTTAAGGTCGAAATCTTTACTATCAACTCTTTTTTATACAAAATACATCGCAAAAAAGTTTCAAAATATAAAACAAGCAAGAAACATACATTGAGTTTTTCTGGGGGCCCGTTTTACCCAACTTTCAGGATTTTCAAATTGTGATAGAAACAGAAAATTAATAGTCTAAGAGCCAGCTTAAATCTGACAACACATATTTTACGGTATCTGAAATTTCGTCCAGTGAGACTTCTATACCCAGTAAACAAGCAATGGGTACTAGCTAAGCCCGGCCGCGGTAGGTTTGAGGTCCCTCAGGTGAGCCAGGTATGAAAATTAAGTAAATTTTTAAAGTATTTTACGGCGTCTGCCGTTTTAATATGTTATAATATACCTCTAGAAAAATTGAAAAATAACTATGGCTGCCGATTTTAAAGGTTGCAACAACACGGCAGTCACTTTTGAAAATTCGAAAAAAAAAGTTTTTTTAAAGTACTTTACGGCGACAGCCATTTTAATATATTATTTATTGAACTATTTTAAGCTAATATTGAAAATGGCTGACATTTTTTCCGGTTGTAAGTATCCAATTTACAACGAAACCTTATCTGCAGACCGTGCATATAGTCTAGTCGAGAAGTGAGTTTTCTGCGAAAAATCGTTAAAGTTCTCTTAAAAATATGACGATTGGCGCATTGGATTCAGAATTAAATTCTAAGAAATGGGTATTTTTTATTTTATCCGCCATCAGAAATTTCATTTGTTATAAACAAAAAACAAAGAGACAAAAAAGGAGTCTCTGTTTTGTAGCTATAACTTTAGAAATATTAAGGTTATCTGAAATTAAAAATAAAGATCCTAAAATAGGAGAAAATTTTAATAAAATAAGTCTCGAATCCCCGAGTTGTTGCTCCATTATTTATAATTTTTATTTAACATGGAAAGTTGGGCTCCGCGCCACCGTTTCGATTTCTGCGCGTCGCCGCCAAGCAAAGTATGCAACACAAAATAATTTTTTTGCAACTCATGGTAAGAAAGCACGTCTCTGATTGGTTAAAAATGACACTACAAAGAACAAATATCGCGAAGAATGTCCACATTGTTCGTGAAAAATATGACAAACGTACACTTTTTACATAGATATAGATATACTATTTATTAGTCATTAAACGATCCACCAGAAAACCCAATCAACAGCCGACTCGAGTTAGGACAACGGAAAGTCCCAGACTATAGAAAATCATCTTACTGTGTTTAATTGTAATGTACAATTCACTATATCAACTTTGACTTGAAACTCTAGTTATTTTTTGCTGAATATCAATATTTTGAAAACAATAAAAATAATCTTAAATTATTATAAAAGTTAATTAAATCGTGTTTAATTGTTGCTATTATTATTTAACAATCTTTTGCATCAGAAATTAGACAGGAATTAATTTTATATTAATAAGATTGAATATTATTTTAGGTTAATTAAAAGATTAAATTTAATGTAGTGTCCTTTTTTACCAATCAGAGACATTCTTTCTTACCATTCGATGCAAAAACTATTGTAACGGATTGAGTGAGAAGGGCTTTCGACACTCGTGTGTTGGCAACACTCGCCTAACGGCTCGTGAACCAATCACACTCGTTGTCGAAAGCACCTTCCACTCAATGCGTTAATATACTATTTTATAACATTCAATATTAATTTAAAAATCTGAATAAATTATAATGTCATCTGGACACTTGAAGAAATATAGCCACGCAAAATAAAATTATCATTGTTTTTTTCATTTATCCACCATTTAAATTATTTATTAAGATATCATTTTTTTTTTTTAATCATCATTTACAATTCTCAATAAAATTAGGAAAATTTTTTTTTTTTATTTGAATTTTCATTCTTTATTTTATAAACAAATTTCCATTTTCTTTATATCTTTTTTGTTTATAAAAAAATGCACTATCGCAATTTTTAATTATATCTTTGATATTATTGAAGTTACGGCTTCTATGATTCTGGTCAATTTTATAGAGTAATTATTGGACTATTTATTAATAATTTTTTTCTAAATTTTTAATTCCATTTATTTATCTTTTTCTTTATTTATTCATATTATTACAAAGTTAAGGGTACATTTTCTGAGTTTCATTGACCTTATATTCCTACCTAACGCCAATAATTTATGTTGTTCTTGCTGTTTTCTTTTAGTTTTGGAATTTCCAATTTATTACTTAACGTTTGTCGAAGCAAAAACTCGAAATTTTTGCCAGTAGTGCAAGCCTGTAAGGCATCTACAGAATTAATTGAACTTTTTACAATTTTTTAATCAGACTTTTAAATTTTAAACATTTGCATGCGTTAAAGTCAATTTTACAACTTTAGTGCTCATAGCTGTATTTGTAATTTTTTAATGCTACGGAAAAAAATATAAAGAAAATGGATATTTGTTTATAAAATAAAGAATGAAAATTCAAATAAAAAAAAAAATTTTTCCTAATTTTATTGAGAATTGTAAATGATGATAAAAAAAATGATATCTTAATAAATAATTTAAATGGTGGATAAATGAAAAAAACATTGATAATTTTATTTTGCGTGGCTATATTCCTTCAAGTGTCCAGATAACACTATAATTTATTCAGATTTTTAAATTAATATTGAATGTTATAAAAAAATTATTTTGTGTTGCATACTTTGCTTGGCGGCGACGCGCAGAAATCGAAACGGTGGCGCGGAGCCCAACTTTCCATGTTAAATAAAAATTATAAATAATGGAGCAACAACTCGGGGATTCGAGACTTATTTTATTAAAATTTTCTCCTATTTTAGGATCTTTATTTTTAATTTCAGATAACCTTAATATTTCTAAAGTTATAGCTACAAAACAGAGACTCCTTTTTTGTCTCTTTGTTTTTTGTTTATAACAAATGAAATTTCTGATGGCGGATAAAATAAAAAATACCCATTTCTTAGAATTTAATTCTGAATCCAATGCGCCAATCGTCATATTTTTAAGAGAACTTTAACGATTTTTCGCAGAAAACTCACTTCTCGACTAGACTATATGCACGGTCTGCAGATAAGGTTTCGCTGTAAATTGGATACTTACAACCGGAAAAAAATGTCAGCCATTTTCAATATTAGCTTAAAATAGTTCAATAAATAATATATTAAAATGGCTGTCGCCGTAAAGTACTTTAAAAAAATTTTTTTTTCGAATTTTGAAAAGTGACTGCCGTGTTGTTGCAACCTTTAAAATCGGCAGCCATAGTTATTTTTCAATTTTTCTAGAGGTATATTATAACATATTAAAACGGCAGACGCCGTAAAATACTTTAAAAATTTACTTAATTTTCATACCTGGCTCACCTGAGGGACCTCAAACCTACCGCGGCCGGACTTAGCTAGTACCCATTGCTTGTTTACTGGGTATAGAAGTCTCACTGGACGAAATTTCAGATACCGTAAAATATGTGTTGTCAGATTTAAGCTGGCTCTTAGACTATAACACTAGAAATTCAGCAGAAGGAAAAAAAAAGTGATACAAGGTGAAAAACTCACATTTTTAAATTTTTAAGGAAAAGGGGGTCATTTTGCCCCACATTTTAAAATTTTTTATTTTTAATGGACAGACAAATTAAGATCAAATACTTGGCAAGGGAGTAGAAAAAAGTAAAACGAGTGAAAAAAATTGGTCTGTCGGTTGACCCTGTGGGCCAGCCCCAAAACTTCCCGCCTATTTCGAGCTCCTTGAGCTCGAAAAATTGTTGTAGATACATTTTCGAGCTCTTTGAGCTCGAAAATACTTTTGTATGTCTTTGTTTTCGAAAAATAGCGTTTTTTACCATTTTTTCTAGAACGATATCTCTTGAACTAATAAACCGGTTGAGACGTTCAAGGCGGCAATCGACGCGGTTTATTGAGTTCTACAACTGATCAGATTTTAAAATTGATTTATCGAGTCGTTTTTGAGAAATTTTCAAAATACTGAAAAAAAATTTTTTTTTTAATTCTCTCGACAACGGTTTCTCTTGAATGAATTAATAACCGATTTTGACGTTTGAGGTGGCATTCGACGTGGCCTATGAAGCTCCAGAGCCCAGTCCATTTTGGAATCGATCCATCAAGAACATAAAAAGTTATCCAAAAAAATCATTTTTTAAAAAAGTTTATTTTTGGAATATCTCTGAACAATCCCTACCAATCAAGTTAATTTTTTTTCAGCTTCAAAATAATTGCAAGCTGCGTCGAATGACACCTTGAAGATCAAAATCGGTTCATCCGTTCAAAAGTTACAGATATTTACATACATACATATACTCGGCCATCATCGTGAAATCAGTCAGGATAGCTTCCTAGAACCTCAAAACGTCAAGATCTCTTAGAAATTCGATTTTCGAAAATCGGACTGAAACCAATAACTTCCTGAATTTTCGAAAATTTGTAATTTTCTTTGCGGGAAGTTAAAAATCTGTCTATTGGTTGACCCTGCTGGCCAGCCCCAAAACTCCCCGCAGTTTTCGAGCTCCTTGAGCGTTTTTTACCTATTTATTTACAATTATGTTCAATAGTTCGCTCAAAAATAAATTTACGTGATACGTTGTATCTATATGGAGTAAGTATATCGTGAAACGAGCGAACATGATGATTTTTAAGAAGTCACTTCCAATGACTTACATAAACGAGAACATATTAGTTTTGAGTTATGTTGTGCAGTAATTATGATGTTATTCAATGAAAAAAGCTGATACAGATTTTACATTAATTATTCCGTCAACGATATTTCTCGAACGAATTATCTGATTGGGACGTTCTTGGCGTCAATCGAAAGCTTACATCTACACACACACACACACACACACACACACACACACACACACACACACACACACACACACACACACACACACACACACACACACACACAGACACACACACACACACACACACACCGCTCTGAAAATGGCTGAGTAGCATCCTCGCACCTTCAAACGTCAACGAATGAAAATCCGATTTTCGAAAATCGGGGTGAAACCAATAACTTCCCGAATTTTTTGAAAATCGTCGATTTTCTTAGCGGGAAGTTAAAAAATATTAGTTTACGAATATTTGACTTCTATATACATAGAAATTCCTATTTTGTTAACATGGGAAAAATTCCCATGTTAACATTGGAATTGTTCCTATATTACATAGTTATTTTTCCAATGTTGATATGGAAAAATTTACATTTTCATGATACCAGCATCGAAACTTGAAGTTTCAGTGTTTCTACAGCCCGCCGAAACAAGCTAATTTCAAGCCGATGCTGCAAACAACTGCTAGCGAATTCGTAATTCACAAATCCCTTCACAGCGGGTAGAAACATGCGTGTTTCCTCCCTTGGGAAGAAACACGCATGTTTCTGCCTTGTGCTAGATATATTTAATGTTCATTTGCAGCCCTATTACTCTCATTTGTTTACTTGTCACTTCAGCTTACTCATTTCATTTTTTAACTGACAATTTTAATTAACCAAATAAAATTACTAAAAAATGAGTGAAAATAATATTTTTGTACTATTTACTATTTAATAAGTGACTGTAAATCACATAGTGCTCATTCTCTAACAGTTCTCTGCATCATTGGCTTGAAATTAACTTGTTTCTTACTGGCTGCTGACACTGAGTCTTCAAGTTCCGATACAGGTAATCATGAAAAATATAGTGTGTGACTCAGGATAAAACACGATTTCAGACTGCGGGTGATGTCAGCCCTCGCCTGCGGCTCGGGCAGCCAACCTCACCCTAGTCTGAAATCGTCTTGTTTCATCCCTTGTCACACAATATACTATTTCAATATAGGAATAATTCCTATGTAACAAAGCAAAATTTACCATGTGACATAGTTAGAATCCACATATTGAGATAGTAAAATTTACAATGCCAACAAAGGAATTTTCCCCAAGTAAAATTGGAAAAATTCCTATTTTTTCCTCTCCGTGTAGTATTTAAGAAATGATGTATTAGGGTACGATAAATCATTTATTAGGATTAAAGAACTGATTCTTTTAACTTATTTCAGCGCATAACCCAATTGTTCTACATAAAATAAATTAAAATAATAATAATAAATGATTCTAAGTAAAAATATATAGTATTAAAACGAAAATAACCTCATTTTATTATAATTTTTTATTTAAGATAAATAACAAATTTTTAGTTAAATAAGTTTTAATTATACAAATAATATAAATAATTTTAATATATATAAGTTAAAAATTTTAAATTAAACTTCGTTGAGAAATGACATATAACGCTAGCAGTACATTTTGTTATCATAAGACGGTAAGCATTGCATTCTAACGACACAATTTTTGTCGTGTCAGTTATTATAATCATGAAATATACTTTATAATTTTTATTATGCTTAAAAAGAAACAAGAAAAAAATGTTTGTCAGCCCGGGAAAAAATGATCAGACCTGATCATGCCTGTTCATGTATAATCAGGCCTGAAATTAGACCTGATCATGCCTGTTCATGGCTGTTCATGTCTGAAGCGTTAAATACGCTCAGGCCTGATCATGCCTGTTCATGTCTGTTCATGTCTGTTCATATCTGAAGCGTTAAATACACTCAAGCCTGATCATGCCTGTTCATGGCTGGTCATGTCTGTTCATATCTGAAGCGTTAAATACACTCAAGCCTGATCATGCCTATTCATGGCTGGTCATGTCTGTTCATGACTGTTCTTGTCTGAAGCGTTAAATACGCTCAGGCCTGATCATGCCTGTTCATGCCTGTTCATAGATATAAAATTTTGTTGACCAAGAATCTATCACATATAAGATTTTTATTATTTAAAGTTCAAACAAAACTTATTTTTCAACTAACCCTGATTAAAAACTCTGATTGAATCTGATTGAAACTCAATCAGAATTCTATCAGTTTCAATCAGAAACAAATTTCCAATCAGAAATATTCGGGAGCGTTCGAGGGTTCTGATTGACTTTCTATCAGTTTCAATCAGATTCTATCAGAAAAAAATATTTAGAATTTTCTGATTGAAACTGATTGGATTTTTCTCTATCAGTTTCAATCAGATTCAATCGGAAAATAATTTTTTAAAAATTATTATTTTCTGATTGAATCTTATTGAAACAAATTGGATTTTTCTCTATCAGTTTTAATCGTATACAATGAGTGCGAATAATATTTTATTTTTAAGATTACTTATTATGTTTTTATTAACTCGCTCTCATGTATGTCTGTCCAGTCGCGCGGAGAAAAATGTTGGCTTGAAACCTAGCAATTTTTATTATGCTGTCAACAACCTTGAGACAGGAAATGAAGCATAAAAAACATTATTATACTCATACGAAAATTTATTATGCTGTATCACAATACTTACTACGCGCGAGAGACTTATCGATAAACTTTAATAACAATTACTTTCATACATTATAATAATTCTGATGCGGCGTAACAATTTTTCGTATAGGTAAAATAATTTTTTGGATACTTCACTTCCTGTTTTAAGAGCAGCACAATAAAAATGGCTAGGTCTCGAGCCAACATATTTCTCCGTGTAGAATATTCTAATTGATTTTAAACTATCTTCCTGATTAGCTCGATATATTGCTAAAGTTTCTAGTAAAAATGAAACGAGGCACTGGCTAGCACCTCGCTAGCGTCGCTGTGGAAACCTCAAATTTCTCATAATATAAAAAAATTTAGTGCTCCAGATTTAGGCCTCAATTTCTCAAATGACGTATCCTACGCAGATTCCCTCACTTTTTTTTCGTTAAAAATAAATACTTTGGACGGAGAATTTGAAAAAAGTTGACCCAATAATAAATAATTAATTACAAATTTGCAGAAAAATTACCGGAACCTCTATAAAGTATAATGAATGAAAATGAATATTTATTTTTATTTATCTCCATTCAAAAAAAATTTAATGGTTACTATGAGAAAATAGTTAACTGAAAGAAAATTTAGTAGAGGAGCCTGGGGCACAAATGCCCCCTTCCCCAAAAATTATAAAAACAAAAGTTTTTTTTTATTTCCCGTCAAGTTATGACCTTTGTAATGTTTTTATCATATTTTAGGCCAATATGTGATATGTGGGGTAAAATGGACCACTCAAAACAAAGAAATAGTAACGAAAAAATTAACTTGACGAAAAATAAAAAAAAAAAATAATAATTTCGTTACAATTTTTTTTCGACTGTTCCATTTTGCTCTGCACATCACGTATTGATCTAAAATGTAACAAAATTAGTATAAAGGTCATAACTTGGCGGAAAAAGTGAAAAAAATAATTTTTTTTAGTGGTCCATTTTACCCCACATATCACATATCGGCCTACAATATGATTAAATCATTATAGAGGTCATAACTTGACGGAAAATAAATAAAAAATTTTTACCTAATTTTTGAGGGGGGCCTTTGTGCCCCAGGGGGGCCTTCGTGCCCCAGGCTCCCCTATACATTTCTTCAATTAAAATACAAAAATTTATTGAGGACAAAATGTTTGATTTTGTATTCTATATTATTTCGGAAATTAAAAAAAAAATTTTTTTTGAGACCTACTAAAAGTTTGTCCCGGAACATATAAAAGCGAATAATAATAATAATAATAATAATAATAATAATAATAATAATAATAATAATAATAATAATAATAATAATAATAATAATAATAATAATAATAATAATAATAATAATAATAATAATAATAATAATAATAATAATAATAATAATAATAATAATAATAATAATAATAATAATAATAATAATAATAATAATAATAATAATAATAATAATAATAATAATAATAATAATAATAATAATAATAATAATAATAATAATAATAATAATAATAATAATAATAATAATAATAATAATAATAATAATAATAATAATAATAATAATAATAATAATAATAATAATAATAATAATAATAATAATAATAATAATAATAATAATAATAATAATAATAATAATAATAATAATAATAATAATAATAATAATAATAATAATAATAATAATAATAATAATAATAATAATAATAATAATAATAATAATAATAATAATAATAATAATAATAATAATAATAATAATAATAATAATAATAATAATAATAATAATAATAATAATAATAATAATAATAATAATAATAATAATAATAATAATAATAATAATAATAATAATAATAATAATAATAATAATAATAATAATAATAATAATAATAATAATAATAATAATAATAATAATAATAATAATAATAATAATAATAATAATAATAATAATAATAATAATAATAATAATAATAATAATAATAATAATAATAATAATAATAATAATAATAATAATAATAATAATAATAATAATAATAATAATAATAATAATAATAATAATAATAATAATAATAATAATAATAATAATAATAATAATAATAATAATAATAATAATAATAATAATAATAATAATAATAATAATAATAATAATAATAATAATAATAATAATAATAATAATAATAATAATAATAATAATAATAATAATAATAATAATAATAATAATAATAATAATAATAATAATAATAATAATAATAATAATAATAATAATAATAATAATAATAATAATAATAATAATAATAATAATAATAATAATAATAATAATAATAATAATAATAATAATAATAATAATAATAATAATAATAATAATAATAATAATAATAATAATAATAATAATAATAATAATAATAATAATAATAATAATAATAATAATAATAATAATAATAATAATAATAATAATAATAATAATAATAATAATAATAATAATAATAATAATAATAATAATAATAATAATAATAATAATAATAATAATAATAATAATAATAATAATAATAATAATAATAATAATAATAATAATAATAATAATAATAATAATAATAATAATAATAATAATAATAATAATAATAATAATAATAATAATAATAATAATAATAATAATAATAATAATAATAATAATAATAATACCAATATCTGTTGCGCTACGCCGCACCCGTGGATACTCAGTGGGTCCACCAAATGATCGAAAATACTCGATCACCCACTTACTCTACATGGATGATCTGAAGGTGTATGCTCCTGATGAGGAACACCTTCAGACATCCTTGAATATCGTAGGAGAGTATACACGGGATGTCGGCATGGCTTTCGGGTTGGACAAGTGCGCGGTCGTTAATCTGGTGAAGGGTAAGTGTTCCGATGTGCGTGAAGATATCGAGTTAGTAGATGGGAGCGTCATAGACCATCTTGACGCCGGAGAGTCGTACAAATATCTAGGGATTGACGGGAGTCCTATGCAGGACGTCTCGAAAATCAAAACGACTCTCTGCAGCGAGTATGTGCGGAGACTCCGGAAAATCTGGTCATCGGAACTTTCCGGGAAAAACAAAGTCTCTGCAACAAACATGCTTGCTGTCCCGGTACTCCTGTACTCTTTCGGTGTCCTCAAATGGGCCCGAAAAGAGCTCAGAGATCTCGATATCAAGACACGCAAAGTCATGAACATGCATCGGAGCATGCACCCTAAATCCTCAATCACCAGATTATACCTTTCCCGGCACATCGGAGGGAGAGGTATACAGAGCTTGGAGTGTCTACATGACCGTTTGGTTTTGGGTATAACATACGAGGTTGTCAATTTCACAGCAGATGAAGACGACTTCCTTATGCAAATTGTTCATAGTCATGAGAATAGGCGTAAGGGAGCGTTTTTATATAAGGCAGCAATTTACGCGGCAAAATCCCTCGGTCTCGGAAGAGTAAACCCGCTTATTGGACTCCCTAAGGAGGAATTTAAGACGGTCGTCAGGAACGCTGAGCAACAAAAACTGCTCAGCACACATATGGACAAGTCGATGCACAGCGTGTTCTTTAAACACTTGCGTGATCATGGCTTGTCCACACAGCTGACGTTTTCCTTCCTGAAGTCAGCTGGCCTGATGTCCGAGACCGAAGGATACATTTTTGCCTGCCAAGATGGTGTTATTAACACTCTCGAATACCGTGCTAAAGTACTCCAGATGCAGCTACCCGACACATTGTGTAGGGTGTGTAAGCAACATCCTGAGACGCTTATGCATCTTTTGTCAGCATGTCCTGTGCTGGCAAGAAATGCATACGTACAGCGTCACAATGCTGCTCTGCGAGTACTTTATTACCATCTTCGACACACGCACGGTATCGATAAAACACCAGTGCTGCCTTACCTGCCAGGAGATATTCCGCAAGTTGTTGAGAATGACCGTTGCCGTATTTATTGGAACGTGCCATTCGCAACAACGCGGAAAATCGATCATAATAAACCTGATATTGTGCTCTTCGATAAAACCGCTCGTAACATTTATGTTATTGAGTTCTCAGCTCCGGCTGAGTATAACATCACGGTAAAAGAGGAGCACAAACACGAGATATATCAGGATCTCCTGTTTGAAATTGGCAAACTTTACCCAGGCTACCGTGTCAAGCTTGTCGTACTCATTGTTGGCGTCCTAGGAGGGATGAAACAGTCTTTTGTGTCTGCATTGGCTAAAATCCCAACTTGTTTATCGCAAGTTGAGTTTTTGGCATCGCGGATGCAAAAGGCTGTGATACTCGGATCCCTCCGTCTCCTAAGGCAACGAAACTTGGCCTGCTGCGCATGCTGATCATCTTGTTGATGAAGCATCGCAGCAGTAACGATTTGGCGCTCAGGTGAGGCCCTCGGTAGAGTCGGACTACCGGGGATAACCCCCTGAGCATTTAACTGAAAAAAGAAATAATAATAATAATAATAATAATAATAATAATAATAATAATAATAATAATAATAATAATAATAATAATAATAATAATAATAATAATAATAATAATAATAATAATAATAATAATAATAATAATAATAATAATAATAATAATAATAATAATAATAATAATAATAATAATAATAATAATAATAATAATAATAATAATAATAATAATAATAATAATAATAATAATAATAATAATAATAATAATAATAATAATAATAATAATAATAATAATAATAATAATAATAATAATAATAATAATAATAATAATAATAATAATAATAATAATAATAATAATAATAATAATAATAATAATAATAATAATAATAATAATAATAATAATAATAATAATAATAATAAATTAATCAATTTATTTTATTTTTACACATAAATTTTTCTAAGTACTCAGATTTTTTTTTTCAACTCGAAAATTTTCAAAGTCCAGAAAACGGTA
The DNA here is from genome assembly GCA_030273425.1 of Microplitis manilae. Taxonomy (NCBI): domain Eukaryota; kingdom Metazoa; phylum Arthropoda; class Insecta; order Hymenoptera; family Braconidae; genus Microplitis; species Microplitis manilae. The sequence continues at coordinate 9,539,875 of CP092722.1, forward strand.
ATTTTTTTTTTTGAGGATTTTGAGAGCTCCGTTAGAAGTCAAAACCGATGAAGAGTTTGCATTTAGACTTCATAGATTTAGAGTGCCAATATTGTACATATTATTTTCCGACCGGTAGATAAAAGATCAAAGAAATTGAATTTTTTGAGGTCCAAACTAGAATTTGTTTTTTGACTCGGGCATATTATCTATGAGATAAAAGTAGTTTAACATTCGACAGTTTAAAAATGGTAAGTTTAATATAGTATTAATCTTTTTTACTTTAGAATGTTCTACTGTTAAGTTATAGCAATTTAAAAAAAAAAGTTATTTAATTTACATACTTTTTAAATGGAAAAATTTGATAGTCGAGAAAAAGTACTTTAAATTGAATTTAAGAGCTAAAATTTTCAGGGAATTTTTTTCTCAATATAAACGGCAAAATTATCTTGTATTGGCTAGAAAAAAAAAAATCTGGGCATCGGTTGACCCTGCGGGCCAGCCCCAAAACTTCCCGCTGTTTTCGAGCTCTTCGAGCTCGAAAATACTTTTGCATGCCATTATTTTCGAAAAAAACAGTTTTTAGCATTTCTTTCTCCCGCAATAACTCTCAAACGAATTATTCGATTTTTAAGTTTGAGGTGGCAATCGACGCGTTTTAATAGATTCTAAAGCTCATTAGATTTTTAGATTTTTTGGTTGAGTCGTTTCAAAGATATTCGCAAAAAACTGTTTTTTCCTATTTCTTTCTCCAACGATAACTCTCGAACGAATTATGCGATTTTGATGTTTGAGGTGGCAATCGACGCGTTTTATTAAGTTCTAGAGCTGATTAGATTTTGAAGTCGATCGTATATGTCGTTTCTGAGGAATCAATAAAAAGCTAAAAAAAAAAAATTTTTTTTTTTTCGTAATTGGCCAATATCTTCGAGTCTACTTGGTCAAATGATCTGAAATTTTCAGAAAAGTTGATGGCCGAATAGCTCTTTCGATTGCCGCCTTAAATATCCAAATCGGTTTATTAGTTAAAAAGTTATAAAGAGTTTACATACATACACACACACACACACACACACACACACACACACACACACACACACACACACACACACACACACACACACACACATACATACAGACACTCGGACATCATTCTAAAAATAGTCAGAATAGCTTCCTAGGACCTCAAAACGTCGACATCTGATGAAAACTCGATTTTCGAAAATCGGGGTGAAAACAATTACTTCCCGAAATTTTCGAAAATCATCGATTTTCTAAGCGGGAAGTTAATAATTTTCGTTTCAAACAAAACGGATTCAATTAGAAAATAATAATTCATTTATCGATTATTTTCCGATTGAATCCAATTAAATCCGACAGAAAATTTTCAATCAGTTTTAATCCGTTTCAATCGGAAAATAACAATTCAGATAATATTAATAATTATTAAAATTTGGGAAGATATGAATTACATTTGTCATGAATTCAGCAATTTTTGATGTATTAAAGTATAGAATTCTATCGGTCTTTCCAATTTAATAAATTTTATAAAAAGTGAAAACAAGCATTTTTCAGGATTATGTATAAACTTTTTTTGAAGAACTGTATTGATTGAATTAAAACTATCACAAAAATAAAAAAAAACTTTAATAAAAAACTATATATACATTAGGTTGGTTAAAAAAAAAAAAATTTTTTTTTTAGTTTCCAAAAATTGAAAGTATACCTAAAAACCAAAATTTCTGTACCAATTCAAGCTCTTAATAATAATACTACGGTTTGCGTCCAGCCGTTTTTATTCATATTTACAGAGTATTTAAATAACACGGGAAAAAAACTTTTTATAATTTAGAATTTTCTAACTTATAATCTAATCAACGAATTATGATGCACGATAGATATTTTTGTAGGAAATTGAATGCTCTACAACAAAAGTCTCATCATTTTTTGATAAATCTAACTGTTCAAAAGTTATTTGAGCTTAAAGTCACATTTATAGTAAATTTTGAGATCTTTTTAATTTTCCAGCGAAACTATCAGTTTTATCAGAAGATCTTATAGAAACTTTTTTGTGGGTAATTTCATTTCTCAAAAATTATAATGAATGAAGTTTTCCAAAGTTTTGCTTTTTTTTCTAGTTATTTTCATTTCAATATCAAGTTCTTAAAAAAATAGTTTTCTGATTTATTTTTTATAAATTCTAAAATATATTTTTTGTATTTAAACTTAGGGGAAGGGGGGGCAAAACGGGATAGGCCGGCAAAATGGGATACCCTCGAAATTTCGTCAAAATTTTTTTTTTTCAAAAAACTTTCGAAAATGGTCAAAAATGACATCTAGTATCATTTTACACTATCGAAAGCTAAAAAAAAACATTTTTATATTTTTTGCGAAAAGTATAAATAAAAAAAATGTACAAATTTTATCGTACTACAAATTTATTTTCATGGAGTATCACAAATTAAGAAATTTATTTCTTTAATTAACTCAAGAACAATAACAACAATAATACTGATAAAAACTCTAAAGCTGTAACATTGGTAATAATCATAATTTTAACCGTTACATTGTAACTTTCATAATTTTGTAATATTTTATAACTTTAGTGCTATAATATCACATTATTAACAGTTATGTTAATTTTCTAATATTCAATATTTAATTAATTCTCTTATAAAAATAATTTCTTTGGAATGAAAACTAACCCGACTAGAAATTACCCCCAAGCATACATTGGGACCCCATTGGGTACTGATGGGGCAAGCCCGATAGGGTTATCCCTATCGGGATTTGATTGGGAACATATAGGGTAAGCCCAACATTAAAATAAAAAATTGCGATTGGGTTTACCTAATTGGGATAGGATTGGAAACATGTTGGGTTAACCCAATGCTAAAATTAATGACTCGGCAATGGGTTTGCTCGATTGGGATATTTTTGGGAACTTGTTGGGGCGACCCAACGTCAAAATTAATAATTTGCTGTTGGGCTTACCCGATTGGGAAATAATTGGGAACCTGTTGGGAAAACCCAATGCTAAAATTAATGATTCGACAATGGGTTTGCCCGATTGGGAAATAATTGGGAACTTGTTAGGATGACCCAACGTCAAAATTAATAACTAGCTGTTGGTCTTACCCAATTGGGGAATAATTGGGATCACGTTAGGAAAACTAAACATGAAATTTATAAAAAAAAAATTTTTACTTCTAAAAATTAAAAATAATTTTTAAATGCAAAATATTTACGTTTTATTCTGTATTTTAACATGAAAACGAAAAAAAAAAAACTGATTAAACTTTAATAATATAGAAAAAACTTAACAATAGTAAAACGTATTTTTAATCACTTGCAGATTATAAATTTAATTATAAACTTAAAAAAAAAACTAAAACTTTAAGGGAAAAATAATCCATATGAAATATCTACTAACTTTCTTATGCTCATATATTATTATATGTAAAGATAAAAATCGAATAGTTGTGTATGTTAACACCAATGATGCACGTGGCGACAAAATCTTGTGACTATAATACGAGCGTAGACAAGTTCAGACAGGTCCGCGCATAAAACAAATAACTAGTGGACAAAAACCCATATACACGTGACTCTTGCATTGGAAAACGTTCTAAGTAACTCATCAAGGCGTAATTTTTTGACATCTTTACAGTTACAATACCGTGCAATATAATTGATAGAATTAATAAATAATTATTAAATAAATAATAAAGAAAGTGCTAGTGCAGTGTAATATAATTAATCAAAATAATATTAAAGTGCTAGTATAGTGAATATAGGTTATAAAAATTGTGTCTCGTGCAAAGTGAGAATTTGTGAAATAATTAATTTTTTTTGTGAGCTAACACTATTGTAAATTAACAGTCATAACGAAAATTGAATAAATAAAAAAAAATTGTACTAGAATGAGAGGATTTAAATAAAATTTATTTAACCAAATTTTTCTTATGTTGGGATTTTAGTGGGATTTTATTGGGTTGGCCTAAAGTTTCTGTAGGGTGAACCCAATTGAAACCCTATAGAGTGTGCCTAATTGGGAAACAGTTGGGTATACCCAATTGGGACCCAATAGGGATGACCCGATTGGGATCATCTTGGGCTATGCGTTACAACCCAACGTTGGGTTCCCAATTGGGAACCCAATTGGATTCCAATAGGTCTTACAATTTTTTTTCTAGTCGGGAACTAACATTATTTTTAACATAAGTATTAAAATTTATAATAAATAACGATAACGATATATAACTGATTCATCGTTAATGAAAGATAAATCTCTAAAATTATTCACAATAATCACAGATAAATTGAGTATCGTCGTCCGAAACACCAGCACATGAATCATGAGCCCACCTATGACAAAGTTGGCATTGCGTCCAAGATTCAAACGATTCACTGTACTTTTGATCACAGTAAATACAAAAGGCGTCATCTTTGTGCTGATTTTTGCAGGGTCGACCTCTACCTTTACCGACTGTTTTTTTAACTGACTTTTTTTGTTGAAAATCAATTTAGAAAGACATTATTACATCAATTTTATTCACTTGAAAAAAAAAAAAAAAAAATTTACTTTTTTTTGGGGTATCCCATTTTGCCCGCAAAAAATAAAAATTTTTTTCTGATGGCAGTCTAAAATTCGTTATATTTATTTCAAATAGAATCAAAATGAAGCCAATTTACGATATTTATGTCCCTAAAAACTAAATTTTTCGTTAAGTATCCCGTTTTGCCCCCCCTTCCCCTATATTTTTTAAATAAATTTTTTCATGGGGGTGTTTAACGCAAGGATTTTCGTATGCAACTAATAGAAAAAAACGTTGCTTGAACCAAGAGAAAAATTTCTTAAGAGAAAAGATATATACGGAGAAGAGAAAATTCATCAGTCCTAAGCAATAGCAGCAGGAGTAATTCGGTTCTCGCCACTAGATAGCGCCTACCACTTGTGTAGTGTCCCTGGTAAGAAACTTCGTTCAGACGTATTATATTCCAGACTTGGAAGCAATTCTAACAAGAGCACTCCTCTGTTCTTTGACAGAGTGACAAGTACAATTTTTGGTGGTAATATAGTATATTCTATATTACTTCATGACATGCAATCTAATTGTTAATATAGATTCAACGTAGATTTTGAAACATTCGGATTTTTGATTTTCTACCGTTTAATAATATATACAATTATTTTGTCCCGAGAATCGGTAATTTTTTATTAATTTACAATCGAAACCTTTCGAAAATATCCGATTAAATCTGATTGAAACTGATTGAAAGTCAATAATAAATTCTGATTAAATCTGATTGAAACTGATTGAAAGTCAATAAGAAATTCTGATTAAATCTGATTGGAACTGATTGAAAGTCAATCAGAAATTTCTGATTAAATCTGATTGGACGTTTTCAATCAGATTCAATTGGAGTTTTTAATCAGGGAAATCTCTTAGCTCAGTGGGTAGCGTGTGAAACTTGCGAGCGCAAGGTCCACGGTTCGAATTCTGCACACGCCCGAATTTTTTATTTTTTTTTTTACTTTTATAGTAATAATTATGTTTAATATAATATAGTTATACATAATTATATCTAATTATATAGGGCTATTTTTTATATATAATTTTTTTCCCGGGTGGGCATGAACAGACATGAACATACCTGATCAGACCTGAACATGCCTGATCAGGCCTGGTCAGGCATAGTCATTTTTCATGTCTAATCAGGCCTGAAGACTCATGCCTGTTCATGTCTGATCAGGTCTGATCATTTTTTCCCGGGAGTAGAATTGAAATTTCATTATGCTTCAATACAATTAGTCGCAACTCTTATAACATAAAATATTCTACTATCATACGGTTTCAAGTTTAGTTGGCTAGAATAATAAAAATTCATAAATTTTCACATAAAATTTCAATGAATTTTTATCTTCATCATTTCCGAGCATAATAGCTTTTTAGTACCTTAAAATGTCAAGATCGGTTCAAAACTCGGTTTTTGAAAATCGGACCGAAACCAATAATTGCTTTTTTTTTAATTGTCAATTTTCTCAGCGGAAAGTTAAACAATACCCGATGAAAAAAGTTTATCTAATTATATATGATTATATATAATCATGCATGATTATATATGGGGTCATATATAATTATATATAACCCCATACATAATTAGATCTGATCATACCTGGCTGTTATAAGCCCATATATAAGTCTATAAACGATCAGATCTGATCCTTTCTGAGCCCATATACGATCAGATCTGATAATATATAGGTCTATATTAGACTGGGCCAAAAAAATCGACTATTTTTTTTTCTTTCGATACTGTGAAAATATTATTTCTGATGACCAAAAAAAATTATTGTGCAAGTTTGAGCCCTTAATATTGATATTAAGAGGTGTATCGTTACGACTTTTCGTTTTTTGAGAGAAATTTCATATTGTACCCAAAACTCGTAAATCATCTATCTAAAAAATTTGAGCAATGTATAATTTTAAAGGAAATTGAATTCCCTACAAAAATTTTTCTTAGTAAATTGACGTAAAACGAGCCGTTTCCTTGTAACCGTGCCTTAAATATTGATTTGTTTTTTAAATTCTTTGTTTCTATTTTGAATTTTTGTAACTACTAGAAATATTAAATTTTTTTTGTAATCAAGATATATATTTCTAAAGGAAATTTAATGCTCTACAAAAAAGGGCTCTTAACATTTTTTGCTAAATTCACTCTCCTTCAAAAGTTATTCAAGGTTGAAGTTGAGTCAAAACGACTTAATGACCTGAATAACTTTTGAAGGAGTGAATTTAGCAAAAAATGTTAAGAGCCCTTTTTTGTACAGCATTAAATTTCCTTCAAAAATATGTATCTTGATTAAAAATAATTTTAATATTTGTAATAGTCACAAAAACCAAAAATAAAAGTAAAGAATTTAAAAAACAAATCAATATCTAAGGCACGGTTACAAGAAAACGGCTGGTTTTACGTCATTTACTAAGAGAGATTTTTTGTAAGGAATTCAATTTCCTTTAAAATTATACAATGCTCAAATTTTTTAGATAGATGATTTACGAGTTTTGGGTACAATATGAAATTTCTCTCAAAAAACGAAAAGTCGTAACGATACACCTCTTAATATCAATATTAAGGGCTCAAACTTGCACAATTATTTTTTTGGGTCATCAGGAGTTCTATTATTATAGTATCGAAAGAAAAAAAAAATAGTCGATTTTTTTGGCGCAGTCTAATAATTATATATGAATTTATGTATGATTATACATAATCATATCTACCTCTATATGTAATTATGCATGAAGTTATATATAATTTGATCTGATTATGTGTGGACCTATGTATGAAGCGATATATATGTCTTTATATAATTAGATTTGATCAAATCTGACTTTTCGAAACCCATATATAATCAGATATAGGTCTATACATAATTAGATCTGATTAGACATGACTGATACAAATCCAGATATAATTAGATAAAGATCTATATATAATTAGATCTGGTCAGACATGGCTAATATAAATTCATGTATGGTCATGCATAAGTTTATATATGATTGGATCTGATCAGACATGACATGTAAAGTTATATGTAGTTATATATATATATATATATATATATATATATATATATATATATATATATATATATATATATATATATATATATATATATATATATATATATATATATATATATATATATATATATATATATATATATATATATATATATATATATATATATTACATAATATGACAATTTTTTTAATATAAATGTTATTAAATTTTTATTTTGTCAACTATCAATTAAACTTAAATCCCCAATAAATGTTCAAAGGTTTCGGCACTAATTTAAAAGTATTAATCGATACCGATTTATATACACGGAAAAAAAGGAACTGTAATAAATAAAGTTTGATGTCTAATAATTATAATATTTTTAGCGATTAATATAAATTCAAATAGTAATATCGTAATTTTAATATTCAATTAATAATAACTATAAATTGAATGCTAAAATATACCGTTCATTTAGATAAAATTATCATTTAAAACTATAAAAAAGACAAAGTAAACACTAAAAAAATTAAACTTTAAATTTTAACAGCCATAACTTAAATATCTATCGTTTGTAAAATAAGAAATTAAAGTCTCAAACAATAAAAATATAAAGGATAAAAAATAATAAATTTAGTTAGAACGTTATTTTGTAAAGTCCTCTAACTAAGAAACTTAAACAGGAGTTGTTTTTAAATTTTAATATTAGTCAACAGTCAAATTTAATGATATAAACGGGAATAGATAAATTTTCACGGATATTTATTATTAAAGCAAATATTAAATATTCCCACTGAAATCAATGAAGATTGACTATATGAAACTGTACATTACACTTCGTCAATTTGTAAAAGGTATGTGTCAGCCTTAGCAAGTTTCATTGTTTGATGCAGTAAAATTTCATACGCTACTGTCATCCATTTAAGTACGGAAATAACTTTTTCTTCTTATACGCATGCTGTGGCCGAGCTCTCTAAGTGCCAGGGACTGGACTCTGTTCGCGAGGGGTCGTTGGTTCGAGCCCGAGAGTCGGCTGAAATTTTTCTGATGATTTTTCATATAAAAATTCGAATAACACACACTGTACCCGACTGAATCAGTAAATCATAATACAAACATGGATACAATCAATTAGATGCACAACGATGAGAAAACAGACAATAGAAGAAGGGGAGAAGGAGGGGGGGGGGGGAATCAGGAACCCGAATGGAACCTTGTACTATGAGAGTAAATAGTAAAAGCCGGAAGTAAATAATTCACAATAAAAAAATATAACAAAAAAAAAAAAAAATCTGGGCGTCAGTTGACCCTGCGGGCCAGCCCCAAAACTTCCCGCTGTTTTCGACCTCAAAGAGCTCGAATACATTAGTGTAGATATATTTTCGAGCTCTTCGAGCTCGAAAATGCTATCACGTGCGATTGTTTTTTTGCGATCTTCTCAAGCTCTAACAAGTTGCCTGTTATGCTGAAGTTTGAAAATTTAAGAATCAAGAATTGTTAATGGAGCGGTTTTTAAAATTTAATCCCTGATTATGTTCAATAAAATAAGTGTATTCAGGCAGAAATCAATGCCAGGGATTCAAATCAAGATTTAAATGAGTTTTGACTCATGTGAGAAACAATCAAACATGAAATATCCGAGAAAAATATTGAAAACTACGCTTTATCGATTTCATTGTTGGTACTATAATTTAAACTAAAAAGCAAGTTCGATGACATTATGTATCGAAAGTAACCATATAAAGGATGAGTTGGTATGACTTCAGACACATTTTAGTAGGTTATATTATGATATATCCGGGAAAAATAACATAAAATGTTATTTTTTTAACTTTTCAACGCCGATATCTTTCGAACTAATTGATCGATTTTGACGTTTGAGGTGGCAATCGGCGCGTTTTATTGAATTCTAGAGCTGATTAAAATTTGAAATCGATCGCGTCAGTAGTTTCGAAAATATTTAGAAAAAACCGTTTTTCACCATTTCTTTCTCCCGCAATAACTCTCGAACGAATTATCCGATTTTGATGTTTGAGGTGGCAATCGACGCGTTTTTTTGAGTACTAGAGCTGAGTAGATTTTAAAGTCGATCGTATGAGTCGTTTCTGAGAAATCAATAAAAAACTAAAAAAAAAAATTTTTTTTTTTTCGTAATTCGCAGATATTTTCGAGTCTATTTGATCAAATGATCTGAAATTTTCAGGAAAGTTGATGGCCAACATGCTCTTTCAATTGCCGCCTTAAACATCCAAATCGGTTCATTAGTTCAAAAGTTACAAAGAGTTTACATACATACACACACACACACACATACACACACTCGGACATCATTCCGAAAATAGTCAGAATAGCTTCCTAGGACCTCAAAACTTCGACATCTGATGAAAACTCGATTTTCGAAAATCAGGGTGAAAACAATAACTTCCCGAAATTTTCGAAAATCGTCGATTTTCTCAGCGGGAAGTTAAAAAAAAAATATATATATATATATATATATATATATTTTTTTATCATTCGAAACAATAAAAATGAGGGATTAGAACAAAAATTATTACTAGGTAGCATAAGAAAAAGTAACAATCGACTATGAAATTATAGACATCGACTTGGAGATTTATATTGTTTGAAACTTTAAAATTTATGGTTTAAGTTTTAATTTTTACTATCGTCAGTCTAAAGAATATCATCTTACCATTAAAACTATACAATTCAGAATAATAATTTTTACTATTTGAAATTTTAAAAACTATATCTTTACTCTATACTTTTTTTCTTTGAGCATAAATATATTTTAACAGATCACTCATATATTTTAACCTTATATTTAATAATAAACAACAAAATCGCACCCGGGCGCCGCATTACTATTTGAAATAATAAAAAGTATTGATAATTCGGGTGAATTTTAACATTTTTTTTTCCGTGTATACGAATATTTATAAGTTTATGGATAAATAGATTTGATTATATGTATCTAATGAATTCTATTGTAATTTATGTACAAAATCAAATTCATGATTAGGTGCATTATTTACGTATGATGTATCGACTTGATTATTTGAGTTAAGTAATGCCATAAAATTTTCTTTATTGTAAGTTCATAACAGACTAGAGGACCAGACTAAAATCCAGCGATGACCAAAGTTAAGCAGCATCGACGTAGGACAGTAATTGGATGGGTGACCTCACAGTAAAGTGGTGGTTAACGAATAGAAATTTATTTTTTTTTTTTTCAAATTTAACCGACATTTATATTGATGAAAACAATAAATCCTAATTAAATTACTTAATTAATAATTTAAAGAATTTCTAAATGAGATTCTAAAAATAAATATATTGATTCATGCATGATTATACATATTCAGATCTGGCCAATTTTTGGATCCAATTATAGATGATTATATATGATCATGTATAAACAGATCTGATTATATATAATTAGACCTGGCCAATTTTTGGATCCAATCATATATAGATGATTATGCATAATTATATATGATTAGACAAAAACTTTTTTCATCGGGTACTCATGCTACATTTTAAGAGGCTAAAAATAAATTGCGTAACTTTTTGTTGGTGTTATATTGGTTTATGGCTTTAAAATATCACTTTTTAAATTATAAAATCAATATATACATTTTTTTTTTTATAACTAAAAAATTACTCTTTTAAATTACAGAAAAATAAACACGAGTAATTTTTTCAATTTAAAAAAAAATCGTTTTTTTAAGAGTTATGTAATTGTTTATTTAAACAATGTGGGATGACGGCTAACTTCAAGGTCATAATAAATTCTTTTTAAATTGAAAGAAAAATTTTGATCAGATATTTAAGTTACTAATATTTAATATTTATTAAAGTTACAATTTTTAAACCCATTACATTAATAATAAAATAAAAATTTTACATTAATGATTTATAAAAGTATGATTTTTTGTATGCTTATAAAATAAATTATAATATAAGTAAGTATATCAAATGTGAATTAATTTTTATATTTTTACAAGACTGATGTCTTCGTTGTCTTCATCATCTGAACTATCTATAGCATAGCATAGCTGAAAAAATAATTAATAAAATGTAGCATCAATAAAATAATATTTAAAAATATTTATCTAGTTCTCACAAACCTCATCTAAATTTGGTCTTTTGAGTAAATCTTCTAAGCCAGCAACTCGTTCCAGATAATTTGGCTGATTACAAGCATCAAGTATAAAATCAAAACCACGTTTTCGATATTCATTAATTAATGGTATAGAACAAGCAGTACAAGATGGAAATCTGTGAGTAATCGTTAACCGCATCTCATAATTCCAAAGAGAACCACGAATAGTATGTGGAACTACACCTAATAAACCTTCACAAAACTCTCGTTCACTTGAACGATATTGACTTCGACTATCATCCATAAAAGCATTGGCCCCAATACTGCTAGATTAAATAATATTTAAATATAGCAAAAAAGAAAAAAGTTGCTAGTAATTTTAATAATTATTAAATTTAACCCTTTGGAATGTTGAGTGACGGCGATCATTAGTTCAACAGCAAGACCAGCAGCAATTGATGATAGTCCTGGTCTACTTACTGTACATTGTTGGTCAAGGGTTCGATCGACTTGAGACTATAATCGTCATAATTATTAAATAACAAATAACATATTTTTAAACTACTTTATATTGTATGCAATAAAGCTTACATTTCCCGGCTGAGTTACATCATTGCAAAAATAACAACCAAGATCTTCCCCAGATGGACAATGCTGAGTTAAATCAGGAGAACCAGCTACTGTTATTTTTCGTATACCATGACGTTGTACAGTATAAGAATCAAAACCAAGTGCTGCGTTTATTGCCATTTTATTAAATACTGCACATAATAATGTTGGTAACCAACGCGCTTCACGTGAATCAAGCAATAAAAATATCACATCATGATTCTGGACTAATTTTTCTAATGTTTTTACCGCTGTCTGAGTGGATGCCATAAGACTTTGCCCTACTACATGACCAGGCATTGGAATATGCATAATTACAGCTTCAACATTCTGATAATAAATATATAATTTTAAATATTTTTATTTGTCGTAAAAATATTTCATAATTAAAACATAAATGATTACAAATGTAGGAGATATTCGAAGAAGCGCATCTCTTGCTGCTTCAGCTTTCAATCGTTTATTGACAGCATCTTCATGAGTATAAAGACTTTGTCTAACGGTATTACTGTGAGATACTGTAGAGCTATCAACGAAAGTTATATTTTTGATTCCCCAACCGATTAATACTCTTGCAACTGAGCAACCTAATGTTCCAGCCCCTAGTAATAAACAACGGAGTTTAGAAATTTTTTCTAAGTTTAAATCAGGAACAAGTCGCCACTTCATAAGTTTTAGATTCAAATCAACTGCACGAGCAGCCATTCTATAATTAAATCGAAGGATTCCTAAATAATTTATAATATATATTTTGTCATAATAAAAATAAATTTGTTAAGTTATCTACCGATTTGGATCCAGTGATTCTGATAGATCAGCAATATTTGGTCCCATTTTTCCGTTTACATTTGGTTCCCAACCTACTAGTCGTCCTTCAATCATTTTTTTCTTTTTAAAATCTTTATTGAAACTTTCTGTTGCTTTTATCGTAAAAATAACAGATGATTCTAAATTTTTGCCTCGAATTGATAAAATATTTATTGTTTTACTAAAAGCAAAGTCCGGGCAAGAATAAAATAATAAACATAAAAGATTTCTTAGTGGCCATCCGGGTTCTAAAGTATCACATGGATCATAAAAAGCAAAATACAATTTTTGATGAGCCTGAAAAAAATTTTCCATTATATTCCATTATATTTTGCAAAATGTTCCATTATAAAAATAAATAATTAAAACGATATTAATTAGTCATGTTTACGATACTTACGCAATTAGTTTCATTTGTTTTCTCTGTTTGTGAGTTGACGTAAGTGATTCCTTCAGATAAATTAATAATCTCCAAGTTATTATTACTTGATAATAATACAGAAAAAAAACATTTTAATTTTGAGTCTAGACTATTGAAGCTAATTCGCAGTTTATCAAAATCATTATTTGAAAATATTTCAATAGCTTTTTGATGTGGAGCTTCATAAAAAATTTCGGGTAAATTAAATAAAGTCGGATAAGCTGCCCAATAATGAAATCTGTGTTTTTTTAAATCAGCGTATGATAATAGTAAAAATAAAGTAAGTCGCCATGGTTCTTTTACAGCTGTTCCATCAATTATTACATCTTTAAGATGTTTACCAAGTGAATCAATAAAGTTATCAGGTTGCATTTGTCTAAATGCTTCAAAAGTATTAGTATTAATGAGTATTCCAGAACAAGCAACAGTTCCATTATGTGATGTTGTTTCAACGTTTCTATAAATTAATTAAATAAAATAATAATTATTTAATATAAATTTGAAAAAAAAAATCAAAATAAATTTTAAATTATTTGTATGAAAATAATATAAAACATAAATCCACCTAACTCGTTAAATGATGTACAATCAAGAATCATTGGACTTATTTTGTTTTCATATATTTTGTCAAAACTATAACCACTCCAAATAGATATCTCCGTTTTATCTTCTAATTTATATTTATCTAATTTCAATTCTGATAATTTTGCCCAAAAACTTGGATCAATAGCTGACCGTAATTTTGTAAATTTAACCATTTCCGATGTCATTGTATATTATTTTTATTACTTGTTATAAAAACTTGAAATATTTAATCATTCTATTTCGAATTGAATCACTTTAATATAATTTAAATACAATAATGCGACTAGTTTTAAAATAATAAATATCTTCTCGATAATAAATAAACTTTCTCAATTATAACAATATACGACTATCAACACATGTGTGCATACATTGATATATAAATATTTTAATATTAATTTTTGAAAAAATTGAAAATATTTGCATACTTGTAAATAGTTCGTATGCACTTATTTTTAAATATTACAAATTATTACTTGAATGTCAAATATTAAATTAAAAAAAAAATTGACTGAATCATAATAAAGATAAATGAATAAGGCGAAGATTTATAATTCACTTTACATCCGTTAGAGGATGTTACGGTACCATTTTTAACACACATACATTAAATCATGTATATACTTACATATGTATATAGATAAGCAAGAGAAAAGAGGAGTAAAGTAACACAAATGTTGAATGCCAATGTTCTATACGTCAGAATTACAATATGGACGAACAGCATCGGCTTGATGATTTTCAATCGTAACATAATTATAAAAAACCTCTACTAACAAAATTAAACAAATAAATATGTCGGATTATTTACGATCAGCATTTGGATATTTAAATGGTGGGTCTGGTACTAATGAATATGTGGGACAAGTGCTAGAATTAAGTAATGTGAAATTACGAGTAAATAGATTAATTGCTGAGGGTAAGTATTTACAATCTACTTTTTAAATAATATTGATAGGGTAAGTGTGGGTATTACTGCGGATTTTTTTGTTTTAATTATAAATAAACGATGACTGAGTTTTGTTGATTTAACAAAATTATTGCTAATAATTGAAACCTGAAACAAATTAACTGTACAGTAGTTTTACATGTACAATAAACTTTGAATTTGTTATTAATTAATTAAAATTGACAGGTTATAGAAGTTGAATTTTATGCCATTTTTGTAAGTTCTTGCGTGAAAAGACGTGGAACTTAAAGGTCTTTTTTTTCTGAAATAAATGACTCAATTTATATTATTATTGCCTACAGAAGTAAGGTAATCTTTTTTTTTAATACCAAAAATTCAATAAAAATTGAACTTTGACTAATTAATATTATTTATTTACGGAAGCAGTGATTGGTACCAACAAACTGGACATGTATGCATTACTGCGGTTTTCTCAATAACCCGCAGTAATAGAAACGCCTCTAGTTATATGCGTTTGTACCCATTACTGCGGTAGTAAATTTTTTTATTTTAACCTATAAAAATAATGCGTATAACAAGTCGTCTGTAAGTTGTGTTTTGTTAAAAATTAATAATGCCTAAAATTAATAATAAACAAAAGGTTTCCTGGTTAAAAATACTGATTGAAAAAAATTGAGAAGCGGTCACTCCATGTAAACTGTATATCTATATATACAAACAAAAGAATTGAAATTATTGAAAAGAATTCGAATTCCATCATTTTTAATTCTTTTCAATCAATATTTTTAAACTGGGTTAATAAAAAAATAAATCTAAAGTGATAAAAAAAAACAAGATATATTTATAATAAAGCTGCAGCAATTTGTGAGCAATTTTTATAACGGAATATTACATCTTACACGATTGCTGGATGCAAAAGCAGAAAAAAAACTTTTTACTGGTTTTTATCATAAATCAAAAGCCATCAACATTTTTTGACTGAAAGTCGATTTTTGAAAAAGTTTAACAAAAATATTTAAAATATTACTTAATTATGTTTACAAAAGTGCTTTTCGAATAATTAAAAAATAAAATTTTCTTTTATGAAATTTTGGGGGTACCCCGATTTACCTACCCTACGCCTTTTGCGCCCCCTTCCCGTTACATGAGTACATATATATATATATATATATATATGTAACATAATGTGACAATTTTAATATTAATGTTATTAAATTTTTATTTTGTCAACTATCAATCAAACTTAAATCCTCATTACTTGAAAAATATTCAAAGGTTTCGGCAGCGATTCAAAAGTATAAATCGATATCGATTTATATATGGATATTTAAAAGTTTATAGATAGAAAGATTTGATTATATCTATCTGATGAATTCTATCGAAATTTATGTACAAAACTAAATTCATCATTAGGTGCATTATTTAAGTAGGATGTATCAATTTGATTATTTGAGTTAAGTTATACGATAAACTTTTCTTTGTTGTAAGTTCATAACAGACTAGAGGATCAGATTACCATCTACCGATTATCAAAGTTAAGCAGCATCGGCGTGGATCAATAATTGGATGGGTGACCCCTTAGTACAACAATAGTTAGTCTATAGTACTTGTTTTTTTTTTTTTTTTTTTTTCAATTTAAATTTAACCAACATTTATATTAATGAAGACGATAAATCCTAATTTAATTATTTAATTAATTATTTTCAGATATTTTCAATGAGCTTTTAAAAATGACTATATTCGTTCATGCATGATTATATCTAATCATATATGATTATATATGATCAGGTCTGGCTAATTTTCAGATCTGATTTTATATGGACTCATATATAATTATATATAATTATACAAAATCTTTTTTTATCGGGTGACGAAAAATTAGCTTTAGTTGAAGTTCTCGGGGACCTGAACGTTGCTGAAGTTTCTAAAAAATATAATATACCGAAATCAACGATAAGAGCAAGAAAAATTCACAAGACAGTGACAGACCACCTGGACCATCAACTGTACTTAGTTATGAAGAAGAAAATGAACTAGTTCAATGGATTTTTTACTATTGAGAACAAGATTTCCCAGTAGCAAAAATAAATGGGTTGAAAACTTAAAAATACAATGTGACAATGATAATAGGAAAAGTCCATTCCTTGATAAACTAGGAAGGTTTTAGCTTGAAAGTTTGTTAAAACGTCATCCAAATTTTTCAGAAAGAATTTCTGAAAATTTATCTGTTATCTGGGCTAAGGTAACAGAGTATCAGATACGAGGATGGTTCACTAGTATTATTAACTACTTCACTTAGTTTTTTTTACTGATGAAGACTACAAAAATCGATTCTACACGAATTTTTAACGGTGATTAAATTGGAGTTTCCACATGAGTCCAATGCCGTCATCAGTAGATTGCACTGTGCGGTGTTTACTTGTCATATTTATTTTTATAAATTAATATAAATTTGTTATTATATTAATAAATTTTATTAAGCTAATAATTATCTTTCAAACTTGTTTTATTTCATTTTTTGTCTGATCCCGAAGTTTTTCGTAATTGATTTAGCCGCAGTAATAGGCATGTAGTAATAGGGGCAAGCCACTTTAGGCCGCGTAGTAATACATGCATATAAACTTGTCTTTAAAATGATTATTATTTAAAGAAAATATTAGTTTATCTCATTGTTGATTTTGTTTTAAGTTAATAATAAATACTACCCTGATTAAAAATACTCATTGGGAGGGATTGAAAATTTTTTCAATCCTTTTCAATCCCTACAGAGGTATTGAAAAGTATTGAATGGAATTGAAATTCGGATCATTTGAATACTTTGTAATTCTTAAAATGGAATTCAAAAGTATTGAAAAGAATTCAATCTTTTATCATTTCAATACCTTCCAATATGGAATTATTTTCGTATTGAGAAGGATTGAAAAAGATTAAAAAATTTCAATTCATTCGAATTCTTTTCAATCCCACACGTGACCCGAAATGTGATATTATTTTGGTATTGAGAAGGATTCAGAAAGATTCAAAAATTTCAATTCATTTAAATTCCTTTCAATCCCACACATGACCCGAAATGTGATATTATTTTGGTATTGAAAAGTATTCAGAAAGATTAAAAATTTCAATTCATTTGAATTCTTTTCAATCCTACACTCGATCCGAAATATCGGACTATTTAGGTATTGAGAAAGATTGAAAAAGATTCAAAAATTTCAATTCATTTGAATTCTTTTCAATCCCACACATGACCCGAAATGTGATATTATTTTGGTATTGAAAAGTATTCAGAAAGATTAAAAATATCAATTCTTTTGAATCTTTTTCAATTCCTCGGAAGTTTACAAATTCTCATATTATTTTGGGATTGAAAAGTATTAATTTTATGTCCAGATGAAAATGTTGGGGTATAGAAAGTATTCAAAAGTATTCAATTCTCATCTTTTTCAATCCCTCCCAATGAGTATTTTTAATCAGGGTATTTGGGTATAAAAGAAAATATTTATATCTTGGAATAAACTTAATTATATTGTTTTTGAAGTAAGACCTATAAAAAAACCGCAGTAGTACTCACACTTACCCTACTATATAAAAAAAAAAATAAAGAAAGAAAGAAAAAAAAATACAAAATTTTATTATACAAATTATGCTGGTCACTTGGTCATTTATAAATCAATAAGTTGTATTAATTATTAATGTTTCAATCATTATAATTATTATTTTTTTTTTTTTTTAAATTATTATTAGATTTTTTATTTGTTATAAATTTTTAAAAAGTAAATTAAGCCAATATGATTGGTGAATGTTTTTATTTGTTCGTGCATAATGTAATGCTCTAAAAATTATTAAATGAAAGTTTTAGTCTATAGTTATAAATTTCTATTTCAACTAATTTTTTTTTTTTATTACTTTTGTATCATAAAATATAAGCAAATAATAAATAATAACAAAAACTAATATATTTTTATTGTTTAAACAGGTGGCTGGGCGTTAGTGTTTGCAGTAGAAGATATTGCTACAGGCAAAGAGTATGCATTAAAGGTAATTTAAATTGTTAAATAAATTAAAAAAAATTAAACACTATTTAATATTTCTAATTTCTTAAATTGTTCAAACTCATAGAGACTGATAGCAGTAGATGAAGAAGCAAATAAAAATATTATAAAAGAAATAGAAACATTAAAAAAATTATCTGGACATACTAATGTAATTCAATACTTATGTGCACAACGAGTTGAGCGGGAAGATAGACGTGGGTGCGAATATTTAATAGTAATGGAATTGTGCCCTGGTGGTAATCTTGCTGATGTACTCCGTGGTACATCAGCAAATTCTATGACTCTACCTCAGATATGCCGTGTGGCTTATCAAATAACTAGAGCAGTTCATCACATGCACACTCAACAGCCTCAACCAATAATACATTTCGACATAAAGTTAGAAAATTTTTTGTTTGGAAGTGATGGACTTATTAAATTATGTGATTTTGGTAGTTCTTCAACTCAGCAAATATTGCCAGACCCATCATGGAATGCTCAAAAACGTTCTATGCTAGAAGATCAAATGGCAAGATTTACAACACCTATGTATCGTTCTCCAGAAATGATGGATACCTGGAATAATGAACCTATTGGTCCACCAGTTGATTGTTGGGCATTAGGCTGTATTCTATATTCTTTAGTAACTCTTCGCCATCCTTTCCCTGAAGGTACTTTATTAATAATAAAATTTTATTGTATTATTTAAATATTCTTTTAAGTAAATAATTTTTATTCTTTTTTTAAATCTTTGTAGGTAATAAATTAGCAATTATAAATGCAAAATACTTAGTACCAACGACAAATCCTCGATATTCTTGTATGTATGACTTAATAAAAGGATGTCTTGAGCCATCTCCTATAAAACGCATGACAACTTCAATTTTATTAGAACGATTAGCAGCAATTGCTGAGTCGAATAATTTTGATCCTCGAGAACCAGCAGACATAGAAATAAAAGCCCCACCACCACTTCGACCTGCTCCGCCACCACCAGTAGCTCCAGCTCCTCCAAGACCATCTCCACCGATTGTATCAGCACCTCAACCAATATCTGCACCATCTAGACCTGTTCCAGTATATCATCCGCCTTCAAAAGTTCAAGGAGTGTACAGTGCAGGCCTTTTTAGTTCATTAAAAGGTGGTGCAGGCAGTATATTTCGTAACCTTAAAGATACATCTAGTAAAGTAATGCAAACGGTGCAACAAAGTATGGCTAGAACTGAATTGGATGCTAGTTACTTAACTTCACGTATACTAATTATGCCGTATCCAGCGGATGGTATAGAATCAGCGTATCGAGCTAATCATATTGAAGATGTGCGAGCATATTTACAATCTAGACATCCTTCACCAGCTAAAATTCAACTGTACAATCTTTCTCGTGGACGGCCAAATGCTTCTCGGCTTCCTGGTAAACACATCGACTGTACATTTGCTTACTCTTCACCGGACTCTAATGCTCCACTTTTATCTGCTCTCTATCAAATTTGTCAGGATATTTATAGATACTTAGATGCTGATTTTAATCACACAGTGGTCTTGTACTGTGTTGTAAGTTTATGTTTTATTTGTTATAAATTAATAATTGAATTACAATTAAACTTTTGCTAATAATTTATTTTAGGATGGCTGTAGAGCGAGTGCAACAGTCGCTTGTGCTTTACTTCTTTACGCTGGTGTTTTATCTAGGCCTGAGGAAACAATAACGTTTTTTACTACTCGAAGATGTCAACCACCTCAGTTACAACCATCTGAAATGCGGTCAATAAATTATATGAGTATTTTACATTCTGGAGTTTATCCACATACAAGACCTTTAGCATTACGATCTCTAATATTACAACCCGTCCCGTTATTTACTCGAGCTAAAGATGGATGTCGACCTTATGTAGAAATTTATAGCAATGGTGCTTTTGTACTTTCCACAAGAAAACTAGAATATGAAGAAATGAAATTATTTGACATGATGGAAGGAAAAGTTTGCTTAATTATTGGTGATGCTACTGTTCGTGGTGACGTTACTATTGTTGTATTTCATGCTAGACAACAGCTTGGAAGAGTTATTGGAATTAAAATAGCTTCATTACATTTCCACACTGGTTTTATTTCACTTAATGAAAGTATAATAAATTTCGATAAAAAAGATTTAGATGATACTCCTGAAGTTGGAGGACAATTTAGAGTCATGTTAAATATTATGGTTGGTGAAGAAAATTTAAAACCTTCGAGAATACCGGCACCATGGGAAGTTGAAGTATCACGTGATGAAGATCTTAGACCTGATCCATTATTTAGTTCAACTTTAGAGATGGAAGAAACATTAGAAAATTTTAGGACTACATGTAAAAGTAAAACACCACCAAGACGACCATCTCCACTAATAATGAAACGTGAGCTATCAGATGAAAATACTTCGGAACAAGAAATACCGTTACATCAAGTAGAAGAAGATGATGATGATGATGATAAGGAAAAAGAAGGAAAAGAAAAACAAGAACAAGAAGAAAGTAAAATTGTTGAACCTCAATGCGACGATAATTTAATAGAAGCAGTTCTTTTAGATTTTGGAGGGTCATCATTGGGTGAACTTGACCAAAATTTTCCTTCTATAGGGCATAATCCAAAATTAAATATATTTTCAAGTGGTTCATCACAAATCCAAAATGATATATTTGGTAATTTTACTGCATTCGATAATTCAGCGACAAATGAAAATACACGAGGAATTAATAAATCAGTGTCAAGTAATGTCTTTAATAATAGCGGTGGTAGTAATTCATCAAATGAGAATCATTCGGCTGAAAAAGGTGGTAGTGATTTTTCGTTTGATCCTTTTAATAATAGTTCAAATGATCTCTTAGGTAATTGGGGAAATACTGTAAAAACTTCTGGCCTAAAAACTCCAAATGAAGATAATTTTCCACGTAATTCAAGTGTACCAAATTTTGGAGCGCAAAATAAAGATCCATTTGCTAATTTGGCTGGTTCTTTAGGTGCAGGTCTTAATGCTAGTTGGAATGGTACACCACGTGATTCAAATACTCCACAATCGACAAGTCCAGCAACAGTTGGTACACCAGTTCATTCTAGTCCACATATGCAAAATAAAGCTAGTATGTTTAGTGACAATAGTAATTTAGATTCATCAGTTTTTAATAATAAACCAGCTACTAAATCTGGTGATGCATTTGAAGATCTTCTTGGTAGTCAAGGATATAATTTCTTTAGTTCACGAAAAGCTGATAAAGACAGTCCAAAGACTATCAATCAAATGCGTAAAGTTGAAGCAGCTAAAACAATGGATCCAGATAGATTAAAAGTATCTGAGTGGTCTGAGGGTAAAAAAGGAAATATTAGAGGTCTTTTGTGTTCATTGCATACTGTTTTGTGGCCAGAAGCTGATAGGTGGCAGCGATATGAAATGCATCAACTCGTTTCAGCTGCAGATGTAAAGAAAGCTTATCGAAAAGCTTGTTTAGCAGTTCATCCAGACAAGGTAATTATTGTTAAATGATATTATTTTTTATTGTTTCTTTCATTACAATGTAAATTAAATTTCAATTTATTTCTTGATTTACTATTCCAGCAAGCGGGAACTGCCAATGAAAATATTGCAAAGCTCATATTTATGGAATTAAATAATGCTTGGAGTGCATTTGAAAATGATGCATCTCAGCAAAACTTGTTTAGTTAATTATAATAATTAAATGTTGATAATAATTTAACGCAAAAAAAAAAAAATTAAAAATATTTTTGATCAATATATTTTTTTCGTTATTTGTCTGATGAGTAAAAGACTCATTTGCCGACTTTGCGCACTTGTTGTAATGTTATTTTTAATTAATAAGATAAAAATTTATTACATTCCAATAACAATATTATTATTAGTTGTAATTGTGGTATCTATCTAAATTATATCGTAGATATTTTAAGTGGTATCCGTCTACATAAAAATTTATGTAATTTAGTTTGACGCAAAAAAAAAAAGAAAACAGAAATTATCTCAATGTCTTAAAAAAATAAATAATAATATTAATTATAATTACTTTATGTCAATATATGTATATAATGAAATGTAAATTTAATAGATTCCCGAATATATGAAAATATTTTCTGGATTATAAGAATTTGAATTTTTTATTTAATTCTATCCATTTAATTGATAATTATTTTAGGTTGTTTTATATATTACATTTTTAACTTCCCGCTAAGAAAATTGAAAATTTTCGAAGATTCGGGGTTATTGGTTTCAGTCCGATTTTCGAAAACCAAGTTTTCATCAGATGTCAACGTTTTGAGGTCCTAGGAAGCAAGTCTGACCATTTTCAGGATGATGTCTGAGTGTGTGTGTGTGTGTGTGTGTGTGTGTGTGTGTGTGTGTGTATGTGTGTAAGCTTGTTATAAGTTTTTAACTAATTAACCGATCAGAACAGTTCTTGCGGCAATCGAAGAATCTTGTTGGCCATCAACTTCTCTGATAATTTCAGATCGATTGATCAATTAGACTCTAAAGTAGAAAAGAAATACGAAAATAAAAAAAAAAAAAAAAAAAATCTTTTTTTTAGTTATTTTAAAATTTCTTAGAAATGATTCCATCGATTTATTCCAAAATCTAATCAGCTCTAGAACTCAACAAAATGTGTCGATTTTCGTCTCAACCATCAAAATCGATTAATTCGTTCGAGAGATCGCGGGAGAAAGAAATGCTGAAAAACGGTTTTTTCTAAATATCTTCGAAACGGTTGACTCGATCAATTTCAAATTTTAAACAGCCTTAGACCTCAATAAAACACGTCGATTGCCACATTGAACATCACAATTGATTTATTAGATCAAAAGATATCGACATCGAAAAGTTAAAAAAGCAACATTTTATGTAATTTTTCCCAAGGAAATCATAATAAAATGTACCAAAATATATTTAAAATCATACCAACTTTTCGTCTTTAGGATCTCTTTCAATCACCATGTAATGTAATGTAACTGATTGTTCAGTTTAAATAATATTTTCGATAAAAAAAAATTGAAAAAATACCGTTTTCAATATTTTTCTTGGTTATTTCATGTATTAATGCTCTGATATGTATCAGAATTCATTTAAATCCTTACTTCGATAGCTTACATTGATTTTTTCCTAAATACACTTTTCTTTTTTTTTTTTTTTTGTGAATAATTGTGAATAAATTTTTAAAAAACTCTCATTTATTAATTATCTTCCATTCTAAAATTTCGAACTTCAAACTTAAACTCTTTTGAGCTTGAAAAACTTATAAGAAAAAGAAGCAATGGTTTTTTCGAGCTCGAAAACAGCGGGAAGTTTTGGGGCCGGCCCGCAGGGCAAACCGTTGCCCAGATTTTTTTTATAGTAACGCCCAATTATAAAAATAAAAAGTAGAAAAAATAACGATAATATGTAAAAAAAATTAAAAGAAATTCGATTTTATTGATTAAAAAAATATTCTAAAAGTACTGTTGAGGTCATGTCAAGGACAAAAAATACAAGTGTTGTACTCTCAGCCCCTCCCGTAAAACTAATTTGATTGTGTTTTTTTTTTCTAAGTAAAAAAAAAAAAGTATATGAGGGTTAATTTAAAAAATTTTGAATATATATTAAAAGACAGTTTTTATTTTCAACAATTATTACATAATTGGTTTTCATTACAAAAAAGAACTTAACTTTTTGGTAATTGTGAAAAAAAGTGATTGTTATTTGTTGATATAAACCGCCACTGGCCACTAGATCAAAAGTATTTCTTTGACGTTGGAAGACTCAACCACGCACGCGTAGGTTCTATCTAAGGGTTGAACCGCTCAGATATCTGTGTCGCGGGATACGGCAGGCAAGGGTTAAAATTTAAAGGGAGGGGCTGCCCAAAAATGGCTGACACGCACGACACAGAGCGTCCGAAGGAGGACGAGTAACACTTAAAATCTTTTTACCTTCCATCGTACTGACCAATTGACATTGTTTAACTTCAATTGAACGATGTTTAGCTAATCAATAGTTATTATGTTTAAATTAAAGAGTTATCTGCATGGAATTCTTTGACCACCTTCGGTCACTGTAGTTTTAATCACCTGTGTTAAAAGGTAATTTTTACTTTTTTTATTTTATCATTACTATTGTAGTAAAAGTGGAGTATCAAATATAGAATTTTCAATTACTTTATTTATTTTTTATCAAACTTGTTTTTAAATATTGTTTTTTATTTCAATGTATACGAGGTCCAGATTTTTTTTTATCTTGACAATGTGATAGTTGCGTCATGAAAACACCCGAGAGAATTTGAAAGCAGAAGTAAATTCTAATTATAAATTTATGTACACATACCTAGTTTTGAAATTTTGTTTACTTACAAGTGTATTTACTAAATAGCTTATTAATTACTTAAATGATAATGTTAAGAATAAGCTTATAAAAATGTATATACATTTTTATTCTATGTATAAAGTTTATTTAAATTTTTGTTGTTTGTTCTTTAGATTAAAAGTTAATCAAGATGATGTAGCACCAAAAAAGTAAATCAATTGACAAGTCAAGGAGACTGAGAAAATGCGTGGTGTCTCACTGAGGCTGCTATTACTTTTATTATGGGTAATAAGTCTCCGTTTACCAAATTGTTTAGGAAATACTAACAAAACAGAAAGAGCTACTAAAAGTCGACTAAGATCATCGGAGCCTCCTTGGCGCTTAGTGACATGTCTATCGCATTCTCAGTCTCCAACGAGAACGGATGTCCAACAAGCATGGGAACAAGCAAGGCTAGAGTCTATTTACAGCGAGTTGGAGATGTCTTATATAGAAGGACGTATGACATCAATAACAGACCCACAGTCATATCCGTTAGCTCTTATTAATAAATTTTGTACAGTTATTGAAAATAGTAAAGTGATATTAAGTCTTGTGATTGGTGGTGGTTCAGCAGCAAGATTTTTGATAACAGCTGCTGCTTCGCTTAATATTCCATCACTTTGGTTACCAATGACGCACCGAGATTTTCTAAGACAAGTGAATAATTTAATTTGTTATTAAGTTTTACTTGACGTTATTTGTAATTATTAATAATAATGATATTTATAGGGTAAACGTGGACGTTTTGAAACGCGTCTTGGTTCTGGTTCTGAACAAATAGGTGCAGCAGCTATTGCTTTAATGGATAAAGCACACTGGCATGCATTTACACTTTTTATTGACACAACATTACTACCAATTCATCACTTTGTACCTAAAAATCATGACAAATTACTGCCACGAAAAATAATTTATCTGCCGACTAGTGAGAAGAGTCTTAAATTAAGACTGAGAAAAGTATCTGATGAAGGTGGAAGTGGTAGTGTTATTGTGTTGGCTTGTGATTTAAATGGAGCTAAAAAAATTCTTATTATTGCAAATAAATATCAAATGCTCAATGGTAGATTTTTATGGTTGTGGCTAGATCTAAAAGCAGAATTACGACCAAATGAACCGAGTTTAATTAGTTCTCATATTATGTACAGTTCTGCTTTAACATCTGTAAAAATAAAAAATAATAATCCATCAATTACTACAAGAATGACAAGACACACTGGTGGTTTTTTTTTAAATGATAAAACTCATTTACCTTCACTGTCTAATTTAGCAAATGACATTCATAATCTTCAAGAATACCGATGGCAGCATGAAAAGCCAATAAAAAAACGTGAAGATAAAACATTTGTGTTTGATGATGATGAAGAGGCCCGTATAAGTGATAAAAATCTTAATTCAAAGACTTTTATGCCCGTCGGTATGCTTGCTCTTAGGCCATCGAGTATGAGAATAGCCGGTGGTGATGCTATACTATCACGAATGTTAAGAGAAACATCTCAAGCACTAGATAATACTTTTTTGGAACATAAATCGTCGTTAAATCGATTGAGGGATACACAGATAAAAGATTACTTTTTTCCCACATGTTTTTTTACAACTGATAATTCATCAATTCCAGAAATAAAAGAAAATGTTTCTAAAAGCTTGACGAAGAAATTGAGAGAATCAATGCGTCAGATATCTCACGATAAAGCTGAATTTCAATTATTAAATTTACAGGCCGTGCAATTTCCGGGTAATAAAACTCAATTGAGGTAAATTGCATTTTATTATATTATTATTCTTAACAATTTAAATTATTTAGTGAGAATGTTTTTTTAAAATTATATGTTAATATTGTAGGTGGACTAAAGTTGGTTCCGTGAGAGGTGGTAAAGACGTTAGACTAGATACAATAACTTGGCCAGGTGGTGGAATAGTACCAGCTTATATGGAACAAAGTGGTGAAAAAATAGGAATGCCATGGTATCAAATTGTAACTGCAGTAGCACCACCATTTATTATGGTTACAAATCTGCAACAACAATTATGTTTGAGAGGGCTACCATGTCGAAAAGGAGAGGCAATAAAATGTTGTTATGGTTTTACAATAGACTTATTGTCATTGATTGCCAGAGAATTGAATTTTCGTTTTGATTTGTATGTTGCACCTGATGGTCTGTTTGGAAGAAAAAATGGTCTTAATGGAACTTGGAATGGTGTGATTGGAGAATTATTACATGGTCGAGCTCAACTAGCTT
Source organism: Microplitis manilae (assembly GCA_030273425.1). Taxonomy (NCBI): domain Eukaryota; kingdom Metazoa; phylum Arthropoda; class Insecta; order Hymenoptera; family Braconidae; genus Microplitis; species Microplitis manilae. The sequence goes on from CP092722.1 coordinate 9,567,483, forward strand.
TTGCACCAATAAGTGTGTCAGCAAGACGAGCAGAAGTTATTGACTTTACTATACCTTATTATTTCAGTGGCGTTAGCTTTTTGGCTGCTCCAAAAACAAATTCCCATATTTCACTATTGGCATTTCTTTTGCCTTTCAGTACTAATCTATGGATTGCAATATTTACGTCACTCAATATAACTGCAGTTGTAGTAGCACTTTTTGAATGGCATAGTCCATTTGGATTGAATCCTTGGGGCCGACAGCGTAATAAAAATTTTTCAATGGCCTCAGCACTTTGGGTAATGTGGGGATTACTTTGTGGACATCTTGTAGCTTTTAAAGCACCCAAGTCATGGCCTAATAAAGTTCTTATAAATGTATGGGGTGGATTTTCTGTAATATTCGTAGCCTCTTATACTGCTAACATTGCTGCTCTTATCGCCGGCCTTTTTTTCCATTCATCAGTCAGTAACTATCATGATCGTAGTGTAAGTATTGTTTTATTACGTACATTTTTATAATTTAATTTTGTTCTATATAAAGATGGTACAATTCTGATTGGTTGTAAACTCTTATGAAGTTAAATAATTGTTTTATAAGATCGAAATTAATAATCAATCGTAGCGTGCTATGATAATACTCCTACTAATATATAATATAATGTGGATGTATATATCTATATATATATTAGGGTGGCTCAAAAAAACCGACTATTTGTTTTAACTTCCCGCTAAGAAAATTGCGAATTTTCAAAAATTCGGGAAGTTATTGGTTTCAGTCCGATTTTCGAAAATCGAATTTCTAAGAGATCTTGACGTTTTGAGGTTCTAGGAAGCTATCCTGACTAATTTCACGATGATGTCCGAGTGTATGCATGTATGTAAATATCTGTAACTTTTGAACGGATGAACCGATTTTGATCTTCAAGGTGCCATTCGACGCGGCTTGCAATTATCTTGAAGCTGGAAGGAAAATTAACTTGATCGGTAAAGATCGTTCAGAGATATTCCAAAAATAAACTTTTTTAAAAAATGATTTTTTTGGATAACTTTTTATGTTCTTGATGGATTGATTCCAAAATGGACTGGACTCTGGAGCTTCATAAGCTTCGTCGAATGCCACCTCAAACGTCTCAATCGGTTTATTAGTTCAAGAGATATCGTTCTAGAAAAAATGGTAAAAAACGTTATTTTTCGGAAAAAAAGACATACAAACAATTTTTCGAGCTCAAGAAGCTCGAAATAGGCGGGAAGTTTTGAGGCTGGCCCACAGGGTCAACCGACAGACCGATTTTTTTTATTCGATCTCGCATGAAAATTTGTTGGCTTACGATGTTTTAAGAAGTCTCTCCAAAAATCAGCTCGAGAAAAAATTTTCAAGAGGTCGCTCACGAATTTTGAAAATATCAAAAACGATCGAAATTTGAATTTTTTATTTCAACTTTTTTTTTTTTCTGGTGGCAGCATTAGTTTATAAAAAAAAAATTGTCGGTTTTTTTGGGCCACCCTAACATATATATTAGTGTTTCAAAAAATCGACTTAGTTTTTTTTCTCGAAGAATATTAAAAAATCGACAGAGTATCTCTAGACAAAGACCCTGTTAAAATTAGAGTTCTTATAATATTAATATTAACAGGTGTCTTATCACGATTTTCTATTTTCCATTTAAATAACAAGGGAAAAAAAAAATTTTAAGTTTGGAATTTTATACCTCGGCGATGACTTATTGAACAGATAAGTTCAGGACTTATTTTTGTCGAGAATTAAATGCTCTACAAAAAAAGTTTTTTATCATTTTTTGATAAATCTATCCGATCAAAAGTTATCCGAGCTCGAAGTTAAGTTAGAATAAATTTCAAGATCATTTTATTTTTCCGGCGAAACTATCGGACTTATCATAAAATGTCATAGAATCTTTTTTGTAGACAATTTTATTTCCTACAAATTAGTATTGATTAATTTTTTTCGAATTCTGCATTGTTTTCTAGTTATTTCCATTTTAATACCAAGCTCATAGAAAAATAGTGTTCTGATCGATTTTAAGAATGCATATTTCTGCCGTAAATCTGCATATTTCATGAGATATTTAAAAAAAACCGCGATCGTATCAAAAAATGAACTAAGATCGTCCTTCGGCACGTGTTCTTTTTACTTAAAACGAAAAAACCAAATTCCCCAAGTATTTTTTCGCTAAAAAGAAGCTTTTTATAAGGTAAAAGACCCTGTTGTTGACCATGACCCAGTTTCTGACCTTTTCAACTTTTTTCTAACTTACATAAAAAACTATAACTTTAATAAGAAAATCCATTTTTTCTTAATTTATAGTAATCTATTTTGAGCCTAATTAATGACAATTTAAAAAACATAGAAATTATTAACTGAATAAAATAAAATGTTTTAGTCGTAGGTGGCTGAGGAAGCCATTTTTCAGTGTAGTCTAAACAGTTGACGTTGGAAGGTGCGATAGTTGAATCTGTGCACTAATTATCATGTCAGTAAAAAAATTTAATTAAAAATGTATGGATAGATCAATATTTAATTGAAATTTATTATAATATACGTATAAAACATATTAAAATGAGTTTTGTTGCTAAAATTTGAGGGTCAATAACTAGGCTCAATTTTAAAGGTGTGATGGAGTTGTCGACCCTCAAATTCTAACCTACGACGAACGAGGTTATTTATTTAATTACATGTTTATAAAATGTAAAAATAACAATATTTATATGGTTTTCTTAAATTATTTTTCATTCTTTTTTATAATACAGGTATAAATTGACATTTAATATTTATTTTTATAAATAAAAGATCATATTTAGATCTTACAAGTATCTTTTTGGAGTGATAAAATAGAGGGGGAAAAAAAAAATAAACCAGAGTGGCTTAACAAATGATTTTAATTTTCTCATTTCTGCAGTGTTTTATAGCATGACTATCTATTTATATTTTAAATATTAAAAAAAATATGTATTTGTTATAATACATATGTAATTTATTTATCTAAACAATAATTTTAGTTTATTCAGCTTAGTAAGTACTTCATAATCATGGTTTAATGTAAGGGTCAGAAACCAGGCCACTGTGAGGGTCAGAAAGTGCGACTTGAAGAATTCTGACGGTCAGAAACTGGGTCTCTGAAAGTCAATTTTTAAAATGTCAATTTAAATTATTAATTCAATTCAAACAATTATTTTACGCACATGACTTTATTTGACAAATCCTAAACGAGTCGATAAAAATTGTTTTTTCTCATTAAGTTAAATCTTATATTAACTATTATAGTATAACCTCAACCGGCACTCTTAAAAGGTCAGAAACTGGGCCTCTTACCTTAGGGCGCCTGAGAAAATTTAATATTTAACGACCACCCTAATATATGATTTTTATGGAATGCCCTATATATATATATATATATATATTAGACAGTTTCAAATTAGGGGACTACTTTTATTTTTTTGATGAACATTGAAAAATCGAAAGGGTATTTTAAAATATGGTGACAGTTAAAATTTGAGCTCTTAATATTGATATTTAGAGGTGGGTATTTAGTCTAATCGAGAAATGAGTTTTCTGAGAAAAATCGTTGATATTCTCTTAAAAATATGGCGATTGGTGCATTGGATTCAGAATTTCATCCTGAGAAATGGGTATTTTTTTTTATCCGCCATTAAAAATTGCATTTGTTAAAAACAAAAAACGAAGAGACAAAAAGGGAGTCTCCGTTTTTTGCTGTAACTTCAGAACTATTAAAGATATCTGAAATTAAAAAAAGATCCTAAAAGAAGAGAAAATTTCAGTAAAATACGTCTCCACTCCTCCGGTTGTAGCTCCATTATTTGTAATATTAATTTATCGTTGAAAGTTGGGCTCCGCGCGGCCGTTTCGGTGCCTACGCGCCGTCGCCAAGCTAAGTATGCAACACAAAATAATTTTTTTATAGCATAAAATATTAATTTCAAAATCTGAATAAATTATAGTATCATCTAGACACTTGAAGGAATATAGCCCGGCATAAAAAAAATTTTTAGCTCGATTTTTGTTTAAGTTATTTGATTGTTAATTAACAAATTTTTCGAACACTTGAGTTTTTATAAAATCTCGTAAAAATGTTTAAAAAATGTGTCTATAAATTTTTTTTCTTTTGGGAGCTCTTGTTATAAGAATAATGAACAAAATTCCGTTGTAATAGTTTATAAAAGTTTATTCATTTGTTTATAACGATTTTTCAAAGTTATCAAAAAGTGAAATATCCGGTTAATGTTATAAAAAAAATTTTTTTCCCAAAATCTTTAATTTTGGTTGTTTTTGTATTCATCTATTGCGTTTAGTAGCTTGGCTAAAAAATTTTTAACATTAATTGTTTAAAAATTTTTTATAAACAAATAGACAAATTGAATATTTTTGAAAATTTTTTTTTGTAATTCGGTTGTCTTAGTAAAATAATGATTTTTAAAAAAAAATTTTTTTCTTAAAAAAATTTTTTAATTGTTTTTTTCATTTATCTACTATTTAAATTATTTGTTAAGAAATCATTTTTTTTTTTCAAAAATCATTATTTACAACTCTCAATATAATTATGAAAAAAAAAACAATTTTTTTATTTAAATTTTCTTTGTTTATTTTATAAACAATTTGTTATAAACAAATTTCCATTTTCATTATATTTTTTTTCCGTAGCTTTAAAAAATTACAAATACAGTCATGTGCATTAAAGTTGTGAAAAAAATTTTCCTCTATTTTTTATTGAATTTTAAAATACTTTACCCCATTAAAGTTGAAGCGGTCAACTATTTTATCAACTTATAAATTGTTATAACTTTTAAACTATTGATGATACGGTCTTAGACATTCAAGCCGATCTTTTAGACAATTTATTGATTTATATAATAAATTTTTTACATGCTTGATATCTATCATGGTTCAATTTTTATACGCATTTGTTTATAAAAAAATGCATTACTTGAATTTTTAAATATCTATATCTTTTTAACTATTGGTCACGGCTTTTTTGTGACAGATACTTGAAATCTACGACATTTAGCGCCTATAGCTGGCAGCTAAAAATATTAGATAAGATACAGCTGGTAAAAAAGATACCTAATCGCTCTAGTAGTGACGTCATCATCGGATTAAAAATTATTTTTGGTTACATGTGTGATAGCAAACGACCAAAAAATATCGAAGTAACTTAACGAGCCATCTTGTGACAAAATTTATCATCATTTTAATTTGTCCACTCACCGACTTTTCTCTAATTTTCAATAAATACTCAAAACAATCTTACCAAATAAATAGACGCGGATTTATAACCTGCCATTTATAGGCACTAAATGTAGTAAATTTCAAATATCCGTCACAAACACTAATGTATTTATCTAGTACAATCGAGTCCATGACGCTCGTGTGTTGGTACCCTCGCCTTCGGCTCGGGCACCAATCTTCACACTCGCGTCTTAAACACGATCGCACTCGATAGATAAACTACTATTATGATTCAAGACAATTTTATAGAGTAATTATTAAATTGCTCAAAAATAATTTTTTTATATTTTTAATTCCATTTGTTTATCATTTTTTTTTATTTATTCTAATTATTGCACAGTTAAAGATACATTCTCTGGATTCTATCGACCTTATATTCCTACTCAACTCCACCCGTGAAAAATGAATCATACATGGCCATGCATGGCCATACATGGCCATGCATGGAGCATACATGGAGCATGTATGGCCATCCATGAATCATACAAGGCCTTATATGGCCATGCATGGACATGTATGACTATATATGTCAGTGATTAATTGAACATATATGGCCATGCATGGCCGTATATGGTTCATACATGGCCATACATGGGCATACGAACTTTTTGAATAGTCATGCATGGCCATATATGAATCATACATGGCCATATATGTCCAACTAATCACTGACATATATAACTATACATGACCATGCATGACCATACATAGCCTTGTATGATTCATATATGGCCATGTATGATTCATTTTTCACGGATATAAAAAATTTGAGCTGACTATTACAATTACTTATAAACAGTATGTTGTAGTGAAAAAAATAGAAAATTTTTTTGATATCACTAACAGCATATTGATGATTATATTTTGCTTTTTCGAAAGTGATTATATCCTTTCAATCTTACGTAGCACAAGAAAACTTCGTTGTAACTGTCGGTCGCATAGCTTAGTCAACAAAGCATCGGTCTCTCGTACGGAAGGTCCCGGGTTCGAATCCTACTAAAGCGGGTGGTGTTATTAATAATTCTAGCGTTTTTTCTCTGAATTAAAAATTTCCAATTCGATTAGGAATTCAATTATTTGCATATCTGATAATCTCTGCGTCGCCAAAATAATTAAAAAAAAAAAAAAAAATTAAAAAAATTTTTTTTTATTTAGTTAAAATTTCTATACCTAGTCATATCAACCCTGATTAAAAACTCCGATTGAATCTGATTGAATCTGATTAAAACTCAATCAGAATTCTATCAGTTTCAATCAGAAACGAATTTCCAATCAGAAATGTTCGGGAGCGTTCGAGGGTTCTGATTCACGCAAAAAAGAGCAGTTGAAAAATTACAGTTTCTACTGTAAAAACAGGCTTTCCAGGCAAAAATCTGTAAAGATTAAAGTTCAAACTGTAATTTTAAAAATTTGTTGTAGCAATAAAATTAATACAATTTTAAGCAGCAAATTTTACAGTCTAAATCGTCAATATCGAGTTTGAAACTGTAATATTTGTTATTTCTGTCGAATTTATTGATAAAAAATGTAATTTTTACAGTTTCGGACTCGGAGCGCTCTACTACTATACGAAACTGTAATTTTTCAACTGCACTTTTTTCCGTGTTGACTTTCTATCAGTTTCAATCAGATTCTATCAGAAAAAAATATTTAGTATTTTCTGATTAAAACTGATTGGATTTTCTCTATCAGTTTCAATCAGATTTAATCAGAAAAAAATAATTTTTGAAAACTTATTTTCCGATTGAATCTGATAGAAACTGATAGAGAAAAATCCAATCAGTTTCTATCAGATTTAATCAGAAAAAAATAATTTTTGAAAACTTATTTTCCGATGGAATCTGATTGAAACTGATAGAGAAAAATCCAATTAGTTTCAATCAGATTCAATCAGAAAATAATAATTTTTAAAAAATTATTTTCCGATGGAATCTGATTGAAACTGATAGAGAAAAATCCAATCAGTTTCAATAAGATTCAATAAGAAAATAATAATTAAAGAAAAATTATTTTCCGATTAAATCTGACTGAAACTGATTGGATTTTTTTCTATCAGTTTCTATCAGATTTAATCGGAAAATAAGTTTTCAAAAATTATTATTTTCTGATTAAATCTGATAGAAACTGATTGGATTTGTCTCTATTAGTTTCAATCAGATTCAATAAGGAAATAATAATTTTAAAAAAATTATTTTCCGATTCGCTAGCGTCGCTGTGGAAACCTCAAATTTCTCATAATATAAAAAAATTTAGTGCTCCAGATTTAGGCCTCAATTTCTCAAATGACGTAACCTACGCAGATTCCCTCACTTTTTTTCGTTAAAAATAAATACTTTGGACGGGGAATCTCAAAAAAAATGACCCAAAAATAAATAATTAATTACCAATTTGCAGAAAAATTACCGGAACCTCTATAAAGTATAATGAATGAAAATGAATATTTATTTTTATTTATTTCCATTCAAAAAAAATTTAATGATTACTATGAGAAAATAGTTAACTGAAAGAAAATTTAGTAGGGGAGCCTGGGGCACAAATGCCCCCTTCCCCAAAAATTATAAAAACAAAAGTTTTTTTTATTTCCCGTCAAGTTATGACCTTTGTAATGTTTTTATCATATTTTAAGCCAATATGTGATATGTGGGGTAAAATGGACCACTCAAAACAAAGAAATAGTAACGAAAAAATTAACTTGACGAAAAATAAAAAAAAAATAATAATTTCGTTACAATTTTTTTTCGAGTGTTCCATTTTGCTCTACACATCACGTATTGATCTAAAATGTAACAAAATTAGTATAAAGGTCATAACTTGACGGAAAAATTGAAAAAAATAATTTTTTTGAGTGGTCCATTTTACCCCACATATTACATATCGGCCTACAATATGATTAAATCATTATAGAGGTCATATTTGACGGAAAATAAAAAAATTTTTACCTAATTTTTGAGGGGGGCCTTCGTGCCCCAGGCTCCCCTATACATTTCTTCAATTAAAATACAAAAATTTATTGAGGACAAAATGTTTGATTTTGTATTCTATATTATTTCGGAAATTAAAAAAAAAAATTTTTTTGAGACCTACTAAAAGTTTGTCCAGGAATATATAAAAGCGAATAATAATAATAAATTAATCAATTTATTTTATTTTTACACATAAATTTTTCTAAGTACTCAGATTTTTTTTTTCAACTCGAAAATTTTCAAAGTCCAGAAAACGGTAATTTTTTTTTTGAGGATTTTGAGAGCTCCGTTAGAAATCAAAACCGATGAAGAGTTTGCATTTAGACTTCATAGATTTAGAGTGCCAATATTGTATTATTTTCCGACCGGTAGATAAAAGATCAAAGGAATTGAATTTTTTGAGGTCCAAACTAGAATTTGTTTTTTGACTCGGGATATTATTTATGAGATAAAAGTAGTTTAACATTGGACAGTTTAAAAATGGTACGTTTAATATAGTATAAATCTTTTTTACTTTAGAATGTTCTACACAGAAAAAAAGGTTGACTTGGCCCAAGATAATTTTTGCCTTCATTTTTTTATTCTTGGACTGAGTAATTGGGTTTTTTTAATCCAAGAACATTTTCTTCGACTAATATTATAAAAATATTGTATCAAGAATAATTTAATTTTAATTCAAGTTAAATAATCTTGGTTTAAGAATATTTATTTCAAGTCAAATTTATTTTGTTTCCAATCAAGTAAAAAAAACTATCAAAACAAGATACTTTTCTGTCTTGGTTGGTGAGTATAGTAAATTGTCACAATATATATCAACATCTTAAACCAAGAACTTTTTTTGCGTGGCAGAAGAACATTTACTCTCAGTTTGAGAAAACTACATTATCGACTCAAGACAACGGTCTATTGGAATGAGAAAATTTTAATTTTGATTTAAATAAATTATAGTCTTAACTTAATAAAATAACTTTTCTTGAATCATGCAAATATTTACTTAACGAAAGACATAAAATTCTCCCATTAATGATTTTTTTTCTTGACTTAAAAAAACGTAGTCTCGATTCAAGAAAATAAATGACTCTACTTAAAAAAATAAATAGACCTATATTTTCAGTGAATTTAACCTAATATAAATATTAAATGTTGTCAAGCAGGAAAGTGTATGCGTATATTCAGACCATAACAATACAGCAGTAGAGAGGGATAAGAAATAAACTCTCTCGATTAAATGGCTTATGAACAAATTGAGAAAAATAAATTATTTGCTCATGGTAGGAATCGAACCCAGACCGATTCGGCATCACGCGAGAACTTTACCAGTTATGCTACCCGACCATTTCCTGAATGTTTGTTCACTTTACTCATATCCAGTAAGCACACTGTACAATGTAGAGTATGTCTACACTACCGTCACTTTAGTATAGTACAGTTAGCTTTTCCAAGAGAATTTTTGCGTTGAGCCGTGAGCGCAGTTGCTGTTGGTTCAAACGTCTACGCTTACTTGCCGCAACACAACAAATGCTTAAGCCAAGATATTTCTTACTATTGAGTCGAGTACTTTTAATTCTTGACTCGAGTCACAAATCATCTCAATTCAAAATAAATTATTCTTCAAGAAAGAATATTTTAGTTTTCGGACAATTGATTATGTATCGGGGCAAAATATTTATTTTTCTTACTTTAAAAAAATATTTCTTACTTCAAGAAACATATATTATATCGGTTGAATAATAAATAAATCTTATGCCAAGATGACTAAATTTAAGAAAATTTTGTTCTTGAACCAAGAAAATTTTCGTTTTCATTTAAAATTGCAAAAAATATTCTTGCAGCGAGAAAAAATTTCTTGCGCCAAGATATCCTTTTTTTCTGTGTACTGTTAAGTTATAGCAATTTAAAACAAAAAGTTATTTAATTTACATACTTTTTAAATGGAAAAATTTGATAGTCGAGAAAAAGTACTTAAAATTAAATTTAAGAGCTAAAATTTTCAGGGAATTTTTCTCAATATAAACGGCAAAATTATCTTGTGTTGGCTAGAAAAAAAAAATTTCGTTTCAAACAAAACGGATTCAATTTGAAAAAAATAATTCATTTATCGATTATTTTTCGATTGAATCCAATTAAATCCGACAGAAAATTTTCAATCAGTTTTAATCCGTTTCAATCGGAAAATAACAATTCAGATAATATTAATAATTATTAAAATTTGGGAAGATATGAATTACATTTGTCATGAATTCAGCAATTTTTGATGTATTAAAGTATAGAATTCTATCGGTCTTTCCAATTTAATAAATTTTATAAAAAGTGAAAACAAGCATTTTTCAGGATTATGTATAAACTTTTTTTGAAGAACTGTATTGATTGAATTAAAACTATCACAAAAATAAAAAAAAACTTTAATAAAAAACTATATATACATTAGGTTGGTTAAAAAAAAAAAATTTTTTTTTTAGTTTCCAAAAATTGAAAGTATACCTAAAAACCAAAATTTCTGTACCAATTCAAGCTCTTAATAATAATACTACGGTTTGCGTCCAGCCGTTTTTATTCATATTTACAGAGTATTTAAATAACACGGGAAAAAAACTTTTTATAATTTAGAATTTTCTAACTTATAATCTAATCAACGAATTATGATGCACGATAGATATTTTTGTAAGAAATTGAATGCTCTACAACAAAAGTCTCATTATTTTTTGATAAATCTAACTGTTCAAAAGTTATTTGAGCTTAAAGTCACATTTATAGTAAATTTTGAGATCTTTTTAATTTTCCAGCGAAACTATCAGTTTTATCAGAAGATCTTATAGAAACTTTTTTGTGGGTAATTTCATTTCTCAAAAATTATAATGAATGAAGTTTTCCAAAGTTTTGCTTTTTTTTCTAGTTATTTTCATTTCAATATCAAGTTCTTAAAAAAATAGTTTTCTGATTTATTTTTTATAAATTCTAAAATATATTTTTTGTATTTAAACTTATATTTTTTAAATAAATTTTTTCATGGGGGTGTTTAACGCAAGGATTTTCGTATGCAACTAATAGAAAAAAACGTTGCTTGAACCAAGAGAAAAATTTCTTAAGAGAAAAGATATATACGGAGAAGAGAAAATTCATCAGTCCTAAGCAATAGCAGCAGGAGTAATTCGGTTCTCGCCACTAGATAGCGCCTACCACTTGTGTAGTGTCCCTGGTAAGAAACTTCGTTCAGACGTATTATATTCCAGACTTGGAAGCAATTCTAACAAGAGCACTCCTCTGTTCTTTGACAGAGTGACAAGTACAATTTTTGGTGGTAATATAGTATATTCTATATTACTTCATGACATGCAATCTAATTGTTAATATAGATTCAACGTAGATTTTGAAACATTCGGATTTTTGATTTTCTACCGTTTAATAATATATACAATTATTTTGTCCCGAGAATCGGTAATTTTTTATTAATTTACAATCGAAACCTTCCGAAAATATCCGATTAAATCTGATTGAAATTCTATAATAAATTCTGATTAAATCTGATTGAAACTGATTGAAAGTCAATAAGAAATTCTGATTAAATCTGATTGAAACTGATTGAAATTCAACAATAAATTCTGATTAAATCTGATTGAAACTGATTGAAAGTCAATAATAAATTCTGATTAAATCTGATTGAAACTGTTTGAAAGTCAATAAGAAATTCTGATTAAATCTGATTGGAACTGATTGAAAGTCAATCAGAAATTTCTGATTAAATCTGATTGGACGTTTTCAATCAGTTTCAATCGGAGTTTTTAATCAGGGAAGTCATGTATGGCCGTATCAAGCTATGTATAGTCATACATGGCCATGCATGGTCATATATGGCCATACATGGCCATGTCTGGCCAATTTTCATACATGGCCATGCATGGAGCATTCATGCATGGCCATGTATGATTCATTTTTCACGGGCAATAATTTATGTTGTTCTTGCTGTTTTCTTATAGTTTTGGAATTTTCAATTTATTACTTAACGTTTGTCACAACAAAAACTCAAAATTTTTGCCAGTAGTGCAGCTTGAAAGTCATTTACGGAATTAAATGAACTTTTTAAAATTTTTTAGTCAGACTTGCGTAGAGAAGAATGAAAATACTTACTTGTGTTTGTCGTTTATGTTTATGATTCTATATTGTATTGTTTAAATTTTGATAAATGTGACAATAAAATCCAAAGAATGTACCTCTAACCGTGCAATAATTTGAATAAATAAAAAAAAATCGGTCTGTCGGTTGACCCTGTGGGCCAGCCCCAAAACTTCCCGCCCATTTCGAGCTCCTTGAGCTCGAAAAAATGTTGTGGATACATTTTCGAGCTCTTCGAGCTCGAAAATACTTTTGTGTGCGTTTATTTTCGAAAAATAACGTTTTTTACCATTTGTTCTCAAACGATATCTCTCGAACGAACAAACCGATTGAGACGTTTAAGGTGGCAATCGACGCGTTTTATTGAGTTCTACAACTGATCAAATTTTGAAATTGATTTATCGACTCGTTTTTGAGAAATTTCCAAAATACTAAAAAAAATTTTTTTTTTTAATTCTTTCGTTAACGGTTTCTCTCGAACGAATCAACCGATTTTGGTTTTTGAGGCGGCATTCGACGCGGCTTACAAAGTTTTAGAGCTGATTAGATTTTGGAATCAATCCATAGAGCGAATTAAAAGTTATTCAAAAAAAACATTTTTGAAAAAATTTTATTTTTGAAATATCTCCGAATGTACCCGACCGATTAAGCTCAAATTTTCAGTGTGCATAGTAAATGAAAAGCCGCGTCGAATGACACCTTAGAGTTCAAAATCGGTTCATCCGTTCAAAAGTTACAGAATATTTACATACATACGTACGTACATACATACATACATACACTCGGACATCATCGTGAAATTAGTCAGAATAGCTTCCTAGCACCTCAAAACGTCGACATCTGTTGGAATTTCGATTTTCACAAATCGGACTGAAACCAATAACTTCCCGAATTTTTGAAAATTTGCAATTTTCTCAGCGGGAAGTTAAAAAAGATAAACAAATGGAATTAAAAATATAAAAAAATTATTTTTGAGCAGTTTAATAATTACTCTATAAAATTGTCTTGAATCATAGAAGCCGTGACCAATAGTTAAAAAGATATAGATATTTAAAAATTCAAGTAATGCATTTTTTTATAAACAAATGCGTATAAAAATTGAACCATGATAGATATCAAGCATGTAAAAAATTTATTATATAAATCAATAAATTGTCTAAAAGATCGGCTTGAATGTCTAAGACCGTATCATCAATAGTTTAAAAGTTATAACAATTTATAAGTTGATAAAATAGTTGACCGCTTCAACTTTAATGGGGTAAAGTATTTTAAAATTCAATAAAAAATAGAGGAAAATTTTTTTCACAACTTTAATGCACATGACTGTATTTGTAATTTTTTAAAGCTACGGAAAAAAAATATAATGAAAATGGAAATTTGTTTATAACAAATTGTTTATAAAATAAACAAAGAAAATTTAAATAAAAAAATTGTTTTTTTTTTCATAATTATATTGAGAGTTGTAAATAATGATTTTTGAAAAAAAAATGATTTCTTAATAAATAATTTAAATAGTAGATAAATGAAAAAACAATTAAAAAATTTTTTTAAGAAAAAAATTTTTTTTTAAAAATCATTATTTTACTAAGACAACCGAATTACAAAAAAAAATTTTCAAAAATATTCAATTTGTCTATTTGTTTATAAAAAATTTTTAAACAATTAATGTTAAAAATTTTTTAGCCAAGCTACTAAACGCAATAGATGAATACAAAAACAACCAAAATTAAAGATTTTGGGAAAAAAATTTTTTTTATAACATTAACCGGATATTTCACTTTTTGATAACTTTGAAAAATCGTTATAAACAAATGAAAAAACTTTTATAAACTATTACAACGGAATTTTGTTCATTATTCTTATAACAAGAGCTCCCAAAAGAAAAAAAATTTATAGACACATTTTTTAAACATTTTTACGAGATTTTATAAAAACTCAAGTGTTCGAAAAATTTGTTAATTAACAATCAAATAACTTAAACAAAAATCGAGCTAAAAATTTTTTTTATGCCGGGCTATATTCCTTCAAGTGTCTAGATGATACTATAATTTATTCAGATTTTGAAATTAATATTTTATGCTATAAAAAAATTATTTTGTGTTGCATACTTAGCTTGGCGACGGCGCGTAGGCACCGAAACGGCCGCGCGGAGCCCAACTTTCAACGATAAATTAATATTACAAATAATGGAGCTACAACCGGAGGAGTTGAGACGTATTTTACTGAAATTTTCTCTTCTTTTAGGATCTTTTTTTAATTTCAGATATCTTTAATAGTTCTGAAGTTACAGCTAAAAAACGGAGACTCCCTTTTTGTCTCTTCGTTTTTTGTTTATAACAAATGCAATTTTTAATGGCGGATAAAAAAAAAATACCCATTTCTCAGGATGAAATTCTGAATCCAATGCACCAATCGCCATATTTTTAAGAGAATATCAACGATTTTTCTCAGAAAACTCATTTCTCGATTAGACTAATTGATAATTTTCGATTTTTCATTTAGTAACATGGTAAAAAATACATAACTTCCGAAAAAATGAAGATACAAAAATGCTCTTATTAAATAATTGATAGCAAATTTACCGATCTACAAAAAAGGTCTTTTATGATTTTTGCATAAATTCAACCATTCACAAGATATCTGACGTCAAAGTTTAATAAAATTCAAAGAACTTGTTTTTGCTCGTTCTGAATTTTATACCATATCAAATAATGAGAATTCAGAAATTTTCGATATAGTTTTTTTTATAGGAAATCGAATGTGCTACAAAAAAAGTCTCTTATCATTTTTTGATAAATCCATCTGTTTGAAAGTTATTAGAGCTCGAAGTAAAGTTTGAGATTTTTCACTTTTCCGGTGAAACTATCGGACTAATCATTAAATGTCATAGAATCTTTTTTGTAGGCAATTTTGTTTCTTACAAATTACCTCTGATAAATTTTTTTTAAATTCTGCAGTCTCTTTTAGTTATTTTCATTTTAATGCCAAGCTCCTAAAAAAAGTGTTCTGATCGATTTTAAGAGCTCGACATTAAAATGGAAATAACTAGAAGAAAATGCCGAATTCAAAAAAAATTTTTCAGACATAATTTGTAGGAAATAAAATTGAAGAGTAAAACGGAAGAGTAAAAAGATCTCGAAATTTACTTTAACTTGACTTCAAACTCCAATAACTTTTGAACAGATGGATTTATAAAAAAATGATAAGAGACTTTTTTTGTAGAGCGTTCAATTTCCTACAAAACATTGTATATAAAATTTCTGAATTCTCATTAGTTGACATGATATAAAATTCAGAACGAGCAAAAACAAGTTCTTCGAATTGTATCAAACTTTTACGTCGGATATCTTGTGAATGGTTGAATTTATGCAAAAATCATAAAAGACTTTTTTTTGTAGATCAGTAAATTTGCTACATAATGTTTGAGAAGAGGCTTTTTGTATCTTTATTTTTTCGAAAATGTATTTTTTAACATGTTACTAAATGAAAAATCGAAAATTATCAATAGCTATCTCTAAATATCAATATTAAGAGCTCAAATTTTAACTGTTACCATATTTCAAGATACCCTTTCGAATTTTCAATGTTCATCAAAAAATAAAAATAGACCCCTAATTTGAAACAGTCTAATATATATATGTATATATATATATATATATATATATATATATATATATATATATATATCTGTCTGAAAATTTTTTTACTCAATTTAAAAAAAGTTATGAGTTTGTCTAAAATAAGACTTTTATTTTTTCAAATAGCTATGACTTCAAAAATTGACTAATCGGAATATTTTTTTTTTTTAAATTTTTGTCTTTGAATGTACTTCCCGGGAAAAAAACATCAGACCAGACCATGCCTGTTCATGTATGATCAGGCCTGAAATTAGACCTGATCATTAGGGTGGGCCGCCTATCCGCTTTTTTTTGAATTTTCATTATTAATACCAAAAATATTTTTCTTTGTATAAAAAAAAAAAAATTTTCGGAAAACAAAAAAAATTTTAGGTCGATATCTTAGGCTCGCCAAATCCCGCTAAAGTTAGAAGTTGTTTAAAATTTTTTTTCAAATTTATTTTGATCGGAAGTTTAAATCTCTACTCTCTTAAAATGAATAAGTGAAAAGTGCTGCAAATCAGTGCACTGATAGAAGGATTTATTACAGAGTACTAAATGGATTTAGTAACCAAATTTTTAGTCACTTATTTGGGAGAAAAAAATATTTTGTACCCATTACCATAATTTATTATAATTTAATAAATTATTTTTTTATCTCAATTAAATCTTATTATGGTAAAATAAATATTTGTTTCCATCAAAAAAATATTTGGTAATCGGTACTAAATATTTTTTTGGTAAGTTTTGTCGGTAGATGGCTTGTTTAGGAATAAAAACTACGTATGTATTAGTGGGGAAATATCAGTGTGGCGTGTGTGTGTGAATATATTGCCGCTTTCACAGTATAGTGCGTTTCGTCTCAATCGGAGTTACTATTGTGATTTCCAAATCAATTTATTGATTTTAAAAACAATTATTTTCAATTGATTAAAATGAATTATTTCAAATTATGGAGGAGCTCTTAAAATCTTATTTAACTAAAAATTTGTTATTTATCTTAAATAAAAAATTATAATAAAATGAGGTTATTTTCTTTATAATAATACTATATATTTTTACTTAAAATTATTTGATATTCTTATTTTAATCTATTTTAATTTCAAAAATTCATTTGACGAAAAATTTGTTATTTATCTTAAATAAAAAATTATAATAAAATGAGGTTATTTTCTTTATAATGCTCTATATTTTTATTTAAAATTATTTATTGTTATCATTTCAATTTATTTTAATTTCAAAAATTTATTTGACGAAAAATTTGTTATTTATCTTAAATAAAAAATTATAATAAAATGAGGTTATTTTCTTTATAATGCTCTATATTTTTATTTAAAATTATTTATTGTTATCATTTCAATTTATTTTAATTTCAAAAATTCATTTGACGAAAGATTTGTTATTTATCTTAAATAAAAAATTATAATAAAATGAGGTTATTTTCTTTACAATGCTCTATATTTTTATTTAAAATTATTTATTGTGATCATTTCAATTTATTTTAATTTCAAAAATTCATTTGACGAAAAATTTGTTATTTATCTAAAATAAAAAATTATAATAAAATGAGGCTATTTTCTTTATAATACTATATATTTTTACTTAAAATTATTTATTATTCTCATTTTAATCTATTTTAATTTCAAAAATTCATTTGACGAAAGATTTGTTATTTATCTTAAATAAAAAATTATAATAAAATGAGGTTATTTTCTTTACAATGCTCTATATTTTTATTTAAAATTATTTAATGTTATCATTTCAATTTATTTTAATTTCAAAAATTTATTTGACGAAAAATTTCTTATTTATCTAAAATATAAAATTACAATAAAATGAGGCTATTTTCTTTATAATACTATATATTTTTACTTAAAATTATTTGTTATTATCATTTTAATTTATTTTAATTTCAAAAATTTATTTGACGAAACATTTGTTATTTATCTAAAATAAAAAATTATAATAAAATGAGGTTATTTTCTTTATAGTACTATATATTTTTACTTAAAATTATTTATTATTATTATTTTAATTTATTTTAAGCAGAACAATTAGGTTATGCGCTAAAATAAGTTAAAAAAATTAGTTCTTTAATCCTAATAAATGATTTATTGTGTCCCAATAAATCATTTCTTAAATACTACAAAATATTTATTTGGTGGAAATAAATGAGCTTTACTAAATGATTTGGTTCCTGTAACCAAATATTTAGTATTACAAATTCGTTACTAAATCATTTGGTACATGCAACCAAATCTTGTTAAATACAACTAAATCCTTCTATCAGTGTGAATATTCACTGTATAAACAGTTATAAGTATACCACTTATTCAAACAGTGGTATACTTGGGACTGTTTATGCAGTGAATATTCACTGATTGCAGTACTTTTCACTGATTCATTTTAAGAGAGTACAAAAAAAGGTCCTAAATTAAATTTCTTACAAAATTTACGACGTGGTAACGGTAAGAAAAAAGCTTATTAAAAATGATCCTTCAAATCTAAGTGACGAATCTGATATGACAAAATTTGGATTGTTTTATATTTTCAGTAATTCTAAAAATTCCCCGCAACATCAAAAATCCCGTATTGTAACCTTATCACCTCAATTTTCACGCCCACAAATAACTGATAGCCCTGAAAACACTAGCTCTCCATTAATACTATTACCAAATATACGAACACAAACTACGTAACTAAGTAATAGGGACGATCGCAGCGATCTTAAACACGAACTATTTACTTAATACACTACTAAAATAAGAGTCAACAGCAGTAGTACAAAAATTGCAATCAGGTATTGATAACAAACCTAAAAACAAAGAAATAATTTATTAGATGTATGAAAACTTATTCGCAAAAATTATTTTGAGCAAAGCAATTTTCGGGATGTTATAAAAATTATAACTCGGATCCAAGCTCGATACCAAAGTTGAAATTTTCAGGGTTTTTAAGGGTATAACAAAGCAACTTTCCTGAAAATGTGAAGCAAAGCGAAGTTCCAAGAAAAAAGTAATAGCTATCTGAAAATAGTGATTTTTGAAAAATTGATCGTCTTTGGATGGCCGTATATAAACGAAATCAAAACAATTAAGGAAAATTACGGTAGATATCAACAGAATCCACCTACACAAAAAATATCAGCTGTTATTTATACTTCTACTCTGAAAACTGTAGGTTTGAGAGGATTTTAAAAAACGGGAAAATTTTGCTTTTTCAGTGGCTTAGTTGGAAGCTACTAACTAAGCCGGATATTAGTTTAGAGTAAATAACTATTTTTTTTCTTGAAAATAGAGTGTACACAGAGAAAAATGCTGCCGAAAAAGTCTCTCTAAGTTATATAGAAGCTGAGATACAAATTTTTAAAAATAACCAAGAAATTGACTATTTTGAAATTTCAAAAAATTCTTCAGTGGTTGGATTTAGGGGTAGTGAGCTCAAATTTTCAGGATCACCTTCTTTTCTGACCTACTTTCGAGAAAGAAATCGGCGTCGAAATCGGTGATCCACGCGCGCACACTTTCGTCGATAAGTACACTGAGAGAAATCTCAGTAGTTACCATAACTAAAAAGAGACAACTATTTTAATTTATTTGGTGTAACGAATTCAAAAAGTTATTGTAACTATTTATTATTCAGATGACTTTAAAAAAATAGTTGCAGTAACTAAAATTATTTTGTTATTTATTTTTAGTTATCTCTACAATTAAAGTTTAGTAGTCACAACAAATACTAACTAGTTGAATCAAATATTATTTGGTATTTTTTTTTTTTTTTTTTTTTTTTTTTTTTTTTTATTGGTTACCAAAATTTTCCCTTACGGGTTACAACCGGACTCTCCGCCCACGACTACATAAAAACACTTACAAAAAATTTAACAATCCATAAACTATAAACTATATACATCCATCTTACTCAAAACCATTTCCTTAATCCTATATTCTTAATCTAACCTCTCTCCCTTATAAATTCCATCCTTCCATCCTTTACAATTTCCATCCTATATCCTTCACACTCAGGGCAACAAGAGAAAAAAGAAACTCTTAAAAGAAAAAGAAAAAACTCTTTTGCCTTTCCTCATTCCTCCACTCCCTCACACACATCCCTTGACTTCCGTTTCCGTTGCTCTTTTTCTAACTATCCTCCCCTGCCTCTCCCCTCTTTCTTTCCAGTTCCTTTAACCACTCTTCTCCCTGCCCATCTTCCCCTAACACTTCTTTTCTCATCTCCTGCCACCCTCTCTCTACCCCGAGCCCCGAACAGACCTCCCACACGTGTTCCCATGTCTCTTCTTCGTACCCACATACCCTGCATGTCCTTTCTTCCTCTTTTCCCCAATACCTACCCCCATTCAGCCTATCCCCTAGCCTAAAACTCGCCACCCTTCTCCACCTCTCTTCCTTCCAGCCCCTCTTTAAATACCCTGGAATCCCTATCCCCTTAATGAACTTATACTCCTTATTTCCTTTCGAGTTCCTTATCCTTTCCCATCTCTCCTCCCACTGCCTTTTCTTGTCTACCTCCACTAATTTTTCCCCTCTCATTTCTCCTTTTTCCCATTTCTCCTCTACCTCCACTAAGTCCCACCCTCTTTTCTCATAATATTCCCTCCTCTCTCCTTCCCATCCCTCAACTCCTTTTCCTGCTTTCACCCTCTTCCTCATTTCTAACCTACATCTTCGCGCTAACTCTCCTCCTTTTCCTTCCTCTATTCTTTTTTCATATCCCCACGCTCTCATCCCCGCTCTTACCAACATCTCCTCCCTGCTTAGCTCCTCTCTGACCATATAACCCGGCACCCTCCTCAAAACCCCTAACACCCATCTCAGGTACCTTTCCTGCAGTTTCTCCACCCCCTCTCTTTTCTCCCACCCCCAGATCTCCACCCCGTAACTCACCACCGACCATACTAACTTATCAAACAGCCATACCCTTCTCTCCCAATCATTCCTGAACTTCCTTTTTCCTATTCCCCAGACCTGTCCCAACACACTTGCACCTTTCTTCACCCTCTCTCTCACATGTTCCTCCTGACCCCCATTCGCTTTCAGTACATACCCTAAATACACATACTTTCTCACCTCCTCTATCTCCTCCCCCATCCATCGCCAATTCACTTTCGTGTACCTACCCCCCCTTTCCTACACCTCATGATTTTCGTCTTCCCTGTATTGACTTCTAACCCTTTCCCTTCTATATATCTCTCCAAGGTCCTAATCATCCCCCTCATTTCCCCCTCCTCTTTTGCCATCAACACCACATCGTCCGCATACGCTAAACCATACACCTTTTTCCCACCTCCCAGCTCTACTCCTCCCCATCTTCCCTTTTCTAACTCCTCATCCATATCTGATAAAAACAGCACAAACAGAAGGGGACTCAGCGGGCATCCCTGTCTGACTCCCCTTTCTGTCCAGAACTTCTCCCCACATTCCTTTCCCACTCTCACTCTGCTTGCTGTCTCACCTAGTACTACCTCACACCTCCTTACTAGTCCTTCTCTTACCCCCCTCTTTCTCAGACATTCAAACAACTTCCTCCTATCCACCGAGTCAAACGCTGCCTTCAAGTCCACAAACAACAGCATTAACTTCCCTTTCTCCTTCCTGACCTCCCTGTTCATCAAATAATTTACCACATACACGTTATCTATCGTTCCCATTCCTTTCCTGAACCCAGCTTGACTCGGTGGTAGCAACCCTTTTCTTTCTACCTCCTCTCTCAGTCTCTTCTCTAGCACCCCTACATATACCTTATACGCCGTCTGAGTTAACGTCACCCCCCTATACTCTTCGACCATTCTACCCTCTCCCTTCTTCACTATTGGTATCACCACCCCCTCCCTCCAACCCTTCGGCCACCCCTCTCCATCCCACACCTTACTACATAACTCCCACAACGCTACCACTACCATTTCCCTCCATACTTCCATACCTCGTTCGGAATACCATCCTCCCCCATTGCTTTCTTATCCTTAAGCCCTTTTATTACCTCCCTAACCTCTCTCAATGTAATGCCCTCTTCCTCAGTTCCACAACTTCCTTCCCCCACTACTTCTCCTACTATTCTGCCCTCCACCCCCCCTAGCAGACCCCGAAAGTATCTATCCCAATTCTTCATGTCAATACTACCGTTAACTTCCTTCCTTTTCTTTCTGCCCTTGTTCACCACTTCCCAGACCTGTCCCTCCGTCCTTACCGCCTTACACTTCTCCTCCCACCTCTCCCTCTCCTCCTTCCTTTTGCCCTCACATAATTTCCTGAACCTTCTTTTTTCCTCCTTGTATTTTCCCACATCACCTTCCATCTCCCTGACTAACTTCAACTCCTCCCTCACCCTCCTTTTAGCCTCTCTGCATTCCTCATCCCACCATCCATTCACTCTTCCTTTTCCTCTCTCTTTCATTGTTTCACCTATACCCTTCCTCACCCTGTCTCTAAGTGACACCCACCCCTCTTCTACCCTTTTATCCCCCCATTCCCAGCCCGTAAACCTTTCTCTAAACATCTCACTCCCTTTTTCCGTCCATACCCCCCTGCCACCTTCTTCCCTCCAGTTACCCCTTCCCTTACCTCCTTTCTGTCTCTCTCCTTCTATCCATACTACCACCGGTAAATGATCTGAATCCACCCTCTCTACCACCTCTAGCCTTTCCACTCTTTTATTTATCGCATCACTCATCACTACATAATCTATGACTGACCGTCCCCTCTCCCCTATAAATGTCCAATTTCCCTCCTCGTCCCCTTTCACTGAACCATTTAACATTCCCCACCCTCCTTCATCCAGTAGACTACACAGTCTCCTTCCTTCTTTATTTACTACCTTATCCTTCGACCTTCTCCCCACACCTATCTCTTCCCCATTCCAACCGAACAAAGCGCCCCCCTCCTCCCCCGTCCTCGCATTAAAATCCCCCCTATTATCACTTTCCCCTCCACGCCTTCTACCCACTTAGCCAACAGTTCTAACTTTTTATCTAAATCCCCGTTAATGTACACTCCTACTATCCACCACCATTCCTTCCCTATTTTTACTTCTCTCTCCATCCACCCTTTTTCCCCGCATTCTCCAGCCCTTCCTACTTCTATACCTTCCTTTACCCCCATCACCATCCCTCCTTTCGCCCTACCTCTTCCCTTACTCCCCACTGCCCCCTGTATTTCCCATTTGAATCCTTTTTTGTATCTGCCACACACTCCTTTCCATCCCTTGTCATCCAGCCACGTTTCAATCATCACCACCACATCCCAATCCTTTAGCCCCATCCAAAAATCCTCATCCTTATTTTTCAGTCCCGCCACATTCCAAAAAGCAACCTTATAGCACTCTTTTTTCCCCCTTCTACTCTCTTTCTCCCGCCCCCCTTCATCCCCCACCTTCCTTTCCCTTATCCTTATTCGTTTCCCAACCTCACTACCCAAATCTCATTCACTTCGTCCCACACTTTCATTTCCCCATTCACCCACATCTTCATATACCCCACCTTTACACTCTGTCCTTGCATTCTTTCTTTTTGAGCCTCTTTCTCAATCAACCACCTTGTCCTCCTTTCATCTAACGTTAAGTCATCATCTATTCTTTCCCGCTCCCCTTTCAGTTTTCTTTTCGCATTCATAATTTCTTTCTTCTTCTTTATCCCCTCCAGCTCCACCCATACTATTCCCCTTCCCTCTCTATCTACCCCTCCTACTTTTCTCATTTTAACCCTGCTCCCTACTACCCCCAATTTTTCCCATATTTTATCTACCTCCTTCTCATAGTCCCCACCTTCCCCTACCTTAACTCCCTTGATCACAATATTCTTTCTTCTTATCTCTCTTTCCCTTTTATCCATCTTAACTTCTAACTCCCTAATCCTTCTTTCCTCAATCACTTTTCCCCCTCCCCCTCCGTCTTCCATCTCTACCTCCTTTGCCCCCTTACCATTAATCCAACCTTCCTGCCTATTCTTTTCTAAGCTTTCTACCTTTTTCTCTAGATCTTCTATTCTTTTTCCCATTGCCACCCTCTCCTCCTCCCACCACCTCCTCATTTCCTCTCGTTCCTTCCTAGCCTCAGAAGCCAACTCCGCTACCCTCGCCCCAATCTTACCACACTCCGATTTCATTATCCCTTCTAACATTTTAATCATCTCCTCCATATTTAATTCTTTCTTTTCTTTCTCCGGCGTCCTTCTAACTAGCTTGCTTCTTTTAAATACCTCAGCCTTTTCCAACTCTTTTGACAATCTAATTTCCCCCTCTTGTTCCCTTTCCTTTCTCTTTCCCCTGAGAATTGCCTCTACCAGTTCCCCTTCACTTCCCCTTCTACTCAACTTTACTCTATCTATAACCGGTCTTTTCACTGGTCCTTCATCACCCATCCCCCTCTCCGCTCTGCTTTTCTACTTACCCCCTTCCTTACCTACTCGCACTACACTCGAAATCTTTCTCCTTAATTTTCTGCCTTATCTTACTCACTTCTCTCCTCCTTACCCACCGCGGCGTCGCCCCCTGATACTTCCTATTCTACACTCCTACCCCCCCTCTTTCCCGCGCCCCTCTCAAGACTTACTTCTATAACCTCACTTTCCTGATCTCTTACTAACTCTCCCCAAAAACCCACCTTTATTTTTTCACCCCTTTCAGTTCTTTATTTCACCACACTCTAAAAAATTCTCTCTTTCCTACTGACTATTTTTCCCCTTTCTTTCCCCCTATCTTCACCTGCTTTCCCAAAAATCTTTTTGCCCGCAACGAAACCACTTACACTCTCACTGTCACCGGAAACGGAAGTCTATTATTTGGTATTCAATCTAACTAATAAAAATCGTAGCAGCAACTATATATTTTAACTATTTCGAAATAGTTGATTCAACGATTTTTTTTAAGTTGTATTCGTATATCACTATATTTTTGCTGTTGATGTAACAATTTTCAGATAGTAATGGTAAAACATTTTACATGGTTGTATCCAACTACCCGGGAAAAAATGATCAGACCTGATCATGCCTGTTCATGTATAATCAGGCCTGAAATTAGACCTGATCATGCCTGTTCATGTCTGAAGCGTTAAATACACTCAGGCCTGATCATGCCTGTTCATGTCTGTTCATGTCTGAAGCGTCAAATACGCTCAGGCCTGATCATGCCTGTTCATGTCTGTTCATGGCTGTTCATGTCTGTTCATGGCTGTTCATGTCTGTTCATGGCTGTTCATGTCTGTTCATGGCTGTTCATGTCTGTTCATGGCTGTTCATGCCTGTTCATAGATATAAAATTTTGTTGACCAAGAATCTATCACATATAAGATTTTTATTATTTAAAGTTCATACGAAACTCATTTTTCAACTAAATCTCTTAGCTCAGTGGGTAGCGTGTTAAACTTTCGAACGTAAGGTCCACGGTTCGAATCCTGCACACGCCCGAATTTTTTATTTTTTTTTTATTTTTATAGCAATAATTATGTATAATATAATATAGTTATACATAATTATATATAATTATATAGGGCCCTTTTTTTATATATAATTTCTTTCCCGGGTGGGCATGAACAGACATGAACATACCTGATTCGACCTGAACATGCCTGATCAGGCCTGGTCAGGCATGGTCATTTTTCATGTCTGATCAGGCCTGAAGACTCATGCCTGTTCATGTCTGATCAGGTCTGATCATTTTTTCCCGGTTATTTTTATTTAGTTGGTGTAATTAATTTAAATCGTTATGATAATTATTTATTGTTCAGATGACTTTAAAAAAATAGTTAAAGTAACTAAAATTATTTTGTTATTTATTTTTAGTTATCGCTACAATAAAAGTTTAGTAGTCAGAACAAATACTCACTAGTTGAATCAAATATTCTTTGGTACTCAATCTAACTAACAAAAATCGTAGCAGCAACTATATATTTTTAACTATTTCGAAATAGTTGATTCAACGATTTTTTTCAAGTTGTATCCGTACATCACTATATTTTTGCTGTTGATGTAACAATTTTCAGATAGTAATGGTAAAACATTTTACATGGTTGTATCCAACTATTTTTATTTAGTTGGTGTAACTAATTTAAATAGTTATGATAATTATTTATTATTCAGATACCTTAAAAAAAATAATTGAAGTAACTAAAATTAGTTTGTTATTTATATATAGTTATCGCTACAATAAAAGTTTAGTGGTTACAACAAATACTAACTAGTTAAATCAAATATTATTTGGTACTTAATCAAACTAAAATCGGGACTTAGAAAAAATTTCGGGGTTAAAAGAATACATTATTTCGATATGATCTACATATAAATCGTTAAATTTGCGTTCGACAAGTATTGTTACTGTTATTATTTTTATTTTTTTTTGAGCACCGAAATCTTTTCAGTCCCGAAACTTAAAATTTTTCTAAGTCTGAAAAGTCTAAATTGTTCTAAGTTTCTGAGCCCAAAATTCATAAGACAAAAAAATTTAACCAAAATTTGTGTACGTCAGTCGATACGGAGTTTTGTGACATGAACTTCTGTTTTATAATCAAACTTTTTTTTTTAGTGTGATATGTGAATTTTTTCAAGTCCTGAAGGTTAATTTGTGAGCGAAAACAATGGTTGCCGAAACTAAATTAATTTTGTTGCTGTAACGAAGTGAGTACTTGTAGGCTTGGCTTATAAGTTAACTAAGGTCTATGACTACTCATCGGCCGTGTGGCGTAGCGGTACATTGTCGGTCTTGCGTGCGTAGGGTACTAGGTTCAAATCCTTCTTAGGGCGATTGCGAAATAATTATTTAAGAAGCATAGGAAGGTTGTTAAACTTATAAGTTTAAGTGCGTGGGTCAAATAAATTTGACAAAAATATACATAAGCAACCTCCCATCAAAAAAAAAAAAAAAAACTGGGCGTCGGTTGGCCCTGCGGGCCAGCCCCAAAACTTCCCGCTGTTTTCGACCTCAAAGAGCTCGAAAACATTGGTGTAGATATATTTTCGAGCTCTTCGAGCTCGAAAATGCTATCATATGCGATTGTTTTTTTACGATCTTCTCAAGCTCTAACAAGTTGCCTGTTATGCTAAAGTTTGAAAATTTAAGAATCAAGAATTGTTAATGAAGCAGTTTTTAAAATTTAATCCCTGATTATGTTCAATAAAATAAGTGTATTCAGGCAGAAATCAATGCCAGGGATTCAAATCAAGATTTAAATGAGTTTTGACTCATGTGAGAAACAATCAAATATGAAATATCCGAGAAAAATATTAAAAACTACGTTTTATCGATTTTATTGTTGTTAGTATGATTTAAACTAAAAACCAAGTTCGATGACGTAATGTATCGAAGATAACCATATGAAAGATGAGTTGGTATGACTTCAGACACATTTTAGTAGGTTATATTATGATTTATCCGGGAAAAATAACATAAAATGTTATTTTTTTAACTTTTCAATGCCGATATCTTTCGAACTAATTGATCGATTTCGACGTTTGAGGTGGCAATCGGCGCGTTTTATTGAATTCTAGAGCTGATTAAAATTTGGAATCGATCGCGTCAGTCGTTTCGAAAATATTTAGAAAAAACCGTTTTTCACCATTTCTTTCTCCCGCGATAACTCTCGAACGAATTATCCGATTTTGATGTTTGAGGTGGCAATCGACGCGTTTTTTTGAGTACTAGAGCTGATTAGATTTTGAAGTCGATCGTATGAGTCGTTTCTGAGAAATCAATAAAAAACTAAAAAAAAAATTTTTTTTTTTTCGTAATTCGCAGATATTTCCGAATCTATTTGATCAAATGATCTGAAATTTTCAGGAAAGTTGATGGCCAACAAGCTCTTTCAATCGCCGCCTTAAACATCCAAATCGGTTTATTAGTTCAAAAGTTACAAAGAGTTTACATACATACACACACACACACACACACATACATACACACACTCGGACATCATTCCGAAAATAGTCAGAATAGCTTCCTAGGACCTCAAAACGTTGACATCTGATGAAAACTCGATTTTCGAAAATCGGGGTGAAAACAATAACTTCCCGAAATTTTCGAAAATCGTCGATTTTCTTAGCGGGAAGTTAAAAATCATATAAAATGAAATAAACTTAAAAGCCTCGAAAAAAAAAAAAAAAAATAGCCTAACAAATCATTAAAACTAACATTGTAAACAAAAAATAATTTTTTTTCCTTAAAATCCGCTAAAGTTCCATGGAAACAACAACTAAGTTTTTTTTAGTTAGATCAAATATAATTTCATCATACTGATAAATGAAAATTCGTTGTCCTCACAACTACATATATGTGGTTAGCCGTACTATCCTACTTTAGTTACTGTAGCTAAATATTATTTGTGTAAATAATTATGAAATAATGTTAATATCCATTATTATTTTATAGTTTTAGCAACTTTAAAAATTTCGTTATGTTTAGTAAAAAATCTCTGTTGATTTAACGATTAGGGTTTAGTTCTTTGAATGACTTCTCTGAATTAAACATAACTACTTTTAATCAGTTACATTAACAATTAAATCGTTGAATTAACTACAAAATAGTTACAGTAACTAAATTTAATTGTTATATTAACTAAAATTGATTTGTTATCGTAACTAAGAAAAAATATTTGTATCCGTATATCACTATTTTTTTGTAGTTGCAGTTACTGATTTTTTCTCTCAGTGTAATGGAGCTGTCTATATACATATATACACAAACGCAAAAAATTAAAGGAATAAAAAAATTTTATAAATTTTTTAGTGATTTTTGGAAGGCTGTAACTTTGTGAAAAATAATCGTCTCGAGATTTAAAAAAAGCATTTCGTACACGAAAAAAAAAAATTGTTCCTCGAGCGGTCTAAAGTATAGCAACTCGTAGATTACCACAACGATACGTATACTTATGGTATAAATATCGTATCATTCCTGTAACTATCTATTAGATAGCTGTGAGCTCTATACGGCTTTTTGTAATCGTCATCTCACACGCCACCGTCTAACCTAATTAAACATCCATTCTGGCGCCTATTTTCAAATATAACAATTCAAGTTCATTTTTTAAAAAATTTGTTAACCCTAGACTGGTCAACAAACGCGACCTAACGACTTTGGTCAAGTGATGAGGGAATCGCCGCAATGCTTTTGAGAGTGCGACGTTGCCTGATCGCTCTGGCTGTTAACTATTGGTGTATTATTTCCGGCGGGAATATTGTAAAGAATTCGAACATGAAAAAAAATTTTCAACTTTATTTTTATTAATTTTAAACTCTGTTTAAAACAATTAGTTATTTAAACAAAGTTAACAAGCTTATTTTTAAATTAAATTTAGCTAGTATTTAATTTTATTTAACTTAAAAAAAACTCAACTACTTTTTTTATAAATAACAATATCACGTAAACATAGGTTAATGTCCTTGGCAGTAAATATAAATATTTTAATAGTGGACAGAAAAGAATGATTTAATAAATTTATTATAAATTAAATCAAGAAACCAATTAAAAAATTATTTTCTTAGTCGCTGAGTCTTTCAAAATGTTTAATAATAAAAGTAAATATTTGCCTCCACATAACCTTTCAAACACAATAACAGCCGGTAACAGTCTGCGCATGAACATGAGAAGTAGGAAAGAGGGGACATACACCAAAGACGGCAACGCCGCAAGTGAAAATCTACTAACGACTCTGGTCAAGTGATGAAAACCGTCCCGCAAATCCGTCACTTTTTTTTTTAGAATTTTTTTTACAGCAACTTTATGTTTTTAAACATGCTCAAAAAAATTGTTAAAATATTCTAAAATGTTTGAAGAACAAAGTCAAATTTTTTCAAACCTTTTTAGTGGAAAATGTAATTGTAATAAAAATAATAGAATCAAGTGCGGCGTCACGCTCATACGTTGACCAGTCTAGGGTTAACTATCTATAACTTTATTAATTATTTACCTAATGATCAATCTAATAAAACTGCTATATATTTCAATTGTGAAAATTATGTAAAAATCAATTTATATTAATTGAATTGATTAAATTTATATTATATTTAAATATTTATACACTTTAGGGTGGTCATTAAAAATTAAATTTTTAACGACCATCTTTATCTCAGGCGCCTCATAAAAAGCTTCATTTTAGTGAAAAAATACGTGGGGGATTTAGTTTTTTTTTTTTTTAAGTAAAAAGAACACAAGTCGAAAGACGATCTAAGTTAACTTTTCAATACAATCGCGGTTTTTTTTTTAATATCTCATGAAATATGCAGATTAGATGAAAAAATCAAAGGAACAATTTTGTAGGAATTTAAATTCTTGACAAAAAAGGTCATGTCCATTTTTTTATATGTTATGTCCGAATTAATTTTATTTAATTTAGTTGGTAGTGTGTAAACTGTAAATAAAATAATTATTTTTCTTGTGCCGGGTAATCGGAGTACGACGGACAAACAGCTCTGAATTTTCCTAAGGTGAAAATGAATCCACTCTGATTTTATATTTGATTTTGGGATCGTCGGGTGCCCAGCCCTGAGGGCGTTTTTCGTATTGGGTTTGACGGGGGAAGTAAGAGAAAAAACAAACCAAAGAGGAATTTATTGGAATTTAAGACCACTTACCTTCTTGTTGGAAATTCTGCTTAGCCTGTTAGCTGGGATAGATCGGTTGCTGGTTCTCTGTTCGTCCTTGAAGATTGAATTGCCTCAGAATGGACACCCGTTAGTGATGGGTGACGACCTTGATCCTTGGGAAAACCGCCAATGGAAAGGTGTTCTTAATGTTTATTTAATTAAACGCACAAACTCTAATTTTAACTTTTTTACCTTTTATTTATTCAAGAAACAAACTAACCCAAACTACAAAATGTGTTTTCACTTCACTTAATGTAACTTAAACCTACAGAGGCCAATTTGTCCTCTGGCGGGACCGGACCTAATTCACTAGCGAACTGTGAACTAATATATTTGTATTATAACACTATAATTTTTTTTTTTATGTATTTTTATTTTTAGTTGTATTTTTGAATCTGAGTCTAGACGATATCTTCGCTCGAAATAATTTTTACGAAATAATAGATAGAAGAATAGATGAACTAGAAGAGGTTGTCTATTCTCACACGGATTCTAACCTTCAGGGCGTAATGAACATAGGAGAAATTCTCAACTGTACCCCGTCAACCGCTCCCTGATTAAAAACTCCGATTGAATCTGATTAAAACTCAATCAGAATTCTATCAGTTTCAATCAGAAACGAATTTTCAATCAGAAATGTTCGAGAGCATTCGAGGGCTCTGATTGACTTTCAATCAGATTCAATCAGTTTCAATCAGAAAATAATAATTTTAATTTTCGATTATTTTCTGATTGAATCTGATTGAAATATTTCAATCCGTATACTGAAGAAAAATTCAGCATACATTTCTTCAATTAAAATACAAAGATTTATTGAGTACAAAATGCTTGATTTTGTATTCTATATTATTTAGGAGATTAAAAAAAAATTCTTTTCGAGACCTACTGAAAGTTCGTCCAGGCATATATAAAAGCGAATAATAATAATAATAATAATAATAATAATAATAATAATAATAATAATAATAATAATAATAATAATAATAATAATAATAATAATAATAATAATAATAATAACCATCTTAGACACACGCACGGTATCGACAAAACACCAGTGCTGCCTTATCTGCCAGGAGATATTCCGCAAGTTGTTGAGAATGAGCGTTGCCGTATTTATTGGAACGTGCCATTCGCAACAACGCGGAAAATCGATCATAATAAACCTGATATTGTGCTCTTCGATAAAACCGCTCGTAACATTTATGTTATTGAGTTCTCAGCTCCGGCTGAGTATAACATCACGGTAAAAGAGGAGCACAAACACGAGATATATCAGGATCTCCTGTTTGAAATTGGCAAACTTTACCCAGGCTACCGTGTCAAGCTTGTCGTACTCATTGTTGGCGTCCTAGGAGGGATGAAACAGTCTTTTGTGTCTGCATTGGCTAAAATCCCAACTTGTTTATCGCAAGTTGAGTTTTTAGCATCGCGGATGCAAAAGGCTGTGATACTCGGATCCCTCCGTCTCCTAAGGCAACGAAACTTGGCCTGCTGCGCATGCTGATCATCTTGTTGATGAAGCATCGCAGCAGTAACGATTTGGCGCTCAGGTGAGGCCCTCGGTAGAGTCGGACTACCGGGGATAACCCCCTGAGCATTTAACTAAAGAAAAAGAAATAATAATAATAATAATAATAATAATAATAATAATAATAATAATAATAATAATAATAATAATAATAATAATAATAATAATAATAATAATAATAATAATAATAATAATAATAATAATAATAATAATAATAATAATAATAATAATAATAATAATAATAATAATAATAATAATAATAATAATAATAATAATAATAATAATAATAATAATAATAATAATAATAATAATAATAATAATAATAATAATAATAATAATAATAATAATAATAATAATAATAATAATAATAATAATAATAATAATAATAATAATAATAATAATAATAATAATAATAATAATAATAATAATAATAATAATAATAATAATAATAATAATAATAATAATAATAATAATAATAATAATAATAATAATAATAATAATAATAATAATAATAATAATAATAATAATAATAATAATAATAATAATAATAATAATAATAATAATAATAATAATAATAATAATAATAATAATAATAATAATAATAATAATAATAATAATAATAATAATAATAATAATAATAATAATAATAATAATAATAATAATAATAATAATAATAATAATAATAATAATAATAATAATAATAATAATAATAATAATAATAATAATAATAATAATAATAATAATAATAATAATAATAATAATAATAATAATAATAATAATAATGATAATAATAATAATAATAATAATAATAATAATAATAATAATAATAATAATAATAATAATATGCCTACGGTGCATGTTGTGCGGCCAGCGGGGATTTTGTTTACCCCGTGGCGCATCGTGGGCTATGTAGGTCAGCCTACCATCTGCTGGCCTACTAATCGCACAACAACCTTCGCATTAGGTTAACTCCCTAATGTGAAGTATACCTGAGTTCAAGACTACTCTGAACCCAGAAGTGCTCCCCACAACCTGCCCTTCTCGGATGAGGGCAACCCACTAGCTGGGCGGAGCACCGAGATTCCGAACGATGACGACCTTGGAAACCAACGGACTGCATTTAGGTGGACGGAGGAATTACGAGCCGATCTCCTGATGTGCTATAATAACAGTGAACCGGAGCGGAGAGGCTACATGGCTAGGATGCATGCACTTTGGTGCGATATGCACCCTAACCATAGCCAATTCTCACAACAACATCTCCGTGATTATGCCTCTCATCTTCGGCGTACACGAAGATCACTGTTAACTAACAGACGGTTATCTCACCGTCTGTCTTTTCCAGCACAGCTACATCAGGAGAGACGTCGTTCTTCCGAAGACGCCGACAATGATTTTGACACACGACAAGTATGTGTCTCTAAGAAGACACACTACCCAAAACATCTACTTGACACGGAAAACCACGAACTGTCTGCTCGGATTCAGGAAGATTCTACATTGCTCACCATCAATCAAGCTGTCTATAATGCTGCTTCTTCACTCTTACCTCCAGCGAGGAGAAATATTTCTTCTCCTGAGGCTAAGATGAGAGGACGCATTGGGCAGCTTTCACTGAAGATTGATGATCTCCGGAAACATGTCTCCCGCATTCAGTGTGTGATTGACTTTGTAAACACTCGTAAAGCGTTTACACAAAAAGTCCGCCGTATTGCGGCTCAACTACGATACCAGCATCACACACTGAATAAGGCGAATCTTCTAAACATCAAAGAAGGTTCCCTTAACAGGTTGCGGGCTCTAGTGACTGCCAAAAAGTCACTAGAGAAAAAGCTGAAGCGGCTTACCGATAACTCTTTGTTTCGGTTAAGTCCTTCACGCTTTCTGACACCTAAGACATCTGTTTCTGTCGATCCCCCATCCATCGAGCGAGTAGAAGCTTTCTGGTCCGAGTTGTACGGTGACCAACCGAACGTGAATCGTGACACTCCAGCTCTCAACGACTTCGAGGCATTTTGTCGACAACATCGTAACGACAATGCTGATGAAGAGAGCCCTGAAGTCAGCGTGGAAGAAGTTCGTTCAGCTCTGAATAATGGTAAGAACTGGGCTGCTCCGGGACCAGATGGCATTAACCTGTTTTGGTGGAAGAAACTAACTTCTACCCATAGTCATCTGGCCCGGATTTTTACAGCGTTCATCAGAGGTAATGAACCCATTCCATGCTGGCTTGTAGAAGGGCGAACCGTGCTCATCCCGAAGAAAGGAGACTTGTCTGACCCGAAAAACTACAGGCCTATCACCTGTTTGAATGCGGTTTATAAGATTTTCACCAAAATCTTGAATAATCGCATTCTTCAGGAGATAGACCCTGTATGGCAGCAGATATACGAACAACGTGGCAGTAAAAGGGGCCTGTCAGGTTGCAAAGAGAATCTGTTAGTGGATCGATGCGTCATTCAAGACGCGATCTACTATCAGCGCAACCTGTCAATGGCCTGGATTGACTACCGCAAGGCATTCGACTCAACATCTCATGAGCTTATTCTCTTTTTGCTCAAGTGCCTTGGGGTCAATCGCGATATAGTGAGATGCATTCAGCGTACGATGCAGCTTTGGCGAACACGGTTCCACATTTCATGTGGTAACGACAAACGTGTAACCGAAGTTGTTCAGTACAAACGAGGAGTCTTTCAGGGAGATTCTCTGAGCCCTCTGCTGTTTTGCATCTCACTGCTGCCAATATCTGTTGCGCTACGCCGCACCCGTGGATACTCAGTGGGTCCACCAAATGATCGAAAATACTCGATCACCCACTTACTCTACATGGATGATCTGAAGGTGTATGCTCCTGATGAGGAACACCTTCAGACATCCTTGAATATCGTAGGAGAGTATACACGGGATGTCGGCATGGCTTTCGGGTTGGACAAGTGCGCGGTCGTTAATCTGGTGAAGGGTAAGTGTTCCGATGTGCGTGAAGATATCGAGTTAGTAGATGGGAGCGTCATAGACCATCTTGACGCCGGAGAGTCGTACAAATATCTAGGGATTGACGGGAGTCCTATGCAGGACGTCTCGAAAATCAAAACGACTCTCTGCAGCGAGTATGTGCGGAGACTCCGGAAAATCTGGTCATCAGAACTTTCCGGGAAAAGCAAAGTCTCTGCAACGAACATGCTTGCTGTCCCGGTACTTCTGTACTCTTTCGGTGTCCTGAAATGGGCCCGAAAAGAGCTCAGAGATCTCGATATCAAAACACGCAAAGTAATGAATATGCATCGGAGCATGCACCCTAAGTCTTCAGTCACCAGATTATACCTTTCCCGGCACATCGGAGGGAGAGGTTTACAGAGCTTAGAGTGTCTGCACGATCGTTTGGTTTTGGGTATAACATACGAGGTTGTCAATTTCACAGCAGATGAAGACGACTTCCTAATGCAAATTGTTCATAGTCATGAGAATAGGCGTAAGGGAGCGTTTTTATATAAGGCAGCAATTTACGCGGCAAAATCCCTCGGTCTCGGAAGAGTAAACCCGCTTATTGAACTCCCTAAGGAGGAATTTAAGACGGTCATCAGGAATGCTGAGCAACAAAAACTGCTTAGTACGCACATGGACAAGTCCATGCACAGCGTGTTCTTTAAACACGTGCGTGATCATGGCTTGTCCACACAGCTGACGTTTTCCTTCCTTAAGTCAGCTGGCCTGATGTCCGAGACCGAAGGATATATTTTTGCCTGCCAAGATGGTGTTATTAACACTCTCGAATACCGTGCTAAAGTACTCCAGATGCAGCTACCCAACACATTGTGTAGGGTGTGTAAGCAACATCCTGAGACGCTTATGCATCTTTTGTCAGCATGTCCTGTGCTGGCAAGAAATGCATACGTACAGCGTCACAATGCTGCTCTGCGAGTACTTTATTACCATCTTCGACACACGCACGGTATCGATAAAACACCAGTGCTGCCTTACCTGCCAGGAGATATTCCGCAAGTTGTTGAGAATGACCGTTGCCGTATTTATTGGAACGTGCCATTCGCAACAACGCGGAAAATCGATCATAATAAACCTGATATTGTGCTCTTCGATAAAACCGCTCGTAACATTTATGTTATTGAGTTCTCAGCTCCGGCTGAGTATAACATCACGGTAAAAGAGGAGCACAAACACGAGATATATCAGGATCTCCTGTTTGAAATTGGCAAACTTTACCCAGGCTACCGTGTCAAGCTTGTCGTACTCATTGTTGGCGTCCTAGGAGGGATGAAACAGTCTTTTGTGTCTGCATTGGCTAAAATCCCAACTTGTTTATCGCAAGTTGAGTTTTTGGCATCGCGGATGCAAAAGGCTGTAATTCTCGGATCCCTCCGTCTACTTAGACAACGAAACTTGGCCTGCTGCGCATGCTAATCATCTTGTTGATGAAGCATCGCAGCAGTAGCGATTTGGCGCTCAGGTGAGGCCCTCGGTAGAGTCGGACTACCGGGGATAACCCCCTGAGCATTTAACTAAAAAAAGAAATAATAATAATAATAATAATAATAATAATAATAATAATAATAATAATAATAATAATAATAATAATAATAATAATAATAATAATAATAATAATAATAATAATAATAATAATAATAATAATAATAATAATAATAATAATAATAATAATAATAATAATAATAATAATAATAATAATAATAATAATAATAATAATAATAATAATAATAATAATAATAATAATAATAATAATAATAATAATAATAATAATAATAATAATAATAATAATAATAATAATAATAATAATAATAATAATAATAATAATAATAATAATAATAATAATAATAATAATAATAATAATAATAATAATAATAATAATAATAATAATAATAATAATAATAATAATAATAATAATAATAATAATAATAATAATAATAATAATAATAATAATAATAATAATAATAATAATAATAATAATAATAATAATAATAATAATAATAATAATAATAATAATAATAATAATAATAATAATAATAATAATAATAATAATAATAATAATAATAATAATAATAATAATAATAATAATAATAATAATAATAATAATAATAATAATAATAATAATAATAATAATAATAATAATAATAATAA
The DNA here is from genome assembly GCA_030273425.1 of Microplitis manilae. Taxonomy (NCBI): domain Eukaryota; kingdom Metazoa; phylum Arthropoda; class Insecta; order Hymenoptera; family Braconidae; genus Microplitis; species Microplitis manilae. Next base: position 9,604,671 of record CP092722.1, read on the forward strand.
TAATAATAATAATAATAATAATAATAATAATAATAATAATAATAATAATAATAATAATAATAATAATAATAATAATAATAATAATAATAATAATAATAATAATAATAATAATAATAATAATAATAATAATAATAATAATAATAATAATAATAATAATAATAATAATAATAATAATAATAATAATAATAATAATAATAATAATAATAATAATAATAATAATAATAATAATAATAATAATAATAATAATAATAATAATAATAACAACAATAATAATAATAATAATAATAATAATAATAATAATAATAATAATAATAATAATAATAATAATAATAATAATAATAATAATAATAATAATAAAGTAATTTTATATAATATAATATAATTATAGAGAGGGAGCACTGTAACAATATTATTTTATAAGATTTTTCCCAATTCAATAATTATGATAATATCCGGAGATGCTATCTATACTCAATACTAAAAACTAAAAAAGTTGGAAAATTCAGTAGTGCACACCTCAATCGCTCATTTTATTATTAATTATTACTTTTATTTAATTTTTATTCAATAACATCAGTTTTTTTTTTTAATTATGAATTACTTTATTCACTTTTTATATTATTAATTATACTTTTTTTGAATTCCTATTTTCAGTTCAAGTTTTTTTTTTTTTTTTCGCATATTCCAAGCGCGAAAGCGCTGAGGGTGCTCTATTGTCGCTCAATTTTTTTTTTTCTAAATGTCCCGCGTTTTTGTCTAAGATCTCTCTCTCTCTTAAATATTCGACCCAATCGACTGTCATTTGTAGAGGCGTGGCTTACGACTCGGTTATATAGGCTTACTAAAGATGTCGCTTGCATAGCGTTTTCGTAGCGTTGCGGTTATCGCATAAGATTGGCGAGCGTAAGATGATAGGTTCGAATCCCGGGAGTTGCGATTTTTCGTCGATTATTTCTTTTTTCGGTAATTTTAGTTTAATTAATAGCTTGAGTCTACTAAGTCCTAGAATCTAGTAGATATCCTGCCTCTTTCAGATCCTAGCTTCGAAAGTTTCTTGAACTTCAGAATAAAAATAATTCTATATTAGGTTTTTTTTTATATTTGATTCAAATTTAATTATTTCATTCTGTATTTGTAATTTTATAATAATTATGATTTCATAATTAAAGCAATGCTGTCGCTTCTAACGTGTTGACGCATTTTTATTTTCTTCATTTTTTTATAATAAATAATTACTATTTTTATTGCTATTATTAATAATAATAGTAATATTATTAAAAAAAAAAAAAAAATAAATAATGGGCCTGAGTAGGATTCGAACCCGCGCCCTCCGATCTGAAATAATATTAACATTATTATTGTTATTATTATATTTAATATTATGATTATTCAAGGTCTGGTTTCACCGTTAACTCGGAATATTGGGACATAATTCCTCGAGTTACGGTTAAACCATGGAGAATAGAGACAGTCTCTATTCTCCATGGGTTAAACCAGACGTACGCTGATACAGTACCTCATAGCACAAGGTCTGTTTTGACCGTAAATTTTTCTGGAATTAAGTCGAGAAAAATTTACGGTCAAAACAGACCTTAGATTTCGACCCGGCCTCATGCCTGATTCATGCTCGATCAAGCACGGTCTTGCATGTTGATTTTTTCCCTGGGATCGTTGTAGTAACAATCTAGTAGATAACTTTTGCGTATTGTTACTGTAACTATACAGTATACTTCTCAGAACAATATTTTTTTCTCCGTGTAGCTTAGAATCTCTAGTTTCAGTGTATTTTTATCGAAATTTTTTAAGAGCTCCGGTTATTGCGCGAACATGAGAAATACCGCGAGACGAAAAATTTTTATAATTTTTTTTTTTTTTTCCGAAGAGCCCACGGGCCGTGGAAATTTTTTTTTAACTATACTACTGCATAAGTCGTTTAGCAAAATTATTCAGCTTCAATTTTTTTAACCTCGTAGAACGATTTGTCGCAGAGATATCAGCCTTCAAACAAAAAATGATCTTTTTGGCATTGATGATCGATATTTCAGGTTCCAATGATCGTATAGTAAATTTGAGGGTGGCATTAAAATCTTGAATGAATTCCCTTAAAGACCCTCTCATCATTTTTCGCAGAAAAAAAATTTTTTTATTTTTAACATCCATTAGAAGTCAGTACAAAAGATGACTTTTTTTGGTTTTTTAGTAAATGAACCGCTACTTTGTAAATATCGATGAAATGATTAATGTTGCCAGGGGCTTTTTTAGCTTAATGTACCCCCAATAACCCTGTAAATTTTCAAATTGATCTATCAAACCATTTTTTGAGGGTGGTCGATCAAAGTTTTGCTAAACAATTAAAGGAACAATATTTGTTCCTTTAATTGTGTAATAATCATCAAAATGAAAGAATAATTTTTTTTTTTACTTTCACTGAAAAAAAAAATTTTTCTTCTGACAACTAAATCTTAGTTATGACTACAAAATGATTTGATTGCCCATTGGCAATCATATATTTGATTGCTATAACTAAAATTTTATAATCCACCAATAAAACAAATTATGAGAAACTATAAAATATTTAGTAAAGATAATTAGGCGTTAAGTAGGAAGCATAAAATCAAATTGACTGCTTGTAGAGCTTGTAAAGTAGTCATAATGAAATATATTAGTGAGCTTTAGAGAATGAGTAATTAATAATAATTAAATATTACTTTAAAATAACAGAATATTTATTTAATAATTAAATAAATGCATATTTAGAAAAATAATTTATTTTTTTGACACGTACTTTTTTTTTGTACTATGACAAAAATTATTCAGGGAAACATTAATGTCATAGTGTATTTCGGGTTACTACTATGTTACTATCAAAAAAGGATTATTGTCACTCTGCTAATATACCTCGGGTAACCCGTCCCATAAAAGCTTCAACTTGGGAATATAATAATTCTGAAATAAGTTCCCTACCAGGGACACTACAAATGGTGGGCGCGATCTAGTGGTGAGCACCGAACTACTCCCGCTGCTGCCTAGCACTATAACTTTTTAAATCAAAAATCATTAGGTTTAAATATAATTATAATTTGATTTTTACTTGTATCACTTTACGTGTTTTACAAGACTCTACATTCAAATTCTCCACTTTTTGACTCTACCACTTAATTCTTGCGGCTGTGGCCCGACTTGTGCTTGTGACTGTACTGCATCATTACGGTGATGCCCTACTACCTCCCTTGTGCAATGGAGGTGTAGTGGCGTAGGAAAACCACAGAGAAAACCTATCGCCAGTACAGTTTTTCGGTTTGAGTGAAGCCCCAGTGGTCGATAAAATTCCCATTTTACCGATCACTGGATCTTCATCCCGCACCTATCGATCAGAGACCTTCGTTCGAGCCCGACGCCCGGCTAAACGGTCACCCAGCCAAGTTGTAATCCTGCTCGATACAACTTAACTTTGGTGATCGCCCAAGCCGCGTGCGTGCCGAATGGCTGCCTCAGCCGCTTAGGTTTAAATATATATTTATTAACCTCGAACAAATATATATATTTATTCTAAATGAATATATTTTTTTGTGCCTATGTAATATTTATTAGAGTTAGTATAATGATTTGTTGCTTTAATATTTGGGATTGTTGGCACTACAAAATAATTTAGTTGTCTATCAAATAAATATTTTTTTGACTTTACCAAATGATTTTATTATCGTAGCAAGAGAAATATTAGCGTCAACCAAATAGAGTCTATTAAATCATTTGTTAAAAATGACAAAATAGATTATGTTGAAGTAATAAAATTTAGTTGTCCCAATTAAATATTAGTTTAACAGAATTTTACAAAACCAATTTAATTGTCCGAAAAGAAATTTTTTCTCACTATAACCAACGCAAAAATGGAAAAAACTGAGAAAAAATTTCTCTTTGATTTATCTAACTGTTTCTTGGGGGTGATTGATCAAAGTTTTGCTATCCCTCGCAACCTTGAGCTCACCATAGAAACACCATGGAAACTCTACAGACTCACCATAAATGCTCGGTGGGAACACCGTGGATTTGTTCCATTTTTCCACGATGAAACCACAGTAGTTTCATAGCAATTTGACTACGTTTCCCCAATATTTCTGATGTGTTTCCACAGTGTTCCCACAGTCATTCTAAGACAAACACATGGTGTATAATGCTGAAAATACGCTAAATGTTCCACGGTTTAGTAGAAGTTTGTCAATGATAATTCAACGTGTTCGCAATTATTATGCGATAAGTTCACGGTAGAAACATTCAATGAAATTCAAGCAGCCATACACCGCTGAGTAGCTCAACTCCAATTTTTTTACGATATCCATACTAATATCATTATTTAATTACAAATACGCTTTCATTCAAAGAATAATTTATTTTTTCAAAACATAAAAACATTACAAAACAGCCTTATAATAATATTAATTATATTAATAATGCTAAACATTACAATAATTAGATTACATTTAAATCATTAAATCAGTTTATGAAAAACATTTCATGTATATTAATTGTAAATTGTGAATTATATATATAAATATAAAAATATTATTTATGAATTTTTCCTAGATTATGGTGTGAAAAATTTATCAGTGATAAAAATTGTGTCAAAGCGTGTGATTAAAAATCTTTTAAAAATTTGAAGTTAATTTTAAAAATTGTGTAAAAACTTCCCATACAAGAGCTGCCAGAGTTGAACAAAGGGGCCGTCCTTGGCTCAGCACTGGGGAACCTAGCTTTGGCACATCTATATTGGCCCATGCTTGGGTCAAGAAAGGCTACTCACTCCTGGCCATTTCAATCATTACCCAAGTCTGGGCCAGGACTGGGTTCCCCTATTTTGGCCATTCAGTGGTGACCCAGGCTTGGACCAGAACTGGATAACCTAGCCTTGGCCATTACAATAATTTCCCGGACTTGGGCCAAGACCGGCTTTTCCTATCTTGGCCATCCAACGGAAACCCACACTTGGGCCAGGACTGAGTCATCTAGCCTTGGCCATTCAATGGTAACTCAGGTTCGGGCCAGGACTGGGTAACCTAGCCTTGGCCGTTACAATAATTACCCGGGATTGGGCCAAGACTGGGTTCTCTTGTCTTGGCCACCCAATAAACTCCCGCACTTATGCCAGGACTGGGTAACCTAGCCTTGGCCAACCCAATGATTACCTGAGTTTAAGCCAAGACTAGGTTCCTCTGCCTTGATCATTCAATGGCAACCCAGACTTGAGCCAAGGTAGGATTATCCAAGTTCGGGATACCTATAGTTTCCCATCCTTGGGCCAAGATTAGCTAATCAAGTTTTTTAATTAATTATTCAATCATTTTATTATTATGGTTTTTTAAATAAATAATTATTTATTTTTGAATTATAATAAAAATATATAAATATTAAAATAAGTTTTAATAAATAAATATTTTAACATTCTGATTAAAATTATTAACAATTAAGAATTAATACATTTTTCAGTTCGTTATTATTTGCAATCAACAACCGTAATTTCATAATTTTACTTATAAAAATTAATTTAATTAAGAAATAACTCATGAATTTCTATAATAAATGTTATTTTTAATAATGGTGGTAGAGTAAGATATTTAAGCTGGGTTTTTGAAAAATAATCAATTAAATTTATTAAATTTTATTTTTAATATTTATGTAATTATAATCTAAATAATACGAAATTATTATTTATTTTTTTTTTTTAATCGAAAATATTAATTAAATTGCTCTTTATATTTCATAAGACCGAGGGGTTGTAGTAAAATGAATAAGTAGAACATATAAAAGTTTCAGTTCAACATTAGTAGGTTCGTCCAGTAGCCAGCGTTCAGACCCAGCAATCAGAAGGACGACAGTTCGCGCCCAGAGCCCAGCAAAATTTTCACCGATTTTTTTCACGTCATTTACCTCACTTAAATAGCTTAAACGTTAATAATCACAAACTCTAGAATTTAAATAATAATAAAATTTTTTTTAAATTAAATTTATTGATTTTTTCGATGCATGGGCCAGGTCTGGCAAGAAAGCATGGGTCAGGACTGGCAACCAGGCTTGGCACGATGTTATCATTCCAGACTTCTATCAAGGCTGGAACAAGGCTGGCTTACAAACTTGGCCCAGAGTTCAACATAGTTGAACCAAGCCTGGGCCAAACCTGGGCCCGTGGTACTTTCCTGTCTGGGTTTAAATGTTTTAAGTATTTGAAGTTTATTTTATGTAAGTATTGTTACGTTCTGGCTCTAATTAAATTTAAATAAAAATTTTGGAAATTTTTTTTTTGAAGTCTCGAATTATTTATTTGCCACACGGCGAGAAAAATTTCGTCAAAACAACTGAACATTTCGTTACTACAGCTATACTATCTATAGTTAACTTTTTTTACGATATTCTGTATAGCCATTTTAGCGATCCAAGTATCGCCGCAGCGTAGTGTTAAAATGGCAATACTATTGTCATTGTAGGTATCCGAAGAAACGCTAGTAAGACAATCTTGTAGATAGTTGTGGATAAAAAAAAATTGATTTAAATTGAAAGATGTCGTTAAGAATACAGCCTCATTAATCATTTCATAATATAATGTTTCAATATTCAAGCTCAGTGACTTGTGTTAATTGATCAGTTATTTACAATAATTTTAAAAAAATTTTTAAAAAAATACTTTTATTGGTTAAAAAACAAATAATAAGACATTTTTTAAAACTGAAAATGTCGATTCGCGCTTGATAAAAATCTATTAATTATAACAAAGCAAAAAAAAATATTTGGAAGCAATAAAATTTTTTTACAGTGAAAAATAATTATTACAATCAGTCTGTAAAATCTAATATGATTATATAATAAATACGCAGTATAATTGTACATATAATGGAAATGTTGATGTAAATAATTTTAATGAAAAATTAGATTTGTTTCTCAGGCATAACCTTAAAAGGTCCAATTGCATGTGTTTGTGTGTATTTATGTATATGTATGAATGTATATAAATATTTTATTACTTTTGAACAGACTAATCTACTTAGATTATTAAGGTGGCGTTTGAATTGGCTCATTAATTTCTGCAGTCTGTGAAAAAATGAGCATAATCAACACAGTACGTTCAGAGATACTCCAAAAATAAAATGTTTGAAAAATATTTTTTCCGGAGAACTTATAACATTCTATCGACCAGTTCGAAAATCTTATCAGCTCTAAAACTCAATGAGTTAAATGCCGCGTCAACCATCAAAATCGAATCATATGTTCAAGAGATATACCGTTGTCGAAAGAATTTTTGAAATGTTTTCCTGTCAAAAAAAAATCGAAATCGTTCATCTGATTGATTTCAAAACTTCATTAACGCTAAAGATCAAAAGTAGCCAGTGGATTAATTCAAATGATATTGGTGAAAAAAATTTTTTCAAATAACAATTAATCTTATTTTTTCTGGATAACTTATAATTTACCAAATGTATCAAAAATTACATCAGATCTCTATCTTTATAGTTTCTTCTTATTTAGTTTAAATAATTACGAAAAATTTGAAAAATCACTTTTTTTTTTTTATAGTTCGCGGGTAAATTAAAAACTAACGCTAAGATCTCATTCAAATCTCCTTTATTTTTCCATTTTAATCCCGTTTTTTTATTTTTATCCGAATAAATTGATATCATATAGCAAAATCGTGAACAAAAATTTAACAAATTTCTTATTCATTTATCATTTTTGATTTCCCACATTTTTAAATATGTATATAAGATGTAAATTTTTTCGAGCCCGAAAAGCTTGAATATTTATTGCCAATAATGTTTTCGAGCTCAAAGAGCTTGAAAACAGTATGAAGTCTTCATGCAGAGTCATTGGGTCCATCGTTTTCCAAATTTGTTTTACAGTTTTTTTTTCGGCATGTTCACCTATTATATTATTTGTAATATTTAAGAAAAAACAGATATTTTTATAAATTATTGAAATAACGAAATTTGAATTATAAGAAGTAAAATAATTTCAGAACATTATTATTATTGTCATTATTATAAATATTTTTCTTCAGAATATTTATTTGATTTACATATTTATATTTGGAAATAACACTCAGTAACAGGTTTTAATTAACAATTAATATAAATAGAATAATACTACTGTTCATCAATAATAAATGATTAATAGTTCAAACTTAATTCTATAAACTATATTTAAAATAAATTTTATTTGAAGTAAATATTATCGAAGTATGTATTTTAAGATAAATAATGCTGTAATATAAAATATTCTTCTGCTTTTTTTAAGAACGAAACAGGGTATAAATCAAATAAATTATCATAAGATATTATGCAATTCTCATGTTGAAAATTGATCACTTTGAAGGCATGAACATGAATATCAAAAATTGTTGTTAATTTCTGATATACAAAGTAAATCACATGGTTATCGATAAAAATATTCTCAATAACACCAAAGTTTAATTTATCATCATAAGAAATACATAGAACCATTCCAAGTTTATATTTTATACTAGGGGTGTGCGAATAATTCGAACTTACGAATTATTCGTCCCGAATCGAATATTAAAATTCGATTCGAAATTCGATTCGAATAATTCGAATTTCGAATTATTCGGAAGTTCTCGAATAATTCGAAAATTCTCGAATAATTCGAAAGTTCTCGAATAATTCGAAAGTTCTCGAATAATTCGAAAGTTCTCGAATAATTCGAAAGTTCTCGAATAATTCGAAAGTTCTCGAATAATTCGAAAGTTCTCGAATAATTCGTTATTTTTCGAATTATTCGTTATTTTTCGAATTATTCGTTAATTTTCGAATTATTCGTTATTTTTCGAATGATTCGAAAGTTTCCAAATAATTCGCACATTGACAAATAATTGTAGAATTTTGAACTATTCGTCAATTTTTTCAGATAATTTTGAAATTTTATAAACGATCAAACGTGGATTCGGCACTCTGTACATCTTAAGTATTTTATAAACAACATACTTTTTTGAGTTGAATTTTTAAGTTGAAAAATTAAAAAAAAATTTATACAACAAAAAATATTAGTGATCTTTGAGTATCAGATTTTTTTGTTATACAATAGAGTCCACAAATCACTTAAAGCCTCGAATTATTTATAATATTTTATTCAGAATATTATACAATTAATTAAAAAAAAAAGTATTTTTGAAAAATTCGAAAATTTCCGAATAATTTGAACTTTTCGAATAGTTCGAATTTTTCAAAAATAATTATATAATATTCTTAATGAATCGTAAATTTTTTAAAATAATTCGAGGCTTAAAGTGATTTGTGAACTCTATTGTATAATAAAAATATCTTATACTCAAAGATCACTAATATTTTTTGTTGTATAAATTTTTTTTTAAATTTTTTAACTTAAAAATACAACTCAACATAAGTATTTTGTTTATAAAATATTTAGAATGTACAGAGTGCCGAATCCCACGTTTGATCGTTTATAAAATTTCAAAATTATCTGAAAAATTGATGAATAGTTCAAAAATTCTACAATTATTTGTCAATGTGCGAATTATTTGTAAATTTTCGAATTATTCGAAAAATAACGAATAATTTGAAAATAACGAATAATTCGAAAAATTCCGAATAATTCGAAAAATTTCGAATACTTCGAACTTTTCGAATAATTCGAAAAATTTCGAATACTTCGAACTTTTCGAATAATTCGTAAGTTCGAATTACTCGATTCGAATTTCGAATCGAATAGTATTATTCGATTCGATTCGATTCGAACGATATTCGCACACCCCTATTTTATACCTTTCTTTTCTATCCAATCATACGTTTCAATTACCTTCCATGAAAACTTATTAATAATCGAAGAATTATCTAGCCTTGATAACAGTTGATTCATAGTGGTTTTTTTTCCATTTCCAGTTAAAATCTCTGCAGGAAACATAGTATTAGAAAATATTAGATAAGCAAATTTGAGCTGGTGTTTAACACCTAAAGTGTAACATATATTTAATCTAGAATTTGAAACATTGGCTAACATTCTGGATTCTTTGTGTTTAGCCTCCCAACGCATCCCACTAAGATTGATTAATGGACCAGAAAGATTCATTACTGTATCGTAATGTATTAAATTATGGTCTTTAGTTTTCAATTTTCGATTAAATATCTTACGTGTCAAAATGTGATGCTCGGATACTAGTGTGCTTAATAGTCCTTTGCAATTATTGTGGATTGATCTACTTAAGATAATATCGAGAATTTGGACCAAGCTCAAATAAACTCTGTATACAGTGTCATTATTTGGAATCAAGTCACCAATTATAATACCAAAATGTCGGACAAAGGTCATCATTTCACCAGCCGACATTTTCAATGTTTCACCTTTTAAATGATTAGGGAGTATCTCCGGAGGCCTATTTCGAGTATCAAACTCACCAAAATCGTGCAATTTCATACGAGATGTTAATTCAGTTAGAGTGAACAATTTTTGGACATTAATATACCAATTCAAAATATCAATCATGTCTCGATGCATAATGCTTTCGAAAAAATCATGCATTATATCAACTACATAGTTGTCCAAAGCATGAAAATCCGATAAACGATTAAAAACGCAGTTTTCTTTAATACCAGTAGAACTGGGATCTTTTAAGTTTACATCATTAATATAAGTCTTTTTATCACGTAGTAGCAATTTATTTTCTAATGTTGCCATAGACCGCTGGATTTTATCCATTTTACAAAACCTACAAGAATAGAATGCGTTAAAATTTTCAACAAAACCTAATATTGAATTCAAACCAAGGTTATCTCCTAAAATAAGGGCTAGTTTGAAATATATTTTAACAGTTTTTCCATCATGTAAGTTTAATTCAATTCCTTCATTTTCTAACAACTCAAGTTCCCTAATTAATGTCCGAAAAACTGCAAAATTGCCATATTCCTGACGGTCTTTTGAATAGTAGATTAGTGCATGAAATATCGTTTTGAGTGATTGCAAATGAGGTGGAAGACACGCAATCGATATATACGTCCCTCCTAATTTATTTGAACCTGCATGACTACCTAGGCAGTTTCCCGTTTCGTAATCATCGTTAAACAAAAAAAGTGGAAATATATTATCTTTTGAAGGACAATTTTCAACTTTTTTTTCCAAATAGGAGTTTGAATAATATTTGAAACAACAGTTTTGTGACTTTCCAGCTCTCGTTTATATTTTATAACCTCATTGTAGATATCAGGTACTTCAAATACTTTTTTGAATATGGCTCTTAATGGGAATAAAATCGCAGTTGCGTCCTTTGGTTGACTAATTCGATTACCCTTATAATCTCTTTTAAGAGTGTTACATTTCTTACCGACAGAAAATTCAATCGGTGGTATATAAAAACCACTTTCTTCTAAAAAATGAAAACGATTATATTCGGTGTTAAATTTGTTGAGAGTATCATTTGTAGATTTGAAAACATTACTAATTTCTTTAATAATTTTCGTATCATTCTCATTATTCATTCCATTTTTACTTATAAAACTTTTTAACTTATATTCGATTGTATTATGCTCTTCATTAATTAAGTTTTGAATCATTTTAAAAATATTGTCAATTTGATTAAATGGAGTATTACCAGAACCGTATAACTGTAACATTGAATTTATCAACTTATCTTTAAAACTGTCTGAATTAACAGTTAGATTGTTATTTAGTTGTGAAATATTAGATTTACTAATGGCATATGTATTTTGAGACAGTTTTTCAATGATTAATTATTATCAATTTGAATAGAATTAAAGTCATTAATCAATGTTTGAAGTGCAGGTACAACTAAATCACTTTCACCTTGAATCTTGTAAACTACATCTTTTAAAAAGATCCAAGGATAAGCAGCTTCTCTCGAAAATTCGAGTTGCAGACTATAGAAACTTTTAAAAGTTAAATCAACACATTCAATAGTAGATTCAGCTTGATATTTAATATCGTTTATTATTACTAGTCTTTTGGTAATATTCGTTAGTGAATCTCCAATAATTACTGATAATGGTTGCTCCGATAATCCAAATTTTTCTAATTTTTCTTTTCTATTTTTAAGCTTTCTATTTAAATCCTCTTCATCCTTAAAAAAAAAAGTAGAAATTTTTTCGCGTTAAATATTTAATTTCGACATTGTAAAATTGTTTTTCAAGTAATAAATATTTAATAACTCCTTATCGATATATTTTACACTAACCATCAAATATAGTTTTAAAAAATTTACCTTTACATGTAAAAAAAATCCGTTTAATACATCTTCCTTACTGGGTCGCCAGTTTGATTTATCTCGCGAAGTTAAGAGTGAAGGATTTGGTAACAAAAATGGCAGCATTCGAAATGTTATTGCACTACGGACATCTGGACGAAAAAATTACTATTATACCAAATATAATCAAACAAAAATTAATTATAAAACAAAATATGGACCTTCATCTTTATCTTTCGATTCTTTCAATAAAGTTATGTAAAATCGTATTTCAGAGCTCAATTTTTTCTTTTTCTCACAATAAGCAAGTATTTTTTTTTCTAGGACATTATATTGACTAGTTAAGCTTGCACTTTTATCCGGATACTGTTGTTTAAAATCGATGTCAAGTAATTTTAATCCAGTGTAAATATCTCTCAATGCAGGATATGTAGATAAGTAGTCAATACTTGTAACTTGATTATTACTAATAAGATCTTGGATTCTTTTAATTGAAGTGTATTTCCAATATTCTTCTACAGTATTCCACGGATCTACATATTCTGCCAAAAATTTTAATTTTTCAGCACAATTTTGAGGTGCATAATCTAAAAATAATTAGGTAATTTTTTAATTAAAATTTTAAAACATAATCTATTAAAATATGAAATATTTCATTCGAACCGATTGCAAAAAGATCTTCAAATCGTCCTAAGCGTACTGGAGTCGAATTATCAATTGCTTTACGTTTCAATCCTCTACAATTTTTCGTAGCTCCAGATTGTAACAATATGTCTCGATAATGATTGTACCGCAAATAAAGTTTTCCTCGAGCCAAAGCTTTTTTATTTCCTTCTCGAGAATACGGAATGTAGTAAGTTGCAGAAATTTCTGATGTAAATGTTTTTGATATCAGTATTGCCAACTCGCTTAAACGTTCTGGACTTATCCTAAAAATAAAAAAAAATATTTGTATACATCGTTTAAAATCTTATATAGTTTATTACTTAAAATTTTTTAATGGTAAAAATTAAATATACATTAAGTCTTCATTAGTCTGCATTTCATGCGTTACAATTACGTCAGCTAAAAGATTCCTGTAGGAATCATTTAGAGTTCGATGATTGCTATAATAATTGAGCACTGCTAAGCCTTGAATTGATTTTTTAAAAATATCAAATAAGTCACTAATTCGTTCACGTGTTTCTATTGCGATTTTACTATTATATGGGAACGTATCTATTGTTTCCGTTTCACATCGTAAACTTTCTTCATCTTCAATTAAATCAATCTCATGATCTATATAAAAATTATATGAACAGTTTTTAAATATTATCTATTAAATGATTTAAAACGAAATAAATAATGTAGTATACAAAAATAATACTCTAATTAAACAGTAAAAAATAATTTTTCACATTTGATTTATAAAGTTACCTGACTGTGGATTATTTAATAGAATATTGGGTTCAGAATGAGGAGAACAAGGAAATAGCGAAACCTAATAATAGAGAGGAGTAAAAAAGGTATTTGAGGAATTAACAAACATGAAAAATAATACTAATAAAAAAAAGATGAAATTATATACTTGTAAAGTCGTATCATTCTTTGCGTGAACAAATTCCGATTTCCACTTATTTAAAAATAATGTTTGTGGACCAACTTTTGTGATTAATTGTTTTATAGTTTCTTCGTTTAAACACTCAAAACATTCTTGAGTAATTTCATTTTCTAAAATTAAATTAATTATTTTTTTTTTTTATATAGATCAATATTATTATTCATTTTTTATATCGATTATTATTATTATTATTATTATTATTATTATTATTAATATTATTAGCAGTTATATTATTAATATTATCGCAATTATTATTTTCATTTCTAGATCTTTAATTTTTATTTATTAAAGAAAAAATATTCAAGTAAAAAAAAAAAGAGTCGAGTAATAAATAAGGTTATATTACGTTAACGTACGAATTAAAATAACTAAATAATAAATTTTTTAATACATACCTTCAAATATATTTTCTAATTTTTCCAAGTTCCACTGTTTTAACTTATTTTTGACCCAGTCATCCATTTTAATTAAATTATCTCAATTATAACAACCAAAAAGCTCGTAAATTATTAATGAGAAGTGTGTGACACAACGCTCATGAAGGCTTTTTGGTGGTTAGCTTGACATTTGCTTTACTGCGCAAGTTCCACGTTCTTGATCGGCGCTATTACGATCCATCGTATCGTCAATATAACGATACGAATACTTACAACGACAAAACTATAACCTATTTTGTCAATATAACTGAATCTCGATAACAACTTTTCGGAGTATGGTTGAAATAGAAAAATGAATTCTCATTGGAGGACAAACATTGAATAGTTCATTTAACGATACTATAGATCATTAAAATAAATAAGGGTGTTGTTAAATTCACTATACGTATTGCAATAATTAAGAAACGAATAGTTATTTTCACAATCAACTGTTTGACTATACTTTAAATCGCTGAAATGACAAAATTTTTCTCGCCGTGCACGGTGGACGAATAAACGGTTCGACACTTCTTAGAATCATAAATAAATAATAAATTAATAAATCGTTACTTTGTTGGCAATATTATTTTATTCATCGCCAACAATGTAACGGAAATCTCTTGCGATAAGAGAGTCGCCGTGGCTCGCGGATAGTCTAAACAGATGACGATGCATGAGACCCGGGCCACGATGATTCTCTCATAGGAAACCTGAGATGCAACGTTAACACTTTTGATAATGTATAATACCAAAGAGTGACAGAATCAAGTCAGTCGATCACAAGATCTAGTAGAGCTAAGAACTCTACATAAACCTGCTGGCTTGATCCTGTCATTCGGACTTTAAGGCAAAAATATACATCCGTACTTTACCAAATTTCAGATTCAAAAGAATTGATATTTTTAATCTTTCTGAATACTTTTCAATACCAAAATAATATCACATTTCGGGTCATGTGTGGGATTGAAAGGAATTCAAATGAA
This sequence comes from Microplitis manilae, assembly GCA_030273425.1. Classification (NCBI taxonomy): domain Eukaryota; kingdom Metazoa; phylum Arthropoda; class Insecta; order Hymenoptera; family Braconidae; genus Microplitis; species Microplitis manilae. Next base: position 9,619,878 of record CP092722.1, read on the forward strand.
TTGAAATTTTTGAATCTTTTCCAATCCTTCTCAATACCTAAATAGTCCGATATTTCGGATCGAGTGTAGGATTGAAAAGAATTCAAATGAATTGAAATTTTTGAATCTTTTTCAATCCTTCTCAATACCTAAATAGTCAGATATTTCGGATCGAATGTAAGATTGAAAAGAATTCAAATGAATTGAAATTGTTGAATCTTTCTGAATCCTTCTCAATACCAAAATAATATCACATTTCGGGTCACGTGTGGGATTGAAAAGAATTCGAATGAATTGAAATTTTTTAATCTTTTTTAATCCTTCTCAATACCTAAATAATTCCATATTGGAAGGTATTGAAATGATAAAAGATTGAATTCTTTTCAATACTTTTGAATTCCATTTTAAGAATTATAAAGTATTCAAATGATCCGAATTTCAATTCCATTCAATACTTTTCAATACCTCTGTAGGAATTGAAAAGGATTGAAAAAATTTTCAATCCCTCCCAATGAGTATTTTTAGTCAGGGTGAATAATAAATAAGCTAGCATGTAACAGTATTATTTTTAATAAGTTAATAGAATAATTACTAATTTAAGTAATAAGTCATTAAATATTTTCCTAAGACATATTTATTTTTAATAAATCATTAACAACAATTTTCATTATTTTTAATGAGTAATTTAAGACAATTTTAACAAATTCTAACAAAAAAAAAAATATAGAATAACAAATTTCATTTTACAAGAAAGAGAAATAATTAATTTTTGTACAAAAATTAATTATTTCCCTTTCTTTTAAAATAAAATTCATTTATTTACTTTTTGTTTTTAATTTATATTTTTTTTTCTTTCGTTACAAAAGGGGTAAAATATTATAAAATTATTGAGTGTAATTTATTTATTACAATTTTTTTAAATTACTCATTAAAAATAATGAAAATTGTTTTTAATTATTTATTAAAAATAAATATGTATTATGAAATATTCAATTACTTATTACTTAAATTAGTAATTATTTCATTAACTTATTAAAAATAGTACTTACATAAAATCAAGTTCAAATACTTAAAACTTTCAAAGATTTTACACAATTTAAAAAAATTAACCTCAAATTTTTAAAACACTTGTAGTTTTAACAAATTTTTTATCACTGATACACAGAAAAAAAGGTTGACTTGGCCCAAGATAATTTTTGCCTTCATTTTTTTATTCTTGGGCTGAGTAATTGGATTTTTTTATTCCGAGAACATTTTCTTCGACTAATATTATAAAAATATTGTATCGAGAATAATTAAATTTTAATTCAAGTTAAATAATCTTGGCTTAAGAATATTTATTTTAAGTCAAATTTATTTTGTTTCTAATCAAGTAAAAAAAACTATCAAAACAAGATACTTTTCTGTCTTGGTTGGTGAGTATAGTAAATTGTCACAATATATATCAACATCTTAAACCAAGAACTTTTTTTGCGTGGCAGAAGGACATTTACTCTCAGTTTGAGAAAATTTTAATTTTGATTTAAATAAACTATAATCTTAACTTAATAAAATAACTTTTCTTAAATCATGCAAATATTTACTTAACGGAAGACATAAAATTCTTCCATTGATGTTTTTTTTTCTTGCCTTAGAAAAAACGTAGTCTCGATTCAAGAAAATAAATGACTCTATACTTAAAAAAATCTGTCGACCTATACTTTTCAGTGAATCTAACCTAATATAAATATTAAATGTTGTCAAGCAGGAAGGTGTATGCGTATATTCAGAACATCACAATATAACAGTAGAGAAGATAAGAAATCAACTCTCTCGATTAAATGGCTTATGAACAGATTGAGAAAAATAAATTGTTCGCTCATGGTAGGAATCGAACCCAGACCGATTCGGCATCACGCGAGAGCTTTACCAGTTATGCTACCCGACCATTTCCTCATCGTTCGTTTTCTTTACCCATATCCAGTTAGCACACTGTACAATGTAGAGTCTAAACTACCGCCACTTTAGTATAGTACAGTTAGCTTTCCCAAGAGAATTTTTGCGTTGAGCCGTGAGCGCAGTTGCTGTTGGTTCAAACGTCTACGCTTACTTGCCGCAATACAACAAATATTTAAGCCAAGATATTTCTTACCATTGAATCGAGTACTTTTAATTCTTGACTCAAGTCACAAATTATCTCGATTCAAGATAAATTATTCTTCAAGAAAGAATATTTTACTTTTCGGAGAATTGATTATATATCGGGGCAAAATATTTATTTTTCTAACTTTAAAAAAATATTTCTTACTTCAAGAAACATATATTATATTGGTTGAATAAAAAAAAAATCTTATGCCAAGATGATTAAACTTAAGAAAATTTTGTTCTTGAACCAAGAAAATTTTCGTTTTCATTCAAAATTGCAAAAAATATTCTTGCGGCAAGAAAAAATTTCTTACACCAAGATATCCTTTTTTTCTGTGTACGTTTTTTACACCATAATTTAGAAAATATTTATAGATAATAAATTTATATTTATATAAATAATTCACGTTTTATAATTAATGTATATGAAATGTTTTTCGTACATTGGCTTTTCTATCGATTCCAAATACAACCACATGTTTTGTTGGATACCTTGCAATTATTCTGTATACGAGTTAACCTAATAGTCAGTAAAATAAATCCCACCAAAAACAGATTCTCTGTTATAAGGTCGCGCCAAGTACACGTTCAAAATTTATCCCTTATTGCATACAACATAATTTTTTTTACAAAAAATATTGAAATCAAAAAAAAAAAAAAAATATCAAGTAACTGGGATATCGTAAAAATAAAAAAATTTATTATTTTGAAAATATACAAATAAAAAAAAATTTATTTGAATGTACTTAGTGTGCGCTAACGCAAAAAATAGATATTCTATAGTGACGTCATACCTTTTAATTATTTTATATTTAGATCTTATTTTGAATTGAATTTGGTTAAATAAACTTAAATAGTACATAACAATTTCATTTAAATAACGTCTTTTTATCTGTATATTTTCAAAATAATGTATAATATAACTACGTTATACCTTCGAAATGTTTCATATTTAGATAATATTTTGAATTGATCGTCCTCGATAGCGCACACCAAGTACATTCAAATAAATTTTCTTTTATTTGTATATTTTCAAAGTAATAAATTTTTTTATTTTTACGATATCCCAGTTACTTGGTATTTTTAACATCTCGCTAAGAAAATCGACGATTTTCGAAAATTTCGGGAAATTATTGTTTTCACCCCGATTTTCGAAAATCGAGTTTTCATCAGATGTCGACGTTTTGAGGTCCTAGGAAGCTATTCTGACTATTTTCGGAATGATGTCCGAGTGTGTGTGTGTGTGTGTGTGTGTGTGTGTGTGTGTATGTATGTAAACTCTTTGTAACTTTTGAACTAATGAACCGATTTGGATGTTTAAGGCGGCGATTGAAAGAGTATGTTGGCCATTAACTTTCCTGGAAATTTCAGATCATTTGTTCAAATAGACTCGAAAATATCTGCGAATTACGAAAAAAAAAAAATTTTTTTTTTTAGTTTTTTATTGATTTCTCAGAAACGACTTATACGATCGACTTCAAAATCTAATCAGCTCTAGTACTTAAAAAAACGCGTTGATTGCCACCTTAAACATCAAAATCGGATAATTCGTTCGAGAGTTATCGTGGGAGAAAGAAATGGTGAAAAACGGTTTTTTCTAAATATTTTCGAAACGACTGACGCGATCGATTTCAAATTTTAATCAGCTCTAGAATTCAATAAAACGCGTCGATTGCCACCTCAAACGTCAAAATCGATCGATTAGTTTGTAACAGGGCAAGTTATAGCTAATAGAGAATAAATAAATTTGAATTTGAATTTCGTTTCCCGCCGATAACCGGCCGATGACCTCGTAAGTTGCGAGTTAGTGTTGCGACTAGTCACCGGGTGTCGCATGGATCACTACGGCCCGTTCGTCATTTCCTAGTCTAAGATAGTGGGAATAGGTTTCCGGACTAGTGAATGGGAGTGAAACGATATAATGGACGGCGGAACGTGAAAAACATCAGAGTTGCCCAGACGACAACAACAACCGGACGCAATTGATAATTCAGGTAAATATATACGTCCGTTCACGCTTTACGTGGAACGAGGCGATTAATTATTAATTAATATTTAACTTGTTAATTAATTATTAGGCCTTTAGGCCGATAATTACTTTAATTAATACTTAATTACACTGTCTAATGCGTACTGTTCATTGACAGATATTCAATCAATATAAGTGGGAGTAAGGCGAGAGAGGAGCAGAGACAATTTGCGAGAACTAAGTCGTCTGGTAGTCACCACGAGGTTTATTGATAATCGCCGCATATCAGCTCTATCCGCCAATCAGTTGCTGCTGTAAATTTAAAAGGTAAAATTTATAATTAATTAAGGCCTCTAATTTTATTAGAGGGCCGAATTAATTATGAATAAATTACTTAACATCTTTCTGCGGGTTCAGTAATATTATATCAGTAGCTCTAGGCCTGTCGGCTGGGGTTTATCCTCGCGTCTCGAACTTTCTGTCGCATCTTTTGCCGCGCGTTCGCCATTTTGTGTAACTCTAAATTTATTATATTCGAGGCCTCTCGGCTGGAATAAAATAAATTTCCGCGTCAATTGTTCATAATTAAAATCAAATTAAATTCAATATTAATTATAAAAGTATTCCAGGCCTGTCGGCCGCTTTACGCTTTGAGTAAATTATCCGTGTCTTTAAAATCGCGAATTCAGGCCTCGTGACGCCATTTCCCGGGCTGAATATTCTAGTCATTTCTAAACGTAATTCTAGTCGTAAAATTAGTCTTAAAATAATTTTAAGTAATTTTAAAATAAATATAAATTAATAAATCTAAAATCAAAAGACGCTAGGAAAATTACGGTAGAATTATTGTCAAGTAAAACAAGCACGGATTATTTTGTCAGTAAATTGAGTTGAATACTGAAGTATAATTATCCGACATAATTAAGAGAATTAAAAATATATATAATTTTGGAAGCAAATGTTAATAAAAGTTATTGGAAAATTAATTAATTAATAATTAAATTAAACCAAAATTAATTAATTAATATAAAGTGAGTGAATTAAATAAATCAGTGAAAAGGAATAAGAATTAAAATTATTAGTGGAATTTTTATATTGAGAAAATTTAAGTTGAGTAATTAAGTAAAAGTAATGATGTCACTGAGTATAAAATAAAATTGAGTACAAAGTCGAGTCAAGTAGTTTTAAGTAAAATTTAACTGTGTCTGTGATAAGTCCAGGGGACATTTTAGTTATAAGTGAATATACATCCAGGGGATGCTTTTAATTTAATATTAAGGTTTTCCGTCCAGGGGACGAGGTTAATAATTGTGGGTGTGTGTGTAATACCGTCCAGGGGACGAGAAAAATTAGTTTGTCATAAGTAATACCGTCCAGGGGACGAGATAATTTAGTTTGTCATAAGTAATACCGTCCAGGGGACGAGAAAATTAGTTTGTCATAAGATTTTTAGTTTGTCATAAGATTATTAGTTTGTCATAAGAAAATTATTATTGGTTAATTAAATAAAGCAAGGTGCTAAAAATTAATAAAATTTTGATCAGCATTATTTCAGTTATTTTTCCATTCCTCACCTCTCTCACAAAATATTACAAACGACTCTGAGAATTATATTAATTTAATTTAATTAATTAAAATAAAATCATACAACATCCGGTTCTGGAAGGCCGAGTCCATCTTCCAGTGGCGCCCTAATATTCGTCTATAATACTAGGTGCGACCAGACTTGGCAAGTGAACTCTCTGTCATAAGTTCGAAAGATATCGGCGTTGACATCTTATGTTATTTTTCCCAGATGAATCGTAATACAACCTACTAAAATGTGTCTGAAGTCATACCAACTCATCCTTTATATGGTTACTTTCAATACATAATGTCATCGAACTTGGTTTTTAGTTCAAATCATACTACCAACAATGAAATCGATAAAACGTAGTTTTCAATATTTTCCTCGGATATTTTATATTTGATTGTTTCTCACATGAGTCAAAACTCATTTAAGGTAGTTCTATCCCTACAGTCCAGTCAAAAAGTTGTGGATCACCACCGATGTATCGCGTACCTACGGAGCTTACGTTATAGTCCAAATTTTTTAGACTGGACTGTATTCCCAATACTACTGTATTTCCTACACAAACACGCTCACACTATGATAAATTAGTCTGTTTGAAAATCTGGCAACGTCGCATATTTATTCTCTTACCCGCCTTGTACAGCCAAGACTCACTTATAGTTCATACATATGATGAAAGATTGATAAATAAATAATTTATGCCATGTGATAAACATTTCTTTTATGATAATTTTTACTTTTAATTTTTATAACGCAGTGAAAAATTTAAATTTATTACACGATCAAAATTTATAATTTTCAATATGATTCAACTAATTCAACTAATTTCAATTAACTATTATCTAATTATTTAATTCATTAAATTTTTTAAATTTAGAAGCTGCAGCTACTTGTAGCGCATTTCAAAATGTACCCTAAATTAATTTATTTACTCATTAATTTATTTACTCATTTTTGTTGTTGTAAATAAATAGCTGCATTTTATTGATAACTATTAATGAAACATAAATAATTATTCATCCACTAACATTATTCCCGATATTTTATTATATGAATTTAGCCTATTTGAATTTTCGCGCTCTCTACGCGTTGCAACGTTGCCGCTTCATTCACTCGTGACTGTTTCTCCTATCCCCTCCACTAAAACTAATCCTCGAAATGTGTAATTTATTTTAATTTTTTATACAAACTATATGGTAAATAATTCTAATTGTTTTTTTAAATGTTCTAAATATATTTTTCTTCATTATATTAGTTTTTCGTTAAAACGGTGAGCCTCCGTCAAGGAAAAATACGCAAAAGTTTGTCATTTTCCCACGCTTTTCCTATGCTGCATGTACAAAAAACATAAAGTTTAATTGCTAATATCTTTTTTTAGACACGGTAAATCGTCTCTAAATTTTAACAGCGTGTGTATTATACATTTAAATACTTATATTCAAGATTTGGAAGATTTCTTGAATTTTTGCTTGCATGACCCAACTACCTTATATCTTGATTTGAATCCTTGGCATTGATTTCTGCCTGAATACACTTATTTTATTGAACATAATCAGGGATTAAATTTTAAAAACCGCTTCATTAACAATTTTTGATTCTTAAATTTTCAAACTTCAGCATAACAGGCAACTTGTTAGAGCTTGAGAAGATCGTAAAAAAACAATCGCATGTGATAGCATTTTCGAGCTCGAAGAGCTCGAAAATATATCTACACTAATGTTTTCGAGCTCTTTGAGGTCGAAAACAGCGGGAAGTTTTGAGGCTGGCCCGCAGGGCCAATCGACGCCCAGATTTTTTTTTTGATTTCAGTATTTTTTGTAAAAAAAATTATGTTGTATGCAATAAGGCCCCGAGTGGGCGATCCAACGCCATCTTGGGTCTCAAAACATAATGGCGGCCCCAAAAAGCTCGGAAATTAGTGAACACTAGGTGAAAAATGAGGGCAAATGCTTATAATGACTTGTCTCCAATCCTTAGTGATTATACAAGTGGTGGTTGCCCGTATGGGTCTGTGGGAAGAACTTGTGCCCACCACTAACCATGAGCATTCTGTTGACCAATACAGGGAATTGGTACCATGGGAGACCCATTCCAAGCCCCGCTTCGACCAGTCTCTCTATTTCCTGAGATGGGAGGAGTGTGGGTCGATTTGCGGTAAGATTCGTGGTGGCTGTGCGTGAGGCACCCACATGCACTGCATGCCTAATGGGTACGTTAATGTGAGCTTATGCTCATATTTCGCTTTTATAATATTATGGTGGAAGGTAGGCGATTACGCAGCGCGAGTATGCCCAAAAGGGCGTGGTATCGGCCTCCCGTCAAACGGAGGTGGGCGGTCATGCCGTTCCGTTACATTAATTAATTAATTGTATGCAATAAGGGATAAATGTTGAACGTGTACTTGGTGCGACCTTATAACAGAGAATCTGTTTTTGGTGGGATTTGATCTTGTTTTTGTAGGATTAAAAATCGTTTTATATTTTTTCTAAAAAAAGAACATAAGCATTTTTTGCATTAGAAGGCCACCGTACTGATTGAATGCGTAAATCGTCTATTTCTATCCATGTTGAAGTTTTTTTTATTATCCCTCGCGGACTTGGAATGACTATGAAATTATGGTGAAATTCCGGTGAGATTATAGTAAAAACATCGTGAGATCATGATGAAACTACTGTGAAATCACCATGATTTTGTGCCATTCGGTCACTGTAGTTTTATGGTGATCCCACAGTGGTTCGATAGTGGTTTCACAGCAAATTCACAATGAATTTAGGATGAACTTACAGTGAATTCACAGTAAATTTACAGTGAATTCACAGTGAACTTACTGTGAATTCACTGCAAGTTCACTGTGAATTAATAGTGAACTTGCAGTGAATTTGCAGTGAATAGACACGGAGAAAAAAATGGAGTAAATTTTAATAAAAAATATGAAACTAATTTTACTATCCCGTTTAGTAAATTTTACTATATTAGAATGAAGATAAATTTAATTAAATTCTTAATAACTTTTAACTTTTTATTATTAGTGCTATCATTTTGATTATTATTGTTATTTATGTCATCTACATTGGTGTTTGTGTTGACTTTTATTTTTAAAAAATCACTCGTTTTAACCGAGATTCGAACCCTGATCTCCTGCGTGCGAGTCCTTTCCTATGTCTAACGGCCTGATGTCTCCTTAGAATAAAGATTTCTGAACTTGTAATACATAGTTGTATCTGCTATCCCTACCAAATTTTAACTTTATCTATACATAGTAGAATTTAATATACAGATAATATAATCATGTTAGCAAAAAATACATTACATAAGATAATTTTTAATATCTTCTATTGTAATAATTGCCAACCAGTTAATTTCACGGAATGTTTTGTAATAAATAAAATACAGAATGTATTTATTCATATCTGTTAGTAAATTTTACTTCAATATTGTAGTTTTTACAATATTTTTTTCATCGTGTACAGTGAATTGACAGTAAATTTTTGGTAAATTTACAGTCAATATACAGTAAATTAGCAGTGAATTCACAGTGAATATACAGTGGATTTCCTGTGAATTTCTTACTATTTTATTTGTAAACTTTGAAACTAATAATAATAATAATAATAATAATAATAATAATAATAATAATAATAATAATAATAATAATAATAATTATAATAATAACAGTTACGAAATCTGAATTAAAATTATTTTGAAAAATTATTAAAATTGTTTTTAAAAAGGAAAGCTGCATATACACACAACCATACAGACGTTACACGGGAAATGATATGAACAAATGTCCGGGGCCTCCTAACCTCGCGTTCTAATGAAAACTCGATTTTTGAATATCGAGGTAAATGAAAGAAATTGTCACTATATCACTCTAAAGCTACGATTTGACGACTGTGATGTCAAATCACCATAAAACTAAAGTTAAATCATCCTAAATTTACTGTGGAATCATGGTGAAATCATCATTAATTCATTGTGGAATCATGGTGAAATCACCATTAATTTACTGTGAAATCACTATTAATTTACTGTAGAATCATGGTGAAATCACCACTAATTCACGGTGAAATCACTACTAATTCACGGTGAAATCATGGTGAAATCACCATAAATTTATTGTAAATTCGCAGTGAAATCACTACTAAGTCACAATGACAAAATGGCACAAAATCACTGTGAATTCACTATGAAATCACCGTAAACACACCACGAACTCACGGTGAAAATGAATTCACTGTGATTTCACTGCGATTTCACAGTGATTCTAAGTCCGCGAGGGTATGCTTGATAATATCAACATTTATATAAAAATTAAATTTCGAGTTCGAATAACTTTTGAAGCAATCAACTTGGCGAGACACCATAAGATACCTTTTTTGTAGAGCACTGAATTTGCTATAAAAATATGTATATCTCTTTATTTTAGAATTAGTTGTCCCCGAGTTAGAAAGTTCTAAAGAACGAAAGAAATTTTTCCCATATTATTTCCATAAGAAACTTTGGTTAGAATACGGACTATCTTAGAGTTAATATTCAGAGCTCAAATTATAAGGGAATTTTTTTTTTATCCATTTGGAAGCATTCGAGCCCTAGGGAGCAAAGAAATTCGAAAACATCCCTGCTAAGGACCACTCATATATATATATATATATATATTTTGTCGTTAAGGGTAAAATTAGATATAATAAAGAAATTATTTAAACCAATCATGTTAAATAAATATTTTTATTTAACAAACGAATGCAACACAGTAAAATTGAGAATACAATAGAAATGCTTAGATGCGTGTACGTAGTCCAGCGGTATAACTTATTGTGTCTCTACGAATGAGGTAAAGATGGAATATAGAAAAATTAATGTTCGGCGAGATTGCCGAAATTAATCGATCGCATATGAGTGTTGCAATTGCTTATTAAATCGCGTAAATTTTTTAAATGTTAAACCGGATTCGGCGTTTTTGGGTCTCGGTTGCTGTGTTATTCGGCTAAGAGTTTGTTATCGTCACCGTGTCGACTGAATTCGCTTCGTAAACCGGCTTTAATCTATCCACTGAAATGGCGATTTGTCGTCCTAGGAAATCGACGATGAAGTATTTATCGTGTCGGGTTATTACACGGTATGGACCTTTGTACGGCGCTGAGAAAGATGGTCCAACCTGGTCGTTTCGCACCAGTACGTGACTGCTAGTACTAAGTTTCCTGAAACAAAAAACGGAATGTTTGCCGTGACGCGACATTTCGGCCAGTGCCAATGAATTAAAATGACGTTTTAATGTATTGACAATGTGATAAGGTGTAGTTTTATTACTGAGAGTGAGTAACTCACCAGGCAAACGAATTGGCTCACCGTACACTAATTCAGCCGGGGTCGTCTGGATGCCGTTTTTCCCAGCAGCACGTAAGCCAAGCAAAACTGCTGGTAATGCGTCATACCATGACTCTTTATGACACGAAACTGCTGCTTTTAGCTGACGATGTAAACGTTCGACAAGACCGTTGGCTTGCGGGTGATGTGGTGTAGTATGTAGGTATTTTATTCCATACATTTTTAATAACGACTAGAATAATGACGATTCAAATTGCGGACCTTGATTCGAGGTAATGCGTTTAGGAACTCCGTGGCGATAAATCCAGTGCAGCGATAGCGCATGTGCCTGTATCTGCAGTTCCATTGATTAACGGAACAGATTTGGAAAACCTCGTGAATCGGTCGATGATCGTTAAACACTGGTTGAAGCCTCTTGACGATTCTAGAGACACCAAGTCGATGTGTATATGCTCGAATCGTTCAGTTGGAGGTTCAAAACTGGCGATCGGCGATGACACGTATCTCTGGTTTTTTACTCTGGCAATCGATGTAAGATTTCGCCCATTCTCGGCAATCTTTATTCATCGACGGTTGCACCGTACCTGACGCAATGTCACAGTAAAATGCTAAACCGTTGTCAACATTGATTTGTTGAAGCTGCAACGCGGTTGTCTGTTGCAGCAATTATTGAAGCTCGAGTTCTTGTTTCTGTGCATCGGCGAGTTCTCCCGATGTAATAGTAGTAGACACTGCTTCGACTCGTGACAATGTGTCAGCGACAATATTTTCGTTACCTGACACATGTCTAATGTCAGTCGCAAATTGACCGATGAAATCCAAACGGCGGAATTGCCATGACGAAGCTCTCTTCGTACGCTTTTTGAATGAGTGTTGAAGCGGTTGATGATCTGTGTAGATCGTTACGTGTCGACCTTCGAAAATATGCCGGAAACGTCTCACGGCTTCGTAGATCGCGTGTAGTTCTCGATCATAAGTTGACGATTTTTGGATCGACAGCTGTAATTTCCAGCTAGAGAAAGCTAGCGGCTGCCAGTTATTGTTTATGCGTTGCTGGAGGACGGCACCGATCCCGATTTCTGATGCATCGATGAAAACTTCCCAATCTACATCGGCTCTTGGGTGCACAAGGAGTGTTGCATCAGCGAGAGATCGTTTAGCGGCACCAAAGGCGTTTTGTAAATCAGCTGTCCAGTTGACAGGATGCGATCCTTTGATTTTCGGTCCTTCCAATACTTTATTTAATGGCGCTAAAATTTCTGCAGCGATCTTAATGAACTTTCTATAGAAATTAATTGTGCCGAGAAATCCACGAAGTGCTTTAACGGTTTCAGAAGGCTGGAAGTTAACGATAGCCTCAACTTTTTCCGGCAATGGTTTAATGTCGTGTTTGTTGATTAAATAACCGAGAAATTTAATTTCGGTTTTGCCTAGTTGGCACTTCGGAACGTTTATTACTAGTCCGTAATCACGAAGACGTAGAAATAATACCTTGAGGTGTTTTAAATGCTCCTCTTCGTCTTTGGATGCGGCTAGTATATCATCGATATATGGGAATACGAAATCCAGTTCACGAGTGATTTTGTCGATGAATCTCTGGAACGTCTGTGCTGCATTTTTAAGTCCAAAAGTCATGTATAAAAACTCAAATTAGCCAAACGGAGTGATAAGAGCCGTTTTCTCGACATCTTCTGGAGCTACTCGAAGTTGGAGGAAAGGCTTTGGTAAAATCGACGACAGAAAAGGTTCGTTTCCCATGTAAATACGCGGCAAAATCATCTATATATCAAAGCGCATATTTATCGATAAGAGTACGGTCGTTTAATGGGCGATAATCGCCACATGGTCTCCATTTACCATATTTTTTCTGGACCATGTGTAGTAGTGTGGACCAAGCACTCTGCGATGGCCGACAAAATGCCTTGCTCAATCATCTTACGAAACTCTTCTTGAGCAGTTTTTAATTTGTTAGGCGATAAGCGACGGGCTTTGCTAGAAACAGGTGGACCGGGTGTTGTACGAATGTGGTGCACCGTTGAATGTTTCCTTTTCTTATTGTCGGATGGATCAGGTCGTGTGATATCGGCGAACTCACGTAGCAGTTTCATATAAACGGAATTACCATCCACATCCTTGATTTTGTCCAATACTGTTGTTGCGTGAAAATAACTGGATGATGTCAAACTTGTAATGCCGTCGCGTAAGCATTTGCGTTTGAGGTCAACTAGCAAGTCAAAATAACTCAAAAAATCGGCCCCAAGTATCGGTTTAGTGACATCGACAACAATAAAATTCCACGTGAAATCTCGACGCAGTCCGAGATTCAGCGTTTGTGATGATAAACCATAGGTTTGGATAATCGTGCCGTTTGCGGCATAAACCTGATAACCTATGGGAGTTGTTTGAGATTTCATCGAGCCGCGAGGAAATACTGATAAATCGAAGCCTGTGTCCACGAGAAACTTGGTCCCAGTGACTTGATCTTTAATAAATAAACGGTGTGAAATCGATTGAGAATCACTCTCCGCCGCTAGTGATTCTCTTTGGCATTTCCCTGCCATTTACAGCCGAGTGCGCATGATCGGGTATTTTTACCATGCTTATAATGATACCAGCAATAGGCGAATTTTTGAACTTTCCGAAGACGATGGTGTCGGGATGCTCTGGATCGTGTATGTGGAAGTTGCTCCTGAGGAAGCATTTCGCTAACCTTGACAGTCAACAGTGCAAGTTGCTTACGCAAAGCAGCGGTTTCCTCTGGGGTGGATGCGTATATTTTGAAATATAAAATATGAAAATAATAATTCAAATAATAACAATATCACCTGCACTGAAAATTATTTTATTTCATTTTTTTTACGAATCCAGCGATGACTCGCCACTCAGGAATATTCGGCTGGCTCGCTGGCTTCATCCTCGAAACTATTTTCGATGATGTAGCTACCGGAATATTTCACGTAACACTGCAAGAAATAGACAATTTTATTTACAGCGCGCAAAACTTTTATCACAATTCGATTCGCATTAAAGATCCCTCGAACACTGATGCGGTATAACGTCCATAAGATGCCCAGCAATGCACCAGCGGTGATAAAAATTATATAAAACTGCACAATGATAATGAACTCTCTGCACTGATTAACTTAAAATAAGTTCACACAAGAATAACTGTGAATAAAAATCACGGTCTCGCCGATTAATCGGCAACGCGACAAGATATTCGCAGCAAAAATTATGCGAGAACTTACGAAATTTTATAAACTGTGTAACGCACGAGTTCGATGCTTCCGTTAAAAAGAGATCACGTCGGGGTTACCACTTTGGCGACGATACTTTAGGTTTAGATTGCAATAATTACTGCCTAAGTCGCTGACTACCATAGAGTGAAACGTTGTGACTGATAATAAGAAGAGGAAAGATGAAAAAATGTATTTGTGGGATGAGGGACGTTTCGTCTAAGTATACGATAGCTGAGACTCCTTAGTTAGGTGTGTCTATCGTATATCCCACCTAAGATGCCGTGTTGGAAGTTACATGTTGGAAATGTTATATATATTGAAACAGGCATAGGGACGAGGTATCGCGAGAGGCACATGTTGTGAATGCCATCTCAAGGAGTCAGGCCGAACCACCATATTTATGTATATATGGGGCATTCCACGCCAAATCGTCCAATTTGACCTCGACCCCTTTAGATTTGGCTGAAAATTTTTTCTTTTTTTCTAGCAGATCGAAAACGTTTCTCATAATTTTTTCAAATTTTTTCACCCAACCAAACAAAATTTTTTTAAAAAAAATGTTTTTTTTTTTTATTTTAAATAACTAACTTTTTCAAAATTCAACTGATTGAGACGTTTTTTTTTCAAAATTTTTGTTTTTTAATTTACTTTTTGAAAAACAAGTTATTGCAACCTATCTTCATTGTTTTTCTGTAGATATTTGGAAAAAATCAAAAATTTTTCGATGTTTACCATTATTGATTTTTAATTTTTTTTTTTTTTTATATAAAACTTTGACATTTTCTGCAAGTCCGCAAATTTTTTCAGAGAGGTGTTTTTTCTATCTATATTTTTTCTTTCCAATTGAAAAAACAAATTTTTATAACTAGCCTTATTTCTCATAAACTTATCCTCCTAAATTTTGTTGTAGTTATAGTTTTTACCCCGATTTTCAAAAATTGAAATTTCATCAGATGTCGACGTTTTAAGGTCCTAGGAAGCTATTCTGACTATTTTCAGAATGATATCCGAGTGTCTGTATGCGCGCGCGCGTGTGTGTGTGAGTGTGTGTGTGTGTGTGTGTGTGTGTGTATGGATGTGTATGTAAACTCTTTTTAACTAATAAACCGATTTGGATGGTTAAGGTGGCAATCGAAAGAACTTTTTGGCCATCAACTTTTTTGAAAATTTCAGATCATTTGATCAAGTAGACTCGAAGACATTGGCAAATTACAAAAAAAAAATTTTTTTTTTTTTTAGTTTTTTATTGATTTCTCAGAACGACTTATACGATCGATTTCAAAATCTAATCAGCTCTGGAACTCAATAAAACGCGTCGATTGCCGCCTTAGCCATTTTAATTGGATAATTCATTCGAGAGTTATCGTGGGAGAAAGGAATGGTACAAAATGGTTTTTTGCGAATATCTTTGAAATAACTCAACCAAACAATTCCAAAATCTGATCAGCGTTGAAATTCATTAAAACGCGTCGATCGCCACCTCAAACGTCAAAATTCGGTTATTTGTCTTAGAGATATCGCGGTAGAAAGAAATGGTAAAAAACAGTTATTTGCGAATATCTTTATAACAACTCAACCAAACAGTTTCAAAATCTGATCAGCTTTAGAACTAAATAAAATACGACGATTGCTGCCTGAACCATAAAAATCGGTTAATTTGTTCGTGAGATATCGTAAGAGAAAGAAATGCTAAAGACGATTTTTCTCGAAAACAACGGCATACAAAAGTATGTTCGAGCTCGAAGAGCTCGAAAATGTTTTCACAACAATGTTTTCGAGCTCAAGGAGCTCGAAAATAGCGGGAAGTTTTAGGGCTGGCCCGCAGGGTCAACCGACAGACAGATTTTTTTATTTAAAATATTTTTCAAAAAGTTATGAGCAAAAAACCATGAAAAGAGCGGTTTTTTTGAAAATTTCATATCTTTCGAACTAAAGATTAAAAAAATCTCAAAATTTAGGAGGATGAGTTTTTCGATGAGTACTAAAATATATCAAAAAATAACGGAAATTAAAAATTAAAATTCTTAAAACCGTCCGATGTGGCGTGGAATGCGCTATATATATATATATATATATATATATATATATATATATATATATGTCAGAGATAAAAGTATAGCTGGGTTTTCTCAGAGACTTTGGAAAGTCCCAACTACATTTTTGTTTATATTTTATTTAAGTAACAATATTTAGCAATAATATTTTACAACTTAATCGGATTGGGAAATTTTTTTAAGCTTGTTGTAAAATATTTTTATGGCAGTAGGCTTGGACTTGGAGTGGCTTTTGCTCACCAAACGTAACCACGGTCAGAGGATAGTAAAATAGTGCAATATAGAATAACGGAGTTCGTTTTGGGTCTTTCAGGTAAAGACAGTAGTTTTTGGAGAGTAAGAGTTCAAAGTGCAATTAGAGTTACACTTCTGTTTGAGCTTGAGTCAAGAGCGTCCCGTATCCTGCTGACCGTGTATTCGTTCTCAAGTCTAATTTTACTATCGCGTATTTTTCGTTAACTCTACGATTGAGTTGTATATTAAATTAGTGAATACTGTTGTACTACTTGTGTATTATAATCTGTATAGTTATTTGAGTGTAGTTATTGTAATCTTTAGCCTATAGTGGATATTAAATATTGTGTAACTTCAATCTTAGTTTATAACATATTGTAATACTTGAATTATTTGTAATACTCTAATCAATTGTGAAATCTTCTCGAGAGTAATTTTGTGTGTGACGATAGTTATTTTGTTGTTTATCTGATATCTTGTTAATTTAATAAAAATGTCTACAAATAATGGTGTTGATAATGACGGTACTAAGAGTACCTCTCAACTACCTGCTGCCCATCCGACATCAAAAGCGGGATCTACTCCGTCTGGTCTGTCACAAGATCAGTGGAATATTTTATTCGAATTTATGAAAGGTTGTATGCAAAAAATCACAACCTTCGAATAAAAATTTTTCTTTGCCGCGGTTTAATCCTGAGAGTGCAGGATCAGATGCAGTTGCATGGTACTTCGCAGCTGATTGATGTTTAGTTGAAAACCCTTTACAGGGTAGTGAATTAATTTCCGCGCTCAGTAAAGCTTTGGAAGGCTCGGCAGCGCAGTGGCTGTCCCAAGTGGTAATTCCTGGTATCAAATGGCAGCAATTAAAGGAACTTTTCGTGTCTCGTTTTGGTGGCCAAGAAACAGCGGCAGCGGCAGTTTTAAAAATCAACAATGAACTGCCAATGAAAGATGAAAGTGTTGGTGCGTTTGGTATTCGATTACGATCATCGTTGAAGGCTCGTTGGCGATCTTTAACGACCGATGAAATTATCAATGCAGTAGTCCTAGCGAGACTGTCTCACATTGATAATGGAGTTGAACGTGTAGCACTGACAAGTGACATTAAAAGTGAATCTGAATTCTTGAGTCAAATGAGAGGATTCTCATACGTGCGAAAAAGACCAGCATCATCTCAGGAAAATTCCACAACATCAGAATCAAAAACATTCAAATTTTCTTCGACGATTAAAAGTCACAACTGTGGCAAGATGGGCCACAAGAGGACGGAATGCCGATCGAAGCCCGTGAATCAACGAGCAGAAACGACGAGTGGTCTTTGAGCAACTACCTTATCCAACTCTTCTGCTCGAGCTGTAACCTGCTTCAAGTGTGGGGAAAATGGGCACATCGCACCGAACTGTACATCAACGAGGAACAACAATTCAGGAAACAAGAGTAACAACAGCGTTGAGCAGCGAGTCGACTTGTGTACCGTTGCAGCCCCAACTGGTAATTTATGTCATCTCGGTGAGTCGTTCCCATATTGTTTTCATTCGGGAGCCGAATGCTAAAAGGGATGTTAAATGTTAAAAGGAATTGGTAATGTTGGTGTTAGTTGCACAACACAAATTTTATGCATTGTTAGTATTGATGGATTTACATTAGAGATACTTTTTCACGTTGTCCCGGACGATCATTTAAAAAGTAACATTATGATTGGCCGCGAAATCTTATGTTTAGGTTTTAATGTAAATATTTCTCATGACAGCTTTAGTATTTCGAAAACTAAAGTTATTAATTTGTGTCATAAATCTGAAGCTATTAATATAAATGAAGTTGTTACTGATTTAACTGAAGATAACAAGTTAAAGCTTGTCACAATATTGAGGGAATTCGAAAACTCTTTTATTACAGGATTTCCGCGTACCCGCGTTAATACTGGTGAACTCTAGATTCGTCTGACTGATCCTAATATTACAGTACAGAGAAGACCTTACCGACTTAGTGTAGAAGAAAGACAGACAGTGAGAGAAAGAATAGATGAGTTACTACAAGCTTATGTTATTCGTCCTAGTAATTCTCCGTTTGCTAGCCCGATACTACTAGTTAAGAAAAAGGATGGTACGGACCGCTTATGCGTTGACTATCGTGAATTAAATAAATATACCGTGTCTGATAAATTTCCTTTGCCACTAATACTTGATCAAATACCAAGACTTGGGAAAGCTAAGTATTACATCAGTCTTGATATGGCTAGCGGTTTTCACCAAATTCCCATTCACTCGGAATCTATCGAACGTACGGCGTTTGTCACACCCGATGGGCAATTCGAATGTTTAACATTGCCTTTTGGGTTGAAAAATGCCCCATCTGTTTATCAGAGAGCAATATTGAAAGCTCTAGGTGAGCTCGCGTATTCTTACGTCGTAGTTTATTTAGATGATGTATTAATAATTGCCGATACAATAGAGGAAGCATTTGAAAGGCTTCAAATAGTCTTGAATATTCTTATAAAAGCGGGATTTTCATTTAATTTTGCCAAGTGCTCTTTTCTTAAAACTTCTGTTTCATATCTTGGATATGAAATAAAGAACGGAGACGTTCGACCAAACCCTCGGAAAATTAACGCACTGACTTTCCTACCTGCTCCTCGGACAGTGACACAACTGCGACGATTCATTGGACTTGCTTCTTATTTTAGACGATTTGTCCCGAAATTCTCACAGGCAATGAAACCTTTATATGCACTTACTTCAGGTAAGAAAAATATTGAATGGACAGAACTACACGAAAATGTTCGTCATAAAAGAAGCTATAAATATAGTCATGATAAGTTAAGAAAAATGCCTGAGAGTTATATTCCCAGCGAACTGGATGTATGTATTGACGATAGCAACGATAGTTCTATTGATCATGAAAGTAGTGACGATGCACAGAGTTCTGAAATAGGGACTCTGGAATTGGTAACCACCAGTGACGCTGAGCACTGAGGGCTACAGGTCGTGGACCTGGTTTGTTAAAAGATCTTATGATATCACGCACATGCATCAGGTTGTAGTCGTAACTGCAAACTAAATATAAGAACTTGAAATAACGCACATGCATTAGACTGTAGTCGTAACTGCAAATTGATTTAGTCGGTTTGATCAGGGCGCGATGGGCAGCTAATGATGTGGTGGAAACAGTTGTGGCAACTGTATTGTATAATGATAGTTTGTTCAGGGCGCGATGGGCAGCTGATGATGTGGCGAAAACAGTTGTGGCAACTGTATATGTTTTTACACTGTATGTGGCATACAGGCAGAGCCTGGAATAGTGGGCGTTAGCTGGTGGGAATTGTAAGATTGTATGAATATTTGGCAAATGGGAATTATGACTGAGGTTTTTTGCATATTATACGTGAACGTGATTTGCGGTTTCAACTATTATTGATTATTATTGTTCTAATTCTATTATTGATTAGCGATAAAATTTCTGTTATGTGACTGGACCTGTAAATGAATCATATTCGCAGATAAATCTAAAATTGTAATATTTTATTACAACATGGAACTTATGCTCCGTTTTACATGGCCTGTTTTTAGAGACACCCGAGGACGTGTAATTGTCAGAATGGCCGTATCAGAGATAAAAGTATAGCTGAGTTTTCCCAGAGACTTTGAAAAGTCCCAACTACATTTTAGTTTATATTTTATTTAAGTAACAATATTTAGCAATAATATTTTACAACTTAATCGGATTGGGAAATTTTTTTAAGCTTGTTGTAAAATATTTTTATGGCGGTAGGCTTAGACTTGGAGTGGCATCTGCTCATCAAACGTAACCACGGTCAGAGGATAGTAAAATAGTGCAATATAGAATAACGTAGTTCGTTTTGGGTCTTTCAGGTAAAGACAGTAGTTTTTGGAGAGTAAGAGTTCAAAGTGCAATTAGAGTTACACTTCTGTTTGAGCTTGAGTCGAGAGCGTCTCGTATCCTGCTGACCGTGTATTCGTTTTCAAGTCTAATTTTACTATCGCGTATTTTTTGTTAACTCTACGATTGAGTTGTATATTAAATTAGTGAATACTGTTGTACTACTTGTGTATTATAATCTGTATAGTTATTTGAGTGTAGTTATTGTAACCTTTAGCTTATAGTGGATATTAAAAATTGTGTAACTTCAATCTTAGTTTATAACATATTGTCATACTTGAATTATTTGTAATACTCTAATCAATTGTAAAATCTTCTCGAGAGTAATTTTGTGTGTGACAATAGTTATTTTGTTGTTTATCTAATATCTTGTTAATTAAATAAAAATGTCTACAAATAATGGTGTTGATAATGACGGTACTAAGAGTACCTCTCAACTACCTGCTGCCCATCCGACATATATATATATATATATATATATATATAAATATATATATATATATATATATATATATATATATATATATATTTCTATATTAGGGTGTTTCAAAAAAAAAAAAAAAACACCTTTTTTTTATGATATCCAAAAATTGAAAGTATAACTAAAAATAAAAATTTTGGTACCAATCCGGGCTCTTAATAATGATATTAAGGTTTTCTTCAATCCATTTTGCTATTTTCCATTTAGATAACACGTGAAAATAAATTTTTTTTTTTTAGAATTTTCTAGCTCACAAACTAATCAACAGATTATTATGCACACTAAATGTTTTTGTAGGAAACTGAACGCTCTCCAAAAAAAGTCTCTTATCATTTTTTGATAAATCCAAGTGTTCAAAAGTTATTTAAGTTTCAAGTCAAATTTATTGTAAATTTTGAGATTTTTCTACTTTTCCGGCGAAACTATCCATCTTATCGAAAAATGTCATGGGAGCATCTTGTAGATAATGTTATTCCTTACAAATTATTACGAATAAAATTTTTCGAAATTCCGCATTGTTCACAAGTTAATTTCATTTCATAGTCAAGCTCTTAAAATCAATCAGAAATCTATTTTTATAAAAAATTTTTTACCTAAAAAACATGACAGAGAAGAGGTAATAATAGAAAGGTGTGGGTGGTTATGCTAAGTGATATTTTCGCATTATCCGAAGATGGGACTGGAAATATGGTGTTTAATAATTATATATTACAAATAGTCAATCAAATCCCAAGTCAATCTCCCACAGATGGAAAATTACTAGAAATTTTAGAGATATTAAGTGATAATTCCGATATCAAAAAAGAAAAACATAATGATTCAAGCAAATTAACTTAAAAGCTTATATTAAAAAGGTTTGATAACAAGATTACTAATGCTAAACAATGGTTGCAGAGTTTTGAAAGTGAATGTATGAGATTTGATTTCAGTCGTAATACAGGATAAATTAGTGCGTTGAGAGTATTTTTGAATGACTCAGAAAGTGACTGCTATGAGTCCATGTTGATTAAACACTGCTTATGCTTACAGTGGAAAATATGGCAAATAAGTTTTCTAGACACATTTGTAGATGAAAATTGGTCCTCTGTAATCTATGCACTGACTTACAAACATTTAAATGGCTCTCTGCTGGAATATGAATTAAAAAAAGAGAGATTGTTACTAGAGTATCGTGACGATTTGATAACAGAACCCTAAATGAATTAATTTTCGCAGGACTGCCAACTTATATTAGAAGTAAACTAGATAGACAAGAGGTGACCAACCAAACTTTACTGTTTAGTGCTCTATGGATGCACGATAATCAGAATAAAAATGTACAAAAAAATTTTACTGAGAAAAGAAGCTCTACTAAATCAGAAATAGAATGGAGAAAAAAAAACTCCGTCCCAAATAGATTGGTAAGAAAAAGATTTCATTCTGAACACTAATCAAAGGATTTATTTGAGAGTAATAAACTAGATTTATTAAAACTCTTATGAGAAGCTTCTTTAAGACAAATAAATATTTATTAATAGTTAACAAATAATTCTTTCGCGAATGTTATCGATAGATGGCTGCATATAATCATATGTAGTTTTATATATTAGCAAGAGACTAACTGGATAGAAGTAAGTGTTGTTACACGGCCATATTTTATATGAAATATTTCAGGGTCATTATCAATGGACTTGCCTTCCATTTGGACTGAAGAAAGCTCCGGCAATTTTCCAAAGAATCCTGACTAATATAATAAGAAAACATAACGTGTCAAATTTTGTAATGAACTACATAGATGAAATTATGGTGTTTTCGAGAACTTTTAACGAACATGTGGACCATTTATCGAAACTGCTGGATACAATTGCTGAAGAAGGATTCTGTCTGAAATTAACAAAATACGAATTCGCGGCACAGTAGGTAAGGTTCTTGAGACATTTAATAAAAAGTAATACAGTCACACCTTTGAAAGATAACCTTAGATCTATTGCAGAATTTCCAGCACCACAAAACAAGAAACAAATAAGACAATTTCCGGGTAAAGTAAATTTTAACAATAAATACATTTTTAATGCTGCAATAACTCTTGATCCAATACACAATTTACTTAGAAAAAACACCAGTTTTGATTAGTCAGATGATTCTAAAAAGGCTTTCCAAATAATTAAAAATCATTTATGCTTGGCCCCAGTTCTGGCTATTTTCGATCGAGAGGCGCCAACTTTTATTTACACTGGTGCAAGTATAAAAGAAATTGATTCAACAGTGAAACAAACACAGAAATGTGGAGAAATCGAGCCAGTGGCGTACTTTTCTAAATAGTTCGACGAATGTCAAAAAAAGATGAAAGCCATATTTTTAGAATGTTTAGCCATAAAAGAAAGTTTGAAATTTTTGCAACACTGGCTAATAAGAAACTCATTCACAATTTATACGGACCACAAGCCGCGAGAAAATTTAAGCACAAAGAACAGAACATATAACAGGGCTAGGCTGTTACTCTGATCGTCCTTTTTTCAAGGGCGCCACTAGAAGTGATAACGGCCTCCCAGAGCCGGATCTTGGATCATCAGGGTTGGTGTGATTTATTCAATTGTAAGAGAAGGATGAGGAAGGATAATTTATGAATAATTTGAATATTAATTTGACAATTTTAACCTTTTATTTATTTGATAAACCTTTTTGACCTTATGACCTTTTATTTAATAAACCTTATAAACCTTTTTAAACTTTATAACTTATTAAACCTTATAACTTTATAACTTTTATAAACCTTATATACCTTTTATTTATTATACCCGCAATATTTCACTTAAACCTAATTTAATTATGACCCGCAATATTTTCTTTATTAAAATTGGCCAACTACCTTTGGCTTTTTACACACACTCACACACATAATTATTCTAAAATCGCTTAACCTTCGCGAGACTTAATTACTACAATTTTTCCATTAAAATCCTGATTTATTTCACTCACACACTCACTCAGTCTCCTGGACTTATTTTCCACACACACTGATTTTAAAATAATTTTTCCCGCTAGTAAATAAATTAATCAATTTGGAAAATTAAATAATTATTAATTAATTAATTAATTATTTAACCTTAATTCAAAATTCAAGACTTCATAATCCGTTATTTCATTAACACGTTTACCCAAAATCCTTAAACTCAAAGTTCAGCCATTACAATTTATGCATTTTCTACGTGGCCTTTTCAGGTACTTTTATCACCATAATTATTTTCACTTAATTTTATTAATTTCAATTTCCTTAATTGTTTATCCTAATTAATTATTGTTTTGTTAATTAACTTCACTTAATCTATTTATTTACCGGTAACCGTGACCGCGAGACTTTTATAATTATTACCGAGACAATTTATAATTTTATTCAGAATTTTTATTTAATTTAATTATAGTTACTTAATTAACTAATATTATTGGCTAGTAATTTGTGACTAGATTAACAACAGTTTCTGGTACGTGGGTTACACGATTCACCTGGAAACTTCTCGAATATTTCCGGCTATCTGCCCGGAAATATTTTACTAACGCAATAGCTCCGGCTACCTGCCTTGAGTTAATTAACTTTATTGTCAATTCCGGTTTATCTACTTGAATTTTAATTTACGAATTTATTTAGTTTACAAGTAATTAATTTATGACTGATTCGACGCGACGATACCGGACATATAACTACGTATTAAATAAAATCTTTCGGCTTCCTGCCTAGAATAATTTTATAAATACCTTTACAACAATTATACTCTTCAATCCGTCCTCGTCGTGGTTGTTCGTCCTGGGTACGTCCTGGTCTCGTATCCGTAATGGTCTTTGTCCCGTTCAGTCTCGTCTTCATCTCGTTCTTCTGTTTTAAAAAGTCTTTAGAACTCTGAAAAAGTCTTTAGAACTCTAGAACTGAGTTTTTGAGACAGAAGTCCGAAAAATTTCTACCAGGATCTCTATCTCTCGTCTCCACAATTAGCTCGTTCTCTCCTTCACCTGTTATTCAGACGCAATAAGTAAATTGGCAAAGAAATACCGGTGACCTGCCTGGTATTTATTATAAATTTGAATTTTCTTATCGCTTGGTTCCACAATAAAAACCAAGTCACAATTAAATAATTTTACCTGATATCAATTACGGCGTCTATGCTGTTGACTTTCTACCTTCTACTCGACTCTCAACTCGATCCTCTCGGTTCGGTCGTTCCGGTCACTAATGTCGTTTTTCGTTCCAGTCCCCGTTTATAATTGCTCGCTCCCCACATGACTTCGGGCGTGTTCGGACTTCCGACACTCCTACTTAATTCTAATTGGGGGACTGACGGTCGAGCATTTGAAATTTACACTTCCAGACGACTAGTCGCAACCTAACTGGAATAACCCTGGGTGATGAGGTCATGTGATCGACCGTGTGTATACTAGATCTTATTTTGACTTAACTTGTACACGGTAAATTTAAATTTACCCCCTTACAAACAGACGATGAACTGGGAGACACGACCCATTACCTATCACAATACAACTTTGTAATAAAATACAATCCAGATAGATACAATACAGAAGCGGACTGTTTAAGTAGAAATCCTGTGTATGAAAGCCACGAAAATAAAGAAGATAATTTGAGAACAATAAATGTTGTAAAAATCGAGGAAATATTAGATGACCAGAACAAAACTTCAAACATAAAAAACAAACATAGTTTTATTAGAAAAAATGGCATGTATTACAAGCGGGCAACAAGAAAAACAAACTTATTTTATCCGAAGAATACAGTAAGATATTAATAAAAAAGCTGCATGAACATTTCTGTCACATAGGAATAAATCAGATCGAGTCGAAAATAAGAACCTTCTACACAGCACCAAATCGTCTTGATAACATAAAGTTGATTTGCCGTCAATGTGAAGCTTGTATAAAAAACAAAACCCAGTTAAATAGAAAGTACGGACTCATGTCACAATTAGGACCGGCTGACAAACCCTTCCAAATAATTTCCATAGACACAACAGGAGGATTTGGTAGCAACAGGTCTTCAAAAAAGTATCTACACTTATAAATGGATCATTTCACACGTTATGCCTATATTTCATGCTTAAAGACACAACTGGCTAAGGACTTTATAAAACTGGTAGACCAAAAAGGTTAAAAATAATGAAGTTGAGATACTGCTTTCAGATCAATATCCAGCACTGAAATCAAAAGAATTTAAAAAATACTTAAAGGATCACTCTGTTGATCTAATTTTTACAGCAGTGGATGCTCCTTTTTCTAATGGTCATAATGAAAAGTTGAACGAGATGCTGGTAAATAGGATTAGATGTGCTTTGAATAGCAAAAAAGAAGAATGGCTTGGACAACTGTGGCAATGGATTGTGTGAAAGCCTACAACTCAACAAACCATATATTGACAGGTTATTCGCCTCTATATCTGTTGTGGAGAAAAAACTGATTTATTACTAATGGACCTAAAAAGAAAACAAATTGAACCTGGAGATCTGGAAAAAGACTGACAAACAGCATTTCTCAGATCAAAAAAATCACATGAATTGAACAAGGCCATTTTTGACAAAAATAGAATAAATTACAAGTTTCAAGAAGGTGATATGGCTTACATAATGGACTGTAATAAGATTAACAGGTCTAAGATGGATGTTATTAGAATTGGTCCTTTTCCAATAGAACAAATGATGTCAGATTCGCTATGCAAAATCAACACTGGAAAGAATAAAAAGTCTTTGGGATTTTACCGTGTAACAAAGCTCGTTCCCCAATATGATTACTCAAATTAACTCCAGTTAATTTTCACTTTTAAGGGGGAGGGGGAGGACATGTAAGCTTTGTATACAGTACGTTGTGTACGTAGCCTAATATAAGACATGTGCATACCGCCTAAAAGAATGCCCTTGCGGTATTAAAAAAATTCTATAGTTGGATTAGCGAGAGTTTGCTCTTCGAGTTTTTGCCCCCACCATCTAGATACAATGTCTTAGGTATTAAATTTAGATGGTGGGGGTAAATACCGAAAATATCCAAAACGCAAACTCTCGCTAATCCAACTATAGATACACTCTGGAAGTATTCTGGTAACACGATGCAACCATACGGGCTCTAGAGTATTTTCAGAAGGGTTTTGTGCCCTTTCTGAGAGTGAACCCGGAGTATTTCCAGAGCAGATACGGAGTAAATCCAAAGTTTTTCCAGAAAGTATCCAGAGTGGATATATAATGACACCGTTATGCATTCATATTGAATACAAACTGACACCAGAGTCGGTTTTTCTATTTTTAGGTTATTAGATCATTTTACTTCAACCAATTTAAGTACCTATAATTTAATTTTGTAATAACATTAAAATTCTCTATTTTTAGATAAATAAAATCGTGTGTTATTTACTCTCGTTGTCTGATTGTATTGCCTAATTAACACTTACCTCGTTGTCTGATCCATGTTCGACTTCATACTAAAAAGTTTGTTCATATATTTTTTTGTGTCAGTTATTGTTGACTTGGATGGTAGTATATTAGTATTGTCACGAGCTCTTTTAGCTTCCGTATCAGCTTTTTCGTTTCCGTCTATACCTTGGTGTGAGGGTATCCAGACGAAGTTAATTTGTGTATGTCTACTCTGATACAAGTATAAGGAAGCATGTATTTGTTGAATTATAGGATCCATTGTAAAGTGATTTTCTATGACTTGAATAATTGGTTTTGAATCACTATATATTACTATCTCAGGTATTGGTGGTCTATTCAGTAATTTTTCTAGCAGGTCCAGTATGGCATAGGCTTTACAGGAAAATATGCTGTAAGTATCAGGTAGTCTGTTAGCTATTATTTCCTCATTTGATACGATCGAATAACTTGCTTTATTATCTTTTTTAGATCCGTCTGTATAGTACTCGTAGTGGTTCTGGTAGTTTTCCCGTATCTCAAGGAAGAAAGACTTAAAATTTTCCCGCGAAATTTGTTTTTTATCACTTTCGTTCAAGGATCAGTCCGTGAGTATATTTAGTTTTTCCCGTGGAGGAATGGGATTTAGATTACGCTCGAATACCTGAGGTAAGTTGCAGCTAATGCTACCAAGATAGTCAGTCAGCCTGATTATGAGTGATTTTGGGAGATTCGGATGGTCCTTGTACTCAGTTCCTAAGTGTTGGTTACATGTGAGACATTCTGGGTTAGTGAAGACCAGTTTAGCAGCGTGAATGATGGCTAGTTCAGCTCTTCCGTCCTTCAGTGATAGTTCGTTGGTGAAGTGAAGTATGCTGGTGATGGGGTTCGTTCTAAAGGCTCTTGTAGCGGTTCTCAGAGCGTTCGTTTGTACTGGGTCCAGTAGTTTCAGGTTCGACATCCTGGCCGATTTATAAACGATGGCTCCGTAATCTAATTTAGATCTAATAAGTGCTTTGTAGGTGTTACAAAGCATTTGTGAGTTGGCGTCCCATTTGGTGGATGCTAAGACCTTTATTATGTTCTGTTCAACGAGTAGTTTGCCGGTTATATATCTTTATATTGAAGAGAACTTGTACGTTAAATTGAACTGGTGACCTTGAAAAAGGCCGGTTTGGTCTTGAGAAAGACCGTTTGAGAGTTTTTTGGTGTACTGGAGACGACTGTGAGAGAGTTCGATGCAGATCCTCAAAAAAACCGTTGGTTGTAGCAGAGTA
Organism: Microplitis manilae; assembly: GCA_030273425.1. Lineage (NCBI taxonomy): Eukaryota > Metazoa > Arthropoda > Insecta > Hymenoptera > Braconidae > Microplitis > Microplitis manilae. The sequence continues at coordinate 9,648,410 of CP092722.1, forward strand.
GTCTTACGAAAGGACCCGGAGGTCTAGTTGACTAGCCCTGACAAGAGCTAAGCCAACTGGAGCCCTGAGAAGAGCTAGTAGAACGTTTGAGAATAAAAGTTTCTTACAAGACCTGGAGGTCTAACTGACTAGCCCTGAAAAGAGCTAGCACAACTTAAGAGAGAGAGAGTTCTAAAAAGAACTGTTACTGATGAGAAGTAGCTGGAGAATATTCAAGCCTTGCTCGCTTGAATATTTGCTGGTTAATTAGCGCTGATAGCCTTGCTCGCTATCTGTAGAGTATTCTTTACAGTTGGACTGATCAAGAATGAATGCGCTGCCGCTCGTTTTTTCGTTTTATAATTCTCTTTATTTCTTCAGTTACAATGTTTGGTTATATTTATTTTGGATTTTAATATTTTTTCCTATCTATTAAGATTTTAACAAATGTTTATAAATTAATTATATGTCTTGAGGTCATAGGGATTCATTTATTTATTTATGTGGAGAAAATTTGAAAAAAACCACTTTGATCAATTTTGATAACTTACTAACTAACTTACAGCTAAGTATTTACAATTATTTACAGTTTATTTACAGTTTTGTTACAGTCTTGTAGTAGCAAGCTATGTGGTAATTTATTTCTTATCCTAAACGGAACGTTATTTTAGTTATACAAACCAACATTACGGAGTGTGCTTAAGTGCTTGGTGCGCTTGGCATAAAATAATTTAGTGTGTTCGTAGATGTCTTGTCTTATTTCGTTAGTTTCTAGTTGCTGACTAATTTTTAACTTCCCGCTTAGAAAATCGATGATTTTCAAAAATTTCGGGAAGTTATTGTTTTCACCCCGATTTTCAAAAATCGAGTTTTCATCAGATGTCGACGTTTTGAGGTCCTAGGAAGCTATTCTGACTATTTTTAGAATGATGTCCGAGTGTCTGTATGTATGTGTGTGTGTGTGTGTGTGTGTGTGTGTGTGTGTGTGTGTGTGTGTATGTATGTATGTAAACTCTTTATAACTTTTTTACTAATAAACCGATTTGGATGGTTAAGGCGGCAATCGAAAGAGTTTTTTGGCCATCAACTTTTCTGAAAATTTCAGATCATTTGACCAAGTAGACTCGAAGATATTGGCCAATTACGAAAAAAAAAAAATTTTTTTTTTTAGTTTTTTATTGATTTCTTGAAAACGACTTATACGATTGACTTCAAAATCTTATCAGCTCTAGAACTCAATGAAACGCGTCGATTGCCACCTCAAACATCTAAATCGAATAATTCGTTCGAGAGTTATCGTTGGAGAAAGAAATGATAAAAAACAGTTTTTTGCGAATATCTTTGAAACAACTCAACCACACAATCCAAAAATCTAATCAGCTTTAGAATTTATTAAAACGCGTCGATTGCCACCTTAAACATCTAAATCGGATAATTCGTTTGAGAGTTATCGCGGGAGAAAGAAATGCTAAAAACTGTTTGTTTCGAAAATAATGGTATGCAAAAGTATTTTCGAGCTCGAAGAGCTCGAAAATGTATTTACAACGATGTTTTTGAGCTCCTTGAGCTCGAAAACAGCGGGAAGTTTTGGGGCTGGCCCGCAGGGTCAACCGATGCCCAGATTTTTTTGTTTGAGGTGAAGCTATCTTGACAACTAATCATTCTCAAGGTTATGTTCTCTATTGTCGCTATTTTAATTATATTCGTTTTCCAAGTATTGCTCCATATCGGCACTGCATACAGTAATTGGTTTGATCATACTTTTGTAGAGAGTGAGTTTATTTTTAGTACTTAGTTTACTTTTTTTTATATAATAATGAATATAGGATTCCTTTCATATGATTAGCTTTAATACAGGTTTTTTGTACATGTTTACTAAAAGTAAGTTTATGATCTAGATTTACTCCGAGATACTTTGCTTCTTTACTTGGTGATATTTGTTCTCCATTAATTATTAAAAATAAATCTTTTTCACTTTTTTAAAGCTTAATCTTATTACTAAATATAACTAGTTCAGTCTTAGAAGCATTAATTTTTATTTTCCATTTTCTATAATATTCAGCTAATTCATCGAGTCTTTTTTGTATATGGTTTAGTGCTAATTTTTTATTTGAAGAAGCGACGTAGATAGCTGTGTCATCAACAAACAGGGCAATATTTGTTTTTTGGTTATTAGGTAAGTCGTTTATGTAGTATAAAAATAAAACAGGCCCGAGGATCGATCCTTGCGGGACGCCTGCTGCTACTTGTTGTTTTTTGGATGTGACGTTCTTTATTAATACTTGAAAGTTTCTGTCTGTGAGATAATTTTCTATTATTTTAATAATGTAGGTTGGGAGATTGAGTTTATATAGTTTTAGTATAAGGCCACGATGTCAGACGGTATCGAACACTTTTTGAATATCTAATAATGTCATTACAGTAGATTTTTTAATGTTGAAATTATTTGAGATAAAGTTAGTGATGCGGGAAAGTTGGTGTACTGTATTGCGCTGTTTACGGAATTTGAATTGTTCATCTATAAAGTTTTGATTGCCATTTTCATGTTTTTTTATTCTATTTAGTATTATGGCTTTAAAAATTTTACTAAGAGTTGGTAGGAGGCTAATTGGGCAGTAATTTTGTGGAAATAATTTGTTTTTACCTGATTTTTGAAAAGCTAAAACATTGGCATTTTTCCATTAGGTAGGGAAATATGACAATTAGGGTGGCGCAAAAAAACCGACTATTTTTTTTTTTTTCGATCTCTCATGAAAATTTGTTAGTTTACGATGTTTTAAGAAGCCTCTCCAAAAATTAGCTCGATAAAAAATTTTCAAGAAGTCGCTCACGAATTTTGAAAAAATTAAAAATGATTGAAATTCGAATTTTTAATATCTAAATTTTTTCTTTCTCGTGGCAGCAATAGTTTATATTTGTGAAATCATGACTACGCTGAAAATTTAAGCCCAAAATTTTGATATTTAAACGGTGCTCAAGAATTTTGAATATTAATTGATAATTCGTAACTAATAGTTTGAATTAGTTGTTGTATTTTTTTATGACTCAATTATTTTCATTTCAGGAAAATATAACTTTTGCATAACCAAAAATATACAGGACAGTCTTGAACAATAAGATTTGTTAAGTTTTGAATAAGTAAAAAAACCTACAAATTGAATTAAAAAATAAAAGAGTATGTAAATAACTTATTATTTCTATTTCTCGGGTTATATTTTTGTTCACTGTGATGCCAATTGATGGTGAAAAAATCGAGAAGCTTTATTATTAATATTTAAGGGTCGCTCAAAAACGTTCAAAAGACAGCACTCGAAAACATTCAAAATTCTTGAGCGAGGTTTAAAAATTTAAATTTTGGGCTTAAATTTTCAGCGTAGTCATGATTTCACAAATATAAACTATTGCTGCCATGAGAAAGAAAAAAATTTGAAATAAAAAAGTCGAATTCCGATCATTTTTGATATTTTCAAAATTCGTGAGCGACCTCTTGAAAATTTTTTATCGAGCTAATTTTTGGAGAGGCTTCTTACAACATCGTAAACCAACAAATTTTCATGCGAGATCGAAAAAAAAAAAATAGTCGGTTTTTTTGCGCCACCCTAATGACAATGTTAGGCAACTGTTAAATATGTGTGTTATTTGTACTATTGCTTTTTTTGGGAGATTCTTTAGGATTATATTCTGGATGCTGTCTGGCCCCGGGGCCTTTCTTGGTCTTGTTTTCTTGATAATTTTTAATATTTCAGTCGGGGATGTTAGCTGTATCGTGTTTGGGTTAAGTTGGACTTGTTTGAGATGGTTGTGTATCCTGTTTGCTTCAGAGTCAGTTTCTACGTCTCCATTATTTTCTGTTGAGTGATGTACTTTTTCGAATTGTTCCGCAAGTACATTTGCTTTATCTATATCGGAAAAGACTAGGCATAATGGATCATGCAATGTCGGCATGCTATTATTATTTTTCCTAGTGAATGATTTAGCTGTTTGCCACAATGAATTATTAGCTACTTTTAATTTTTCAAGCTTACAATCCCAGCATTTGTTATTATGTTCTATAAGTGCATTTTTTATTTGATGGGATAGGTTGTTACGTTCCAGCTTGTATATTTGATAGCCAGTTTTCTGATAAAGTCGTCGAGCTTTATTTCTATTTTTGATCAGTTGTATTATATTTTGAGGTAGGGGTCGGTGATTATAAACTACTTCTACTTTTGGTATTGATGTTGTAATAGAGTCATTAATTAGTTTAGTCAAGATTTCAATATTATCGTCGATACTATCTGTAGTTTTGAGTTTAGAGTCAATAGTGAGTTTCTCATTAATATTGTGCCTAAATTTTTCCAGTCTGCGTCTTTGTACTTTAAAATAAATTTTTTGTCCTGATCTAAATCGTGTCTGTAATGTATATCTATAAGTACTGAGAGGTGGTCCGAGTCTAGGGCGTTTATTGTTTTTATTGTACAGTTATAAGGAATATTTTTCAGAAGTGCTATATCTACGATGCTGGGTTGTCCACCGTTGTCTGGGTACAACATGTAGGTGTTGGGTGCTTTAATTATATAATTGTGTTTATTTATGTATTCGTAAAGTAGGTTACCTTGCATGTTTAATTATGCCACTACTATCACAGAGTGAGCCAAATGATTCTAGTTCTGCTAGAAGAGCAGTTATTTCTCCTATATTTTCATGTTTTTTAGTATTATTAATTACTTGATTGTATGGTATTGTATTATGATTTACCGTTTTTGATGTTCATGATGATGATGTTGATTCTTGATGTACCTGTGGCGATGATGTAGGTTCGAGATTCGGGAAGTTGTCCTGTGTGTTGGGCGGCACCTGTGTACCTTTCTAAAGTTGCTTTGGTCTTGTATTTTGATTTTTTCGTCGTTTTACAGGCAGCAGATATAATTGGTAAAATTCACAGCTCGTGAAGCTTGCAGGATGATCTTTTTCGCAGTTGATACAAGTAGGTATCTCTTATTTGGTTTTCGGACAGTCTTTAGTTTTATGAAAGTCGGCGCAATTAATACATCGAGATAGTTTGAAGCAATGTCCGGCTCCGTGGCAAAACTCCTGACAGATGTAGCACTGTGTAATTTTTCTTGTGTTTAAATATCTTTCTATTTTGACTATACATGAACATAGTTTTTTAATTTTATATACTGCTGCATGATCTGTGTCGTTGAGAACCGACATGAAATAGAATGGGTAATCAGTTGGATTTCCATTTTTTGTTTTCATAGCTACAAGCTTCGTTGGTTAGATGCCTTGATTTTGGCGCTCTTTGGTTAGATCTTCAATGGATACTCTTGGAAGCCCCTTGATTACGAACTTCTTGTCTCTTTCATTTTTTGTAGCATATGTATGGAACTGTTACAGTCCTAAATACCCTGTTTTTATTAACCATCACAATAAAAACTAGTCAAAAATAACCTGATACAAAAATAATATCATACAAAAATAACCAGACACAATAATATCCTTGTAATTAATATCTAAGTGCAAAAATAACCAGATGCAATAATAACCTGGTAATAAAAACTTATTGCCACCATTTCATATCAATACATAAACTAATTAATATACTAAAAAATTTTACACATTTTATTATATTGATGAGAAAATTTTATTGAATTCTTAGTCTTTATTTCATTATCATATATATCAGCATGATTAATCATATCAAAGTTTACTCAAATGTTGTAATTAGTAAAAAATATATTTTTTATATGAATATTTGAACACAATTAGTAATTACTAGCTATTTTGATCTTATGAATTAATTAAATTTTAAATTGCTACAGTGTATGCGAGTCCACTCAAATAATCGACAATACGATCGAAAGAATAATCAGCAACTATTGCTTTTATTCGTTTATCATATTCTACGTATTGTCGACGGCGTGGCTTTAGAATATCTCGGCCTGCAATATATTGAACAATAATATTTTCGGTTGATGATTGTTCTGTTTTAATTACATCAATCAACTTTCCGAACTCAACATGGCTACTATTAATTCGCCGATTAAACCCTGAGTGCCATCCTTCAATATTGTTGTTCGTCCTTGGTTCATCATTAACAACCGATTCATAACAATTCCATACATCGATTGGAAATTTAGCTACACGACGTTGGCGATTACGCTTAGGCTGACCTATCCAATTTGATTCATAATAATCAAGTACTGGTGCCAACTGCACCTCATATCGCGTAAATTCATCTGTTTTTAATAAATAATCATATACCCGAACAACATCAACAGTAGGTACAAAAGTTAACGCAATTAATTTCTTAATACATATGGCAAACTGTGGGTCATCATTGTATATTTTTTGCAAACCAGCTGCTTGAACATGTCTCCAAATACACTGTCCAAAGTGAAACATACAGCCTAATATTTTTGCCCGAGGAAAGCTTGCTTTAAATGCTTTTACCATTCATATGTTATGTCCCAGCCTGTACGTCAGATGACGTGGGCACTTACTTCTCTAATTACAGACCTGAAATCTAACTAATTATATCGAATATCGATAACCAAGTAATTTCCATAGTATTTGATTAATTATATAAAATAATATAATATAATAATAGAATATTATTATTTAAGATATTTGAAGGTTAAGGATATTAGTAATAATTGATAAAGTTATTTTTCTATATTTTATCAAATATAAATAAGCGCTGACGCCTCGAGTAAATCCTCGAGACGTGCAGCTGCACAAACATCTATTTTGTTTAAGATAACTTTTGTTAATAGATAAGTGACTCATTTGTTAGTAACAAAAGCGGAGAGATCGTGAGAATTAAGTATTTTCAATAAATATTAGAATGGATCATTCGAGAACATGCGTTATCTCGAATGACCCCTCCATACGAATCGATGCGCGGGTCTGATGCCCAAACGTATTGATAAGAGTTACTCTAGTTTTTCTCAATCAAGAGAAGGCAGTCTGAAACATAGAATTATCGAGAGCAGTCAGGCTCAATATTAAAACCTCAACTTCGTTCTCACCCTCTCGAAGTTATTGTTAAGAGTACATTAACAATTTATAAATTAATTCAACTGTATATTTTCACATCACTCAAAATTATATCCTTATAATTGAATAAATCGGATTTAGATATATAAAATAATAGATATAATCACACAACCAGTTTATTGCAACCACCAAATGGTGGCTGTTCAACCCATACTTAATTATTATTTATAACTATACGTGAGTTTTCATTACGTCCAATTCAAATCGACCGCTCAACTACGCCAGCGCCAAAACATCAACCAGGACGTAACATCTACCTCAAAATCAATCATCATGGTAGATGGGTTTAATCTAGGTTCACTCCCTTTAAGGACGGTTAATACTGCAGTATATGCTTCTTTATTTTTATAGGGCATTAAAATATATACTAATGGAATAAAACGATTATTAAACCATCCATGTATTGTATACAATTGTTAAAAACTTGCCGGCACACACTTGAAAGTTTCATCGCCTGCCCATTGCTGACATTCAGCTAACAATTCTAAATTACGAATCGTCGTGTAAATCAGGAAACAATCATCACCACCACTATCATGCAATAAAAAATTATCACCTGCCATAGTTTTGGTGAAAATTTCAGGACTATTAAGGCTTTGTCGATCTTTCGGTGTTGGTAGCCGTGGTTTACATACTCGTCTTTGACGTCGAACCGTACGCAATAAATTAATATTCGATGGCATAGCCACAACTGAATCCTCTAATTTTGATGTCACACGATTGACGATCCCAGAAGATGATACATCGGATTTAGTGGCAATTTTTTTAAGTTTTAGCATAACTTTTTTAACTTTAATTGTATCCGAATTTGGAGCATGAGTATGTTCAGGATTTTCTTCACTGACAAAAGATCCTACAAATATCATAATTAGCCATGCTGATTAACGTATCCTAAATTCACTCATATTTAAATCACTACTTACCTGTTCGTTTAGCAGAAGTAGTTCTGATAGTCGCACTGCAACCAACTCGAGCAGTGTATTCTACACAGCGCCATATTACTGTCGTTTTACTTTTAGCATGGCTACCATACATATAACCATTAAAAGGCAAAGTTTAAAGGCATTTTTGTATCAGGTATAAATAAATAGAATAGAATGACGAATATTTTTACATATATTGGTTATTGTTTATTATAATAATAAAGAATAAATTTATTACTCCAACAATATCACGCACAAAATTAACCATCAAATAAGGATTATTAGAAATGACGTTTGGCTTGCTCCTTTGCACGATATTAGCACCTATATGCGGCAATTAGAAATGCTTCTCTCTTTTTACAGATTGGATATTAATGTATGCAGATATTGTTTACTAGATATTTTAGTACATAGTTTTCATTCTTATGGTTATTTTTCTCATTGGATATTTTAGTTTTATGGTATTTTAGCATAGTTATTTTTGTACGGGAAATTTTATTTTTTGTGATATTTTGAGCGGACACCGTATGGAACGTTATAGTTTGTAGAGCTAGATGTTTCATGATTGGTTGATGCGATGCTCCGTTTGAGCTGTATACAGTAATCGCTGTTTTGGAGTATTTTAGGCTTACGACTTTGTTTATTTTTTTAAGACAATTGGTAATTGCTGTGACTTCTTCGAATGTCTTATTGATGGTTCTTATGACGTCCGATGTTGGTTTATACTTTGCCGTCATTTCAGATTCCATTTCTTCTTCACTGCTTTCGGTATAGCTTTTGTCTTCATCGCATTGGTCTTCGGGTTTTCTTGACTTGCTTGCGTATTCGCGTAGTCAAGATTTTGTTTCTTATTATCTTGTGCCGTATTGCCAGCACTGTTTTTGGCTTCACGCTTTCTCTTGTACTTTGTCTTCCACATATCGGGAGGCTCTTGGCAGAGGTCCCTTGTTTTTGGTTTTAACTTTCAGTTTTACTGTTTCGCACTTTCTTACTTTGTTATGTGTTCTCACTATAGATCTGTTCGCTTCGAGAGCTGGCAGCCGAATCCCCAGTCTGTCTTTGTGCTGCTGATTTTTGATTTGAAAAATTTCTTTATTTATAATTTATTTGTACTACAGGTTTTACAATGTTTACATAGTTTTATTTTGTTCCCGTTTTGTAAAAACTAACCAAATACATTCATGTTTTGAATTTTTAGTGTTGATTGGTTTATTTGTTGTTTATTTGTGATTTAAGGTCGGGTAAAAAATTAAGAAAAAAGCCTGTATATTTCTTTTATACTTAACATCTAACTTACACACTAACTTAAAACTATTATTTTTATTTACAATATTTACAGTATTTACATGTTTTTTGATATTCTTATAGTAGTAGACTATGGGGTAATTTATGTTTTATCTCAAATCGTACTGAATTTTTGTCGCTTATTCCTACATTCTTTAGGATTTGGTGGGTTTTAATACTAACGTTGTAGAAGGTGTTTGTTTGGTCATACATGTCTTTTGAAATGTCATGAATATTTAATTTTTTTCTAATGCTTTCATTGGTTTCATCTGGTTTGGCTTGGCCTATACTTCTAAGGATTTTGTTTTGCACTGTTCTTATTTTATTTATTGAGGTATTACAAGCATTGCTCCAGATGGGGGTTGCATAAAGTAGGATAGGTTTTATTAACATTTTGTACAGAAGTAGTTTATTTTTAATTGATAATTTACTTTTGGCACATATGAGTGGATATAGGAATCTTTAATTTGATACGCTTTTTTGCAGGCTTCAGATATATGACTATAATTAGTTAATTTTTTATCAAGGGTCATTCCTGGATGTTTAACTCCATTTTTAGGTATTATAATTTCGTTATTTATTTTTATTGTGAGGTCTTTTTCGGTTTTCTTTTATTTATGTTTTTGACTAAATATGATAAGCTCCGTTTTAGCAGCATTGACTTTGATTTTCCAGGTGCTATAGTATTGAAGGAAGTTGCCAAGTGTGTTTTGGATTTTATAAAGTGCTGTCTTTTTATTCCATGAGGATCTGAGGATATTAGTGTCGTCAGCAAAAAGTGCGGTAATAGTGTCGTCATCTATCGGAAGGTCGTTTATAAAGTAAATAAAAAGAACTAGGCCCAGAATGGATCCCTGGGCCACACCAGCAGCAATGTGCTGAATATCAGATAGCGTATTGCTAACTTTTACTCTGGAAGATCTTGTGAAGAACCTGTAAATAGTGTGTTATTAAAAAATATATATATATATATATATATATATATATATATATATATATATATATATATATATATATATATATATATATATATATATATATATATATATATATATGTATATATATGTATAAAATAAAATTATGTTAAGCTCTAAGAGCAATACTGATATATTTTTTTTTGGGAAATAATTATTATATGGTTTTATGATTTTGTAAAACTAACTGTTACTCATACTGCGTTGAAATTTATTATGACTTAGTCTGTTTTTCGTATCATTTATATTTTCTCCGTATCATTTTATTATTTTGTACCATTTAACTTTAAAGTAAAAAGATTATTCACTTCTTTATAGTCTATCCATCCGTAAGCTTATTTTTCTAAGTTATTTCTTTCTCGCGCAGAAGGATTATCACTTTCCTTGTGATATAACCATTCGTAGGCTTATTTTTTCTAAGTTAAATTCAATTCTCTTCATAAAAATGAATTTGTTCGTATCTTTAAACACATTCATTCGTAAACTTATGGATCGAAAGATAGCAAAAGTTAAAACACGTTGTCGACAATAAAATACTTATACTTTTTCTTAAATTATTACTAGTACCCGAGCCGCCGACAGAGGGACAAATAAATTATTTTATTACCTTTGATACAAAGGATGCTTGAACCTTTTAGTACCAATGTAAAATCCGTTTTGAGGCAACCAGTCTGGACGATAAATAATCAGTAGAATATTGATTCAACTGAATATTTATCTTTATCCTACCGCAATAATTTCGTTGGGAAATTGAGGTAAGCTGACCAAATATCCCAGTATTTTGGCCTTCTACTGAAATATTGTAGGTGACCACAGTCCGAGTAGGTGGGGCTCGCAGGATTTGATCCGCTTGTCCTTAGGTGTAGCTTGCTAGGCCCACCGGAAGACGCCCAGTCACCAGTGAAAGGGGGAAACTAGCATTGTGGGGTATAGTCCGCGATTTGCTGAGGGAAGGGTAACCCGCGTAGCCAACAGGCCCGGCGCCGTAGCCAGTTGGTACCCCGCGATCGGGCATTGTACCTATAACGCCGCGAACGGATAACCTCGGTACTTGTAGCCCTTTTCTTTTCATTTACTACTGTATATCTTAATCTTCATCATTTATATTATTGTTTAATTATAAACTATATCGCCATTGTTATGTCATAATCCGGATTACCATTTATAAAAATTGTTAAATAAAGGAAGGCAGATTTATATTTACTTCTGAGTCTTATGTACCATTTATTAATTATTTTTAACCACGCTTTTCCCTAACGATCCTTGGACTCCGATGAGCTAACCCAGCAAGGGAAAAATCTGGCAAAATAATACGTTACAATCTTTTGCGTAAATAATGCAGTATTAATTTCACTAAGTATCGAGTAATTCCTATGAGGAATAGTTTTACAATGAGACCTTCGTGCCAAACAGTATCGAAGGCTTTTTCAATATCTAGGAGTAACATCACTGTTGATTTGTTAATATTAAAGTTGCTTGCTATGTGATTTGTGATTCGGGCTAGCTGTTGCACAGTGCTTCTGCGCTCTCTGAAGCCAAACTGTTCTTCAATAATTTGTTTATTTGTATTTTTCCATTTTTTAATTCAATTAAGTATGATAATTTGGAAAATTTTGCTTAATTTTGATAACAAACTAATTGGTCTATAGTTTTGAGGGAACAATTTGTTTCTGCCAGGTTTGGGAAAAGCAAGTACAACAGCCTTTTTCCATTCCTCTGGAAAGTATGATAGTTTGAAACATTGGTTGTAAATGTACGTAAGTTGTATGATTGCTTTGTTTGTTAGGTTTTTAAGTATGATATTTTGTAAGTCATCTGGTCCTGGGGCTTTTTTGGTTTTGTTTTTTTGATGGTGTTGTGAATTTCTTTTGGTGAAGTCAGCTCTATATTATCATAGTATATAGGTTTGTCTCGTAGTTCTGCATATATTTGATTTATTCTAATATCTGTTTCTAGGTTTCCGTCATTTTCTGTGAGATGGTGTGTTTTTTCAAAATTTTCTGCGAATGCATTAGCTTTGTCTATGCCCGTAAATACAAGTCCTGTCACGCTATGTAGTGTTGGTGTTATATTTTCAAATTTTTTCGTAAAGAACTTAGCTGTTTTCCATGTGAAATTGTCCTTTACATTCAGCTTTTCAAGTTTGCTGTTCTATTTGTCGTTTGTGTATTTCTTAATTTCCTGATTTGCTAGATTATTTAATATACTTTTCATTTGTTTGTCTGCGTCTACTCTATGTCTTTAATATTTTCTTCTGTACATATTTCTGTCTTTAATAATTTGTTGCATATGTGGGGGTAGTTCTTGCATATATGTCTTATGCTTCTGTTTCGGTAATGCTATGTTTCTAGCTTCATTCATTATTTTTGTTAAGTTATCTATTGCACTGTCAACGTCTTTTCTAGTTTTAATATGTTTATTAATGGTAAGATTTTCATTTATGTATGTTCTGAAAAGTGGCCAGTCCGTTTTTTTGTAATCTAAGTAGTAGCGTTCATCATGTCTACAATTTGTTGTATTACTAATTGTCAGGGTGATTGGCATATGATCGGAGTCCAGTTCATTTATGATTTCAATGGGAATGTGTGTATTCATATTTTTTATTATTGAAAAGTCCACGACACTTGCTTGGCCGCCGTTAGAGGGATAAAGCGTATACCTGTCTGGGGCTAGTACTGCTACAGGGTTATTGTTTACATAATTGAAAATAATTCTGCCGTTTCTATTATTAGTTTTACAGTTCCAATTATTATGCTTGGCATTAAAATCTCTTATTAAAATAACTTTATTCACGCTGTTAATTAGTGTTTGTAGCTCTTTATCGTCGATTACGTTCTTAACTTGACCTACTATCGGTCGTACATATATTAAATATAGTGTCAGTTCGTTATTGAGTTTAATGCCTAATGTTTCTATTGTTTGAAAATCAAAGTCAATGCTAAGCTCACTACGTTTTATTTTCTCACTAATAATACTTAATAAGCCACCACCAGGGTTTTTACATTGCCTATCTTTTCTATAAATAGAGTATCCACTTAGCTTAAAACTACGACTAGTTGGTGCTTTGGATTCATTTATTAGCATAACATCTAACATATTTAAAAATAAAGTCTTTCAACTTGTTCCATTTATTGATTAACCCACTGGCATTCCAATGGCCTATTTTTATATTATTATTGCGATGAGGTATATTAATCATTATTGAGTCCGTTGATAAATACTATAGAAGCTACGCATTGTGATGCTTTGTCAGTGCAGTTTTTGAGTTTTGAGTTTAGTTGTCTGAGATTAGTAATTATGAATTTAATGTTGCAAAGGCTATTTAGAGTATTCAGTTTGTGTAATAAGACATTTAAGTCTGCCATACTGTTCGGTATTTTGTCTTTAGTTTGCGATATGTTACTGTAACTTAAGTTAAACTTACTATTATTACTTTTATTACTGGTTGTAGCTGCCGGATGGAATTATGTTCGTTGCTCGATGCTGGTGTTGTTCACATTCTTGCTGAAAAGCCTTGGAAATTTTTGTTCTTCCAATGTTGGTGGTTCGGGTACCCTCCTCTGCTGAGTTTGTTTTGATGTTGATTTTTGTCGTCTGTTTACAATATTTTTTAGGTAATCTAAGTATACCTCACATTGCGAATAATTTGCAGGGTGGTCTTTGCCACAGTTTTCGCATTTAGGTGGTTCTCCGCTTGTTTTTTTTTGCATTCTTCTGTGTTATGGCTTCCAGCACATTTAACACAACGTGAGGGATTAAAGCAGTTAACTGTCCCATGTCCAAAGCATTGGCAGTTATAACATTGGTTGCCTTTTATCGGGTTGTGGTATCTTTTCCATTTAATTATTATACTGCAGACTGCCTTGACCTTGTCAACTGCAGCCCCATCAGCTTCCGAATTGAATGACATGAATATAATGGGGGTTGATTTGATTTATCTTTGGATTTTTTCATAAGAGAAATTTTTTCGGTATTATATTTTGAGCAATTAAACTTTCAGTAACGTGCTCAACAGGCAATTCTGGTAGGCCTTTGATGACGAATTTTTTATCTCTTTGGTCTTTTTGCGTGATACGAGTATCTCTTAGCTTTCAAGTGGTTTAATGTTGTTGTGTAGTCTGTCGTTTCATTTGTGTGTACTGTTATTGCTTCAGCTGCATACTTCAGAGTTGTAGCTTTGGATATGCTTTTGATTTTGTTCATGAGAGTATTTACTTGTTTGGGTTGTAGTGATTTCGTATTGGTTACAATTGGGACTGTTTTGATTTTGCGGGTTGGCTGTTCTTCAACGTAATCCATGTCATGTTCTTCTGAGGATTGGTTATCCGTTGTTTGTTTGAGCGGATTTGTTAGTTTAAGCGGATTTTCACCAGCATTTTTATCCGTTTGCTTCCTCTTTCGTAAGTCTTGGATTTAGTGCGGTTCTTGATTTATTTTCCTCTTCTAGTTGTCTTTTACTACTTCTTCAAGTAGTTTATTGTTTTTATTAATGTCAGTTTCTCTTTTATTAATTCTCTCTATTGCTTTATGTACAAAACGTCTTGTTTTCATAATCTTAAAATTTGTTATTCTGCTTAAGTATCTTGAGTTAGGTTGGAAAGCAAGATCACTGATGGTGCTTACTGCCCCATTACTAGTAGAAGGTGCACTATCCTGCATACACTTGTGCTTTGCGAGATTTTGAGTGGCACTTACACTTATCCAAAAAATTAAAGGAACAAGAAAATTTTATAAAATTTTTAGTGATTTTTGGAAGTCTGTATTTTAGTGAAAAATGATCGTATCGAAAAAATAAAAAAAGCAAATTGAAGCTTGAAATTTCTAGTTTAAAGATCTTTCAGCCAAATAAGTTTCTGAGCCACAGTTTTTGCGGAATCATAAGAAATATGCCGAGACAAAATTTTTCTAAATTTTCCAGTTTTGTTTTTTAGGTCTACGGGGCCGGGAAAATTTTTTTCGAAAAAACCAATTCATAGCTCGATTAGGAAATTTATTCAGCTACAATTTGCTTTTTTTTGTTTCTCTGTACGACAATATGCTGCTGAGATATCAGCCTTCAAATGAAAAAGGGTCCTTTTGTCTTTGATTATCGATATCTTAGCAACTAATGGTCGCACAGTAATTTAAAGGGCAGTTTAAGAAACTTGAATAAATGCCCTACAAGCTCTATTTTCGATTTTTTTGAAAAAAAATTTTTTTTCATCCTTAATATCAATTTAAAAAACCCACAAAAAATGGCCATTTTCTGGTTTTTTAGTCAACTCATCGCTACTTTGTTAATATCGATAAAAAAAATAATGTTGCCAGGTGATTTTACAGCTTAATGTACCCCCAAAAACCCTGAAAATTTTCAGATTGATCCATCGAACCGTTTGTCCGGACCGATTGCTCAAAGTTTTATAAAACAACTAAAGGAACAAGATTTGTTCCTTAATTTGTGTAGTCATTACCAAAATGAAAAAATTGATTTTTTTCGGATTTTCTTTCATTTTCACGTTAGTTATTCGGTAAATGTAAGGTGAAGAGAAAAACAAATTTTTTTTCAAAAAACGAGATAAAACAAGAGTCTTTTCAACATTTTTTTTTTTTACATTTTATTCGGGTTTTTTTTTTTTTTCGTTTTTTGAAAAAAAATTTGTTTTTCTCTTCACCTTACATTTACCGAATAACTAACGTGAAAATGAAAGAAAATCCGAAAAAAATCAATTTTTTCATTTTGGTAATGATTACACAAATTAAGGAACAAATCTTGTTCCTTTAGTTGTTTTATAAAACTTTGAGCAATCGGTCCGGACAAACGGTTCGATGGATCAATCTGAAAATTTTCAGGGTTTTTGGGGGTACATTAAGCTGTAAAATCACCTGGCAACATTATTTTTTTTATCGATATTAACAAAGTAGCGATGAGTTGACTAAAAAACCAGAAAATGGCCATTTTTTGTGGGTTTTTCAAATTGATATTAAGGATGAAAAAAAATTTTTTTTCAAAAAAATCGAAAATAGAGCTTGTAGGGCATTTATTCAAGTTTCTTAAACTGCCCTTTAAATTACTGTGCGACCATTAGTTGCTAAGATATCGATAATCAAAGACAAAAGGACCCTTTTTCATTTGAAGGCTGATATCTCAGCAGCATATTGTCGTACAGAGAAACAAAAAAAAGCAAATTGTAGCTGAATAAATTTCCTAATCGAGCTATGAATTGGTTTTTTCGAAAAAAATTTTCCCGGCCCCGTAGACCTAAAAAACAAAACTGGAAAATTTAGAAAAATTTTGTCTCGGCATATTTCTTATGATTCCGCAAAAACTGTGGCTCAGAAACTTATTTGGCTGAAAGATCTTTAAACTAGAAATTTCAAGCTTCAATTTGCTTTTTTTATTTTTTCGATACGATCATTTTTCACTAAAATACAGACTTCCAAAAATCACTAAAAATTTTATAAAATTTTCTTATTCCTTTAATTTTTTGGATAAGTGTATATTGTCAGCTTTCACTGTTTACAATTGGCTATGTACTTTGTACTTTAAAGGCACGTCTCAATAGGTATAAACTATCGACCTTTCACTTCGGTGTCAGAATCGAGAATCCTGCGCTGCTGCTCTCAGATCCCCTTCTTTTAGACCCGCGGCGTCGGCTTCTAGAATGTTCTCGACGGAGTGGGAGAAGTCGGTATCTGCGCTCCAATAAGATTGCTGGTCTTCAAAGAGAAGGGGAAAAGTTAAGAGCTGGTGAATGAGAAGTCTTGGTTAAGGTTGGAGGGGTCAGAGTCTACATCTATTGGTCTTTGGTGTGCTGAGAGCGAGCGGTCTGTCTCCATGGTCCGCGCGAAGTTAATGAGGCACGGTATCTCTCCATGGTCCGCGTAAAGTTGATGACTTACTTTTAAACACTTTCGTTCTCTATTGGCAATCAGCCTTGAGAATTTGAATATGGGATAGCCAAGAGAGTTTGGTGTCCAAAGTTAGTCTTAGTATCTTCAACTGATCTGTTCTGGTTATGTGCTGAGAGTTTAGATAGAGCTGCCAGGTTTCAGTTGGCCGTTTTTCTGTTAATAAAATATACTGTGACTTTGATGAGGAGAATTTGAAACCAGTGCTTAGTGTCCATAGGTAGAATTCGTTTAGAGTCTCTTGTAGTAGTTCCGTAGTCGTTTTCAGGTTTTTTTCAGCACACAGGATGGTGAGGTCATCCGCGAAGAGGCGAGCTATCAGAGGCGCATCAATGACAGTAAATATACTGTTAATTGCTATCAGGAACAACAGGACACCTAAGACAGATCCCTGTGGTACTCCATTTTCAGTCTCAATTATATCTGAAAAAGTATTATTGAATCTCACCTTGAATTTTCTTTTATGTAGAAAGCTTGTTATAAATCCCAGAATGTTACCGTTGTCCATTTTCTTTCAGGATACTGATAATTTTATCTGGAAATACCATTTCGAAGGCTTTTTCTAGGTCAAGTGAAGCTGCCAATACATGGTTATTGTTGGCTAATGCATCGCAAATGTATGTCTCCAAGTGCACAAGGCAGTCGGTGGTGGACCTGTGGTTGCTTGCTTGTGTGTTGTACTTGTTGGCCTTGGGTATGGAAATGACAGAGGCAACTGCCTCTCTCCATGCTTCAGGGAATAACTGATTGATCCAGATGTGATTGTACATTTCTGGGAGGAGTTTAAGAGCTCGCCCAGGTAAATGTTTAATCAGCGCATTGGGGATGTTGTCAAGCCCAGGGCTGGTATCCCCACAGTTGGCTAGCACAGTTTCGAGCTCTTCGAATCTGAACGGTCTGTTTATGGGGTCAATGTTTTGATTTCGGTGATATTTATTGTCTTTTTTTAGTTGTGTCTTGATGTTAAGAAAGTTTTCTGGGTAGATATTATCACTAAAGTTTTGGGCAAAGAAGTTGGCCAGGTGGTCAGCTATCTGCTTGTGGTCAGTTAATAGTGAACCATCTGATGTCTCTACAAAAGAAGTTGTATAGGAGGCGTTATTTTTCATAGAGTTAATTTTTTCCCTACGATAGTACTTGGGGTGTGAAGGTTAATTGAGCTCACAAATGTTTGCCAGGAATTTTGCTGGCTTTCCTTGGTGGTTCTTCTAGTTTTGGCTCTTTTTTTATTGTACTAAACTTTATTCTCAACTGTTGGGTGTCTTTTGTATGTCCTGTGTGCTGCGTTAGCCTCTCTGATGCCCTTTTTGCATTTCTCGTTCCGCCAGGGCACTAGTTTTTTCGGTAATTTACCATTGGTTTGAGGGATAGAATTATTTGAGGCCAGAAGGAGTATGCTTGTGAAATTCTTTATTATCTCATCTATATTTGTATTTGAAGAATCCATTGATATTCCATTGTAAGATTTATAACGGTGGGCCCTGGCTACTCCGTGTCCAGTAGCCGCGAAACACAGTTAAAGAATTTCCCGAGTAAATAATTAATTAATGATAAATTATTAAATATAAATATAAATTTTAACTATTATATTACTGGTTCTGGAACGGGAAATAGATTTCAGGAATGGGTCGACTCGTTCTGACCGAGCACGCAGCTGAAATTTAAACTTATTCTAGATGACGCTGGTGATAAGGAATTTTATATAGAAACTCAGATTAATTATATAAAGTTTTATTTAACCAAAACCCAAATACATATGTGTCCAAATTTCCTTTACTTAGGTATTAAATTTCTATTAGAAAATTAAGTAAATGTCCAGCGGCAATAAAATAATGGACACGAGAAAATAAATTGAATATTATATGGCGTCTCGTTGAAGAGAGAGAGTAATATTAGAAAACTGTTTATATATGTAGAATTAGTATCAATCTTATCTGGATTAATTGTATTCGACGCACTGATGGTATGGGCCATCGGTTCATCCTTCAGTGCCTCGGCGGGTCTCCTATCCTTGCTGGATTCTCAGGTTCCTGGCTCCGTTGATAGTGATGTAATATGGTGGACACAGCACTACATAGTTTCACCGACTGGTTTTTCAAACCAACTCACAACAAACAATATAAAATTCGCAAGAAGCAACTAAATTAAAATTTTATGTTTTATTGCGGCGTGATTGCCAAAATGATCACTTGAACTAGAGTGTCGACTCTGATCGAGTTGTCTAAGGTCCCAACCTCCGATGACCCCTATCTAATTATGCGCAAATGACCGATTTACAGTCACTTGCTGCGTGAGATCATCCCTTGTGGTCTAGCGCCTAACTCAGCTGAACTCAGCAAATCGGGCTGTAATGAGATTAGATTAGATTAGATAATAACTTTATTGTCTAGGATGGTTAAACAAAAGTACAAATTGTATAAAGAATAATAAAATAAATTATAAGCTAATAAAGATATACCTGTGAGTGAGATCACGTTGAAAAGAATTTAGTCACCCATGACTCGTCCGTCGTCAACAGCCAAGATGTCAGTTCCCTTTTAAACGAAGGTGCACTGCATTCTAATCTCAGGGCTTCTGGCAACCCATTCCAGAGATATGGAGCAGCAACAGCAAATGCAAACTTATAAGCCTGAGTGCGATGATTAGGTATGACCAATTTATTTGAGTCAGCCTGATTCCTCAGCGACCTGGATGCCGAGTACACTGCTAACAGTTCAGCTAGGTAGGAAGGTGCACGTTCTATAAGAGCCATACGTACGACTATGAGGACCGCACGTGCTCTAGCCATACCAACAGAGAGCCAACCAAGACTTACTCTGGCTTGGGTGATAAGTGAGTCCCAGGGTAGGCCCAGGATATATCTAACTCCTTTGTTTACCAACCTCTGTAGTTTAAGGTCAAGACTAGAGCGTAAGCCATGATAAACAGCTGCACAGTAGTTGATGTGAGGTAGTAAAAGAGCGCTTACTCAAGTTTTACGCATGCTGACATCAGTGTAGTTACGTAGCCTATACAGCTGGTAAAGAGTGGAGTTTATCGTAGCTGAGATATGTTTCACATGCTTCTCAAAAGTTAGCTTGGAGTCCATGTAAACACCAAGGTTTCTAATGGTAGATTTAATAGGTATCACTGCACCACTGCAGCCAAGCTTGATGGTCGACTGATCAATCATGTTGATGTAAGAAGCAGAACCAAACAGGATAGCCTTGGTCTTGCTGAAATTAAGTTTCAGGCGATTTGTGACAGCCCAAGCATGTGTGCCAGCGATATCATCGTTTATTAGCTGAACGAACCCGTCCAATTCATGCGGTAGACATCCCAAATAGATTTGGAGATCGTCAGCATACAGAAGACGCTTACAGTACCTAATGCACCTCCCAATGTCGTTGATGAAGAGTGAAAACAGTAGTGGACCCAAGATTGAGCCTTGGGGAACACCAGCATTGGTATGGATCCAGTCAGTGATATTTCCATCAGGGTCCTTAACAGCTATGGATCTGCCGGTTAGATATGAAGCTACCCACCTAACAGCTGACTCAGAGAAGCCTATCTGCACGAGCTTGCGAATTAAAAGATCAGGATCGACCGTATCAAAGGCCTTGGAGAAATCAAACAGAATCAAAAGAGTGACCATGCGTTTATCCATATTGTATCGGATGTCATTGACCAGTTTGATAAGAGCCGTCTGTGTACTATGCTTAGTTCTAAAGCCGCATTGAAGAGGATCAAGAAGATCGTGTTCAGTTAGGTATTTCGTAATCTGGTCAAATACTAGCCTCTCCAATACTTTGCTCAGGACTGGAAGTAGCGCAATAGGTCTATAATCTTGCACACCCAATGGATTAGACACCTTGTTAACAGGAACGATAATAGACCTTTTCCAGAGCTCCGGGAAGATCGATTCACGAAGTGATCGATTGAACATCACAGTGATGTGAGTCAGTAGGCTTGAGGCAGTAAGATCAACCATTTTCCTTGAGATTCCATCAACACCAACAGCATCAGAGTGCATGGAGAGCAGAGCACGCTGCACTGTTTCCATGGAGACTTCATTGAAGATGAGATCAGGGTGATTACTCAGTTTTTTGGACAATTCAGCAATCAGTGTCTGAGAATGATCGATGATCGATATCGCAGCAATTGCCCGGCATAATTCAGTGGGATCAACAGCGATTTTGCCAGAGTGAGGTGCCTGAAGAAGACCATGTTTACGCAGCTCACGCCACATGGCACCACTACTCAATTTTGATAACCTAGACTGATAGTAGGCAGCTCAAGCTTCTCTCACAGCTGTACGGTGAATTTCTCTGGCTCTGCGATATTCCATGAGCAGGGTCGAGGATCGGTTACGACGAAATCGCTTATAAAGCGTGCGCAGACGATGTTTTGAATCTTTTAAGCCATTAGCCATCCAAGGAGCATGCAGAGGAGAGTTTACAGTTACACTTTTAAAAGGTGCAATATTGTTTACGTGCATTAAGAAATGATCTGTGAAACTCTCAACCATGTGGTGCACATCCAATTCAGCAGATTTAATTGAAGGCCCGTCCATGTTGTCCAGAAAAGCCAACGCGTTAGGATCAGCAAGTCTAGTAAGCTTCCTAGTCTGGATAGTACATGCGGAGGGAGCTACACAATTTAGTTGCAAGGTAGTATGAATGAGTAGATGACCACCACCAATAGGAAGATCTGTCTTGCCCCAGGAGATGACGCAGTCCATGTTATCGACAATGATGAGGTTAAGCCATGTTTCAGAGTGTCTAGTAATATAAGTTGCACCATGGTTTATCAGCTTTAAGGAGTTTGTGGCCATAGAAGATCTCATAAAGTCAACATCTGCGAAATCACTCAGTTGATCAGCATTGAAATCCCCAAGTAATAGTTTCTGACTGTATCCATCAATGGCAGATCCAAGAGTAGTAGCAAGGTCACCAAATGGTGCATGTGGAGGCCGATAGACAACAGCAGTAAATATAGGTTGTGACCCCTTCGGATAGAGAGCACGAGTCATGTATTCCGGTGAACCAGGTTGACCAGTCCGGGCAATCGCAGGTTTGAGGATGACTTTCAAGTGTAAAGAAGCGTGGTAGTATAAAGCAATGCCACCCCCATGAACGTTACGATCATTTATGATTAAATTGTACCCCGGCAGACCAATAGCAGAGTCAGAAATATGATTATCGAGCCAAGTTTCAGTGACTGCAATGATGTGATACAAGCTGTTGGAATTAAGGAAGGACCGAAGTTCATCCAGATGAGCTCTGAAAGAGTTGGCATTCAGATGACATACTCGAAACAATGCATTGGCAGTAGGTGGATCCGTGCTGCTGACGACCCCAAGTAATGGACAGGAAACTAGTTTAAATTCTTTTTTGTAGAGTCATCACGTATGTTGGCAATGTCCTCCGTGGAGTTTACAACCTGAATTAAAGAGTTGTCATCTTTTTTAACCAAAACTGAGTCATTTTTGGACCAAATGTATCTGAAGCCAACTGGTTTTAGCACTTTTTTCGCTTCACCAAGCAACTTGAAGGTTCTGCCAGAGAGAAGCTCATTAACATATATGTTGAAACTAGTGGTAGGCACTGAGATGAGAGAAGAAGCAATGTCAGGTTGAGTTTTTAGAGCAGACCAACTGAGCAATCCATACTTCTTCTTAGCAGAGATGACCTTGTACACAGTTGTTTGTTTGAACACTTTACAGCAATGGTGGAGCGACTTTGGTTATTAGACACCGTACAGCCAGTTGCACTAGTTAAAGACTCAACAGGAGTACGTTTGGACAAGTGTCTCACACTGACAATTTCACCAGGATCCAAAGCAACATTCAGCACAGTGAGCACAGAGTTGACGAGGCGTAAAAGTTGTACTTGATCATGACTAATGCAATTGGAAGGAAAGCCAGATATTACGAATTCCACGCAGCTAGTATTAGTGTGAAGGGCCTTCTGAAGATTAATCGTGTTAGTGTTGGTAATAGTAGTAAGAAGGGCCAATTCTTCATTGCGGTGTGTAGATGCAGTGCCAGTACTACAACTTGCTGCTTCCAATTTTTGCAGCCTGCTCTAGACATCAGCAACAGTCTTTTTAATGGGAACATTGTCAGTTTGAAGCTTTGCTGTGGTATTTTTTAAATCAGAGATGTCAGCAGAGAACTTTTCAAGATTAGATTTGATCTCAGGCACATCTTTGAGCAAAGTACCATGCTCGTTGAGGGTCATGTTAACGGAGTTAATGCCTGACATAACAGCAGCTAGAGTAATCTTGTTGGCAGCAGTTTTTTTATTTGGCGGGTCCATACTCTTTTCATCCGTAGCACGTGTTCTCTTACGAGAATCAGATGATTTAGACGATGAATCAGAGCCAGAAGGTGATACAGGTGGTAAAGTAGGTACCCCACCTTCCGAGTTATCCATCGCTAGGACTGTGGTGTCACTAGAGTACAATTCTGGCGGAGTGAAAGTGAAAAGACAATAACCGCTCCCAATGTCAAACCAAACAGATGGTTACTCACTGCGCACGCGCCAAATGACTGAGAGAGAGACGCTGGTAGTAAAAGAGACGGCTGATAACCTTGAAGATTACTCCAGAGTTCAATTAATTGAATAGTTAATTAGTACAAGCCTTGTCACTGGAACCAATCACCAAAACAGAAGGTCTGCACTTTTTGCTTGCAGAGATCTATAAAATGAAAAACACCCGAGGGCACACAACACAGTAAATAGTTCTTAAGTATGGAGCGAAATTTACGTGAAACTTTAATACCCACAGAGAGAGAGAGACAGAGAGAGAGACCAAATCCAAACAGAGACAGCGAGAGCCGCACTCTTACGTTGTACCAACGCTGCCCGGTTACAGATTAGCATTCTGATTATGGATAAATTTAGTTGTATTATTGATGCTTATTGTTATTTGTTTGATGCTCGAGTTTCAGCGAATGACAAGACTATGTTATGCATGGGTAATCTTTAATTTATGACGTCAGGCTTTGTTACAGGTGTGCTGGTGCTAGTATTGGGCTTTCGAGCTTTAAGTCTTGATTTCTGAAATTACAAGTAGCTGTCAAAGGCAAAAATGATGCGCATAGTTCGATTTTTTAGACTTTGACTGGTGTAGTGGGTTTTAAGCTCTTCAAGCATTTCCCTGAAACTTTTTATATTGCTTGTATACTCAAGAGCTAGTTGAGCTAGGTAACGATTAGCGTAAGCTTTTTCATAGAAGTCCTGGAGCTGTAATAGGTTAAGGGGGTAACTGTCTCTTTTTTCCTTTATTATTTTGTCAATACACGTTCAGTCCTGATCAGTTGCTTTTTGTGATCTGGCCTTCTTTATCTTTTTTTTTTTCGGGTTTTTATCAAGTGGCTTTCCTGGCTACTGGAAAGGTCTTCATTGGAATAGTCCATATCAGATGACAACTCCGAGATTTTAGTTTTATTAGGATCTCCATTATTTTCAGCAGTTACTTCAGAGTCAGTGGCAGAAAGAGGTCTTTTAGTAGGTGGATTCGTAATCAGACTAGCAGAACTTATAAATTTACCTTGCTCGTGGCTTACTGCCGCTTTAGCACGAGTCATTGCAAGGCTATTTAGATTAAAATTAATTTGAGAATGATCTGTAGTGGAATATTAATGAGTTGGTATTGTTTGTTGAGCAGTGTTGTTTGAGGGGTATTTTTTGCAATGTGACCTTTATCTTTGCAAATAAAACAGGATAGTGAATCGGTAGAGACAAATATGCGGTAAGTTGTGTCTTCATATAAAATCGGTATCGATTCTGGAAGCTTAAGTTTGTCTTTGGGTGCTTTGTAAGCTTGTTTTCTAAAGCTCATGATGTGGTTAAAAGTCGGATTTTGGAGTCCTGCTCTCAAGAACATGATGGCTGATGTCAGTTTGATTCTCGATTTACTTAGTTCTTCTTCAATGACCTGATACGGTATAATTGGACATACGTTTGACTATACAACTCTGATATTTTTTGAAATTAGGGGCCTGATCTGGAGTATGCAGTTGTTGATTTTTATCTTGAGATGTTTTTCAATAAAATTCTCTGCTATTTGCTTACTGGATAGATAAATGCAGATCCTATTGTTAGAAATTCTAGAGATTAATTTAATTTGCTCCAGTTTGATTAGGTGGAATAAGCTGCATATGCAGTCTTGTATCTGGTCATCTGTAATTCCATCGATAACGATTGCTTGATCTTTAGTTGGATAACTTACACTTTTTGTAAAATGTAGGTTATGATTGACTTTGACTTTTCACGTTAGCTGAAGACATTTTTGGGGAGTTCCCAAAGGGATCCACTGGTTTAAGTAAATTGTCGTCAGGCTTTGTATAAACTAATGTAATATAACTGCACTAGAGTTGACACTATAGCACTGTGACACGTATGAAATCACTTGTTATTTTAGTTGTGCTCATTGTTCCGACTTAGGTCCGATCACCTCAGCGGTCGAGCGAAAACTGATATATTTTTTATATTCAAAAATATAAAGAAAACATAGGTATGGTAATATAAGAAAAATGTATTAGTCATATATTTTAAATCTACAAAAAATGTAATTGCGAAAATATAAAAAAATTATACAAAAAATAAATTTTTAAGTTAATCAACAACAGAAAAAGAAATATAAAAAGTTCATATAAAAAATATATTTTTTATATAATTTTTTCATATTTGTTAACTTCCCGCTAAGAAAATTGCAAATTAGAAACTTGGGAAGTTATTGGTTTCAGTCCGATTTTCGAAAATCGAATTTCTGAGAGATCTTGACGTTTTGAGGTTCTAGGAGGCTATCCTGACTAATTTCATAATAATGTCCGAGTGTATGTATGTACGTATGTAAATATCTATAACTTTTTAACGGATAAACCGAATTTGATCGTCAAGGTGGCATTTGACACGACTTGCGAATATCTTGAAGCTTTATAAGTCGCGTCGAATGCCATCTCAACCATCAAAATCGATTGATTCTTCCAAGAGAAACTGTTGTCGAAAGAATTAAAAAAAAAAATTTTTTGTAGTATTTTGGAAATTTCTCAAAAACGACTCAATAAATCAATTTTAAAATCTTTCCAATTGTAGAACAATAAAACGCGTCGATTGCCACCTTAAACGTCTCAATCGGTTTATTCGTTCGAGAGATATAGTTGTAGAAAAAATGGTAAAAAACGTTATTTTTCGAAAACAAAGGCATACAAAAGTATTTTCGAGCTCGAAGAGCTCGAAAATGTATCCACAACACTTTTTCGAGCTCAAAGAGCTCGAAATGGGTAGGAAGTTTTGGGGCTGGCCCGCAGGGTCAACCGACGCCGATTTTTTTACCTAGGTTGTTGGTTGGATTAAAAATATATTCTTTATATAAACTTTTTATATTTCTTTTTCTGTATTGTTGATTAAATTAAAAATATATATATTTTTTATATTTTCTAAGATATATTTTCAATATATTTGAAATACATACGAAAATCGGCCATAAGTTAGCTATTTAAAATATATTTTTTTTACATATTTAATATATATTTATATATTTTTTATGTATTTTTAATATTTTTTTCTTATATGAAAAATCAATTTTTTTTATATTTTAACATTTATTTTTTTTATAAAATTTTTTCATGTGGGACATTTAGACATTTATATTGACTACGGAATAATCACGAGCTCCCTTAACGTCAATTCATCAGAAATAACTATTTGAAATTATAAACCATTGATAAGGAAAAATTTTTCGGCCATTTTTCGCCCTATTTAATGCCATGAAAAATTTTTTGGCAAAATTTCGGCCTCTTTCAATAAAATTTTATAGTTTCGGCGTGATTTCGGCTAAATTAAGCTGTTTTTGCCTTTTTTCGGCCAAATATTTTCACCTGGGTTATGAGATTTCGTCGCATAACTATCTGTATATTCGATAATAATTTACACACTTGCGAATAAGAATACATTGTATTTTTTTGTAGTAATAAAATAAAAAACAATTTGATGTATCATTGTATGCAATAAATTTAATCATATCAATCATATCATCCTTTTATATATTTATAAGTTAGATGAGTATTTTATAAGTAAAATTTACTTAATGGATAGTAAAAATTACCAAACAGTAATAAATACTATATGCTTATTTGAAAAATTGCTATATATTATCTTTTAGTACTAATTCATTCGTATTCTTTATTAACCGAATAACAAATTTTATAAAGATTTTAAATTTTGAACAATAAAAACATTTTTTACCCAATAAATCCTTAAAGATGGATTCAACAGTAGAACTACTTGGTTTAAAAATTTTAATTCCTTGATTCAATAATATACCGATCAAACGAACTTACCTGTATGTAAATATCGATCGTTATTATACGGGAATGTCGCTCGAGATGATTACAAGTGCAGAGCCATCTGCTATCAGTTCAATCCACACAGTTTAGAGTATTTTGTAATTTTTAGCATCCGCGTCACTCGTTCTCTCTTTTCCTCTCTACTCACTGCCATCTTCATTCTTTTAGAGTTTAGTATAAGCAAGAAATCGTTTTTTTTTTTTTTTTTTTTTTTGAGTGAAAATGGGTCAAAAAGAGTGGGGTATAATCATGTCGAGCGACATTCTCATATAATAACGATCGAACTCCACATACAGGTAAGTTCGTTTGATCGGTATATTATATTTCGAATGTCGTTCTTCGAAATTACAAGTGCAGCTGTTCAGAGATAGGAGAAAAAACAAAAGATTTTAAATTTCTGATATTTCTACTCGTTCTTTAATTTTTTCCTTTTATTGAGAGTTAAAATCCTTCCAATAAGTCAACTTACATCTTTATATACTTATATTTATTCTTAGTCTAAGTTTTTCTTTTTGTAAGTATTGCTTTCGCGTATGTTTTATGATCTGTAACGATTGGGTGATTATAAAATCTCGCAAACATCATTGACTTAGTCGTTTAGCCTGCTGTTCGTTTTATAGTCTCCAAATCTACGCCCTTTGACCATGCTGCCGACGTGAAAGCATATCTAATGCTGTATGCTGAAAAAACTTTCGTATTTATGCCAGCCTCTTCAAGAGCTTTATTAATCCAACGACTTAGTGTTTGTACTGAAACTTTTTTGAAAGTTTTTCCAGTAGCTATAAATAAACTTTCTTCTTTTCCCCTTAATTTTTTGGTTGCTTTGATGTGAGCAATTAAGGTGGTAGCTACGCATAATCTCTTATCTTCATGTAGATATGGTAACGTTAAAACAGGTTGTGCTGCCCCTAAACGTGTAGTTTTCAAACGGGCTGGGATCTTAATTTTGATGTCATCTTTAGATATATTTATATTTGTTATCTCTATGTTTGCCATAGTCTGTAGCCTCTGACCTGTTGATAAAGCAAGCAGTAAGATCGTTATCTTCGTTAGCATATCTAACCCTAATTTATCGGTAGGTCCTAGTTCCGTTCTAAATTTTAATATTTTTTCCGTGTCCTATATTTCCTCATACTTGGGTTTCGGTGGTTTGAGGTTAAAAATGCCTTTCAAGAAAAAGCTGATCATTGAATTCTCTTTTATTTCTTTCCTGTATAGTATGTTGATTGCAGATCTGGCACAATTCAGTGTGCTATATGAAGCTTTCTCACTGAACTTTGCTGTAAAAAAACTGTAGGACTATCTCCTCAGACACGGAGAAAACATCGTATTTATTTTTGCTACATTATGTCCACCATTCTTTAAGATATATATTATATTGCTTTAATGTCGATTCAGCAATTGATGATCATAGGACCTCGGCTGTCTGCTGTGACAAACTTTGCCTCATGCAGCTCTCCAGGATAAGCGTGCTACCACCAGGGAAAGCTTGTTCTTCAATGGATGTTGCAGCGTCCTACATGGAGAACATAAGAGAGTGTTAGATGGTTTAAATTCAATAATATCTTATTTAATCATTGATTGAATGAGCGGGTACCAAGGCTGGGTGGGCCAACAAGGCACTACTAAAATACCACATGCTCGATCAATCTCGATCAATTGAAGAGTGCGTAAAATTAAAGAGAAGGGGGGAAAAAGCATAAAACTTCCATGATGACCAATTTATCGTGAATGCATCAAGTACATACGAGTCTGGGTCTTTTTGCTAGGAGCAATATGTTTTGCATTTAGAATTAATCCTCGATGCAAATAGGTCTATGCCTGGATGATTAAATTTTTTAACTATGTGCTGATATGCTTCTTCTGACAATTCCCATTCTGTATCCACGTTGTTTATTTTTGATTCGCGGTCAGCTTCTGCATTCTCTCCAGATGAAATATATGACGCGAAAATCCAAAGATGTCTGGCTTCACGCCATTGCCATATCTGTTTCGCAATGGTATGGAGCTTAGGTAGGTGGGTACTTCCGTATCTGTTAACGTTCGAGACCGCAGTCGTATTATCAATATGTAAAAGTATCTCACAATCTCTTAGATCTGTCGCGGAGATTCTGAGACTGTCCATAGACCCCCGACCGATTCCTCTTGACATGCTGCTTCTCATCCCGTGAGAGAGGCATCCGAAAATATTTCAATCCTAAATTTCTGTCTACGTACGGGATTTTCGCCTCTATCTAGTATCTTTCTCCACTATTCTAAATCTTCCTCTACATATTGAGGAATTTCCATAACCTAATCAAAATTCCTGTTGTTTAAGCTCAACGCTGTTGTTTTCGCTCTCTCTAATTCTCTGCAGTAGAGAGGACCATACGCGATTGCCGGACAAGCGGCGATAAGTGAGCCAATTAGTTTAGCTAGATTTCTAATCTTACATTTGTGTTTCTTTATTATCAACTCTACACTTTTACGTAATGATTTTCTTTTTTCTTCTGTTAGTTCTAGTCTATATTTCTTTGAATCAATGATGGAGCCTAAATATTTACGTCTTTGTGCCAGCACTATCATACTTTTGTTAAAGTTAATTATAAAGCTTAATTTCTTCAAACATTCGATTGTTTGTCTTATGTTATCTAAGCAAGGTCTGAAATAATTGCCAATGCAGAGAATATAATCTAGGTATTTGGACGAGATGAGTCCTCTTTTTCCTAGCCAGTCAATTACTGGCTTCATAATCTTTATAAAGACGAAAGAGGCTGTTGATAGTCCGAAAGGGAGACATGTAAATTCAAAAATTCTTCGTTGGAAAATAAACTTTAAATATTTTCGATATTTTTTGTGCATAAGAATAAGAAAGTACGCATCTTTCATGTCTATTGTGTCCATAAAGAAGTTCACGTCAATTACTCTTTGGGCTGTTCTTATGTCTTCTAATTTAAAGTGCTGTTGCTCTATAAATTCATTAAGACATTTTAGATTTAATATAAATCATTTTGTTCCATCAGGCTTTGGAATTAAAAAGAAACTAGAGATAAATTGATCATCACAAGCTGAGCCTTGCTTAACTGCACCTGTGTGATTTAATTTTTTGATTGCCAGCTCAATCTCTCTGATCTCATTTCGAGATCGCTTGGGTTCAGTTGGTACAAAACTTTATACCACTGGAGATCTAAAAGGGATCTTATACCCCTAAATACATTCAAGTATAAATGGATTCCTTGAAAATTTTTTCCATTCATATAAAAAATTTTTTAAATTCCCTGCTCTTACCTCTATCGTCTCGTGTTCGAAGTCGGATAGTAGTTTGGTTGTTTCCGAGCCTGCTGACGTCCCTGGTTGCGATTGGAAGAGCTCTGATTCGACGTTGTGCGGAAGCTCGATGTTCTCGGTGCTGTCTGAAAAGAGAGTTTCAATTATGTTATAGTCTTTTCGGCCCCCTGTATCTGCTTCTACTGACGCACAGGTGGGCCTTTCCAGTTTAAAGATCTAGTTACGGGTTCGACATTTGTTGTCCTTGTTTTTAAATCCTCTCCGACGTTAGCTATCGTTTTTGAGGGTATAATTTTTTCTGATAGCTTGTCTCGATACAGAAAAGTGTCGGGTACTGACTCTTCTAAAGTGGATCTACACTCTTTACTTACTGTAGGAGTAATATATGCTCTTCTTGCTTGCGCAAACTTATAATGTAGTTGTGCGACCATCTTTAATGAGTCACTCATCCTTCCAATTAAGTCGTATTTATCAATATCTTCATTTTTTGTTAATAGAGTATTAATTGCATATGACTTAGCAATAATTGCTGAACCAGCGATGTTTTCATTTGTTACAAAATGCTTGTCTCTCATAATAGTAGCTTCAGGAGAAGAAGATATTACTTCTTGATTGAGTTTTGGCGCTTCAACATTACAACCTTTAACTGTGCGAGGATATTATTTCATAAAATCATCCTCTAACTCTTTTGCATGGTCTTTTGTTAGCCAATTATTAATTAATTTATTTAATTCAGGTTGTAGTTTTAACGTATCAACGGTCTCAGCCGTTTCAACCTCTACAGCCATAAGAACTTCTTCCTCTAGCTCCTGGTCTTCATTTTTCTGGGTTAACTCCTCTATCTGCTGACCTTCAGTTGGTTCCGTTCTTTTACCATCGCTCGTGACTCCTGGTTTGTTATTTTCTTTATTCCCCTCACCCTGGTCAGTGCCTAGAAAGTGTGATACATATATGTGCATATCTACATATAAATATTATTACATGCGCTTGGATCTATTGCTATCCTCTGTACATGTACGCTAAGTATACATACATATCTACATACATTACATAAAATACATAAACATACATATAAATCTATGTCCATGTATATACATGTCTACCTGTATGACTATTTATATCAGACTGGGTGACTGTCCTATGGATAAGTTCTACCACCTGATGAGTACGACCTACTAGGTCTTGATCGTCTCATATATTATTTTCTTGTTCTGACCTCCTTCATCTTGTTCATAATTTTCAACATCTTTCTTCTATACCGTTCTTTTTTTTTCTTCGCTAGAGTGATTTCTTTTCTTTGATTTACCCATTTCCCTTGATTGAATTGTTTTTAATTTTCAAGAAATACTTCTAACTGATGTGAATCTTCCCAGACAGCACCCAAGTCAGAATGACTGCTTTACGACGTCTGCTTGAAGGCGTCCTCAAGAAGTCTTATGATGACTTCTTAAAGATGTCATTTTTAAGAACTCTTAATTAAGAGTTCTTGAAGACTTCATAAATAAGACATCAGTTTTTTTATGTCTAAATCTATTCTTTTTTTAACTTCTTTATGAAGTCAAAACTAAGAGCTCCTTAAAGACATCATGGTAAATTCATAATGAAGTCCTATTTGCGAAGTCAGAAAAAAGGACTCCTTAAGAACTCTTTTTAAAGACGTCCTACTGAGTTCGCTAGGTGGCTCATTCGACATCTTGAAAACTTCTTAAAGACTTCTTTAAGATGTTGATGAGACGTCCAAATCATAAATAGGAACTCATTCAGAACTCATTAAGACGTCATTTTGCTATCTGGGTTACGACACACAGAAAAACAATGAAGATGGCGATGAGTAAAGAGAGAAAGAGAGAACGAGTGACGCGGATACTAAAAATTTTAAAATACTCTAAACTGTGCGGATTGAACCGATAGCAGATGGCTCTGCAGTTGTAATCTCGAAGAGCGACATTCGAAATATAATAGTATGTTACACACTTAAGGAACTAAAATAAGAAATGTCTCAGATCACACGTAATTGTTGGCCGAGGCGAAGCTGACGTCAACAAACATGTGATCTGACGCTTTCTTATTTACTGCCCAAAGAGTGTATACTATTTTTCTCCTCGACGGAGGCGGAAAGCGGCAACTTTTGTCGCGCTGTGAAAAAAAAGTTGCCGCTTTCCGATTCCGTCGAGGAGAAAAATAGTATACACACCTTGGGAAGTAAATAAGAAAGTTTTGGCTAATAATTACATGTGATCTGAGACATGTTATACTTTACTTCCCTCGGTGTGTAATATACTATTCTCACTCTAATATATTTATTACTTACCCTAGCGGTTTTGGTGCCACCATGGGAATTCGACGGAAACTCGGTGTTTCGAGGGAGTTTCGATAGTGTTTTCGCGGTAGAAGCGTGGCGTTTCGTGTGCAATTACGACACGGAGTTTTCTCGGAGTTTTGCCCGCGTTTTTGAAGAGTTTTGCCAGTTTTCTCTTGGAGTTTTCTTGATGTTTTCTTGGAGTTTCGTCGGTCCTTCCTAGGACCTCAAAACACCTGAATACGTCGACATGTAATGAAATTTCGATTTTCGCAAATTGGGGTGAAAACAATAACTTCCCAAATTTTTCGGAAATCGTTGACTTTTTTAGCGGGAAGATAAAAAATTACAAATTATAAAATAAATGATCATTATTTTATTGCTCCCTTAAATAAAATCTATCTTTTTTCTCACCAGTACTTATTTTTCAAATACTTATATATTACAACATAAACTAATTCATTATTATGAGCACGTAGTGACACTACTGTCATTTTTAGAGGTTATACTTTCTACAGATATTTAATTGTATATGTGATTTTTTATAGAGATGTTCAAAAACAGGCGATTTTTTATAGATATTTTATTTATAGAGTTGTTTATTTTTACATATTTTTTTTAAGTACATGTTTAGTTATGCAATTGTTTCTTTGTAGGAACTTTTTGCACGACTCATGATGCAAAGCATTAGAGT
This sequence comes from Microplitis manilae, assembly GCA_030273425.1. Lineage (NCBI taxonomy): Eukaryota > Metazoa > Arthropoda > Insecta > Hymenoptera > Braconidae > Microplitis > Microplitis manilae. The sequence continues at coordinate 9,682,095 of CP092722.1, forward strand.
GTGCTTTACGATCGAAAAATTTTTTTTTTATAGCAGTTTTTTTTTATTAACTTTTTAGTTTAGTTTTTTAACTTCCCGCTAAGAAAATTGCAAATTTTCAAAAATTCGGGAAGTTATTGGTTTCAGTCCGATTTGTGAAAATCGAAATTCCAACAGATGTCGACGTTTTGAGGTCCTAGAAAGCTATTCTGACTAATTTCACGATGATGTCCGAGTGTATGTATGTATGTATGTACGTACGTACGTACGTACGTATGTAAATATCTATAACTGTCGAACGGATCAACCGATTTTGATCGTCAAGGTGTCATTCGACGCAGTTTTTTAATATCTTGAAGCTGAAAAAAAATTGAGCTTGATCAGCAGGGCTCGTTCGGAGATATTCCAAAAATAAACTTTTTTCAAAAATGTTTTTTTTTGGATAACTTTTTACGGGCTCGATGGATTAATTTCATAATGGACTGGGCTCTGGAGATTTATAAGCCGCGTCGAATACCACCTCAAACATCAAAATCGGTTAATTCTTTCAAGAGGAACCGTTGTCGAAAGAATTAAAAACAAAAATTTTTTTTAGTATTTTGAAAATTTCTCAAAAATGACTCGATGAATCAATTTCAAAATTTAATCAGTCATAGAACTCAATAAAACGCGTCGACTGCCACCTTAAACGTCTCAATCGGTTTATTCGTTCGAGAGATATCGTTGTAGAAAAAATTGTAAAAAACGTTATTTTTTGAAAACAAAAGCATACAAAAGTATTTTCGAGCTCGAAGAGCTCGAATATGTATCTTCTACAGTTTTTCGAGCTCAAGGAGCTTGAAATACGCGGGAAGTTTTGGGGCTGGCCCGCAGGGTCAACCGACAGACCGATTTTTTTTTTTAATATAAATATTTTCATATAGACATAAGAATTATTTACAGATTTTTAAATATTGACCATATTTCTTTTAGTAATTTATAAATCTAGAGATTTTTTTTTGGGGACTTTTTTTTATTTACTTATTTTACAATATATATTTATAATTTTACATTTTATTAATACACATAAATTTTTAAATATTGCATTTTTTTTTTACTATTTATTTTTTTTTTTTTTTTCATTCGCATAAAAAAAGTATGCATATGTTCATTTTTCGAGATGTTTTTATTCCCGATGTTATAGTGCCCGAAAGGAATTAATGACCAGCATTGTATGAGGTGGAATTGTTATATATATATTAAATCAGACATGAGAATAACCACTTTTTTTTTTTTTTATTTTAAGTATATATATATATATATATATATATATATATATATATATATATATATATATATATATATATACATATATATATTAGACTGTTTCAAATTAGGGGACTACTTTTTTTTTTTGATGAACATTGAAAAATCGAAAGGGTATCTTAAAATATGGTGACAGTTGAAATTTGAGCTCTTAATATTGATATTTAGAGGTGGCTATTTGTAATTTTCGATTTTTCATTTAGAAACATGGTAAAAAATACATAACTTCCGAAAAATCAAGATACAAAAAATCTCTTCTCAACTATTTTGTAGCAAATTTACTGATCTACAAAAAAAGTCTTTTATGATTTTTGCATAACTTCAACCATTCACAAGATATCCGACGTCAAAGTTTAATAAAATTCAAAGAACTTGTTTTTGCTCGTTTTGAAAATTATACCATGTCAACCAATGAGAATTCAGAAATTTCCGATATAGTTTTTTTATAGGAAATTGAATGCTCTACAAAAAAAGTCTCTTATTATTTTTTGATAAATCCATCTGTTCAAAAGTTATTAGAGCTCGAAGTAAAGTTGGAGATCTTTTTACTTTTTCGGTGAAACTATCGGACTAATCATAAAATGTCATAGAATCTTTTTTGTGGGCAATTTTATTTCTCACAAATTACCTCTGATAAATTTTTTTTTTATTCTGCATTCTTTTCTAGTTATTTCCATTTTAATGCCAAGCTCCTAAGAAAAGTGTTCTGATCGATTTTAAGAGCTCGACATTAAAATGGAAATAACTAGAAAAGGATGCAGAATTAAAAAAAAATTTATCAGAGATAATTTTTGAGAAATAGAATTGCCCACAAAAAAGATTCTATGACATTTTATGATTAGTCCGATAGTTTCACCGGAAAAGTAAAAAGATCTCCAACTTTACTTCGAGCTCTAATAACTTTTGAACAGATGGATTTATCAAAAAATAATAAGAGACTTTTTTTGTAGAGCATTCAATTTCCTACAAAAAAACTAAATCAAAAATTTCTGAATTCTCATTGGTTGACATGGTATAATTTTCAAAACGAGCAAAAACAAGTTCTTTGAATTTTATTAAACTTTGACGTCGGATATCTTGTGAATGGTTGAAGTTATGCAAAAATCATAAAAGACCTTTTTTGTAGATCAGTAAATTTGCTACAAAATAGTTGAGAAGAGATTTTTTGTATCTTGATTTTTTCGGAAGTTATGTATTTTTTACCATGTTTCTAAATGAAAAATCGAAAATTACAAATAGCCACCTCTAAATATCAATATTAAGAGCTCAAATTTTAACTGTCACCATATTTTAAGATACCCTTTCGATTTTTCAATGTTCATCAAAAAAAAAAATAGTCCTGTTACGTTTTGGGAATTACCCCAAATTAATTAAAAATAAAAAATAATTTTTAATTATTTAATTTAATCCAGGTTTGGCCTCGTTAGAGTGTCTATAGACCCCTGGTGGACCGTGGTCGTCGATTATTCGATTAATTATTAATTTCTATTATTTTTCGTGATTTTAAAATATGTTCGCGCCGGTTCCAACTCCATATAATTATTATATTTATAGTGGCAGGTGAATGGATGGAAAATCGGTAGGAAATTTGAAGGAAACCCGAACTGCTGTTGAGCGCTCAGGGTTATAGGATAGGGTGGAACAGCTGATAAGCGCTCACCCCTGGGTAGTAATAGGGCTATGGATAGGTCATAGTGTAGGTGAAAATATTGGGGTGCCAATTGGCACCCCACAATAAGGTTAAATTAATTTAGAAATAATTATGGAGTTTATTAACTCTATAGAGAACAGAGGTTCGAGCTCCATGAGCTCTCTCGTAGGACTGACTATGAAGTCGTTATAAAAAATATAATAGAGCCAACAGAGTTGACAAAATGTTGACGCGGCATCTCAGGTTCCCTGTGAGAGAATTGTCGTGGTCCGGGTCTCATGCATCGTCATCTGTTTTGACTACCCGCGAGCCACGGCGACTCTCTTATCGTAACCGATTTCCGTTACATTGCGTAAAATTAATTTAATAAAAATAATTAATTTAATTTAATCAATAAAATATTACGGGAACGTAACAGTCCCCTAATTTGAAACAGTCTAATATATATATATATATATATATATATATATATATATATATATATATATATATATATATATATATATATATATATATATATATATATATATATATATATATATATATATATATATATATACTGTAAAGCCTTTGGGCGATCCCAATCGAGTCGAATTCAAATTTTTTTTACGAATCAAACTCATTCTGAAATCAGATCAAAATCAAGTGTTGGCGACGGGACGAATCTCAGGGCCAAAAACCTCACACTTTGTGTGAAAAATTTTTTCGACAACCGCTGGGATTCGAACCTACGCCTGGCCAGTGATCAAATTCAAGAGGCCTAGGTCTTACGCCTTAGACCGCTCGGCCATGATCACCGGTAAAAAATAATGGTGAAATATTCAATATACCAAATAAAGATATAGTCAAATACCTGGGAATTAATTTTGACTACCTGATACGCATGAACAAGTATCATGCTATTCAACTCCAAAAAGCCAAAAATGCATTCAGAGCATTTTCCCGGATATTTTATAATAGAAATATACAAACCAAAGCCAAGTTGATATGTTATCAACTTCTAGTCAGGCCTATTATCAGTTACGCTGCCCCAATTTGGTGGAACGTTGGCCCGTCGGTCATGGAGAAGTATCGTAAATTCGAGAGATCCTGCTTAAGAACCTGCTTAGGTAGATACAGATCAGCTGAGTCCAATTACACCAAGCTACTCAGCAACAAAGAAATATACGACCAAGCAGACATTACCAGGTTTGATCATTTCTGCCTTACTCTTACAAGGAATTCCTTCAGTACCATGCACGAAATTGGTAACGACACCATTAAAAACCTGAAAGTAGAGAACGACGAGATGGTGAGAAGGATGGCCAGAAGCAATTACAATCCCCCAGAGTTATTTGCCAACTTGGACCGTATGGGTTGCATTCAAAATGAATATAACGTACCTATTATATATCATATACGAAGACACTGTGCAAGAAAAGCGATATTTATTGATATAGACCATCTTCCACCAGAGTCCGTAGTATATTCAACCGACCTTCCGATCAGAGACCAAGATAGCCTCGACAGGCTAAACGAAAAATACTGGTGGCTTCAGGGTGAAGCTAAACACCTTGATGAATTGCGAAGGAGAGCCAGATTCAGGAAGCAGCAAATCCAACATCGACAAAGAGTACGAACACTCTTGAATAGTCGGAGATTACATAGGCAGTAAAATAATCTGCAACCGCAGAATTTTGTAAATAATGTATATTGTATTTGTACATAGTGTAAATATTCATATCCCTATACCTTCCTAACGCCTCCTCCTGATTTCCCCACCCCCTCCACCTCTTCACTTAGCCTCAAGAAGGCAAATTAAAGTTGCAATGGTTTTTTATATTTTAAAAATTTTTCCATAGCATTAAAAAGTTATCTTGCCTTTTTAAAAAAAATAAACTATTATCTCATTAGGTTAAGAGAAAATTAATATTTCATAGAAAATTTGATATATTTCAGTTGAAGTTTTTTGATAAGAACACCATTGGTCCCGGGTAAAAAAAATTATATATAATTATATATAATTATGCATAATTATATATGAAAATGGCCCTAAATAATTATATAGAATTACATATAACTATATATAATTATATATGACTATATATAATTATATATAACTATATATAATTATATATAACTATATATAATTATGTAGAACTATATATAATTGAATTCCTATGCAATTTGTTAAATAAATTGTGAATTTTTGTATAGTAGAGGCTCTACGCTTTTTATTTAAATCATTTTTTTTTAAAGTCCAAGTTTAATTTCTAAGAAAAATTATTTATGGAAACATTGATAATAAATATTTTTGTCATTATGTAATATAGAATGTACTATATTACCATCAAAAAAGGTACTTGTCACTCTGCCAAATAACGGAGGCGTACCCGGGCCAAAATAGTCTCAAGTTTCGAATTTAACAGTTCTGAAATAAGTTTCTTACTAGAGACACACTACAAGTGGTGAGCGCGATCTCGTGGCGAGCTCCGAACTACTTCCACTGCTGCTTATAGCACCGGTGACTTCCCTCTCCTACATACATATATATATTGGGGTGTCCCAAAAAAAAACAAATACTTTTTTTTTAAACTCTTATGAGCCCAAAAGTTACTTTATATTATAAAAAAAAACTTCACCTAATTTTAGCCAGATATCTTTAGACTTGAACTACCACAAAGGGAGTACCCTTTCCCATTTAAATTACACACGAAAATTTTTCAGTTTAGTTTTTAGTTATTAAGACTATAAAAAATTTTTTTTAATTTCACCTGGTATAATTTCGTAGGAAATAAAATTCTCTACAAAAAGTGCTGATGCAATTTGTACATCAAACAAACTGGGAAAAAGTTGAGGGGCATCAAACATCGACAAAAATTTAGTTTCCTCAGTATTAGATTATTTTTTGTTGTTTTTTATTTTAATTCTATCGAAATTTTTTTTTCAAATAATGACAAGCACGGTCTTGTAGTGAATTTAATTTCCTACAAGACTGCGTGTCATTATTCGAAAACATTTTTTTTATCGAATAAAAATTAAAAATAACAAAAAATAATTCGAGGAGACTAAATTTCTGTCGATCTTTGAAGCCCCGTAATTTTTTTCCAGTTCGTTTGACGTACATAATGCATAATCACTTTTGTGTAGAGAATTGATTTCCTACAAAATGATACCAGGTTGAATTTAAAAAAAAAAATTTTTCACAGTCTTAATAACGAAAAATTAAAATGAAAAGTTTTCGCGTGTACTTTAAATGGAAAAGGGAAATCAGATTCAATCAGAAAAAAAAATTTTAATTTTCGATTATTTTCCGATTGAATCTGATTGAAACTGATTGGATTTTTCTCTATCAGTTTCAATCAGATTCAATAAGGAAATAATAATTTTTAAAAAATTATTTTCCGATTGAATCTGATTGAAATTGATAGCGAAAAATCCAATCAGTTTCTATCAGATTTAATCAGAAAAAAATAATTTTTGAAAACTTTTTTCCGATTGAATCTGATTGAAACTGATAGCGAAAAATCCAATCAGTTTCTATCAGATTTAATCAGAAAAAAATAATTTTTGAAAACTTATTTTCCGATTGAATCTGATAGAAACTGATAGAGAAAAATCCAATCAGTTTCAATCAGATTTAATCGGAAAGTAATTTTTTTTAAATTATTATTTTCTTATTGAATCTGATTGAAACTGATAGCGAAAAATCCAATCAGTTTCTATCAGATTTAATCAGAAAAAAATAATTTTTAAAAAATTATTTTCCGATTGAATCTGATTGAAACTGATAGAGAAAAATCCAATCAGTGTCAATAAGATTCAATAAGGAAATAATAATTTTTAAAAAATTATTTTCCGATTGAATCTGATTGAAACTGATAGAGAAAAATCCAATCAGTTTCAATAAGATTCAATAAGAAAATAATAATTTAAAAAAAATTATTTCCTGAATAAATCTGATAGAAACTGATTGGATTTTTCTCTATTAGTTTCAATCAGATTCAATAAGGAAATAATAATTAAAAAAAAATTATTTTCCGATTGAATCTGATTGAAACTGATAGCGAAAAATCCAATCAGTTTCTATCAGATTTAATCAGAAAATAATTTTTTTTAAATTATTATTTTCGTATTAAATCTTATTGAAACTGATTGGATTTTTCTCTATCAGTTTCAATCAGATTCAATCGGAAAATAATTTTTTTTTAATTATTATTTCCTTATTGAATCTGATTGAAACTGATTGGATTTTTCTTTATCAGTTTCAATCAGATTCAATAAGGAAATAATAATTTTTAAAAAATTATTTTCCGATTGAATCTGATTGAAACTGATAGAGAAAAATCCAATCAGTGTCAATGAGATTCAATAAGGAAATAATAATTTTTAAAAAATTATTTTCCGATTGAATCTAATTGAAACTGATAGAGAAAACTCCAATCAGTTTCAATAAGATTCAATAAGAAAATAATAATTTAAAAAAAATTATTTCCTGAATAAATCTGATAGAAACTGATTGGATTTTTCTCTATTAGTTTCAATCAGATTCAATAAGGAAATAATAATTAAAAAAAAATTATTTTCCGATTGAATCTGATTGAAACTGATAGCGAAAAATCCAATCAGTTTCTATCAGATTTAATCAGAAAATAATTTTTTTTAAATTATTATTTTCGTATTAAATCTTATTGAAACTGATTGGATTTTTCTCTATCAGTTTCAATCAGATTCAATCGGAAAATAATTTTTTTTTAATTATTATTTCCTTATTGAATCTTATTGAAACTGATTGGATTTCTCTCTATCAGTTTCAATCAGATTCAATCGGAAAGTAATTTTTTAAAAATTATTATTTCCTTATTGAATCTTATTGAAACTGATTGGATTTTTCTCTATCAGTTTCAATCAGATTCAATCGGAAAATAATTTTTTAAAAATTATTATTTCCTTATTGAGTCTGATTGAAACTGATAAAGAAAAATCCAATCAGTTTCAATCAGATTCAATAAGAAAATAATAATTTTAAAAAAATTATTTTCCGATTAAATCTGATTGAAACTGATTGGATTTTTCTCTATCAGTTTCTATCAGATTTAATCGGAAAATAAGTTTTCAAAAGTTATTTTTTTCTGATTAAATCTGATAGAAACTGATTGGACTTTTCGCTATCAGTTTCAATCAGATTCAATAAGGAAATAATAATTTTTAAAAAATTTCATTTGTCATGAATTCACCAATTTTTAAAGTATCAAAGTATAGAATTCTATCGGTCTTTCCAATTTAATAAATTTTATAAAAAGTGAAAACAAGCATTTTTCAGGATTATGTATAAACTTTTTTTGAAGAACTGTATTGATTGAATTAAAACTATCACAAAAATAAAAAAAAAGCATTAATAAAAAATTATATATACATTAGGTTGGTTAAAAAAAAAATTTTTTTTTTAGTATCCAAAAATTGAAAGTATACCTAAAAACCAAAATTTCTGTACCAATTCAAGCTCTTAATAATAATACTACGGTTTGCGTCCAGCCGTTTTTATTCATATTTACAGAGTATTTAAATAACACGGGAAAAAAACTTTTTATATTTTTGAATTTTCTAACTTGAAATCTAATCAACGAATTATGATGCACGATAGATATTTTTGTAGGAAATTGAATGCTCTACAACAAAAGTCTCATCATTTTTTGATAAATCTAACTGTACAAAAGTTTTTTGAGCTTAAAGTCAAATTTATAGTAAATTTTAAGATCTTTTTAATTTTCCAGCGAAACTATCAGTTTTATCAGAAAATCTTATAGAAACTTTTTTGTGGGTCATTTCATTTCTCAAAAATTATAATGAATGAAGTTTTCCAAAGTTTTGCTTTTTTTCTAGTTATTATCATTTCTATATCAAGTTCTTAAAAAAATAGTTTTCTGATTTATTTTTTATAAATTCTAAAATATATTTTTTGTATTTAAACTTATATTTTTTAAATAAATTTTTTTATGGGGGTGTTTAACGCAAGGATTTCCGTATGCAACTAATAGAAAAAAAAGTTGCTTGAACCCAGAGAAAAATTTCTTAAGAGAAAAGATATATATGGAGGAGAGAAAATTCATCAGTCCTAAGCAATAGCAGTAGGAGTAATTCGGTTCTCGCCACTAGATAGCGCCTACCACTTGTGTAGTGTCCCTGGTAAGAAACTTCGTTCAGACGTATTATATTCCAGACTTGGAAGCAATTGTAACAAGAGCACTCCTCTGTTCTTTGACAGAGTGACAAGTACAATTTTTGGTGGTAATATAGTATATTCTATATTACTTCATGACATGTAATCTAATTGTTTATATAGATTCAACGTAGATTTTGAAACATTCGATTTTTTGATTTTCTACCGTTTAATAATATATACAATTATTTGTCCCGAGAATCGGTAATTGTTTATTAATTTACAATTGAAACCTTCCGAAAATATCCGATTAAATCTGATTGAAACTGATTGAAATTCTATAATAAATTCTGATTAAATCTGATTGAAACTGATTGAAAGTCAATAAGAAATTCTGATTAAATCTGATTGAAACTGATTGAAATTCAACAATAAATTCTGATTAAATCTGATTGAAACTGATTGAAAGTCAATAATAAATTCTGATTAAATCTGATTGAAACTGATTGAAAGTCAATAAGAAATTCTGATTAAATCTGATTGAAACTGATTGAAATTCAACAATAAATTCTGATTAAATCTGATTGAAACTGATTGAAAGTCAATAAGAAATTCTGATTAAATCTGATTGGAACTGATTGAAAGTCAATCAGAAATTTCTGATTAAATCTGATTGGACGTTTTCAATCAGTTTCAATCGGAGTTTTTAATCAGGGATCCCGATGAGTCAGAATCTGATAACCTAGAAATTTTATTGAGTATAATTCCAATTACACAGAATCCCGATGGGGTTAAATTCCAATTACTTAGAATCCCGATGGCATAGATATTTTATGCCTTGATAAAAAAAATTATTTTTTATAGGTGGTGCCAAATTTAATATGGTTCACATTTTCTGATACGTTTAGGACTGTTTTCATAAAACGACAATATTAGGGTGATTCAAAAAAATCGAATATTTTTTTTCAACTTCCGACATTGAAAAGTTGGTTCTCAGGCACCTCTAGAAAATGCTCACCAAATTTTAGCTCTTAATATTAATAGGAAGATTCTCCTCATCACAGTTTTCCATTTTTTCTTGAGTCCCTTATATAAAAGACCATATCTCATTATTTATTGATGGTTTAACCAAATCATCATACATGTTTTTATAAGAAATTGAATGCTCTACAGAAAAGGATTCGTGTGTTCAAGCGATAACGTTCACCATTTAAAAGATATTTCAGTTTAAAATTTAAAGAATTCGTTAAAAAAAAATTGTTTTTAAATAATTTTCTCCATCATTGAAAAATGATTATTGATAAATAAGCGTGACATGTTTTTGTAGGAAATTTCACGCTCTACAAGAAAGGTCTGATGTGTTTATTTAATTTCTCTAACCGTTTAGAAGATATTCCTTGCTAAATCCCAATGCGTTCTCTCCAAACATGAATTTAGTGAAAATAAGTGAATATTCTTTATTTCCAAGTGTAAACCGAACCAGTAATTTCAAAAAGTGGTTTAATTTGGCACTCAAAATTAGTGAATATTCACTTATTCTATTTATACATGTTTAGAGAGTTTAAATTTCGAAAGTTTTTTAATAACTTTTTTAGATTCATCAACTTAATTCATAGATTTTATAAACATTCATAAGAATTTCAGCTTATATAAATAGAATAAAAGTATTTACTTCAGATTTAATGTTTATGTCAAGAATACAATATTTTCTAATCAATTTCTTATCCATATTTTTTAACTGATTTATTAAAAATGTAACTGTAAGATTTTCTCACGAAATTGATAATTAAGTATATTTTTCTGAAATATTTGGCAAAATATCCCAATTGCAATAAAAGCCGATTTTTTTAATAAGACGAACAGAGATATTTTTTAATATGATTAATATTTCCGTAAGTACTAATTCAAAATAAATCGATTATGTATAAGTAATTCGATTTTTTTCTATTATATTGATATAAATGATGACACTTCTAAAATAAGAACGTTTATTTCTCGAAAGTGGATCTTAATTTATCTCTAAATAATAAACTGACGAATTATTTTCTTCTTTCAAAAGTGAAGCTTACCTACATTTATGAAAAGGTTTAGAAAAGAGTTGAAAATGTTTATTCTATTAACATGAGCTGAAATTCTTATGAATATTCATGAAATTCGTAAATTAAGTTGATGAATCTAAAAAAGTTATTAAAAAACTTTTGAAATTCAAACGCATTGGGATTCAGCAAGGAATATCTTCTAAACGGTTAGAGAAATTAAATAAACACATCAGACCTTTCTTGTAGAGCGTGAAATTTCCTACAAAAACATGTCACGCTTATTTATCAATAATCATTTTTCAATGATGGAGAAAATTATTTAAAAACAATTTTTTTTTAACGAATTCTTTAAATTTTAAACTGAAATATCTTTTAAATGGTGAACGTTATCGCTTGAACACACGAATCCTTTTCTGTAGAGCATTCAATTTCTTATAAAAACATGTATGATGATTTGGTTAAACCATCAATAAATAATGAGATATGGTCTTTTATATAAGGGACTCAAGAAAAAATGGAAAACTGTGATGAGGAGAATCTTCCTATTAATATTAAGAGCTAAAATTTGGTGAGCATTTTCTAGAGGTGCCTGAGAACCAACTTTTCAATGTCGGAAGTTGAAAAAAAATATTCGATTTTTTTGAATCACCCTAATATTGTCGTTTTATGAAAACAGTCCTAAACGTATCAGAAAATGTGATCCATATTAAATTTGGCACCACCTATAAAAATTAATTTTTTTTATCAAGGCATAAAATATCTATGCCATCGGGATTCTAAGTAATTGGAATTTAACCCCATCGGGATTCTGTGTAATTGGAATTATACTCAATAAAATTTCTAGGTTATCAGATTCTGACTCATCGGGATTGTAGGCGATCGAATTTCTATTTTATTGGATTTTTCGGTAATCGGAAATCTACCCTTTCGGAATCATATATCATCAATAATCTGGGCGATCGGTTTCTGGGCAATCACAATCTAGGTAATCGGGATCTATGCGATCGTTTATCTGACCAGTTGGTTTATAGGCAATAGACGTCATCCCAAAAAATTTAGCTAAAGATATCTCCGCATCGAAGCATTTTTCAGAAATTCGCTCAGAGGGGATTTATTCTCCGGGAAATTATTTACAAATGGTAATGGTAAAAATATTTTTTTTACGCGCCAAAATATTTTGAATTTAAAAAGAAAATTTTGGGAAGCTCTTACAAAGTAACCCATTGTCAAATATTTATCAAATTTGATAATTGAACATATTTTTTTATTAAAAATGATGGTTTCAGTTATTTTTAACTTCCCGCTAAGAAAATCGACGATTTTCGAAAATTTTGGGAAGTTATTGTTTTCACCCCGATTTTCGAAAATCGAGTTTTCATCAGATGTCGACGTTTTGAGGTCCTAGGAAGCTATTCTGACTATTTTCAGAATGATGTCCGAGTGTGTGTATGTGTGTGTGTGTGTGTGTATGTATGTAAACTCTTTGTAACTTTTGAACTAATGAACCGATCTGGATGTTTAAGGCGGCGATTGAAAGAGCTTGTTGGCCATCAACTTTTCTAAACATTTCAGATCATTTAATCAAATAGACTCGAAAATATCTGCGACTTACGAAAAAAAAAAATTTTTTTTTTTAGTTTTTTATTGATTTCTCAGAAACGACTTATACGATCGATATCAAAATCTAATCAGCTCTAGTACTCAAAAAAACGCGTCGATTGCCACGTCAAACATCAAAATCGGATAGTTCGTGCGAGAGTTATCGCGGGAGAAAGAAATGGTGAAAAACGGTTTTTTCTTAATATTTTCGAAACGACTGACGCGATCGATTCCAAATTTCAATCAGCTCTAGTACTCAAAAAAACGCGTCGATTGCCACCTCAAACGTCAAAATCGATCAATTAGTTTGAAAGATATCGGCGTTGAAAAATTAAAAAAATAACATTTTATGTTATTTTTCCCGGATAAATCATAATATAACCTACGAAAATGTGTCTAAAGTCATACCAACTCATCCTTTATATGGTTACTTTCGATACATAATGTCATCGAACTTGATTTTTAGTTTAAATCATAGTACCAACAATAAAATCGATAAAACGTAGTTTTTAATATTTTTCTCGGATATTTATATTTGATTGTTTCTCACATGAGTCAAAACTCATTTAAATCTTGATTTGAATCCCTGGCATTGATTTCTGCCTGAATACGCTTATTTTATTGAACATAATCAGGGATTAAATTTTAAAAACCGCTTCGTTAACAATTCTTGATTCTTAAATTTTCAAAATTTAGCATCGAAGAGCTCGAAAATATATCTACACTAATGTTTTCGAGCTCTTTGAGATCGAAAACAGCGGGAAGTTTTGGGGCTGGCCCGCAGGGCCAATCGACGCCCAGATTTTTTTAATTATAATATCAGTTTTTTCTGGCACTCATAACTTCGTGAAAATTTATTTAAAAAACAAAAAAAAAAAAATCACCATATTTTCATTTTTCAAAAATCTGACGATAGTATTTTTTTAATTTTGAAAATTTTTATTAGTTTTTCTAATATCTTCATCTTTTGATTTTTTAAAAAATTTTGATATTAAATATAAAGTCCAAAAATGGTAATAAATTAAAAAAATAAAAAAAATACTAATAATAATAAAATAATAAAATTAAATATCCCGCAAAAAAAAATTGAAAAAAATATAATAAAAAAAAAATGATTTAAAAAAAAAAAAATTCAATTGGCCAAAAATTTTTACTACGATTTTACTACTATTATTATTATTATTATTATTATTATTATTATTATTATTATTATTATTATGATTATGATTATTATTATTATTACTATTATAATTAATACTATTTTACTTTTATCTCTACTACCATATTATACTATACTACTATATATACTACCGGTGTTCGACGGCAAAATTTAGGAAAAGCTTGCTCAGAAATCCTGGCTATCTATCTGGGTAATTTACTAGGGACTTAGTTGGCCGGAATGTTCCCATTCCATTTCATTCCGCTTCGCGTTTGAGGCGTATAATTGAGACAAGGAAACCAAGTTTGCGAAATCGTCATCAGAGGGAGTAACGAGCAGAAAAAAAATACATACGGGATTGTGTATATAAATACGGCATCGGTCATCAGTTTAAATTAATTATAAAAAAAACTATAAAAGCTACGATAGTGAATAACGAAAGGGTTCATCTGAATAAAATTCCAAAAAAAATAAAAAAATAAACAAGTTGATTCAATGAATGGTTCTCGAGATATCGTGTTTACATCCGGACATTCCAATAAACAGACCAATTGACGTCCAACAAAAATTTTTTTCGACCAACATTTTTTAATAATATACTCAACAAATATGACTTCAAATCATATTGGAATTATTTATTGGAATGTCTTTTTGACATTGGTGCATTTCTATTTCTTGTTTAAGTGCTACATAAAATAGTGGAGGTGATTTAAGTTGACGACAACCCTGCTTTGTCATTTGACGACAGTAGAGCACTACCTCTCCGCTTCGCGCTCGAGGTGTGCAAAAGGAAATTAAAGCCTCAAATTTCTTGTTTTCAGATCTGGACTTCAATTTTTAAAAACATTATTAATTAGAGAAAATTAAGAAAAATTTTTTTTCCAAGAAAATTGATTTTTTTCGAATTTTTTTTTTTCGATATTTTTCTTCCTTATCATCTTCACAATTGATTTTCTGGACATCAATATCAATTTGAAGATATTGTTTTTGCTAAAAACAATGAAGCTTGTCGTTAAAAGAACTTTTTATTATTGAAGAAATTATTGTAAACTAAAGAATCGCTCATTATGCGATTGTTGGCAAAATCGATAAATTTAAAGCTTCGGAACACTAAGAAAGAAAACCTGCAGCGCTTTGCAATTTTCAGAGTTTTTTCAGGACAATTTGAGATTGGAAAGAAACCAACGGTATCCTTTGTTCATCCGTTATATCCAAAGTTATACCAAGATTTCTGAATATCCTTAAATATGCGAATTTTTACCTGTTTTTTAATCAACATTATCGCTTCAAAAAAAATTTATTCATGAAAAACCACTAATTATATCTCATAGAGAATTTTTTGTAGTTTTCAAAATTTTACTACTATTCTCTGTACGACCAATATCTTCCGAGTTATTTATTGCCAAAGCAAAAATGGACTTTTTTGCTTTGATCAATGATAACTCGTCGCCAATTCGTCGTAGAAACTTTTAGAGGACGGCAAATTAAAGGGCATAAAATTTCCTAGAAAAGTCATAAGGTCATATTATTTAAAAAAATGTATTGAAGCCCATAGATTTTTTGGAAGACGAGCAAAAATTTTGAAATTTTTTTTTGCGTCGGTTGTCTTAAGATTAGGGGAGAGGGGGGTCAATTGAACCACGGGGCAATTGAACCAGTAAGCTTAAAAAATCGAAAAAAATATAAAAATGAGTCGTCCTCTTGGAATTATATTTTAATACACTAAACCTTAGTCTGATCAAAATTTCGAAGCAATATGATGATTTAATTTTAAAAAATTCAAGTTTTTGTGTTTTTAGGTATCTTAACCTTGATTTCACCTCTTGGCAAATTGTTTAATAACTTTTTAATTTTCAAATGAAATCTTAAAATTTTTTTTGTAATACTTTCTTACATATATTAGTCATGAATTTCTAGCTTTACTTCTAGTAAAATAGTTCTTGAATATATTTTTTTAAACTAATTATTTCAATAAAATCATATGAGGTCAATTGAACCAGTACTCTCGGAAACGGTTGAACCACACGAATCACACGGTGAGTAATCCGACATGCGCGCGCATCTTGACAGAATGTGTAATCAAGCTAAACTAACCAAGAAAAAAAATAATTATATTGACAGAAGTTTTAAAAGTGATTGTTATAACATATAATGTTGTATAAAATAATCTATATTATTAGAAGTGTTGTAATTTTAGTTATAAGCTGTAATGAATAGTAAAATATTCATTAAAGTCATTCATTGGTGGTTCTAATACTCTTGGTTCAATTGTCCCCGACTAGTGGTTCAATTGCCCCCGCAAAGGGGACGATTGAACCATTTGATGCAGTTGCACAATATCGTATTTATAGAAAATTTGCATCATTTGTTAAGTTATGTGCTTATGAGAAATGATAGTCTATATAATAAATTATAATTTTGTAAAAAAAAAAGTTATCATTTTGCTTTTATTCATATAAAAAAAAATGTCAAAGTATTTTTGGTTCAATTGACCCCACTCTCCCCTACTCCGGAACCGTACATGATAAAATAAATTGAAATCTAGATCTAAAAACTAGAAACTTGAGGCTTTAATTTGCATTACTATTTTTATTCTACGACCACTTTTTACCGAGTTACAGCATGTTAAAAATCACTTAAAAAATTCGAATTTTTTTTATGTCCCTCAATTTTTGTGACCATTGTATGAAAACGGAATACGTATGAAAATATTCTAATTATGGTCACCACGTTACTGGGAGACTTGGATATGTCTGGAAATTTCAAGTATATTTGAAAAGTCAGGAACTTTGATTTTGATAAATTTATGGCCACTATGTCTCATTGAGAATAATCATTCCTTCCGTTATATTTTTTGATTTCAATAATGCTCAATGACAAAACTTCCTTATTATACTATAAAATAAATGTTGTAACAAGATCAAGTCTTAATATTAATATTTAAAGGTCGCTCAAAACAATTCAAAAATTCGATAAATATATCTTCAAAAATATTAAGCGACCTGTAAATATTAACATTTTGACTTCAAATTTAAGTATGTTTCTCTACGACCTACTTAGAAATGTTTGAGCTAGTGAGAAAGTAAAGATTTAAAAAAAAAAAAAAAAAATCTGGGCATCGGTTGACCCTGCGGGCCAGCCCCAAAACTTCTCGCTGTTTTCGAGCTCAAGGAGCTCAAAAACATCGTTGTAAATACATTTTCGAGCTCGAAAATACTTTTGCATGCCATTATTTTCGAAAAAAACAGTTTTTAGCATTTCTTTCTCCCGCGATAACTCTCGAACGAATTATTCGATTTAGATGTTTGAGGTGGCAATCGACGCGTTTCATTGAGTTCTAGAGCTGATTAGATTTTGAAGTCGATCGTATAAGTCGTTTTCAAGAAATCAATAAAAAACTAAAAAAAAAAAATTTTTTTTTTCGTAATTGGCCAATATCTTCGAGTCTACTTGGTCAAATGATCTGAAATTTTCAGAAAAGTTGATGGCTAAAAAAACTCTTTCGATTGCCGCCTTAACCATCCAAATCGGTTTATTAGTTGAAAAGTTATAAAGAGTTTACATACACACACACACACACACACACACACACACACACACACACACACACACACACACACACACACACACACACACACACACACACATACATACAGACACTCGGACATCATTCTAAAAATAGTCAGAATAGCTTCCTAGGACCTCAAAACGTCGACATCTGATGAAAACTCGATTTTTGAAAATCGGGGTGAAAACAATAACTTCCCGAAATTTTTGAAAATCATCGATTTTCTAAGCGGGAAGTTAAAAATTGAATTTCGATGATTTTAGAAATTTAAAAAATTCTTGAGCGACCCCTAAAAAATTTTGTGTCGAGTTGAAACTTTAACAGAAGTGTTCAAATACTTCAAACTAACATTTTTTCGTGTGAGCTTCGAAATAGAAAAAAAGTCGAAAAAAAATTGCCACCCTAGTAAATATCTATAACTTTTGAACGGATGAACCGATTTTGTCATGTGTCATTCAACGCGGGTTGTCAATATCTAAAAGCTGAAAAAAATTAAGATTGATCGGTAGAGCTTGTTCAGAGATATTCCAAAAATCAACTTTTTTCAAAAATGTTTTTTTTCAATAACTTGTAATGTACTCGATGGATTGATTCCTAAATCAACTGGACTCTGAAGCTTCATAAGCCGCGTCGAATGCCACCTCAACCATCAAAATCGGTTCATTTGTTCAAGAGAAATCGTTGTTAAAAGAAATAAAAAAAATTTTTTTTTTTACTATTTTCGAAATTTCTCTAAAACGACTACATAAATTAATTTTTAAATCCGATCAGCTGTAGAACTCAATAAAACGCGTTGATTGCCACCTTTACCGTCTCTATCGGTTAGTTCATTCAAGAGATATCTTTGGAGAAAAAATGATAAAAAACGTCTTTTTTCGAAAACATTAGCAAACAATAGTATTTTCGAGCTCGAAGAGCTTGAAAATGTATTCACAACAATTTTTCGAGCTCCTAGAGCTCGTAAACAGCGGAAATTTTCAGGACTGGCCCGCAGAGTCGACTCACAGACCGATTTTTTTTCTAAATGCTTATAGAAAAATTCAAGAAACGTGGTCGAGTCTCGTGCCAAGTATACATCGAACAATGTGAGTGCGCGAGAATTTTGACTGTATATCTATACCCCAACCAATTATTAATTTGTTGATGTATAAATATCGTTAATAATTAAAAAAAATCTATTGAATTTCGATCTATAATGACCTTGGATACATCATATAAACAAATAGCTTGCTTTTGAACGCAACTTGAATCGAATCATTTCGTTCAGTGCTAAAAAAGTTATACCTCATAGCAACATCTCATACACGGACATATAATCTTATGAAAATTTACAATACAAGTATCGTGATTCTAAATCCAACTCGTTTTACCATAAACTATCAAATATTTTATATGAAAACTTACTGTTTACAAAAGAGTTTTTGAAATTTACTATCGTAATTTTACCGAACAATTATTGTATTCTTCGGTTAATCGGTTCGGTTAAAAAAAAATACAATACTAGTATCGTAAAAAGGATACAAATAAACAATAAGATATAAAAACATAAATATCGTGTATTTGTCTTTTAAATTTCCAGTGATGCCTCTGTATATTTTCAATGTAAATATCAAATTTTACGATACCCGAATAGGATTATTTTTAAATTGATGTTGGTAGTATTTGTCGTGCATAGCGCTAGTGTACATATGAGTGACCAGAGTAGTGAGACAGGGGGGGTTCACCCCCCCGATAACGCAGTACCCTTCCTTACCGACCGTCGCGGATACCTCCCGCCGGAAACTTATCATATCTGCTGTCGGCAATTTGTACATATCTGCGACCGATAAGCGTATCCGCCGTCGGTAAAGTAGGTATTTATATTACCGACTGTTGCCAGTGTTGGTCGGCGGTCAATTATCATGCGTATGATGACAAAATACTGTCACACTATCATCGGAGCTGGTACCTTACCGTATACTAGCTCTGATGATAGCATGACATGTATTTATATGATGATCATTTTGAGGATTTATATATTGAAACAGGGGGGTAGGACGAGCACTTGCGAGAAGCTCTTATGCTACTGCCATCTAGCGGTCCAGTTCTTCCCCCACTCCTCTTTCCAGCGGATAACGTCACCCAGCGTATCTGAACTCGCTTTTTATGAGGTAGAGTGGGGGAAATGAAGCTGCGCAAATGCTCGAACGATCTTCCGCACTGTTACTAAGCTCATATTTCAGACCAAGTGGGGGTAATATGAACCTGCGCAATAGCGTCCTTTTTACCCGATTACATCATATTCTGCGCCGTTAACCGTTACTAAGCTCATATTTCAGACCAAGTGGGGGAATATGGACCTGCACAATTGCGTCTTTTTACTCGATTACATCATCTTTTACGTCATAAGACAGGTTTAAACTCGTTTTTCGGTAATTAAGAGGGGGAAGAAAGAGTTTAGCGGGTGACTCTCGCGCACATATGCATCAGTCTGCCTAAGTTTTCTGAAGCAAAAACTACCGTTGCTTAATTAAAAAAAATCTGTAAAAAGTGATTAATAAATGGACCCTCGAATTCTAAGGTATAGTAAAAAACATATCTTTTTTGAGAAAATTAGCGTGCATCTTTTCAACCATATTAATTAAACAATCTCTTACAGACCTCATGTATGCACCGATCTATGTGATCATTCAGCACAGATTGAGTTCGACGACGTAAGTGTTGTGAGTGAACAAGAAGACAATTACACTCGGAAATTAGTTACTCGAGAAAAAGAAATTGACTTACAGATCTTGTATTGGAAGAACTTATTACTATCATTCAAAGATCGTAAAGATTACGAGCAAGCGTGTCATAGAATTACATACGTTATAACTCATTTAATGTTCAAACTTAACTCTTCGAAATAAAGTGTAGACATTTCAAATGGATCAACTAAGTGAAGAAGAATTAGATTATCTAATAAACCGGCCGCCACACGCTGTATTTGAAGCAGAATTATTAACACGTTATTTTGAAGAACCAATTCAAGACTATATAAAAGGGTTCGTACGTGATATTCATCTTCTACAAACTAATTTGAATATCATTCAAAGTAGACGTGATAAAAACGTGTGTCCATACTGCTGTGCATTCAAAGACTCTGTAAAAAAACTGCATCAAGTAATCCAAAGTATCGAAAAACTAGAAGAACGTATCAACAAGAAATAAAAGACAATGGAATTCATCGTAGATTTCGCAGGGTTTGTTATGCCAGATGACACCTTAGTAGTGAAAGAATTATGTGTAGTTGATATATATAAAAATTCCTCAAAATATAAGTGTAAACATTTTATCTTTCAACCACCATTGGAGTACGATGGAGCAATTATGCAAGAAACTTTTGATGAGAGTGGGTGCGGCCATGGTATCCGATGGGACTCAGGTGAAACACCATACGAAAAACTCCAAGAAATTATTAAAGATTTAGTGAGCAAAGCAAGTTATATTTATGTTGACGGAAAGCAAAAAGACAAATGGTTGACGATCATGACCGATTACTCCGCACAAATCATCGATATCCAACTAATGAGACATTATTCCTTTGAAAACGTGGATCGCTATAATAAGGAAAAATGTCCGCTGAGGCCGTATCATCGTCGAAGAACACATGCATGTGCTTTTCAAAATATTCATCAATTAAAGCGTTGGTTTCTGGAATTCTGGGGTGACGAACCATCATACGAAAAATCCGTGCAAATATATTATCAACTGTCTGATTTGAAAAAAATGCATAAACGTGATATCGCTTGCCTTGATTATCACTTTCTTCTACGTTTTGCGAGGACCCAAATACGTCATGTCTACGATACTCTTCCAGTGGAATTACAGGATAATGATAAAATAAGAGATTACTCATTTTGTATGGACCACTACCCAGCTACTGGTGGCGATTGGGATATCTGTGGAATATGGCTTTATCCATACCGAAAGGATTGCCCAAAGTGTATAAGTAATAGTAATCCTATAAAAATAATAATTCATAAAACAAGTTAAAAAATTATACAATTTAATCAAACTTATGTATTAGGTTAAGATTATAAATAAAACAAATTAATTCATTGATAAAAAAATTTTTATTTATTTATTAAGGTTATTTTTTTAATTAATACAGGTTCTATAATATATCTTGATCTTTCTATCCTAAGTTTAAACCTTTCTCGATCTCGAGCCATTTGCTCCCATTCACCTTGTCTAGCAGTTTTGTATGCATACCTCCATGTATACATATAATGTATAGTTGGTGTCAGATCAAATTGCACAACCATGTTTCAAGTCAATTTTCGTACCGTGCTGCTGATGGGGTTATACTCAACGATTCGATCGTGGATTATTAAACAATAAGCTGTTGTGTTTTGTGGAAATTGATTTGTGGATTCAAACTCCAATCGAATGTCTACTGGTCCAGATTTAATTGCCTCATTCTGCTTGGAACAGTCTATGACACAGAGCGGAGCTTCTTGCAAAAATTTCTGCTTTGTTAACAGTGGCTCAGCCTCTTTATTATAGTATGAAGATTGGAAATCAGTGTACATATTATACAATAAAGCATACTGATTGTCGTTTATGTCCAAATTCAGATCCCCGTACGGATAACTCTGTGAGTTCAGGAATAACTTTACGTTACGAAGCGTACAATGATCAAATCGACTCGCATTCTTCCTTGCGTCGTTTTTTCTTGCTGTTTGAAATCCGAGGATGACGTAACGTGGCTTCTCCAGTTGTGTTGATGTTTTGACAGCCCAAATATGTCTTGATGTCGCTGGTAACAGCGGATACTCATACAATTCCCAGGTTCGAAAACTAATTGAGATAGCCGGATCACTGGTAATATAATTTAATGCTTGAATTTTTTCCTTATCTGATAGGGTGACATACGGCACAATCCACTCGATTTTTTGTAAAGTTAACTTTACTTCCTCAGCTCCAGCTGCTTGTTGCACGTAAGCATTAATGTCACTGTTTGAAATCGTAAGAACTAACTCTAGCTGAACATTCATAAGGACTTTCAGATAATCTTCAGCAAAACCACTTAAAATATTCAGTGGAATCAATAATTCAAAGCTTCCTGCAGCGTTTGTTAATTTAACATCATCTTCCATCACCCAGCCAGCATTCTCCAAAGCACTCAACTGATTTGGACTGAATGATACATAACCTTTCATCAGGCTTGTTATACCAACGTTACTACTTCGATCAACTTCAACACCATTCATAAGTAAGCGGAATTCTTTAATCATGTGGCTAATCCCCATATTAACCAAGTTGGTGGTGGCAGCGACAGCAGTATTATCACTCTTGGTAAACTTCCCGAGAATATGAAGTGCACTTTTGCTAGGAAGTATGCACAAATTTTGATTTTGGATTGTGATACGAACTTCATCATTGTTGTTCAAAGTCGATGATGCATACGGTTGATGAGCATGCAGTTCATAGTGAGCAATTGACTCATCGAATATAATTGGTCGTTGAATATCCAATATATTAGCCATTATTTTTTATATCCTCGGTCACCTACAGCACCGTACTTGTTGCCTTTCTCGTAACTACCGTACGGTGTACTACCTTTTATGCTTGGTGCCGAATATTTATCTTTGCTATTTTTAAAATCTGTGCCGTATTTACTTTGTTGGTTCTCTAAATACTTTCTCAAGTTCTTTGAAGCTTCGTTATTGGACATTATACTCAACAGCTCACCACCACCTAAGTCTTTCGACACGGGATTATGCAGCAGAAATTAAATTTTATTTTGTGAATCTTCCACGTAAACGTAGTCCGAGACTTTTCAGGAACAGCCTGTTCTGATGTGTTAACGCCTTGTGAGGTTTTCTTCGACTGATTGTGCTTGGCCATGTTGATAGCTTTTTATAGCCCGCACCACTCTTTGTATCATACACAATACCCATTTATATTGTTTTCACATGTAATCTTATGGTTATAGTTTCACCCCTAAAATTTACTAATTTTCCATCCTGATCCATTATACGTAGTCTTATATTATATATAGCATCTGCGGTGATTGGAAGGTAAATGACGTGTGATGGCAACTCAACGATCTTATATCCTGGTGGGACGCTCGGAAAAAACTCATGAATTGTATGAACTTTGTGTTCATTTATGTAAGCACCTGTGGTAATATTACACTCAACCCTTAAAGCATTTAGTTTTAGTATAGCCACAGGTAATTCTGATGAATGAGTTTTGTTTGGTTGAAGCCGACGATTCTTGAAACCTAACAGTCGACCAATAGAATCGTTAGGTATAAAATTTATAACCTGATCACATTTAATTTCACTTCTTAGTTCATTATTATTTGCTCTTATACTAATGCTAAGTCTCGGCAATGACTTTTGTATGTATTTCTTAATATCTCTAATTTCATAACTACCGGTAGGTATTTTAATTACTTTTTCTTTAACAGGAGCGATTCTTTTGGGGATTATTTTCTTGGGAATCTCTTTTTCAGGTTGCACATCAATCTTTGAAGCCAATGAAACATCATCACTTCTCGTCACTATAGTCACATCTCGTTTTTTCCTCTTTCCACCAGGTTTATCGATATTTCCAACGTTGTTATCCTCAATGTCATTCGTATCTTCTTGTTCTTCATTATCCAGAGGATAAGTTACATAAAACTTATTAGCGCCAATGTCTATATTAGGTATCGAATTAAATGTCAGCAATTCTACAAGACCCAAGACATAATTTTTTTCCTCTGACAACTCGATTGGTGGGAAATAATTCGCCTCTAACACAGAGGATGATCCTGTCAGCGTTAACGTGAAAGACTCAGCCATGACTAATGTCCTGAGTAACTAGTCATGTCAATTTAAAGTTGTCCGGAAAGAAATTTTAGACACAAATGCCCACATATAATTGTGTCAAAGTTTTGATATCTTTTATGATTATATTTCACGCTACCAACATCGAGATATTTTATAAGGTCTTCCGGTGGTTGTAAATCACCAAAACTATCGAAATAAATTACATTATCACGACTTTTTTTGTACGCAACCCAATGAGTTCCAGGTCCAAATCTGTCATCAAGATTGACAATAGCTGATTCGAATTCTTTAGGTCCAGATTTTGGCAAATCGTTTCTCATGAAAACACCGCGGAAATTGGGTATCCTCAATGCCTTGGCGTATTTCATCAAGTCGATGTTTGTAAGTGCTCGATGTGGTAGCTCTACTTGTTTTTTGACTTACATCCTCTACCAACCGGTGGATATGGCCACAAATATAGGCCCATACCACGTCTGTATGGCTTTAAGTATAAGCCTTTACCTACAGCTATCTCTTCCATTTTTGAATTATGTCTCTTGCTCTCTTCTAACTGTCTTTTGGCTGAACTGGCATCGTTGACAGCCTTCGCAACCGCTGCAGCGCCACCAGCGAGAGCACCGGTTGCTGAAAGACCTGCAAATAAGGGTATCAAAAATGGAAGTACACCACCGATTTTAGATGGAACTGGTAAAACACGTGGCTGTCGAACATTTTTCTTCCCACCAGATTTTTTTACCTCTTGTCGAGCCCCTTTGAGTGCCGATTTAATTGGATCACCACCTGCTTGCATAGCTTGCTTAGCAGCCGTTACAATTTTTCTCAACGCCACCTTGGGTCGTCTGCTGGTACTTTTCATCTTACCACTCTTTCTCCTCTTCTTACCCACCATTCTTTTCTTCTTACCACTGATTCTCTTCTTCTTACCACCCATGCTCTTTTTCTTCTTCATTCCCATTCCGAAGCGTTTTTTTACCTTCATGATTTTGTTTACACTCCAAGCAGCAGCTTTTTCTCCAATAGAAGCGTCTTTCGCTTGAAAACGTTCCCACGCTTTGTCAGCTAATATTTTATCAGCCTCGTGACGAGCTGCCAAATTTTCTCGATTTTTCGAGTAAGCAATGTCGTGATTCTTACATGCTGCATCCAAAGGATTAATGCCAGGATCACCACGAGCCAATCTCTTCTCTAACTTTGTTCCTGGTCCACAATACTGATAACCGGGTATATGAAGTTCAAAAGGTAGCTTGTTAATGATACTGTTGACAATACCTTTCCCACTAATACGTCCGCACTCCATCACAGTGACATAATGACTGATAATAAATCATTATAAATGATCTTACTTATAGTCATAAAAAGGAGTTGTCACTGTAACAGTGAACCGTAAACATGGAGTTTAAAAAACACCACGCTAAATTACCTGTGATCAATTTCGATCAAATTGTTCAAGGTACAGGAGTACAAAGAATCAAAAGACATGGAGCTCTACTACCAAATAGTGTACGGGCAGTGTTTTGTGGTCCATCAAACTGTGGTAAAACAAATGCCTTATTATCACTTATTATACACCCCAATGGTCTGAGATTCAACAACATTTACCTATACTCAAAATCTCTCAATCAGCCGAAATACAAGTTCTTAGAGGCGTTGCTGAAGCCCATAGAGGGTGTAGGATTTTTTCCATTCAATGAGCACGAGGATGTGATTAAACCTGAGGATGCAAAACCCAATTCACTGATGATATTTGACGATGTCGCTTGTGAAAAACAGGATCACATTAGAGCTTACTTTTGTATGGGTCGACACAAAGACGTAGACAGTTTTTATTTGTGTCAAACATATACACGGATTCCTAAGCATTTAATACGTGATAATGTAAATTTTTTAGTTTTGTTCCGTCAAGATGAAATGAATTTAAAACATGTATATGACGATCATGTAAATACGGACATGTCATACAATTCATTCAAAGAACTATGCTCTGCATGTTGGAATGATGGTAAATATGGTTTTGTGGTAATTGATAAAGATAGTGAGCTCAATAATGGACGATACAGAAAAGGATTTGACTGCTTTATTAGTATAAATTAAAGTGTAACTATTAATATGAATCATATATCTAGTGAACTCTAATACATCAACATGAAGCCTGAAGAGATTTCAAAACAAAAAAGATGTGCTGCGTCAGATATCTGAAGCAAGTGACGCAATCAGACGAAAGCATAAAATGCTGAAGTTAGGAAAAGATAGCGCTGAAAAAGCTATGGGTGAAATGTTCAAACCCATAGTTACACCGTTGCAGAATCTAGTTGAATCGTCGAAACAAAAAATTAAGCAAGAAGTCAAGAATGAAATTAAAGAAGAGGAGGTAACACAAAGGGACAATTCAACACTCAACAACAAAACAGATTTTGATGATACAAGTCATTATGATAGTTTAATTTCTGATGACGATGGGACTAGTAGAACTCTTAATGAGAGTCAAATAAATCCCTCTGCTTCAAGTACTCCCGCTAAACCGAGCAGTTTAGTGAAATCCTATTTAGGCAAAGTGTATAGAAGAAGTAAAGAAATAGATTTGAGATATGGCGTTCGTCGGCGGTACAATGATTTTTACATTGGCGATTCAGAAATAAATTTTGAAGAAAATACATTTCATGTTAAAGATCAGGAATACCCAATAACTCCTGGTTTATTGGAATTGTTGTTCAAAAAATCACCCCATGATGTAAGTGTTACACAAGATGATAAAAATAAATACCTTGAGATCATTAAAAATACAAACGCTTATAGAAAAAATTACAAATCAGATGGTAGTATTTATGAAGACTCAACAATAAAGTTTAATAATTATATTGCTGATTTTATTACAAAAAATACAAAAGCACCTAAGGGAAAAGGGTTGCCTAAATATAAGATTGTAAAACAGAAGAAAACACATATGGATTACGTTTATTGGGATGATCCAAACGAACTGGTTGATCGTCTACGTTTACTCATGGCATCTCAAGCTGCTGGTAATCCGAGTCACACAAATGAAATTATATCGATAATCGAAGAATTACGGGAGGCTGGAATTATATATTAACAGTATTTTTTAACTGTGTTGATCAGTCTCCTACTGTTCATAGAAGTGTACAGAGCAAAAAAAAATGAGTATCGACATATTTGGACGCTCGTTAACGACAGCTGCAGTTATTAGTGGTCCACCTGGACCACCTGGAGTCGGTTTTAAGTTAACTCCTGGTGGAGATTATGATTTAGAGAGTAAAAAATTGTGTCGTGTTGGTGATCCTTCAGATGATAATGATGCAGCAACATTGAAATTTACGCGTGATCTTGTCCATAAAAAATTGACTTTAATGTATGATAGTATGAAAGATGATCTGTCCGAGATCATTTCACTTTTGCATGCTGAAGTGGTAACACTAGACTCTACAGTCGTCTCATTAAAAAAGAGGTTCAAGAACTAAAATTAAGGTTAAAAAAAACAAGAAAAGAATCACTTGATGACAATACCCGGCGTATAAAGAAATTGGAAGCTAAAATTTTTAACGATGGAGGACAAGAAGTCAGTAATAGCTTATGAGCTCCATAAACAAGCTCGTAGAAATTACCTGCGACGACATGTTGACATCCGTGGACTCGATGAAACCTGGCAGGCAGATTTAGTTGAAATGATCCCATACGCTACATCAAATAAAGGAAATAAATACTTGCTGACGGTGATAGATATATTTTCCAAGTACGCTTGGGCTGTACCAATAAAAAATAAAAGTGCTAGTGATGTTACGAATGCAATGAAATCTATATTCCAACAAGGACATGTTCCAAAAAATCTTCATGTCGATCAAGGCAAAGAATTTTACAATAAAGAGTTCAAAAATCTTATGAAGCAGTATAAAATTAATATGTACTCTACGTTCAGTAACCTGAAAGCATCCATATGTGAGCGTTTTAACCGAACACTTAAAACTAATATGTGGCGTCAATTCTCTGCTCGTGGTAATTATAGATGGATCAACATGCTAGAAGAATTGTTAAATACTTATAATAATACTAAACATCGGACAATTAAAATGAAACCTGTTGATGTAACTGTTGCTAATGAAAAAGAACTGTTTAAAACTATATACAAACCTCTTCAAAAGCAGCAGCGAGTACGAAAATCCAAGTTCAAAGTTGGAGATAAAGTTCGAATTAGCAAACACAAACATGTGTTTGAGAAAGGTTACACTGCTAACTGGACAACAGAGATTTTCACTATAAAATCTGTACAAAATACGGTACCTACGACCTACAGACTTGTAGACTATCAGGATCAGCCTATAGAAGGTGGATTCTACGATGAAGAACTCAGCAAAGTTAAATATCCGGATGTTTACCTAGTAGAAAAAGTTATAAAAACACGTGGAAATAAATTATATGTAAAGTGGCTCGGCTTCGATAACTCTCACAATAGCTGGATAAATAAATCTGATCTGTAAAAAAAATGTATTATATTTTTTTGAAATAAAACAAAATAATTTTTTTAATTATGGATATATAAGTTTTTATTTTTTACTAGCCTAAATTTTATAAAATATTTTTTACATTTTTCGTCTTTTATTTGGTCTCGGTATAGTCATAATATCATCTCTTGATACTTTGTAACCCCATGGTACGGTATCAGTACTGTTTAACAGAAGCTGACGTTTGTCCAGGAATTGCATGATCTACATAAAGATTTACCACTATGTCCTGAACATTTTTCACCACCGGGTAGCAAGTATACTAAATTATCGACAACTTTATATGATAAAAAAAATTATGTTATACATTATAAGAATTTACGACAATGTTTAGATTTAGGATTAAAATTAACAAAAATTCACAGAGTTTTAAAATTCGAACAATCACTCTGGCTCAAGTCATATATAGATAAAAATACAGATTGTAGAAAAGCTGCTAAAAATGAGTTTGAAAAAGACTTTTATAAACTTATGAATAATGCTGTATTTGGTAAGACTATGGAAAATGTTAGAAAATACAAAGAGATTCATATAGTAACAAGATGGGCCGGTAGATATGGCGCTGCTGACTATATTTGTAAGCCTAATTTCCATAGTCTTACTATTTTTGACGAGAATATGATAATTATTGAATTGAAGGCGGCAAAAGTACGCTTTGACAAACCAATCTATGTTGGTTTTTGTATATTAGATTTATCAAAAACTTACATATATGACTTTCATTATAATTATGTGAAACAAAATTTTGCAAACAATGAATCAAAATTAATGTATACTGACACTGATAGTCTTATTTACCATTTTATTGTACCAGACATCTATGAGATCATCAAACGTGATATCGCCAAGTTTGACACCTCTGATTATCCACCTGATAATGTTTACAATATACCACTAGTTAATAAAAAAGTTTTAGGTCTGATGAAAGATGAGAATAATGGTAAAATTATGACAGAATTCATTGGACTTAGAGCAAAGTTGTATGCTTTTAAAATTTATAATGAAGATCAGGTAAAAAAGCGAGCCAAAGGTGTTAAACGTCCGACTTTGCGAACTATCACTTTTGAAGATTTCAAACGATGTTTAGAAGATCATGTGAATTTAAGTAAGAAACAATATGTAATTAAAAGTAACAAGCATAGTGTTAGTACAATAGTTCATAATAAGATAGCTTTAAGTTGGGAAGATGACAAACGTCAGCTTCTGTTAAACAGTACTGATACCGTACCATGGGGTTACAAAGTATCAAGAGATGATATTATGACTATACCGAGACCAAATAAAAGACGAAAAATGTAAAAAATATTTTATAAAATTTAGGCTAGTAAAAAATAAAAACTTATATATCCATAATTAAAAAAATTATTTTGTTTTATTTCAAAAAAATATAATACATTTTTTTTACAGATCAGATTTATTTATCCAGCTATTGTGAGAGTTATCGAAGCCGAGCCACTTTACATATAATTTATTTCCACGTGTTTTTATAACTTTTTCTACTAGGTAAACATCCGGATATTTAACTTTGCTGAGTTCTTCATCGTAGAATCCACCTTCTATAGGCTGATCCTGATAGTCTACAAGTCTGTAGGTCGTAGGTACCGTATTTTGTACAGATTTTATAGTGAAAATCTCTGTTGTCCAGTTAGCAGTGTAACCTTTCTCAAACACATGTTTGTGTTTGCTAATTCGAACTTTATCTCCAACTTTGAACTTGGATTTTCGTACTCGCTGCTGCTTTTGAAGAGGTTTGTATATAGTTTTAAACAGTTCTTTTTCATTAGCAACAGTTACATCAACAGGTTTCATTTTAATTGTCCGATGTTTAGTATTATTATAAGTATTTAACAATTCTTCTAGCATGTTGATCCATCTATAATTACCACGAGCAGAGAATTGACGCCACATATTAGTTTTAAGTGTTCGGTTAAAACGCTCACATATGGATGCTTTCAGGTTACTGAACGTAGAGTACATATTAATTTTATACTGCTTCATAAGATTTTTGAACTCTTTATTGTAAAATTCTTTGCCTTGATCGACATGAAGATTTTTTGGAACATGTCCTTGTTGGAATATAGATTTCATTGCATTCGTAACATCACTAGCACTTTTATTTTTTATTGGTACAGCCCAAGCGTACTTGGAAAATATATCTATCACCGTCAGCAAGTATTTATTTCCTTTATTTGATGTAGCGTATGGGATCATTTCAACTAAATCTGCCTGCCAGGTTTCATCGAGTCCACGGATGTCAACATGTCGTCGCAGGTAATTTCTACGAGCTTGTTTATGGAGCTCATAAGCTATTACTGACTTCTTGTCCTCCATCGTTAAAAATTTTAGCTTCCAATTTCTTTATACGCCGGGTATTGTCATCAAGTGATTCTTTTCTTGTTTTTTTTAACCTTAATTTTAGTTCTTGAACCTCTTTTTTAATGAGACGACTGTAGAGTCTAGTGTTACCACTTCAGCATGCAAAAGTGAAATGATCTCGGACAGATCATCTTTCATACTATCATACATTAAAGTCAATTTTTTATGGACAAGATCACGCGTAAATTTCAATGTTGCTGCATCATTATCATCTGAAGGATCACCAACACGACACAATTTTTTACTCTCTAAATCATAATCTCCACCAGGAGTTAACTTAAAACCGACTCCAGGTGGTCCAGGTGGACCACTAATAACTGCAGCTGTCGTTAACGAGCGTCCAAATATGTCGATACTCATTTTTTTTTGCTCTGTACACTTCTATGAACAGTAGGAGACTGATCAACACAGTTAAAAAATACTGTTAATATATAATTCCAGCCTCCCGTAATTCTTCGATTATCGATATAATTTCATTTGTGTGACTCGGATTACCAGCAGCTTGAGATGCCATGAGTAAACGTAGACGATCAACCAGTTCGTTTGGATCATCCCAATAAACGTAATCCATATGTGTTTTCTTCTGTTTTACAATCTTATATTTAGGCAACCCTTTTCCCTTAGGTGCTTTTGTATTTTTTGTAATAAAATCAGCAATATAATTATTAAACTTTATTGTTGAGTCTTCATAAATACTACCATCTGATTTGTAATTTTTTCTATAAGCGTTTGTATTTTTAATGATCTCAAGGTATTTATTTTTATCATCTTGTGTAACACTTACATCATGGGGTGATTTTTTGAACAACAATTCCAATAAACCAGGAGTTATTGGGTATTCCTGATCTTTAACATGAAATGTATTTTCTTCAAAATTTATTTCTGAATCGCCAATGTAAAAATCATTGTACCGCCGACGAACGCCATATCTCAAATCTATTTCTTTACTTCTTCTATACACTTTGCCTAAATAGGATTTCACTAAACTGCTCGGTTTAGCGGGAGTACTTGAAGCAGAGGGATTTATTTGACTCTCATTAAGAGTTCTACTAGTCCCATCGTCATCAGAAATTAAACTATCATAATGACTTGTATCATCAAAATCTGTTTTGTTGTTGAGTGTTGAATTGTCCCTTTGTGTTACCTCCTCTTCTTTAATTTCATTCTTGAC
Source organism: Microplitis manilae (assembly GCA_030273425.1). Classification (NCBI taxonomy): domain Eukaryota; kingdom Metazoa; phylum Arthropoda; class Insecta; order Hymenoptera; family Braconidae; genus Microplitis; species Microplitis manilae. The sequence continues at coordinate 9,714,395 of CP092722.1, forward strand.
TTCTTGCTTAATTTTTTGTTTCGACGATTCAACTAGATTCTGCAACGGTGTAACTATGGGTTTGAACATTTCACCCATAGCTTTTTCAGCGCTATCTTTTCCTAACTTCAGCATTTTATGCTTTCGTCTGATTGCGTCACTTGCTTCAGATATCTGACGCAGCACATCTTTTTTGTTTTGAAATCTCTTCAGGCTTCATGTTGATGTATTAGAGTTCACTAGATATATGATTCATATTAATAGTTACACTTTAATTTATACTAATAAAGCAGTCAAATCCTTTTCTGTATCGTCCATTATTGAGCTCACTATCTTTATCAATTACCACAAAACCATATTTACCATCATTCCAACATGCAGAGCATAGTTCTTTGAATGAATTGTATGACATGTCCGTATTTACATGATCGTCATATACATGTTTTAAATTCATTTCATCTTGACGGAACAAAACTAAAAAATTTACATTATCACGTATTAAATGCTTAGGAATCCGTGTATATGTTTGACACAAATAAAAACTGTCTACGTCTTTGTGTCGACCCATACAAAAGTAAGCTCTAATGTGATCCTGTTTTTCACAAGCGACATCGTCAAATATCATCAGTGAATTGGGTTTTGCATCCTCAGGTTTAATCACATCCTCGTGCTCATTGAATGGAAAAAATCCTACACCCTCTATGGGCTTCAGCAACGCCTCTAAGAACTTGTATTTCGGCTGATTGAGAGATTTTGAGTATAGGTAAATGTTGTTGAATCTCAGACCATTGGGGTGTATAATAAGTGATAATAAGGCATTTGTTTTACCACAGTTTGATGGACCACAAAACACTGCCCGTACACTATTTGGTAGTAGAGCTCCATGTCTTTTGATTCTTTGTACTCCTGTACCTTGAACAATTTGATCGAAATTGATCACAGGTAATTTAGCGTGGTGTTTTTAAACTCCATGTTTACGGTTCACTGTTACAGTGACAACTCCTTTTATGACTATAAGTAAGATCATTTATAATGATTTATTATCAGTCATTATGTCACTGTGATGGAGTGCGGACGTATTAGTGGGAAAGGTATTGTCAACAGTATCATTAACAAGCTACCTTTTGAACTTCATATACCCGGTTATCAGTATTGTGGACCAGGAACAAAGTTAGAGAAGAGATTGGCTCGTGGTGATCCTGGCATTAATCCTTTGGATGCAGCATGTAAGAATCACGACATTGCTTACTCGAAAAATCGAGAAAATTTGGCAGCTCGTCACGAGGCTGATAAAATATTAGCTGACAAAGCGTGGGAACGTTTTCAAGCGAAAGACGCTTCTATTGGAGAAAAAGCTGCTGCTTGGAGTGTAAACAAAATCATGAAGGTAAAAAAACGCTTCGGAATGGGAATGAAGAAGAAAAAGAGCATGGGTGGTAAGAAGAAGAGAATCAGTGGTAAGAAGAAAAGAATGGTGGGTAAGAAGAGGAGAAAGAGTGGTAAGATGAAAAGTACCAGCAGACGACCCAAGGTGGCGTTGAGAAAAATTGTAACGGCTGCTAAGCAAGCTATGCAAGCAGGTGGTGATCCAATTAAATCGGCACTCAAAGGGGCTCGACAAGAGGTAAAAAAATCTGGTGGGAAGAAAAATGTTCGACAGCCACGTGTTTTACCAGTTCCATCTAAAATCGGTGGTGTACTTCCATTTTTGATACCCTTATTTGCAGGTCTTTCAGCAACCGGTGCTCTCGCTGGTGGCGCTGCAGCGGTTGCGAAGGCTGTCAACGATGCCAGTTCAGCCAAAAGACAGTTAGAAGAGAGCAAGAGACATAATTCAAAAATGGAAGAGATAGCTGTAGGTAAAGGCTTATACTTAAAGCCATACAGACGTGGTATGGGCCTATATTTGTGGCCATATCCACCGGTTGGTAGAGGATGTAAGTCAAAAAACAAGTAGAGCTACCACATCGAGCACTTACAAACATCGACTTGATGAAATACGCCAAGGCATTGAGGATACCCAATTTCCGCGGTGTTTTCATGAGAAACGATTTGCCAAAATCTGGACCTAAAGAATTCGAATCAGCTATTGTCAATCTTGATGACAGATTTGGACCTGGAACTCATTGGGTTGCGTACAAAAAAAGTCGTGATAATGTAATTTATTTCGATAGTTTTGGTGATTTACAACCACCGGAAGACCTTATAAAATATCTCGATGTTGGTAGCGTGAAATATAATCATAAAAGATATCAAAACTTTGACACAATTATATGTGGGCATTTGTGTCTAAAATTTCTTTCCGGACAACTTTAAATTGACATGACTAGTTACTCAGGACATTAGTCATGGCTGAGTCTTTCACGTTAACGCTGACAGGATCATCCTCTGTGTTAGAGGCGAATTATTTCCCACCAATCGAGTTGTCAGAGGAAAAAAATTATGTCTTGGGTCTTGTAGAATTGCTGACATTTAATTCGATACCTAATATAGACATTGGCGCTAATAAGTTTTATGTAACTTATCCTCTGGATAATGAAGAACAAGAAGATACGAATGACATTGAGGATAACAACGTTGGAAATATCGATAAACCTGGTGGAAAGAGGAAAAAACGAGATGTGACTATAGTGACGAGAAGTGATGATGTTTCATTGGCTTCAAAGATTGATGTGCAACCTGAAAAAGAGATTCCCAAGAAAATAATCCCCAAAAGAATCGCTCCTGTTAAAGAAAAAGTAATTAAAATACCTACCGGTAGTTATGAAATTAGAGATATTAAGAAATACATACAAAAGTCATTGCCGAGACTTAGCATTAGTATAAGAGCAAATAATAATGAACTAAGAAGTGAAATTAAATGTGATCAGGTTATAAATTTTATACCTAACGATTCTATTGGTCGACTGTTAGGTTTCAAGAATCGTCGGCTTCAACCAAACAAAACTCATTCATCAGAATTACCTGTGGCTATACTAAAACTAAATGCTTTAAGGGTTGAGTGTAATATTACCACAGGTGCTTACATAAATGAACACAAAGTTCATACAATTCATGAGTTTTTTCCGAGCGTCCCACCAGGATATAAGATCGTTGAGTTGCCATCACACGTCATTTACCTTCCAATCACCGCAGATGCTATATATAATATAAGACTACGTATAATGGATCAGGATGGAAAATTAGTAAATTTTAGGGGTGAAACTATAACCATAAGATTACATGTGAAAACAATATAAATGGGTATTGTGTATGATACAAAGAGTGGTGCGGGCTATAAAAAGCTATCAACATGGCCAAGCACAATCAGTCGAAGAAAACCTCACAAGGCGTTAACACATCAGAACAGGCTGTTCCTGAAAAGTCTCGGACTACGTTTACGTGGAAGATTCACAAAATAAAATTTAATTTCTGCTGCATAATCCCGTGTCGAAAGACTTAGGTGGTGGTGAGCTGTTGAGTATAATGTCCAATAACGAAGCTTCAAAGAACTTGAGAAAGTATTTAGAGAACCAACAAAGTAAATACGGCACAGATTTTAAAAATAGCAAAGATAAATATTCGGCACCAAGCATAAAAGGTAGTACACCGTACGGTAGTTACGAGAAAGGCAACAAGTACGGTGCTGTAGGTGACCGAGGATATAAAAAATAATGGCTAATATATTGGATATTCAACGACCAATTATATTCGATGAGTCAATTGCTCACTATGAACTGCATGCTCATCAACCGTATGCATCATCGACTTTGAACAACAATGATGAAGTTCGTATCACAATCCAAAATCAAAATTTGTGCATACTTCCTAGCAAAAGTGCACTTCATATTCTCGGGAAGTTTACCAAGAGTGATAATACTGCTGTCGCTGCCACCACCAACTTGGTTAATATGGGGATTAGCCACATGATTAAAGAATTCCGCTTACTTATGAATGGTGTTGAAGTTGATCGAAGTAGTAACGTTGGTATAACAAGCCTGATGAAAGGTTATGTATCATTCAGTCCAAATCAGTTGAGTGCTTTGGAGAATGCTGGCTGGGTGATGGAAGATGATGTTAAATTAACAAACGCTGCAGGAAGCTTTGAATTATTGATTCCACTGAATATTTTAAGTGGTTTTGCTGAAGATTATCTGAAAGTCCTTATGAATGTTCAGCTAGAGTTAGTTCTTACGATTTCAAACAGTGACATTAATGCTTACGTGCAACAAGCAGCTGGAGCTGAGGAAGTAAAGTTAACTTTACAAAAAATCGAGTGGATTGTGCCGTATGTCACCCTATCAGATAAGGAAAAAATTCAAGCATTAAATTATATTACCAGTGATCCGGCTATCTCAATTAGTTTTCGAACCTGGGAATTGTATGAGTATCCGCTGTTACCAGCGACATCAAGACATATTTGGGCTGTCAAAACATCAACACAACTGGAGAAGCCACGTTACGTCATCCTCGGATTTCAAACAGCAAGAAAAAACGACGCAAGGAAGAATGCGAGTCGATTTGATCATTGTACGCTTCGTAACGTAAAGTTATTCCTGAACTCACAGAGTTATCCGTACGGGGATCTGAATTTGGACATAAACGACAATCAGTATGCTTTATTGTATAATATGTACACTGATTTCCAATCTTCATACTATAATAAAGAGGCTGAGCCACTGTTAACAAAGCAGAAATTTTTGCAAGAAGCTCCGCTCTGTGTCATAGACTGTTCCAAGCAGAATGAGGCAATTAAATCTGGACCAGTAGACATTCGATTGGAGTTTGAATCCACAAATCAATTTCCACAAAACACAACAGCTTATTGTTTAATAATCCACGATCGAATCGTTGAGTATAACCCCATCAGCAGCACGGTACGAAAATTGACTTGAAACATGGTTGTGCAATTTGATCTGACACCAACTATACATTATATGTATACATGGAGGTATGCATACAAAACTGCTAGACAAGGTGAATGGGAGCAAATGGCTCGAGATCGAGAAAGGTTTAAACTTAGGATAGAAAGATCAAGATATATTATAGAACCTGTATTAATTAAAAAAATAACCTTAATAAATAAATAAAAATTTTTTTATCAATGAATTAATTTGTTTTATTTATAATCTTAACCTAATACATAAGTTTGATTAAATTGTATAATTTTTTAACTTGTTTTATGAATTATTATTTTTATAGGATTACTATTACTTATACACTTTGGGCAATCCTTTCGGTATGGATAAAGCCATATTCCACAGATATCCCAATCGCCACCAGTAGCTGGGTAGTGGTCCATACAAAATGAGTAATCTCTTATTTTATCATTATCCTGTAATTCCACTGGAAGAGTATCGTAGACATGACGTATTTGGGTCCTCGCAAAACGTAGAAGAAAGTGATAATCAAGGCAAGCGATATCACGTTTATGCATTTTTTTCAAATCAGACAGTTGATAATATATTTGCACGGATTTTTCGTATGATGGTTCGTCACCCCAGAATTCCAGAAACCAACGCTTTAATTGATGAATATTTTGAAAAGCACATGCATGTGTTCTTCGACGATGATACGGCCTCAGCGGACATTTTTCCTTATTATAGCGATCCACGTTTTCAAAGGAATAATGTCTCATTAGTTGGATATCGATGATTTGTGCGGAGTAATCGGTCATGATCGTCAACCATTTGTCTTTTTGCTTTCCGTCAACATAAATATAACTTGCTTTGCTCACTAAATCTTTAATAATTTCTTGGAGTTTTTCGTATGGTGTTTCACCTGAGTCCCATCGGATACCATGGCCGCACCCACTCTCATCAAAAGTTTCTTGCATAATTGCTCCATCGTACTCCAATGGTGGTTGAAAGATAAAATGTTTACACTTATATTTTGAGGAATTTTTATATATATCAACTACACATAATTCTTTCACTACTAAGGTGTCATCTGGCATAACAAACCCTGCGAAATCTACGATGAATTCCATTGTCTTTTATTTCTTGTTGATACGTTCTTCTAGTTTTTCGATACTTTGGATTACTTGATGCAGTTTTTTTACAGAGTCTTTGAATGCACAGCAGTATGGACACACGTTTTTATCACGTCTACTTTGAATGATATTCAAATTAGTTTGTAGAAGATGAATATCACGTACGAACCCTTTTATATAGTCTTGAATTGGTTCTTCAAAATAACGTGTTAATAATTCTGCTTCAAATACAGCGTGTGGCGGCCGGTTTATTAGATAATCTAATTCTTCTTCACTTAGTTGATCCATTTGAAATGTCTACACTTTATTTCGAAGAGTTAAGTTTGAACATTAAATGAGTTATAACGTATGTAATTCTATGACACGCTTGCTCGTAATCTTTACGATCTTTGAATGATAGTAATAAGTTCTTCCAATACAAGATCTGTAAGTCAATTTCTTTTTCTCGAGTAACTAATTTCCGAGTGTAATTGTCTTCTTGTTCACTCACAACACTTACGTCGTCGAACTCAATCTGTGCTGAATGATCACATAGATCGGTGCATACATGAGGTCTGTAAGAGATTGTTTAATTAATATGGTTGAAAAGATGCACGCTAATTTTCTCAAAAAAGATATGTTTTTTACTATACCTTAGAATTCGAGGGTCCATTTATTAATCACTTTTTACAGATTTTTTTTAATTAAGCAACGGTAGTTTTTGCTTCAGAAAACTTAGGCAGACTGATGCATATGTGCGCGAGAGTCACCCGCTAAACTCTTTCTTCCCCCTCTTAATTACCGAAAAACGAGTTTAAACCTGTCTTATGACGTAAAAGATGATGTAATCGAGTAAAAAGACGCAATTGTGCAGGTCCATATTCCCCCACTTGGTCTGAAATATGAGCTTAGTAACGGTTAACGGCGCAGAATATGATGTAATCGGGTAAAAAGGACGCTATTGCGCAGGTTCATATTACCCCCACTTGGTCTGAAATATGAGCTTAGTAACAGTGCGGAAGATCGTTCGAGCATTTGCGCAGCTTCATTTCCCCCACTCTACCTCATAAAAAGCGAGTTCAGATACGCTGGGTGACGTTATCCGCTGGAAAGAGGAGTGGGGGAAGAACTGGACCGCTAGATGGCAGTGGCATAAGAGCTTCTCGCAAGTGCTCGTCCTACCCCCCTGTTTCAATATATAAATCCTCAAAATGATCATCATATAAATACATGTCATGCTATCATCAGAGCTAGTATACGGTAAGGTACCAGCTCCGATGATAGTGTGACAGTATTTTGTCATCATACGCATGATAATTGACCGCCGACCAACACTGGCAACAGTCGGTAATATAAATACCTACTTTACCGACGGCGGATACGCTTATCGGTCGCAGATATGTACAAATTGCCGACAGCAGATATGATGAGTTACCGGCGGGAGGTATCCGCGACGGTCGGTAAGGAAGGGTACTGCGTTATCGGGGGGGGGGGGGCGAACCCCCCCCTGTCTCACTACTGACCAGTGTATGAGTTACCTACACTATGATAAAATGTTTGTACGGGTATCTATTTATGTATATTGGGATTCGGCTTTTTCGTACGAGACGGCGCTACTATTTAGGTTTCTCAGAAGTATTTATTTTTTACCGGTTTTTTTTTTTTTTGGTTTGAAAAAGGATTTTATTTTTCAATATTTTCTCTCATACATAAATAAGTAATAATATCCTTATAAAAACTTATGCACTAATAAACATTTTAATTTTGATTTGACACCCCGGGTAAAAAAAATTATATATAATTCAATATAATCATATATAATTCTATATAATTATATATGATGTTACGTTCCCGTAATATTTAATTGATTAAATTAAATAAATTATTTTTAATAAAATAATTTTGTACAATGTAACGGAAATCGGTTACGATAAGAGAGTCGCCGTGGCTCGCGGGTAGTCAAAACAGATGACGATGCATGAGACCCGGACCACGACAATTCTCTCACAGGGAACCTGAGATGCCGCGTCAACATTTTGTCAACTCTGTTGGCTCTATTATATTTTTTATAACGACTTAATAGTCAGTTCTACAAGAGAGCTCATGGAGCTCGAACCTCTACTCTCCAGCTATAATTAATAAACTCCATAATTATTTCTAAATTAATTTAACCTTATTGTGGGGTGCCAATTGGCACCCCAATATTTTCACCTACACTATGACCTATCCATAGCCCTATTACTACCCAGGGGTGAGCGCTTATCAGCTGTTCCACCCTATCCTATAACCCTGAGCGCTCAACAGCAGTTCGGGTTTCCTTCAAATTTCCTACCGATTTTCCATCCATTCACCTGCCACTATAAATATAATAATTATATGGAGTTGGAACCGGCGCGAACATATTTTAAAATCACGAAAAATAATAGAAATTAATAATTAATCGAATAATCGACGACCACGGTCCACCAGGGGTCTATAGACACTCTAACGAGGCCAAACCTGGATTAAATTAAATAATTAAAAATTATTTTTTATTTTTAATTAATTTGGGGTAATTCCCAAAACGTAACAATGATTTATATAGAATTATATATGATTCATATAGAATTATATATAATTATACAGAATTATATATAATTATATATAACGATGAGAAAAAATCTCAACTGATTATATATAATTATATATAATTATATACACTTATATATAATTTTACAAGATTATATACAATTATATAGAACGCTAAGAAAAATCTCAGATGATTATATATAATTATATATAGTTACATACAATTATATATAATTGCATACAATTACCCGTGAAAAATGAATCATACATGGCCATGCATGAATGCTCCATGCATGGCCATGTATGTAAATTGGCCAGACATGGCCATGTATGGCCATATATGACCATGTATGACCATGCATGGCGATGTATGACTATACATAGCTTGTTACGGCCATACATGACTTGATATGACTAGGTATAGAAATTTTAACTAAATAAAAAAAAAAATTTTTTAATTTTTTTTTTTTTTTTTTTTAATTTTGGCGACGCAGAGATTATCAGATATGCGAATAACTGAATTCCTAATCGAATTGGAAATTTTTAATTCAGAGAAAAAACGCTAGACTTATTAATAACACCACCCGCTTTAGTAGGATTCGAACCCGGGACCTTCCGTACGAGAGACCGACGCTTTGTCGACTAAGCTATGCGACCGACAGTTACAACGAAGTTTACTTGTGCTACGTAAGATTGAAAGGATATAATCACTTTCGAAAAAGCAAAATATAATCATCAATATGCTGTTAGTGATATCAAAAAAATTTTCTATTTTTTTTCACTACAACATCCTGTTTATAAGTAATTGTAATAGTCAGCTCAAATTTTTTATATCCGTGAAAAATGAATCATACATGGCCATGCATGGCCATATATGAATCATACAAGGCCATGTATGGTCATGCATGGTCATGTATGGCTATATATGTCAGTGATTAGTTGGACATATATGGCCATGCATGGCCGTATATAGTTCATACATGGTCATACATGGAGCATATATGGCCATACATAGGCATACGAACTTTTTTAATTTTTTTTCTTTCATTATCTCATAAACAACAAGACCTACAAAAAAATGTAAATGACAATTTCATAGGAAATTTAATTTCCTACAAAAAAGGTCCCTAGCACCGAATCACTCAAATCGATATTTTCTGAGATATTAGTCAAATAAAAAATCAGTATTTTCTAAGATTTGATTCGACATTTCATGGGAATTCAATGCTACGTAAACTTCAATAATTAATATCTCAGAAAATATCGATCGTAGTGATTTAGTGCTACGGACCTTTTTTGTAGAAAATTGAATTTTCTATAAAATTGTTATTCATATTTTTTCTGTAGGTCTTGTTGTTTATGAGATAATGATAGAAGAAACAAGAATTCTATGAAAAAATTTAGTTTAGCGGTCCGTACTACCCCACTCGTATGAGTTACGACTTCGCGATAATGGGTACTTTTGAAGAGCATTCAATTCTGAGAAAATCCCGACTTTGGGCGAGATGATGTCATAAAATGCCGCGGAGTTACAGAAGTTTAAAACATAAAAACCCAAGTTTACGTGTATTTTGAATGGGAAATCTTCGCCTGCTCTGGGAAAGTACTTTATATTAATATCAAGGCCTTAAACTCTCAGGGAATTTTTTGGAGGGTATTTCCAACAAAATTTCGGGATGGGAGCGAAAAAAAAAGTAGTCGCTAAAAAAAGCAGTCTAATATATAGTCATCCATGACTATGTACGACCATGCATGGCCATACATGTCCTTGTATGATTCATATATGGCCATGCATGACTGTATTCAAAAAGTTCGTATGCCCATGTATGGCCATACATGCTCCATGTACGGCCATGTATGAACCATATACGGCCATGCATGGCCATATATGTTCAATTAATCACTGACATATATAGTCATACATGTCCATGCATGGCCATACATGGCCTTGTATGATTCATGTATGACCATGTATGACCATGTATGACCATGTATGACCATGTATGCTCCATGCATGGCCATGTATGCTCCATGCATGAACCATATACGGCCATGCATGGCCATGTATGTTCAATTAATCACTGACATATATAGTCATACATGTCCATACATGGCCTTGTATGATTCATGTATGACCATGTATGCTCCATGCATGAACCATATACGGCCATGCATGGCCATGTATGTTCAATTAATCACTGCCATATGTAGTCATACATGTCCATGCATGGCCATACATGGCCTTGCATGATTCATGTATGACCATGTATGCTCCATGTTTGCTCCATGCATGGCCATGTATGCTCCATGCATGAACCATATATGGCCATGCATGGCCATGTATGATTCATTTTTCACGGGTATATATAATTGCATATAATTATATATGATCATCGGTCATTTTTTTAGCGTTATATATAATTATATATAAAAATATATAATTCTATATGAATCATATATAATTCTATACAAAAATAGAAAATAGAGAAAAATAACTTGGGAGTGAAGATATATATGTAAATATGGTTGTTTAAAAAAAAAAAAAAATATTTTTTTTTTTAATTTTCTAGCTCACAAACCAATCAACGGATTTTTATGCACCATAAATGATTTCGTAGGAAATTGAACGCTCTACAGAAAAAGTCTCTTATCATTTTTTGATAAATACCACTGTTCAAAAGTTATTTAAGCTTCAAGTCAAATTTATAGCAAATTTTGAGATTTTTTCACTTTTCCGGTGGATATAACGGTCTTATCAAAAAATATCGTAGGATTCGTTTTGTAGATAATTTTATTCCTTACAAATTATTACGAACAAAGTTTTTCGAAATTCACCGGAAAAGTAAAAAAATCTCTAAATTTCCTATAAATTTGACTTGAAGCTTAAATAACTTTTGAACAGTGGGATTTATCAAAAAATTATGTGTGACTTTTTTTGTAGAGCGTTCGATTTCCTACGAAAACATTTATTGTGCATAAAAATCCGTTGATTGCTTTGTGAGCTAAAAAATTTAAAAAAAAAAAATTTTTTTTTCCGGGTTATTTAAACGGAAAGTAGAAAAATTGATTGAGACAAACCTTAATACCATTAGGAGCCTGGAGTGGTACCAAAATTTTCATTTTTATTTATACTTTTAATTTTTGGATACCACAAAAAAAAAAAATTGTTTTTTTTGCACACCTCGAGCGCGAAGCGGAGAGGTAGTGCTCTACTGTCGTCAAATGACAAAGCAGGGTTGTCGTCAACTTAAATCACCTCCACTATTTTATGTAGCACTTAAACAAGAAATAGAAATGCACCAATGTCAAAAAGACATTCCAATAAATAATTCCAATATGATTTGAAGTCATATTTGTTGAGTATATTATTAAAAAATGTTGGTCGAAAAAAATTTTTGTTGGACGTCAATTGGTCTGTTTATTGGAATGTCCGGATGTAAACACGATATCTCGAGAACCATTTATTGAATCAACTTGTTTATTTTTTTATTTTTTTTGGAATTTTATTCAGATGAACCCTTTCGTTATTCACTATCGTAGCTTTTATAGTTTTTTTTATAATTAATTTAAACTGATGACCGATGCCGTATTTATATACACAATCCCGTATGTATTTTTTTTCTGCTCGTTACTCCCTCTGATGACGATTTCGCAAACTTGGTTTCCTTGTCTCAATTATACGCCTCAAACGCGAAGCGGAATGAAATGGAATGGGAACATTCCGGCCAACTAAGTCCCTAGTAAATTACCCAGATAGATAGCCAGGATTTCTGAGCAAGCTTTTCCTAAATTTTGCCGTCGAACACCGGTAGTATATATAGTAGTATAGTATAATATGGTAGTAGAGATAAAAGTAAAATAGTATTAATTATAATAGTAATAATAATAATAATCATAATCATAATAATAATAATAATAATAATAATAATAATAATAATAATAATAGTAGTAAAATCGTAGTAAAAATTTTTGGCCAATTGAATTTTTTTTTTTTAAATCATTTTTTTTTTATTATATTTTTTTCAATTTTTTTTTGCGGGATATTTAATTTTATTATTTTATTATTATTAGTATTTTTTTTATTTTTTTAATTTATTACCATTTTTGGACTTTATATTTAATATCAAAATTTTTTAAAAAATCAAAAGATGAAGATATTAGAAAAACTAATAAAAATTTTCAAAATTAAAAAAATACTATCGTCAGATTTTTGAAAAATGAAAATATGGTGATTTTTTTTTTTTTGTTTTTTAAATAAATTTTCACGAAGTTATGAGTGCCAGAAAAAACTGATATTATAATTAAAAAAATCTGGGCGTCGGTTGGCCCTGCGGGCCAGCCCCAAAACTTCCCGCTGTTTTCGATCTCAAAGAGCTCGAAAACATTAGTGTAGATATATTTTCGAGCTCTTCGATGCTAAATTTTGAAAATTTAAGAATCAAGAATTGTTAACGAAGCGGTTTTTAAAATTTAATCCCTGATTATGTTCAATAAAATAAGCGTATTCAGGCAGAAATCAATGCCAGGGATTCAAATCAAGATTTAAATGAGTTTTGACTCATGTGAGAAACAATCAAATATAAATATCCGAGAAAAATATTAAAAACTACGTTTTATCGATTTTATTGTTGGTACTATGATTTAAACTAAAAATCAAGTTCGATGACATTATGTATCGAAAGTAACCATATAAAGGATGAGTTGGTATGACTTTAGACACATTTTCGTAGGTTATATTATGATTTATCCGGGAAAAATAACATAAAATGTTATTTTTTTAATTTTTCAACGCCGATATCTTTCAAACTAATTGATCGATTTTGACGTTTGAGGTGGCAATCGACGCGTTTTTTTGAGTACTAGAGCTGATTGAAATTTGGAATCGATCGCGTCAGTCGTTTCGAAAATATTAAGAAAAAACCGTTTTTCACCATTTCTTTCTCCCGCGATAACTCTCGCACGAACTATCCGATTTTGATGTTTGACGTGGCAATCGACGCGTTTTTTTGAGTACTAGAGCTGATTAGATTTTGATATCGATCGTATAAGTCGTTTCTGAGAAATCAATAAAAAACTAAAAAAAAAAATTTTTTTTTTTCGTAAGTCGCAGATATTTTCGAGTCTATTTGATTAAATGATCTGAAATGTTTAGAAAAGTTGATGGCCAACAAGCTCTTTCAATCGCCGCCTTAAACATCCAGATCGGTTCATTAGTTCAAAAGTTACAAAGAGTTTACATACATACACACACACACACACACATACACACACTCGGACATCATTCTGAAAATAGTCAGAATAGCTTCCTAGGACCTCAAAACGTCGACATCTGATGAAAACTCGATTTTCGAAAATCGGGGTGAAAACAATAACTTCCCAAAATTTTCGAAAATCGTCGATTTTCTTAGCGGGAAGTTAAAAATAACTGAAACCATCATTTTTAATAAAAAAATATGTTCAATTATCAAATTTGATAAATATTTGACAATGGGTTACTTTGTAAGAGCTTCCCAAAATTTTCTTTTTAAATTCAAAATATTTTGGCGCGTAAAAAAATATTTTTACCATTACCATTTGTAAATAATTTCCCGGAGAATAAATCCCCTCTGAGCGAATTTCTGAAAAATGCTTCGATGCGGAGATATCTTTAGCTAAATTTTTTGGGATGACGTCTATTGCCTATAAACCAACTGGTCAGATAACCGATCGCATAGATCCCGATTACCTAGATTGTGATTGCCCAGAAACCGATCGCCCAGATTATTGATGATATATGATTCCGAAAGGGTAGATTTCCGATTACCGAAAAATCCAATAAAATAGAAATTCGATCGCCTACAATCCCGATGAGTCAGAATCTGATAACCTAGAAATTTTATTGAGTATAATTCCAATTACACAGAATCCCGATGGGGTTAAATTCCAATTACTTAGAATCCCGATGGCATAGATATTTTATGCCTTGATAAAAAATTAATTTTTATAGGTGGTGCCAAATTTAATATGGATCACATTTTCTGATACGTTTAGGACTGTTTTCATAAAACGACAATATTAGGGTGATTCAAAAAAATCGAATATTTTTTTTCAACTTCCGACATTGAAAAGTTGGTTCTCAGGCACCTCTAGAAAATGCTCACCAAATTTTAGCTCTTAATATTAATAGGAAGATTCTCCTCATCACAGTTTTCCATTTTTTCTTGAGTCCCTTATATAAAAGACCATATCTCATTATTTATTGATGGTTTAACCAAATCATCATACATGTTTTTATAAGAAATTGAATGCTCTACAGAAAAGGATTCGTGTGTTCAAGCGATAACGTTCACCATTTAAAAGATATTTCAGTTTAAAATTTAAAGAATTCGTTAAAAAAAATTGTTTTTAAATAATTTTCTCCATCATTGAAAAATGATTATTGATAAATAAGCGTGACATGTTTTTGTAGGAAATTTCACGCTCTACAAGAAAGGTCTGATGTGTTTATTTAATTTCTCTAACCGTTTAGAAGATATTCCTTGCTGAATCCCAATGCGTTTGAATTTCAAAAGTTTTTTAATAACTTTTTTAGATTCATCAACTTAATTTACGAATTTCATGAATATTCATAAGAATTTCAGCTCATGTTAATAGAATAAACATTTTCAACTCTTTTCTAAACCTTTTCATAAATGTAGGTAAGCTTCACTTTTGAAAGAAGAAAATAATTCGTCAGTTTATTATTTAGAGATAAATTAAGATCCACTTTCGAGAAATAAACGTTCTTATTTTAGAAGTGTCATCATTTATATCAATATAATAGAAAAAAAAATCGAATTACTTATACATAATCGATTTATTTTGAATTAGTACTTACGGAAATATTAATCATATTAAAAAATATCTCTGTTCGTCTTATTAAAAAAATCGGCTTTTATTGCAATTGGGATATTTTGCCAAATATTTCAGAAAAATATACTTAATTATCAATTTCGTGAGAAAATCTTACAGTTACATTTTTAATAAATCAGTTAAAAAATATGGATAAGAAATTGATTAGAAAATATTGTATTCTTGACATAAACATTAAATCTGAAGTAAATACTTTTATTCTATTTATATAAGCTGAAATTCTTATGAATGTTTATAAAATCTATGAATTAAGTTGATGAATCTAAAAAAGTTATTAAAAAACTTTCAAAATTTAAACTCTCTAAACATGTATAAATAGAATAAGTGAATATTCACTAATTTTGAGTGCCAAATTAAACCACTTTTTGAAATTACTGGTTCGGTTTACACTTGGAAATAAAGAATATTCACTTATTTTCACTAAATTCATGTTTGGAGAGAACGCATTGGGATTTAGCAAGGAATATCTTCTAAACGGTTAGAGAAATTAAATAAACACATCAGACCTTTCTTGTAGAGCGTGAAATTTCCTACAAAAACATGTCACGCTTATTTATCAATAATCATTTTTCAATGATGGAGAAAATTATTTAAAAACAATTTTTTTTTTAACGAATTCTTTAAATTTTAAACTGAAATATCTTTTAAATGGTGAACGTTATCGCTTGAACACACGAATCCTTTTCTGTAGAGCATTCAATTTCTTATAAAAACATGTATGATGATTTGGTTAAACCATCAATAAATAATGAGATATGGTCTTTTATATAAGGGACTCAAGAAAAAATGGAAAACTGTGATGAGGAGAATCTTCCTATTAATATTAAGAGCTAAAATTTGGTGAGCATTTTCTAGAGGCGCCTGAGAACCAACTTTTCAATGTCGGAAGTTGAAAAAAAATATTCGATTTTTTTGAATCACCCTAATATTGTCGTTTTATGAAAACAGTCCTAAACGTATCAGAAAATGTGAACCATATTAAATTTGGCACCACCTATAAAAATTAATTTTTTTTATCAAGGCATAAAATATCTATGCCATCGGGATTCTAAGTAATTGGAATTTAACCCCATCGGGATTCTGTGTAATTGGAATTATACTCAATAAAATTTCTAGGTTATCAGATTCTGACTCATCGGGATCCCTGATTAAAAACTCCGATTGAAACTGATTGAAAACGTCCAATCAGATTTAATCAGAAATTTCTGATTGACTTTCAATCAGTTCCAAT
This sequence comes from Microplitis manilae, assembly GCA_030273425.1. Lineage (NCBI taxonomy): Eukaryota > Metazoa > Arthropoda > Insecta > Hymenoptera > Braconidae > Microplitis > Microplitis manilae. The sequence continues at coordinate 9,731,014 of CP092722.1, forward strand.
CAGATTTAATCAGAATTTCTTATTGACTTTCAATCAGTTTCAATCAGATTTAATCAGAATTTATTGTTGAATTTCAATCAGTTTCAATCAGATTTAATCAGAATTTCTTATTGACTTTCAATCAGTTTCAATCAGATTTAATCAGAATTTATTATTGACTTTCAATCAGTTTCAATCAGATTTAATCAGAATTTATTGTTGAATTTCAATCAGTTTCAATCAGATTTAATCAGAATTTCTTATTGACTTTCAATCAGTTTCAATCAGATTTAATCAGAATTTATTATAGAATTTCAATCAGTTTCAATCAGATTTAATCGGATATTTTCGGAAGGTTTCAATTGTAAATTAATAAACAATTACCGATTCTCGGGACAAATAATTGTATATATTATTAAACGGTAGAAAATCAAAAAATCGAATGTTTCAAAATCTACGTTGAATCTATATAAACAATTAGATTACATGTCATGAAGTAATATAGAATATACTATATTACCACCAAAAATTGTACTTGTCACTCTGTCAAAGAACAGAGGAGTGCTCTTGTTACAATTGCTTCCAAGTCTGGAATATAATACGTCTGAACGAAGTTTCTTACCAGGGACACTACACAAGTGGTAGGCGCTATCTAGTGGCGAGAACCGAATTACTCCTACTGCTATTGCTTAGGACTGATGAATTTTCTCTCCTCCATATATATCTTTTCTCTTAAGAAATTTTTTTCTGGGTTCAAGCAACTTTTTTTTCTATTAGTTGCATACGGAAATCCTTGCGTTAAACACCCCCATAAAAAAATTTATTTAAAAAATATAAGTTTAAATACAAAAAATATATTTTAGAATTTATAAAAAATAAATCAGAAAACTATTTTTTTAAGAACTTGATATTGAAATGATAATAACTAGAAAAAAAGCAAAACTTTGGAAAACTTCATTCATTATAATTTTTGAGAAATGAAATGACCCACAAAAAAGTTTCTATAAGATTTTCTGATAAAACTGATAGTTTCGCTGGAAAATTAAAAAGATCTTAAAATTTACTATAAATTTGACTTTAAGCTCAAAAAACTTTTGTACAGTTAGATTTATCAAAAAATGATGAGACTTTTGTTGTAGAGCATTCAATTTCCTACAAAAATATCTATCGTGCATCATAATTCGTTGATTAGATTTCAAGTTAGAAAATTCAAAAATATAAAAAGTTTTTTTCCCGTGTTATTTAAATACTCTGTAAATATGAATAAAAACGGCTGGACGCAAACCGAAGTATTATTATTAAGAGCTTGAATTGGTACAGAAATTTTGGTTTTTAGGTATACTTTCAATTTTTGGATACTAAAAAAAAAATTTTTTTTTTAACCAACCTAATGTATATATAATTTTTTATTAATGCTTTTTTTTTATTTTTGTGATAGTTTTAATTCAATCAATACAGTTCTTCAAAAAAAGTTTATACATAATCCTGAAAAATGCTTGTTTTCACTTTTTATAAAATTTATTAAATTGGAAAGACCGATAGAATTCTATACTTTGATACTTTAAAAATTGGTGAATTCATGACAAATGAAATTTTTTAAAAATTATTATTTCCTTATTGAATCTGATTGAAACTGATAGCGAAAAGTCCAATCAGTTTCTATCAGATTTAATCAGAAAAAAATAACTTTTGAAAACTTATTTTCCGATTAAATCTGATAGAAACTGATAGAGAAAAATCCAATCAGTTTCAATCAGATTTAATCGGAAAATAATTTTTTTAAAATTATTATTTTCTTATTGAATCTGATTGAAACTGATTGGATTTTTCTTTATCAGTTTCAATCAGACTCAATAAGGAAATAATAATTTTTAAAAAATTATTTTCCGATTGAATCTGATTGAAACTGATAGAGAAAAATCCAATCAGTTTCAATAAGATTCAATAAGGAAATAATAATTAAAAAAAAATTATTTTCCGATTGAATCTGATTGAAACTGATAGAGAAAAATCCAATCAGTTTCAATAAGATTCAATAAGGAAATAATAATTTTTAAAAAATTACTTTCCGATTGAATCTGATTGAAACTGATAGAGAGAAATCCAATCAGTTTCAATAAGATTCAATAAGGAAATAATAATTAAAAAAAAATTATTTTCCGATTGAATCTGATTGAAACTGATAGAGAAAAATCCAATCAGTTTCAATAAGATTTAATACGAAAATAATAATTTTTAAAAAATTATTTTCTGATTAAATCTGATAGAAACTGATTGGATTTTTCGCTATCAGTTTCAATCAGATTCAATCGGAAAATAATTTTTTTTTAATTATTATTTCCTTATTGAATCTGATTGAAACTAATAGAGAAAAATCCAATCAGTTTCTATCAGATTTATTCAGGAAATAATTTTTTTTAAATTATTATTTTCTTATTGAATCTTATTGAAACTGATTGGATTTTTCTCTATCAGTTTCAATCAGATTCAATCGGAAAATAATTTTTTAAAAATTATTATTTCCTTATTGAATCTTATTGACACTGATTGGATTTTTCTCTATCAGTTTCAATCAGATTCAATCGGAAAATAATTTTTTAAAAATTATTATTTCCTTATTGAATCTGATTGAAACTGATAAAGAAAAATCCAATCAGTTTCAATCAGATTCAATAAGAAAATAATAATTTAAAAAAAATTACTTTCCGATTAAATCTGATTGAAACTGATTGGATTTTTCTCTATCAGTTTCTATCAGATTCAATCGGAAAATAAGTTTTCAAAAATTATTTTTTTCTGATTAAATCTGATAGAAACTGATTGGATTTTTCGCTATCAGTTTCAATCAGATTCAATCGGAAAAAAAGTTTTCAAAAATTATTTTTTTCTGATTAAATCTGATAGAAACTGATTGGATTTTTCGCTATCAATTTCAATCAGATTCAATCGGAAAATAATTTTTTAAAAATTATTATTTCCTTATTGAATCTGATTGAAACTGATAGAGAAAAATCCAATCAGTTTCAATCAGATTCAATCGGAAAATAATCGAAAATTAAAATTTTTTTTTCTGATCGAATCTGATTGAAACTGATAGAGAAAATCCAATCAGTTTCAATCAGAAAATACTAAATATTTTTTTCTGATAGAATCTGATTGAAACTGATAGAAAGTCAATCAGAACCCTCGAGCGCTCCCGAACATTTCTGATTGGAAATTTGTTTCTGATTGAAACTGATAGAATTCTGATTGAGTTCTAATCAGATTCAATCAGATTCAATCGGAGTTTTTAATCAGGGATTGTAGGCGATCGAATTTCTATTTTATTGGATTTTTCGGTAATCGGAAATCTACCCTTTCGGAATCATATATCATCAATAATCTGGGCGATCGGTTTCTGGGCAATCACAATCTAGGTAATCAGGATCTATGCGATCGTTTATCTGACCAGTTGGTTTATAGGCAATAGACGTCATCCCAATTTTTTGTTTAAGGGCTGAGAGTTAACTTCAGGGTCATAAATTTTTTGCATTAAGTCATGAAGATCTGTTGATATTGAACAGTCAACGAATGTTTTGTGTTAACGTAAAATAAATTAATTTAAAAAAATAGAATATGAGCGTTCGAGGTGTGCACTTTTGGATTTTCAAAAATTTTTTTTTATTTTTATTCTACGGCCACTTTTCACCGAGTTACAGCATGTTAAAAATCACTTAAAAAATTCGAATTTTTTTTTATATCCCTCAATTTTTGTGACCATTGTATGAAAACGGAATACGTATGAAAATATTCTAATTATGGTCACCACGTTACTGGGAGACTTGGATATGTCTGGAAATTTCAAGTATATTTGAAAAGTCAGGAACTTTGATTTTGATAAATTTATGGCCACTATGTCTCATTGAGAATAATCATTCCTTCCGTTATATTTTTTGATTTCAATAATGCTCAATGACAAAACTTCCTTATTATACTATAAAATAAATGTTGTAACAAGATCAAGTCTTAATATTAATATTTAAAGGTCGCTTAAAACAATACAAAAATTCGATAAATATATTTTCAAAAATATTAAGTGACCTGTAAATATTAATATTTTGACTTCAAATTTTAGTATGTTTCTCTACGACCTATATAGAAATGTTTGAGCTAGTGAGTACGTAAAGATAAAAAAAAAAAAAAATTGAATTCCGATGATTTTAGAAATTTAAAAAATTCTTGAGCGACGTTTAAAAAATTTTGTATCGGGTTGTAACTTTAACAGAAGTGTTCAAATACTTCAAACTAACATTTTTTCGTGTGAGCTTCGAAATAGAAAAAAAGTCGAAAAAAAATTGCCACCCTAATATTTACATACGTACGTACAAACATACATACATACACCCGGGCATCATCTTGAAATTAGTCAGAATAGCTTCCTAGAACCTCAAAACGTCAAGATCTCTTAGAAATTTGATTTTTGAAAATCGGACCGAAACCAATAACTTCCCGAATTTTTGAAAATTCACAATTTTCTCAGCGGGAAGTCAAAAATGTTGCTCTGAAATGATGCACCCTAATATACATGTATATATTTTTTTTAACAGTTACTATTACAAAAAGTCGGTGCACCACGAGCGTCCGTTGCAGAATATTATGTTCAAAAAGCTAGCCCAGGATTATGGACACATATGTCACGGTTCTCGCTCTCTGATGTTGCTGAAGGTGTTGAGAGATTACTTAATGGCAGCCTCGATATATTAATAGCGGACACCCCAATATTGGATTACTATCGTGCGACCGATGATGGCTGTAGACTGAGTAAGATTGGTGAAACAATTAATGAGGATACTTATGCAGTGGCTTTGACTAAAGGTCACCCTCTTCAAGAAAGTATTTCAAAGGTCATTGCAAACTATACAGCTAATGGTATGCTAGATATTTTACAAGAAAAATGGTGAGAAAAATTATTTTCCCTTATATCCCAGGTAGGAAAAAATAACAAGCGCAGGCTTGATCCAAGCTAACGCTGTCTGGTTAAACTACGGGATGGTGGCCTCGGGCCATCCTAGCAGCCAATCCTGACAACCAAGCCTGGGTCTAGCGTTGGGAAAAAAAATTATCAAGCCTAACTCAAGGCAATATTTAAAATAATATTAAAAATTTAAAAATAGAATAATTCGAATAATAACGCCGACCCGAGTCAAAATTAAAAAAGTAATTTGAGCTTCAATAGCCTCAGGTCTTTTGATGTTGGGCTTGCCATTGAATATAATCTGTTATTCAAGTTCTCAATACCCTAAAAGAGCGCATGAGGAAGTCAATCACTTTTTTAAAAAATTTTTCAACCTTCCAAGGCCTACTATACTTTTGATTTGTAACTTTGAATGAGCTCAATTCTGTAGTATGATATTATTGTTACTATAATAGCTGCATTGTAAGTAGATACAAATATTTCCAACCGAACGTAATCGTTCGAGTAGCAGTGCGGCAGCGATTATGTTTCAAATTCGTTAGGTATTGGTTTCGAATCCTGTTACCAGCAGATTATTTCTTAGCAGTTTTTTTCTCTAGATTTTCCGCTTTTCAGTACATCATTCGTATTTATTGTTCACATAAAATAATTAATTATTAATTATATATTAATAAGTCAAATACTCTAATGATTCAATTCGAACTTCAAATCTCTTAGTACTATTCTTCTCGAATACTACTCACATAACTTTAATTATTGTTATTATTAATTTAGATTTCATCATTTTTAATTTTACAATAAAACCGTTTTTACTAAAAAATTATTTGTAGAATTTTTTAATTTCAAATTGTTCAATAATAACTGAGAAAATTAACGCGAACCATGGAGAGACCAGGCTCGGAGCGTGGAGAGAGGACTCTTCCTTTCTACTACTTCTAGGCGCCTCATTGGACTCAGCGATTGTAGCAATAGATCTACCCCCTCCAGTCTCAATCTAGCCCCATTGTAGCAGCTATCTATGGCCCCACTAATCTCTATACTAACTGGATAGCTGATACATATGGAAGAATGTCGAAAAAATAGGCCTTGACCGGAGCGAAGCCAGCGCCGCCGAATAGTTGTCAGGGAACTAATATGGATATAAAAGCGCAGGCGTTAAATAAAAAAGGACATACATAGGAAAAGTAAAATTACAAGAATTTTACTTCGAAGTGTGGAAACTCATTTTACTAGAGTAATTATCGGCTTAAATAAAAAAAAATAATTATTGAAAGAGCAGCAAATGTAATTAGCATATTATATATTGAAAATTATATAGTATATTTTATAGTAGTCATAGAGTAGTAAATTAAATAAATCCAGCTTATCTCTCTAAATTTGAAATAGTGAAATTTTCACTGTTTTTCCTAGTGATCAACTAATTCACTGGAAAAAAGTGAATTTCATGTATAAAAAGTGAAAATTTTACTTTTTACACCGTAGATTTAAAGCATTACTTTTTAATAAGTAATTATCATTAAAACTATTTACTACTAATAATTACATTATTACATAATCAGTTCACTGGGTAAATGAGTGTATATGCACTAATTCCAAGTGGTCGACTTTTAGCTGTGGAAAATAGTGAATATGCACTGTGAATTAGTGATAATTCACTATTTCAAGTTTAGAGAGTACGTAGAGAAAATGATTATAACATATAAAAAGCAAACTTTTTTACACAATTTTTATTGTTAAATATCCGAATAATAATATTTTCAGTTATTACTATTTTGATACCAAGCTCTTAAGAAAAGGAGTATTCTGATCGATTTTAGAAGCTTGACATTAAAATGGAAATAACTAGAAACCAATACGGAATTTTAAAAAACTTTATGAAAGGTAATTTGTAAGGAATAAAATTGTCTACAAAAGAGATTTTGTGACATTTTGTGATAAGTCTAATAGTTTCGTCGGAAAAGTAAAAAAATCTCGAAATTTACTATACATTTGACTTCAAGCTCCAATAACTTTTGAACAGATGGATTGATCAAAAAATGATAAGAGACTTTTTTTGTAGAGCATTCAATTTTCTACAAAATTGAGTCCGCAGATTTTTCTTACGGCGCATCATTAGCTAGTTATAAAAATCAGAAGACGCCAAAAAAATTTATCCCATGTTATTCCTATGGAAAATAGAAAAGTGTGATGCGGAACTCCTTAATGTTAATATTAAGAACTCTAATTTTGACAGGCGTATTCTTATATCTAAATTAAACTTTTGAACCTGGTTCCGAGAAGAAAAAAAAATTTTGTTATTCAATATTTAGTTGTACTATAATAATTTCAATTGTAAATAAAATTGCAATCACGTTTTATCTAAGATTAACTTATAAATCTGTACTATACAAAATATTTTTATACCTAATGATAGCAATAGTTATAAAAGTAATCTATTTAATTTTTCAATGTAAATAAATGTATTAAATTTTTTTACATATTGACTGTCGATCCGAAGTTAAATAATTTTCAGTAATTTATATGAAATTATTTTTATTTAAGAAAAAAAGAATTTTTGTACTTTAAATAGGTGTTATTATATTAATTGATATACCTGAAAATATTATTATTCGGATATTTAACAATAAAAATTGTGTAAAAAAGTTTGCTTTTTATATGTTATAATTATTTTCTCTACGTAAGCTGGATTTATTTAATTTATTACTCTATGACTACTATAAAATTTACTATATAATTTACTAATATATGATATTCTAATTACATTTGCTACTCTTTCAATAATTATTTTTTTTTATTTAAGCCAATAATTACTCTAGTAAAATGAGTTTCCACACTTCGAAGTAAAATTCTCGTAATTTTACTATCCCTATGTATGTCCTTTTTTATTTAACGCCTGCGCTTTTACATCCATATTAGTTCCCTGACAACTATTCGGCGGCGCTACTGTATGCACAGATCGGTGACAATAGCGGACTATAGAATCAGCTATCCAGTTAGTATAGAGATCAGTGTATGGCCCCCAGTCAAGCACAGAACGTTCTAGAAGCTGGCTCTCGGGTATAAAAAAGGAGACTCTGACAGCGAAAGCGTATTCAATATTTGCCAGTCTGACTGCTTATAAGCTCCGTTCTATAGATCGAAGTCTCTGGACAACACACAAGTTTATCAAATCTAATTCTACTGCTAAAATATCCTAGTACACGAGGCTTCGTTATTTTTCATCACAATTAAATTAATCGGCTCTTTTTAGGGTTATTTCACTTAGCCTTTTTTAAGACTATCTTACGTAGTCTTTTTCAAGTCCACGTAAGCTCTCTTTAAGAATTCTCTTTAAAAATGGTTCTTCCCGAGTAGAATCCTGGCTAATGAAGATGAGTTTAGAGCCAGTGACTAGCTCAGCGTTACTAGCTAGCAGATTTAGTTAATAACGAGCTCACCGTTGGCTAATTTTTTTTTCAACAATATTTTAAGCTCACCAACATCTCGTGAGTGAATAATATTTATTATTTACAGATGGCACTGTATACGAATGAAATCTTGACTCGCTATTGTCTCACAGCTGGCTCAAAATAATTGGTTATAGATTAGGGATGGCGATTCTATCGGAAAAAGATCGATTTTTAAATCGATTCGAATCGTAACTTCATGAATCGATTCATATAATAATCGAGGTCTAAAAGATCGATTTTTGAAAAATCGATTTTTTTTCAAGTCTGCATTTACTATGCAAATATAAATTCATTTAATGAATTCATTTACTATACAAATATAAATTCATTTAATGAAAAACATGATACTGTAATAATCGATCACTTCGTAGTAAAATCAGGGATTTTTTTAGTTGAGGCAATTCGATAATCACAATTATTTTTATAACCATATCAAAGTATCAGGCAAAAAAGAAGATATCATTTTACTTTCTAAATGTATTTGTTACATTAGATAATAATTTTAACAAAATAATATTGACTTCAAATTATAACTCTAAATCTACTGAACAGATTTTGGTGGGATAGGGAATTTAAATTATGGACCACATGGAAAGCATCAACTTTCGAATGAAAAAAGAATTTTCAAAGTCGGTCCGGGCGTCTTCGAATGATAACTTACATACAAATGAAAATCACAGAAAATGGGTAAAATAACTTACAGCTCCCAATGCTCAATCTACCACAGATCCAAAGTCAGACAAATACAAAAAGTCAAAGACTATAAACATAACTTTTTTTTTATTTATTAAAGAGAGGTGAAGTCAGGAAACTAAGCATACAGCATAGGGATGTGCGATATTTATCGATATTTCGAGTATCAATGGTTTTTTAAGTAAACATCGATGTTTTTGATCAATGTTTTTTAAAGTCGAAACATCGATAGTCGATAAAAAATGATGAACTATCGATATCCCACTACCGGCTTTCCCTACTCTTTTGCAACTCATTTATACTAAATTTGAAAATGAATTAATTGTAAAAGAAAACTCTTGTATAGAATTAGATTATTTTTATCAATGAAGAATCAAACACATATCAATATTAATTTATTGGAATGAAATCAACCCCGTCAAAACTTCGATACCGGAACTTCCGCTCAACATTTTGCAGAGGATACTGCACCGTAGATATTAATTCCAAAATAAAATTATAAGCTGCAGAATCATAATCTAGCCAAAAAAGTGTTCTTGTAATCTTTTTTGAACATTACTGATTATTGTTATTATTATTACTTTTTTTTTCAATAAATAAATTACAATATCATTAATTTTTAACAATAATAATTCGAAATTAATAACGCTGATTTCGAATTTTCGTTTTACATTGGTTGTAGCTTTAATTTTTCAAAAATTCGCGCTTATCCTTACCATCAATATTAATAATCGATGTTCAGATATTTTTTTCAAAAACATCGATGGTCTCCCATACGAAAAAAATATATATGCGGGCAAATTGCTTATATGAGTCATATATGTCTCATATAAGAAATTTGCCCTCATATATATTTTTTTTTTACAGGCTGATGATGGCAAGAAATGGAAACAATCGATAATCCGATGTCGATATTTTTTACCAAGATCGCCCATCCCTAACACAGCCATCTCGTGAATAGAAATAATCGAATGTCGATTCTCTAGGGTGAAATATCGATTCACTGAATCGATTCAGTGTTACATATCGATTTAAAAAATCGATTTACTCGGCCCGAAAAATCGATTCTTCGATTAATCGATCTCAGATCGCCATCCCTATTATAGATGGCACTGTTTTAGAATAAAAAAAAAAGAGTGCGTGTATCAGTGTGTACACGCGGAAGAAGTGAAACTTTTTCGGCTCATATTTATTAAATGATATAGTATAGTTTTATTTTAAATTAATTTTATAGTAATCTTTAGGTAACATATTTATTATTAATATTATCGTTATTATTTTAAAGAGTATATTAGAATGTTATTAGAACAAAAAAAGTATCAGTACCCGATGAAAAAAGTTTTTGTCTAATTATATATGATTATATATAATCATATATGAAGTTATATATAATCATGCATGATTATATATGGGGTCATATATAAATATACATAATTATATATGACCCCATACATAATTAGATCTGATCATACCTGGGTGTTATTAGCCCATATATAAGTCTATATATAATTAGATATGTTCATACTTGGCTGGTATAACTCCATATATAACCATATATAAGTCTATATATGATCAGATTTAATTATATATAAGTCTATATATAATTAGATCTGATCAGACATGGCTAATATAAATTCATGTATGGTCGTGCATAAGTTTATATATGATTGGATCTGATCAGACATGACTGATATAAAGTTATATATATATATATATATATATATATTACATAATATGACAATTTTTTAATATAAATGTTATTAAATTTTTATTTTGTCAACTATCAAATAAACTTAAATCCCCAATACTTAAAAAATGTTTAAAGGTTTCGGCAGTAATTTAAAAGTATTAATCGATATCGATTTATATACGAATATTTATAAGTTTATAGATAAATAGATTTGATTATATGTATCTAATGAATTCTATTGTAATTTATGTACAAAATCAAATTCATTATTAGGTGCATTATTTACGTATGATGTATCGACTTGATTATTTGAGTTAAGTAATGTCATAAACTTTCCTTTATTGAAAGTTCGTAACAGACTAAAGGATCAGACTACAATCCGGCGATCACCAAAGTTAAGCAGCATCGACGTAGGTCATTGATTGGATGAGTGACCTCGTAGTAAAGTGGCGGTCAACGAATAGTCATTTTTTTTTTTTTTTATTCAAATTTAAGCGATATTTATATTGATGAAAACAATAAATCCGAATTAAATTACTTAATTAATAATTTAAAGGTATTCGAAATGAGATTCTAAAAATGACTATATTCATTCATGCATGATCATGCATAAACAGATCTGATTATATATAATTAGACCTGGCCAATTTTTGGATCCAATCATATATAGATGATTATGCATAATTATATATGATTAGACAAAAACTTTTTTCATCGGGTACACTGTAAAAAATTTGCAGACTGAACGCGGAGTGAATCCAGAGTGTACGTGGAATTAATGACTTTCCATTTATTCACTCCTATTTGGGATGAATTATACTCCGAAGGAGGCTTTTGGAAAATATTAATTATAAAAAAAAATTACTAATACATAGTGAGGTTAGGTCTTGGAGATTTTGACATTTGTATTGAGTACGGAAATAATTACGAATTCCCTTTCCATATATTCACGCGAAATGATTTTTAAATAAACATAAACAGCTGATAATAAAACTTGCACAAATATAATTCCACTGAGTCACAAACTGTCGTATGATTTATATGACCATACACGGAAAAAAAAATTTTGTCACTCCAAGATAAGATAACTTACGGTAACAAATATCTGCCTTAGTATACGGATAACGAAACATTCGTTGTAGTCACAATGATTTTGTAACGGTAGCAAATCGCTTGTTCTGTCTAGCAATGGTTTGTTACTGTAGCAAAACTATTGTGTTACAGTAAAAAAAATTGATTTGTTAAAGTAACAAACTGCATTTTTAGCGAAAATTTTGTTCTTAAGATGCCCATTTGACCTCAGTGACCTATTCACCCCCCTCCCCCCTTTTCTCAACACTTTTTATTTTACGAATCTTGTTGGGCCTAATTTGCCTCAGCGGCCCAATTGCCCTGGTGACCCATTTTACCCCTTCCCGTCCCAACACTTTTCATGTTACGAATTTTGGCGGACCCAATTCGCCGCAGTGGCCCATTTTGCCCCGGTGGTTCGCTTCACCTTTCCCCGTCCCAACACTTTGCATGTTACGAATTTTGGGGGGACCATTTTGCCTCAGTAGCCCATTTCGTCCCTGTGACCCATTTTATCCCTTCCCGTCCCAACACTTTTCATTCTAAGAATTTTAGTGGGCCCAATTTGCCCCCAAATACATTAAGGCATCAGAAATGTCAGGGGGCCCATTTTGCCCCTAAATATTTCGAGGCATCAACAATTTTGGGGGGTCTATTTTGCCCCGCCTTCCTCCCTTACATTTATACATTTACTCGCTTGGCGGTGTAAAAAATAATAATTCACATTGCTTAAATTTCACACGAAATTCGGTGTAATATTCACACTAAAATTTTTACACCAATGCATTTACACCACACCGGGTCCATAAAATTTTTTACAGCTCATACGATTTGTCATAGCAAATACTAAAAATGTTTTGTACCCAGAGAAGAAAGTCCGGCGGGCCCACACGGAAAAAAATAATCGGTAGCCACTACTGATTAATTTTCGGTAACAGCTACTGATTTTTTTGATAGCAGTTACCGGTTTTATTTTGGTAGCCGTTACTGTAGTAATCGGTAGCCGTTACCAAATCATCGGTAACCATTACCGAAACAATCGGTAGCTTTTACCGATTAATTTTCAGTAGCCGTTACTGATTATTTCGCTAGCTATTACCGATTTTTTCGGTATCAGTTACGTACACACACACTCTCACCCACACGCACTCGCACACACACGTTTACACAGCCGCATTCACGCGCACTCACGCATGTACGAACACACTCGCCCTCGCACATGTGTGAACGTACTCGCACACACACGTTCGCACACACTCGGCCTACACACTCGGACGCACACACACACACACGTTCGCACACACTCGGCCTACACACTCGGACGCACACACACACACACGTTCGCACACACTCATACGCACAAGCACACGTACGCAGACAGATACCAAAAAAATCGGTAACAGCTACCGAAAAATAATCGGTAACGTCTACCGAAAAATAATTGGTAGCGTCTACCGATTATTTTTTTCCGTGCAGGCTTGACCTAGGCTTAGCCCAAGTATGTAAAACCTTGAGCCAAGCTTGTAAACCAGCCTTGGAAGAAGGCGGGAATGATAACACGGAGCCAGTTCTGGTTGCTAGACCTGCCCGACTGGAAATTCCAGTTAGGCTTGCCGAAAGATCAATTTGGACCGAATGAAGCTTTCCGAAATACGGCAAGCCTGATTCGGACCTTATTCCGGCCTCATAATAAAAACCAAAATACGGTAAGCCGAATTCTGACCTTATGGTATTTGCATGAGGAAAACTAATGCTCGAAATGCCAAAAACATTCCAAACTTGGTTGTTCTTGGGAAAAGGTGTAGCATGGCGTTAGTTAGAAATACTTTTGGAATTCCGGACTGATATTTAATAGCGATGACCAAATGTTTGCCGAAGTTTGGCATGCCAAATTAGGTAGTGAAAAGGAAAGTGAATGGCAAAGTTAACTTCGACGTATCTTCGGAAATTGTTATGGCTGCCTGACGGTGCTTATCAAAGGCTTACCGAAGTCTGGTATGCCAAACCAGCGCCCCGCCTAGAATTCCAGTGTGGCATGACAAAATACCAATTCGGGACAAATGAGGCTTTTCGAAAAAAGACAAGCCTAATTTTAAACTTATCCCGTCCTTATGAGGAAAACCGAAACTCGATATAACAAAACTTTTCCAATTTTGTTTGTCATTCGGAGTTTTCGGCAGGGCGTAAAAGTTCAGTGAATCTTTGGAATTCCTGACTAAAATCGAATTGGGATCACTGAAGGTTTGCTAAAGTTAGGTATGCCAAATTCGGCTACTATTAGGAAAGTCTTCGTCAATGCCTAAGTTAGGTATATCTTTGGAATTCCTGACTGGTACTGAATAATATTGTAACACCATTAACTAAACTTAGAAGCCACAATCAGTAGAGTAGCCTAGTTTTCAAAGCGTCGGTCTTTCGTGCGTAAAGTCCCGGGTTCAAATCCCACCACAGCAGTCATTAATAAATTTCGTGTTTTTCCTTGAATTAAAAATTTCTAATTAGATTTGAAATTAGAGTAGCATTAAATTAGAACATCTGATGATAAGCTGCTCCGCGAAATAATTTTAAACAAAAAAAAAAAAAAATTTTTTTTTAATTTAATAAAACAAAACTAGATTATTACAGCAATACATGACCATATATTGCCAAGTTCTATGTAGGATCATTTTTCACAGATAGATTACGGTTTTTCGGGGTGACTTCGGTATCTGAATTTGCGTTGAATTCGGCTTTCCTAATTATGCAGAGATCCGGAAGTGCGTTATTTTCGTAATGCGAGCCTTATGCGATTGCCTCATTTGGCGCAAACTCGGAATTCGGCATGCCTAATCCGGAACTAATAAAAAACGAACTGAAATTTCTAGTCGAGTGGCCCATGCTTGGTTGCCAAACCTGGCCCATGCTTTGTTGCCAGCCCTGATTAAACAATTGAATTCAACCGAATTCAAAATTTTAATTCTGTTATATTCTGTCGAATTCTGCAAAACAGAATTCAACTAAATTGAAAATTTGAATTTGAATTAAACAGAATAAAACCGATTTTTAAATTTCAAATTCAATTTAATTCAATTTAATTCGGTTTCAAATTCAGAAATTGGATAATTAATTTCAAATTAATCAGAATTAAACCGAATAGAATTATTCAAATTCGTTTTAATTTGGACAAATTCTGGTTTTCCTGCCGAATGAGACAGAATTCATTTTTAAGTTAGGTACCGCATTAACAGAATTTATCTGAATTAAATAGAATTAAAAATTTAATTCTGTTTAATTTGATCGAATTCAGTTGTTTAATCAGGGAGACCCGGCCCAGGCTGCATTGCCAGACTTGACCCATAAATCGAGAGAACGAATAAATTTAATGAAAAAAAAGTTTTATTATTATTAACCTCGTAGAGATCATGAGATCATTAACGATTCAATTATCTAAGGGAGGTAAATGATGTGAAAAAAAACTCGGTGAAAATTGTGCCAGGCTCTGGGCACGAACTGCCGTCCTTCTAATTGCTGGGTCCGAACGGTAGCTACTGGACGTACCTACTAATGTTGAACTGATGCATTTATATGATCTGCTTATTAAACCACAGGTATATCCAAACTTGGGTAATCCTACCTTGGCCCAAGTCTGGATTGCCATTGGAAGGCCCAAGCCTGGCTTGCCATTGAATGGCCAGGGCTAGGTTACCCAGTCTTGGCCCAAGCCCGGGTCATCATTGTGACGGCTAGGACTGAGTACCCAATCTTAAGCCAAGCATGGGCCAATATAGGCGTGCCAAAACTAGGCTCCCCAGTGCTGGAGAACCTGTCACCGGTTGTCCCTGACTTCAAAGGAGTATGGGTTACTCTCATTCAAATTTAAATAGTAACAACGTACTCGAGACCTGTAATTCGCTTCCTGTCATATGAGAAATATAAATGAAGATATTTCTTGTGTGAGTTTCAGCTAAAAGTATTGCATAAGATCATAATAATAGTAGCAAAGATAAATAATAATGATGATGAAAATAATAGTGCAGACTCACACAGCAGACCTGAAATTCCTAAAAAGGCATACATTACCATCGTTACACCTCTATTTAATTTATTACTTCCTATACCTATGAGCAATGAGCTTCAAAACACTTGGACCAATTGGTGATCGACAAATGGAACATTTAAAACTTAAACAATGCCTGTATCCTACTTCCTAAGGCCCCAACTAATTTATTGTACCTTGTACCCGTGACTAACCTACTCTGAAGCACCTGGAGACGGTGCAGGCTCTTACGGCAGACCTGAAATTCCTAAAAATGCAGAGATTCCCATCCATAAACTTCTATTTCATTTCTTCCTACCTAACATCTATAAGCTAACGACATCAACTTCGGATGAATTAGTGACACATAACCAGAACGTTCAGGACTCAAATGTTTAAGTTCTCGGAACCTTAAATGATTTATTCAAGTTCGTACCCGTGACTATGTTTCTCCGAAACACCTAAATTTTTTGGTTAATGTAACTTTAAATTTTTATGCCAATATGATGTATGATCTCATTGCATTAAGAGATTTTTTTTCTTACAAATTTATTTTGCTATGATAACAAATCTACTTCGTTATGATTACAAAGATAAGTTTGCTTCTACAACAAATAATATTCGCTATGACAACAAAACGTGATTTGTTGCTGTAACAAATCTTGTGGTGTTCTGAAAAATCAACATCTCAACTACGACACAATTCCATTTGTTCCCGAGTCAAAAAATTGAACTTACATTTAACTTACGTTAACTTATAGACCTTACATTGAACTTACATAAGCTTAATGAATTTAAATTAAACTTAAATGACTTATTGAGCTTGATTATACCTTGAATCGACTTAAATAAAAATATTGACTCAATTATAACTTATCTGGAATGAAATAAAGCCAAATTGAACTTAAATGTACTCCCGAGTCGAAATTTGAATCGTAAGTCGGACGTTGAAATCGTCATCTAGTTCAATGTTAGAAAAGATGGACAAAATTAATTACCTTCGGCTTTTCCGTGGGGGATTTAAGCAGGTTGAACGATAAAAATACTCCCGTTTTTGCATTATCCGACTTACAGACTTGAATTTTGGCACAAATGTTCCCAACAATCTCACGAATCTCCCACCATCGGTATTTTTTCCGATAACTAACTGCGAGGGGGGTTTCAGTGACGTCAAAAATAAAAATACTCGCGTTTTTACACTACCGGGCTTACAAACTTGAACTTTAGCACAAATGTTCCCAACAATCTTACGAATCTCCGACCATCGGTATTTTTTCCGAAAATGAACTCCAAGGCGGGTTTCAGTGGGGTCAAAAATTGAAACACTCGCGTTTTTACACTATCGGGCTTACAGACTTGAACTTAAGCACAAATATTCTCAACAATCTTACAAATCTCCCACCATTGGTATTTTTTCCAAAAAATAACTCCAAGGGGGGTTTACCGATGGTAAAGGAGTTCGTAAGATTTTTGGAAATATTTGTGCCAATGTTCAAGTCTGTAAGCCCGATAGTGTAAAAACGCGAGTGTTTCAATTTTTGACCCCACTGAAACCCCCCTTGGAGTTCATTTTCGGAAAAAATACCGATGGTCGGAGATTCGTAAGATTATTGGGAACATTTGTGCTGAAGTTCAAGTCTGTAAGCCCGGTAGTGTAAAAACGCGAGTATTTTTATTTTTGTCCCCACTGAAACCCCCCTTGGAGTTAGTTATCGGAAAAAATACCGATGGTGGGGGATTCGTAAGATTGTTGGGAATATTTGTGCCAAAATTCAAGTCTGTAAGGCGGATAATGCAAAAACGGGAGTATTTTTATCGTTCAACCTGCTTAAATCCCCCACGGGAAAGCCGAAGTTAATTAATTTGGTCCATCTTTTTTAACATTGAACTAGATGACGATTTCAACGTCCGACTTACGATTCAAATTTCGACTCGGGAGTACATTTAAGTTCAATTTGCCTTTATTTCATTCCAGATAAGTTATAATTGAGTCAATATTTTTATTTAAGTCGATTCAAGTTATAATCAAGCCCAATAAGTCATTTAAGTTTAATTTAAGTTCATTAAGCTTATGTAAGTTCAATGTAAGGTCTATAAGTTAACGTAAGTCAAATGTAAGTTCAATATTTTGACTCAGGTTGCCACAACAAATCGATTTGTTACCGTAAGCTAAGTGTGTCTGTTACTATAACAAAATTTTTCTTTATCCCGTCTTTTGTTATGATGACGAAACTCTTTTTCTCCGTGTACCATGAGATAAAATTTCATATTAGACGAATTAGAATTTTTAAAATTACGAAATTTTTAGCCCTCTATTAAGGTTTCGAAAAACGCTAAGAACTCTCTATTTTGGGTTTCCAGTATTTGTCCGTGAATTAAATTGATTCGACAATAAGTTGACATTATCGGTTAAGGATCTTTTTTTAAAAATTTCAAAAATGTTAATAGATTTTGAGTTATTAACGAAAAACTGAGTGATATTATTTTTTTCTTAATTTGTTAATAACAATTGAAACTTTGTATGTGGGCTAATACATCCTCGAAAATATTTTTGTTAGACGCCATTTCAAATCAAATGAGCTATTGCTCATATTTTTGAGAGCTTTATCAAGAATTTTCGCGTTTTTGAACTTGTTGACTAGCATATTAGTTTTAAAATACAAGCTTATAAATCGCTATACTACACTTTGACTATGATCAAAATCAATTTTGTAGACACGCTTATTTTACCAAGGCGTCCATATGATTTAAATACACATACACAAACTAAATGTCTGGTATATAGTGTAATGAATATATATATATGTATGTATGTATGTTAGGGTGATTCATTTTAAACCAACATTTTTTTTTTTCAAGTCCCACTCAAAAATCTTGAAGCATATGAAAAATAAAAAATTCCTACCAAATTTGAGCTCGTAATTTCAATTTGTAGAGGTCTCTCCAGGAACTTTTAGTTTTTCCATTTGAATAACATGGGAAAACTTTTTTTTTTCATTTTTGACATCTGCATCCCATCTAAAAATTTTTTTTTCGAAATATCGTTCCGACATTCTTACAGTAGGCTAAATGCTCTACAAAAAAGTTCCTTGAGTCAAGTTTGTAAGTTCAATATCTCCATCATAATTCGCGTTGCAAATTGTGATTTTCCCTTATTGAACAAAAGGATTCAAAAGTATTAAAAAGGATTTCATTTTTAATCATTTTGAATACTTTTTAATCCTTCAAATCCTTTCTAATAATATCTCTTATGGGCGTTTAACATTTGAAATGATTTTTAATACTTTGATTTAATAAGGGTTTGTGGAAATTCGATTTAAATGCACTTAGAAACGAAACTATTGGTGATAGACGAAAACTTCAAATGACAATTTTGTAGGTCATTCAATGCTCTAAAATAATGCATTAATGACTATCTCTGCACCACCAATAGTTTAGCCTCAAGACGCTCTTAAAGTTCTATTTTTTCGAAAATATACTTTCAATGAATGTCG
The DNA here is from genome assembly GCA_030273425.1 of Microplitis manilae. Lineage (NCBI taxonomy): Eukaryota > Metazoa > Arthropoda > Insecta > Hymenoptera > Braconidae > Microplitis > Microplitis manilae. The sequence continues at coordinate 9,750,359 of CP092722.1, forward strand.
AAACGAAACTATTGATGATAAACAAAGAATTCACATCGCAATTTTGTAGATCATTTAATGCTGTGAAATAATACCCTCGTGGATATCTTTGTACCACCAATAGTTTAACAGCTAAACGCTCTTAGATTTAAATTTGTTCTTAAAATTCACTTTCAATGTATCTATTACGGTGTGTCCTTTTATGACAACTTGTTTTTTTCAACAGTCTAACAGGATCTATACTTGGAAGAAGGTAAAAAAAGATGTCTGTTAAAATTAGAGCCCTAAATATTAATATCGACAACTGTCTCATCTCTATTTTCTATTTCTCATTTAAAGAACATGGGAAAAAGAAAAAAGTTTAGAAAATCCAAAAGTGCACGACTCATAATGCTCATTTATTATGAAATATTAAAATAAAATAAATTTTTAAAAAATGTGAAAAAAAATATAAAACAGCCGAAATAAGACGATAATACGCAGGCGACCCTAGTAGGATAAATATATACAATATATATAGATAAGCAGTCTTTTAGTTTTTTGTAATTTTATTAATTGCAAATAAACAACACTAAGTTACCTAGTCATTTGCGTTCGATGACCTGCAATTTTGTCAAAGAATTTGCTTTAAAAAATTGCAATAGTTGTGAAAAAAAATTTTTTTATCACAGAGTATCCCCTATCACTCTGAACTTACAGAAAAAGGCTTCATGAGCCCAATTCGATTTCCCTTCATACTTTTTCAGGCTTAGGACTGACTGTTAGAATAGTCAAAGATTAACACATTAATAACACATTTCCTAACGCGTCACATATTATCGTGTATTACAAAATAGTCTAACAGGCGTACTTACAAATCGAATTTTGGTAAAAAAAATCAGAAACTAAAACAAATGAGCAATTTCTATCACGAAAATTGTCAATAATATTTCTTAGAATTCCAGATCACAAAGGAATGTAGCCCATATTATTATAATTAAAAAACAATATTAATAATCTAGTCATCACTATGCGCTATTAATTATTGTCAATCTCACAATTCTCCTCAAATTTGAGTACAAAGCTACCGAAATAGCATTACTGGTTCATGTGAGGCCTATCGCAACTTATTTAGTTATAGTTAGCATTAATTGAATTGCTACAATTACAAGATATCGCGGCTTGAGAAATGCATAAACGAGTTTTTACTTAGAGAGTCTCGTATCCAGCTACTTCAGCAACCATCCATCACACTTAAATCGATAGGATTTTTTCTTTCCTAATTGATTAAGTTTCAGGTTCTTCTGATAGTATTGCATCCGCTCATAAGCATTTGCTCATGAATTCTTCTTGTAGCGAAGTCAATGATAAGTAGCACATATCTGCTCAAGTCTCCATGAAATACTATGAGAGCTTTCATTTTCGAATTCTTTTACCTTACGCTCCTTCAACTTTAAAACCAACATTTTTACCGCACATAATCAGTTTACGGTAAATTTGCACACACCGGAAATAATGGCACATTTTTCCATTTTCCCTTTTCAATATTTTCAATACTTGCTATAATGCTATTATTCTTAGCACGAGCAGCCAGAAAGTGTAAACTGTCCATATGGAATATTGTCAAAGTCCTTGGAGAGATTAGTTTTTCAGGTTTTGATTCGGAAATCATGGTTAATGAGGCGGTCGAACCAATTACAGAGAAAATAAGTAATCTTATTCCTAAAGCATTACTTATTGCAAGTATAGAACCTTCATTACCCCAAAGTCCGTCAGCTGCGATCATTTTTAAAAAATCTACAACCGTTGGATTCAATATCACATCTGCATCGTTATTACCTGACCTAACTTCTATGATTCCTTCTGTACATAATATTGCATAACGATCACGATTCAAAAAAACATAATTGATTATAAAAAGTTTCATAATAGGATATTTATCTTCGTCTTTAAGTAAAAGTTCAGCGATTACTCGAAAGAAGCAGTTGCCATCATCATTATCATTGGTAATATCAAAGTTATCTAAAAGTTCCCTAGGGAATCGTTTTTTGATTATACGTTTTCTGTCTGATTTCTGTACTAAATGCTTTGTTGTGAGAACACTTTTAGTGTTACAACCATTTATGTCATTTTTGAGACTAGAAAATATATAAGAAATAATTTTATCATTTTCTTTTAATATTTTTTCTATTTCAATTAAAACTATACTTTGATGGATTCCATTTAAAATTTTTTTAATATCTAATACATTTACATCGCAAGAGTTTTTTGTTTCTGTAAGATTATTTCGATTTGTAGGAATATTATCAAATCTTCCCACAGGAATATCAACGCTTTTTCTAGATTTTCTGCGTACTTGATTATCACGATTAAAAAGGGATTCTATTTTAGTTTCAATTATAGGTATACCTTGCCAAGTATCGCCATCGAATTTCGGAGAGTTTAAGTTTCTATGAGCCACTAAGAAATGATAATTAACTTCATTCACTATTGTTAACGGTGTCAACGATTGAGGATTATTTGGTACGAATCTGATAATATGGTTCATCTTATGTGTTCCTGGGACTACACTTATTACTACAAAAATGATTTTTAATGCATCACTTATTGCATAGAGTGAACCTTCGTTTCCCCAAACATGATCCCGAGCTATCATTCGTAAAAAATCATCAATTTTCGGACCACGCATATTTGATCCATTTACATCTTGGACAGAGATTGCACTATGAGAAAGAAGCGTATTATATTTGATTTTGTTACAGCAAATATATTTAATAATAAATAGTTTAATATTAATATATTCATCTTCATTGAGACCTATAGATTCAGCTATAGTCCGAAATAAACAATTACCATCTTTATTGACATCACAGAAGGTAAATGATTCATTCAGTAATTTATTGATTGCAACATTTTGACTTGACAAGTCTTCTATATTCAACTTGATTTCATAATGATGAGAATTATTTGAACGATTACTATAAAAATTATTGATACTATTTCTTGTAGCGTTGTGTATTTCAAGTGTCAATTTAGATATAGTATTACCATTATGATCTAAGATTACTTGAATTTCATCTAAAGAATTACTGCGTAAAATTTCGAGTAATATTTCTTCAATAGATAGAGAAGTTAATTTTTGAACTTCACCTGTTTTTTTCTTTTTGTATCGAGTATTCGTAGTATTTTTAGGTCGTATGTTTTTAGAGGCCTCATTCATATTAACTTTCTTAGGTTCTTTCTTTGTTTCAAAATTTGATTGAATTGGTTTTGAAATATAAGTTTTTGACGAGACTAAATGGTCAACTAAAGTTCTGTTGACCACTTTATTCGCTTCACTACAAAAAAATATTGGCTTATGATCAGAAGTAATACTATCATAATATCCTGATGTATAGACAGTTGAATTGGAAAATATCATATCAATTTGAGTATTATGATTAGTGGTTGAAATTGCTGGAGATAAGGCTCTTTTAAGATTACAATTTTCATTCATGTATTTTTCCAGCCATGAAATTTCATGACTATAGCAATCTTCATTAAAGTCACCAATAATAACTATGTGACTATTTATATCGCAAGAACTAATCATGCTATTCATGCACTTCTTGAACAAATCTCGAGTAGTATCAGGGGATTTATAACCGCCAATGACAAACAGATCATTTATTTTTAAAGCTACTAAATCAACGTGTTCTACTTTGTTCTCTAATTGGGAATCATGAGCCACATTATTGATAATAGAAACATCACAGTTTTGTCTCTTATAGACGGCTAATCCTCGTAAAAACTTCCTACTGAAATTTTTCTCATCAGATCTGAACTCAATATCGAATCCATTGATAGAAATATCATCATTAGGGAATGTGCGTGTTTCAGCGAATATCATAACATCAGCTCCATGAAACCATTTATCATTTCGAACGCAACCTATATATTTACGTAACGATAAGGAATTATAAAAAATAATTTTAATCCCATGTAAATCGTCTAAAGGTTGTTCGAAAGTGATTAAGCATTTTTCATTTTTTAACCTGTCCAATTCAACCTTAAGGTCACTAGTGTTGTCTAACGGAGCTGGTGGCTTAAAGTCTCCATCGATATACAAATTATTAAGATCTGTAACTCGACTGTATGCAACATATTGCATTGTGCGTGTCATTCCTTTGTTATGTACCCTTATTAAATCAAAATATTAAAAATCATTTAAAATGTTAAACGCCCATAAGAGATATTATTAGAAAGGATTTGAAGGGTTAAAAAGTATTCAAAATGATTAAAAATCAAATCCTTTTTAATAATTTTGAATCCTTTTGTTCAATAAGGGTACGCAAACATATGGATAAGTTTGGCCTTGGCTTTTGTGAGTTGTTAAACTTTCAGCACAAATTAAAGGAAATTGTCTTCGTGCAGCGATTTTCTGACCAACTGCAATATCCGTAACTACAATTGGGAAAATAGGGACGAAATTCGTATGTTTAAAATCATTTTCTATAAGACATCGATTTTTGTTTCGAGTACTGCAACCGATCTCATTGTTTCCAAACTCTAACCACAAAATCGTGATTTCGTCTGAATTTTTTTTTTGAGACACATGCCTGAGAATACCGGTAGCTCCATTCACTAACCCTTCTTTAGTACTTATGCTACGAGTTATCATCAATTTAATACCAAGTTTTGCATAAAGAGTTTTAGGCAAACAGCCAGTTTTGTTAATTGGAAGCTTATGAAGAGCATCAAGTGCCTTATTAATCGTTTTTTCGTTCATTCTTCCTTTACCTTGAATTTCATCTTTAGCCTCGTGTATAAACAAGTCACCTTTCATATTAGTAATTATTTTTTCATTGAAAGCATCTACATCCTTATTTGTATAATACAAGTGAATTGCATTATGAGGTACATTTTTTAAATTACAACGTGATCTAAATAGTTGAATGTCACTTTCAGTCATTGTACCCATAGAAAGATTATTTAAAGCATTAATAAATTCTACGTTATCTTGTCGCATTACTTTAGTTAATTCATAATATTCAAAGTCGAGCCAATTGTCTGTTGCGAATAATGCACTATACGTAGGGTCTGCAATATTTGGCTTAAAAGGCTGATCAGGATACTGTTTATTCTACTGCAATTTTTTATCCCTTAAATAATGGAATGCTGTATAATAAATAGGTTTATCCATAATCGGTGGAAGCTGTCGCAAATCTCCAACAAAAATGATTGACAGTCCACCAAATGGAGAGTTGTTCCCTGTTATTTGTTGGAGACGAGAATCAATTTGATTCAATCGGTTTCGACCGATCATTGAAACCTCATCTATGATAACAACTTTTACATTTCGCATTTCAAATCTCAAGGATGTAACAACGCTGGAACTTAATGCTGCAATGTTTCTGCTCATGTTGTCTATCGGTAAACAAAAACAACTGTGTAAAGTGACACCATTAATTACATAGGCAGCTTTTCCAGAAGGAGCTGCTAGAATGACATGAGCTGATTCAATATCTGTACAACTAATTTTTTTTGTATAGTAATCTGATATGACATGATATAAAAGATTAATAAGAAATGATTTTCCAGTTCCTGCTTGACCAGAAATCATTAAGCGAATTGGCTTGCCAATTTTTTGAGCATGTAAACAGTGCATAGTTATTTGAAGCTGCTGTTCATTTGCTCTTAAAAGTAATTCTAAGATTTCATCACTTTTCATAACTTTTGGGACACTAATTTTATAATCGTTTTCCTTCGAATTTGACGAATTGCAATTTTTATTTTCAGCAAAAATATCAACAGAGTCATCTGGCTAATTTTCTTTAAGGGTAAAATCTTTATTTTCATCATTATGTTCATCGTTATGAACATCGTCTTCTGCTTCTTTTTCTTTGAAGATATCTGCGAGATAACTCTCTTCCATTTGGTATATCAATGATCGATTTGTTACAATAAGATCTAAATTGTTTTCATAAATATTTTTTAGATTTACACTGCAATTTTCAATTTCGGTTTTTTCATCACGAAATGGTAAAAAAAGTAGTAACTGTTCTCGATAATAATTAGATTCATCTTGGTGCTTATTGTAATGACGTGAACGTAAAATTTTTCGCTTCTTGCGTTTTTTTGCATCATCTTCTTGATTAACGCTAGCATTGTCATCCTCACAATTAGAATCATCATTCGAATTATAACCACTTTTCGCTTTTAATTTATTAAGATCGCTATATCCAGTAGCAAAATCAGCAAAACACATAGTCTCATACTTTGTATCACGTTTACAATATTTATCAATAATGTTATCTTGGTAAATATCAGTCGAATCAGGCGCTAGATTCATCAAGTCTTTCATACGTTTAAGAACTCTGTGTCTTTCATCTATTGGAAAAGTAGGAACAAAAACTCCTGTACGGCTTGCTTTAAACAGTGGTATATGAAGTATAATAGCAGCAGCTTCCTGCGCTCATAAAACTCTTGAGTTAATAAATGCATTTCCAAACTTTTTAACTTTTTCAAGGTTGGTGAAATCTTCGTTAGAAAATTGCTCAATTAAAGTTCTAAATAACTTAGCCATATCTTTTTCAACCTTCACTATGTAATCAGTTAGATAGCTTATGCAAGCATAAGGATCACAAATGAATTGGATATCCATATTTGATTTTAGAAGGTTTAAGATATCAAGATTGTACGCATTCATGAATATCTTGTTGCTTTGCCGTTTTAAGAACACTCGTGTTGTTTTTAGAGGATATCTTGCAGCTTGAATATATTCAGTTTCGGTCATTTCAAGCTCTTTCAAGACTTGAGAAAACGGTATCTCGCGGGGCAGCTTATCCAATTCATTGAGATAATTTTTTACTTTTTCAACATGAAATTTAACCGTTTCATTTCGTTCCTCAAGAGGTAATTTAGTTAAAATTCTCGTTACCGGCATCGGCCACAAAGGATAATGGAAACGACATGTTTTTGTATTTTTCGTTCCTTTATAACACGTGAATGTATGTTTATGCAACTGAAATCCCTTACATATGGGTTATTTTTGTCTAATTTACATGTTATAAATTGATCTATAAAATCAACACATTCTTTTTCAGACTTATCATTTTCTGGATTATAACGTGGTGCATCTCGTAACCATGCTACCGTATGCCGATGTAAAACTCCTTTTTGTTGGACTTCGTCTTTATGACAGTAATCTTCAATGTAATGAACATTGAACGGACTATTTTCTTTATTCATACACTGACTAATGGATGTAAAATAACGATCTATGAAACGTGCACAATCCACTGGATTATTACGAATCAATAAGTGTTTTTCGTTACGATCTAAATTAAGTACATCATAGCTACTTATCGTTTTGCCGTATTGTTCTTCATAGAGTTGTTTAAGAATAAGAACATTGTTATGTAAATTACAAGAAAAAGTAAAAAACATATTTGGAGTTCCGATTTGAGCCATTGCAGCAATCAAAAATTTTTTTTTATCTTCCATATAAGCAGGAGACCCAACTATTGGAGTGAGAAATTTGTAAGCTTCATCCTTATTAACGAGTTCATCTTTTAAATCACCTTTAAGAGCATCGTTGGCCTTTAAAGATTCATTTTTGCAACCTCTACGCGTAACGAAATTCATAGAATCTCTTGTTCGTTTTTGTACAGTCATTTGACCGAGTAAAAGAACAAAAGTTGGATCATGCCGACAACGAGGATCTTTATGAGTAATCCAAAGCTTATGTTTTTCATTGGTGGTTAGAATTTTTTCTTCGTCGAACGGTTCACCCCAAAAAATATGTGGGTGACATAAAATTTCATAATCCGGAATGCTATATATTGGTTTCAGAATTTTATTCTCACCTGGTGCAATGATTCTAGTGACTTCTGCCATTTCACGATTCTGATCAATGACTAAAACATTATCACTGTCCAAATTTCCATCACCTTCATTATTTTCATCATCATTTTCTTCATCGCAATTTTCATAAAATTTCTCAAATAATTTGTTATTAGGATCACAGAGAAATTTTTTATCGTTTTCATCAACAATGAACGGAAACTTTTCCTGTGTTAATTGCGATAAAAATTCTTCATTTTCTTTAATGTCGTATTGCATATACAATGTTGATTTTCGAAGAAATTTCATAGAATTTTTGACATCTTTAACAACAATGCTTTCAGCCATATAACTAGATTTGTACTCTTTCTTACGTTTAATTTTAATTTGAACTACTTGAGCTTGTTCGGGACGACGAGGCAAACATTTCATCATTTCTCCTACGTCTACTTCAACATTTACTATATTTCCATTAAGAGATAGTTGTGGATAAACTGTATATTGTTGAAGGGGTATGATTTGCAAAAATGGTAACCATGGTGATACTAATCTAGCCCCAAGTGGACTGAGACGTTTTAAACAGACAGGAATTTCTGCAAAAGAAAGATTTTTGGTAACAGCTTTTTTTGGTTTAATACCAATTCTTAAACTGTTCCAGCATGAATCACACAGAAACTCAGATTGTTTAAAATTATACGCACAATCAACCATATTTCGTTCTACTATTAATAATCTTTTGTAATCAGTTAATTTTTTAATAGAATTATAAAGTTTACGCAAACAACAGGTACAAATCTCAGGATTCTGACGTTGCTTTGCTAGAACAGTTTGATATAATTTTGCTGTTTTTTTATCTTTTCCATTTTTAGCTTGATACGCAAGCTTAGATGAAAAATTTTCATTGTATTTCAAAAATTCATTCATTCTTTCTTTTTGCTTTTTTTCTTTTTCAAGTTGACGTAGCTTAGGTCCAGAAACTTCATCAAGTCGAGCTTTTTTGTGAGCAATATTAGAATCTTCGTTACCTAATTTACGTTTTTCTGAACATTGAGATATTCTGTTATTAACATTATCAGAACGCAGTTTAGCTATTCTAATTCGAGTTTGTTCTCTTTCATTTGTTATATAATCTTTACTACTGCGACGAATTGGATTATATTCTCTAGTTTTCTTATTTTTTTCTAATCGAGAACTCTCATCCTCTTTAAGTCTCTGAGATGCTTTAAGGTTTTCAGCAAGACGGTATTCTGTACTAGCTCGCAATGATTGGGAATAAGTCTTTTGTATTTGGCGCCGTTTTTGAAGAGTCTGCTTCTTAGTTTTTGGCATTGCAATTTGTATATTTTAAAAGAAATATAAAAATATAATAAAAAATATAATAAATATAACATAGAATATAATTATAATGAAAAAAATATAATGAAAAATATCAATACAATAAAATATATAAAAATATAAAAAAAAAAAAGATTTATCACAAGTCGCAAAACCCTGATTAAAAACTCCGATTGAATCTGATTGAATCTGATTGAAACTCAATCAGAATTCTATCAGTTTCAATCAGAAACAAATTTCCAATCAGAAACGTTCGGGAGCGTTCGAGGGTTCCGATTGACTTTCTATCAGTTTCAATCAGATTCTATCAGAAAAAAATATTTAGTATTTTCTGATTGAAACTGATTGGATTTTTCTCTATCAGTTTCAATCAGATTCAATCAGAAAAAAAAATTTCAATTTTCGATTATTTTCCGATTGAATCTGATTGAAACTGATTGGATTTTTCTCTATCAGTTTCAATCAAATTCAACCGGAAAATAAGTTTTCAAAAATTATTTTTTTCTGATTAAATCTGATAGAAACTGATTGGATTTTTCTCTATCAGTTTCAATCAGATTCAATAAGGAAATAATAATTTTTGAAAACTTATTTTCCGATTGAATCTGATTGAAACTGATAGAGAAAAATCCAATCAGTTTCTATCAGATTTAATCAGAAAAAATAATTTTTGAAAACTTATTTTCTGATTGAATCTGATTGAAACTGATCGAATTTTTCTCTATCAGTTTCAATCAGATTCCATCGGAAAATAATTTTTTTAAAATTATTATTTTCTGATTGAATCTGATTGAAACTGATTGAATTTTTCTCTATCAGTTTTAATCGAATACAATGAGTGAATAATATTTTATTTTTAAGATTACTTATCATGTTTTTATTAACTTGCTCTCATGTATGTCTGTCCGGTCGCGCGGAGAAAAATGTTGGCTCGAAACCTAGCAATTTTTATTATGCTGTCAACAACCTTGAGACAGGAAATGAAGCATAAAAAAAATTATTATACTCATGAGTAAGATCACGTCAAGTGGACCCCCCATTTTCCACTTGATCATGAAAATTAAGCCTATGTATTTTTTTCTTATGTTGTCATTATGAAAAATTAAACCCTCAAACGATTTTTCAAAATTTTCATTTTAACAACAATTTTTTTTTACAATGAAGATTTTGAGTACTTTTAATTAAAAAATAGATTCCAAAACAACCGTTAAAGATAACTTAATGAAATTTTCAGGATTTATTGTCAAATATCTATATTTCAAAAAAATATTAATAGCTTGAAATTCTTTGTTTATTATCCTATTGTTAATTAACTTTTAAGTAAACAAATGAAAATTTCATTGACTTCTCGGTAACAAAATAAGGTTTTTTTTTATTGATTACATGAGTTATTTATTAAAGTTTGAGATCCCAAAAGAAAATTTCACTGCTCGTGATTAGTTTAAACAAAATAAAATTATTTATCACCGCACGTCGGTCGCTGAGCGCTTCCAATACGGCGCGCGGCCAAGCGTCTCAGGCTCTATTGCAGCTTTGGTCAGTCATAATTCAAAGTAACTTTTAAAAATACTATTGCTAAACGAATTGTATTTTTTTTTAACAATATCATGAATAATACAATAGAATAACTTTTTATTATTAAACTGGAACAGGAAAAACTAACTAATAATTAAACTTAAGTTTAATTATTAGTTATTTTTCCTGATTATTGTTTAATAAATAATTAATTTATTATTAATTAATAATAATTTACAAATTGTAATTAACTAATTATTGATATATTAGTTATTTACTAAACAATAATCAGGGAAAACTGTCTAATAACTAAACTTAATTATTAATTAATACTTTATAAATTATTATTAACTAATTAAATATATATTTATTATTTATTAAACAATAATCAGGGAAAACTGTCTAATAAATAAACTTAATTATTAATTAATAACTTATAAATTACTATTAACTAATTAATAATATATTAATTATTTATTAAATAATAATCAGGGAAAACTAAATAATAATTAAACTTAAGTTTAATTATTAGTTAGTTTTTCCTGTTTCAGTTTAATAATAAAAAATTATTCTATTGTATTATTCATGATATTGTTAAAAAAAAATACAATTCGTTTAGCAATAGAATTTTTAAAAGTTACTTTGAATTATGACTGACCAAAGCTGCAATAGAGCCTGAGACGCTTGGCCGCGCGCCGTATTGGAAGCGCTCAGCGACCGACGTGCGGTGATAAATAATTTTATTTTGTTTAAACTAATCACGAGCAGTGAAATTTTCTTTTGGGATCTCAAACTTTAATAAATAACTCATGTAATCAATAAAAAAAAATCTTATTTTGTTACCGAGAAGTCAATGAAATTTTCATTTGTTTACTTAAAAGTTAATTAACAATAGGATAATAAACAAAGAATTTCAAGCTATTAATATTTTTTTGAAATATAGATATTTGACAATAAATCCTGAAAATTTCATTAAGTTATCTTTAACGGTTGTTTTGGAATCTATTTTTTAATTAAAAGTACTCAAAATCTTCATTGTAAAAAAAAATTGTTGTTAAAATGAAAATTTTGAAAAATCGTTTGAGGGTTTAATTTTTCATAATGACAACATAAGAAAAAAATACATAGGCTTAATTTTCATGATCAAGTGGAAAATGGGGGGTCCACTTGACGTGATCTTACTCATTCAACGAAGATTTTGAAACATTCGATTTTTCGATTTTCTACCGTTTAATAATATATACAATTATTTTGTCCCGAGAATCGGTAATTTTTTATTAATTTACACTCGAAACCTTCCGAAAATATCCGATTGAATCTGATTGAAACTGATTGAAATTCAATAATAAATTCTGATTAAATCTGATTGAAACTGATTGAAAGTCAATAATAAATTCTGATTAAATCTGATTGGAACTGATTGAAAGTCAATCAGAAATTTCCGATTGACTTTCAATCAGAATTCTTCGGAAGTTTCCGATTAAATCTGATTGAAACTGATTGAAAGTCAATCAGAAATTTCTGATTAAATCTGATTGGACGTTTTCAATCAGTTTCAATCGGAGTTTTTAATCAGGGAAGGCAGACTACAGTCGCAAAGGGCGGACTACAGTTGCTGAAAAAAAAAAAAATAAATAAAAATAAATAAATAAATAAAGTTTAAAAAAAAAATTTGTTTAATCGAGGATTCTGGAAGATGTGGATCTTTGGTTAGACTTAAGTGTGTCAGTATTAAAATCAATCCAAACTTATTGGACTAGATAAATAGTTTTTTATTTATTTTTATTTACAATATTCGCACAAAATTAGCAAATTCCAGAGATTGAGTCAACTTAACGAGTGATATTAGGCAAATAACAAGTGGTTCTAGACAAATAGTTAATAGCCACGAGGTTATGAATGAACTAAATCTTCGTTAATTAATTTCAACGAAAAGTAATGAGCGAATGACTCATTTAATTAACACAAAATGCTCTAATAATTATGACAAGTTTAACACTCAACTTTAAAATAGATTATTATATTTATACAGCTAAAGCCAACAAAACAAGTATATATTACTCCGCGGTTACAATAACCCTGCGTCCGAAAGCGATTATACAAAATTAATAACTAAAGCGAAGTTAACTAAAAAAGATGCTAAATAACTATTAAAACAATTACTAATAACCATTATAAAACGAATTATGTAAAATAAATAATAAATAAAAATACTAAAAGCAAAGATCACTTCAATAAGGAGGATAAAAATTTCACTAAGAAATGAAAAAAAAAAATCATGACAGGAGACAGAACGCTTAAGAAGAAGCCTATTGCGCATGTCTTTGGGATTTACTAGCTCAGCAAGCATTCAAAGTTACTACAAAATCTTTGTCCAAGTCGCCCCATCTATGATCAAAAGTAGCAAGATACTTTAAGAAGTCAACCAATCATTTTTAAGTTTAAAATAATTTTCTTGGCTTACAATTAATTCTTTATTAGCAATTATTTCTTATGTAGCGAAAAATTATAGGATTTTTTTAAAATAAATTTGATAAAATAATAATTCTAACTAAAATTTTTTTTCAAATTATTAGTTATTTTTTATTGCAAAAAGCAGATTATCGTTTCGTAGGTTCTGATTAACATTTAATATATACATATTTCTCTATCTGATTGTGAAAAATAAAATAACAATTTTTTGTCAACAGATATGATGAAATCATTACGCGTGTTTAAATTTATAATTTTTTTTTTTAAATAAAATTACTACTCAAAACTAACATTTACGTGTCTTATTTATACCAAAAAAGGTGACTTTGAGATGAGGAAAAATTTGTTTTATCTTTTTCAAAGATATCTCAAAGTTTTCTTTGTGCTGCTTAGGAAACAAAATGTTTTTATATGTACATACTAAATTCATATGAAGTTTAATTCGAGTCATTGGCAAATCGAAATTAAAAACAATGATTATAAAATTGTTCCCAATTCTGAAACATTAAAAATTGCCCAAATCGCGACTTGTACACCAAACTTTAATTTAGTCGCGAATGCATAGAGAAGAAATCGCTTAATTCGCGATAAGTAGCCCAATCTGGCAACCCTGCACGTATTTAGATTTCAGTTAACTACTCAGCTTTCTGATTAGTCACCCGCGCGACACCAAACTCAGCCAGATCGGACTTGAATAGAAAAATTTAAAAAAATCAAAATATAGCATTAGAAAAAAAGAAACATTTTTATTTAGTAAAATTAGTTTATTAAGTTTAATAACATTGTATTTTATTTAGGTTTTAAGATTTTTCTATATAATTAAATCAATTTTTAGAATTTATGTCAAAGAAGATTTATTTTATTAGAACTATAAAATCTTACAAGTGTTTTTTAAACAATCTTACAATAGTGACTATTTTCTCAATGTTATGCTTGATACAAAATTGTTTTTACTTATTTTAGTTAAATCTTATATAACTTCATTTTTATATTATAACAAAGTATTTAAGTATAAGCTTGAATATTTTTATTAAATATATTTTTTTTAAATACTTTTTAGAGAAATCATAATAACTATAGTTCAGTCATTTCTTTAAGTTTATATGTCTAAGAAGGAGATTTAATTTTATTAAAGTTAAAAATAATTTGAAGTTTTTTCTTTCAATTGTCTTAATAAAATAGTGACTTTTTTTAATAGTACACTTAATACTAAATTAATCTTAGTTATATCTTAAATACGTTTATTTTTATATCAAAATAATCTCTCTTATCAAGCTAAAATATTTTTAATATATATATTTTTAATATTTCATAAAATAATAACAATAATTTGAACTAATTATTATAAATCTAGCAATTTTTTTGTATTGAAATTGAGATCACTGTGTCTTAATTTCTAATTTTTATGATATATTTGATCTTAAAATATTAATTGTTTATTACTGATTTTTTAAATTATAAGATAAAATCATTTTTAAATATACTTAAACTTACTTTGGTTCTATTCCTTTGATCAATATTGCAAGAATTACAAAAAATAAAAATCTTGTTACTATCAATATTTAAATATAAGATAACATCATTTTTAAATAAACTTAAACTTATTTCGGTTTGATTTCTTTGATCAATATTGCAAGAATTACAAAAAAAATTATTAATAATAATAGTAACAATAATAATATTTTATGTCATCCAAATAAAAACTGAATTGTTCAAATAGAAGATAAAAAAAAAAAAAATCTACTTTTTTTTTTGAGTACATATATAATTCACGATATTAACAAAAAAAATAATAATAATGTTATGAAGCAAATATTTTTTTGAAATTATACGTTTCATTTCTTATATTAAAACGAAGTTTAGTTTCATGGTTTTTTTTTATTGGACGTGAAGCAGAAAAAGAAAATTTTTATTCAAGAACTATCTCTTTTTTTTTAAGTACGTAGATACTTTCAAATACTTAAAAAAATTAAAATCATTATACCAAAAAAAAAAAAAAAAGAAAAAAAAAATTTAGAATTTAATCATTACCCTGGCGGATCCGATTCCACTGAATTCCCTGAAATCCCACCGTGTAAATGTGAAAAAATTCCACACAACATACACTTAAATTACACTGTACTCCTCCGGGTTACACGATTTTTACCTGCTATTCCCACCGGAGTTTCAATAGAAGAAGGAGTACACTAAAACTACACTCATTTTACACCACGGCCGATTCAGTGGAAATTAAAATTTTACGCTTAAATTACATCGTATTCCACGATTTTTACCCGCTATTCCCACCAGAGCTTCAATAGACAAAAGATTACACTAAAACTACACTTATTTTACACCACGGCCGATTCAGTGGACATTGAAATTTCACACTTAAATTACATCGTACTACACAATTTTTACCCGCTATTCCCACTGGAGCTTCGATGAAAGAAAGATTACACTAAAACTACACTAATTTTACACCATGGCTGAATTATTAGAAATTTAAATTGTACGCTTAAATTACATCCTATACAACGTATTAAATAAATTGTAAATTATTGTTCATATAGTAGAGACTCAATACTTCTTATTAAAATAATTTGTTTTGTAAGTCCAAGTAACATTAAAGCCCAAGTTTAATTTCTAAGAATAATTATTCATGGAAACATTGATAATGAATATTTTTGTCATTATGTAATATACACTTATCCAAAAAATTAAAGGAACAAGAAAATTTTATAAAATTTTTAGTGATTTTTGGAAGTCTGTATTTTAGTGAAAAATGATCGTATCGAAAAAATAAAAAAAGCAAATTGAAGCTTAAAATTTCTAGTTTAAAGATCTTTCAGCCTAATAATTTTCTGAGCCACAGTTTTTGCGGAATCGTAAGAAATATGCCGAGACAAAATTTTTCTAAATTTTCCAGTTTTGTTTTTTAGGTCTACGGGGCCGGGAAAATTTTTTTCAAAAAAACCAATTCATAGCTCGTTTAGGAAATTTATTCAGCTACAATTTGTTTTTTTTTTGTTTCTCTGTACGACAATATGCTGCTGAGATATCAGCCTTCAAATGAAAAAGGGTCCTTTTGTCTTTGATTATCGATATCTTAGCAACTAATGGTCGCACAGTAATTTAAAGGGCAGTTTAAGAAACTTGAATAAATGCCCTACAAGCTCTATTTTCGATTTTTTTGAAAAAAAATTTTTTTTTATCCTTAATATCAATTTGAAAAACCCACAAAAAATGGCCATTTTCTGGTTTTTTAGTCAACTCATCGCTACTTTGTAAATATCGATAAAAAAAAATAATGTTGCCAGGTGATTTTACAGCTTAATGTACCCCCAAAAACCCTGGAAATTTTCAGATTGATCCATCGAACCGTTTGTCCGGACCGATTGCTCAAAGTTTTATAAAACAATTAAAGGAACAAGATTTGTCCCTTAATTTGTGTTATCATTACCAAAATGAAAAAATTAATTTTTTTCGGATTTTCTTTCATTTTCACGTGAGTTATTCGGTAAATGTATGGTAAAGAGAAAAAAACATTTTTTTTTCAAAAAACGAGATAAAACAAGAGTCTTTTTAACATTTTTTTTTTTACATTTTATTCAGGTTTTTTTTTTTTTTTTTCGTTTTTTGAAAAAAAATTTTTTTTTCTCTTCACCTTACATTTACCAAATAACTAACGTGAAAATGAAAGAAAATCCGAAAAAAATCAATTTTTTCATTTTGGTAATGATTACACAAATTAAGGAACAAATCTTGTTCCTTTAATTGTTTTATAAAACTTTGAGCAATCGGTCCGGACAAACGGTTCGATGGATCAATCTGAAAATTTTCAGGGTTTTTGGGGGTACATTAAGCTGTAAAATCACCTGGCAACATTATTTTTTTTATCGATATTAACAAAGTAGCGATGAGTTGACTAAAAAACCAGAAAATGGCCATTTTTTGTGGGTTTTTCAAATTGATATTAAGGATGAAAAAAAATTTTTTTTCAAAAACATCGAAAATAGAGCTTGTAGGGCATTTATTCAAGTTTCGTAAACTGCCCTTTAAATTACTGTGCGACCATTAGTTGCTATGATATCGATAATCAAAGACAAAAGGACCCTTTTTCATTTGAAGGCTGATATCTCAGCAGCATATTGTCGTACAGAGAAACAAAAAAAAACAAATTGTAGCTGAATAAATTTCCTAAACGAGCTATGAATTGGTTTTTTTGAAAAAAATTTTCCCGGCCCCGTAGACCTAAAAAACAAAACTGGAAAATTTAGAAAAATTTTGTCTTGGCATATTTCTTATGATTCCGCAAAAACTGTGGCTCAGAAAATTATTAGGCTGAAAGATCTTTAAACCAGAAATTTTAAGCTTCAATTTGCTTTTTTTATTTTTTCGATACGATCATTTTTCACTAAAATACAGACTTCCAAAAATCACTAAAAATTTTATAAAATTTTCTTGTTCCTTTAATTTTTTGGATAAGTGTAGGATGTACTATATTACCATCAAAAAAGGTACTTATCACTCTGTCAAATAACGGAGGAATACCCGGGCCAGAATAGTCTCAAGTTTGGAATTTAACACTTCTGAAATAAGTTTCTTACCAGGGACACCACAACTGGTGGGCGCGATCTCGTGGCGAGAATCGAACTACTTCCGATGCTGCTTATAGCACCGGTGACTTCCCTCTCCTACATATATACTAGGGTGTTTAAAAAAAAAAAATTTTTTTTTTTTATGGCATCTAAAAATTAAAAGTAAAACTAAAAATAAAAATTTTGGTACCAATCCGAGCTCTCAATAATGATATTAAGGTTTGCCTCAATCCATTTTTCTATTTTCTATTTAAATATCACAAAAAAAAAATTTTTTTTTTTTAATTTTCTAGCTCACAAACCAATCAACAGATTTTTATGCACTATAAATTTTTTTTGTAGAAAATTGAAAGCTCTACAAAAAAAGTCTCTTATCATTTTTTGATGAATCCTACTGTTTAAAAGTTATTTAAGCTTCAAGTCGTTTATAGTAAATTTTGAGATTTTTTTACTTTTCCGGCGAAAGTATCAGTCTTATCAAAAAATGTCGTAAGAACTTTTTTGTAGATAATTTTATTTCCTATAAATTATTACGAATAAAGTTGTTCGAAATTCCGCATTGTTAACAAGTTATTTTCATTTCAATGTCAAGCTCTTAAAAAAATAGATTCCTGATTGATTTTTAGAGCTTGACATTGAAATGAAAATAACTTCTTAAAAATGCGGACTTTCGAACAATTTTATTCGTAATAATTTGTAAGAAATAAAATTATCTACAAAAAAGTTCTTATGATATTTTTTGATAAGACTGATACTTTCGCTGAAAAAGTAAAAAAATCTCAAAATTTACTATAAACGACTTGAAGCTTATATAACTTTTGAACAGTAGGATTCACCAGAAAATGATAAGAGACTTTTTTTGTAGAGCGCTCAATTTCCTACAAAAACATTTATACTGCATAAAAATCCACTGATTAGTTTGTGAGCTAGAAAATTAAAAAAAAAAAAAAAAAAAAAAATTTTCCGTGATATTTAAATGGAAAATAGAAAAATGGATTGCGGCAAACCTTAATATCATTATTAAGAGCTTGAACTGGTACCAAAATTTTCATTTTTAGTTATACTTTCGATTTTTGGATACCATTAAAGAAAAAAAATTTGTTTTTTTTTTTTTAAACACCCTAATACATACATATATATCTTTACTCCCAACTTATTTTTCTCTTAGTGTAAGCATTTTTTTTTTTTTTGGTTGGAGCATACAAAAATTTTTGCGTTTAAGAAATAGCACTTATTCCGAGAAAATTTATTGTCTTTAAACCAAAAAATGTTATATTGTTTCAAAAAACTAACACATCTTTCTTACAAAAAATATTTCTCATATTTAGAAAAAACGAACTCTTGAAACAAGTAAAAATTTTTTTTTGTTCAAGCATAAAAATATGTTAACGAGGAAAAAAATATTTTGATTCAAGATAATTATTTATTAGGTGCAAGAAAATTTTAATTTTCTAAATCGTTAAAACAAATTTTTTGTATCAAGATTAATTTTCTTGGTTCTAGTGAACTGTATTACTTTGTGAAAAGTAAATTGTAGGAAGTGAAATGATTTACATAAAAGACTCTATCACATTTTAAGATAAGTCTGATAGTTTCGCCGAAAAAGTAAAAAATCTCGAGATAATTTAATGTGAGTGAATGAGTCAAAAAATTTAGAGCGATCATAAAGCACCCTCAGCGATTTCGTGCTTGAGATGTGCAACAATACTAAAATTTACTATGAATCCAACTTTGACTTCGAATATTTTTCAAAAAATTATAAGAGTCTTTTTTTTGTGTAACGTTCAATGTTTAACACAAGTATTCATTGATTTTTCCAATACACTGATTCCCTGGTGAGTGATAAAATTTTAAACTGTAAAAAAAATTTTTCCTATTTTATTTAAATGGGAAACCGAAAAATACGATGGGCTACCTCTAAAACTTGAATTTAAGAGCCAAGCTTCTGACAGAATTTTTATTTTGTCATATTCCATCAATATCTGGTGGTGCCCGAAAAAAAAAATGTTTTTTTTCAGCACACCCTAATTCTTATATTATAAAATAATTCCAACTTTTAGTATTAATTACAAATACATTTTACAATCATCTGATTATCTTGCACCAAGTAAATAATTATCTTGATATTTTTATCTTAAGTCAACATTTTTTTTTTTTAATCGACATATTTTTATGCTGAAATTAAAAAATTTTTAATTGCTTCAAGTGTTTTTATTTCTTAGTATGAGAGATATTTTTTTGAAGAAAGTTTTTCGTTAAAAGTGAAAATGAATTGTATTTTTTAATCAAACAATTGAAAACAGAACATAGTTAAATGACGAGTTATTTAAAAATTCAAGTTGTAGTAAAACACCGGTACCTATTATGGAATCTGTAGATTGCTTGTTAATTATATATAACCATATATAATTATGTAAGATTATATATAACCATGTGATTTTTTATTGCCATTATATATAATTATATGCAATTATACAAAATCATATATAAACATTAGGGTGTGCCATTTTGAGGCGACTTTTTTTTCAACAATAAAATAAGCTGAAAATCTGCAGGAAGGTGAGAAAAGAAGCCTGTTCAAAGAGGAGCTCTTAATATTAATATTTAGTGACTATTTCTAATTTGTCATTTCCCATTTAAATATCATGGTAAAAAATTTTTTTATTTTTTTAGCTCAGCATTCGCACCTCATATAAATAAGTCCATAGGATATTCTTTAAGAGAATTTAACGCTCTACAAAAAAGGTCTCTCATCATTTTTTATAAATTCATCTATTCGAAAGTTATTGGAGCAGGAAGTCAAATCTATAATAAATTTCCAGATCATTATTTTTTTCAGCTAAACTATCAGACTTATTAAAAAATGTTATAGGACTTTTTTGATAGACAATTTTATTTCCTACAAATTATTATTAATGGTTTATTTAATTTCCGCATTGTTTACTAGTTATTTTCATTTTAATGCCAAGCCCGTAAAAATAATAGTCTTCCAATCTATTCTGAGAACTTAACATTAAAATAAATATAACTCAAAAACAATGCGGAATTTCAACGACCTTCATTACGAATAATTTGTAGGGAATAAAATTGTCTACAAGAAAGGAACTATGGCATTTTTTAATAAGTCTGATAGTTTAGCTGTAAAAGTAAAAAGATCTGAAAATTTAGTATTGATTTAACTTCCAGCTCCAATAACTTTTGAATAGATGGCTGTATCAAAAAATGGCAAGCGACCTTTTTTTTTAGAGTGTGAAATTCTCTACAAGACTATCGTATGGACTTATTTATATGAGGTGCGAATGCCGAGCTAAAAAAATTTTAAAAAATAAAGTTTTTTTATTATGTTATTTAAATGGAAAATTAGAAATAGGCACCTCGAAATATTAATATTAATAGCTCCACTTTAAACAGGCATCTTTTCTCACTTTCCTGCAAGTTTTCAGCCTGTTTTTTTGTTGACAAAAAAACAGGCTGAATTTTTTTTGTGGCATTATATATGATTATATATTAGGGTGCTTCGTTTCCGGCGAAAGTATTTTTTTCGAAAAATTCGAAAAATAAAATAGCAATTGCCTTTTTTTTTTTTAATATTATATTTTTTTAATTATTAAAACTCCTATATAACTCGGAAACTATGGACTTTAGCGACTTGACTCATAGGACTTTTTTTGAAGGGAATAAAATTTCCTATAAAATTGCTATATACATTTTTGGTGTGCATTCATTGGTTTACGTTCTGCAAACCAATAAAGGTCAATTTGCCACCAAAACCGAGTCGATATCATAAACTGCAGCTGAGTATTAGAAAATTAAAAAAAAGTAATTTAATTTACGTGTATTTTAAATGGGAAATCTTTGAAATCAAATGGAAAGTACTTAGAATTGGAATTAAGAGCTCAAACTTGGCAGGAATTTTTATTTCAGCATAAAGAACAATATTTTGCTTGATGAGCAACAAAGAAAATACTTTTGCCGGAAACGAAGCACCCTATTATATATAATTCTGTATGGTTATATATAATTCTGTATAATTATGTATAACTCGATATGATTCATATATAATTATATATAACTATTTAAAATTATATATAGTTTTTTTTTTTTAACCGGGCGCTTATATACTACATCGTATTACACGATTTTTACAAGCTATTTCCACCGGAACTTCGATGAAAGAAAGGGTACACCAAAACTACACTGATTTTACACGGCGGCTGTTTCAGTGGGAAATTCAATTTTATGCTTAAATTACATCATATTATACCGTTTTTTTTTCAGTGCAAGTTCTCCTTTAACTTAAAAATAATTATTATACAAACTAATTACACCAGAATTTTAAAATATTAAAAATACGCTAGAAAACGCAGACAAAACGTCGTAAAAACTCTGAGAAAACACAGTTGAATCTTCGTGTCATCATGGCAGACAAAACACCGCTTTTCACCGGAAAACACCGTCGAAACTCCGTTGATACGCCGAGTTTTTAGCGAATTTGTACGGTGGCGCTTGAACTACTTGGATATACAGTGGAAATTCAATGGTAATAGAGTGTAAAACGAGTGTCAGTAGATTACTGTGAAACAAGTGTAAACTGAAAGTGAAATTTTCACAAACCCATCGTGTGATACACGTGAAATTCCGGTGTATTTTCAGTGTAATTCGAATTACACTAAGTTAACACTGAAACCCACGGTGGAAACGGATCCGCCAGGGTATGAAACAAACCCCCCAGTAGTTTGCTATAAATAACAAAATAAATATTTTTTTTAATTAGATTTTTGTTTTTTTATAGTTACAAACGAAAAAAAAAACAAAAACTAAAACATATTTTGTTTGTTAAGAATATTTTTTGTGCAAACAAATTTTTTTACTCAACGTAAATCGCACAAAAAAAAAATTTATAAAAAAAACTCTAGACGTAATAAAAATATAAAAAAAAAAAACAATTGAGATCGATAAATAATTAGAAAAAAAAAATTATAATAAACCCGGACGTTTTGACTTAAATCTCCTCACTCAGACATTACTGACTAGTTGTAATAGTTTATATTTAAATTTCCACCTCCACGTCCGAAATGGAAAGGCTTATTTTTTTGCCAGTTCCTACGCTGTCTTCCTCCGTTCTTGCGCCTCTTGAACTTACTTTTCTTCTTATCAGCATTTTCTTTACCAGGATCTTTTTAATAAAACAATAAAAAAAGAAAGAAAGAAAAATTTAAAACAAAAAATATGATCAGTGATGTTAACAATGAATCACATTACAAATGAGTACAATACTCCCTCTCTAAAATATAACAAGGTATTGCCACTAATCTTGTCATCAACTTATGCAATTTCTTTAACATAACCGGAATGTCTCAGAAAGGAAGCATTGTAGATGCATATATACACAATTAGATTGAAAAGAAAAAAAACACAAGGAAGAAATACAAATTAATAATAAAAATAAATAAATTAAAAAAAAAAAAAAAAATATATGATCGACCAAAAATTATCAAAAAATATCAATAAGAAGAAAATGTAATCAGACCAAAATGATTAAGTCAATAAAAAAAAAAATTACTGGTCGTACAAACATGTACTTACTATTATCTGCATGTTCCCGTTTGCGGCTACCCGTGAAAAAATTTTCTGATCCAGCCTTATATGACCTGATATGGCCATATCAAAAAATTTGATATATTCATATCTGACCTGATATGATCTGATATGCCCATATATGATTTTTAATATATTCTGATATAGTCTGATATAAAAATTGGCTATATCAAGCCATATCAACTTGATATGTCCATATCAACTTGATATGTCCATATCAACTTGATATGTCGATATCAGATTTGATATGCTTGTATATAATTTTTTTTATATGTCTTGATATGACCTGATATAACTTGATAAGGGTATATATATTTTAATATGCTTGTCAAAAAAAATCTTGATCAGGTTTGATATGACTTGATATGCCCTGATATGGGCACATATACTAGTTTTTTCGAGTTTTCCGTATACATACGTTTGGTAAAATAATTTAGACATGACCAAATAACGTAACATTGTTCGGAACAACCGATTTTATAATGATTCATAAAATCTTATGAAGTCTGTTAAATATTTTAATTTACCGCATTTATAAATTGTATAAAGTGCACAAACTTTGTTGAAAAATTTTTCCAATAAGCTAACGAGATCAATTTTTAAATCTCTGAGAGAATTTCAAATTTTCGTAATGAATTTAAATATAAAAAATTGAGATTTTAAATTGAAAAAAGTTTAATTATTATTAAATTTTTATGTATACTTTTTTAAAACTTATAAGTTAAAAAATCTTGAACTTTTTTTTTTCTTTTACCAAAAGAAGTAGTTCTTGCCCCGTTACTGGTGGGTATACCGTTAATGGTCTCGTTACTCTATAAACAATAACAATTGAATATAATACAAGTAACCAAATCAATCATTTATCTGACGTCTTTAATTTTCTTAGTTTCAATTTTATCCAAATAGATATAATCAACCTTACATTTCAAGTTCATGATTTGGCAGAGTGGTTAATAGATCAGACTTAGAATCAGAAGTACTCGGGTTCGAACCCATGACCTGGATGGATTTTTTTTTTTTTTTCATGACAATTATTGCATATACAACTTTACAAAGTTATACACAATTTTATAAAATTATCTATAAATTTAGTTCCCGAGATAACAATGTTAATCTCACTATATATAGTCTGATATGTCCATATCAGAACATATCAAATCTTATCTGTACATATATTTTCTGATATGGCCAATTTCCATATCAGGCCTGATATGAACCGCTGAAATCAAGCCATATCAGGCCATATCAGAAAATTTTTTCACGGGTAGTTGACTCACTATCTGAAACTGATGCGGAGGTACTGACTTCTGAGACTGCAGCTTCATGATCCACCAATTCAACTGGTGGTGTAATAGCAACATCTTGCAGTGCTGGACGACCAGCTACTTCCGGCAAAGCAATTACGGGCGCATGTGAACCAGCTCCCTGAATAACTGGGTTCACTGATGGATGACCAGCTACTTCTGTTGAAGCAGTGACAACTGCGTGTGACCCAGCACCCTGGAGTTGCGGGTTCACTGATAACAGACCAGCTACTTCTGTTGAAGCAGTGACAACGGCTTGTGACCCAGCACCCTGGAGGTGCGGGTTTACTGGTTGACGAACAGCTAGTCCTGGTGATGCGGTAATATTTACTTGCGGTCCAGTTCCCCGGTTAACCGGGTTCACTAGTGGGCGACCAGCTACTTCTGTTGAAGTAGTGACAACGGCTTGTGACCCGGCACCCTGGAGGTGTGGGTTTACTGGTTGACGAACAGCTAGTCCTGGTGATGCAGTAACACTCACTTGCGGTCCAGTTCCCCGGTTAACCGGGTTCACTAGTGGGCGACCAGCTACTTCTGTTGAATCAGTGACAATCGCTTGTGATCCAGTTCCCTGAAACTGCGGATTTACTGATGAAGGACCAGCTACTTCTGGTGAAGTAGTGACAACTGCTTGTAACCCAGCACCCTGGAGGTGCGGGTTTACTGGTTGACGAACAGCTAGTCCTGGTGATGCGGTAATATTTACTTGCGGTCCAGTTCCCCGGTTAACCGGGTTCACTGGTGGGCGACCAGATACTTCTGTTCGAGCAGTGACAACCGCTTGTGATCCAGCTCCCTGAATAACTGAGTTCACTAATGGACGATCAGCTTGCGGGTTCACTGGTTGACGAACAGGTACTTGTGACGACGAAGTTACAACTTCTTGAGCTTGGGTACCATGGTTAAGCTGAATCGCCGGTGATTGAGTATCGAGAATTTGGGCCTGTGCATTACGCATTCTCTCCACTGAGTCGTTGTACCGCAAAATGAGTTCATGCTCTCGTTGTGCCCAACTGTCCTCACGACGAGCGAGCTCGGTTTCCAATCTAGTGACATAACGACGCAAATCTTCTATGTCTTGAGCACGGTGACCTTTATTTTTTTGATCAAATAAAAAAAAAAAAAATTAATAAAAATAAAAAAAAAAGTAAATAAAAATGAATAATAATAAAATAATAACAATAAAAAAATAAATATCTCACCTTGATTCGACATAATTTTTTTTACAAATTATATTATAAGTACTCAGATCTGACACTGCCAAAAATGTCAGTTGTACAAAAATAAAAATTAAAATAAAAACCGTGCTGAAATCCAACTGAAAGAAATAAAAATCACAGTTATAATTGAAGAATAACTAAGAAATCGAATTAAAAAAATGGAAAATATAATGATTAGATTTCATTCAGACCGTAACTTTTTTTTTTATTTTATTAATTTTTTTTATTTAATTTTATTATGGAAAAAATTTATTATCTGGATGTAAATTCTTTTTTTTTTTATATTAATCATTCTTTAATATCTTTACTTGATTTTTATTCATTGATTAATCATGATGATTACAGCGAAAATTTTTTTCTCAATACTGTAATATAAATAAAATAATAATAAATAAATAAAAAAGTATCAAAAAAAAAAAATAACCTAAAAACTTTAGATAAAAAAATTTTTGATCATTGGAAACCAAGTGTAAAAAAAAAACATTGTTTAAAATTGCCTTTTTTGCAAGTAACAAACGCTAACCTTACTTTGAAAAAATGATTTTACTACCACGTGCAACTATATATTTTTTATAGTTTTCGTAATCAGTTAATATCTTTTTTTTATTTTATTATTATTATATTAATTTTATTTGAGATTAGGACTTGATTTATATTTTTTATTGATCATACATTTTTTTATAATTATAATAAGAAAAAAAAATCAAGTTAAATTTTTTTTACTGACGATAATTGATTGGAAAATAATAAAAAAACAAAAAATAAATTAAAGATAAAAAAAAATTACCTTTTCGCAATAAACAAACGCTAACCTCACTTTAACTAAATAATTCACAACTACGTGCAGCGTCCCTTGGTATTTTTATTATATTATTATGATAGATTTATACACTTCTAACTTATTATGTACAAAAAAAATTAAAGCTGCATTAGAACAATAATGCGCAGGTGCCTGTGGTGATATAAATGTGTAGAAAAAATGGCGGGAAGTACGAATAAATTAAAAATATATACGATTTTCTTTCAATAAAATTTGTTACAACTTTTTTTTTTTTTTATTATATTAGTTTTTTTTTATAATTATAAAAAACTAACTCAAATTATCTCGATTAATAACAAAAAAAAAAAAAAAAAAAAAAACTGGGATAACAAAAAAAAATTAAATAAATAATTGTCGCGTGGTTTTCTTTGTGTGTAGACAGAATAGGAAAAAAAATAAAAACCCGATTTAAAAAATTAATTAAAAAAAAAATAATGATAATATATGGAAACATGAGTCGTGTAATAAAAAAGAAAAAAAAAAAAAAAAATTCAGGCTTACGAATTAGCAAAAAAAAAAAAATCGACTGTACTAAGATGCGCAAGCGCCCCTGGTGGAATAAACGTACGTGTGATGTATAGGTATAGATATATCACCATCCATGTTGATTTTACATAGATATATATATAGATATAGTTATACAGATATTTTTATTCTTTTTATTAATTGTAATTAAACGGGACTGAGTTACCTAGCCATTTTCAATAGCAGGCCTACAAATTTTTCAAAGAATTTTTTTAAAAAAAGTTTGATTCGATTATTGGATTTTTTCGCAAGTTATTATGCATACGGGATTCGTACATGACGGACAGGAAATTTTTTAAAAATATTTTGATATTTTTTTCCGTTTTTATTGAACTAAGTAAATTTTTGAAAAGTATGGAATTAATCTCTATTTAATTATCTTCAAAATAGTATGCAACATATCTTGATTCCGTGAACTAACGAAGGTATAATAACTGAAATAGTTGCCGAAGTGAGGCGAAAAAAATTTTTCGATCGTAAAGCACGATCTGATGCTTCGCATCATGAGTCGTGCAATATTAAGTTTGGATTTTTATATCTTGGTGATGGCGTACTGTACAAATAAGCCCAGGATACATTTTTGAAGGGAATTGAACGCTCTTCAAAAGAAGTCCCTAATCATTTTTTGATAAATCCATCTCTTCAAAAGTTATTGGAGATTGAAATTAGATTTATGGTAAATTTTAAGATCTTTTTACTTTTCCAGTGAAACCATCGGACATATCATAGCGTATCAAAGAATCTTTTTTATAGACAATTTTATTTCTCATAGATTATCTCAGATAAAGTTTTTTCTAATTCCGCATAATTTTCTGGTTATTTCCATTTTAATATCAAGCTCTTGAAATCGATCGCAACACTATTTTTTTTAAAAACAAATTTAAATCTAAGAGCGTTTAGCTGTTAAACTATTGGTGGTACAAAGATATCCACAAGGGCATTATTTCAGAGCAATAAATGATCTACAAAATTGTGATGTAAATTTTTTGTTTATCATCAATAGTTTCGTTTCGACATTCATTGAAAGTATATTTTCGAAAAAATAGAACTTTAAGAGCGTCTTGAGGCTAAACTATTGGTGGTGCAGAGATAGTCATTACTGCATTATTTTAGAGCATTGAATGACCTACAAAATTGCCATTTGAAGTTTTTGTCTATCACCAATAGTTTTGTTTCTAAGTGCATTTAAATCGAATTTCCAAAAAAATCACAATTTGCAACGCAAATTATGATGGAGATATTGTACTTACAGACTCGACTCAAGGAACTTTTTTGTAGAGCATTTAGTCTACTATAAGAACGTCAGAACGATATTTCGAAAAAAAAATTCCTAGATGAGATGCGGACGTAAAAAATGAAAAAAAAAAGTTTTCCCATGTTATTTAAATGGAAAAACTAAAAGTTCGTTGAGAAACCTCTACAAATCGAAATTAAGAGCTCAAATTTGGTGAGAATTTTTTATTTTTCATATGCTACAAGATTTTTGAGTGGGACTTGAAAAAAAAAAATGTTGGTCTAAAATGAATCACCCTCATGTATGTATAGATATACAATATACCTTCACGTACATGAGTTACAAAAAAGATTCACGCAAGATAAGATTAACGTTACAAGATAAGAAGTGGTTACGAAAATTGTTCCCTATCGCGCCTAAAGAAGTTTCACTTCAAAAATTGCTCACTATAAGCTGATAGCTGGCCATTATCTATTATTTACAGGTGGAGCTATACAAGAATGAAATCTTGACTCATTACTACATCACAGTTGGCTTGGAATAATTATTTATCGGTGGCGTTGTTTTCAACTCAAAAGACGACTCACTACAATCTGATAGTTGGCCATTATTTATTATATACAGATGGCACTGTATTGAAATAAAACGCTGGCCTATCATTACCTCACAGCTGGCTCAAAATAATTATTTATAGATAGCGCAGTTTTGAATTCAAAAAATGACTCTCTGTAAATTCATTGCTGCCACTATTTATTATTTACGAATGATACTATATAAAAAAAATATGCTAACTCGTTATTGATTCTCAACCCTAGACTGGTCAACGTATGAGGGTGACGCCGCACTTGATTCTATTATTTTTATTACAATTACATTTTTTACTAAAAAGGTTTGAAAAAATTTGACTTTGTTCTTTAAATATTTTAGAATCTTTTAACAATTTTTTTGAGCATGTTTAAAAACATAAAGTTGCTGTAAAAACAATTCTAAAAAAAAAAGTGAAGGATTTGTGGGACTGTTTTTATCACTTGACCAGACTCGTAAGTAGATTTTCACTCGCGGCGCTGCCATCTTTGGTATATGTCCCCTCTTTCCTACTTCTCATGTTCATGCTCAGACTTGCGCAGACTGTTACCGGATGTTATTGTGTTTGAAAGGTTATGTAGAGGCAAATATTTACTTTTATTAATAAACATTTTTAAAAGCTTGGCGACTAAGAAAATAATTTTTTAATTTGTTTCTTAATTTAATTTATAACAAATTTATTAAATCATTCTTTTTTGTCCACTATTAAAATATTTATATCTACTGCCGAAGGCATTAACCTATGTTTACGTGATATTGTTATTTATAAGAAAAATAGTTGAGTTTTTTTTGAGTTAAATAAAATTAAATACTAGCAAAATTTAATTCGAAAATTAGTTTGTTAAATTTGTTTAAATAACTAATTGTTTTAAACAGAATTTAAAATTAACAAAAATAAAGTTGAAAATTTTTTTTAATGTTCGAATTTTTTACGATATTCCCGCCGGTAATAATACACCAATAGTTAACAGCCAGAGCGATCAGGCAACGTCGCACTCTCAAAAGCATTGCGGCGATTCCTTTATCATTTGACCAAAGTCGTTAGGTCGCATTTGTTGACCAGTCTAGGGTTAACCAAATAATATATTTTGTTCAATATAACCAATTTATAATCAGCTTAATGCGCATCAACTATATGAAAACAATAGATCAACCTAACCTCAAATCAGTATAGACAGTGCAACATAAAAATATAATTGTAACTCATAAGTATCTCATGGTTGTCTAACAAAAATTAGTTACAGATAGAGCTGTACAAAAAAAAAATTTATCTAATCAGTATTTTATAGTTATCTCGTTGCTTATAGTTACAGATAACGCTATATAAAAGAATAATTGTAACTCATCAGCATCTTATAGTTGTCTCGTCGCTAATAGTTACAGATGGCGCTACATAATAAAGTAACTTTAACTCATCAGCATATCATGGTTATTTCGTCACTAATACTTACAGGTGGAGCTATATAAAAATATAATTGTAACTCATCAGCATCTCATGGTTGTCCAGTCGCGATTAGCTACAGATGGTACCACATAAAAATATAAATGTAACTCACCAGTATTTAATGGATATCCAGTAATTAGCGGGTTATAGATGGAGTTGCTTAAAAAATAAATTTCACCTCACCGATATCTTATAGTTGTCTAGTCACTATTAGTTACAGATAGCTGTTACAGATATATGGATCATCGAATAGTTGTAGAGTCTAACCAGCTGTAGCAGCCCAGTGGATATCACGCGAGACTCGTAATCCCATGGATCCAGGTTGAACTCCCGTTGCCACCTAACTGGACATCACGGTTAATTCAAGAATAGACTCACAAAAAAAATCTAAATATGAATTGTAAACTGAAAAACGGACAAGTAAAGCCAGTGTAAAATAAAAAAAAAAATTGTTTTTTTTTTTTTTTTTTTTTTTTTTTCAAAATTGACAAGTTATCATGAACTCATATTTATTAGGTAACCACTGGCTACTTTTCATATCTTGTCATTAGCTCATATTTTCTAGCCAGCAATTAGCTATTTATAGTTGCACATTCACTGACTCATTGTTTTAACTTATTTATTGGATAAAAGTTTGAATCTTTCCACTAGTTTGTTCTGATCAGTCAGCCATCGGCTAAGATGGCGTTACATAGTGAGGTTACGGCTGGTTAACTATAAATTTCAATTTTACTCGGGTTTACAGGACTATCTAAATTCTCAAGCACACCTCAAAACTCTTCTTAAACGGTCCTTCTCAGGACCATAACGGTCTTTTTCAAGATTAAAAACGATTTATGACGATTTAAAACGATTAAAAATTCCAATCGTTTTTAATCCTCTTTAATCATTAATTGACGATTCATGATGATTTGGAACGATTGAAACATTTTCAATCGTCGTTGATCGTATTGCACGACTCATGATGCGAAGCATCAAAGTGTGCTTTACGATCGAAAAATTTTTTTCGCCTCACTTCGACAGCAATTTTTCTAATCAGGGATAAAATAATAATCGCTTGACCGTTGAACTCGAACGCAAAACCTCTCGAGTATGAACTAACCCAGTGATGCCAGAACGTGGGATTTTTTTACCCCTTCCCGTGGTGAAATAGCATGGAGTGTAATGGCAGGAGGGGGTAAAAAATCCCACGTTCTGGCATCACTGAACTGACCGACACCTTGAACCACTC
Organism: Microplitis manilae; assembly: GCA_030273425.1. NCBI lineage: Eukaryota > Metazoa > Arthropoda > Insecta > Hymenoptera > Braconidae > Microplitis > Microplitis manilae. The sequence continues at coordinate 9,782,004 of CP092722.1, forward strand.
GGCCACAGAAGGACCCACAGGTCTAAGTAGATTTTAAGATTCATATAAACGACATAAATAAACAGTTTTTACGTCCAAATAACACATATTAAGAATAGCGCTCCTGCTTAGACTTCGCCGAGCGAAATAACTGGGACGGAGCTTATATAAGGATGACTGTTTCTTAAAAATAAAGTGAAAATAAAAATGCTTCATTGTCTAAGAGATAAATAAAAATATTAAAAATTAAGTAAAATAAAATTTATATAATTGAGTAAAATAATTAAAGCAAAATTGAAACAACTTCTAAATTTATTTAAATCAAAACAATTATTAAAAAATTATTACAAAACAGAATTAAATTCACATTGGACAATTGAATGCAGTTTACAATTTTAACACTTTATAAAATCAGTTCGACCTTGATCTTACTTGTTATTCAATTTATTTAAAAACAATCAATTTATTATTCAAATTTTATGATTTATTATTTATTTAATTAAATTGCTTCCTTGATTTATTTGATTATCATTATTATTATCATCAATTATTGATTTGATTTATTAATTATTATTTTTCTTCATAACCCTTGATAATTGATGAAATCTTATCAATATTGAATTTTATTTTTTAAATAAATAATATTTAAACAATTCAAATTGAATTTAATAATTGATGGAATAGTTATCAAAATTATTCCTGAATTAATTGAATTATTACTTTTTAATAATTCAACAATTATTTCAAAATATTCTGAATTGTATTTTAATAATTCAGTTTATAAACATTTAAATCACCATTTTTTGATGATATCGTAAAATTAAAGACTTTGCCTTTAAAGAATTAAAATTTTGTCAATGACGAATGAGCTCACTTAAGAAACTGAAATCTTTTTCGATTTCCAGAAGAGCTGTTACCAGGTAGTAACTTCCAATAAATATTTAATTATGCCAATTATTTCATTAGTCATAATCAAATCAATATTATTTTATAATTATTATTTATACATATATTTTTCATGACTTCCAATGCAGTTAGCAACATACGCATGAAGCATTGGAGTCGAATACATAAATCAATATTTATTGCCCGTGAAAAATGAATCATACATGGCCATGTATGAATGCTCCATGCATGGCCATGTATGAAAATTTGCCAGACATGGCCATATATGGCCATATATGACCATGTATGACCATATCTGGCCATGTATGGCTATACATGACTTGATACGGCCATACATGACTATGTATAGAAATTTTAACTAAATTAAAAAAAAATTTTTTTTTTTTTTTTTTTATTATTTTGGCGACGCAGAGATTATCAAATATGCGATTAATTGAATTCCTAACCGAAATGGAAATTTTTAATTCAGAGAAAAAACGCTAGAATTATTAATAACCGCACCCGCTTAGTAGGATTCAAACCCGGGAACTTCCGTACGAGAGACTGACGCTTTGACGACTAGGCTATGCGACCGACAGTTACAACAAAGTTTAGTTGTGCTACCCGAGTTGAAATTCAAGAACTGATTTAATCGTAACAGTTTCCAATCACTTTGATGTTTCATTTACCGCCTAAAAAGATGCCTGTTATGACCGTGCGAGATGAAACATAAGAATAATTACGATCAAACCGGGCCTGAAATAATAAAAATAATAACAACTATTTTCAGAAGTACCTAGCGAGCGTGGGTACGAATACCACTTAGATTAATTCTTTTTTTTTTTATTTTTTATTCGTTTAAAAATATCTCTCTAATAATCTGTAAGAGAATAAACTAAAATTTCTTAAAATTTCATAGAATTTTAGGTTTTTTTTACAGATTTTTACACGTCTCATAAAACATTTAAAAATCTCATGAAACATTTAAAAAACATAAAATATTCAAAAATTTAGTGATATTGCACACCTCGAGTGCGAAGCGGAGAGGTAGTGCTCTACTGTCGTCAAATGACAAAGCAGGGTTGTCGTCAACTTAAGTCACCTCCACTATTTCATGTAGCACTTAAACAAGAAATAGAAATGCACCAATGTCAAAAAGACATTCCAATAAATGATTCCAATATGATTTAAAGTCATATTTGTTGAGTATATTATTAAAAAATGTTGGTCGAAAAAAATTTTTGTTGGACGTCAATTGGTCTGTTTATTGGAATGTCCGGATGCAAACACGATATCTCGAGAACCATCCATTGAATCAACTTGTTTTTTTTTTGTATTTTTTTAGGAATTTTATTCAGATGAACCCTTTTGTTATTCACTATCGTAGCTTTTATAGTTTTTTTTATAATTAATTTAAACTGATGACCGATGCCGTATTTATATACACAATCCCGTATGTATTTTTTTTCTGCTCATTGCTCCCTCTGATGACAATTTCGCAAACTTGGTTTCCTTGTCTCAATTATACGCCTCAAACGCGAAGCGGAATGAAATGGAATGGGAACATTCCGGCCAACTAAGTCCCTAGTAAATTACCCAGATAGATAGCCAGGACTTCTGAGCAAGCTTTTCCTAAATTTTGCCGTCTAACACCGGAAGTATATATAGTAGTATAGTATAGTATAGTATGGTAGTAGAAGTAAAAGTAAAATAGTATTAAATATAATAGTAATAATAATAATAATCATAATCATAATAATAATAATAATAATAATAATAATAATAATAATAATAATAATAATAGTAGTAAAAATTTTTGGCCAATTGAATTTTTTTTTTTTTTTAAATCATTTTTTTTTTATTATATTTTTTTCAATTTTTTTTTGCGGGATATTTAATTTTATTATTTTATTATTATTAGTATTTTTTTAATTTTTTTAATTTATTACCATTTTTGGACTTTATATTTAATATCAAAATTTTTTAAAAAATCAAAAGATGAAGATATTAGAAAAACTAATAAAAATTTTCAAAATTGAAAAAATACCATCGTCAGATTTTTGAAAAATGAAAAAATGGTGATTTTTTTTTTTTTTTTTTTTAATGAATTTTCGCGAAGTTATGAGTGCCAGAAAAAACTGATATTATAATTAAAAAAATAACTGAAACCATCATTTTTAATAAAAGAATCTGGGCGTCGATTGGCCCTGCGGGCCAGCCCCAAAACTTCCCGCTGTTTTTGACCTCAAAGACCTCGAAAACACTGGTGTAGATATATTTTCGAGCTCTTCGAGCTCGAAAATGCTATCATATGCGGTTGTTTTTTTACGATCTTCTCAAGCTCTAACAAGTTGCCTGTTATGCTGAAGTTTGAAAATTTAAGAATCAAGAATTGTTAATGAAGCGGTTTTTAAAATTTAATCTCTGATTATGTTCAATAAAATAAGTGTATTCAGGCAGAAATCAATGCCAGGGATTCAAATGAGGACTTTGTGATGCGGACCAGTTTTGTGGACCAGTTGGAGCAGACCAGTTACTTTTTCTTATTACTAGTGTTTCTTTTTTTTTCCTTATGACTACTTTCTTATGAACTACTATTTAGTATGACTAGTATTATTTTTTCTTTAAAACCGATGACTAGTGTTACTACTAACTATTGTACCTTAAACTACTACTATTTCGTACTACTATGACTTATTACTACGTGTGATATACTATGTCTACTACTATTACTATTTTTGTACTTATACTACTTCTTATTACTATGACTTACTCACTAGAGTATTACTATTTTGACTTATAACTAGTATTATTATTTATAATTACGACTAAACCTAAAACTATGGTGCTATTGTTATGTGTGTTTTCATTACTGAATTACTATACTTACAAACTGTTGTGATTATAACTATTTCTTAATTACTATTTATTTTTTAATTGAATATACTAAAACTATCACTAAACTAGTTTGATTTATTTATTTACTATGGCTGTGTACTATTATATGCAAGTTTTGTGTGATATTACGATTATACGAGTGTATGGTATGAGGGTCCAACGAGATGGGCCGAGAGCACTTAATGACAAAAACCCGCAACAAAATAGTACGTCAAAATTGTTGCGTGTTTTTTGTTTTCTCTTTATGAAGTCCTAGAGAGTAAAATACGAGCCGAAGCGAAAACTGTTCTAAGTCCCGAGCCGACGGGAATCAAAGGGAAAGAATGAAAACGTGAAAAATAATTCTATACAATTCGTTTAAAAGATTTAAGAGATTGAAAGAAATACCAAATAAGACAGAATATGTAAAAATAATGTGAGAGAGTTTAATTTAACTTAGTATTTTAATCGTGTATTCCTTCATTCTCTTTCCATTCGCTCGCGAGTGTGTAAGCCGCACGGCTAATTTCGCCGTATTAGATGTTTACTCAAAGGCTTAAACACATTCTTTTTCGTTTCCAAATCGTTTTTATATTTCGTGTAAGTTATATTTTACATTTCTCTTTGATATTGCTGCACAAAAACTTAAAAGAAATTCAATCTTTTGAGATATTATTTTGTAACTCTCTGTTCCCTTTGATTTATTCGTTTTGGACTTAAAATAATTTTGCTTTCGCCACGCTTACGCGAGCGACGCCAGAGGGCGACGGAAAGTATATCTTTCCACATGTATGCCGGATGGATCAGGTAATAAAACCGCCCATAAACGCCTGTACTGGCAACTTAGTCTCCCGAGACGTTCTCTAGAGGAAGACCATTCCCTGGACAACATCAGGAACTTTGACTACCCCGAGTCCGACCGGACCAAGGTAAGCGAACTTTGATTCTCTGGGAGATTTAAGGGTCCCCACTCTGAGGCCTTCTGCCAAGGGGTGGTAGGTAAAACTAGCCGTTTAGGTGGGGGCTAGACGGAGACCATCCGTTTATCCTCGGGGAAGGGGAACTCGTGCAAGGCCGACGGGGAAGTCGACCAGACACCCCTGAAGCATCCGGGAGGGGGGTAGAACCGCGTTACTAGACCGCGTACCTTTGTGTGTGTGTGTGTGAGTGGGAATTGACCGCGTAACCGTGTTATAATTTAACAAGTATAATAAACCGTGTGTATAATTTAAAAATTGTAATAAACCGTGATTAAAACCGTGATTAAAACCGTGATATAACAATTGTTAATTATAAAGGTAGTAGAACAAGGGCACGAAGCTCATGTAAAAGTGTGATTTTGAAATAAAATTTAAATTTATACTATTTAATATTGTCTGTCTTTGTGAAAACCCCTTTTGCTTTTCACTCTGGACTCCGGCGAGCTACAACCGAGCCAAAAAGGGTAGTTTTGTGGTTTTCGTTTAAATTTGCTACGATATTATTCGCATTGATTTAAAGTTTTGTGTATTTCTAATTTTAAGTAATATTGTTTAATTATTAAATTCATTGCATTTAAATTCGTTATCTATTTACTTGTTCATCTTTCTGGTTCTATTGGTTCATTTTCAACTTGTCCACAAATTATTAACCTTTAAATTGAACTTTAAAATAAACCCCAGTTTTACCCGTTACAACTTAAATGAGTGTTGACTCATGTGAGATACAATCAAATATGAAATATCCGGGAAAAATATTGAAAACTACGTTTTATCGATTTTATTGTTTATATTATGATTTAAACTAAAAACCAAGTTCGATGACATTATGTATCGAAAGTTACCATATAAAGGATGAGTTAGTATGACTTCAGACACATTTTAGTAGGTTATATTATGATTTATCCAGGAAAAATAACATAAAATGTTATTTTTTTAACTTTTCAATGCCGATATCTTTCGAACTAATTGATCGATTTTGACGTTTGAGGTGGCAATCGACGCGTTTTTTTGAGTACTAGAGCTGATTAGATTTTGAAGTCGATCGTATGAGTCGTTTCTGAGAAATCAATAAAAAACTAAAAAAAAAAATTTTTTTTTTCGTAATTCGCAGATATTTTCGAATCTATTTGATTAAATGATCTGAAATTTTCAGGAAAGTTGATGGCCAACAAGCTCTTTCAATCGCTGCCTTAAGCATCCAAATCGGTTGATTGGTTCAAAAGTTACAAAGAGTTTACATACATACACACACACACACACACACACACACACACACACACACACACACACACACACACACACACACACACACACACACACACACACTCGGACATCATTCCAAAAATAGTCAGAATAGCTTCCTAGGACCTCAAAACGTCGACATCTGATGAAAACTCGATTTTCGAAAATCAGGGTGAAAACAATGACTCCCCGAAATTTTCGAAAATCGTCGATTTTCTTAGCGGGAAGTTAAAAATATGTTCAATTATCAAATTTGATAAATATTTGATAATGGGTTACTTTTCAAGAGCTTCCCAAAATTTTCCTTTTAAATTCAAAATATTTTGGCGCGTAAAAAAAATATTTTTACCATTATCATTTGTAAATAATTTCCCGGAGAATAAATCCCCTCTGAGCGAATTTTTGAAAAATGCTTCGATGCGGAAATATCTTTGGCTAAATTTTTTGTTTAAGTGCTGAGAGCTAACTTCAGGGTCATAAATTTTTTGCATTAAGTCATGAAGATCTGTTGATATTGAACAGTCAACGAATGTTTCGTGTTAACGTAAAATAAATTAATTAAAAAAAATAGAATATGAGCGTTCGAGGTGTGCACTTTTGGATTTTCCAAAATTTTTTCTTAACTACGATTAAACTTCATACTATTTTTCTCGTGGTGACCTTAATTTCATTTAAGTGTAAAATTTAATTGATTTTCATAATAGTCCCTTAAATGGTACGAAATTTTTTAAAATTTTGAACAGCCAGTCAAAAAAATCGTTATAAAAATCTAAGTTTTTATACACTAGTAAGAAATTTTATGAAGTTCGGTAAACTATTAAAAAACTATATCAATTATGATAAAAATATTTGAACTAAAAATATTTGTAATTTATTCTATTTATAAATCTCCCTAAAAGTAGTTTATTAAATAATATATTTAACTTCGAATATGAATTACGGAGTCAACCATGATATCATGATCTGAACGTTTTTTTATAATTTTTTTTTTTATGTTTCAATGAATATACCATTTAAAATGCGATCACGCACGTAGGTTAGCGCAGTAGATAGCAGCAAGGACTTAGAATCGGATGGATCCGGGTTCGAGACCACCAAACATCAGGGATTTTTTCATTAACATCACACACACACTCGGTCAATCTCAATAAATATCCTCACCCAAAAGATCCAAGAATATGTCTAGATAAATTTTTTTTTCGTGATTTAAAATTAATTTCAAAAATAATTACTATCCGTAAAATTTTAGGGAACTTTATAAAATTTACTTGGAATTTATTAAACCTTCAATTTTAATAGTATATTAACGCATTGAGTGGAAGGTGCTTTCGACAACGAGTGTGATTGGTTCACGAGCCGTTAGGCAAGTGTTGCCAACACACGAGTGTCGAAAGCCCTTCTCACTCAATCCGTTACAATAGTTTTTGCATCGAATGGTAAGAAAGAATGTCTCTGATTGGTAAAAAGTACACTACATTAAATTTAATCTTTTAATTAACCTATATTCAATCTTATTTATATAAAATTAATTCCTGTCTAATTTCTGATACAAAAGATTGTTAAATAATAATAGTAACAATTAAACATGATTTCATTAATTTTGATAATAATTTAAGATTATTTTTATTGTTTTCAAAATATTGATATTCAGCAAAAAATAACTAGATTTTCAAGTCAAATTTCATATAGTGAATTGTACATTATAATTAAATACAGTTAGATGATTTTCTATAGTCTGGGACTTTTCGTTGTCCTAACTCGAGTCGGCTGTTGATTGGGTTTTCTGGTGGATCGTTTAATGACTAATAAATAGTATATCTATATACATGTAAAAAGTGTACGTTTGTCATATTTTTCACGAACAATGTGAACATTCTTTGCGATATTTATTCTTTGTAGTGTCATTTTTAACCAATCAGAGACGTGCTTTCTTACCATGAGTTGCAAAAAATAATTTTTTCTCGGGTTGTTATAAAATGAAAGAAAAAAAAAATTAAAAAATCTATGTGGGTTTTGAACCCACGCTTGCTAGGTATTTTTAAAGATTATTATTATTATTATTATTTTTATTCAAGCCTAGTTTGATCGTAAAGCAATCAAAAGTGGACAAAACTCCACTAGTTACGATGAAACCAGGAGTACTCTCGTATAGTTACTAATGCAGCAAAGATCCGTTTTAATCGTCAAATAATGGTCTGAAATGTATAGAAAAAAAATACGATCAAAACAGTCTTAAGATTTCGACTCGGGTAGATAACGTTCAAAGAATATAATCACTTTCGAAAAAGTACAATATAATCATCAATATGCTGTTAGTGATTTAAAAAAAATTTCTTATTTTTTTAACACTACAACATCCTGTTTATGAGTAATTGTAATAGTCGAAAAATTAATCATACATGGCCATGCATGATCAGACATGGAGCATATATGGCCATACATGGACATATATGAACCATACAAGGCCATGTATGATTGTGTATGGCCATGCATGACTGTATTGAAAAAGTGTGTATGCCCACGTATGATTCATTTATCACAGGACGAGCATTCGAGACGTGCATTCCGGTAAAAAATGAATCATACATGGCCATACATGGAGCATATATGACCATTCATGGACCTACCAGCTTTTTTAATACCGTCATACATGGCCATATATGAACCATACAAGGCCATGTATGGCCATACATGGTTTTGTATAACTATATATGGCCATGCATGACTGTATTAAAAAAGTTTGTATGGCCATACATGCTTCATGTATGGCCATACATGCTTCATGTATGGCCATATATGCTTCATGCATGGCCATATATGCTCCATGTATGAGCCATATACGGCCATGCATGGCCATGTATGATTCATTTTTCACGGGTGATTCTTATTATTTGTTCTTTATTACAATAAACTCTTTTATTATTTAAGCATTTTATAATTTATTTCAAATTTAATTATTTTAATAACTTTTGTTTAGTATAAATCAATTTCTTTTTATTTTATTATAAATATTTCATACTTTTGTTCATTTCTATATGTATTATTTTATTTAATTATCAATAAACTTTATTTATTAGCTAATTATAGTTTATTCATATTTTACTGATTTTAAAATACTCAGAAAAAAACGATTTCTTTCCTTAAAAAATTTTATTTGCACCAAGAAATTTTATGCACTTTTAATTCAATACAAAAATTCTCTTGGGGTGAGAAAATATTATTTTGGTCAAGAAATGATTCTTTGCACAAACAAATTTTTTCTAGTTCTAAATAAGTTTTTCGTTTTAATTCACAATGCGAAACATTTCTTGGGGTAGTTACAAATTTTCTTTGGGCGACTAAAGATTTTTTGTATCAATAAATCGTTTTTTTTCTACCCTCGCAGATTTGAATCCCGGTGGAAACACCGTGGGTTTGTTCCATTTTACCACTGTGATTACGTGGTGTATCCACCGTGGTTCAACGGTGGCTTTACCACCGTGTGTACACAGTGTTTCTATTGTGATTACGCAGTGGATACACCGTGGAACCGCGGTGGTGAAATCGCACAAAGTCACCGTGGAATCACGGTAGATGCTTCGCGTAATCACAGTGGAAACACGATGTATACACGGTGGTAAAGCCATCGTGAAATCACAGTGGATACACAGCGTAATCACAGTGGAGACACTGTGTATACACGGTGGTAAAATGGAACAAACCCATCGTGTAACCACGGTGGATTCACGGTGTTTCCACCGTGATTCAAATCTGCGAGGGTATGCACACTTTTCTAGCTTTGAGAAGCTTCCTAAAACCAAATGGAAATATAAAACTTTGTCATTTCGGAATAAGTAACGCGATATAAATAATATAAGATATATCCAGTAATATTTAGTCATATTTAGTGACAGAATAATTTGAATATTAATTTATTTAAAGAAAATAAATACGATCGTATTTTTTCTCACGTAATTTAAACGTAATTTGAATGATCCGGATAAATCGATTTATCTTAATGATTGATAATAAAAAAGTGTTGAAACTACGAAAAGGCACAAATTCAAGTCAAAACTTTCCTAACGATACTAAATTTAATAATATTAACTAATTCCATCATACAGATATGCCGGAAACGAAATTTTCCTTATTCTCTTAATAATATAGATTATCTTCAACATTTCATAATTTTTATTTCATACTAGCTGACCCGGCAGACTTCGTACTGCCTGAATTGATTGTAGAGCAAAATAAAAAAATCAACTCTGTTTAGGTTTCCACATCATAAAATTGGTATATTACCATGCGATGGACGGTGTGGCTCAATAAGTTATAGATCAAATTGAAGGAAATTAGTATAGTGCCGGATAGCTCAACTGATAGAGTACTCAGCAAGATACAGACATCCCTGGTTAAAAAAGAGAATTAAAGAGGATTAAAAATTTTTTTAATCCTTTTTAATTCTCGTCAGAGAATTAAATCGAATTGAGGAGAATTCATATTTAAAAATTTTTAATACTCTTTAATTCTCTTCAGAGAATTAAATAGAATTGAGGAGAATTCATATTGAGAAAATTTTAATACTTTTTAATTCATTTCAGAGAATTAAATAGAATTGAGGAGAATTCATATTTTGAAATTTTTAATACTTTGTAATTCTCTTCAGAGAATTAAATAGAATTGAGGAGAATTCACATTAAGGAATTTTCAATACTTTTTAATTCTCTTCGGAGAATGAAATAGAGTTGAGGAGAGTCCACATTAAGGAATTTTCAATACTTTTTAATTCTCTTCAGAGAATTAAATAGAATTGAGGATAATTCACATTAAGGAATTTTCAATACTTTTTAATTCTCTTCAGAGAATTAAATAGAATTGAGGAGAATTCTCATTAAGGAATTTTGAATACTTTTTAGTTCTCTTCAGAGAATTAAATAGAATTGAGAAGAATTTACATTAAGGAATTTTACATACTTTTTAATTCTCTTCAGAGAATTAAATATACTTGAGGAGAATCGTCATTAAGGAGTTTTCAATACTTTCTAATTCTCTTCAGAGAATTAAATAGAATTAATGAGAATGCATATTTAGGAATTTACAATACTTTTTAATTCTCTTCAGAGAATTAAATAGAATTGAGAAGGATTCATTTTTAGAAATTTTCAATACTTTTTAATTCTCTTCAGAGAATTCAAATAGAATAAATAGCTATTCCCACGGAAAATATAGATAGCCCGAGCTGGGATAGATATCCTGCACTGTCCATGGGGAAGAGCACTGGTTATACCAAAAATAATATAATATCTATGCCAGATATATATGTATATGTATGTATAACGCATACTTTGGGGACCTTTTCCCGATATATCGCATAGTTTGGGGACAATTTGATACTTTGTGGAACCGTCCTCAAAGTATCAAATTGTGCAACGCATACTTTGGGGACATTTTCCCGATAAGTCGCATATTTTGGGGACAATTTGATACTTTGGGGATAGGTCCTCAAAGTATGCGTTAGGCTCAACGCATAGTATGGGCACCTCAACTTACAATATGCTATGAAGTATTTATACACATTAGCAAGCCTTTATCTTTGAAAAAGATAACATAGAAATAGCTTTATTGCATAGTTAGGAGACATTATCTCGGTATATTGCGTAGTTTGGGGACAATCGAAATTTCTGAAGACCATTATAGGAAAATTGCTTCGAATCATAGTTTGAAGACATTTTATCGATAAATCGCATAGTTTGGGGGCAACTTATTGCTATGGAGACTATGAAAGAAAGGGACTTTAATGAATTCTTTGGAGACATATTCCCTATATATCGCATACTTTGGGGACATTTCCCCGATAGATCACATAGTTTAAGGACAATTTGAAACTTTGGGGACCGTCCTCAAAGTGTCAAATTGTGCAACGCATACTTTGGGGACATTTTCCCGATATATTGCATAGTTTGGGGACAATTTGATACTTTAGGGACAGGTCCTCTAAGTATGCGTTAGGCTCAACGCATAGTTTGGGCACCTCAACTTAAAATATGCTATAAAGTATTTATACACATTATCTAGCCTCTATCTTTGAAAAAATAACATAGAAACAGCTTCATTGCATAGTTTGGGGACAATCGAATAATCTGAAGACCATTCTAGGAAAATTGCTTCAAAGCATAGGTTGGAGACATTTTATTCGGTGACACGCTTAAATATCCGTGGACAAAATATCCGCGACAAAATATCCGCAGACGAAATAACCACACGGCTAAATAACCACACGACAAAATATCCACGGACAAAAAACCTGTAGACAAAATATCCCTCAAAAATTCAATCACTTATTATGATAATTATTATAATCAAATGTAATTTCTCATTAAGTATTCGATTAATTACATGATACATGTTTCAAAAATATGATTTTAATTACTTTCTTTTACTGTTATTTCAAGTATGAAAAGTTTGATGTGATAAATTCATCTCTTTGTTACGTCAGTTTTCAGGATATTTTGTCCGTAGATATTTTATTGCACATTAGGGTGATTCATTTCCGCAAAAGTTTTTTTTTTTTCAAGTGCTCAAGCAAAATCTGAATCTACATCGAAAAACAAAAATTCTTACCAAATATGAGCTCTCAATTCCAATGCTAAGTACTTTCTATTTGATTTCAAAGTATTCCCATTTAAAATACACGTAAATTAAATTACTTTTTTTTTTTTTTTAACTTTCTAATACTCAATTGCGTTTCATGGTATCAACACGGTTTTGGTCGCAAATTGTAGGGCATTTGGTGTTCTTCAAAATTGCCTATAGTTACTAAGCTGTTATTCCAGCTGTTTCACCTGTATCCGCTGCAGAACTCATTTTTCCTATGAAATTGACCTATATTGGCTTGCAGAACGTTAACCAATGAAATTACAGTAAAAATGCTAATAGGAATTTTATAGGAAATTTTGTTCCCTTCAAAAAAAGTCTTATGAGTCAAGCCACTAAAGTCCGTAGTTTCCGAGTTATAGTCATTTTAATAATTTGAAAATATAATAAAAAAAAAAAAATTACAACTGCTATTTTATTCTTTAAATTATTAAGATTACTATAACTCGGAAACTACGGACTTTAGTGGCTTGACTCAGAAGACTTTTTTTGAAAGGGATAAAATTTCCTATAAAATTCCTATTAGCATTTTTACTGAACTTTCATTGGTTTACGTTCTGCAAGCCAATAAAGGTCAGTTTCATAGGAAAAATGAGTTCTGCAGCGGACACAGGTGAAACAGCTGGAATAAAAGCTTAGTAACTATAGGCACTTTTGAAGAACACCAAATGCCCTACAATTTGCGATCAAAACCGTGTTGATACCATGAAACGCAGCTGAGTATTAGAAAGTTAAAAAAAAAGTAATTTAATTTACGTGTATTTTAAATGGGAAATCTTTGAAATCAAATAGTAAGTACTTAGCATTGGAATTAAGAGCTTATATTTGGTGAGAATTTTTCTTTTTCGATGCAGATTGAGATTTTGCTTGAGCAATTAAAAAAAAAAACTTTTGCGGAAATGAATCACCCTATTACACATACAAAAAATTCGTGAAAAAAGGGCGCAATCGTTTACATCATTTTATGAGTGGGTATATTTTTGTATTTGCACATACACGAAATTCGTGAAAAAGAGCGCAATAATTCACACCTATTTATGCATACATGGATCATATGTATTTTCGCATAAAGTATTTGATGAATTAAAGATATATGTTAATAAATTATTATTTTAATAACTTTTTTCTGCTGTTATTTTAAGTATGAAAATTTTGATCTGATGAATTCATATCTTTAATATGTTCATTTTTAGGATATTCTGTCTGTAGATATTATTTCCGCGGATACTTTGTCGTGTGGTTATTTTGTCGTGTAGTTATTTTGTCTGCGGATATTTTGTCGTGGATATTATGTCGCGGGTATTTTGTCCGCGGATATGTTGTTACGCAACCCTTTATTCATATATCGCATAGTTTGGGGACAATCTGATACTTCGGAGACCGTCCTAAAAGTATAAAATTGTGCAACACATACTTTGGGGACCTTTCCCGATATATCGCATAGTTCGGGGACGATCAAATATTCTGAAAAAAGTTCCTAAAGAAATGATTCAATGCACAGTTTGGGGACATATTCTCGATTTATCGCCTAGTTCGGGCAAAATTCGATATTCTTACGACCACTCTAAAATAATAAGTTTAAAGCATACCTTAGGGACCTATTTTCGATGTATTGCATAGCCTGGGGACATTTTTCCGATATATCGCATAGTTTGGGGACAATTTGATACTTTGGGGACAGGTCCTCAAAGTATGCGTTAGGCTCAACGCATAGTATAAGCACCTCAACTAACAATATGCTATGAAGTATTTATACACATTATCAAGCCTTTATCTTTGAAAAAAATAACATAGAAATAGCTTCATTGCATAGTTAGGAGACATTATCTCGGTATATCGCATAGCTTGGGGACAATCGAAAATTCTGAAGACCATTCTAGGAAAATTGCTTCGAATCATAGTTTGAAGACATTTTATCGATAAATTGCATAGTTTGAGGGCAACTTATTGCTATGGAGACTGTGAAAGGAAGGAGCTTTAATAAATTCTTTAGGGACATATTTCCTATATATCGCATACTTTGGGGACATTTTCCCGATAGATCGCATAGTTTACCGTAATGTTTACCGTAAGCAAACACTATATTTAATGGTGTAATACCGTACGATGGATGGTGTGACTCACTAAGTTATAGATCAAATTGAATGGAATATAGTATAGTGCCGGATAGCTCAACTGGTAGAGCACTTGGCGCGATACCGACATGGTTTTGGTTCGATTCCCAGTTCGGGCTATCTATATTTTTCTCAATTTATCTATAAATTGTCTTATTGAGAAAGTTTGCATGTTTTAGGTTTCCACTATATTTAATGATCCACTATACTATTTTCCGTTCAATTTGATCTATAGCTTATTGAGCCACACCGTCCATCGTACGGTATTACACCATTTAAATATAGTGGAAACCTAAAACATGCAAACCTTCTCAATAAGACAATTTATAGATAAATTGAGAAAAATATAGATAGCCCGAACTGGGAATCGAACCAAGACCATGTCGGTATCGCGCCGAGTGCTCTACCAGTTGAGCTATCCGGCACTATACTATATTCCGTTCAATTTGATCTATAACTTATTGAGCCCCACCGTCCATCGTACGGTATTACGACGCAGTCGTATAAGCCAAAAAGACCTCAAAGTATGCGTTGAGTATAACGCATTATTTAAAGTCAGACCTCAAACTATGCATTAAGCAGAACGCATACTTTGGGGACAGTATAAACGTATAGGGCACCATTTCACGACGCAGTCGGATAAGCCTAAAATACTTCAAAATATGCGTTGAATATCACGCATTCTTTGAGATCAGTCCCCAGACTATGCTTTAAGTAGAACGTTCATTTTGGGGACATCTTTTAGGAATATTGCCTTACAAAAAAAAATTTATTTTGGAAATGACTAAGGGGACAAATTTGAGAAGAGAAATAAAAAAAAAAGGTGGCTCAAAGCATGTGTTCAATATAGCTCATACTTTAATGACAGTCCTCAAACTATGTGTTAAGCAGAATGCGTACTCTGTGGATAATATAAACGTACAAGGCATCATCACCCGACGCAGTCGGATAAGCCAAAAATACTTCAAAGTATGCGTTGAATATAACGCATTTTTTGAGGTCAGTCCCCAAACTATGCGTTAAGTAGAACGTATATTTTGGGGACATATCTTAGGAACATTGCCTTACAAAGAGAAATTTATTTTGGAAATGACTAAGGGGACAAATTTTAGAAGAGGTATAAAAAAAAAAGTGGCTCAAAGTATGTGTTCAATATAACGCATACTTTAAGGGCAGTCCTCAAACTATGCGTTGAGCAGAACGCATACTTTGGGGACAGTATAAACCTATAAGGCATCATCACACGACGCAGTCGCATAAGCTAGAAAGACCTCAAAGTATGCGTTGAATATAACGCAAACTTTGGGGACAGTATAAACGTATAAGGCATCTTCACACGACGCAGTCGTAGAAGCCAAAAAGACTCCAAAGTATGCGTTGAATATAACGCATACTTCGGGCACACCTCTCAAAAATATTGCTCTATAAAAAAAATTTTTTTTTGGAAATGATTAAGGAGGCAAATTTAAGAAGAAAAATGAAAAAAAAATCGGTCTGTCGGTTGACCCTGCGGGCCAGCCCCAAAACTTCCCGCTGTTTTCGAGCTCAAGGAAATCGAAAATATTAATGTGACTATATCTTCGAGCTCTTCGAGCTCGAAAATTTAATTGCATGCGATTGTTTTTTTATGAGTTTTTCAAACTCTAACAAGTTATGCTTTATGCTAAAGTTTAAAAGTTTAAGAATCGAAAATCATTAATGAACAAGCGTTCATTTTTAAATTTTAATTCCCGATTATGCTAAATAAAATAAATATGTTGATGCAGAAATCAATGTTAGTGATCAAAATCAAGATTTGAATGAGTTTTGGCTTAGGTCAGAGCAATAATATATAAAATATCCGAGAAATTTATTAAAACCTGTGTTATTTCAATTTTTTCGTTGATAATATGGTTTTAACTGAAGAACAAGTTTGACGGCATTATACGATGATCAAAAGAGACCATAAAGAGGAAAAGTTTGTAAAATTTTAGACACATTTTAGTACAGTACATTTCGATTTATGTGGAAAAAAAAACATAGAATGTTATTTTTTTAACTTTTCAACACTGATATCTTTTGAACTAATAAACCAATTTTGACGTTTGAGGTGGCAATAGGCGCATTTTATTGAATTCTAGAGCTGATTAAAATTTGAGAGCGATCGATTCAGCCGTCTTGAAGATATTTGAAAAAAACCGTTTTTTACCATTTCTTTCTCCAACGATATCTCCCGAACAAATTAACCGATTGAGATTTTTAAGGCGGCATTCGACGCATTTATTGAGTTCTAGAGCTGATTAGATTTTGAAGTCGATCGTTTAATTCGTTTCTGAGAAATCAATAAAAAACTAAAAAAAAAAATTTTTTTTTTTTCGTAATTCGCCAATATTTTTGAGTCTACTTGATCAAACGATCTGAAATTTTCAGAAAAGTTGACGGCCAACAAGCTCTTGCAATCGCCGCCTTAAACATCCAAATCGATTCATTAGTTAAAAAGTTATAGACCATTGACACACATACACACACACACACACACACACACACACACACACACACACACACACACACACACACACACACACACATACATACAGACACTCGGACATCATTCTGAAAATAGTCAGAATAGCTTTCTAGGACCTCAAAACGTCGACATTTGATGAAAACTCGATTTTCGAAAATCGGGGTGAAAACAATAACTTCCCGAAATTTTTGAAAATCATCGATTTTCTAAGCGGAAAGTTAAAAAAAAGGTGGCTCAAAGTATGCGTTATACATACACACACACACATATATATATATTATAACGGGTTTTTCACCACCGGGGATCTACCGGAGTGAAGTCCGAGTATACTTATGATTTTTGGCAACCTTGTTCAAAATTTAAATGTTGGGCGCCAGGTGATTTTGGAATCACCAAATAAACAATTCTCAAAACGTCGACTCAGGGTGGCGGATCGGGGAAAAGGTCAGGCACTTAGATTACGATAAAATAATTGATCAGAATTAAACAAATTAGTCGTATATTAAATAACAAAATAATTGATCGGTTTCACAAAAAAAGAATCGGTTACAGAAAAATAATAAATGCCGGTGTCGGCTTGACTCGATATAAACACAAGACAAAAAAAACGTAGTTGATCGGAATAGTCAGTTCGTTGCTAATAACAAACAGTCAGTTGTCGAGATAGAAATATACTTATTTGAATTCACAAACACACACACACGACGTAGTTCTTAACGAAATACTCGACCGATGACGTCAGAGTATTTCACAGGGCAAGACTCGGCTGCCGCAACGAATGAGAAAGAGATCATCCGCAATTCTCAGAAACACTCGATTGAAATAAAATAAAATATAATATAATATTTTATATTTCGGTAACGCGTTCAAATTGCACTATAATATAATTAGTAGACGTAATTAATTATTAACTTAGTTATGATTTACCCAATCGTTTCACTTGTTCGATACACTAAATCAGTTGCACTCGTACACTTGTTCAGTTTGCCGATGCTTCGGCTTGTTCACAGAAAATAATCGAATTATTGTTCACGCGATAATTAGTCGTTGTTCACGTCGAATCGGTTTTGACAGCGTATATCGAATTGTTCAAAAATCGGAATCGAAATTGTTCGGTTGGTCGAGTTGAATGGTTCAAATCCAAAAACGCGGCCGCTCAGTACGACGTCTATCCCGGATCTCTCGTAAAAATCCATGCGGTCGATCTATTGCTCGGTTGAAGTCGAAATTTTTGATTCTAGATTTCACTAGAATTAGCTCATCCGGTAACTATTGATGATTTCAAATAAATTCAAACCACGAGTCGATGTCGAATTTTTCATATATATATATATATATATATATATATATATATATATATATATATATATATATATATATATATATATATATATATATATATATTAGGGTGATTCATTTCCGCAAAAGTTTTTTTTTTTTAATTGCTCAAGGAAAATCTCAATCTACATCGAAAAACAAAAATTCTCACCAAATATGAGCTCTTAATTCCAATGCTAAGTACTTACTATTTGATTTCAAAGATTTCCCATTTAAAATACACGTAAATTAAATTACTTTTTTTTTAACTTTCTAATACTCAGCTGCGTTTCATGGTATCAACACGGTTTTGGTCGCAAATTGTAGGACATTTGGTGTTCTTCAAAAGTGCCCGTAGTTACTTAGATGTTATTCCAGCTGTTTCACCTGTGTCCACTGCGGAACTCATTTTTCCTATGAAATTGACCTTTATTGGCTTGCAGAACGTAAACCAATGAAAGTACACTAAAATCGCTCATAGGAATTTTATAGGAAATTGTATCTCCTTCAAAAAAAGTCCTATGAGTCAAGCCGCTAAAGTCCATAGTTTCCGAGTTATAGTCATTTTAATAATTTAAAGAATAAAATAGCAATTGTAATTTTTTTTTTTATATTATATTTTTCAAATTATTAAAATGACTATAACTCGGAAACTATGGACTTTAGCGGCTTGACTCATAGGACTTTTTTTGAAGGGAATACAATTTCCTATAAAATTCCTATTAGCGATTTTAGTGTACTTTCATTGGTTTACGTTCTGCCAGCCAATGAAGGTCAATTTCATAGGAAAAATGAGTTCCGCAGCGGACACAAGTGAAACAGCTGGAATAACAGCTAAGTAACTAAGGGCACTTTTGAAGAACACCAAATGCCCTACAATTTGCGACCAAAACCGTGTTGATACGATGAATTGCAGCTGAGTATTAGAAAGTTAAAAAAAAAGTAATTTAATTTACGTGTATTTTAAATGGGAAATCTTTGAAATCAAATAGTAAGTACTTAGCATTGGAATTAAGGAGGTTCATCGGATAATCACTTTTCTTACAATATCTTTCAATTTTTAAACACAAATACTTTTAAGTGTCCTGTATACGTAGGAATTTTTTAAAATAGTCCTTGCGGTACTAAATTTCGAAATATTAACAATTAAAAATCGTACATTTAACATGCATTCCCTATGTTGACCGTAGTTAGAGTGAGCATTTTATTAAATAACAATCATACTTTTCTTACAACATTTTTCTAAAAGCTGAAAATTATTAATTGAATTTATAACAAGTAATTTTTTTCAATAAAAACATAAACGAGCGGTATTCATTTTTTTGTAATCAATTTTTAAAGTTTGTTAATTTTAATAATTTTCAAGCTTTCTCTCATAACCTGACGAGTGAGAGATAGTGACTTGGCAACGTTGCAGTGCGCGGGAAATTTAAAACACAGTAGAAGCCCAACAGATTTAAATAATTACAAATTATTTTTTAAATTTAGAATTTTTTAAATTTAGTCGTGAAGTCATTGTTATTTATTATTTATTATTTGTTGTCTCCAACTACGTATAATCTTGAAATTATTCAAAACACTTTCTACAACACATGCTCAAGGGGAAAAATATTCTAAATTAGAATGCAACGTAGCCAAGTCTGAGAAAAGACGAAATGGGATCATTTTTATACTTCTGCGCACATAAGAGGATGCGCAAAAGTGTATTGTATCTCAACCACTTATTATTGTAGTTAGAATGTTTTACACCGGAGAAATCTTTCTAAAAGTTGCGAACTACTGCTACCGATGAACCTCCTTAAGAGCTCATATTTGGCGAGAATTTTTGTTTTTCGATGTAGATTGAGATTTTCCTTGAGCATTTAAAAAAAAAAAAACTTTTGCGGAAATGAATCACCCTAATATATATATATATATAACCAATTTTGTCATCACGATTACACCCGTGAAAAATGAATCATACATGGCCATGCATGGCCGTATATGGCTCATACATGGAGCATATATGGCCATACATGGAGCATATATGGCCATGCATGAAGCATATATGGCCATGCATGAAGCATGTATGGCCATACAAACTTTTTTAATACAGTCATGCATGGCCATATGCAGTCATACAAAACCATGTATGGCCACACATGGCCTTGTATGGCTGTATTAAAAAAGTTGGTAGGTCCATGAATGGTCATATATGCTCCATGTATGGCCATGCATGACCATATATGCTCCATGTATGGCCTTGTATGATTCATTTTTCACCAGAATGTACGCCATGAACGCTCGTCTTGTAAGAAATGAATCATACTCGACCATGCATAGGTGTATATGGTTCATGTATGGTCATACGTGGGCATACAAACTTTTTCTATACAGTCATGCATGGCCATATGCAGTCATACAAAACCATGTATGGCCATACATGGCCTTGTATGGTTCATACATGGCCTTGTATGGCTGTATTAAAAAAGTTGGTAGGTCCATGAATGGTCATATACGCTCCATGTATGGCCATGCATAACCATACATGCTCCATGTATGGCCATATATGATTCATTTTTCACCAGAATGCACGCCATGAACGCCCGTCTTGTAATAAATGAATCAATACTCGACCATGCATAGGTGTATATTGTAAGGGTCTGCCCTGGCTTCCCCGTACCAGGAAGTTCGGACAGTCCTTCTTGTCCGGCTGCTTTGATTATGAGCAACTGGGTTCTGAAATACCTAGTATGACTGAGTACGCAGCCTGATTACAGGATAGAGGAATGGTGTAATGAATTTAATTTTATAGTGTAATTCTCTTTATTATAATATTGTTAATTGATTTTATTAATGTTCTGATCATTTACAAATGTTATGTACTAAATATTTGGACATTTAGATTAGAAAGGAAATCCAAAAGAATTATTGTATTAATGCGCAAATAGGAGATCCTGGGTCTGATCTCATCAGTAACATAATCGGTTTGAAGAATTTACTTTATACAATATGACTATTTCTGGTAACACCTTAAATAATTTATCTTAATCATTTCTATCAACAAGTCAACATGAATTTTCAAGGTTTATATATAATGTTCAATAAATTAAGAGAAAATTAAATTTAACAAATTCTAAAATAAATAACTCCGCGTTTGACAAACTTATAATTAACTGCGTGAAGACTTACATCGATGATCTCGTACAATGCGTCGGACATCTTGCAACGTACTGGACTGACCCTTTGACAAGACTACGGGCGACGACTCAATTTTATGGCACAGATTTCATTACACATATTTAAATGGAGTTTCTTAACTGACTAGATTTTATAACAAGTTAACTGAATAGACTTTTTCAATGAATAGACAGACTTGACAATAAATTATAACGGACTTTACAATACAACGAATTGACTAGACTTGACTAGTACAAAATTATGCAGCAATGTGTGCTTAGTGAGCTGGAGAGTGTAGAGTAAGGACCTCGCTAGGCGTTCTCAGCCCTTCCCTACATCTCCCAGCTGATTACTAGGTACTAAGTGTATGCTAATTGCAAGCTAACTGAACTGAACTGAACTGAACTAAAAAACTGCCTTTTTCGACGATTGTTCGTCCTTATATAGCCATAGAATTCGAGAAGGGATCATCCACGTGACTTCGCCTGAACTTCCGTCTAGAATGTCTGACACACTGACCCATGGGCCTCTTTCGGAGACTCCGTGAACCGGGTAGCAAATATGCGTTGATAAGGGTGGTGTGTAAACTGAGGGCTCCCTAAAATGGCGCGACCGATTTGAGTAGTCGAACCTCTAGCTGCCCCGTTACAATATGGTTCATATATGGTCATACGTGGGCATACAAACTTTTTCTATCCAGTCATGCATGGCCATATGCAGTCATACAAAACCATGTATGGCCATACATGGCCTTGTATGGTTCATATATGGCCATGTATGACTGTATTAGAAAAGTTGGTAGGTCCATGAATGGTCATATATGCTCCATGTATGGCCATGCATGACCATATATGCTCAATGTATGGCCATGTATGATTAATTTTTCACCGGAATGCACGCTTCGAATGCTCGTCCTGTGATAAATGAATCATACTTGGGCATACACACTTCTTCAATACAGTCATGCATAGTCATATAGTCATACATGGCCTTGTATGATTCATATATGTCCATGTATGGCCATATATGCTCCATGTATGGTCATGCATGGCCATGTATGATTAATTTTTCGACTATTACAATGACTTATAAACAGGATGTTGCAGTGTTAAAAAAATAAGAAATTTTTTTGATATCACTAACAGCATATTGATGATTATATTGTGCTTTTTCGAAAGTGATTATATTCTTTGAACGTTACGTAGC
The DNA here is from genome assembly GCA_030273425.1 of Microplitis manilae. NCBI lineage: Eukaryota > Metazoa > Arthropoda > Insecta > Hymenoptera > Braconidae > Microplitis > Microplitis manilae. Next base: position 9,804,902 of record CP092722.1, read on the forward strand.
ACAACTAATCTTTGTTGTAACTGTCGGTCGCATAGCCTAGTCGTCAAAGCGTCAGTCTCTCGTACGGAAGGTCCCGGGTTCGAATCCTACTAAGCGGGTGTGGTCATTAATGAGTCTAGCGTTTTTTCTCTGAATTAAAAATTTCCATTTCGTTTAGGAATTCAATTAATTACATATCTGATAATCTCTGCGTCGCCAAAATAATAAAAAAAAAAAAAAAAAATTAAAAATTTTTTTTTAATTTAGTTAAAATTTCTGTACATAGTCATGTATGGCCGTATCAAGCCATGTATGGTCATACATGGCCATATATGGCCATGCCTGGCCAATTTTCATACATGGCCATGCATGGAGCATTCATATATGGCCATGTATGATTCATTTTTCACGGGCACCTACAATTCTTATCAGATCCTAATTAAATTTTCTGCATTTCTTCTATGTGTAATTACCACGGTTAAGTTCGTAGATGGGCTAAATCGGTCGATTAGTTCAGAAGTTTTAGCAGTTTGAAATTTTAACGATTTTTCGAAAAAATCAGTTTTTAATCACTTTTACAGTCCATACCACTTTAAAACTAAAACTCATAAATGATTTCTGTAAAAAGTGTTTTAAAGCTTGACTAACAAGCTTTAATTTATGACCTTAAACTTTATATTTTGACCATTTCTTTCAATAATTTGATAGCCTTCAAAATTTTAATGGAATCAAAAAATGTTGAAAATATCGTTTTCATTCCATATAACTTATGCTTGTCCCACTATAATCCAGTTTCGTCAGTTGTATTTTATTGTGCACAAAATAACCTGTAAATTTCACTACTATTTTATATTTTAAAAGTATTTCTTTTATTATTTATGATGTATTAAATGTACCTCTAATCCCTATCATTATCACTGGTCTTAACATTACGATAGCACCCACAGTTTTTATCGGATCTTAATGAAATTTTTCACTCTTATCCTATAGGCGATTATCTTGATCAAATTTATAGATGAGCTTAATCGGTCGATTAGTTTTGAAGTAATGGCTGTTTGAAATTTTTACGATTTTTCGAAAAAATCAGTTTTTATTCACTGTTGAAGTCCATATGACATTAAAACTAAAACTAATAGACAATTTCAGTAAAAAGTTTTTTAAAGCTTGATTAGTAAGGTTTAATTTTTGACTTTAAACTTCATGTTTTGACCATTTTTTCCAATTATTTGATAGCCTCGAAAATTTTAATAGGATCAAAAAATGTGAAAAATATGGTGTTCATTAGACATAACTTATGCATTTCCCATTATGATACAATTTTGTCAGTTGTATTTTATTGTGAACAAAATAACCTGTAAATTTCACAGCTATTTTACATTTCAAAAGTATTTCTTTTGTTATTTATTATGTTTCAATCGTACTTGTACGTCCTATAATTATAACTGGTCTTGTCATCGTAATAGTGATTATAATTATGATCTAATACTAATTAAATTATCTATATTTTGTTTAGATAATGGTTAGTTTGGTACACTACCTATATATTGTTTTGTCAAATCAACTAACTGAAGTTCTTTATCAAAAATAGTCGTCTTTTTTTACCCTGACTCTTAGGAAAACGAGCCTAATTTCATATCATGACTATACACTAACATGTATCTCTAGATATGTATATATGAAACTTTTTATATAGACTAATTGGAAAATCTACCTTCCATTTTGGATGCCGACTGGCCTTTTTATTATTTATTTACATTTATTTGTATTTATATAATTCATTGTTTTCTTACGTTATTTCAATATTACATAATTTACATTTATCATTCTATTGCGTGGTTGTAACTACATTTATCATTCTATTGCGTAGTTGTAACTACATTTGAATTCAAATGTAGTTGCACTTCTGGCACATAGAGACAGCACTTACTGGGGCCTAGTGTCTGTAATATTTAAACTTGATCATGCGCAGTGCAGTGCATGCGCATTGACGGTTTGCTGCCTCGTGTCGGGAAGACGGCCGCCATTATCTTTCGCTATATACAATCAAGTGGTAACGCCTGTTATTATTAATCGTATCCTTTTGCGCTTATCTCGAGGAAATAAACTAAAATATCAATTATAATAAATAAAGAAGTCATCGAGCTCTAAAATTATATAACTCACACATTATAACTCATCAAAATAATTAATCAAGAACTCAAGAAATCCAAATGATCAACGACCACGTTTTTGAAGAGGTTACTCCAACGGTAACCACTAGAGGTGCTTTATTGTGAATCATTAAATTAGTTGAAGTGCTCATATAATTAAAAGGCTCAATTTAATAATTATTCTGATTATTCCAATACTCAATTAGGTATTTTCAATATTATTCTCGCTCAGTAGCCTCTACAATCATGCTACCTCGTGTTCACAAACAATTTCAAATCAGTGTATTTTATTTCAAACTCATTGCAATCAATTAAACTCAGTGCTCAATTTTCTCGAGATTTGTAGTAGTCTCGGCGAAAAAGTCGTTCTAAAATGAATTGTGGGGGTATAGGAAATACCCAGATAGCAAAATGACGTCTTGATGAGTTCTGAATGAATTCCTATTTATGATTAGGACGTCTCATTAACATCTTAAAGAAGTTCTCAAGATGTCGAATGAGCCACCGAGCGAACTCAATAAGACGTCTTTAAAAAGAGTTCTCAAAGAGTTCTTTTTTCTGACTTCGCAAATAAGACTTCAGTATGAATTTGCCATGACGTCTTTAAGTAGTTCCTAATTTTGACTTCATAAAGAAGTTTAAAAATGAATACATTTAGTCGTCACATTTAGTCGTCTGGTGCTCACAAAAATAATCGCTAAGTGTTCAATGATTAACTTTGCTCGAAAACCTCTGATTTCATGCTATTTATTATTATGACATTTTTTCAATCAACTCAGTGTTCACGTAGACTCAATAGAATTATTTCAATTAATTACTCGAGCTCAATTAAATAATTTGCATTCAATTTATCACGTATTCATGAGCTCAAACACTCATCAGTAATAATTAATTATATCAACGATTTAATTATGTAACCCAGTGATATTATGTGCTGTGACAAATAAAAATATTGTTTTATTTTTAAATATGCATATTTTTCGAACATCCCAATCACCAACCAGTCCTGGCATGTATTTATTTATGACTTGGATTTTTCAGTTTTGGTTCAAGTACAAAAATTATTATAAACAAAGTATGAATATTTTTTTAACTTTTATGGCGTGATCTTGTTGAATATATATGAAAGAAGGGCTTTATGAAGCGAAAACTTTTTACGATAATTATTTAAACATTTTTCTTCATGTACAATGAAGACGTAAATTTGAAAAAATTTTGTTAGTGAACAATCGTTTAACTTGTTGAAAAATTAAGTAAAATTTCCAACGGGAATGAATTATTTAAAGTGTTCAGAATACACCATAATTCTTTCAAATTTAAAAAAAAACTTTTAGCACCTTAAATAAATTAATCAATGTATCGTACTCGCTTTTTACGCCGCGCACGCAACCTCTAAATGACGCGCGTAGACCCATTTTCAGCGTTAAATTAAAATTATAGGTAATGGAGATAGAGTTCCGAGAGGCAGGAGTTTTTTATTGGAAATTTCCTCCTCTTTGAGAATCTTTTTTTTAAATTTCTTAAATATTAATAGTCTATGAAATATTGACGAAAAACGAAAAACTTTGTTTTTTTCATCGTTAATTGCTTATAACTTTTGCAATTTTTTACGTGCTAATACACACTTTTAGCACATTTTTCTAGGCGTCATTCCAGATCCAATGAGCCATCACACCTAATCTTAAGAGCAGTATCTCTATTTTGGACCATTTTCAACTTGTTGACTAGACGATTGGTGACTACGCCAATGCTATTGCTCAAAAAAATCTCAGTGACCAACATTCGTTTTATCTCCAGAATAGCAAAAAATCGTACATGCGCATATCTAGCAAGTAAAGCGATAGCAGATGAGCTCATCGGAAAACATAAAATAATTAACATCGGATCAAACGTGCTCAATGTCCGTTCACTGGTAACGCGCAGGAAGAGATCGTCTTATCAAATGTTCCGCCAATAATCCTCCATAGCTATTTATAAGATGTCTTTGACAGACTTAAAATAAGAACAATGTCAGCTTTCTTTTTCCTTAGAATTGGCTTAAACGAACCAGGCTACTCAAATATTTATAAACCTAGATGACATCACCCAATTTCCTAAGATCATTCAAATTCCATTTGAAGATACAATCTATAATATTTACTCATCGTCTGACTCACTCGCTTGCTATATTTGCCATAAAGAAGGTCACATGGCTAAAGTCTGTCTAGGTAATCCTCTAATATATAATAAGAAAATCTCCCGAACTCCAGAGGAAAATACCCGCATGAGTAATCCATCTAAAGCCAAAACTACACAGCCATCAACCGTAACCAACTTACTCACTATCGTATCTATCAAAACTTTACCAACAATGCCACCTCCTTAATTCACTCCTCCCTTCCCTGTGATAAAAGATTCAACGAAACGTTCACTCCATTAATCAACATCAACAGAATCACCTATACGATCCATTACCACCATTAAAACCGAACTAACAGGTTCGGGAATCGGAAACACGGACTCAAAGGCCACAATCAAAACCAAAAAAGCCAAAACTGAACGAGATCACATCCCTTCAGTACCATTTGAGATTCCAACACCTATCAAAGAAGAACTTCTTAAAAATACCTACAAATATCCATATGACTTTGATTAGCTAAAGAATCTATTTGATAAATCGGTTGGGAAAAACACGATAAGAGAAGTCATCCATGAATGTTAAATTAGCCCTAATTAAATCGAAATCATGCTCACAAAGTTATACCAATTCCTACCTACTAGAGGTTCAAACATTTGATTCACCAAACTACGAAACAAAGTTATTGAAGAATTAGAACTCGACCCAGTGAAATGACAAAATCTATCCACATCAGAAAGCGAATTCTCTGATGATGGGCAGCTTGACATGGAATTAAATTAATAACCAGCATTCACAACTCTCCCTCAACTTATACTTCCCTAATAACTTATCCATATTCATCACCTTTTATCTCCTCATACTATTGACCTATTTAACAATAAATATGAAACTCCTCCTATGGAACCTCAATAGTATGTCTGCAAGATACGAATACTTAAAAATACTTTCTGACAAATACACTTCTGATATTGTTTGTTTACAAGAAAGAAATTTTAAGGCTAATAAATTCATAAACCTATCTGGATATAAACTTTATTTTAAAAATAGAATTAACTCGCCACACGCCAGTGGAGGTGTGGTCACTTACGTCCATAACTTTATCCCATCCACCCATAAAACTATAACTATGAACTAGAAGTTGTCAGTACGTCAGTCATCTTATCTCAGAAAATTGATATATGCAACATATACATCCCAAACAGTTACGTATTAAGTACCGATGAACTCAATGCCATCTTCCAACAAATACATCAACCCTGCATCATCGTCACTGATTTCGATAGCCACAACCCGAAATGGGGATCGGACAAATTCAATCCAATTAAAGGCAAAATTATTCAAGAAGAAATTTCGAAAATACTAAAAAAGTTTTTTTTTTTTAATTCTTTCGTTCGCGGTTTCTCTTGAACGAATGCACCGATTTTCATGATTGAGGAGGCATTCGACGTGGCTTACAAAGTTTTAGAGCTGATTAGATTTTGGAATCAATCTATTGAGCGAATTAAAAGTTATTCACAAGAAACATTTTTGAAAAATTTTGATTTCTGAAATATCTCCGAACGTACCTTACCGATTAAGCTCAAATTTTCAGTGCTTATAGTAAATAACAAGCCGCGTCGAATGACACCTCGACGATCAAAATCGGTTCATCCGTTCAAAAGTTACAGAATATTTCCTTACATCTTGAATTTAGTCAGAATAGTTTCCTAGAGCCTCAAAACGTCGTCATCTGTTGGAATTTCGATGTTCGTAAATCAGGGTGAAAACAATAACTTCCCGAAATTTTTGAAAATCATTGATTTTCTTAGCAGGAAGTTAAAAAATATCGAGCAATCGCAAAAAAAAAAATTTCAAACTTCTAGAAGAACCTTCTGGCAAAAATTCGTGTCTACACTAAATGCCCAAATACCGATTTGATAAGAAAAAAAATAAGGAAAATAAATGACAACAGACAAAGCCAGAACATCATGACACTTCTGAATCAAAAGGACATTCCCATTAACTGTGATTCCGGAAAAGCTGAAATCCTAGCCGATACTTTTGCATTTAACTCCAACCATGAAAACTTCTCAACTAATTTTCTTCCGAAAGAAAAAGACACAATCAAGAGTAAACACCAATCAAATAAGTACAATAAAACAGAAACAACAGACCAGAAGCTGACACCTAATCAAGATTTTGATGATATTAATCAGCTAAACATGGTATTTACAATGGATGAGTTCACCAAGTATTAAAAACAAGTAATAATTCTAGTCCTGGCCCTGATGGTATACCAGTAATACTTCTTGAACACCTATCAGAAAATAGTCTTAAATACACTGGTCACAAAAATTAAGGGATATAAAAAAAAAGAGGTCGTGTATCAGTGTGTACACGCGGAAGAAATGAAACTTCTTCGGCTCATATTTATTAAATACTATAATAAAGTTTTATTTTAAATTAATTTTATAGTAATCTTTAGGTAACATATTTATTATTACTATTATGATTATTATTTTAAAGAGTATATTAAAATGTTATTAGAACAGAAAAAGTATCAGTACACTGTAAAAAATTTGTAGACTGAACGCGGAGTGAATCCAGAGTGAACGTGGAATTAATGACTTTTCATTTATTCACTCCTCTTTGGGGTGAATTATACTCTGAAGGAGGCTTTCGGAAAATATTAATTATAAAAAAAAATTACTAATATATAGTGAGGTTAGGTCTTTGAGATTTTGACATTTGTATTGAGTACGGAAATGATTACAAGTTCCCTTTCTATATATTCACGCGAAATGATTTTTAAAAATTATAAACAGCTGATAATAAAACTTGCACAAATATAATTCCACTGAATCACAAACTGTCGTATGATTTATATGACCATACCATGAGATAAAATTTCACATTCCACCGAAATACCAAATATTCCCAAAAAAACTATCTCATTATAGCTACCTAATAATTGAATATTTTCACTATGTATTATATGTACGAAAATATCATTTAGTGAGTTACTAAAATATTTTATGAATTAAAAACGTAATATTTTAAGTTTAATTATTAATATCTCAACGAATTATTTATTTAAATAATTAATAAATAATTATGTTTCTAATTAACAGCTGTTTCGATAAAATATAAATTTATTCAAGTATTAAAACTCCGGGCCGGAGTGGATGCGGATTGAAATAAAATCCGCAACACTCCGAAATCACTCTATTCATAAAAAAATCCTTATTCACTCCGAATGTGAAGTGTTTTTTTTAAACTCCGGAACTTCGAGTGACGGAGTGGATTTGGATTTGAGTAAAATCTGTATCCAATCTGGATTTACTCCCGATTTTTTACAGGGTATAAACAAAATTTTCATTTTCAATAAATAATAAATTCAAAATATTATATTTTCTATATTTACAAAAGTATTATTGTTATTGCTCTATTTTTTTAGTTATACTTTTGGGTGCTTCGATATGGACATCTGTTATCGAAGGATAACGATAACGAATAAGAAAAATATAAGTTTTGCCCTAAATATCATATAAAAATTCCGAGAACACTCCATCGATTATTGTATTTAATTTCGTTGTTGATATCATCCTGTTATTTCCTAAAGATAGACTCCAATTATCTTTTAAAAATTATATCAATTTTAATGAGCTGTGACTTTTTTCATTAGAAATTTGCTCCTCTTTAAGGGGACATGTCACTGGACTTCTCTCTCACTTTCAAATACTAAAGGAGGCTATCTTTGTCGCACCTGTATAGTTAATGAGAATTTTAAAACAATTTTTTGGAGACGAATTAGAATTTTTGAAATTACGAAATTTTTAGCCCTCTATTAAAATTTCGAAAAACGCTAAGAACTCTCTATTTTGGGTTCCCAGTATTTGTCCGTGAATTAAATTGATTCGACAATAAGTTGACATTACCGGTTAAGGATCTTTTTTTAAAAATTTCAAAAATATTAATAGATTTTGAGTTATTAACGAAAAACTGAGTGATATTATTTTTTTTCTTAATTTGTTAATAACAATTGAAACTTTGTATGTGGGCTAATACATCCTCGAAAATATTTTTGTTAGACGCCATTTCGAATCAAATGAGCTATTGCTCATATTTTTGAGAGCTTTATCAAGAATTTTCGCGTTTTTGAACTTGTTGACTAGCTTATTAATTTTAAAATACAAACTTATAAATCGCTATACTACACTTTGACTATGATCAAAATCAATTTTGTAGACACGCTTATTTTACCAAGGCGTCCATATGATTTAAATACACATAAACAAACTAAATGTCTGGTATAGTTGGATTGGCGAGAGTTTGCGTTTCGGATATTTTCGGTTATTACCCCCACCATCTAAATTTAATACCAAAGACATTGTGTCTTCATGGTGGGGGTAAAAACCCGAAGCGCAAACTCTCGCTAATCCAAGTATATATAGTGTAATGAATAAATATACATACATATATATATATATATATATATATATATATATATATATATATATATATATTTATGTATGTATGTATTAGGGTGGGTCAAAAAAATCGAATAATTTATTTTTGACTTTATACTCTGAAAAATAGGTTCGTAGACACCTTAAAAGAATTCTGTCCAAGTATGAGCTATTAATTATAACGGGAAGGTCCTCCGCTTTGCGGGTTTCTATTTTTTTCGAATAATCAGATAAAAAAATTTATATCTCGCTTCCAACTGCTTGGAAAAATATTTCGTGACATAGACTTTGTAAGAAATTGAATGCTCTACAAAAAAGGTCTCTTATGATTTTTTCAAAAACCCAACTGATTAAAAGATATTCATAGTTGAAGTTTGGCTATTTTAAGGAAAATATTCGTTTTTATTATGAATTTTATAAGTCGATGAAAAAAAATTTTTTCGAATTGCGGAACTCATGATTTTGTAGGAAATTTACTGCTCTACAAAAATGGTCTCTTATGATATTTCGATTAAGTGAAGCCGTTACGAGATATCCATCGTCAAACATTAATGAACATCAATATTTCCAGTTTTTGATCAATAATTCGATAAATTTCAATTTAAATTATTAGTTTCAGGAAAATTTACATAAATTTGAGTTTCGATGGATGAAAAATGTTATAAACAATGTTTTTAATATTGTTTTCAGTCTTGAGCTTGTTTGATTGCATTAAAACAAGAAATTAGAGCATTTTTTTCGACATATAACCAATGATTAGTTCAATTTAAAGTGAATGACACATTTCTTTGTCAAATTTAATATGAAAAGTATTGAATCGAGTGAAAAACAACCAGTATTTAACTTTTTTATAGATGAATTTTTTCATTGAATTATCAATTGCAATATAATTGTCAATATTTTTAACATAACAGTACGCTATTACTATAAATAATTTCCTTTATTACAATTTGGGTATGTTTTTTGATGTTCTTTGACATCTTGCAATAAGTACTGGAATTGTTCTTCGTTTTTTATCGTAATCATTGGCTATACGTCGAAAAAAATGCTCTAATTTCTTGTTTTAATGCAATCAAACAAGCTCAAGACTGAAAACAATATTAAAAACATTGTTTATAACATTTTTCATCTATCGAAACTCAAATTTATGTAAATTTTCCTGAAACTAATAATTTAAATTGAAATTTATCGAATTATTGATCAAAAACTGGAAATATTGATGTTCATTAATGTTTGACGATGGATATCTCGTAACGGCTTCACTTAATCGAAATATCATAAGAGACCATTTTTGTAGAGCAGTAAATTTCCTACAAAATCATGAGTTCCGCAATTCGAAAAAATTTTTTTTTATCGACTTATAAAATTCATAATAAAAACGAATATTTTCCTTAAAATAGCCAAACTTCAACTATGAATATCTTTTAATCGGTTGGGTTTTTGAAAAAATCATAAGAGACCTTTTTTGTGGAGCATTCAATTTCTTACAAAGTCTACGTCACGGAATATTTTTCCAAGCAGTTGGAAGCGAGATATAAATTTTTTTATCTGATTATTCGAAAAAAATAGAAACCCGCAAAGCGGAGGACCTTCCCGTTATAATTAAGAGCTCATACTTGGACAGAATTCTTTTTAGGTGTCTACGAACCTATTTTTCAGAGTATAAAGTCAAAAATAAATTATTCGATTTTTTTGACCCACCCTAGTATGTATACATATATATTATTTGAGACAGTCCATAAACTATATACTATACAAAGTCCCAGACTATATATACTCAACTATACATTTACTCATTTTAGTATACTACTAGACCCACACAGGCACTCATACATGTTTACACATACACATAAATATATATACCTTCACGTACATTAGTTACAAAAAAGATTCACGCAAGATAAGGTTAACGTTACAAGATAAGAAGTGGTTACAAAAATTTTCCCTACCGCGCCTAAAGAAGTTTCATTTCAAAATTCTAAATTTTTGGGTGATTTTCAATATGCTGTAACTCGATGAAAAGTGGTCGTAGAGTAAAAACAAACTAAGTAAATTGTAGCCTCAAGTTCCTAGTTTTTCGATCTGGGATTCACAATTTTTTTATCATGTACGGTTCCGGAGTAATCCTAAGAAAACCGACGGAAAAAAAAATTTCCAAATTTTTGCTCATCTTCCAACAAGTCTATGAGCTTCAATAATTTTTTTTTTTTGAATTTGACTTTATGAATCCTTTAGGAAATTTTATGCCCTTTAATTTGCTGATCTAAAAAAGTCCCTACGATAATTTGGTGCCGAGTGATCATTGATCAAAGCAAAAAAGTCCATTTTGGAGTTGATAATCAATAACTCCGAACATATTGGTCATACAGAGAATGGGTTTTGAAAACTGAAAAAAATTCTCTATGAGGCAGAATTGGCTTGGGATGAAAATTTTTTTTTTGAATCGATGATGTTTATTTAAAAATAGGTAAAAATTCGTATGTCTAAGGATATTTGGAAATCTTGGTATAACGGATGAACAAAGCATACCATCAGTTTTTTTTCAACCTCAAAGTGTCCTGAAAAAACCCTGAAAATATCAAAGCGCCGCAGTTTCTCTTTCTTAGTATTCTGAAGCTTTAAGTTCATCGATTTGGCCAATTCTTTAATCAAAAACAGTAATTATCGAAAAAAATTGAATAAGAAAATTTTTCAACAATTTTTTTTTTTTCGAGAAAATTGATTTAAAAAAATTTTTTTTTTCGATAGTTTACTTTTTTATCATCATGAAAATTGATTTTATGAACATCAAAATTATTCCGAAGATGATAAGGGAGCAAAATATCGAGAAAAAAAAATTTATTTTTAATCAATTTTCTCGAAAAAGAAAAATTAAAAAAAAACCTGGTATTAATCGCTATACCTTTCGATCTAGAAAAAGCATATGAGATGGTTTATAAGCCGCGAATAATCGAGATATTATCAGGAGAACTAAAGTTTCGCGGACACATCATTGAATACATTATAAACTTCCTAAAAAATAGACTCATACAAGTAAGAGTAAACAACACTATATCTAAGCCGAGGGAAATACACAATAGATTATCTCGAGGATCCGTAATCAGTGTCTTACTATTTCTAATAACCATTAATGAAATAACTAAATGTATCACAAGTCCCACCCACGCTCTTCTATTTGCTGATGATCTAACTATCTATTGTTCCGGTAAGAAGATCACAAATATTTGCAGCACCCGGGGAAAATGATTTCGATCTGCCAAGATTAAATTATATCTGACCAGATAAAATTATATCTTGGCAGATCTATTGATATCTGATCAGATCTAATATTTAGACATGATCAGATCTCATTATATCTGACCAACCACTGGTTATATCCGGTCAGATCTAATCAGATATAATTAGATCTGGGCTAGATTTAATATCAGGCATGATTATATCTGGTCAGATCAGCGTATATCTCCTGAGATCTGATGAGATATAACTATATCTGAACTAAATCGAACATTTCATATGATCAGATCTTATTATATCTGCTCAGATATAACCATGTATACGTCTTACTTTTATGTATAATTGATTATGTCTGGTCAGATCTGCGTATATCTCGTAAGATCTGATCAGATATAACTACACTTGAATTAAATATATTTTAAATAATCAGATCTCATTATATCTGCTCAGATAGAATCATGTATACGTCTTATTTTTATAGAAAATTATTAATATCTGGTCAGATCTGCGTGTATCTCGTAAGATCTGATTAGATATAACTTCATCTAAACTAAATACAACACTTAACATAATCAGATCTTATTATATCTGCTCAGATATAATCATGTATACATTGTATTATTATTGAAAATCGTTCATATGTAGTTATTTACACTCACGCGATCACATACGTGGGTCAGCGCAGTGGATAGCATCAAAGACTTTGAATCGGAAGGATGCAGGTTCGAGCCCAGCAGTGACCAGGATTTTTTAATTAATTATAATGATTTGTAATTCCTCTAAGTAATATTCGTAATATATCAGATTATATTTTGGATTGAATTGAAATTATCTTTTATTTTTTTTTACAATTTAATATTTTTTTTTAGTAGGGATCACCGGGGAAAAAGGTTCAGATGTGACCACATATATTTATATCTGATCAGATCTGGCCAGATCTCGCCAGATAGAGACAATTTAAAGATCTGGCCAGATCTATTTTGTCAGATCTGATCAGATATAATTATTTGTAATCAGATCTAAACCTTTGTCCCCGGGCATACTCAAAAAATCTCTATATAAACTAGGCAAATGGCGTAATGAGTCTGGATTCAAATTTTCAGAAACAAAATCTGAATGTATGATATTCTCATGAAAAAAATACATTGACAATCACCAAATCAAAGTATACTTAAACAACAAACTGCTACGGCTGGTACTCCAGCTAAAAATCCTGGGCATCTACTTTGATAAAAGACTAACCTGGAATGAAGACATATCAATCATAAAAAATAAATGCTACCAACGTATGAACCATTAAAAATCAATGGCATCAAAAAAAAAAGAAATGGGGAGCTGAAACCCAGATACTCATAAGCACCTATAAAGCAACGATTCGATCTTTTCTAGACTATGGATCAACTTTATATCAATTTGCACGTAACAGCCAATTTAGTAAACTTGATTCAATCCAAACGACATCCCTCAAAATAGCCCTTGGAGCATTTAGAACGAGCCCTAGAGACAGCATACTAGCAGAAGCCGGGGAAGTGCCTTTAGACCTTAGAAGGATACAACTTGTGCCGAACTTTGCTCCATCGGCACTGAATACAGTCTTAAAGATTCATCATAGCCAACCATCAGAACAAAACAGACAAGAGGAAAGACCGTCCAAATCCAAATCCATTGGAAAATTCATCAAAAATCATATTAAAAATTCGGAACTTCAAGAGGTCAAACTGTATAGCCCCCATCCCCCCTCAATCCCACCCTGGTCCCAGATACCTGACTGCTTCAACCTGTTCATCTTCAATCTAACCGAGGGAAAAGCTAACACCGACTTCAGCACACATAAAAGTCTATTCACTGAATTAATTAGTCAATACCCGATGCACACAAAGATATACACCGATGAATCCGTTCGCAACGGCCTAAGGGGATGTGCTATCATTATTAATAACGAGTCGTTTAAATTTCGACTCCCACCGTTCTACTCAATTTTTTCATGCGAATCATATGCAATATTGAGAAGCCTATCAATTATAGAGCAACGTAACCTTGACAAAGCCATCATACTTTCGGATTCTCACTCAGCTATCGAAGCGTGACAGCTCCAACAACATCATCCAAGAGTGCCAAGCTAAATTACTTACGCTCAGCAAACAAAAGGACATCACAATAACCTGGATCTCCTCCCGCCAAGGCATCATAGGGAACGAATCCATCGACAAGCAAGCCAAACTAGCAACCACTGAAGGTACCAACTTATGCTCAGAGCTAACCACCCCCACAGTTATGAAACTCATCTTGACTAAATGGAACACCCGTTGGATCACCAATGGATTCTCCAGAATACATAAAACCAGGAACGACATCTGGGATAAACCCCCACAATATTCGGAAAGAAATAATCAATGCATATCGTCCAGACTAAGAATTTGCCATACCATCTTCTCTCACGGCCATCTAATAAGTAAGTCCGAACCGAAGATATGTCCAGCATGTAATGAAAACATTTCAGTCCACCACATCCTATCCAGCTGTACCCGTCTTGCACCACTAAGGAAAGACCTCCGCATACCTTCCGCATACCCGAAAAATACTTTAAACCAATGAAGAAACTCCTATCAGAACTGGAAATAGATAAATTCATCTAATGCCTAAATATAAATATGTACTTAAGTTATTAAAATATAGTTGTGTAGTCACTAAAAGCCTGAGTAGCAAAAAAAAAAATGTGACTTACATTGCAAATTTAAAGATACGACTTTTGAAAATTGATGCTAATGAAAGTATAGTCCACAATTACGATGGTAACATCGAAAATTTTAGTGGAATTTTTTTTCCGTGTACTAGACCAGACTGCTAACCACTGTTCTGACTTAGGTGTTTTGCAATTTATCTTGTTGAACTGATAACGTATCCATAGCGTTACGATCAATTGATTATTTACGGTAATGAATTATAATTCAATTAATGAATAAATATGAAGTTGTATTTTAGATACTTTCACACGCGCAGCTACAGACACGATAGAATAATTTAATTTTTGACTCAAAATAAATAACTTAATGAAAAACTAAATTTTATAATTTTTTAGATTTGTAATAATAAGCTATTTTTAATCTGAAAGAGAAATAATAAATACATAATCAGGCAAAATGGTGCAGTACGATCCCCCGGGCACGACGGACCCTCCAAAATTTTGAAAAAGAAAAAATTTTTTTTTTCTATAATGTAGATTTATGAGTTTGATGTTATTTGAAAATTTTCTTTTCAATTAAAATATTTTTCGGCTTAAAAATAATAATTTTTTTTTTTTTAATTTTTTGTAATTCAAATTCTAGATGTGATTTACGAACGAAACATAGTATATTCATTTGGTGTACAATATAGAATACCTTGAATGTCTTACAAAAAATAACCCTCGCAGATTTGAATCACGGTGGAAACACCGTGGAAGTGTGAACACCGTTAATCCACCGTGGTTACACGGTGTTTGTTCCATTTTACTACCGTGTATACACAGCGTATCCACTGTGATTACGCTGTGTGTCCACCGTGATTCCACGGTGACTTAACCACCGTGTATACATCGTGTTTCCACTGTGATTACGCAAAGCATCTACCGTGATTCCACGGTGACTTTGTGCGATTTCACTACCGCGGTTCCACGGTGTATTCACCGCGTCATCACAATGGAAACACCGTGTACACACGGTGGTAAAGCCACCGTGGAATCACGGTGGTTACATTCCGTTATCACAGAGGTAAAATGGAACAAACCCACGGTGTTTCCACCGTGATTCAAATCTGCGAGGGAAAAGTTTTTTTTTATTCAACACTACGATAACAACCCCCTGTCTAAAAATATTGATTGAAAAGAATTAAAAATGATGAAATTCGAATTCTTTTCAATAATTTTAATTCTTCTGTTTGTATATAAAGATTAGGGTGGCCCAAAAAAACCGAATATTTTTTTTCTTCGAGTCTCTTATGAAAATTTGTTAGCTTACGATGTTTTAAGAAGCCTCTCCAAAAATCAGCTCGATAAAAAATTTTCAAGAGGTCACTCACGAATTTTTAAAATATCAAAAATGATTAAAATTCGGATTTTTTACTTCTAAATTTTTTCTTTCCTGTGGCAGCTATAGTTTATAATTGTACAATCATGTCTATGCTGAAAATTTCAGTCCAAAATTTAAATATTCGAACAGCGCTCAAGAATTTTAAATATTAACTAATAATATGTGACTAATACTTTGAATTAGTTTTGGTATTTTTTATAACTCAATTATTGTCATTTCACTAAAATATAACTTTTGCATAACCAAAAATATACAGGATAGTCTTAAACAATAAAATTTGGAAAGTTTTATATAAGCGAAAGAACTTAAAAATTAAATTAAAAAATAAAAAAATATGTAAATAACTTATTATTTCTATTTCTCGGGTTATATTTCCATTCATTGTGATGCAAATTGATGGTGAAAAAAATCGAGAACCTTTATTATTAATATTCAAGGATCGCTCGAAAACGTTCAAAAGACAGCACTCGGAAACATTTAAAATTCTTGAGCAAGGTTTAAATATTTAAATTTTGGGCTGAAATTTCTAGCTTAGTTATGATTTCACAAATATAAACTATTGCTGTTACGAGAACGAAAATTCGATCGTAAAACCCTCTCTGATGCTTCGCATCACGAGTCGGGCAAAAATTTGAAATGAAAAATTCAAATTTCGCTCATTTTTTATATTTTCAAAATTCGTGAGCGACCTCTTGAAAATTTTTATCAAGCTGATTTTTGGAGAAGCTTCTTAAAACATCGTAAACCAACAAATTTTCATAAGAGACTAGAAAAAAAAATAGTCGGGTTTTTTGGGCCACCCTAATATAGATATACAGTTTGCATGGAGTGACCGCTTTTCAATTCTTTTCAATCAGTATTTTCAACCAAGGCAATGAAACCTATTATAATTATTCTAATAAAATATAATAATAATATAAAAACCGGTTAATAAATATTCCCGAGTCAAAAGATTGAACTTACATTTGACTTACGTTAACTTATAGAACTTACATTGAACTTACATAAGCTTAATGAACTTAAATTAAACTTAAATGACTTATTGGGCTTGATTATAACTTGAATAGACTTAAATAAAAATATTGACTTAATTATAACTTATCTGGAATAAAAAGAAGCTAAATTGAACTTAGATGTACTCCCGAGTCGAAATTTGAATCGTCAGTCGGACGTTGAAATCGTCATCTAGTTCAATGTTAAAAAAGATGGACAAAATTAATTAACTTCGGCTTTTCCGTGGGGGATTTAAGCAGGTTGAACGATATAAATACTCCCGTTTTTGCATTATCCGCCTTACAGGCTTGAATTTTGGCACAAATATTCCCAACAACCTTACGAATCCCCCACCATCGGTATTTTTTCTGATAACTAACTCCGAGGGGGGTTTCAGTGGGGTCAAAAATTGAAACACTCGCGTTTTTACACTATCGGACTTACAGACTTGAACTTTGGCACAAATATTCCCAAAAATCTTACGAACCCCTTTACCATCGGTAAACCCCCCTTGGAGTTATTTTTTGGAAAAAATACCAATGGTGGGAGATTTGTAAGATTGTTGAGAATATTTGTGCTAAAGTTCAAGTCTGTAAACCCGATAGTGTAAAAACGCGAGTGTTTCAATTTTTGACCCCACTGAAACCCCCTTCGGAGTTAGTTATCAGAAAAAATACCGATGGTCGGAGATTCGTAAGATTGTTGGGAACATTTGTGCTGAAGTTCAAGTTTGTAAGCCCGGTAGTATAAAAACGCGAGTATTTTTATTTTTGACCCCACTGAAACCCCCCTCGCAGTTAGTTATCGGAAAAAATACCGATGGTGGGAGATACGTAAGATTGTTGGGAACATTTGTGCCAAAATTCAAGTCTGTAAGTCGGATAATGCAAAAACGGGAGTATTTTTATCGTTCAACCTGCTTAAATCCCCCACGGAAAAGCCGAAGGTAATTAATTTTGTCCATCTTTTTAGGTAGATTTTAAAAAAAATCTAGGTATTGTATTTGTCCTCATGGTTGATTTTTCAAGGAATTTTGTCATAACCTATCATAATTAGTTGAATGGAGTTCGAAAATACCATTCGTTGAAAAATTTATATATGTATGTATATATATATATATATATATATATATATATGTAATATAACCATGTTTTGAGGACACGATTGCGGCTACAATTCTTATTAGATCTTGATGAAATTTTCCACACTTATTCTATGGGCGATTATCACGGTTAAGTTCGAAGATGGGCTAAATCGGTCAATTAGTTTAGAAGTTATGGCTGTTTGAAATTTCCATGATTTTTCGAAAAAATTAGTTTTTATCCACTTTCATGTTCATATAATTTTAAAACTAATACTCATAGACAATTTCCGTGAAAAATATCTGAAAGCTTGTTTAGTAAGCTTTAATTTATGATCTTAAACTTTATGTTTTGACCATTTCTTCCAATAATTTGATAGCTTTGAAAATTTTAATGAGATCAAAAAATGATGAAAATATGGTTTTCTTTCCATATAGCTTTTGCATGTCCGATTATAATCCAATTTCACCAATTGCATTTTATTGAGCACAAAATAACCTGTAAATTTCACTGCTATTTTATATTTTAAAAGTATTTCTTTTATTATTTATGATGTATCAAATGTACCTATAATCCTTATGATTATCACTGGTCTTGTCATTACGATTGTGCCCACAGTTCTTACTGGATCTTAATGAAATTTTTTACACTTATTCTATAGGCGATTGTAACCGTTAAGTTCGAAGATGGTCTAAATCGGTCAAATAGTTTAGAAGTTATGGCTGTTTGAAATTTCCACGATTTTTCGAAAAAATTAATTTTTATCCACTTTCATGTTCATATAATTTTAAAACTAATACTCATAGACAATTTCCGTGAAAAATATCTGAAAGCTTGTTTAGTAAACTTTAATTTATGACCTTAAAGTCTATGTTTTGACCATTTCTTCCAATAATTTGATAGCTTTGAAAATTTTAATGGAATCAAAAAATGTTGAAAATATGGTTTTCATTCCTCATAACTTATGATTGTCCCATTATAATCCAATTTCGCCAATTGCATTTTATTGCTCATAAAATAACCTGTAAATTTCACTGCTATTTTATATTTAAAAAGTAATT
Organism: Microplitis manilae; assembly: GCA_030273425.1. Taxonomy (NCBI): domain Eukaryota; kingdom Metazoa; phylum Arthropoda; class Insecta; order Hymenoptera; family Braconidae; genus Microplitis; species Microplitis manilae. The sequence continues at coordinate 9,824,035 of CP092722.1, forward strand.
CTTTTATTATTTATGATGTATTACATGTACCTCGAATCCCTGTGATTATCACTGGTCTTGTCATTACGATAGCACTCACAGTTCTCATCGGATCTTATGGAAATTTTTTACACTTATTCTATAGGCTATTATCTTGATCAAATTCGAAGATGAGCTCAATCGGTTGATTAGTTTTGAATTAATGGCTGTTGAAATTTTCACGATTTTTCGAAAAATAAATTTTTATTCACTGTTGAAGTTCATATAATATTAAAACTAAAATCAATAGACAATTTCAGTAAAAAGTATTTTAAAGCTTGTTTAGTAAGCTTTAATTTTTGTCGTTAAACTTCATGTGTTGACCATTTTTTCAAATTATTTGATAGCCTTGAAATTCTAATGGTATCAAAAAATGTTGAAAATACAATTTTGTCAGTTATATTTTATTGTGATCAAAATAACCTGTAACTTTCACAGCTATTTTATGTTGTAAAAGTATTTTTTTGTTATTTATTATGTTTCAATCGTACCTGTACATACTATAATTATAACTGGTCTTGCCATCGTAATAGTGATTATCATTATGATCTCATACTAATTAAATTATTGATACTTTGTTTTTATGATAGTTAGTATGCTACATTACTTATAAAATGTTTTGTCAAATCAACTATCTGAAGTTCTCTATCAAAAGTAGTCGTTGTCTTTTTTTACCCTGACTCTTAGAAAAACGAGTCTAATTTCATATCATGACTATACACTAAAATGTATTACAAGATATGTATATATGAAACTTTATATATAGATTAATCGGAAAATCTACCTTCCATTTCGGCTGCCGAATGGGCTTTTTTAACATTGAACTAGATGACGATTTCAACGTCCGACTTACGATTCAAATTTCGACTCGGGAGTACATCTAAGTTCAATTTGGCTTCATTTTATTCCAGATAAGTTATAATTGAGTCAATATTTTTATTTAAGTCGATTCAAGTTATAATCAAGCCCAATAAGTCATTTAAGTTTAACTTAAATTCATTAAGCTTATGTAAGTTCAATGTAAGTTCTATAAGTTAACGTAAGTTAAATGTAAGTTCAATTTTTTGACTCGGGTTATTATTTTATTTTAAAAATTGAAATAAATTATCTGATACGCAACATTAAAAAAATATTTAATTTTACACAAAAAATAAGAGCCGTTTTTTGTCATAGTTATTATTTTGGGAGTAATGATAGGTGCCTTCCTGTTCGAAATAAATTGCTTGTTTTTTATCCGATATAGATAAAATTAAAGGACGCAAAGTTATTTAAAAAAAAATAAAAATGTTCCGCAATTTTTTTTTTTTTCTTAATTTTTCGGAAGTCGTGTTCCGAATTTTTTTTTTTCTTTTAAATTATGAAAAAATTATAATGAATTTGTTCTGGAAAAAAAAACAACTTGTCCGCAGTGCTCAAAAGATACAAAAAGTAATAAATGACTTAGGGGCCGGGGACTTCGTCCCGTATTTTCCCCTACATAAAATTTAGATAAGGTGAGTTTTTTCTGGCTATTTAGAAACATGAGTAATCCAATTATTTTTTTATTATTGCATTGTTCTATTTTGTTACGTAATATATCAATTCACAATTTCTTTCTATATTTACAATACTTGCAATTCTATTAGGCAACGGTCCAATAGAATTGTAACTGATTTGAAAAAAAAAATGCTCAACATGGAACAATAACTAATCTTTTGTTTTTTTTTTTCAATCATTTCAATTTTTTGTGAAAAGAGACGAAAATTTACTTTATGTACATGAGACTCCATGGTTCCAGTTTGGTATTGCTACAGAACCAAGCTTCGGCCAGGATTGGTTACCATTAGTAGGACAATATAGTGACTTTTTGAGATGCTAAAAACTAACTGTATAATGATATTCTAAATATATATGAGTTTACTAGTATTCATTCGAATATTTTCATACTAACATACTCAGACACTTCATATCTATGGAAATATAAATAATCCTATTAAGTTTAAGTTTTATTTCTACTTTAAATTAAAGTATTTCAGAAAAGTCAATATACCCAAATTAACTATCGAATTGTAGTCATGTGTAAACACAAAATCTTGATAAAACTATTCCATGTCTATTTATTACATTGTATTTGTCCTTGTCAAGACATTGCAAGATTTTCGTTGGTCTCGGTCTCGATATTGCAATCTATAATATCGTCTTGGTCTCGTCTTGATAAGTTAAGACAAGATCGAGACAAGATCAATATAATCTCGATCTTAAATGCAGCCCTAGTTACCAAGGCTTGGTTCTAGCTTGGTTGTACAATAAGGCCAAGCTTTAGTCATGTTTGGCTATCGAGGCTTAGCAGATTAAAAAAGGACCAACGCTGGCCCAATTGTGCTGGCGGTTCCTACCTGGGATACAGTGAATAAAAAATAAAATGTATAGTCATATTTCAAAATGGATATAACTTTGATTATTGTTAGGTATGGAGGCCTACCATGTATAGCTGGACAAGAAGGAAGAGATGCAGTTTTTGGTTCAGGTTCGGGAGGCCACCCTCGACCTCTAGGTGTTAGATCGGTGGCTGGAGTTTTTTGTTTATTAGGTTTGGGTATTGCTGTGGGTGGAATTATACTTGTAGGAGAATATTTATTTTTTAAATACACTCTACCAAGTTTACGGCACAGACCTAAAACTTCTATTTGGCGAAATCGAAACGTTATGTTTTTCTCACAGAAACTTTATAGGTTTATAAATTGCGTTGAACTCGTATCACCTCGCCATGCTGCAAGAGAATTGGTCCACACAGTAAAGCAAGGCCATATTACATCGTTATTTCAAAAAAGTGTTAAGAGGGTAAGTATAATGTATTTACAGAACTAGTAATGATATTATTTTATCTACAAGGATTCATCATTGCAGAAAGAACACGAGCGTCGCCGACGTAAGAGCCGAGGACAATTTTTTGAGATGATACAGGAAATTCGTCGGTAAGTTTTAAAATTTTATTTATTATTTCCTAAAATAAAGTTGGTAAATTATCAACGGATCTTAATAACTATTAAGTGCCTCTAGAGTACAACAAGAGGTAAAAGAAGACGCTAATACAAAAGAAGTGGAAGCTAATCGAATTTCCAAAAAGGATGAAAAATATTCTAAAGAAAAAGAACGCAGTCGAAGTAAAAGCCCATTAATGTCTTTGAGTCCAAAGAGGCCAGAGAAAAGTAGAAGCTCAATTAATTTATCTAGTTCCCGACTTGGCTTGTCGCCAATTAATTTAGAAACTTCAATGAAACCCCGTGAATTTACATTGAGCAGCACAAATCTCAGAGCTCGAAGTCCACTGGAAACGGTTGGACGAAGACTGAGCCACGGTGATGATGGTTCTCCTCCACCTCGTCTTAGTACAGCTAATTTTGGTGGAAGCGTAACTCTCAAGCCATCACCACCCGTTAAGTCTGATTCAATTAGTGGGGGAGTACCTACTCCAAAGTATTCACACAGTCCCGCTAAACGGGGTCAGTCTTTTCCAGTTTTTGCAACTCTAAAACGACCCCCTCCACCACCAACAACAGCACATCCATCAAGTCATCACGCACTATCAAAGAGTCCTCTTTTGTCACCTAACAACGAGCTTACTGCTGCGATTGGGCGTAAGCTATCAAGAGAATGGGGATCAGGAACAATTGATCTAAGCTGGTCCTCAGAAGCAATCGGGTCGTTTCCTACATATAAACCTAGTAAAGAGAGTACATTTAGTGTTGAAAGGCCAGCACGTAAAAAAAATCAAGAAGATCTTTTAACATTGAATAAAAAGCCTATGAGACGTGCGCGTAGTCATGAAAATCGCGATTCAAGTGGCAAATCAATAAATGATTCACCATCACCAAGGTTGATGGCACAACCCTCAGTAGGGGGTAGGTCAGTAAGTGAACGTACGAAAAAACAACTTGAGTCAGAGCTCAAAGCTATTTTGACCGCTAGGGCACATCACCGGGATTTACATCCTCCTTGATAGGTCAACAATATTTAGGAGTGGCTTCACTCAAAAGCGACAAGTTCTTTATATCGCTGCCTCTGAGGGGCTTTCATTGATTTAAGCAATATGAGATTTTTAGGTCAATTTAATACGATCTGGCAGCTTATCCAAATACAAAATACTTTGTTATATATATATATATATACCTCAATCTTATACCAACTTACCGCAGATGCGTTTGAAGAGAAGAGATACATACCTTTATAATGATGTAGATAGCCTTATTTAAAGAGTCAACAAAATCTTAAAGGAAACTTATGATAAATCAAAAGGCTTTTCAATTCGTTAATACCTTGTTATATAATTATTAATAAAGAATGTATTAATTAATTAATTGATTAATGACAAAGAAAAAGTGCTATAAAAGTTTTTCGTAGAATGTGTTTTAAGAAAAAAAAGTAGAAAAAAATTAATAAAAATAAAAAAAAAGTAAAAAAAATTAAGTTACGTAGAACGTTACAAGATACTTTCTTGTTAAATCCAATTTTAACTCTACAATAACTGTTTCTCTACACAAGTCTCTTTTATGTAATAATGTAGTTTTAAACATTACATTCAAAAAATGTGCCAAATAGTTTTATTCCATTTTATAATATACATTTATCATTCATTATCATCAGTATTAAAATAAATATTGAATTATTAGAGCTAAAGAATAATTTAGTTAAAATATTAAGATAATCAATACTTATAAATATTAAATACAGATCACGAAAGTTTTAAGGTCCACTTGTCTTTTAAATCGGACCGCACACTGCCATCAGTTTTAAGGTAATTTGGACTAATATTATCAATATAGTGACTTAATATTGTTGGCTGAACAGCGTAAAAAGTCCGCTCACTAGAAAACATGTATTCTTAAATCTCTGCGTCATAGTGAAAATTTATTAATTAATACATGTTTTCATATAGAGATCATTGAAATAATTAAGAAAAAAAAAAATTCCCATAAATAAATTAATACCCTGATTAAACAACTGAATTCAACCGAATTCAAAGTTTTAATTCTGTTATATTCTGTCGAATTCTGCAAAATAGAATTCAACTGAATTGCAAATTTGAATTTGAATTAAACAGAATAAAACCGATTTAAAAATTTCAAATCCGTTTTAATTCAGTTTAATTCGGCTTCAGAACCAGAAATTATAGAATTATTTTCGAATTAATTAGAATTAAAACGAATCGAATTATTTAAATTCGTTTTCATTTGGACGAATTCTGGGTTTCCTGCCGAATTAGACAGAATTAATTTTTAAGTTAGGTACCGAATTAACAGAATTTATCTGAATTGAATAGAATTAAAATTTAATTCTGTTTAATTCGATCGAATTCAGTTGTTTAACCAGGGTAACTAAATCGTGCACCTTATTATTTACCCTGTTAAAAAAAGTGATTTGAAACGATTTGCAATGTTAAATGCTCATAAGAAGGGCGGTTCAAAAGTATTTAAAGTATTCAAAAGCATTAAAACGTATTTAAAATTTTTTTTCTGATCGTTTCAAATCGTTTCTTCTAATAAGAGTAAACAATATTATTTAAACAAAAAAAAAAAAAAATTAATAAATAAGTATCGTCACACCCTGATTCAGAAATCTAATTTGGAATGATTCAATCCATGCTACAGTGTATACCTATATATATATACAATTTTGCCAACTTTGAATTGTTTTGGATCGTGTTTGAATTATTCCAAATTAGATTTCTGAATCAGGGCACTTTGAAATTGGAAGGATGAGTTAGAAATAAGTGTTAGAAATCATTTAAATTAATCCAGATATTACTAAGTCGATTTCTGCTGAATCAATCGGATTAAATAGTATTGTTGTGCTGAACTTAATTAGATTCAAATGGTAAATAAATAATAGGTCGATAAATATTACTTGACTCCTTCTATATCTTATCTATAAGTAATTTTGTAGTAGTGATTAAATATCTTATTTAATCCCAAATGTATTTTACCTATTAGAATATGTATGTCTGGGACTGAATAATATAATCTAAATATTAATTTGGAATAACTCATAAGCGAGGCCTTAGTAGTAGTCGTATCCGCCCGATTTTCCTTAGATAATTATTGTTATTGAATACTTTATCTACACAGTCACTATTAAAATGTTATAGATTGCTTCATTTCATAGTTTATCAATTATTAGATAATGATATTGATATTTATTCTTAAAAATTTCGAATGAAAATTTTAGATTTGTGCGTATGCTTAGCCTTTCATATATTCAATCAGTTTCATTGATCGATGTATTAAATAAACTAATAAATTTTACTTGTTATATCTAAAAAAAAGTAATAGTTTAAGAATAATTAAACAGGAACTCAATTATAAATATAATTTTAGGTTGTCACTTGAAAAAAAAAAAATTAATAACAACAATCAATCATTCGTATGTAAAATGCATATATAAATTTTCATAAAAGTCTGTAAATTCTAATAAAGTGAATAAAAAAATAAAAAAAATAATGAAAACTATTCATATATATGTACATAGAAATAAATAAATACATAGCTGGTTCAAATAATATTATTTTATCTAAAGTTTATAATCGGTTTAAGAAAATAGGAGAGATACAAATTTTTTAAAAATGTAGACACAATTTAATAGAGATTGAAACACTAATATTAATGGGCCGAGCCTAAAAAATCAAAGATAGACGTATTTAATATGAAATATAAATTGAACAAATAATAGATTTATTAATTCCTTGTGCCTGCGGTGGTCAATCAGTGATTTGACCACGTGGTTGTTTCTCATTTCTTGACTAACAAAAAAAAAAAAAAAAAAAAAAAAGTTGAGTTAATTAATGATTATTTAAAATGATAAGCTAACTCATGAATAATTTCATTGATTTTTGGTTTAGGAATGACTCGATAGTCTTTCATGATAAATCTTTTGATCTTGTATATTAAGTATTACGAAAGAAATTAATAATAAGTATACTTACTCATCAACTCATACCGTAATATCATCGCGAGTTGGATAATCGAAGATCAATAATCCTGGCAATCACTTTTTGTACGCCAACAAAAACAGCAGAGTAAGTTAAATCTGTATATAAAGTTTAAACTCAATACCAGATGATCTTTATTTCGAATTTCAAATCTGTAGGTTTCTTAGTCAATAAATATGAAAATTTTCATTTTTTACGCCCTCGCAAACCCCTAGAACAATCGACTTTATCAAAAAAAATTGAGCCATCAATTTTGTCGTTACGTAGATAATCTTCATTTTAAAGTTCAAGTCTGTAGGTCCCTTGGCCGAAAAAAGGAAAATTTTCATTTTTTACGCCTCCGCACAGCCCTACTGGTGTCGATTTTAGAAAAAAATTTACATCATCGATTTTCTCAGTTCATCAGTAATTTTTATTTTGCTATGAAAACGGTTGCTATGATAACAGTTGCTACGTTATCTTGTAATAGTCAATCAGAGAAGCGCATTTGATAGCTAGCCAATGAAAAGAGACGATTTGGTAAATTGCTAAAAAGTAAACTTAGAATAAGAGTTACATAAAATCCGTTCTTAGTGAGTGTCTATGTTGAGAAAGGATTATGTATGCCAAATTTCAAGTCAATAGGACCTATAGTTTCGGAGATCTCGTGATGAGTGAGTGAGTGAGTGAGTCAGTCAGTCAGTGGTATTTCGCTTATTTATAGATATAGATTAGCTGCGACTCGCCCGCTTCGCTGGGCATTTTGGAATGTTAGATGATTCTATATTTTTGTTTGATTATTGATATCAATATCCGAGCATGAACCGTACAAACATCCGTAAATATACTTATTCTCTCGCACTTTTCTATATAAAAAAAAGTTGTAAGTGTTCAAAGAAATAGGAGTAAGTTTTCTATAGGAAATTTTTAATTATACACAAGTCCCAAAAATTAAAGGATAGAAAAAAAATTCGAAATTTTTGGGTGATTTTCAACATGCTGTAGCTCGGTGCAAAATGATCGTAGAGTAAAAATAAAAAAAGCAAATTGTAGCCTCAAGTTTCTAGTTTTCATATCTGGACCTCAAATATTTTTATCATGCTCGGTTCCGGAGTAATCTTAAGAAAACTGACAAAAAAAAATTTTCAAAATTTTGGCTCGTCTTTCAACAAGTCTATGGGCTTCAATAAATTTTTTTGGATAATCTGACCTTATGACTCTTTTAGGAAATTTTATGCCCTTCAATTTGGCGGGCTCAAATAGTCTCTACGACAAGTTGGCACCGAGTTATCATTGATCAAAGCAAAAAAGTCCATTTTGGCTTTGATAATCAATAACTCCGAACGTATTGGTCGTACAGAGAATGGAAGTAGGGTTTTGAAAACTGGAAAACATTCTCGATAAGACAAAATTAGTTGCTTTTGATAAAAAAATTTTTTCTGAAGCGATAATGTTTATTAAAAAATAGGTCTAAATTCGCATATTTAAGGATATTCGGAAATCTTGCTATAACTTTGGATATAATGGATGAACAAAGGATATCGTCGTTTTTTTTTCAACCTTAAAGTGTCCTGAAAAAACCCTGAAAATTCCAAAGCGCTGCGATTTTTCTTTCTTAGTGTCCCGAAGCTTTAAATTTATCGATTTTGCCAAAAAATCTCCATAATTGGTAGTTTCTCGGTTTTTGGTCATTTTTTCGATTTCCAAATGTTTTTTTCACCAGAAATCTTGATTTCTTTGATCAAAAAGATTGATTATCGAAAAAAATCGAAAAAAAAAAATTTTTTCAAAAAATTTTTTTTTTTCAAAATTTTTTTTTTCAAAAATTTTTTTTTCCAAAATTTTTTTTTTTCGTTGTATTCGCAATGATTTATCATTGTCAAAAAAAATTCCTCAATTTTTTTTACTGTCGGTATGTGTGTAAGAAGCGTAAATTCGACCGTGCAATCTCCACGTGGTACGCTTTGGGAAACGCTAATGCGGGCGGTCAAAAAAAATTGAGGAATTTTTTTTGACAATGATAAATCATTGCGAATACAACGAAAAAAAAAATTTTGGAAAAAAAAATTTTTGAAAAAAAAAAATTTTGAAAAAAAAAAATTTTTTTTTTAATTCTTCCGACAACGGTTTCTCTTGAAAAAATTAACCGATTTTGATGTTTGAGGTGGCATTCGACGCGGCTTATGAATCTCCAGAGCCCAGTCCATTTTGGAATTGATCCATCGAACCCGTAAAAAGTTATCCAAAAAAAACATTTTTGAAAAAAGTTTATTTTTGGAATATCTCCGAACGAGCCCTGCCGATCAAGCTCAATTTTTTTTCAGCTTCAAGATATTAAAAAACTGCGTCGAATGACACCTTGACGATCAAAATCGGTTGATCCGTTCAAAAGTTATAGATATTTACATACGTACGTACATACGTACGTACATACATACATACATACACTCGGACATCATCGTGAAATTAGTCAGAATAGCTTTCTAGGACCTCAAAACGTCGACATCTGTTGGAATTTGGATTTTCACAAATTGGACTGAAACCAATAACTTCCCGAATTTTTGAAAATTTGCAATTTTCTTAGCGGGAAGTTAAAAAGTTCAACTCCATTTCTTTTCTCGTACCGTAGGTACTCTTCGTTTCAAATTTCAAGTCTATTAGTCTCTTGGCCAAAAAACATGATTATTTTTATTTCTTAGGCTCCCGCACATCGTTCTTACAATAGATGTGTAACAGAGTAGAATTACATATTTATTATTTGAATTAAAAATCGACTCACGCCAAAAGTCGAAGCGACTTCCTCCAACAACAACAGCCGGTATAAGACGGTCTACTTATCATCGGGGTCGCCACCGTCGAGTTTCCGACGAATTAATGTTTTAGAACTTGATAGGCGTGAGACCGAAAGATTCGAGAGGGGTTATTCTCGTCCTGATGTTCATCCAGTACGGGGTTATTCTCGTCCTGATGTTCATTGAGCATAGTTAGACAGGTACGTAAAACGTCTTCGAGTTTTATACATGAGTGGAACCTTGTTTTATCAGGCCAGATTTTATTGATAAGATAAGTATACCCATTACAGATTTTACACAAAAAAATCGAGCCATCGATTTTCTCGTATCGTAGGTGATTTTCATTTCAAATTATACATCTGTCGGTCTTTTGATCAAAAAACGTGAAATTTTTTATTCCTTACGCCTCTGCAAACACCTGTAACAATTGAGTTTATAAAAAAAAATCGAGGTCCTTGAGCTCGAAAACATAGTTGTGAATACATTTTCGAGCTCGAAAATATTTTTGCATGCCATTTTTTTCGAATAAAAACCGTTTTTTAGCATTTCTTTCTCCTACGATATCCCACGAACGAATCAACCGATTTTGATGGCTGAGGCGGCAATCGACGCATTTTATTAAGTTCTAAAGGCTGATCAGATTTTAGAAAAAATTTGGAAAATCTAAACGTACACGACTTATAATGCTCATTTACTATGAAATGATAAAATAATAATAAAAAAATGGCAGGAAGCACGACTAAATTTAGAATATATACAATTTTTTTTCATTAAAATTTGTTACGTTTTTTTTTCTTATTGTATTCCCGGGTAAAAAAAATTATATATAATTATATATAATTATGCATAATTATATATGAAAAATGGCCCTATATAATTATATATAATTACATATAACTATATATAATTATATATAACTATATATAATTATATATAACTATATATAATTATATATAACTATATATAATTATGTAGAACTATATATAATTGAATTCCTATGCAATTTGTTAAATAAATTGTGAATTTTTGTATAGAAGAGGCTCTACGCTTTTTATTCAAATCATTTTTTTTTTAAGTCCAAGTTTAATTTCTAAGAAAAATTATTTATGGAAACATTGATAATAAATATTTTTGTCATTATGTAATATAGAATGTACTATATTACCATCAAAAAAGGTACTTGTCACTCTGCCAAATAACGGAGGCGTACCCGGGCCAAAATAGTCTAAAGTTTCGAATTTAACAGTTCTGAAATAAGTTTCTTACTAGAGACACACTACAAGTGGTGGGCGCGATCTCGTGGCCAGTTGCGAACTACTTCCACTGCTGCTTATAGCACCGGTGACTTCCCTCTCCTACATACATATATATATTGGGGTGTCCCAAAAAAAAACAAATACTTTTTTTTTAAACTCTTATGAGCCCAAAAGTTACTTTATATTATAAAAAAAAACTTCACTTAATTTTAGCCAGATATCTTTAGACCTGAACTACCACAAAGGGAGTCCCCTTTCCCATTTAAAATACACACGAAAATTTTTCAGTTTAGTTTTTAGTTATTAAGACTATAAAAAATTTTTTTAATTTCACCTGGTATAATTTCGTAGGAAATAAAATTCTCTACAAAAAGTGCTGATGCAATTTGTACATCAAACAAACTGGGAAAAAGTTACGGGGCGTCAAACATCGACAAAAATTTAGTTTCCTCAGTATTAAATTATTTTTTGTTGTTTTTTATTTTAATTCTATCGAAATTTTTTTTTCAAATAATGACAAGCACGGTCTTGTAGCGAATTTAATTTCCTACAAAAAGTATCCGATATCATATATACGTCAAATGAATGCGAAAAACGTTAAAGGGTTTTAAATATCAATGAAAAATCAAGTTCAATTTTCGTTGATATTTAAGTTCAGAAAATTGATATTTTTTAAACTTGATTTTTCGTTGACATTTAAATCTCTGTAACTTTTTTTTTATTCATTTAACGTATGTATGATATCAAATACTTTTTGTAGGAAATTAAATTTCCTACAAGACTGCGTGTCATTATTCGAAAAAATTTTTTTTATCGAATAAAAATTAAAAATAACAAAAAATAATTCGAGGAGACTAAATTTCTGTCGATCTTCGAAGCCCCGTCATTTTTTTCCAGTTTGTTTGACGTACTTAATGCATAATCACTTTTGTGTAGAGAATTGATTTCCTACAAAATGATACCAGGTTGAATTTAAAAAAAAAAATTTTTCACAGTCTTAATAACGAAAAATTAAAATGATAAGTTTTCGCGTGTACTTTAAATGGAAAAGGGGGCCCCCATTTGTGATAACTCAATTTAAAAGATCTTTGGCTGAAATTTAGTGAGAATTTTTTTAGTAATATAAAGTATTTTTTGAGCTCATAAGACGTTAAAAAAAAAAAATTTTTTTTTTGTGGTATCCAAAAATTAAAAGTATAAATAAAAATGAAAATTTTGGTACCACTTCAGGCTCCTAATGGTATTAAGGTTTGTCTCAATCAATTTTTCTATTTTCCGTTTAAATAACCCGGGAAAAAAAAATTTTTTTTTAAATTTTTTAGCTCACAAAGCAATCAACGGATTTTTATGCACAATAAATGTTTTCGTAGGAAATTGAACGCTCTACAAAAGAAGTCACACATAATTTTTTGATAAATCCCACTGTTCAAAAGTTATTTAAGCTTCAAGTCAAATTTATAGGAAATTTAGAGATTTTTTTACTTTTCCGGTGAATTTCGAAAAACTTTGTTCGTAATAATTTGTAAGGAATAAAATTATCTACAAAACGAATCCTACGATATTTTTTTAAAGACCGTTATATCCACCGGAAAAGTGAAAAAATCTCAAAATTTGCTATAAATTTGACTTGAAGCTTAAATAACTTTTGAACAGTGGTATTTATCAAAAAATGATAAGAGACTTTTTTTGTAGAGCGTTCAATTTCCTACGAAATCATTTATGGTGCATAATAATCCGTTGATTGGTTTGTGAGCTAGAAAATTAAAAAAAAAATATTTTTTTTTTTAAACAACCATATTTACATATATATCTTCACTCCCAAGTTATTTTTCTCTATTTTCTATTTTTGTATAGAATTATATATGATTCATATAGAATTATATATTTTTATATATAATTATATATAACGCTAAAAAAATGACAGATGATCATATTCAATTATATGCAATTATATATAATTGTATGCAATTATATATAATTGTATGCAATTATATATAATTGTATGCAATTATATATAATTGTATGTAACTATATATAATTATATATAATCATCTGAGATTTTTCTTAGCGTTCTATATAATTGTATATAATCTTGTAAAATTATATATAAGTGTATATAATTATATATAATCATATATAATCAGTTGAGATTTTTTCTCATCGTTATATATAATTATATATAATTCTGTATAATCATATATAATTCTATATGAATCATATATAATTCTATATAAATCATATATAATTATATAGAATTATATATGATTATATTGAATTATATATAATTTTTTTTACCCGGGTTAGTATTTTTTTAATAACTATAAAAGAACTTACTCCAAATATCTCGATTAATAATAAAAACAAAAAAATATATACATGTAAATAAAAAAAAAAAAAAATAATAAAAAAATCGAATTGAAGAAATTCAAGCTTACCAATAATACAAAAAAAAACAGCTGTTCCAGGACGGTAATGCGCAAGCGCCCCTGGTGGAGTAAATGTACGTATAATGTATAGATATGCCTGATTAAACAACTGAATTCGACCGAATTAAAAATTTTAACTCTGTTCCATTCTGTTATATTCCGTTAAGTTCGGTAAGACAGAATTCAAAAGAATTCAAGGATCATTTTCGAATTAAATAGTATAAAACCGATTTAAAAATTTTTAATTGGTTTCAATTCAGTTTAATTCAGAGTCAGAACCAGAAATCCAAGGATTATTTTCGAATAAAACCGAATAGAATTATTTAAATTCGTTTTAATTTGGATACATTCTGGTTTTCCTGCCGAAGTAGACAGAATTTTTTTTCGTTAGGTACCGAATTAACAGAATTTATATGAATTATATAGAATTACAAATTCAATTCTCTTTAATTCGATCGAATTCAGTTGTTTAATCAGGGATATCATCTATGTTAATTTTACATATATATATATATATATATATATATATATATATATATATATATATATATATATATATATATATATATATATATATCTATATATCTATACTAATATATAAATCTATAGGCTCTGTCTGTACATGGTGTTTTTATTTCGAATTATGCGTCAAATATCATTTTTATGACCTATTCATACTGTAACTACCCTTTTTAGAATTTCCATCTGTCTGTCTCTCTGTCGGTTTGTACCTTTATAACTAATCAACCACTTATCCGATTGAGATGAAATTTTTTATAGATATACAAGTATAACGCAAACCGTTTTTCTTTTCACGACGGAGACGCAAATAAAAATCCGGAGTCGTATGTGGTCACCCAAGTGTATTAAAAATTAAAAATAAAAATTATAAATATAACTCAAAATAATAAATAATTATAAACAAAATAAAATTGTGCCTGGACCAGCTCCTCAGGCTGGGTTAGTGCACGAGGGCGCCATTCCGTTTTTACAAAACGGACAAAAATAATAACTATTCAGGGGAGAGATCACGGGACGAAATCTTGAGCGAGAATGTATGCACCAAGCGGAGTAACAACCAAATAAATATATAATGAACAAAAATGATAATAAGGAATAATTACTATTGAATATATCCAGGAAATAAACAAATAAATATTGGCTATCACTGGATTCCTTTTACTAAAATATTTAATTCAAAATATATTTAAATAAATTCAACAGATAATTACAATACCCAAGTATTTATAACAAAGTTTTATTAAATAATAATAGGCTCAATCAAGCCAAACAATAATGAGAAAATTGTACTACTAAATTACCCACTGGGGAATTCAGACACAAGTTACAATTATTCAAACTCAATATAACATATAAATTGTAAACTAATAAAATAATAATAATTTTTACTTTAAATTATTTACTCTGGGGAGAGAAAGACGCGGGTATTCAATATATTTGGCAACACTGGGTTGCATACCATCAAATTATAAAATAAATTTTACCCAGAGAAATAATATTGAATAGTCAAATATACTTTTCAAATAATATGTAAAATACTAGTGTAAAACAAGGAGCCACACTTGCTATCCTTATCTAATCCTCTAAGGAATTCGCTCGACGCGGCTATACGTACATGAAACGTACGCCGAACAAATTCAACTTATTACAACAATATAACTCAGGTTTAATTATTTATCCAACAAATATCGCGATCAACTCTACTAAAGGACCAGCGATAGCCGATACAACAAATGATAACACAATTGACTTACCGGCGTTGACAATAATTTACTTCTTGAGTTTTTCCATACTATGTAATTATTTTTTTAAGGCACCTGGGCCAGAACAATTTACTCAAAAATAATCACGGACAACAACACGTCCTATCTTTACAAAAACCCGGTCCTCTCTGACTATATTTTCGTTGATTTTTCCGAGGAGGGGTATCACTCACGTGTTATCCCCTCTAACGACCTCGGACCCGAAATTATCAATTAAAATAAAATATTTAAAATCATTAAACGACCTGAGTTATATCATAATAATAAATTAAATAATATTTTCTATTTATAAACATAAACATGATGATTTTTGACCCTTTTAAACAATAAAATAATAATTATTTCAGTGCAGCACGTGGCTGGAGAAAAATATCGATTTTTATCCCCACTATATCGACTTATAGTCCTTTCGCCACTATTCTTATGGCCGTATGCAAAATCAGGCCGATAAGATTTTTCAACGTGTAATTATGTAATTTGATGCGAGGAAACCGATTTTGATAGTTAAAAAGTTGTACGGTGGTCCAGTTTTTTGTTATAAACAATTTAATTGTTTAAACTTAAATTACAAGAAAGTTATTATTGATAACTCTTAAATAATTACAAAATTAGCTTTTTGGCATCAAAATACATAATTAATGCCTGAATCATCTTTCATCTATCTCTATTATTTATTAAGATATAACGTTTAAAAAAATACAAACTTTTTGCCAGGTCCATTTTAGCTTAAAATTGCGCGCGCATCCACAGCGTATGAAGCGCGCAGGCGTCTAAATTCAAATGTCGTTTTCTCTGCTTGCATTTATTATTGTAATAAAATGTATAATCATTCAATTAAAAAATAATAATAATAATTTTTACCTCAACTCAAACCAGTTAAATTCTGAGAATTTATGAGACGCCGAATTACATAGAAATTATTTTTATTATAAATGCTAAATGTTAAAATATAATACAATCACGGTATTTGAAATAATATATTTTTTGGACAACCATTTACGTCAAATTTTATTGTTATTATTATTTATAATACATATGTATATAACAATTTATTGTATTGAGCAAAAATAAAATTATTGTAATTATTATTGAAATTATCATTGTTACTATTACTATCATTACTATTAATACTAGTTATTATTATTTTTTAATTGAATGATTATACATTTTATTACAATAATAAATGCAAGCAGAGGAAACGACATTTGAATTTAGACGCCTGCGCGCTTCATACGCTGTGGATGCGCGCGCAATTTTAAGCTAAAATGGACCTGGCAAAAAGTTTGTATTTTTTTAAACGTTATATCTTAATAAATAATAGAGATAGATGAAAGATGATTCAGGCATTAATTATGTATTTTGATGCCAAAAAGCTAATTTTGTAATTATTTAAGAGTTATCAATAATAACTTTCTTGTAATTTAAGTTTAAACAATTAAATTGTTTATAACAAAAAACTGGACCACCGTACAACTTTTTAACTATCAAAATCGGTTTCCTCGCATCAAATTACATGAATACACGTTGAAAAATCTTATCGACCTGATTTTGCTTACGGTCATAAGAATAGTGGCAAAAGGACTATTACTCTCCCTTCGGTCGATATTTTTATGTACGCTCTACAACACGTGTGCTACTGACTGAAATGAAAATATTGATTAAGTACACAATATTCAAAATAATTCTCAAAATATAAATATAAATATTATAAACAATAATATCAATAAATAAATAATAAAGTCATAATAAAATAATCCAATAAAATAATATAAATATTTAGATAATAACAAATCATAATAAATTAATGCGCTTAGTTTGAGCTAGGAGGTGTTGTCAAATTCACGGCGAGATGGGAAAGCGCGCGCAGCAATTCACGTTTGAATCGCTACGTGACACAAGATGCTGTCACTTAAAATATAGGCTACTTTTTAAATCAATTATAAATCAGAATTCGGGTATATAAATTATTTTTCTAAAAGTATAAGGAAAAAACAGTTAAATTACAGCCATCAATTGTTTTTATTCTATTAGCATCAATTGTTATTATATAACGCGTATCAATTGTTTTTTATACTAATTTTTTTTATAGATTAGATTTTGTTTCATTTATCAATTGTTTCTGTCAATTGAATCATCTATCACATTTCGTCAAGCAGTCAAAATAAGAGTGTCTAATCTGACTTATTTGTAACTAAGTAAGAATTTAAATCTATTTAATATATTACTTGAATTTTTTTAATTGATTGTATGACATATAGGATTAAAAAGACAAAATTACGTATCTCACGCAATATGTAAAATAAATGAAGATCATAACCTATAAATTATCATTTATATTATTTATAAACAATGTTTGTGCATTAACTTATATAAAAAATTGGATTCGAAAGATAAAGACTTGATTTCACTTAGTTATCTATAGTAATTTTTATTTTTGTATGCTAAGTTAACCAAGATTGACCAATTCAATATAACTTATCGTAATTAATAATTTCATATTTTAGATATGTATCGTTATTATTTGTTATATTTTCGTTAAAAATAACTAAAAAACGAAAATCATATTTGAGTTCATCATCAGCCAAAGCAAGAAGCAACAAACTTCTTCGCCTATCTGAAACTCAATGTGAACGAGACGAGAGACTGAAAATTTAGAATAAAAGGAAAAGCAATTTACGAGCCAATGAAACACCAGAACAATCTGAAATTCGCCTTGCTTCTGATAGAATGCAACATGCTAATAAGAGGAAAGTCGAATAAGAGATAGCTTATGAAAGAAGATTGGCGAATGATCGTATACGCCACCTTATTACATATCATAATGGATCTGATGAACGACGTATTCACCGATTTTCACGTGATCGTCAACAGCACACTATTGCACGTAATTACGAATCAGATGAACATCGTAATCAGAGATTGACACACGGTCGTGAACACTATACTTTATCTCACTCACAAGAATCTATATTTGATCTTGAAACTTGCTTAATGATAGACCGAGAACATCACGCTCTTCAGCGACGATCAGAATCTGCATTCAAACGCGATGAAAGTAGAGCTGCAGCTAGAAATAGATACTACAGGTTAAAGAAGAAAAAAAAAGCAAATTTAATGATGGAAAACGAAAGAATTTCGGCTCTTCGTGAATCTGAGTTAACGACAGACAAACAGAAAGACTGTCTTTGGATCGCCAATGGCATACCGTCCATAGAAAATTAGAATCTGATTCAGAACATCAGCAACGATTAAATGCTGATAAGAATAGACAAACTCAGAGACGAAATATCCGTTGGCAATCAAAATTGAATAGTGCTTTTTCTTAAGATCTGTCTATTAATTACAAACAGGAATCTGATGTTGGTCCAATGACTAAGGTTTCTAATTACTGCGATGCTTTAAAGTGGGTCGGTGAATCTGTTGGGTTATGCTGTTCATCAGGTAAAATTCGATTAACACCTTTACTTGAACCTTCCGAACCTTTAAAACCTCTGCTGGATGGAAAACACGTTCAATCAAAATCATTCTTGAACGCTGTGAGGTCTTACAACAATGCTTTTCAGATGACTTTATTCGATGCAAATATTGTATCTGAGGGAAACTCTAAGCCGACTTTTAAAATCCAGAGACAAGTATACCATTTAATTGGTTCATTATTTCCTGGAAGTGATCAACCTTCAAAATTTTTACAGATATATTTTATAACTTTATATTTTTACAGATATATTTTTATATTTTATATACACTAATGGAAAAAATTAAAGGATCAAAAAAAAATTCCAAATTTTTGGGTGATTTTCAACAGGCCGTAACTTCGAGAGAAATGATCGTACAAGGAAAAAAAAAAAAGGAAATTGTAGCTCCAAATGTCTACTTTTTGGATTAGAACTTCAAAATTTTTTTGCGTCAGCGGTTTTTGAGTAATCTTAGAAAAACCAGCGACAAAAAAATTTTCAAATTTTTTTTACTTTTTTTTTTTTGGTCTACGGGCGTGGGAAAATTTTTTTTTGCTTAACCACTATAAGTATCGGATACCTTCATTATTCAGCTTTAATTTCATTTTTTATAGACCTTGATACGTCCATTTGTCGCCGAGATATCGGTCTTCAAATGAAAAAGGATCCTTTTGTCTTTGATTATCGATATCTCAGCAACCAATGATCGCACAGAAAGTTAATGGTGGGTTTCAAAAACTTAAATAAATTCCCTTGAACGATTAGTCATTTTTTTCGAATAAAAAATTTTTTCCTGTCGTCACATTAATTTGAAAATGCAACAAAAAAAGGGCTTTTGGTGGTTTTTGGAAAATCAAGCGCTGGATCGAAAATATTGTGGAAATCAATAATGTTGAGTGTGCAATTTACAGTTCAATATGCCCACAAAAACACCACAAAGGGCCAGATTGATCCAACCAGCCGTTTTTTGTTTCAATCGATCAAATTTTTAAAAAAATTAAAGGATCACTTTTTTTGCTCTGAAAAGCTCATAATCTTTAACAAAATGATAAAACAAATTTCTCCGAGCTTATTTCACATTTTCATTCCAAACAGTGCTTAAATTTCCAAAAAATAAAAAAATTTTAAAAAAAACAAAAATTTTTTCAAAAAAAAATTTTTTTTGAAAATTTTTTTTTTTTAACAACTTTAAGAAATTTAAGAGACCACGGAATGCAGCGAAGAAAACGTGTTTAAAATGATTGGGCGTTGGTCTCTTAAATTTCTTAAAGTTGTTAAAAAAAAAATTTTCAAAAAAAATTTTTTTTTGAAAAAATTTTTGTTTTTTTTAAAATTTTTTTATTTTTTGGAAATTTAAGCACTGTTTGGAATGAAAATGTGAAATAAGCTCGGAGAAATTTGTTTTTTCATTTTGTTAAAGATTATGAGCTTTTCAGAGCAAAAAAAGTGATCCTTTAATTTTTTTAAAAATTTGATCGATTGAAACAAAAAAACGGCTGGTTGGATCAATCTGGCCCTTTGTGGTGTTTTTGTGGGCATATTGAACTGTAAATTGCACACTCAACATTATTGATTTCCACAATATTTTCGATCCAGCGCTTGATTTTCCAAAAAACCACCAAAAGCCCTTTTTTTGTTGCATTTTCAAATTAATGTGACGACAGGAAAAAATTTTTTTTTCGAAAAAAAAATGACTAATCGTTCAAGGGAATTTATTTAAGTTTTTGAAACCCACCATTAACTTTCTGTGCGATCATTGGTTGCTGAGATATCGATAATCAAAGACAAAAGGATCCTTTTTCATTTGAAGACCGATATCTCGGCGACAAATGGACGTATCAAGGTCTATAAAAAATGAAATTAAAGCTGAATAATGAAGGTATCCGATACTTATAGTGGTTAAGCAAAAAAAAATTTTCCCACGCCCGTAGACCAAAAAAAAAAAGTAAAATAAATTTGAAAATTTTTTTGTCGCTGGTTTTTCTAAGATTACTCAAAAACCGCTGACGCAAAAAAATTTTGAAGTTCTAATCCAAAAAGTAGACATTTGGAGCTACAATTTCCTTTTTTTTTTTTCCTTGTACGACCATTTCTCTCGAAGTTACGGCCTGTTGAAAATCACCCAAAAATTTGGAATTTTTTTTTGATCCTTTAATTTTTTCCATTAGTGTATTATGATGAGCAAATTAATCTTCGAATATCCTATAATAATAATTTAAACAAAAATCTCATAACAGACCTACAAAATATGCTCCTTTAAGTAAATCCTTATGTGCATGACTTTAAATCGGCTTTAGAATCTATTCCACTTGAAAACAAAGATAATTATCAATTAGTAATCAATGCACACCGTAAACAAATTTCCAATCATAAAGGCTGGTATAATAAGCCTTCTACAAATGAAGTAGGTGTAGTGTTAGTTGATCAAGAGTGTCAAAAGAGAGATATTGTTTTATCGTTGCGTACAGGAGATCTTCAAAGAATAAGTGAGACTCACCGGTCGTATGATGCCCTTCAATATCCACTTATTATTTGTCGTGGAGAAGGCGGCTATAATTTTAATATATTTCATTCTGGACAACAAGCAGAACACACGAATAAAAAAATTTCAGCTTTACAATTTTACTGCTACAGACTTATGATGAGATCTAATGAGTTTAATAATTTACACGGTTATCGTCAAATTTCAAATCAATTTTGGATTGATATATATGCGAAAATTGAAACCGAGCGATTGTCAATTATAAGAAATAGTCAAAAACAACTTAGAGCCAAAAACTATATTCACTTACAAGATGCTATGCGCGTCGAAAGTAATATTGATAATTTAGATCGTTTAGTTATTCTCCCATCCAGTTTTACAGGAAGTCCAAGATACATGCATGAGTGAACACAAGATGCATTTAGTTATGTAAAGAAGTATGGTCAACCTGATCTTTTTATGACTATGACCACTAATCCTAATTGGATAGAAATAACAAGAGAGATGTACGAAGGGCAATATGCATCTGACCAGCACGATATTATATCTAGAGTTTTTCACTTGAAGTTGAAAAAATTAATTGATTTATTAGTTAAAGGAAAAATTTTTGGATCCGTTAAATGTTATATGTATTCTGTAGAGTGGCAGAAACGAGGTCTTCCTCATGCTCATATTCTCTTATGGCTTGAAGATAAAGTAACACCTAATAGAATAGATTATCATAGTAGTAAAATTTCCCAACCCTCAGGAGGATTTAGATTTATATAATATTATTAAAAAACATATGATTTATGGACCATGTGGAGTAATCCCGAACTTTTGAACCACATTTAAATGTCGAGTATTGTAGCTGTGTTCAATCTATAAAATACATTTGTAAATATGTAAATAAAGGAAGTGATTAAGCAACGTTTGGACTTAAAAATGAAAACGATGAGATAACGAAATAACAATCTGTGAGATACATCAGTACCTCAGAGGCAACTTGGCGTATACTGTCTTTCCCAATACATGAAAGATTTCCTTCCGTGGTTCACTTGGATGTTCATTTAGAAAATGGACAGTAAGTATATTTAAACACAGAAAATGTTATTGATCAAATTACTAATCCCAAAAAACACATTTTATATATTTGATAAACAATCTAAAGTATTCAAGAGGAAGAAATGAGGAAATCCTGTTGAAGGTAATCCTGGTATTTTTAAAGAACACGTTATTGGAAGAGTATACATAAATCATCCTGGTAATACCGAGTGTTATTTCTTACGTCTATTACTTCACACCGTTAGAGGCCCAACATCTTTTCAAGATATAAGAACAGTTAATGGTGTAATATATCAATCATACCAAGCAGCTTGCAAAGCTTTTGATCTTATTGAAGATGACTCCCATTGGAGTTGGAACTCTAAAACAAGCGTATGTTACCGATAGTCCATCTAAACTAAGGCAACTTTTTCCAATTATTGTAGTATTTTGTCACCCTTCGACCCTAAAGAATTATGAACAAAAAATAAAAATATTTTAATTGCTATTGACATGATTATAGCATAATTATTTTTATGAGACTGACTATGATGATTATAGGAAACTTAGTACTTGAAAATGAATCGACATAAGCTCAAAGAACATAAAATAACATACACATACATACATATATATATATATATATATATATATATATATATATATATATATATATATATATATATATATATATATATATATATATATATGTGTGTATGTATGTACGTTAGTTTATTTAAAAACTATATTATTAAATGAACAGCTTGGAACCCTATTTTAATTTATAAATTATATGTATATTTTAACATTTATAGGTAGACGCATGATGTTTTTAGTATTAGTAAATAATGTGCTGAAACTTTCGATCAGCTCGTTTAAGATGCCCAAAATGATAAACTTAATTTAAATATTTTAAATTTTAATTAACAACGTTTTAATTTAATATTTTTAACGAGTAACATTATCAATAATTTTGTTACTAAAAAACAGTGTTTAAGCAAAATAAGTTAATAATAATATTATAAAATTTTATTATTTATAACAAAATAAAAACGCTGCTGTAGCGAAATTAAACATTAATGTTAGCCTAAACACGTGAAATTGTGTTATCTAAGTGTATAACGCATTGTGAACATTTTAAAAGCGTATGAGGAAACCGAATATCTTAAATGGTAATTAACATTGTTATTATTCAATATTTTTGATCGTCTAGCATTTTCAGTGTTTTTATTACTGAAAAATACCAGATAAGCAAAATAAGTTAATAATAATATAAAATTTTATTATTTATAACAAAATGAAAACGCTTATACAGCATAATTACATATTTCTAAATGTTGATCAGATAAAAACTGCCAGTTTTGGGGGGATACTCACTCTGTATATAAAGATGTTTCTGTTACAACGCAACAGTATTACTAAAAGTGTTCTAACAGTGATTATTATAAATCAGTATAATAATTGTTTAATTAAGCTAAACTACGCTGGTATGTATGCCTAAAAATATTAATTATTTGTGTCATTTTGAAAACACCATAATTTATAATAGTTGTAATTAATATTTTTCAGATATTTACAATGGATCTACCGAGAATCAATGCCGTTAGCCGATTGAATCACATTTTACCAACCATCAAAATGAGTGATTTAGAGGAAAATAAAGAATACAGGGTCTCATCAATTCGTCTGGTGGAAAACGCCAAATGTTAAACAGTGGTAGCATCTTTAAACGACGAAAACAACATTTTTCTACCAACAACAACAGCCAAAATTTTGATGGAAAATCCGGAGCAAATTGAGTTAATGAACGCCGCTGCTATGGCCAATAAATTGTACATATTTTACATTGGTACACAATATTGTAAATTTGAATTCATATCGAAAGAAGCTGCCTAAATAATATTATTATTCAATATTATACTGAAGTGATTGCTGTAATAGTTATTATTTATTAGTTAATAAATAATAAACCTACAAAAATGTGTTTCATAAGTTATTTAAAAACCTTAATTCTGTTATTATTATTATTATTATTATTATTATTATTATTATTATTATTATTATTATTATTATTATTATTATTATTATTATTATTATTATTATTATTATTATTATTATTATTATTATTATTATTATAATTACTTCTTTTTTTAGTTAAATGCTCAGGGGGTTATCCCCGGTAGGCCAACTCTACCGAGGGCCTCACCTGAGCGCCAAATCGTTACTGCTGCGATGCTTCATCAACAAGATGATCAGCATGCGCAGCAGGCCAAGTTTCGTTGCCTTAGGAGACGGAGGGATCCGAGTATCACAGCCTTTTGCATCCGTGATGCCAAAAACTCAACTTGCGATAAACAAGTTGGGATTTTAGCCAATGCAGACACAAAAGACTGTTTCATCCCTCCTAGGACGCCAACAATGAGTACGACAAGCTTGACACGGTAGCCTGGGTAAAGTTTGCCAATTTCAAACAGGAGATCCTGATATATCTCGTGTTTGTGCTCCTCTTTTACCGTGATGTTATACTCAGCCGGAGCTGAGAAGTCAATAACATAAATGTTACGAGCGGTTTTATCGAAGAGCACAATATCAGGTTTATTATGATCGATTTTCCGCGTTGTTGCGAATGGCACGTTCCAATAAATACGGCAACGGTCATTCTCAACAACTTGCGGAATATCTCCTGGCAGGTAAGGCAGCACTGGTGTTTTATCGATACCGTGCGTGTGTCGAAGATGGTAATAAAGTACTCGCAGAGCAGCATTGTGACGCTGGACGTATGCATTTCTTGCCAGCACAGGACATGCTGACAAAAGATGCATAAGCGTCTCAGGATGTTGCTTACACACCCTACACAATGTGTCGGGTAGCTGCATCTGAAGTACTTTAGCACGGTATTCGAGAGTGTTAATAACACCATCTTGGCAGGCAAAGATGTATCCTTCGGTCTCGGACATCAGGCCAGCTGACTTGAGGAAGGAAAACGTCAGCTGTGTGGACAAGCCATGATCACGCACGTGTTTAAAGAACACGCTGTGCATAGACTTGTCCATATGTGTGCTGAGCAGTTTTTGTTGCTCAGCGTTCCTGACGACCGTCTTAAATTCCTCCTTAGGGAGTCCAATAAGCGGGTTTACTCTTCCAAGACCGAGGGATTTTGCCGCGTAAATTGCTGCCTTATATAGAAACGCTCCCTTACGCCTATCCTCGTGACTATGAACAATTTGCATAAGAAAGTCGTCTTCATCTGCTATGAAATTGACAACCTCGTATGTTATACCCAAAACCATACGATCATGTAGACACTTCAAGTTCTGTAGACCTCTCCCTCCGATGTGCCGGGAAAGGTATAATCTGGTGATTGAGGATTTAGGGTGCATGCTCCGATGCATGTTTATGACTTTGCGTGTCTTGATATCGAGATCTCTGAGCTCTTTTCGGGCCCATTTAAGGACACCGAAAGAGTACAGGAGTACCGAGACAGCAAGCATGTTTGTTGCAGAGACTTTGTTTTTCCCGGAAAGTTCTGATGACCAGATTTTCCGGAGTCTCCGCACATACTCGCTGCAGAGAGTCGTTTTGATTTTCGAGACGTCCTGCATAGGACTCCCGTCAATCCCTAGATATTTGTACGACTCTCCGGCGTCAAGATGGTCAATGACGCTCCCATCTACTAACTCGATATCTTCACGCACATCGGAACACTCTTCCACCAAAACAAGTTAATGCCATCCGGACCCGGAGCAGCCCAGTTCTTACTATTATTCAGAGCTGAACGAACTTCTTTCACGCTGACTTCAGGGTTCTCTTCATCAGCATTGCCGTTTCGATGTTGTCGACAAAATGCCTCGAAGTCGTTAAGAGCTGGAGTGTCACGATTCACGTTCGGTTGATCACCATACAACTCGGACCAGAAAGCTTCTACTCGCTCGATGGATGGCGGATCACCAGAAACAGCGGTCTTAGGTGTCAGGAAGCGTGAAGGACTTAACCGAAACAAAGAGTTATCGGTAAGCCGCTTCAGCTTTTTCTCTAGTGACTTTTTGGCAGTCACTAGAGCCCGCAGCCTGTTAAGGGAACCTTCTTTGATGTTTAGAAGATTTGCCTTATTCAGTGTGTGATGCTGGTATCGTAGTTGAGCCGCAATACGGCGGACTTTTGGTGTAAACGCTTTACGAGTGTTTACAAAGTCAATCACACACTGAATGCGGGAGACATGTTTCCGGAGATCATTAATCTTCAGTGAAAGCTGCCCAATGCGCTCTCTCATCTTAGCCTCAGGAGAAAAAATATTCCTCCTCGCTGGAGGTAAGAGTGAGGAAGCAGCATCATAGACAGCTTAATTGATGGTGAGCAAAGTAGAGTCTTCCTGAATCCGAGCAGACAGTTCGCAGTTTTCCGTGTCAAGTTGGTCTTTAGTGTAGTGTGTTTTTTTGAAGACACATACTCGTCGTCTTTCAAATTCATCGTTGGCGTCTTCGGAAGAACGGCGTCTTTCTTGATGTAGCTGTGCTGGAAATGACAAACGGTGAGATAACCGTCTGTTTGTCAACAGTGATCTTCGTGTACGCCGGAGATGAGAGGCATAATCACGGAGATGTTGTTGTGAAAATTGGCTATGGTTAGGGTGCATATCGCACTAAAGTGCATGCATCCTAGCCATGTAGCCTCTCCGCTCCGGTTCACTGTTATGGTAGCACATCAAGAGATCGGCTCGTAATTCCTCCGTCCACCTAAATGCAGTCCGTTGGTCGCCAAGGTCGTCATCATTCGGAATCTCGGTGCTCCGCCCAGCTAGTGGGTAGTCCTCATCCGAGAAGGGCCGGTTGTGGGGAGCACTTCCTGGTTCATCATTATCTTGAACTCAGTAACACTTTACGTTGGGGAGTTAACCCAACGTAAAGTTTGTTGTGCGATTGGTAGGTCAGCAGATCGTAGGCTGACCTACATAGCCCACGATGCGCCACGGGGTGAACGAAATCCCCGCTGGCCGCACAACATGCACCGTGGGCATTTATTTACGAAGTAATAAAATAAATTGTTTAGCAAGCGTATGAACAATTTTATATGTAAATTTAGTCATTATAATTTTGATTTAATTTTTATGTACATTTATGTTCAATATCCATTAGATTCATGAATATTTAGGTAACTAAATTGATTTTACAAATGTTGTTAATAGTCGTCTAATATGTATGATATGCTGTGTTGACTTTGGGAGGTTAATTATTTAACATCTCACGTACTCAAAATCATTTTACTCCATGTACTCATAAAAAGTAGAATCGAATGTATTTTAATTTATGATCTTTTAAATAGTTTAAACAATCTTTTATTATTTCGTTTTATTTATTTTCGATTTTTGTTATTAATCTTATCAACAATATAACTCCAATCCCAATTTTTTTTTTTTTTTGTGGTAATTACATTGGATGCGAATTATTTCAAGTATTACAGTAGAAAAGGAATATTGTATGATTTATTAATTGTTTGTAATTAAATAAATTGAATTATATTTTGATCAAAACACAATTTAATTTATTTAGTCTCCTTTATTTACTTTATATGTCAATTTATTTTTAACCTTTCAGTTTTTTATATATACATGCAGAACACTACTCATTCGTGTGCGCACACGAACCATTCGTGTGCACACACGAGCCATTCATGTGCCGCACCAGACTGGTTACTGTGCTCGGATTATGGTGCAGCACCACACTGGTTACTGTTGAGAACCTGACTGAGTCGTGTGCGCACATCACTCAGTCAGGTGCTAACTCGATTTTCTTTCATTTTTTTCAAGAACCGTACCGAGTCGGGTGCAGAACAGTAACCACTCGGGTTCTAATCTTTCCGTGCAATTTATTCCTTTCACTTTTATCACCGATTCGTCTTCCCAGTTCACCCAACGATCATTTGCCACTAAGACCCGCCATCTTTTCTTTCCGCGCGGTCACTCGACTTTTACTCCAAACTCAATTTTACCTGATACAATTTTATTCGTTTCCTGCGTTTTCTTTTCAGGTACTTTCCTTAACATGATAATTATCTTTATTTTATTTACTTAATTTATTTGACTATTTATTTTATCTAATTAATTATTCCTTTTAATTAATTAATTTAATTCAGTGACCTTGAACACAGATCCTTTTTCCTCTTCCCGAAGCAATTTATCCTTCATTAATTTTATAATTAATTAATTATTTTATTACTAAATTTACTTATAATGAATTAATTTTAACGACTAGGAATTCGTGACTAGATTCGAAAGTTCTGGTGCGTGAATTTCACGATCCACCTGGAAACTTCTAGAATATTTCCGGCTACCTGCCTGGAGTTAATTAATTAATTATTTATATGCGATTTAATTCCAGTTTAATTTATTGACTCTAATTGACGAGTAATAAATTAATTTACAAGTAATAAATTTATAAACGATTGGACGCGACGCTACCAGGCTTATGACTAGTATTTAATTAAAACTCTCCGGCTTACTGCCTGGAGTGAATTTTAAATAAATACCTTTACAATCAATTACTCCAAATCCTTCCTCGTCTTGTCTTTGGTTCCGTCCGGTTTTGTCCACGTAATCGTCCTGGTAACTGTCCTGGTATAATTGTCCTTGTCTCGTTTATCGGCTCACTATCTCTCCTCTCTCTCTATCTATCACCTCCGATCTCGTTCTCTCCTTCAACCTGATATTCAGATACAATCAGTAATTACGAAAAGAAATACCGGCTACCTGCCTGGTATTTATTAACATGATTGAAATAATTTATCGCTTGGTTTCACAATAAAACACAAGCTCTCGATTAATTAATTTTACCTGATATAAAATTCAGCGTCGAATTGTCAGCGTCTGGTATGGCGTCTTATGGTGGCGTCTCCTCAGCTGTTGAACTTTACTCTAGACTCGACTAGGTCCGTTCAGTCCGGTTGTTCTGGTCACTAATGTCGATTTACGTTCCGGTCCTAGTTTATAATTACTCGCTCCCCTCTCACTACGGACTACTACTTAATTCAAATTGGGGATGACGTCCGAGCAGTGGGAATTTTCACTTCCGGACGACTAGTCGTATCATAGGTTTTATTTTGACTAAACTTGAACGCGGTAAATTCAAATTTACCCCGTTACAAAATAGGGACTGGATATTCTTTAAATGCATCACAAATGGGCTCACTCTTTATATAGGATCACTATATTTCAAGCCTGACTAGAAGGACTTTAACTCATCTCTGCAAAATCTTCAATTGATCCTCAATGATATCCTATCTCAGGACTTTGATGAAGCTCTCATTGGGGGTGATTTTAACGCCAGAATTGGTGGCTCACTCCCAGAAGATGAAAACTTGCTGGAAGGCTCCCACCTTTTACCATCCAGGAGGGTTTGCGACAGTGTGAACAACACTCAGGGCTCAATAGTCGTGGAGTTCATGTTAGCGAATGGATTTATCCTTCTCAATGGTCGTACTCCTAGTGACCATCCTGGGGGCTACATGTTTAGAAACGCTCTAGGCAAGAGCACAGTCGACCTTATCTGGATTAACGCCCTTAGCATTAACTATGTCAAGGACATGAGAATTGAATACATCATCACCAACTCGGATCACTTACCTGTCTCAGTTATTCTAAACTCCACCAACCACGATAAGAACTTCACGCAGGCCGCTTGCACCACTTCGTCACCTAAATTGAATTGGAATCCTCTATCTGTAAACACCTACCGCAAAACTCTCCGCTGGTCCACTTCAATAGCTCAAAATTTCGACTCCACCGCAGTCAATGATCTTTCCTGTATTCTCAGGGAATCAATAGTAAATGCAGCCCGCTCAGCAAAAATATTTATTAACAGAACAGGTACAGCACCACCTTCAACACACAAGCCATGGTACGATATGGATTGCAAGAATAAAAAACTGGAAGTCGCTCATTACCTTCACCTCTGTAAAAACTTGGGTCAAAACACGTTACTTTGGTCAATCTACCTAGAGAAGAAGAAAGAGTACTACTTACTACTCCTAACGAAAGTCAAACAGTACCGGGAAGACTTAACAAACCGGTTTAATCATGCCACTTAATTATTTCGCTAACCAAGATATTTACACAGATATTGCACGACCGTCTCAGACAGTGGGCGACAACCCAACACCTGATTCCTGAAGAACAAGCTGGTTTTTGTGTTGGTAGGGGCACGGCTGACAATGTATTCATCCTATAAGCAGTACTCCAAATGCAACTTCGTTTTCCTGGTGCTACTGCCTATGCGCTTTTTATAGACTTCAAGAAAGCCTTTGATAAGGTTCCGCATGACAAATTATGGATGAAGCTAACTGGGATGAGAGTGAGTAGCAAATTTATCAGGATTCTGAAGGGTTTCTACGATAAAGCATCAGTGTACATCCGTTCTGGTGTCACTCTATCTAAACCAATCGAGGTGACTGAAGGGGTTCTCCAAGGAGACGTACTCAGTCCCCTGCTCTTCATTCCCTACCTTGCAGATATAGTAGAGTTCTTTAGATCCCGAGAAGCGGAGGGTCTTTGTTTAGACACCGTCACACAAGTTGTATTATTGCTGTTCGCTGACGACATAGTAATCATAGCACACTCAGCCAACCAACTTAGGCTGGTACTTAGAATTTTGGAGGACTACTGCGAACTAAATGATTTAACAGTCAACACCAGCAAGACCAAAATAATGGCCTGCAGAACTTCAGGCAGACTAACGAAGGTGACACGCGTTAATATCCCCGGACAAAATATCCCCGACAAACTATCCACGTCAAAATATCCCCCGACATAATATCCCTGCGACAAAATATCTCAAGACAAAATATCTTCATGACAAAATATATTTTAACAAAATATCCCTATCGTTGAATGATTAATGAAGTAATGTGAGAAAAAAGGGCACAATTTTATCGCAAGCGGGTGCATTCAGATATTTTTGTATTGACACACACACAAAATGCCTGAAAAAAGGACACCTACTATTAAACACATTAATGTTAACATATTGTTGTGATCACACACACCCAAAACCTGTAAAAAAAATCTGGGCGTCGGTTGGCCCTGCGGGTCAGCCCCAAACTTCCCGCTGTTTTCGACCTCAAAGAGCTCGAAAACATTAGTGTAGATATATTTTCGAGCTCTTCGAGCTCGAAAATGCTATCACATGCGATTGTTTTTTTACGATCTTCTCAAGCTCTAACAAGTTGCCTGTTATGCTGAAGTTTGAAAATTTATATAAGAATCAAGAATTGTTAATGAAGCGGTTTTTAAAATTTAATCCCTGATTATGTTTAATAAAATAAGTGTAATCAGGCAGAAATCAATGCCAGGGATTCAAATCAAGATTTAAATGAGTTTTGACTTATGTGAGAAACAATCAAATATGAAATATCCGAGAAAAATATTGAAAACTACGTGTTATCGATTTCATTGTTGGTACTATGACTTAACTAAAAACCAAGTTCGATGACATAATGTATCGAAAGTAACCATATAAAAGATGAGTTGGTATGACTTCAGACATATTTTAGTAGGTTATATTATGATTCATCCGGGAAAAATAACATAAAATGTTATTTTTTAATTTTTCAACGCCGATATCTTTCGAACTAATCGATCGATTTTGACGTTTGAGGTGGCAATTGACGCGTTTTATTGAATTCTAGAGCTGATTAAAATTTGAAATCGATCGCGTCAGTCGTTTCGAAAATATTTAGAAAAAAGCATTTTTCACCATTTCTTTCTCCCGTGATAACTCTCGAACGAATTATCCGATTTTGATGTTTAAGGTGGCAATCGACGCGTTTTTTTAAGTACTAGAGCTGATTAGATTTTGAAGTCGATCGTATAAGTCGTTTCTGAGAAATCAATAAAAAACTAAAAAAAAAAAATTTTTTTTTTTCGTAATTCGCAGATATTTTCGAGTCTATTTGATCAAATGATCTGAAATTTTCAGGAAAGTTGATGGCCAACATGCTCTTTCAATCGCCACCTTAAACATCTAAATCGGTTCATTAGTTCAAAAGTTACAAAGAGTTTACATACACACACACACACACACACACACACACACACACACACACACACACACACACACACACACACACACTCGGACATCATTCCGAAAATAGTCAGAATAGCTTTCTAGGACCTCAAAACGTCGACATCTGATGAAAACTCGATTTTCGAAAATCGGGGTGAAAATAATAACTTCCCGAAATTTTCGAAAATCGTCGATTTTCTTAGCGGGAAGTTAAAAATGGCACAATACCATTTTCCAAAGTTGTGTTATTTTCTATAACGTAAACCGTTTTTTTTTTCGCGACGGAGACGCAAATAAAAATCCGGAGTCGTATGTGGTCACCCAAGTGTATTAAAAATTAAAAATAAAAATTATAAATATGACTCAAAATAACAAATAATTGTAAACAAAATAAAATTGTGCCTGGACCAGCTCCTCAGGCTGGGTTAGTGCACGAGGGCGCCATTCCGTTTTTACAAAACGGACAAAAATAATAACAATTCAGGGGAAAGATCACGGGACAGTATCTTGAGCGAGAATGTCTGCACCAAGCGAAATGACAACCAAATAAATATATAATGAACAAAAATAATAATAAGAAATAATTACTATTAAATATATCCAGGAAATAAACAAACAAATATTGGCTATCACTGGATTCCTTTTTCTAAATTATTTAATTCAAAACATATTTAAATAAACTCAAAACTTTATAATAAATTTTTATCAAATTAAAATATACTCATTACAATCAAATAATAATAATTCATTTTAAATTATCCACTGGGGAGTTCAAATACAAGTTACAATTATTCAAACTCACATAAATTGTAAACTAATAAAATAATAATAATCTTTTTCCTTTATTTTAAATTATTTACTCTGGGGAGAGAAAGACGCGGGTACTTAATTCATTTGGCAACACTGGGTTGCATACCATCAAATTATAAAATAAATTTTACCCAGAGAAATAATATTTAATACTCAAATATACTTTTAAACTCATATATATGTAAAAAAAATACTAGTGTAAGACAAGGAGCCACTCTTGCTATCCTTGTCTAATCCTCTAAGGAATTTGCTCGACGCGTCTACGTACTTGAAACGCACGCCGGACAAATTCAACTTATTATGACAATATAACTCAGGTTCAATTATTTATCAATTAAATACCGCGATCAACTCTACTGAAGGACCAGCGATAGCCGATGCAACAAATGAAAATACCAATTGACTTACCGGCGTTGATTACAATTTACTTCTGGAGTTTCTCAATTACCAATATTACATAAAATGTATTTTTACTTTATTTAACAAAATACTAATTATTCAAATTAAATAAGCTTTATGCAATTATTCTACTACGGCAACTGGGCCGGAACAATTTACTCAAAAATAATAATTACGGACAACAACACGTCCTATCTTTACAAGATCCCGGTCCTCTCTGACTATATTTCCGTTGATTTTTCCAAGGGAGGAGTATCACTCACGTGTTATCCCCTCTAACGACCTCGGACCCGAAATTATCAATTAAAAATAAAATATTCAAATCATTAAACGACCTGAGTTATACCATAATAATAAATTAAATTATATTTTCTATATATAAACATAAACATAATGATTATTAATCCTTTAAACAATAAAACAATAATTATTTCAGTGCACCACGTGACTGGAGAAAAATATCGATTTTTTATCCCCACTTTATCGACTTACTCTCCCTTCGGTCGATATTTTTATGTACGCTCTATAACACGTGTGCTACTGACTGAAATGAAAATATTGATTAAGTACATCAAAATCAAAATAATTATCAAAATATAAATATAAACATAGTAAACAATAATATCAATAAATTCATAATTAAATTATAATAAAATAATCAAATAAAATATTATAAATATTTAAATAATAACAAATTATAATAAATAAATGCGCTTAATTTGAGCTAGGAGGTGTTGTTAAATTCACGGCGAGATGGGAAAGCGCGCGCAGCGATTCACGTTTGAATCGCTACGTGACATTTCTTTTCAAATTATTTGAAGACATATTCATATTTTAAATTTAAATTAAGCCACGGTAAATTTATCTACACTTTTGCACTACTAAGTGTTGTATCATAAAATCATTTTCTGATCAGTCTAAATTCGTAGGGGTAATGGGTAGATATAAGTTTTTTAATAGCTACTTTAGCTTGAAATTTACGGTAATTGTATGTTGATATAACCTAAAATGTGCTACTTGAATTTGGTATCAGTTTGACAGCAAAATTTGAAATTAATAATTTACGGTTAATGTTTCTTCAATTTAAATTGTCTTCAATTTGACGGTGAGAAATACTTTATTATCTTGCGTTGCTCGTATTAAAATTTTTCAAGTCAACGTAAATATTCGTAGATATTTTGTCAAAATATATTTAGTCATGAAGATATTTTGTCCTGAGATATTTTGTCGCGGGGATATTTTGTCGCGGAGATATTATGTTGGGGGATATTTTGTCCGGGGATATTAACGCAGGTAACCCTAACGAAGGTCGACCACAATTTCATCTTCAAAAATGAGCAAATCGAAATAGTAAAATCCTACACCTACCTTGGAGTACTATTCACAAGCAACCTTCAGGGTAACTTAGCCTCTGCTGAAGCGACAAGAAAGAGTAACCAGGCGACGGGCACAGTCTATTCTATGCTCGTTCAACTCAAGGCGAAAACTTGTTCCAGTAAAGTCAAACTCTATAACCGCATAGTGAAAGCATCACTAATATACCTTGCACATATCTGGGGGCTTCAAGAGGAATCCTATGAAAAACTCGAGGCAGCACATTGCTCCTCTTTTGAGAATACTGCATCTCCCAAGCTGCATCCCGCACTGTGCTCCGTTTAGAACTAAACTTGTCCCACATCGTCTTGGAAATGCTGAAACTATCTTACAATTGGATAATCGAAGTCCTAGAAATGGCGGACACCCGTCTACCCAAAATTGCCCTAATCCGTCTGCTTGATCTCTCTGAAAACTTCAATATACTAAAATTTAACTGGGTCGTCCAACTGCGAAAATTGCTCAGTAATATAAACGAAGAGCACATGCTCTACTCTTTATCTGCTCACCATTGGAGATGCAACAAAGCGAGAATCCTTGAAAAATTCCGCTGTCATCTGAAATATCAGGACCTCTATAGATATGCCAACTCCAACTCTCGTCAAGCTCCTACCCCTAGGACAATCAATGACGGGACACCTGATTATTTGCTGAGAAATGAGTTTCACATGTTGATAACAAAAGTACAATTAAGAACTGCAAACAGACATTCCTGCTATATACAGTAGTTCCAAAAATTAAGGGATAGAAAAAAAATTCGAAATTTTTGGGTGATTTTCAACATGCTGTAACTCGGTGAAAAATGATCGTAGAGTGAAAATAAAAAAAGCACATCGTAGCCTCAAGTTTCTAATTTTCAGATCTGGACCTCAAAATTTTTTATCATGCACGGTTCCGGAGTAATCTTAAGCAAACCGACGAAAAAAAAATTTTCGAAATTTTTACTCGTCTTCTCACAAGTCTATGGGCTTCAATAAATTTTTTTGGATAGTCTGGCCTTATGATTCTCTTAGAAAATTTTATGCTCTTCAATTTGGCGGCCTCAAAAAGTCTCTACGACGAGTTTTCGATTATCGAAAAAAATTGATAAAACTTTTTTTTTTTTTTTTTTTTTCAAACTTTTTCTTTTTCAACAACTTTTTTAAAAAAAATTTTTTTTTTTTTGGTGTATCCGCAATGATTTATCATTGTAAAAAAAAATTTCTCAATTTTTTTTATCGCCGGCATTAGCTTTACCCAAAGCGTACTTCGTGGACGTTCTTCGGTCGAATTTACGCTTCTTACACACATACTGACGGTAAAAAAAAAAATTGAGGAATTTTTTTTGACAACGATAAATCATTGCGGATACACCAAAAAAAAAATTTTTTTTTTTTTAAATTGTTGAAAAAAAAAAAAAATTTTTTTATCAATTTTTTTCGATAATCAATCTTTTTGACGAAAGAAATCAAGATTATTGGTGATAAAAACATTTCAAAATCGAATAAATGACCAAATACCGAGAAACTACCAATTATGGAGATTTTTGGCAAAATCGATAAATTTAAAGCTTCGGGACACTAAGAAAGAAAAATTGCAGCACTTTGAAATTTTCAGGGCTTTTTCAGGACACTTTAAGGTTGAAAAAAAACGACGATATCCTTTGTTTATCCGTTATATCTAAAGTTATACCAAGATTTCAGAATATCCTTAAATATGCGAATTTTGACATGTTTTTTAATAAACATTATCGCTTCAAAAAAAATTTTTTTATCAAGAGTGACTGATCTTGTCTTATAGAGAATGTTTTTCAGTTTTCGAAACCCTACTTCCATTCTCTGTACGACCAATACGTCCGGAGTTATTGATTATCAAAGCCAAAATGAACTTTTTTGCTTTGATCAATGATAACTAGGCGCTAACTCGTCGTAGAGACTTTTTGAGGCCGCCAAATTGAAGAGCATAAAATTTTCTAAGAGAGTCATAAGGCCAGACTATCCAAAAAAATTTATTGAAGCCCATAGACTTGTGAGAAGACGAGTAAAAATTTCGAAAATTTTTTTTTCGTCGGTTTGCTTAAGATTACTCCGGAACCGTGCATGATAAAAAATTTTGAGGTCCAGATCTGAAAATTAGAAACTTGAGGCTACGATGTGCTTTTTTTATTTTCACTTGACGATCATTTTTCACCGAGTTACAGCATGTTGAAAATCACCCAAAAATTTCGAATTTTTTTTCTATCCCTTAATTTTTGGGACTAGTGTATCTACGACGCAATGCACCATTAAAATGAGAACTGCGGAGCAGTGTCGCTTTTGCCACAATTTGGACCATGAAACAATAGTACATTTTCTTCTGGAGTGTCTGTTGTTCATTGTCCCGCGCTCGCAACATTTCCACATCTCAAAGGACAACAGCGACACTCTTAACCTGCTAATTATACTTGATGATCATTCTACATCCGGCTCCAAAAATTTGTATAATTATTGTACTGCTTGCGCAAACCTCATATCCCAGAACAACATCGAACATTGAACAAAAATCCAATCAGCAGTGTTATTTTCCAGCCTTAACTACCTCCCCCCCCCCCTCCCAGGCTCCATATTTAGCCATACGGGCATCTAAAATTTTTACCTTGTCGTATTTGGCATTTTTAACTTTATAAATTTTTATGTTTTAACTCCATTGATAAATTTGAAAATTTTTTGTAAAATTTTATCATTTTCTCACCAAATGTAATTACTGTTGCTACTTAATTATCTAACGACCAATCGACAGTGTATCAAAGATGTATATCTTATAAAAGCATTTAAAAATAAATAAATATATTTATAAGCAAATAAAAATACAGATTTAAATTTATATAAATAAAAAAAATAGTTTCCTCCACCGATTCGACATAAACCTCGAGGCGTTTCAATGTCAAATATTATTTTATACATAAATTCAATGCAAAAATATTAATTATGACAAATCCATAATTTTTATGTATAACCCTTTCAATTACAATGCCGTCAAAATACGTACATCATTTTAAAGTAAAATTTTTCATATAAATGAAATGAAATGTTCCGATGTAAAATAAATATAACTATTGTTTATGTAAGAGTGCTGTAACAGTATGTATCCGAAACATTACATTGTGATGTAAATGTGACCCCGATAAAAAATGTTTTTGTCTAATTATATATGATTATATATGTTCATATATATGATCATATATAATTATTTGATTATATATAACCATATATGAAGTTATATATAATCATACACGATATATGGGGTCATATACAATTATATATAATTATATATGACCCCATACATAATTAGATCTGACCATACCTGGCTGTTATAAGCCTATATCTATGTCTATATATGATCAGATCTGATTATATATGAGTCTATATATAATTAGATATGATCATACTTGAATGTTATAACTCCATATATAACCATATCGACGTTCTAATTAGCAAATGCTCTAACTCAATTTTAGAAAATCCTCCATTTATGCGAAAAAAAGGAAGATAAAAAGTTTTTTTTCATCTAAAAATCAATTCCATATCTAGTATATGTGTAGTATTTTTGTCAAGGTTATTCAAATGCTTTTGTCTCTGACTATTAGTATCTGAAAATTGCACAGAATCACCTACGAAAAATAATCAGTTAGACACTTTGCTAATTAGAACGTCGATATATAAGTTTATATATGATCAGATCTAATCATATATGACTCTATATATAATTAGTCATGATCATGCTTGGCCGTTATAACTCCATATACAAACATATATGAATCTATACATGATCAGATCTAATCATATATGACTTATATATAATTATATATAATCATACTTGGCTGTCAACTCCATTTATAACCATATATGTCTATATGTGATCAAATCTGAGCCTCTATGAATCTAAATATGATCGGATCTGATAATATATAGGTCTAAATTCACTTCTTCGAAAGTTATTCAGGTTATTAACTTCCCGCTAAGAAAATTGCAAATTTTCAAAAATTCGGGAAGTTATTGGTTTCAGTCCGATTTGTGAAAATCGAAATTCCAACAGATGTTGACGTTTTGAGGTGCTAGGAAGCTATTCTGACTAATTTCACGATGATGTCCGAGTGTATGTATGTATGTATGTACGAAGAGCTCGAAAATGTATCCACAACATTTTTTCGAGCTCAAGGAGCTCGAAATGGTTGGGAAGTTTTGGGGCTGGCCCACAGGGTCAACCGACAGACCGATTTTTTAAGTCGTTCTTACTCGACTTCAACTTTGGATAACTGTTGAAGGAGTGAATTTTGCAAAAAATGTTAAAAGGCCTTTTTTGTAGAGCATTAAATTTCCTTCAAAAATATGTATTTTGACTAGAAAAAATTTTAATCTTTCTAACAGTTACAAAAATCCAAAATGGAAACAAAGAATTTAAAAAACAAATTATTATTTAAGGCACGGTAACAAGGAAACGGCTCGTTTTACGTCAATTTACTAAGAGAGATTTTTTGTAGGAAGTTCAATTTTCTCCAAGAATATGCATTGTTTAAATTATTCAGATAGATGATTTATGAGTTTTGGGTAAAAAATTAAATTTCTGTCAAAAAACGAATAGTCGTAATGATACACCTTTTAATATCAATATTAACGGCTCAAACTTGCACAATAATTTTTTTTGGTTATCAGGAATATTATTTTCACAGTATCGAAAGAAAAAAAGATAGTCGATTTTTTTGGCCCAGTCTATTATTGACCTATATATTATCAAATCTGATCATATATATATACTTATATATGGCTATAAATAGAGTTGACAGCCAAGTATCATGTCTAATTATATATAGAGTCATATATGATTAGATCTGATCATATATAGACTTATATATGATGTAACGTAAATTTTACTTATGACTTGATTAAACTCAACAAAATTACACATAACTTATACTCAATAAATTTACTTAATTACTCCAACTCAAATTACTCAAAAATCGGACTACGTTACACTTCGCCCACCGATCAATCCTCTCATTTCCTCCAGATCCTGACGGGCGTCAGCCGACTTTTATTTCCCCGGTATCAGCAACCGGTCTAAACGTACACGTAAATAAAAACCTAATATCTAAACCCTTGGAGATGGGAGCAATGAAGGGTGGTAGCGGCATGTCCTGGTGCGCTCAGTATACTAGGTTGTGGAGAGAGGGACGCGGTTCTTTTGACGCGGAAGAAGCCAATCAATTACAATTTAAATTAAAACAAAACAAAGAAAAGAAAGCTAATTAAAATGTCGTAAAGATGACGCGTGAGTGACGTGAAGGGCCTAAGTGGCCCGCGGTCGAGTACTCTCGGTCCATCAGACAAATAAATACCTGAGTATGACATCGGGAACCTCTCGTAGACGACGAATCACAAAACTTAACACAATTCTAGATAAATAATAAAATAAAATAAATAATGCGGTAACTGAAGACGACAAACGGCTCCAAAAACTCAACAAACCGAGCCACCAACTCCAACAGACATCAGTCAAGGGTGTGGTCGAGGCCTACCTTTGGGGAGCTCCGACTCACCACCACTCGCTCCAAGATTCCAAATTCGACTACTGGTCTGCTCGTACCCGAGTGACTCCAAATTCCAACTCTCTGATACCATCGTCGGTCCTCAACTGCTCTTCTCTCGTCTCCTACTCCATTCACTCGCACACTCTACTACTTCCAGTCACTCTTAGCGAATTTGTGGCTTCCTCGAGCATCGCAAACGAGGCCTGCCATTCCCCAAGAAACGTAAACGTACCCCAGCTAACTCCGGGTACCAACTCGAAGGGGCGGCGACATCTCAGTCGTTTCTTCGCAATCACGACGTCAACCCCGAAGACTAAGCCTAGGCCTAGTCGTCATCACCGGTCGAGAGGCTCGTTATCCTGGCCACTATCCACGACGCAGCTAGACCTTCCTCGTTAAATCCACGCTCAACCACACAGACACTCCAAAACATACAACATACCGTACCCGTACTCGTACTCTCAACACAGTTACTTCCCCGCACACATACTCCATACTCTCTACTCACTATCTCCTACAATCAACTTGACACACATACCAACTCTATCTCTCTCTATCACACAGCCTTACACTTACTCCACCTTCAACTCCATCTCCTCGGCAATGTAACTTCACAATGGTTATATATGGAGTTATAACAGCCAAGTATGATCATATCTAATAATATATAGACTCATATATAATCAGATCTGATCATATGTGGACTTATATATGATTATATGGACGATGCCGAGTTGAGCGCGAACTACCTGAAAATTCCGACTTGAGCGCCGGGTCGTAATCTCCTCGTCCGACTTGAGCGCGGGGTCGTAATCCTTGCGTCCGACTTGAGCGCCGGGTCGTAATCCTCGCGTCCGACTTGAGCGCCGGGTCGTAATCTCCTCGTCCGACTTGAGCGCGGGGTCGTAATCCTTGCGTCTGACTTGAGCGCCGGGTCGTAATCCTCGCGTCCGACTTGAGCGCCGGGTCGTAATCTCCTCGTCCGACTTGAGCGCAAGGTCGTAATCTCCTTGTCCGACTTGAGCACAGGAAATAATTTTATATCTGACCAACTTGAAACTTTCAACGGTAATATAACCAACTGAGTTTTTAAAAATTCATATCGTTCACTTCAATATAGTTTCACATATAGTAAGGGAAAGAGGGCAAAATGGGCCTCCATATAATTTAGTAAATTACTAAAAGATTTTATAAATTAATTATTAGAAATATAAATAATATTTCATTCAACGTTATTCGATATATTTCCCTTCACACTTTTCCCAGGCTTAGGACTGGCAGTCAGAAGTAATTTCTACTGGCGTGTTTAAAAATATTAAGATCCCAATGTTCTTGCTGTTTATAAATGTTAAATATGCGGCTTTAAAATGAAAAATATTAAAAGTTGTATTAAAAACCAAATGATCATTAAATTAATGCAAAAAATTTCTGATTTATTCGATTTAAAATTCATTTTTTCAACTGCCTCGTGACATTGATCAAATGTTTTTGGTAAATTTGGGAAATGAGATGTTTTCGCGTGACTAATGTTTTTTCTTATTCGCTTTAAATCGTGTACCGATAACGATTCACTATCATTTTTACGTAATTCTTGACGAATTAGTTTTGAAGGTCGGATGGATATATCTTCAATAGCTTTACGTTTCAATGAGTTACTTATTTTTTGGCGCGCTAATAATTCAGATGGAATAGAATCGTGATTCATGTGGGTTTCATTTTGCTCAATTATATTATTACGGTCATCTAACTTCAAAAAACTTTTACAGTCGTTTTTAGTACAACGCCAACGTTGAACATTATTCGCAAGATCTTTATCCTTGCGATATTTGAAGTTATTAATAACCAAAATGGGTTTACCTTTAGAACTTAATATAAATTCCATATTGAGATACAATTATTTACTTTTTAAAATGGAAAAAAAAAAATTAATTATTATTTGATATTATTATGTTTTACGTGGAAGTAATCGCGAAAATACTAATTTCTCGTAAGCCTTAAAAAAAACTGTTTGAGACTTGAATAAAGTTTATAACAATAATCTTGAGCTATAAAAAAGCTGTTAGTAATAAATTTATGTAGCAGTTATCGAATCGATACGTAAGCACTGAAAGCGGTAGCAGAACAGTATTGAGCGAGTCTAAAGCTCTATTGATCTGTTAACATAAAAATCGTCGGTTCCTGCGAACCAATCAAATTATGAGTTTGTCAGTGGTGGGGGGTACTGGGTTTTAATTAGCTTGCAA
Source organism: Microplitis manilae (assembly GCA_030273425.1). NCBI lineage: Eukaryota > Metazoa > Arthropoda > Insecta > Hymenoptera > Braconidae > Microplitis > Microplitis manilae. The sequence continues at coordinate 9,866,637 of CP092722.1, forward strand.
GTTTGCAAGTGGTGGGGAGTACTTGCAAGTTTGTCAGTGGTGGGGAGTACTTGCAAGCCAATTAAAACCCAGTACCCCCCACCACTGACAAACTCATAATTTGATTGGTTCGCAGGAACCGACGATTTTTATGTTAACAGATCAATAGAGCTTTAGACTCGCTCAATACTGTTCTGCTACCGCTTTCAGTGCTTACGTATCGATTCGATAACTGCTACATAAATTTATTACTAACAGCTTTTTTATAGCTCAAGATTATTGTTATAAACTTTATTCAAGTCTCAAACAGTTTTTTTTAAGGCTTACGAGAAATTAGTATTTTCGCGATTACTTCCACGTAAAACATAATAATATCAAATAATAATTAATTTTTTTTTTTCCATTTTAAAAAGTAAATAATTGTATCTCAATATGGAATTTATATTAAGTTCTAAAGGTAAACCCATTTTGGTTATTAATAACTTCAAATATCGCAAGGATAAAGATCTTGCGAATAATGTTCAACGTTGGCGTTGTACTAAAAACGACTGTAAAAGTTTTTTGAAGTTAGATGACCGTAATAATATAATTGAGCAAAATGAAACCCACATGAATCACGATTCTATTCCATCTGAATTATTAGCGCGCCAAAAAATAAGTAACTCATTGAAACGTAAAGCTATTGAAGATATATCCATCCGACCTTCAAAACTAATTCGTCAAGAATTACGTAAAAATGATGGTGAATCGTTATCGGTACACGATTTAAAGCGAATAAGAAAAAACATTAGTCACGCGAAAACATCTCATTTCCCAAATTTACCAAAAACATTTGATCAATGTCACGAGGCAGTTGAAAAAATGAATTTTAAATCGAATAAATCAGAAATTTTTTTACAAATTAATGATAGAGTCAACAATATAATTGGTTTTTCTACTCCGACGAATCTTCATTGCTTATCTGAAGTAGACACAGTCTTCGTAGACGGTACTTTTTTCAGTTGTCCAAAACCATTTTTACAACTTTTTACTATTCACGGGTTTAAAAATAATATGTATATTCCATTAGCTTTTATTTTATTACCAGATAAAAAACAAGAGTCATACGAAAAATGTTTTGAAAATTTACGAACTGCTATGAAAGAATTAGCTCTTGAATTTAATCCTAATGTCGTTTATGTAGATTTTGAATTAGCAATCCATAATGCACTAAAAATAAATTTCCCAAATAGTAGAATTGCAGGCTGTCGGTTTCATCTTGCTCAAAGTTGGTGGCGAAAAATCCAAGAATTGGGGTTAACGGCAGAATATAAAAATGTAGATTCCATTGAAGGTCAATTTTTGAGAAATTTTTTCGGTTTACCTCTCTTAGATCCACAAGATATTGATGAATGCTTCACAAGTGATTTTATGTCACGAATGCCTCAAAATTTGAAAATTGAAAAATTCTGCGATTATGTACTCGATACTTATATAGCAGAATATTCAACGTTTCCACCAGAAGTTTGGGCCGAATATTCAAATTCAGTTATGCGGACTACAAATAATTGTGAATCGTTCCATTCACAATTAAATTCAAATTTTAACAATGCCCCAAATTTATTTTTATTAATTGAAACATTATTAGATTTTCAGACAGAAATATATATTAAAATAAGAAGTAGTTTTCAGCCAAAAAGTAGAGAAATAGAAAAAAAAGAAAAGTTTCTATCAGAGCGAATGTTGCTTTTAGAAAGCAATAATTTATCTGTATTCGAGTTTGTCCATGAAGTATCGAGAAAATTTTTGCCAATTGAAATTTAATTTTTTATATCAATTTTTTGCATTAATTTAATGATCATTTGGTTTTTAATACAACTTTTAATATTTTTCATTTTAAAGCCGCATATTTAACATTTATAAACAGCAAGAACATTGGGTTCTTAATATTTTTAAACACGCCAGTAGAAATTACTTCTGACTGCCAGTCCTAAGCCTGGGAAAAGTGTGAAGGGAAATATATCGAATAAAAAATCATCCACTCTGAACTCATTGCGCATACTTTTTCAGTTCACTAGAATACAATCGAATAAGAATATTCGGAATAGATAGAATTTATTATAAATATTTTTAAAGCCTAATAAAACTGATCTTTCAAAAGAGTAAGATTATGGCATGTGACTTTAGTGTAGAGATACATTGACTTTTGCCGCCATGTGGGAACATAACGTTAAAAAGTTTACTATACTAGACCTAACATGCTTGCTTCGCTCGCCTTTATTCTTTCAAAAATCCCGCCACTATCTCAGTCGACCAATCGACAACCGAATAAAATAGTCACAGAAGTGACGTAAAACGATACGACATCCGGTCATCAACTTTTTAGAAGAGGATGCAAGACTTTGTCGTATGAAATTTTAAAGATTCCATTGGTAATATTACCGCTGTAGAGTTTCTCTCCGGTCAGATATAAATTTACTGATTGCGCTCAAGTCGGACGAGGAGATTACGACCTTGCGCTCAAGTCGGACGAGGAGATTACGACCCGGCGCTCAAGTCGGACGCGAGGATTACGACCCTGCGCTCAAGTCGGACGAGAGGTTTATGACCCAGCGCTCAACTCGGACATGGCTCAGGTAAATTTTGGGCCTCGCGCTCAACTCGGAATCGCCCGATTATATATGGGGTTATAACAGCCAGGTATGATCATATCTAATTATATCTAGACTCATATATAATCAGATTTGATCATATATAGACTTATGTATATTATGAACATATATAATCATATATAATTAGACAAAAACTTTTTTCATCAGGATAATATGACAATTTTTTAATATCAATGTTATTTAATTTTTATTTTGTCAAGTATCAAAAAAACTTAAATCCCCAATACTTAAAAAATGTTCAAAGGTTTCGGCAGCAATGTAAAAGTATTAATCGATATCGATTTATAAACGAATATTAATAAGTTTATAGATAAATAGATTTGATTATATGTATCTAATGAGTTCTATTGTAATTAATGTACAAAATCAAATTCATCATTAGGTGCATTATTCACATAGGATATGTATCAATTTCATTATTTGAGTTAAGTTATACCATAAATTTTTCTTTATTGTAAGTTCATCACAGACTAGAGGATCAGACTACAATCCGGCGATCACCAAAGTTAAGCAGCATCGGCGTAGGACATTAATTGGACGGGTGACCTCGTAGTAAAGTAGTAGGCAATGGATAGTAATTTTTTTTTTTTTTTTTTATTTAAATTTAACCAACATTTATATTGATGACAACAATAAATCCTAATTAAATTACTTAATTCATAATTTACAGATATTCTAAATGAGATTCTAAAAATGATTATATTCGTTCATGCATGATTATATCTAATCATATAAGATTATATATAATCAGATCTGACCGATTTTTGGATTCAATTATATATAAATGATTATATATGAGCATGTATAAATAGATCTGATCATATATAAACAGATCAAGTTATGTATGATCAGACCTGGCAGATTTTTGGATCTGATCATATATAGACAATTATGCATCATCATATATGATTAGACAAAATATTTTTTCGTCGGGACGATAGAATCATCAAGATTATGTCACTTATAAGTCGCTTTTATTACGTAATTTTGAGGTGATATCTAGAATGTAAAGCTAACGTTAGTATGTGATATAAATATCCCGATGAAAAAAGATTTTATATAACTTTATATACAGTTATATATGAATTATATACAATTGGATAAAGTTAATGCATAATTATATAAAATCTTTATATAATTATATACACTTATATACAATCGTATATAATTTTATATAAAAATGCAAAAAAAATAAAATAAAATTATATTGAAATGTATATTAGGGTGGCGCAAAAAACCGGCTATTTTTTTTTTTCGATCTCGCATGAAAATTTGTTGGTTTCCGATGTTTTAAGGAGCTTTCTCAAAAATCAGCTCGATACAAAATTTTCAAGAGGTCGCTCTCGAATTTTGAAAATATCAAAAATGATTGAAATTCGAATTTTTAATTTCTAATTTTTTCTTTCTCGTGGCAGCAATAGTTTATACTTGTAAATTGATGACTATGCTGAAAATTTCAGCCCAAAATTTAAATATTTAAACGGTGCTCAAGAATTTTGAATATCAACTGATAATTCGTAACTAATAGTTTGAATTAGTTGTTGTATTTTTTTAAGACTCAATTATTGTCATTTCAGTAAAATATAACTTTTACATAACCAAAACTATACAGGACAGTCTTAAACAATAAAATTTGGTAAGTTTTGAATAACCGAAAAAACCTAAACATTAAATTAAAAAATAAAAAAGTATGTCAATAACTTATTATTTCTATCTCTCGGGTTATATTTTCTTTCACTGTGATGCTAATTGATGGTGACAAAATCGAGAAGCTTTATTATTAATATTCAAGGGTTGCTCGAAAACGTTTAAAAGACAGCACTCGGAAACATTCAAAATTCTTGAGCGAGGTTTCAAAATTTAAATTTTGGGCTCCAATTTTCAGCGTAGTCATGATTTTACAAATATAAACTATTGCTGCCACGAGAAAAAAAAAAATTTTAAATAAAAAGTTCGAATTTCGATTATTTTTGATATTTTCAAAATTCATGAGCGACCTCTTAAAAATTTCTTATCAAGCTGATTTTTTAGAGGCTTTTTAAAACATCGTAAACCAACAAATTTCCATAAGACTCGAAAACAAAAAATAGTCAGTTTTTTTGCGCCACCCTAATGTATATATTTGTATACAATTATATAGAATTGTATATAATTATACATAATCTATACGAATACAGTATGTGATTATATACAAATTATATACAAATAAGATATAATTATGTACGATTGTATACAAATGGATCGGGCCATTTTTTCTATCCAATGGTATAAAATCTTTTTTCATCGCGTATAACGTCACATTTAGGTCACCAATGTGATGTCACTCGGTCAGTAAATTTACATTACAACTTATATCATCAGAATGTAAAATTTATGTTGGATTTGTTACGTTACATGTTCTCTAAATGTGATATTACTGTTACGTTGGTGTGTTCACTGGGTAGTTACCTAAAAACTGCTGGAAATTTTAAAATTTTAATAAATAAAAATAAATAATTATCAAATTAAGTCTGATTTTTTAAAAATTAATTACACGCGTTCAGTTTCAATTTTTAGCCAGCATCTATTCTTAATTTCCTAAGAACTACTAGGAAATTTATTTATTTTAACAATAAAAATCAATAATTTCTAAATTAAGTCTGCTTTTTTGAAAATTAATTACAAATATTTAATTTTAATTTAAAACCAGCAGCTATTCTTAGATTCCTAAGAACTGCTGGGAAATTCTAAAATAAAATATTTTAAAAATAAAAATAAAGAATTTCCAAATTCAGTCTGATATTCATTAAAATTAATTATAAGCATTTAATTTTAACTTTATATTAGCATTTATTCTTGGATTTTTAAGAACGGCTGGGAAATTTACAATTTAAATTTTTTATTGCATTACCACGAAGGCTAGATAAAAGGAGGACGCTCGCTATTGGGTTTCCAGCTGTTGTGTAGTACAGAAAATACCGTAAAGATTTTAGTTCGCCATTGGCCACTAGATTGCAGCTAAATAGCGGAGGTCCCCTTTTGGCTAGTATTCCGCATGACACGTATTGGGAACTGACCATTTGGGTCACGACGTCTGTGGCCAAAAAATAAACCATATTTAGTGTGCAGCAGTACAATAATTTATACAGAGTAAAATTCGGTAAATTAAATAAAAATTCGATTATTTAATATGGAAATGATAAAATTACCTCTGCGTGAAGAAATAAAAGCAGAGTTTATTGTGCAGTGAGTGGTTGTGGCAGTAAATCACATGAAAACCTAGAAATTAGTTTTCATGCAACACTGGAAAATAAGCACACCTATTTTCAAATTTGTACTCTAATAAATAAATGAATTATAAGATTTTTTAAATTTTATACAAATATTTATTTACAAATGTTTAACAAAAGCCGAATCTTTCAGCTGATCAACTACTTTTCCAATTATCTTTTTTTTTGTTCCTCAGTAATATTTCCGATGGTACTCGATGCAGGAGGTTTATGTATAATTGTACTTGTAGAAATTACTTGCTCCAATATTTTTCCTTTATTGACAAAAGAATCCTCATCAATATTTTGTTGGCTCGTAGAATTTCGGTAGTTATTGAACCTTCTACAGGACCGTCAATTATATGAACTTTACACTTAGAATTGGAGAAACAAGCATGTTGGTGAAGTGGAACAGCGTTATATTCTTTAAGGATATTTTCCTAAAAATTTTTTCACCCGAATTTCTTGTCAGTACAAGACAAAACACCAAGTTCATCTCTTTTTCTGAAAAAATTATATTTTTTTTTATTTTAAGCAAAGAAAAAAAATCATCTCAACAGTAATAAATTTTAATAAATTACTCAATGATATTTAAGGTTAGAATTACATACCTGTGGCAATATAATAAAGTAGCCACCACGTATTTACATTTTTCAACTAACCCTGTTTTACATGAGCATTTAACGGATAAAATTTTTCCATTTTTAGAAACCGATCTGTTAATTTCATGCGGTCGTTCTTTGACATGAGAGCTTTGTAAACACAAAGCAGTAAAACTCAAAAAATCACTATTTCAACTCATCTCATTTTTACCACATTTTATCAAGTGACCAGCTTGAAGAATTTTCTCAGCATCAATAAAATTTTTTTGAGCTGGATTTAAACCAGCCCAGTTGAATATTTCATTTAAAGATAGCATTAATTAATTTATATAAATAAGGTAACTGAATGTAAACAAACTAATAAGACTCTACTTGCACACAATAAGTAGCCATGTTTTTTAAGCCACGCCCTCCGGTCAGTTCCCAATAGGCATAAAGTAGTGTGTATCTTTAGAAAATCAAGACCCGGGAAAAAATCATCAGGCCTGATCATGCATGATCATGCGTTAATCTCATGCATGATCATGGCTGGTCAGGTATGATTGAGCTTTTTCATGCACGATCACGCATGCTCATGTCTGGCTAATATTCAGGCGTGATCATGCCTGAGCAAGCACAATACCTCAAATTATTAAAAAAAAAAAAATAAAAATAATGGTAAGTCAATTTGAAATTAACTTATATTGTGAGTATTATTGTGTAGTTAATGTTTATTGGTTGAAAAGTACTTTTGAAATTTGACCCGCAACGGGTCTCGAACCCATGACTGTCATGTTAGGAAGCACGCCCGCTGTCCACTAGGCTGAGCTATCTTATTAAGTTTACGACGATTCTTAACATCTTTTGAAACATTAGGGTTATAAAAAATAAAATATTATTTGAACTCGATTTTGATTTGGTTATTAAATCTTTTCTGAATAATCAATGAAAAGAATTGTAGTTTTTAAGATTAAATTTAACAATTACACTAATCTTAATTATTAATTAAAAAAAAAGCAATTATATTGAGTTTCATTATCAATTTGGCAAGAATTTATTATTTCAATTCTTCAATTAATTCAACAAAACAATTTTTAATTAAATTCATTTAAATTATTTTTCGGAAAAAAAAGATTGGTTTTCGTTATTACTTCAATCAAAAATTATAAATTAAATATCTTTGACTATCGATTTAAAAATGATGATTTTAACTACTATCATCAAAAAATGAAAATAAATGTTTAATTATTCGAAGTTTTTCATAAAAAATCTATGATTATCCTTAAGGGACCCGGTGGTCTAGAGACTGAAAATTTCATGATTTAAAAAAAAATTGTTTTTATATGTTAATAAATATCAGACCTTTTGAAATTTTGAAAGATTATTTTATTGTTATTAATATATACAAAAATGCTTATAACTAAAAAAAAAAATTATTTTGAGTATTTAAAAGATGCCATTGAAGCCAGCTCCTTTAAGAAAAGGGACCTTGGTGGCGTAGAACAATTCAGCTCTTCTATGGGTCTGAAAAAAAAACAAATTTAATGGATTTTTCATCAGTATAATTATGCCTTCAGCCGATACTAGAATAAAAAAAAAAATTTTTTTTTGAAGAAGTGGCACTTTGTTTTAATTTTTAGTCCAAAAATTGTCCTTTTTTTCGTAACATTTTGCAAGTTAAAAAATAGAAATATTCAACGCAAAAATTTTATTCTTTTACCGGCTGTAGCTGTTGGTGTATTACATAACATATATAAATTTGAAAGCAATCGACCGGATAGTTTTTTTTTTTTTTTCAACTACGCCAGGCAGAAAAAAGTAGTTTCGAGATAAACGCGTTCAAAGTTTTAGTTAACGAAATTCTGAAGAAAACTAGATTTGAAAATATACTTACGATTAATCAGTTATTCCAGCACCATATTTTTTTCTTGTGCACTTCTTCGGTTTTTCTTATTTTTCATTATATGTTGACTTGTTTATCATTATTATAACTAAGGTATAGAAACTAAAGCAGATGTTTTCCGCTGCACAATAGAATAAAAATTACTTACTCGGCCGACCTGCTAAATAGTATTTAGAACATGAAATACTGAGAATATCATCACCATATTTTCACAGTGTATTTTTGAAATACTATACTTTCGAAATATACAATATGTCATATCTGATCAGGTCTAGTTTGATCTGAAAATATCAAATCAGATCAACTCTGATCTGAGTTCAGTATAAATTATGATCTAATTTGATCTAATTTGATTAGAACAGATCTACATTTTTTTCCCGGGCTTATCGTAAAATAGTAGTCAACGGATAATATTTTTTTTTTTTATTTTATTTTAACTTACATTCATATTGATGACGACAATAAATCCTAATTAAATTACTTAATTAATAATTTACAAATATTCTAAATGCGATTTTAAAAATGACTACACTCGTTCATGCATGATTGTATCTAATCGTATCTGATTATATTTTTTATTTATTTATTTATTTATAGTGATTTTATAAGTTACAATTAAAACTTTGATACACAGTCAGAAAAAAGATTCGGTTTAAAAAATTATACACTGAAATAATGTATAGCTGATCCAAGTTTAAGATCTAAATACATATGCTAACAAACAAATTTTTTGGCTAAACAGTACTATTCAAACACATGAATTCCAAAGAAATGATATTGACATTGATTAGTAATCTTCCTTAATGATGTTGATACAATCCTGGACGAAGTTGAAAACTTTAGGTGCACTCGTTATTGAGTGGTCATCTAAAAGTATTAGCAGATTAAGTCTGTTGCTGCAATCATCGTGTGGTTTTAAAATGTCTAAGCGAGGCTGCATAAATCTTAGACATTCTAGTAAAATATGTTCGATTGTTTCATCCACTATGTTGTGGCAGAAGCGACATTGGACTCTGGGTTTTAGATGCCAAGGAGTGCCATATATGAGTACATTGCACGAAAAAAGGTTTGCCAGTCTCAACTGTATTTTTACTGTCAAAAGTTTGTGCGGGCAGTTAATCAGATATCCAGGAGTTGAATCAAAAATAGATCTGGAAAGAGCAATCTGGAGAGATTTCGTTTTTACATACCTAGCTAAATCCTCGAGCTTCAAAAAAGTGCGGCATTTTTTCAGTATCCTCTGCTTATTTTTCCTCCAGTATTGCGCTGATAGATTCTCAAAAAAATATTCTTCATTTATTTTACCCAACATCACTTTGAGTTGCTTGATCCAGTTTAAATTCTCCACTTTCGGGTCAAGGTCACGGAGACGTAGAAAACAAACTTTTGGTAGACGAGTGCTTGGCATCTCCAGAATTTTTACTATCCCGTTATAAGCAAGATTTAAAATATCAAAACAGATGTGGTCCAGATTCAGCTCTAGTCTGAGAGCACAGTGTGACGTACAGCTCGGCAAATGAAATAGTCTTTTGAAAAAGTATAAGTGAGCAGCTTCCAACTTCTCGTAGCATTCGGCTTTAAGGCCCCAAATATGTGCGAGATATAGAAAAGTAGATTTGACGATACTATTGTATAGCTTTATTTTACTGGACCAAGAACTCGCTTTTAATTTAGATAAGATGGAGAGTACGGTACCCGCTGCCTGTCTCCCTTTCTTGGCAAACTCAGCTGCGGCCAGTTCTCCCCGAAGATTGCTGCTGAAAGGAACTCCTAAGTAAACATAGGATTTGACGATTTCGTTCAGATCCACAATACTTGAAACCTCTATCACATTTCCTGCTTCTGCCTGATGTCCGACAAACCATTACTTTTGTTTTAGACATGTTCTCCTTAAGACCATTTGCTGCACAGTAATTTTCTAAGATTCGAAGTTTCCTTATGAGTTCTAAAGCAGACCTTGCCAGTAGAGCGATATATCTGATTATATATAATTAGACCTGGCCAATTTTTGGATCCAATCATGTATAGATGATTACGTATAGTTACCCGTGAAAAAATTTTCTGATCTGGCCTGATATGGAAATTAGCCATATCAGACAATATATGTACAGATAAGATTTAATATGTTCTGATATGAACGTATCAGATTATATATAGTGAGATTAACATTGTTATCTCGGACACTAAATTTATAGATAATTCCATAAAATTGCATATAACTTTGTATAGTTGTACATGCAATAATTGTCATGGAAAAAAAAAAAAAAATTCAGCCAGATCATGGGCTCGAACCCGAGTACTTCTGTTTCAGAGTCTGATCTATTAACCACTCTGCTAAATCACAAACTTAAATCGCAAGGTTGATTATATTTATTTGGATAAAATTGAACTCAAGAAAATTAAAGACATCAGATAAATGATTAATTTGATTATTTGTAATATATTCAATTATGTTATTGTTTATAGAGTAACGAGACCATTAACGGTATACCCACCAGTAACGGGGCAAAAACTACTTCTTTCGGTAAAAAAAAAAAAAAAGAAGTTAAAGATTTTTAAACTTAATTAAACTTTTTTCAATTTAAAATCTCAGTTTTTTATATTTAAATTCATTACAAAAATTTGAAATTCTCTCAGATATTTCAAAATTATTCTCGTCAGCTTATTGGAAAAATTTTTCAACAAAGTTTCTATACTTTATAATATTTATAAATGCGGTAAACTTAAATATTTAACGGACTTCATAAGATTTTATGAATCATTATAAAATCGGGTTTTCCGAACAATGTTACGTTATTTGGTCATTTTTAAATTATTTTACCAAACGTATGTGTACGGAAATCTCGAAAAAACTAATATACATGTCCATATCAGGGCATATCAAACCTGATCAAGATTTTTTTTCACAAGCATATTAAAATATATATACCCTTATCAGGTTATATCAGGTCATATCAGTACATATAAAAAAATTATATACAACCATATCAAGTCAGATGAAGACATATCAAATCCGATATCGATATATCAAGTTGATATGGGCATATCCCAGCGAACACATGACCTTGTTTTGACGTGATGCATAGGTCATAGAAATATCATGGCATCTTATGTAAATTTGATGTCAATCTAATGTTCGACATGACTTTATATGATGTAAAAACTTGACATCATATTGATGTAAGTATGACTCTTGTATAACGTCTCAGTTATGACTTATGTATTACGTACGCTTGTCATAAAATCTACATCACATTGTTATGTCGTAATAAAGTCATTATTGTAAATCATAATGACGTAATTTAAAAATCATACATTTATGTCAGTAGCAAAGTCACGGTTATACGTAATATGGATGTCACTCTTAAATCATATCTTTACATCACTGACAAGTCAGTATTTTACGCAATGCTGATATAATTTCTGAATCATAGTGTTTTTATCATCAATTTATTAAAATAAAACGATCATAGGATAAATTTTCAAAAATGTATAAATGTGTAAAAATAATAACTAAATGTCGAACATTTTTGGGGCCAAAGTATCCGATAAACTCGATAATAGATTTCAGACGTTTTAGATTAAAACATTAGCGTGAACAATAAAAAAATTAACTTTATTTTTTTAGATACCGAAAATATCATTGAGGATGAAAAAGAAAGTGTAACGACAGTTTGAACTCTTTTGATATTTCAGATTGTAAAGTGTAGTACTGAAATTTTTCAATCGATTGAATTTCATACAATTTCGTGAAATTATTTAATGTTTCGCGAAATTTTATATAAGATTTTTTAAATTTCACATCACAACAGAAAATTAAAAAATTTGAAGAAACTTAATAAAATTTTATATAATTTTTTATAATTATCATCGAGGCCGACAAATATTGTTTTTATAAAATTTCATATAAGTTCATGGAGTTTTTTAAAATTTTGTGAAAATCCATCACAACAACTTATGAACTCTGTCTTTACCGGCATTTCACTCTAAATACATCAATGAAGCACAAGACTCGAACTCTCGTGATGTAGACCAGTGATCAACATTCAGAACTACCAGCCAAGAGGAGCCGTGTTCGAACTCAGCAGACGCCCAGGATTTATTCATCATTTACTATTATCATTTCTTGTTTCTGAATTTGTAATGCGTTCGCGCGGTAATAAATAAATTGAAAATTCGGTATTTAATTTTTTTTTTTTTTTTTTCAAAATGTTTTTTCCGGATTGATGATTTTGACATCACCCATATATGTCATACTGACGTCATGGAACGTCACACAGACATCACATTTACGTCTTATGTACGTCGTTAGTTTTACATCATAAACTTACGTAAAAAAGTGTGAAATAATGAGTCACACCTGACTCATTTATGACATATCTTGCGTAAATGATGACATAGCGTAACGTCACTCTGACGCCAAATTTACTTCAATGTGTTTACTGGGTATCAAGTTGATATGACTTGATATGGCCAATTTTCATATCAGACTTTATCAGAATATATCAAAAATTATATATGGGCAGATTAGGTCAAATATGGGTGTATCAAATTTTTTAGCTAACCACTGGCTACTTTTCATATCTTGTCATTAGCTCATATGTTTTAGCTAGCCATTAGCTATTTATAGTTGCACATTCACTACCTCATTGTTTTAACCTAGCTATTGGATCCACTGGCTTGTTGTGATTAGTCAGCCATCGGCTAAGATGGCGTTACATAGTGAGGTTATGGCTGGCCAATTCTATTAAAGTCGTCCCAGAGAGTAAGTCGCCGTCGGAAAACTTCGGTTTTTTTCCCCCACTACTAATAATTACTTTTTTTGTAGATGACTATTGTCACGGCGTACCGCAGAACACACATATTTTCAGTCAGCTTCAAAAAATAGATCCAGTTCAAGACAGCAGTTGGTACTTTACCGACTACACGGAAAATAATATGTAGTATCATTTACTACAAGGTTGCAGTAAATATGTTTGTAGTTAAAAATACCACATAAATGATAAAAGTTACTAAATATGCGACAAATTTTACTAAGTTAATAAGTTGAATTTACTCCTATCTTGCGGTTAATTCTACTGCACACTGCAGTTACAAATACTCCAGGCGGGAGTTGAGAGTACTACCCTGATTAAAAACTCCGATTGAAACTGATTGAAAACGTCCAATCAGATTTAATCAGAAATTTCTGATTGACTTCCAATCAGTTCCAATCAGATTTAATCAGAATTTCTTATTGACTTTCAATCAGTTTCAATCAGATTTAATCAGAATTTATTGTTGAATTTCAATCAGATTTAATCAGAATTTCTTATTGACTTTCAATCAGTTTCAATCAGATTTAATCAGAATTTATTATAGAATTTCAATCAGTTTCAATCAGATTTAATCGGATATTTTCGGAAGGTTTCAATTGCAAATTAATAAACAATTACCGATTCTCGGGACAAATAATTGTATACATTATTAAACGGTAGAAAATCAAAAAATCGAATATTTCAAAATCTACGTTGAATCTATATAAAAAATTAGATTGCATGTCATGAAGTAATATAGAATATACTATATTACCACCAAAAATTGTACTTGTCACTCTGTCAAAGAACAGAGGAGTGCTCTTGTTACAATTGCTTCTAAGTCTGGAATATAATACGTCTGAACGAAGTTTCTTACCAGGGACACTACACAAGTGGTAGGCGCTATCTAGTGGCGAGAACCGAATTACTCCGACTGCTATTGCTTAGGACTGATGAATTTTCTCTACTCCATACATATCTTTTCTCTTAAGAAATTTTTCTCTGGGTTCAATCAACTTTTTTTTCTATTAGTTGCATACGAAAATCCTTGCGTTAAACACCCCCAAGAAAAAATTTATTTAAAAAATATAAGTTTAAATACAAAAAATATATTTTAGAATTTATAAAAAATAAATCAGAAAACTATTTTTTTAAGAGCTTGATACTGAAATGAAAATAACTAGAAAAAAAGCAAAACTTTGGAAAACTTCATTCATTATAATTTTTGAGAAATGAAATTACCCACAAAAAAGTTTCTATAAGATTTTCTGATAAAACTGATAGTTTTGCTGGAAAATTAAAAAGATCTTAAAATTTACTATAAATTTGACTTTAAGCTCAAATAACTTTTGAACAGTTAGATTTATCAAAAAATGATGAGACTTTTGTTGTAGAGCATTCAATTTCCTACAAAAATATCTATCGTGCATCATAATTCGTTGACTAGATTATAAGTTAGAAAATTCTAAAATATAAAAAGTTTTTTTCCTGTGTTATTTAAATACTCTGTAAATATGAATAAAAACGGCTGGACGCAAACCGTAGTATTATTATTAAGAGCTTGAATTGGTACAGAAATTTTGGTTTTTAGGTATACTTTCAATTTTTGGATACTAAAAAAAAAATTTTTTTTTTAACCAACCTAATGTATATATAATTTTACATTAATGCTTTTTTTTTATTTTTGTGATAGTTTTAATTCAATCAATACAGTTCTTCAAAAAAAGTTTATACATAATCCTGAAAAATGCTTGTTTTCACTTTTTATAAAATTTATTAAATTGGAAAGACCGATAGAATTCTATACTTTGATACTTCAAAAATTGCTGAATTCATGACAAATGAAATTCATATCTGCCCAAATTTTAATAATTATTAATATTATCTGAATTGTTATTTTCTGATTGAAACGGATTAAAACTGATTGAAAATTTTCTGTCGGATTTAATTGGATTCAATCGGAAAATAATCGATAAATGAATTATTATTTTCTAATTGAATCTGTTTTGTTTGAAACGAAATTTTTTTTTTCTAGCCAACACGAGATAATTTTGCCGTTTATATTAAGAAAAATTCCCTGAAAATTTTAGCTCTTAAATTTAATTTAAAGTACTTTTTCTCGACTATCAAATTTTTCCATTTAAAAAGTATGTAAATTAAATAACTTTTTTTTTCAAATTGCTATAACTTAACAGTAGAACATTCTAAAGTAAAAAAGATTTATACTATATTAAACTTACCATTTATAAACTGTCCAATGTTAAACTACTTTTATCCCATAGATAATATCCCGAGTCAAAAAACAAATTCTAGTTTGGACCTCAAAAAATTCAATTCCTTCGATCTTTTATCTACCGGTCGGAAAATAATACAATATTGGCACTCTATGAAATCTAAATGCAAACTCTTCATCGGTTTTGATTTCTAACGGAGCTCTCAAAATCCTCAAAAAAAAAATTACCGTTTTCTGGACTTGGAAAATTTTCGAGTTAAAAAAAAATCTGAGTACTTAGAAAAATTTATGTGTAAAAATAAAATAAATTGATTAATTTATTATTATTATTCGCTTTTATATATTCCTGGACAAACTTTTAGTAGGTCTCAAAAAAAATTTTTTTTTTTAATTCCGAAATAATATAGAATACAAAATCAAACATTTTGTCCTCAATAATTTTTTGTATTTTAATTGAAGAAATGTATAGGGGAGCCTGGGGCACGAAGGCCTCCCTCAAAAATTAGGTAAAAATTTTTTTTTTAATTTCCGTCAAGTTATGACCTTTATAATGATTTAATCATATTGTAGGCCGATATGTGATATGTGGGGTAAAATGGACCACTCAAAAAAATTATTTTTTTCAATTTTTCCGTCAAGTTATGACCTTTATACTAATTTTGTTACATTTTAGATCAATACGTGATGTGCAGAGCAAAATGGAACACTCGAAAAAAAATTGTAACGAAATTATTATTTTTTTTTTTATTTTTCGTCAAGTTAATTTTTTCGTTACTATTTCTTTGTTTTGAGTGGTCCATTCTACCCCACATATCACATATGGGCCTAAAATATGATAAAAACATTACAAAGGTCATAACTTGACGGGAAATAAAAAAAACTTTTGTTTTTATAATTTTTGGGGAAGGGGGCATTTGTGCCCCAGGCTCCCCTACTAAATTTTCTTTCAGTTAACTATTTTCTCATAGTAACCATTAAATTTTTTTTGAATGGAGATAAATAAAAATAAATATTCATTTTCATTCATTATACTTTATAGAGGTTCCGGTAATTTTTCTGCAAATTTGTAATTAATTATTTATTATTGGGTCAACTTTTTTGAGATTCTCCGTCCAAAGTATTTTTAACGAAAAAAAAGTGAGGGAATCTGCGTAGGTTACGTCATTTGAGAAATTGAGGCCTAAATCTGGAGCACTAAATTTTTTTATATTATGAGAAATTTGAGGTTTCCACAGCGACGCTAGCGAATCGGAAAATAATTTTTCTAAAATTATTATTTCCTTATTGAATCTGATTGAAACTAATAGAGAAAAATCCAATCAGTTTCTATCAGATTTAATCAGAAAAAAATAATTTTTGAAAACTTATTTTCCGATTAAATCTGATAGAAACTGATAGAGAAAAATCCAATCAGTTACAATCAGATTTAATCGGAAAATAATTTTTTTTGAATTATTATTTTCTTATTGAATCTTATTGAAACTGATTGGATTTTTCTCTATCAGTTTCAATCAGATTCCATCGGAAAATAATTTTTTAAAAATTATTATTTTCTGATTAAATCTGATTGAAACTGATCGAATTTTTCTCTATCAGTTTCAATCAGATTCAATCAGAAAATAAGTTTTCAAAAATTATTTTTTTCTGATTAAATCTGATAGAAACTGACTGGATTTTTCGCTATCAGTTTCAATCAGATTCCATCGGAAAATAATTTTTTAAAAATTATTATTTTCTGATTGAATCTGATTGAAACTGATCGAATTTTTCTCTATCAGTTTCAATCAGATTCAATCAGAAAATAAGTTTTCAAAAATTATTTTTTCTGATTAAATCTGATAGAAACTGATTGGATTTTTCGCTGTCAGTTTCAATCAGATTCAATCGGAAAATAATTTTTTAAAAATTATTATTTCCTTATTGAATCTGATTGAAACTGATAGAGAAAAATCCAATCAGTTTCAATCAGATTCAATAAGAAA
Source organism: Microplitis manilae (assembly GCA_030273425.1). Lineage (NCBI taxonomy): Eukaryota > Metazoa > Arthropoda > Insecta > Hymenoptera > Braconidae > Microplitis > Microplitis manilae. The sequence continues at coordinate 9,884,010 of CP092722.1, forward strand.
ATAATAATTTAAAAAAAATTATTTTCCGATTTAATCTGATTGAAACTGATTGGATTTTTCTCTATCAGTTTCTATCAGATTCAATCGGAAAATAAGTTTTCAAAAATTATTTTTTTCTGATCAAATCTGATAGAAACTGATTGGATTTTTTTCTATCAGTTTCAATCAGATTCAATCGGAAAATAATCGAAAATTAAAATTTCTTTTTCTGATTGAATCTGATTGAAACTGATAGAGAAAATCCAATCAGTTTCAATCAGAAAATACTAAATATTTTTTTCTGATAGAATCTGATTGAATCTGATAGAAAGTCAATCAGAACCCTCGAACGCTCCCGAACATTTCTGATTGGAAATTTGTTTCTGATTGAAACTGATAGAATTCTGATTGAGTTTTAATCAGATTCAATCGGAGTTTTTAATCAGGGTACAGAAGGAGCACTTCCCGCTATTTCGCCATTTTGAGGTTAATCTGTTGTGTGTATATTCAATTATTAAAGCGTCTTATAAATAATCATCTGACTTTTTTAAAACCCAAAAATTAACAATTTTTAATTTTTCCTTATTCTGCTTGTTCTTACGGCGCATTTATGATAAAAAATGTCGTTAGAAAAAAACTAAAGATTTCGATAGCTTTTTTTTCTTTAAAAGTTGGAAAAAAAATTGGCTTTCATGTTTTTGGATAAAATTTCTATTTTATCTTTTTTGATAATATTGATGTATTTTTTTTTTATAGTACATAAAACAATGAGCAATTAAAAAAAATTGATCAATTTGATAAAAAAAAATTTAACATGACCCAGCATGGGTGGACCCTATTTGTAAATAATTACCATGTTTAGTATATACAAATAACTCAATAAGTGATTTTTAAAAATAATTTAAACAAATTTTAGGTTATATACCGTTTATTTTTACGTAACCGCATATCGAGTAAATTAAACTACAATTGGAGTTACAAATACCGGATGCTGTGGCATATCTTACTTTTTTCGATAGTTGACGCTTAACTACAATATTGTAGTAAATCTAACCACGATTTGGAGTTGTCTCGAGTCATACTACAGCCTGTGGTAAATGTAACTCCAGTTGTAGTTGCCACTACTACAATATATTTTCCGTGTAATAGTAAGGAAAATGAAGGATAAACTGGGTAGATGTCAGACTTCATTTATTGTATGTACTGGAACTCCTGGGACAAAAGAAACTTTCAAAACGTCGTAGATTATGATAAAAGAATTGTTGTATTTTTTGTTGACTTCATTTTTTTGTTCTGATAGTTCTATATCATTTTTGAATTGTTGTATAATTATTTTATGTGATTATCTTAGACTGAATAAAAAAAAATATTTCTCATCGTACAATTGGAGTACTTAAATAAATCATTGAAAATAAACATTAGGTTGTGATTATTTAAACATATATTTTTCATTAAAAGTAATCTTTTTAAAACTAATTATTGTAAATTAGCGTGTCCATCTTTGTGATAATTTTTAAGAAGTTGATCAACTATTTTTTTTCTGCCATAAAAAAAAGTATTTGAGTTATATTTAATTTACCACACTATCAACAAACAGTTGGTAAGTATTTTAATAAGATCTATGAAATTTTATACTTTTACAATAAATAACAGAAAACAATATTCAGACATGAATATAAATTTAAACAAATTTGTTTTGAGTCTATAAGTTGGGTAAACTTGTCTGTGTTATTAAAATAATAATTATGTTGTTGAACTTATAAACTGTCAATTTCGAGTTACGAATTTAATGTAGTTAAATTAATTAAAAAGTAATTCAATATACATATTCTGAATATTACTTTCTTTTAGTCAAAGCTTACGATATTTAATTTTTTTATTTTCAATTGACTTATTATGCATGTAACATGAAGTTTTTTTAACATTTACTTTTTTTTTAGTTTTACAATGAGAAAAATAAGATCAGATGAGACTCCCAAGAAACGTCGGAAGTTGAAAGATTGGGATTGTCACGTTACTGACTATCTTGGTCGTTCGTTCAATCGTCAAATGCAGACGATAATTCATAATATTTATTCATTTAATGAGAAGGAACGAGATAGAGCCGAACTTCTAATCCCTTTGAACCGTCCACGGTAGGCTACTTATTTTCATAATATAGTAATAACAAAAATTGTAAATTTATGAAAAATAAAATAAAGTACCTTCTCTTCCAATAGTGTCATCGAAAGATCTTTAAAATTTTTTATATATTACAGCGACAGAACAACTGCTATGTGTGGTATAGGAAAGGACAGTGCTGTAAAATACCATAATTTAGCCATTGAAGGGGCAGTTTTAGAAACTCCAGGCAAAGTGAGAAAACGCCAAGCTCTTATACGAACTGCCAATAAACAGATAAAAGATCGGATAAATGAAATTATTTATAAAGCTTGTGATGAACGTAAGTATGCAGAATATATTTCAATTTATTATAATTATTAAGTGAGCCGAATGACTCAAAATTCAACTCGTTATTTGTTTCCATTAAAAATTTTTTTAAATATATTTAAGGTCGTACTCTTAACGTTGAGAAAATCTACGAAGCTTTGCAAAGGTAACTTTTTCATCTTTCTGAATATTAAAATGTTAAGTGTTGGAATGATATAAGAACTTGAAAACGTATTATGATTAAATCTCAAAACTTTTGCTATTTTCAACATTTCCAATGATTTAATATTTTTGTACAAACCCATATATAACACTCTAGTTTAAGGCTTGAGCAAGTCTGGGCTCAAGATCGATAGGTCCTAGTGTCTTTTTCTATGTATGTGTCTTGCTGCAGATACTCATGGCTAGATTAAAATAGCAAGCCTTACAGAAGAAATTCGTGCCAAATTATAACTAAATTCTTAAGGAAGGATTATAGTTGAAAATAGTTGCGCATGATTTGCTCAAGATCTGCTCAAGGCCCAAAATTGATGCGTAAATATCTGCCGTCAGTTACTGGTGCGAGTAATGCTCCCGAAACTTTTCAACTGAACCGTATCTAAGATATTTTCAATATTCTTGTGTACAATGCCTTGAACAAGTCATGCACAAATCTTGATGACGACTTCTTGCTGTATGATCTTACACAAGACCCATACGTAGAAAAATACACTAGTGACTAGGGGTTTTACTCAAGGCACGTGCCAGAATCTTGCTCAAGCATGTGTTACTCGGGACGAAACATGTTGATTAAAATCAATAAAAAAAAAATCTGTAAATACACAAACGTATACTTACAAAAATATAAAAAAAAATTATCTAATCCAAGAAATTAAAGAAATGAATATAACAAATATTGAAATTTAATAAATGATCGAAAATATGTAAAAAAAAAAAAAATCAATAAGTATATAAATATGCGACCAAAATCATATGCATGCATATAAATATACATAAATAGAAATATAAACATTTATAAAAAAAAAGTCAAGAAAGAAGAGTATTTTAATAATCTTCTTAAAAAATAATTAAATAATAGTAAATTTAAAATTTAACTCGATAATGTCTATAGATGTTTATATACTTATGTGATGATAGTTTTTTGCCTTGATTTTCATATTTATAGATGTCATTTGATTTACTTATTTATTCAATGTTTATTTTTTTGTTTATTTACATTTTTTTTTCAATTCTATCAAAATACATTTATATATTTTTCAACTATACTTTTTTATTTACAGATATTTTAATTTTATTTATTTGACAACACTCTTTAACTGCATGGTTTTGAGCAGTTTTTTCTTTTTTTTTAGAATGATTCCCAACAATATCTACTCTCTAAAAATGAAAGTGAAATTTTTTCAAATTAGTGAATATTTACTGGGAACCAGCTATAAGCATACCACTGGTTGAATTAGTGGTATACTTATAGCTGTAGAAATAGTGACTATCCTCTGATTCGCGAGAATTCCACTAATTCATTTTTGGAGTGTATGAATTCGATTCACAACTTTTATTGTTTTACATATTTCATAGCATGATTATTTACACATTTTTGATGGTGGTTTTTTTTCTTTCTTTTTTCTTTTTTTGTGATCATTTCTTTAGAGATGTTGATGTAAAATTTGAAGGGAGTAAAGAGATTTTACGGAAGATATTGCACGATATAGGTTTTAAATTTTCTAAAAGAGATGGTCGTCGATATGCTATGGGAGAACCGGATATTTTAATACGTAAACGTGCATTTTTAAAATCTTATGTAGAGAATTATTTAAAACCTTCCTCAGAAAAATTAACTCCTGTATTTCAAGACGAAACGTGGACATTCGCGCATGGCACAGGTAAAACGAAAGAATGGCAAAACACTGATCGGTTTACTTGTTCTTTGCGTAAAGCGTCAAATGGAGCCCGCTACCTTATCAGTAATGCTGGATGCGAAAAAGGTTTCATAAGAAATGCTTCCTTGTTTTTTAAAACTGTGGCGAAGCCTAAGCCTGGAGATGACTATCATGGAGACATGAATGCAGAACTTTTTAATAATTGGTTCCGTGATAAGTTCGTTCCGAATTTATCAGAGCCATCTTTAATTATTTTGGATAATGCTCCATATCATTCTGTCAAGGTAATAATGAGTCTTGTAAATTTTAACGTTAATTCTCTTAGTGTGAAGTTTATTTTTAATAATTTTTTTTCTTTAGGTCAATCGACAACCAGCTAACAATTGGCTTAAGCAAAAAATTAAAGATTGGCTAGATGAGCGGAACATCTCCTATCCACCAAAAGCTAATAAAGATACTTTACTAAACTTATGTCATGGTCACAAGGAACCAACTCGATACATATTAGAGGACATCTTACAGGAAATCGCGCCACAGCATCGTATTCTAATAACCCCGCCATATCATTATTTTTATAATGCAATTGAGCTTATTTGGGCCATTGCAAAGCCTAAATATGACAATCGCGTTGGCGTCAACAACGACTTTAGTCAAAACGTGATATCCAAAACATGGCAAGATGTTTTGGATGAAATTACACCGGACATTTGGAATGCCTGCGTCAAAAAGACTGAAGCACGAATTCTGACGGACTACTTCGAAGAATTTAAGGATAATAATAATAATGTCGATTATAATTTGGTGATCTATGATGACGATTCTGATGACAAAATTGCAGCGGACTCCAAAATGGTATCTAGATCTTTGTTCGAAAATTTGGATTCAGATGATGATGTAAGTACTCCAACAATTATTTTAATGGTAATTATTTTGCATTCTAAACGTAATTAGTCAACTAAAATCAATTAATTACGATGTAATAGCAGGTTTAAATATTTTGTTTGTGTGCGTATGCGTGTGTGTGCGTACGTGCATTTGAAAATTCGTTTCGAGGCATTTGGAAACTTCATTTTGCTTATCAATCGGAATAAAAAATAAAAACTTCTAGGTTCATTCTGATAAAAATTTTTGATATGGTTGTATTAAAAACAATAGAGCTCCGATTGATGTAAGATATATTCATTTGAAACTCAATCGGAATTCTACTGATTTCAATAGCATTAAATAAAATATTTTATTCAGGAAAACTTTGCAGAGAGTTTATCGATCTGACCTTTTTTTTAATGTTATACGTACGATTTCAATTTTTGATTGAAATTTTTCGAAATACCCGATGCTCCATACAATTAAAATTTCACTCATATACTTAATATTCTTAAATTTATATTCATATTAAAAAAATTTTTTTTCTTTTAGGCTCCTCAGATTTTGAGCTCTCAAAGTTCAGAAGATGACACCACAGAATGGGTGGAAGTTCCCGATAATGAGCAGTCGTACATTTGCCATGTTAACCAATGGACATTCGATAACTTTATACCGTCTAATCCAACGACACCTCCATTGCCTTTTGAAATCGACGCCGTAAGAATTTTATAAACATACAAATTATTTAATTCTTTAGTAATATTGATCCTCTTAAGTCTCAACAATAGACCTTTCATATAAGTTGATTGCTCGATACATTTTTAATATCACATAATTATATTTTGTATGATCGAAGGATTTTTTAAATTATTTAACTTTACATTAGATTTAATAATAGATATTTATTCTATTTTTAATCGTAACTTGATGTTTGAAAGCTATTATTTAATTACTGCCATTAAATTTATTGATACATGGTGTTTAATTTGCTCAAATAATTCGACATTAAAAGAGGAAATTAAAATTAATTTTTTCTCAAATTTATGTACACATAAATTCTGAATAATTTTTTGTTTTAGTCAACTATTTTGGTAAATCTACTGGAGCATCCTGAATCTTTAAATAAGACGTGGGATAACGAACCGTTATTAAATACATGTTGTTGTGAGGTAACTATTTTAATCAGTACTTATCACTATCTTATACTCAAACAACTTTATCTTTACACAGAAAAAACAGTTAACTTGGTTCAAGAAAATTATTGTCTTCCGAATTTTCTTTCTTGATCCAATAAAAATAAAATACTTGATTCAAAAACTTTTTTTTGGTTCAAGACAGTAAGTTCTCTTGCTCCAAAAAAAGTTATTTTTGAAGCGAAATTGAAAATTTCTTGGTTTAAGAAAAGAAATTCTTGGCTAAAGAAAATAAGTCATCTCTGGCCAAAGAATCAACGTTTTGAACGAAAAAAAGTTTAACTTCGGCCAAGAAATTTTTTCCTGCCCCAAGAAAAAAAATTTCTCACTCCAAAAAATCAAAGTTTTGAACGAAAAAAAGTTTATTTGGACCAAGATATTTTCCCTTGCCCCAAGAAAAAAAATTTCTTGCTCCAAAAAATAAGCGTCTTTTGATTGAAAAAAAAGAAACCCTTGCGCCAAGAAAAAAATTCTCTTGCTCCGAAAAATAAATTGTTTAAGTGAAAATAAAAGTTGCTTGGGCCAAGAAAAAAAAATTTCTTGCTCCAAAAGTTTGCTTCTTTAATAGAGACTTAAATTTTTCTCAATCAAAAATTTATTCTCTCTACAAAAGATAGACGTGTTGATTTTTTTTGTTTTTTTTTTTTTTATCTGAAACGTAATTTTTTGTATTTTTATTTCGCAAAAAATGTTTCAAGTAAACATTAATATTAAATATTAAAGTCATGATGTATTATAGAATATACTATAATACAATTCAAAAAGGTACTTGTAGCTCGGTCAAATGACAGAGTGCTCGAATAAAATCGTACTGAAATTTGGAATTTAACAATTCTAGAATATCTTTCGTACCAGGGACACACTACAAATAGTAGGCGCAATCTAGTGGCGAGCACCGAACTACTCCCGCTGCTACTACCTAGCACCGGTGATTTTCCCCCTCTCCACATCAATCTTTTCTCCCAAGAAATTTTTTCTCTTGGCTTAAGCAACTTTTGTTGTCTTGGTCGGAGAATACAAAAATACTTGCGTGAAAAGAATAGTACTTGTTCCGAGAAATTTTATTTTCTTTAACCAAAAAAATGCAATATTGCTACAAAAAAATAATGTATCTTGCTCCAAAAAAAATATCTCTTACTTTAAGAAATATAAACTCTTGAAACAAGTGAAAATTTTTTGATTTAAGCGTAAAAATATGTTGACGTGAGAAAAAAAATTTTGATTCAAGATAAAAATTTGAAGATAATTGTTTACTTGGGGCAAGTAAATTTTTATTTTCCGAATCGATCATAAAAAATTTCTTGAATCAAGAATATTTTCCTTGATTCAAGTTAACTGTTTTTTCTGTGTAGAAATTAATTTTTTAAATATTTCAGATCTGTACTGCTCCAATCGATGAAATGAGCCAAGAAGGAGTAGAGGCCGCGACTGCATCAATAAACAAGTACCAATGGATCGATCACGATTGCTTAATTCGTACTGAAGATCTTGTTGACGAAGTAAACTGCACGTTCGAAATTCCTCCAGAAATACCAGTGAAAGAACAGGACTCAACAACAGAAAAATTGCATTTCAATAAGGTTCGATTACTCAACTTTTAGATGATGGAGTTTTCAATAATAAAATAAAATTTACTATATTGAATTCTAGGAAAATTTGGGTCATCCTCAAAAAAGGTTGAAAGTTGGAGCTTTTGAACTTACAGTCGAACAATTTTATTGCTTGTTCGATAAAAATTGGCTGAACGATCAGGTACATTTTCAATATCTTCGAAAGTAATTATGGCGATAAGATAGGGTAACTTGATCAGTATATGAAAGACCCCTAATAAGTGGATGAAAATTATTTTTTAAAATTTCACTGAAAATATCTTATAAATTGCTTTGGAGAGTACTAAATTTCTGATTCTAATTTATGGTTAATTCTGATAAAAAAACTTTTGTAACAATTGATCGTAATATTTGAGAGGGACAACTGCTGAGATATTTCTTCCATTTATTGGTCAACTTACTCTATTTATTTTAAAATAAATTTTTTATTTTTTTAGCATTATGATTTTATAAATAATTAAAAATTTTTTCTTTTATATTCCCTAGGTGATTAATGTTTAACTGCAAATAATTTCAGAACGTGCTGGTCCGTCTGTTTATGCTTTCAACAGCCATTTTTTTTGGCGCCTCAGCAGTTCATCCTATGAAATGGTAGCTAAATGGACAAAAAAAGTATGTATATTTCTGATCACGTAAATAAATAATAAAACCCAAAAATTCATTGATGATACTAAGTTTGTTAGAAAAGTTTTTCGGGCGAAACTCTATCAAAGTTTGAATTTTCTACACATTAACAACCTTACAACTATAAGATATCTTCAATAAATTTGCTGTAAATACTTCGCCAAGAGAAGGGAAAGGGAAAATCTATAAGGCCAGACTTGCTTTAATAATAAATTAAAAAGTACTCACTTTGTGTTCACTTAGATTTTATCAAGTGATAATATTGATAAATCGTAGTGCTTTACCATCTGTAATGTGGCTACTGTGCTTGAGTTTGCAGTGATTCTAAGAAAAAGAAATTCGTTATCTTACACTATTCTGCTGTAATTCTTTCCTAAATGCCTATCACTTACGTACATATAGCTTAAATGTAGCAGATAATAGTGCCCTGGCGGATTCGTGATCACTGTAAAATCATCGTAAAACGACGGTCGAATGATCGTAAATTTACGGTACCGACAAATGACCGTATATCGACCGTTAAAGAAGCGTTATTTGATGGTGAAAGACAAGTGCCGTTGTGAAAATTCTCGATCGTAACTGTATAGTTGATGTTTTGTATGTGCATTATATTCGAGCTGACTAGTGACCGTAAATTAACAGGTAATGGACGGTTCTTCTATGGTCATTGATAAGTATAGTGATCGTCAAAAACCGAAATCTTGGCGGTTCATTTACAGTCTTGAGTGAGTCAAACACTTGTCAATCGAGCGTATAGTGTCGGTAAGTGAGAAACTTTTTGTTAGTGAACTATCGATTAGTTGTCGGTCAAATTTTTCATTTTTTAAATGTCTCTAATAGCCGGTGATATAGACTCCAAGTATACTGAAATTATTTGTGTCGTGAAAAAAAGTAAAAAACACTTAAATAAAAAATTGTTAGTCATTATAGGGTAAGGACTTCAAATATTAATGAGTTTAGATAAGATAAACAGAGGTACAGTATTAGTAAATTTATTAATTGTTAACAACAGCAGATGTTAATCATTATTAATGAATTAAACAGTTTTAAATAAAAAATAGTACGTTCAAAATGCATTTTACTTATAAATTAATATTATACATTAAAAATGATTATATACATAGTATTTTTTTTTTTACACCCGGGAAAAAACAGTTTTTTATAATAAGATATAATCATATTTTATTATATATAATTTTATGTAATTATATATAAATATATATAATCATATATTCATATTTATATATAGTTGTATATAAATATACATAATTATGTTATCTTATATATAATCATACATATTTATACATTCGGTCGAAAAAATTTTATATAATTATATAAAATTTTAGATAATTTTATATAATTACATAAAATTTTATGCAATGAAGTTCTCAAAAATTTTATCGAATAGCAATTTCTAAGTGAATATTGAGCTGTGTAGGCGTGCAAATCATAATATTTTGTGAAATAATTTAGATATGACCAAACAACGTAAGATTATTCATAAAAACTGCATAATTATTTATTAAATGAAGTCTATGAAATTTTTTATTTAATTACCGCATTCATATAGGAATGTTAGAAAGAAAAAATTTTTTTTTTAATTCTTAAAAATAGACTAACAAGACCCAAAGCGGGATAGCAGCTAAAAAATTTTGAAGTTTCAACAATGAATTAAGTTATAAAAAACTGAGATATAAAATTTAAAAAGTTTTAGTTAAGTTTAAAGATTTTAACTTCTCATTTTTTTAATTTGCCAAAAAAAGGAATGGACCCCGCTATTAGTGAGTATACCGCTATTAGTCTCTTTACCCTATAAACAATAACATAATCAAATATAATACAAATAATGGAATCAATCATTTATTAATGTCTTCAATTATCTAAAGATCGTTTATATCCAAATAAATATATACAATTAACGTAGCATTACAAGTTTGTGGTTCAGCACAGAAGTTAACGCGTCAGACTTTGATTCAGAAGGTTTGAGTTCGAGTCCACAACTCGGCGTGGTTTTTTTTTTTTTTTTTTCATGGTAGTTATTGTATATATATAAATCACTATATAAAATTATACTATATATTTTTTTCCCCGGGCAGCCCATGAATTTCTAAATTTTACACCTAAATGCGTGCGATTGGAAAGTTAATCTACCGTAAATTGAGCGTAAAACGTCGGTCAAAATGCAGTGCAATTATTCTCATATGTTTGTACTTTCGGTATCCACAGTCGGTAAATCAACTATTATGATATTGGTGATCAACGCTCATACTATCGTTATTTAGCAATTTGTAATAATCGATTTGATGGTGTTATTGCCGTAAGTGCTGAAAAAATATATAGTGAAGATTTTTCACAACCGCACTCGGAAACGATCATCAAATCACTCCATGCAGTCGAATGTTCGATGGCAGAACTTACGACGATTTAACGTCAATAAACAGTAATTTTATCGTGCCATTGAAACCGCTAGGGTGCCTATAGAATATCAATTTCAATTTTTGATACCTTTTTTTAAGGATTAGTAAAATAATATCCACTGCTTTTATTCCGAAAGTAATATTGTAATAGTCGATTTAACTTATAAATTTACAGGTTGATATCTTTGCAAAAAATATTTTACTGATACCCATCCATTTAGGGGCGCATTGGACATTATGCGTTGTAAATTGTAAAGATCATACTATTATTTATTATGATAGTCAATATACTAAAAATGATCGATCTCTACAAGTGAGTAGTTATTTTTTGATTTTCAATAATATTTAGTTTTAAATATTTCGAAATTAATTAATTTAATAAAAGTTAAAAAATTTTATCTGTAGGCTATTGTAATTAATCTTTAATTTTCAGTTAATATTTGAATATTTATGTCAGGAATATCATACAAAAAAATCAGGTGAATTAGATACAAAAATTTGGACAAAAAATAATGCGAAGGTAAAAAATTTTAATAATAATAATATCCTGGACGTTCTTTGACTAAATCAATCTAAAATAAAAATTTTTGTTACAGAATATCCCTGATTAAAAACTCCGATTGAAACTGATTGAAAACGTCCAATCAGATTTAATCAGAAATTTCTGATTGACTTTCAATCAGTTTCAATCAGATTTAATCAGAATTTATTATTGACTTTCAATCAGTTTCAATCAGATTTAATCAGAATTTATTGTTGAATTTCAATCAGTTTCAATCAGATTTAATCAGAATTTCTTATTGACTTTCAATCAGATTTAATCAGAATTTATTATAGAATTTCAATCAGATTTAATCGGATATTTTCGGAAGGTTTCAATTGCAAATTAATAAACAATTACCGATTCTCGGGACAAATAATTGTATACATTATTAAACGGTAGAAAATCAAAAAATCGAATGTTTCAAAATCTACGTTGAATCTATATAAAAAATTAGATTGCATGTCATGAAGTAATATAGAATATACTATATTACCACCAAAAATTGTACTTGTCACTCTGTCAAAGAACAGAGGAGTGCTCTTGTTACAATTGCTTCTAAGTCTGGAATATAATACGTCTGAACGAAGTTTCTTACCAGGGACACTACACAAGTGGTAGGCGCTATCTAGTGGCGAGAACCGAATTACTCCGACTGCTATTGCTTAGGACTGATGAATTTTCTCTACTCCATACATATCTTTTCTCTTAAGAAATTTTTCTCTGGGTTCAATCAACTTTTTTTTCTATTAGTTGCATACGAAAATCCTTGCGTTAAACACCCCCAAGAAAAAATTTATTTAAAAAATATAAGTTTAAATACAAAAAATATATTTTAGAATTTATAAAAAATAAATCAGAAAACTATTTTTTTAAGAACTTGATACTGAAATGAAAATAACTAGAAAAAAAGCAAAACTTTGGAAAACTTCATTCATTATAATTTTTGAGAAATGAAATTACCCACAAAAGTTTCTATAAGATTTTCTGATAAAACTGATAGTTTTGCTGGAAAATTAAAAAGATCTTAAAATTTACTATAAATTTGACTTTAAGCTCAAATAACTTTTGAACAGTTAGATTTATCAAAAAATGATGAGACTTTTGTTGTAGAGCATTCAATTTCCTACAAAAATATCTATCGTGCATCATAATTCGTTGACTAGATTATAAGTTAGAAAATTCTAAAATATAAAAAGTTTTTTTCCTGTGTTATTTAAATACTCTGTAAATATGAATAAAAACGGCTGGACGCAAACCGTAGTATTATTATTAAGAGCTTGAATTGGTACAGAAATTTTGGTTTTTAGGTATACTTTCAATTTTTGGATACTAAAAAAAAAATTTTTTTTTTAACCAACCTAATGTATATATAATTTTTTATTAATGCTTTTTTTTTATTTTTGTGATAGTTTTAATTCAATCAATACAGTTCTTCAGAAAAAGTTTATACATAATCCTGAAAAATGCTTGTTTTCACTTTTTATAAAATTTATTAAATTGGAAAGACCGATAGAATTCTATACTTTGATACTTCAAAAATTGCTGAATTCATGACAAATGAAATTCATATCTGCCCAAATTTTAATAATTATTAATATTATCTGAATTGTTATTTTCCGATTGAAACGGATTAAAACTGATTGAAAATTTTCTGTCGGATTTAATTGGATTCAATCGGAAAATAATCGATAAATGAATTATTATTTTCTAATTGAATCCGTTTTGTTTGAAACGAAATTTTTTTTTTCTAGCCAACACAAGATAATTTTGCCGTTTATATTGAGAAAAAGTCCCTGAAAATTTTAGCTCTTAAATTTAATTTAAAGTACTTTTTCTCGACTATCGAATTTTTCCATTTAAAAAGTATGTAAATTACCCTGATTAAAAATACTCATTGGGAGGGGTTGAAAAAGATGAGGATTGAATACTTTTGAATACTTTCTATACCCCAACATTTTCATCTGGACATAAAATTAATACTTTTCAATCCTAAAATAATATGAGAATTTCTAAACTTCCGAGAAATTGAAAAAGATTCAAAAGAATTGATATTTTTAATCTTTCTGAATACTTTTCAATACCAAAATAATATCACATTTCGGGTCATGTGTAGGATTGAAAGGAATTCAAATAAATTGAAATTTTTGAATCTTTTTCAATCCTTCTCAATACCTAAATAGTCCGATATTTCGGATCGAGCGTAGGATTGAAAAGAATTCAAATGAATTGATATTTTTAATCTTTCTGAATACTTTTCAATACCAAAATAATATCACATTTCGGGTCACCCATATAGGAAATGACGATAGGCCCAGCATAGGCCCAGGCCTGCGCCAACACTTCTTAACCTTGGCCCAAGATTGTGAACCAGCCACGGCCCAACTCTGGTTCAAATATGGGATGATAACTACGTGCCAGGCCTGGCATGTAGACTTGGCCCAAGACTGGTATTAAAGGTTGGGCCAATATTGAATTCTAGCTTGGGCCAAGAGTGGCAGTGAAAGTTGGCCCAATACTAAATTCTAGCTTGGGCCAAGGTTGATACCCGAGTAAAAATATAATTTGATATTTAAAAAATTAAATTTTCATCTTCTGCCGCAACACCGCTGCAACACAGCGGCTCCGGGTGAAAATATTTATTATTATTATTTCATTTAATTGAATAGAATAGAAATAATTGTAATTATCAAATACTTATTTAATTGTCCGGAAAAAGAGAATTATATATGGCCATATATTAAAATTTTCCAATATATACATAGCTATGTATAGAAATTTCAAATAAATTAAAAAAAAACTTATTTAGTTACAGTATTTTTTTTTTTTCCTTTTTTTGTTCAATCATTTTGGTGATGCGGGAATCATCAGATTATGTGTTTAATTTAATATCTAATTTAGTAGAATTTTTTATTACGCGAAAAAACGCTAGAATATCGACTAACCGCGCACGCTTTAGTGGGATTCGAACCCGGGACCTAACGAACGAAAGACCGACGCACTAACGACTAGGCTACGCTACCAACAGTGACTACTGAGTTTACTTGTGCTATATGAGATTGAAAGAGTACATTATTTTTAAAACAGCAAAATATAATTGAAACTCTATTTTTATTAATAACAAAAAAATTTCTTATTTTTTTTTCGTGTGCTATAAAATCCGGTATGTGAGTAATTGCGATATGTGTAATTTTGGTTATATAGTTATAAATAAAATTGTTTAAAAAGTATATTGGCTTTATATATGGCCATGTATGGTCATATGTAACTCGTTTTTCCTATACGATTAACTAGTATGCTTACATTGTAAAAAATTTGCGGAGTAAACGCAAAATATAAGCTATTCCCATGAAAATTATGTCACTATAACTATTAAATAATTAAATGTTTTCACTATGTCTTATATAAAATTATAACTTAGTGAGTTACTAAAACATAATTTTTCTCAAAATTTTGAAATATGTTTTTAAGTTCCACAACTTGAAATTTTTTTATGTTCTATTTTGAATTGCATGCAATTTTTTTTTAAGTACCATAATTTTATTTAAAAAAAAATACTATGGCCGAAAACAGGCCGATTTAACTTTCAGCCTGTTTTCGGCCAAAGATTTTTGCTCGGGATAATGTTATTAAAAAACAATATATAATCTGGCCAAAAATAGGCCAATTATTTGTTGGCAAAATATCGGCCAATTTTCGGCATCTTTAAGCAGAATAAAAATTTTTCGGCCGCTGATCATTTTTATTCTGAACTTCAAAATAAGTAACATTTATTATTGAAAAATTATGATTTATTTATACCAAATTAAAATTTATAGTTATTATAAATAATTAAAAATAATAATATATAATTTGAATTTACTCATTCATACAATTATTTTTCATTTTTTATAATAACTATTATTTATTTATAAAATATAAGAAATGCTAAAGCTCGATGGCCCAACGCTGATCCACGCTTGAGCCAAGATCGAATATTCGAGGCTCAGATTTCCAGTACTGACCCAAGCTTGGGCCAACATCGAATAACCGAGACTCGGTTGATCAGGACTGATCCTAACTTGGGCCAACATCGAATAACCGAGGCTCGGTTGATCAGGACTGATCCTAACTTGGGCCAACGTTGAATAACCGAGGCTCGGTTGATCAGGACTGATCCTAACTTGGGCCAACGTTGAATAACCGAGGCTCGGTTGATCAGGATTGATCCTAACTTGGGCCAACGTTGAACAGCCGAGGCTCGGCTGTCTAGGACTGACCCTAGCTCGGGCCAACATAAAAAAATCCAAAGTTTGATTGCCCACGGCTGGTCCAGGCATGGGCCAACATCGAACTACCGAGGCTCGGTTGCACAAGACTGGCCCGAGTCTGGTCCCGTCGTTCAAGACTGGGGACTCCTACATGGGCATGTGTGGGATTGAAAGGAATTCAAATGAATTGAAATTTTTGAATCTTTTCCAATCCTTCTCAATACCTAAATAGCCCGATATTTCGGATCGAGTGTAGGATTGAAAAGAATTCAAATGGATTGAAATTTTTGAATCTTTTTCAATCCTTCTCAATACCTAAATAGTCCGATATTTCGGATCGAGTGTAGGATTGAAAAGAATTCAAATGGATTGAAATTTTTGAATCTTTTTCAATCCTTCTCAATACCTAAATAGTCCGATATTTCGGATCGAGTGTAAGATTGAAAAGAATTCAAATGAATTGAAATTTTTTAATCTTTTTCAATCCTTCTCAATACCAAAATAATATCACATTTCGGGTCACGCGTGGGATTGAAAAGAATTCGAATGAATTGAAATTTTTTAATCTTTTTCAATCCTTCTCAATACCTAAATAATTTCATATTGGAAGGTATTGAAATGATAAAAGATTGAATTCTTTTCAATACTTTTAAATTCCATTTTAAGAATTATAAAGTATTCAAATGATCCAAATTTCAATTCCATTTAATACTTTTCAATACCTCTGTAGGAATTGAAAAGGATTGAAAAAATTTTCAATCCCTCCCAATGAGTATTTTTAATCAGGGTAAATAACTTTTTTTTTTAAATTGCTATAACTTAACAGTAGAACATTCTAAAGTAAAAAAGATTTATACTATATTAAACTTACCATTTTTAAACTGTCCAATGTTAAACTACTTTCATCTCATAGATAATATCCCGAGTCAAAAAACAAATTCTAGTTTGGACCTCAAAAAATTCAATTCCTTTGATCTTTTATCTACCGGTCGGAAAATAATACAATAATGGCACTCTAAATCTATGAAGTCTAAATGCAAACTCTTCATCGGTTTTGACTTCTAACGGAGCTCTCAAAATCCTCAAAAAAAAAAATTACCGTTTTCTGGACTTGGAAAATTTTCGAGTTTATCGGAAAATAATTTTTTTAAAATTATTGTTTCCTTATTGAATCTGATTGAAACTAATAGAGAAAAATCCAATCAGTTTCTATCAGATTTAATCAGAAAAAAATAATTTTTGAAAACTTATTTTCCGATTAAATCTGATAGAAACTGATAGAAAAAAATCCAATCAGTTTCAATCAGATTTAATCGGAAAATAATTTTTTTTAAATTATTATTTTCTTATTGAATCTTATTGAAACTGATTGGATTTTTCGCTATCAGTTTCAATCAGATTCAATCGGAAAAAAGTTTTCAAAAATTATTTTTTTCTGATTAAATCTGATAGAAACTGATTGGATTTTTCGCTATCAATTTCAATCAGATTCAATCGGAAAATAATCGAAAATTAAAATTTTTTTTTCTGATTGAATCTGATTGAAACTGATAGAGAAAATCCAATCAGTTTCAATCAGAAAATACTAAATATTTTTTTCTGATAGAATCTGATTAAAACTGATAGAAATTCAATCAGAACCCTCGAACGCTCCCGAACATTTCTGATTGGAAATTTGTTTCTGGTTGAAACTGATAGAATTCTGATTGAGTTTTAATCAGATTTAATCGGAGTTTTTAATCAGGGATTCCACGACAATACAATAATTACGATTGTGGTGTATTTGTGTGTATATATGCTGAGCGTATTAGTCGTGGTGCATGCTTCGACTTCGCTCAACGAGATATAAAAAAATTTAGACAACAAATTTTAACAGATATTATGTCATCAGTCGTTTCGCCACCAAAATTATCTAGGAAACGAAAAATAGAACTTCCTGTTGAGGAATCTTTTTATTATATGTTCAAACATCGTTTATTTATATGTTCAAACAGCAGTGCAATAGCAAAATTGTTGTTATCCGACTCTAATTATTCAAATCAACCATGGCAAATTTGCAGATTAACGTTTAAGTCAGCAATATAGACTTCCAAAAAAATTTGAAAAGTTTATTATATTCATAAATATAAATTATTTCTATTTATATATAAATATATATAATTATTTATTTATTTATTCAATAAAAATTATGATACACGTAAATTCTCTCTCTTATTTCAATTTTTTTTTTCTGTACTTTATAAGATAAACATAAATTATAATCAAATCATAATATACTTAATTAAAAGTATGGTTGATTTGAATTGAAAAAAATCAGCTAGTTTTTTAAAACTTACTGCAAAAATAACAAATTGCTCATGTTTCATAATCATATTAAATTCTATACCATTAGTTTCTCAACTTTTACCTGTTAACAGTTTTTTATTAATTGTATATCGTACGTTTTGAATTTGTATTTCTCTAGCGTTTATTCTTTTACTGTGGTAAATTGTCAACAGTGGGTAAGGTATGTACTTACTATCTGACGTATTGCGTACGAATTTTTTGTACTATTTTTAAATTTCCCGCGGGCGTAAGAATACACAAAAATAGTCACACCGTGAAATTAGACAAGTGGAGAAAGAGTGGGGGAAAACCGAAGTTTTCCGATGGCGACTTACTCTCTGGGACGACTTTAGACAGTGACGAGGTATGACTCAAATCTGTTAGCTACGAGCTGGCCACCTATGAGTTTCAATTCTACTCGAGTAAGGCTTGATCAGAAATGAATGCATTCAATCATTTCAAAAAAATAATTGAAACAAAACGTCAAAGTGATGAGTGGACATGTAAAATGTGCAAAGGTGAGTTGGGGACTGGTGATAGCATAGAATGCGATAAATGTTTGTTCTGGAGTCATTGGACATGTGTCAACTTGTTTAAAGAACCAGCGAACCATTGGCTTTGCGCTACTGACAGAGTTTATAAATGTCTATACTGTATTTTTAATTATTTACGTATTACTTACTCATTAGTACATCATTGATTTTATTTTGCAAAAGTCAAATTATTATTGAGACATAATTCAAAGGTTCATGAAATCCGTGGATTATTAGAAAAAAAAATTAAATAATTTAAAAAATTCTTTATTTAATTAATGAAAACTTAAAGCATAAAATGTATCTTTAATTATTAATTATTTTTGTATTACTTACTGAATATTGTATCATTAATTGTTTTTTTTTTTTGCGAATATTAAATTATTACTTAGATCATAATTGAATTATTTATGAAAAGCGTGGATTATTTAAAAAAAAAAAAAAAATTACATAATTAAAAAAATTCATTATTTAATTAATGAAAACTTGAAGCATAAAATGTATTTTTAATTATTAATTATTAACGTATTACTTACTCAATATTATATCATTAATTGTTTTTTTCTTGCAATTATAAAATTATTGTTTAGATCACCATTTAAATATTTTTTAGATCAGTGGATTATTAAAAAAAAAATTAAATAATTAATAAAATTGTTTTATTTTTTATATTTTTTTAAGTTTATATAATTTATATATAGTATAATAATAATAATAATAATAATAATATATATATATATATAGGGGAGAGGGGGGCACCTTTGAACACTTTTAACTTATTTATTTATTACTTTTAATGTGATGAAGTATATAATATCTTTTATATTTGAATCAATACATTAGTCATTTATCTTTCATAATGCACCTTAGTTAATTAAAAAAAAGTGCTTTATTGAAACTATATTGTTAATTTAAAAAAAGGTAGTTTTGTTCGAAGGTGCCCCCCTTAGGGGGCACCTTTGAACAAGCCTGGGGCAGGTTTGAACAATCTATAAGATAACCACATAAATTATTATTATTACATTCATAGTTTTTATTACCGTTCTTATTTTTCACAATTAAGCCATTCATTTATTAGTTTAATTAAAATTTATAAAATCTTTGTAATAATGATAAGTTAACAAAGTTATTATATAATTATTAAATTTTTAACATCACTAACTGCACTAATAAAGGAAATTTAATAAATCTAGCTTACGAGACAATTTAATAACGTTAATCGTTAGACGTAGATTGTTCTCAAGTATTTTTTACTAGAAATCTTGGGCTAAAACTTAAGTCAGAAATCAATATAAAATATTTAAGATTAAAAACTTTTTTTAAATTTAGTAACAGCTTTATTAATTTTTTTGTTTCTAGATTGAGTTGCTTTCTTGACTACTCTACGCGATAGAATAAGGTACCAGCTGTAATATTATAAACATTTGCAGCATCTCTTAAGGGCATCGTCTGATGAATTACATAGATTATAGCTTTTCATGTATCATTTTCATTATCACTGCTTGTCCGCTTTTTTTTTTTTATAATTTCTAACCATAATTAACCTTAAAATTAAAAAATTTTTTAATAACCATGGATTACGGATCATATATTTTTTTTATAAGTAAATTAAAAGGAAAAAAAATGTATATTAATTATAATTACTTTGATTTATAAGTGTTCAAACGTGTCCCCCGTATCTTGTTCAAAGCTGCCCCAATAGTATACTTGACTTAAATAATTTATTTAAATTAATTGAAAATCAATAATATTGAAATGATTTATTTTCATTAGATAGTGAAAGACATGAAGATTAAGTGACACTCGATACATTTATGAATATATTATTATTTTAACTGTGAGATGCTTACATCCAAAAAATAAATATTTTAGAATTGCAGCGTAAATTCGACTATTCATTGTAAGTTAGGTTTAACGCGAAAAATAAAACAGTTTTTGATGGATACTAGTTGGCAGCTGTGTTGCTACCTTAAATTAAAATTCGCGGCTGGAAAGATCTTTTTTTTTTATTTTTAATTACCGTTGTTCAAAGCTGCCCCCCTCTCCCCTTTATATAAATATAAAATATATAATAATAAATTTAATTTATTTATTTATTGATTTAGTTGTTTACTAGCAGATTCCGTACCCTTTGCAGAGCAATAAAAAATTATTAATAATATAAAATATATTCGTTATATTAATGGGAAAATTAGTCCCACTTTCCATCAAAAGCTACATTTATAAATGACAATTTTGAAAAAATAGAACATCCTGATAATTAAATTTGTGAAAAAAATATCTAACTAAAAAAAACCTTTTTTTTAACTCATAATTTGTTTTTTTGGTTGGATAAACAAATTAAAAAAATTCTACAAAATGTTTTTGATCGAGTAAAAAAAGATAAAAAAATTTCAGACGCATCGAAGAGTATCGGGTTTCAAAGTGGTCAATTTGGTGTAAAATAACCCATTCATTATGTTCTTATCTTTTATTCGAAAAAAAATAACGATCGATAATCAATAAAATTTTTGAAAAAAAATGAAAAAAAAAAAACTGTTTTTATCAACAAAATTATAATAATATATAGCTAAAAACTTTCTTTTGAATAGGCACAATTTTATAGTACAAATTTCATGTTGAAATATTCAGTAGTTCGTACTTTATGTACGTCCAAAAAAATGACTATCATTTTATAGGCATAGATTAATTAATTTATTAGTTTATTAATTAAATAACTCATTTATTTGTTTATTTATTTGATTTTTAATTAATTAGTTAAATAATTTATTTATTTGTTTATTTATTTAATTATTGATTTAGTAATTAATTAAATAATTTATTTATTTGTTTATTGATTTACTAATTAATTAATTAATTATTTCATTTGTTTATTTATTTAATTATTATTTAATGAATTTATTTATTTATTCATTTATAAATTTGTTTATTGATTTAGTAATTAATTAAATAATTTATTTATTTGTGTATTTATTAATTAATCAATTTCTTTATTCGATTTTTTATTTATTTATTGATAATAATTATAATTGTAATAAAATCTAGTGACTTTTTTTCGCGCCATTCAAAATTGCCTGTGCGCATGCGTACAGAGTGTCAATAAGCATGTGGGCACGGATGCGGTCAGATTTCGTAGCATTTGGTAAATGATCCGTGCGCATGCGCGAAAACGGGCGAAAATGACCATCTTCCCCTGCCCCATGCCAGCACGGGTGTGTGCGAATAGCCACACTCATTTTTTTTCATCGGGTTTAGATCCATTACATCACTATACTGCTCCCGGTCTGTCTAATGATGCTATATTAAAATACGCTGGTGTGAAACTTCAGCTTCTTACTAATCCTGAAATGGTACTTTTTATCGAGAAAGGTATCAGAGGTGGGGTATATCAGTGTACAAACCGTTATGCTGCTGTAAACAATCGGTTTATGGGCAAAAACTTTGATCCAAGTAAAGCTGAATCATACTTGATGTATTATGATGTAAATAATTTGTACGGTGCAGCTATGAGTATGCCACTGTCCACAGGTTCATTTGAGTGGGTGGAAAATGTAGATTATGATGTAAATAAATTTTTAAATGATAATTACGATAGTGCGGGTTTTATATTAGAAGTAGATTTAGAGTATCCTGAGGAGTTACGTGAACTCCATGAAGATTGTTCCGTCGCGAAAGTAGATTTAATTATAAAATTTATTTTGTACAATTATTTTATTCAACTATTATATTATTTTAAAATATTTTTTTCTCAAGTAATTTAAAGACAGAATATTATATTTAAAATTTTTTTTTTTATATATTGTGTTAAAAGACATCTGTTCAGGCTTAAGTTATAAATTTTATTTTTATGTTGTTTGTCCTAATATTTACTGTTTAAATGCAGTACTCGAAGTAGCTTCATTGTCTAGGGATTAAATTAAAATTTTTAAATTTGTAAAATTTCCCAATCTCCTTATTTACAACCACTCTATTTCATATTTTGAACATTTTTTAATCCCTGCAATAAAATCAGTCTAGACACATGGTCCCACGTCCTTGTCCTTCTTGACCAGTCTCATCGTGCCCCTTCCTCTTACCACGTTCCCACGCTGGGTCAGCCCTTTTTCCACTTTTCCAGATACACCCTATGCCCGTAGCCTCCAATCACAACTCCCGCTTTCCCGCTTTCTCATTTTTCTTACTCCCACTCACTTGGGCCTTAAGCATTTTGTAACTTTTTAACTCTAAGCAATTTTTGTAAGTTTTTTAAAATTCAGTTTGTAACAAGCATCTTCACCGAGTAGCAGCTTGGCTCTCGGATAAAATAAATAAATTTGCAATCAGCAAGTTTTATACTTAAAATATTTTGTTCTTTTTTATTTTAAATTAGTTACAACTCATTCCCGGCAAACTAGTCGCGGAATCATTCAAAGATTTACCTCTGTGTCTAGAACACTTTGTACCACCAGGATCTAAACACTTTAAATTATCAATAACTTTGTATGATCAAAAAAATTATGTAATACATTACAAAAATTTAGAACAGTGTCTAGAGTTATGTAACAGGGTAAATTATTGCTAATAGAGAATAAAATAATTTGAATTTGAATTTCGTTCCCGCCGATAACTGGCCGATGACCTAGTAAGTTGCGAGTTAGTGTTGCGACTAGTCACAGGGTGTCGCATGGATCACTACGGCCCATTCGTTCGTCATTTCCTTAGTCTAAAAAAGTGGGAATAGGTTTCCGGAATAATGAACGGGAGTGAGGTGATAAAATAGACAGCGGAACGTGAATTCAGAGAGTTGTTGCCCAGACGGCGAACCTGACAGACGCAGTTAAAATAAAGGTAAATATTTAAGTCTACGTCCGCTTCACGTGGAACGAGGCGATTTATTAACTTACATTAAATTGATTAATTAACTATTAGGCCTTTAGGCCGATAATTACATTTGTTAATAATTAATTAATAAAATATCTAATGCGTACTGTACATTAACAGGTTAACATAATTAAAAGAATCGGGGTGAGAGAGAGAGATTGAGGGAAGCAGAGAGAGAGCGATGAAGGTGAGGATATAGAGAGAGACTGGAATTGAGGAAAAATCCCAGAAGGACCAGCAATACTACGCCGAGTTGCTGTTAAATAATTAATAAAGGTAAATTTATAATTAATTAAGGCCTCTCGCATTAGAGGGCCGAATTAATTATAAATAAATTACTTAACATCTTTCCGTTGACTCCGTTAAATTATATTAATAGTTCAAGGCCTGTCGGCCGGTCCAACCACGCGTCTCGAACTTTCCATCAATTCTTTTGCCGCGCATTCGCCATTTAGTGTAACTCTAAATTTATTCTCTTCGAGGCCTCTCGGCTGGAGTAAAATAAATTTCCACGTAGCTAGTCAAATAATTAAATTAAATTTAAATTCAATATTCATTATAAAAGTATTCCAGGCCTGTCGGCCGCTTTGAGTAAATTATCCGTGTCTTTAAAATCGCAAATTCAGGCCTCGCGACGCCATTTCACGGGCCGAATGTTCTAGTCAATTTTAACATAACTCTAGTCATAAAATCTAGTTAAATTAATTTTAAGAAACATTAAAATAATTATAATTGAATGAGTCGTAACATCCGAATAAAAGACACTAGAAAATAACGGTAAAATTATTATTGAGTAAATTAAGAACGGATTATTTTGCCTGTAAAAGAAATTAAGTATAAAATTTCGGGAAACTATAAGTAAGAAAAGTGAATAAAATGAACTTAGAAATGTTGAAATACCCTGATTAAAAATACTCATTGGGAGGGATTGAAAATTTTTTCAATCCTTTTCAATCCCTACAGAGGTATTGAAAAGTATTGAATGGGATTGAAATTTGGATCATTTGAATACTTTGTAATTCTTAAAATGGAATTGAAAAGTATTGAAAAGAATTCAATCTTTTATTATTCCAATACCTTTCAATTCCAAAGTGGAATTCGAAAGTATTGAAAAGAATTCAATCTTTTATTATTCCAATACCTTTCAATTCCAAAGTGGAATTCGAAAATATTGAAAACAATAATTCTAAAAATGTAACTTCATCTCAAAATAAACTCGTTTTGATAAAATGTAATGTAAACCCAAAAAAATTTATAAGAATATGATAATAAAATTGAGTTTTTTTATAAGAATCTGTATTTCTTTAACCTGAGATAAGTTACTTGATAAGGTAATTCGTTATTAAGTGAATTTATGAAGATTTCGATTCGATATTGAGAAATTGAAATTTCACACTTCTTACACAACAGAATTCTTACAATCATAATTGGAATAAAATTAATGACGGGCATCATGACAATTATATTTTTCTAATTACTCAGATTTTAATCCGTGCAGAATAATTATAATATTTTTTTTATAATGGAAAAACTGTAGAACATTGAAAGCAACATTGATTTAAATATTTTTTAATTCTTTGCTGTTTCCTGAATTTAATATTATTTTGTTGGAAGAACTACAGAAAAAATAAAAATTTTCAATTCATTTGAATTCTTTTCAATCCTACACTCGATCCGAAATATCGAATTATTTAGGTATTGAGAAGGATTGGAAAAGATTCCAAAATTTCAATTCATTTGAATTCTTTTCAAACCCACACTCGATCCGAAATGTGATATTATTTTGGTATTGAGAAGAATTGCAAAAGATTCAAAAATTTCAATTCATTTGAATTCCTTTTAATCCCACACTCGATCCGAAATATCGGATTATTTAGGTATTGAGAAGAATTGAAAAAGATTCAAAAATTTCAATTCATTTGAATTCCTTTTAATCCCACACTCGATCCGAAATATCGGATTATTTAGGTATTGAGAAGAATTGAAAAAGATTCAAAAATTTCAATTCATTTGAATTCCTTTTAATCCCACACTCGATCCGAAATGTGATATTATTTTGGTATTGAGAAGAATTAAAAAAGATTCAAAAATTTCAATTCATTTGAATTCCTTTTAATCCCACACTCGATCCGAAAGATCGGATTATTTAGGTATTGAGAAGAATTAAAAATGATTCAAAAATTTCAATTCATTTGAATTCCTTTTAATCCCACACTCGATCCGAAATATCGGACTATTTAGGTATTGAGAAGGATTGGAAAAGATTAAAAAATTTCAATTCATTTGAATTCCTTTTAATCCCACACTTGATCCGAAATGTGATATTATTTAGGTATTGAGAAGAATTGAAAAAGATTCAAAAATTTTAATTCATTTGAATTCCTTTTAATCCCACACTCGATCCGAAATATCGGACTATTTAGGTATTGAGAAGGATTGGAAAAGATTGAAAAATTTCAATTCATTTGAATTCCTTTCAATCCCACACTCGATCCGAAATATCGGACTATTTAGGTATTGAGAAGGATTGGAAAAGATTCAAAAATTTCAATTCATTTGAATTCCTTTCAATCCCACACATGACCCGAAATGTGATATTATTTTGGTATTGAAAAGTATTCAGAAAGATTAAAAATATCAATTCTTTTGAATCTTTTTCAATTCCTCGGAAGTTTAGAAATTCTCATATTATTTTGGGATTGAAAAGTATTCATTTTGTGTCCAGATGAAAATGTTGGGGTATAGAAAGTATTCAAAAGTATTTAATTCTCATCTTTTTCAATCCCTCCCAATGAGTATTTTTAATCAGGGTAATTGTTATCAGAAATTTTGAAATGTGAATAAGAATTGTTAGTAGAAAATTTAATGAATTAACAATTAAAATAAACCAAAATTAATTAATTAAATAAAATAAGTGAATTAAATAAATATATGGAAATGAATAAGAATTAAACGGTATATTGAAATGTTATATTGAAAATTTAAGTTGAGTAATTAAGTAAAAATAATGATGTCATTGAGTATAAAATAAAACTGAGTACAAAGTAGAGTCAAGTAATTTTAAGTAAAATTTAACTGTGTCTGTGATAAGTCCAGGGGACATCTTAGTATAAGTAAATACACATCCAGGGGATGTTTTTAAATTAATATTAAGGCTTACCGTCCAGGGGACGAGGTTATAGGTTAAGGTTAATGTCCAGGGGACTATTTTAAGGTTTTCCGTCCAGGGGAAGAGGTTAATAATTGTGGGTGTGTGTGTCTGTAAAAACGTTCAGGGAACGAATTACTTTGTCATAAGTAATACCGTCCAGGGGACGAGATAATTAGTTTGTCATAAGTATTAGTTTGTCATAAGAAAATTATTGGTTAATTGAATAAAGCAAGGTGCTTGAAATTAATAAAATTTTGATTAGCATTATTTCAGTTATTTTTCCATTCCTCACCTCTCTCACAAAATATTACAAACGACTCTGAGAAATATATTAATTTAATTTAATTAATTAAAAATAAAATCATACAACATCCCGTTCTGGAAGGCCGAGTCCAACTTCCAGTGGCGCCCTAATATTCGTCAATAATACTAGGTGCGAGCAGACTTGGCAAGCTAAACACTCTGTCATAGTTAGGATTAAAATTAAGAAAAGTTCACAGAGTACTAAAGTTCAAACAATCACCATGGCTAAAATCATATATAGATAAGAACACTGATTGCAGAAAATTAGCGAAGAATGAACGAAAAAAATTTTTATAAACTGATGAACAACGCTGTATTTGGTGTGACTATGGAAAGTGTAGGAAAGCATAAAGACGTGCAATTAAAAACCGAATGGGAGGGTAGATTTGGAGTCAAAGCGTTGATAAGTAAGCTAAATTTCTATAGTCTTACCATGTTTGATAAAGATATGGTGATTATTGAAATGAAGAAAGTTAACCCTGATTAAAAATACTCATTGCAAAGTATTGAAAAAGATAAGAATTGAATCCTTTTGAATCCTTTCTATACCTTAAGATTTTTATCTGAACATAAGTTTAATCCCGGGAAAAAATGGCCAGACCTGACCATGTCTGTTCAGGCATGATCAGACCTGTTCATGTATGATCAAGACTGAAATTAGACATGATCAGGCCTGGCCATACCTGGCCATGCCTGTTCATGTCTGAAGCGTTAAATACACTCAGGCTTGATCATGCCTGTTCATATCTGTTCATGACTCTTTATGTCTGAAGCGTTAAATACGCTCAGGCCTGATCATACCTGTCCATGCCTGGTCATGTCTGTTCATGTTTGTTCATCTCTGAAGCATTAAATACGCTCAGGCCTGACCATGCCTAATCATGTCTGTTCATGTCTGTTCATGGCTGTTTATGTCTGTTCATGCCTGCTCATGTCTGAAGCGTTAAATATGCTCAGGCCTGATCATACCTGCCCATGCCTATTCATGTCTGGTCATATATGTTCATGTCTGCTCATAGATATGAAATTTTGTTGACCAAGAATCTATCATATATAAGATTTTTATTACTTGAAGTTCATACGAAACTTTTCAACTAAATTTCTTAGGTCAGTGGCTAGCGAGTTAAACTTTCGAGCGGAAGGTCCACGGTTCAAATCCTCCACACGCCCGAATTTTTTGATTTTTTTCTTTATTTTTATAGCAATAATTATATATAATATAATATAGTTATTCATAATTATATATAATTATATAGGGCCATTTTTTATCTATAATTTTTTTTCCCGGATGGGCACGAACAGACATGAACATACCTGATCAGACCTGAACATGCCGGATCAGGCCTGGTCAGGCATGGCCATTTTTCATGTCTGATCAGGCCTGAAGACTCATGCCTGTTCATGTCTGATCAGGTCTGATCATTTTTTCCCGGGATACTTTTCAATCATATTGAATCCAAAAATAACATAAGAATATCTAAACTTCCGAGGAATTGAAAAAGATTCAAAAGAATTGATATTTTCAATCTTTTTCAATACCAAAATAGGTCCATATTTCGGGTTAAGACTTGGATTGAATAATATTCAAATGGATTGACAGTTTTTAATCTTTTTAAATCCTTCTTAATACTAAAATAGTTTGATATTTCGGAGCGAGTGTAGGATTGAAAAGAATTAAAATAAATTGACATTTTTGAATCTTTCTGAATCCTTCTCAATACCGAAATAATTCCATATTGGAAGGTATTGAAATGATGAAAGATTGAATTTCTTTCAATACTCTTGAGTTCCATTTCAAGTATTACAAAGTATTCAAATGATCAAAATTTCAATTCCATTCAATACTTTCCAAAACCTTCGTATGGATTGAAAAGAATTGAAATAATTTTCAATTCTTTTCAATGAATATTTCTAATCAGGGAACGTCTGTTTCAATAAACTTATCTATGTAGGCTTTTTCATTCTAGATTTATCTAAAACATTTATTTATGATTTTTATTAAAATTATGTAAAAAAGAACTTTAAGAATGATGAGTCCAAATTAATGTATACAGATACAGACAGTCTCATCTATCATTGTACCAGATGTCTATAAAATCATCAAACGTGATATCTCTAAGTTCAACACCTCTGACTACCCCGCTGATAATGATTATAATATACCATTAGCTAATAAAAAAATCGGTCTGTCGGTTGACCCTGCGGGCCAGCCCCAAAACTTCCCGCGTATTTGAAGCTCCTTGAGCTCGAAAAGCTGTAGAAGATACATTTTCGAGCTCTTCGAGCTCGAAAATACTTTTGTATGCTTTTGTTTTTAAAAAATAACGTTTTTTAACTTCCGCTAAGAAAATTGCAAATTTTCAAAAATTCGGGAAGTTATTGGTTTCAGTCCGATTTGTGAGAATCGAAATTCCAACAGATGTCGACGTTTTGAGGTCCTAGAAAGCTATTCTGACTAATTTCACGATGATGTCCGAGTGTATGTATGTATGTATGTACGTACGTACGTACGTACGTATGTAAATATCTATAACTTTCAAACGGATCAACCGATTTTGATCGTCAAGGTGTCATTCGACGCAGTTTTTTAATATCTTGAAGCTGAGAAAAAATTGAGCTTGATCAGCAGGGCTCGTTCGGAGATATTCCAAAAATAAACTTTTTTCAAAAATGTTTTTTTTGGATAACTTTTTACGGGCTCGATGGATTAATTCTAAAATGGACTGGGCTCTGGAGATTTATAAGCCGCGTCGAATGCCACCTCAAACATCAAAATCGGTTAATTCTTTCAAGAGAAACCGTTGTCGAAAGAATTAAAAAAAAAAATTTTTTTTAGTATTTTGAAAATTTCTCAAAAATGACTCGATGAATTAATTTCAAAATTTAATCAGTTATAGAACTCAATAAAACGCGTCGACTGCCACCTTAAACTTCTCAATCGGTTTATTCGTTCGAGAGATATCGTTGTAGAAAAAATTGTAAAAAACGTTATTTTTTGAAAACAAAAGCATACAAAAGTATTTTCGAGCTCGAAGAGCTCGAAAATGTATCTACTACGATTTTTCGAGCTCAAGGAGCTCGAAATACGCGGGAAGTTTTGGGGCTGGCCCGCAGGGTCAACCGACAGACCGATTTTTACAATTTTTTCTACAACGATATCTCTCGAACGAATAAACCGATTGAGACGTTTAAGGTGGCAGTCGACGCGTTTTATTGAGTTCTATAACTGATTAAATTTTGAAATTGATTCATCGAGTCATTTTTGAGAAATTTTCAAAATACTAAAAAAAATTTTTTTTTTTAATTCTTTCGACAACGGTTTCTCTTGAAAGAATTAACCGATTTTGATGTTTGAGGTGGCATTCGACGCGGCTTACAAATCTCCAGAGCCCAGTCCATTTTAGAATTAATCCATCGAGCCCGTAAAAAGTTATCCAAAAAAAACATTTTTGAAAAATTTATTTTTGGAATATCTCCGAACGAGCCCTGCTGATCAAGCTCAATTTTTTCTCAGCTTCAAGATATTAAAAAACTGCGTCGAATGACACCTTGACGATCAAAATCGGTTGATCCGTTTGAAAGTTATAGATATTTACATACGTACGTACGTACATACATACATACATACACTCGGACATCATCGTGAAATTAGTCAGAATAGCTTTCTAGGACCTCAAAACGTCGACATCTGTTGGAATTTCGATTTTCACAAATCGGACGGAAACCAATAACTTCCCGAATTTTTGAAAATTTTCAATTTTCTTAGCGGGAAGTTAAAAAGTCCTGGGTCTGATGAAGGATGAGAATAATGGTGAAATTATGAGTGAATTAACTGAACTCAGAGCTAAATTATACGCAGTTGAAACATATAAGAAAAAAAACTGCCAAAAAGTGAGCAAAGGGAGTCAAGAGTCCTACTTTGAGAACAATAACGTTTGATGATTTCATGCGATGTCTTGAAAATCATGTGAATTTAACTAAAAAACAATATTTAATAAAATCAAACAAACACAATGTTAAGACGATTGCTCGAAATAAAATTGCACTGAGTTGGGCTGATGATAAGCGCCACCTCATGGACGGCAGCCACGACACCCTACCATGGGGTTATAAAAATAATAAAATGATTGTAGATGATGATGATGATGATGACGATAAAACAATAACTAAAAAAAAAAAAAAACAAATGTAAACAGTTATAAATAAAAAAAAGAGAACTTATGTAAATAATTGTAAATTAGTTTAAGGTTTGTAAAAGTTATTTCTAAGTTTTCGTAAAATTAGTTTTAAGGTTTGAAAATAAAAAAATGTATATGTATAATTGAAAATTTTGTTTTTATTTATTGAAATATAAATTTATATAATAAATTTTATAGGTCTGATTTATCAATCCAGGTGTTGTGAGAGCTGTCGAAGCCAAGCCATTTTACATATAATTTATTTCCACGTTATTTTATAATTTTTTCTATTAGATAGGCATCTGGATGCTTGACTTCGCTGAGTTCTTTGACATAGAATCCACCTTCAATTGACTTATCCTAATAGTATATGAGTTTGTATGTTCTTGGATTTGTATTCTGCACTGTCTTGATTGTAAAAATTTCAGCGGTCCAGTTGGGTGTGTAGTAGGGTGATTCAAAAAAATTGAATATTTTTTTGTTATTTCCGACATTGAAAAGTTGGTTCTCAGGAGCCTCTAAAAAATGTTCACCAAATTTGAGCGCTTAATATTAATAGGAAGATCTTCCTCATCACAGTTTTCCATTTTTTCTTCATTCCCTTATATAAAAGACAAGATCTCATTATTCATTGATATTTTAACCAAATCATCATACATTTTTTTATAGAAAATTGAATGCTCTACAAAAAAGGATCAGTGTATTCAAACGATAACTTTCACCATTTAAAAGATATTTGAGATCAAAAATTGAAGAATTTTGAAAAAAAATTTTTTTTTTTTAATTTTTTTTTTGTCAGACACTCGAAATGTACGACATTTAGCGTCTAAAGTCGGCAGCTAAAAATATTAGATAAGATACAGCTGGTAAAAAAGATACCTAATCGTTCTAGTAGTGACGTCATCAACGACTCAAAGAATATTTTTTGGTTACATGTGCGATAGCAAACGACCAAAAAATATCGAAGTAACTCAATGAGGCATCTCGCGACAAAATTTATGATTATATTAATTCATCCCTAATTCAGAAATCTAATTTGGAATAATTCAAACACGGTCCAAAACAATTCAAAGTTGGTAAAATTCACTATATATAGGTATATACTCTAACATGGATTGAATCATTCCAAATTAGATTTCTGAATCAGGGATACACTTACCGACTTCTCTCTCATTTTCAACAAATAATTAAAACAATCTTACCAAATTAACAAAATATAAATTTCTAAGTTACACATGCGCACAAAGTATAGACCGTCAGCTTCGTAAAACAACTGATTAAATAAAAACATAACCTTATCATTATTAATATATAGCTGGATTAGCGAGAGTTTGCGTTTCGGATATTTTCGGTTTTTACCCCCACCATCTAAATTTAATACCTAAGACATTGTGTCTAGATGGTGGGGGTAAAAACCCGAAGCGCAAACTCTCGCTAATCCAACTATAATAATTAATTAAAATCTGGTGAAAAGAATTAAAATGGAATTAAATAATGTGAGTGATGATGCAAGTGACGATGCTAATGAAGATACTAGCAACCAAGAAAATGAACCAATGACACCACCAGAAATAGTTCAAGCTGCTCATATCGCATCATTAGACCTTCTTGATGATAAATCAAAGGCTCTGTACCAACAAACATACAGACAATTCATCGATTGGCAACGGCAAAAGAAAACAACTTCTTTCTCAGAAAGAATAATACTTGTATATTTTAATGAAATATCGAAAACTAAAAAACCGTCCCTGATTAAAAACTCCGATTGAATCTGATTGAATCTGATTGAAACTCAATCAGAATTCTATCAGTTTCAATCAGAAACAAATTTCCAATCAGAAATGTTCGGGAGCGTTCGAGGGTTCTGATTGAATTTCTATCAGTTTCAATCAGATTCTATCAGAAAAAAATATTTAGTATTTTCTGATTGAAACTGATTGGATTTTCTCTATCAGTTTCAATCAGATTCAATCAGAAAAAAAAATTTAATTTTCGATTATTTTCCGACTAAATCTGATTGAAACTGATTGGATTTTTCTCTATCAGTTTCAATCAGATTCAATAAGGAAATAATAATTTTTAAAAAATTATTTTCCGATTGAATCTGATTGAAATTGATAGCGAAAAATCCAATCAGTTTCTATCAGATTTAATCAGAAAAAAATAATTTTTGAAAACTTTTTTCCGATTGAATCTGATTGAAACTGATAGCGAAAAATCCAATCAGTTTCTATCAGATTTAATCAGAAAAAAATAATTTTTGAAAACTTATTTTCCGATTAAATCTGATAGAAACTGATAGAGAAAAATCCAATAAGTTTCAATCAGATTTAATCGGAAAATAATTTTTTTAAATTATTATTTTCTGATTGAATCTGATTGAAACTGATTGGATTTTTCTTTATCAGTTTCAATCAGATTCAATAAGGAAATAATAATTTTTAAAAAATTATTTTCCGATTGAATCTGATTGAAACTTATAGAGAAAAATCCAATCAGTTTCAATAAGATTCAATAAGAAAATAATAATTGAAAAAAAATTATTTTCTGATTAAATCTGATAGAAACTGATTGGATTTTTCTCTATTAGTTTCAATCAGATTCAATAAGGAAATAATAATTTTAAAAAAATTATTTTCCGATTGAATCTGATTGAAACTGATAGCAAAAAATCCAATCAGTTTCTATCAGATTTAATCAGAAAAAAATAATTTTTGAAAACTTATTTTCCGATTAAATCTGATAGAAACTGATAGAGAAAAATCCAATCAGTTTCAATCAGATTTAATCGGAAAATAATTTTTTTAAATTATTATTTTCTGATTGAATCTGATTGAACCTGATTAATTTTTTCTCTATTAGTTTTAATCGAATACAATGAGTGAATAATATTTTATTTTTAAGATTACTTATCATGTTTTTATTAATTCGCTCTCATGTATGTCTGTCCGGTCGCGCGGAGATAAATGTTGGCTCGAAACCTAGCAATGTTTATTATGCTGTCAACAACCTTGAGACAGGAAATGAAGCATAAAAAAAATTATTATACTCATTCGAAAATTTATTATGCTGTATCACAATACTTACTGCGCGCGAGAGACTTATCGATAAACTTTAATAACAATTACTTTCATACGTTATAATAATTCTGATGCGGCGTAACAATTTTTCGTATAGGCAAAATAATTTTTTGGATACTTCACTTCCTGTTTTAAGAGCAGCACAATAAAAATGGCTAGGTCTCGAGCCAACATATTTCTCCGTGTAGAATATTCTAATTGATTTTAAACTATCTTCCTGATTAGCTAGATATATTGCTAAAGTTTCTAGTAAAAATGAAACGAGGCACTGGCTAGCACCTCGTTAGCGTCGCTGTGGAAACCTCAAATTTCTCATGATATAAAAAAATTTAGTGCTCCAGATTTAGGCCTCAATTTCTCAAATGACGTAACCTACGCAGATTCCCTCACTTTTTTTCGTTAAAGATAAATACTTTGGACGGGGAATCTCAAAAAAAATGACCCAAAAATAAATAATTAATTACCAATTTGCAGAAAAATTACCGGAACCTCTATAAAGTATAATGAATGAAAATGAATATTTATTTTTATTTATTTCCATTCAAAAAAAATTTAATGATTACTATGAGAAAATAGTTAACTGAAAGAAAATTTAGTAGGGGAGCCTGGGGCACAAATGCCCCCTTCCCCAAAAATTATAAAAACAAAAGTTTTTTTTATTTCCCGTCAAGTTATGACCTTTGTAATGTTTTTATCATATTTTAGGCCAATATGTGATATGTGGGGTAAAATGGACCACTCAAAACAAAGAAATAGTAACAAAAAAATTAACTTGACGAAAAGTAAAAAAAAAAAATAATAATTTCGTTACAATTTTTTTTCGAGTGTTCCATTTTGCTCTGCACACCACGTATTGATCTAAAATGTAACAAAATTAGTATAAAGGTCATAACTTGACGGAAAAATTGAAAAAAATAATTTTTTTGAGTGGTCCATTTTACCCCACGTATCACATATCGGCCTACAATATGATTAAATCATTATAGAGGTCATAACTTGACGGAAAATAAAAAAAAAATTTTTACCTAATTTTTGAGGGGGGCCTTCGTGCCCCAGGCTCCCCTATACATTTCTTCAATTAAAATACAAAAATTTATTGAGGACAAAATGTTTGATTTTGTATTCTATATTATTTCGGAAATTAAAAAAAAAAATTTTTTTGAGACCTACTAAAAGTTTGTCAAGGAATATATAAAAGCGAATAATAATTATAAATTAATCAATTTATTTTATTTTTACACATAAATTTTTCTAAGTACTCAGATTTTTTTTTAACTCGAAAATTTTCCAAGTCCAAAAAACGGTAATTTTTTTTTTGAGGATTTTGAGAGCTCCGTTAGAAGTCAAAACCGATGAAGAGTTTGCATTTTGACTTCTTAGATTTAGAGTGCCAATATTGTATTATTTTCCGACCGGTAGATAAAAGATCAAAGGAATTGAATTTTTTGAGGTCCAAACTAGAATTTGTTTTTTGACTCGGGATATTATCTATGAGATAAAAGTAGTTTAACATTGGACAGTTTAAAAATGGTAAGTTTAATATAGTATAAATCTTTTTTACTTTAGAATGTTCTACTGTTAAGTTATAGCAATTTAAAAAAAAAAAGTTATTTAATTTACATACTTTTTAAATGGAAAAATTTGATAGTCGAGAAAAAGTACTTTAAATTAAATTTAAGAGCTAAAATTTTCAGGGAATTTTTCTCAATATCAACGGCAAAATTATCTTGTGTTGGCTAGAAAAAAAAATTTCGTTTCAAACAAAACGGATTCAATTAGAAAATAATAATTCATTTATCGATTATTTTCCGATTGAATCCAATTAAATCCGACAGAAAATTTTCAATCAGTTTTAATCCGTTTCAATCGGAAAATAACAATTCAGATAATATTAATAATTATTAAAATTTGGGCAGATATGAATTTCATTTGTCATGAATTCAGCAATTTTTGAAGTATCAAAGTATAGAATTCTATCGGTCTTTCCAATTTAATAAATTTTATAAAAAGTGAAAACAAGCATTTTTCAGGATTATGTATAAACTTTTTCTGAAGAACTGTATTGATTGAATTAAAACTATCACAAAAATAAAAAAAAAGCATTAATAAAAAATTATATATACATTAGGTTGGTTAAAAAAAAAAATTTTTTTTTTAGTATCCAAAAATTGAAAGTATACCTAAAAACCAAAATTTCTGTACCAATTCAAGCTCTTAATAATAATACTACGGTTTGCGTCCAGCCGTTTTTATTCATATTTACAGAGTATTTAAATAACACAGGAAAAAAACTTTTTATATTTTAGAATTTTCTAACTTATAATCTAATCAACGAATTATGATGCACGATAGATATTTTTGTAGAAAATTGAATGCTCTACAACAAAAGTCTTATCATTTTTTGATAAATCAAACTGTTCAAAAGTTATTTGAGCTTAAAGTCAAATTTATAGTAAATTTTAAGATCTTTTTAATTTTCCAGCGAAACTATCAGTTTTACCAGAAAATCTTATAGAAACTTTTTTGTGGGTAATTTCATTTCTCAAAAATTATAATGAATGAAGTTTTCCGAAGTTTTGCTTTTTTTTCTAGTTATTTTCATTTCAATATCAAGTTCTTAAAAAAATAGTTTTCTGATTTATTTTTTATAAATTCTAAAATATATTTTTTGTATTTAAACTTATATTTTATTTTGTATTTTTATATTGTATTTTTAAATAAATTTTAAATAAATTTTTTCATGGGGGTGTTTAACGCAAGGATTTCCGTATGCAACTAATAGAAAAAAAAGTTGCTTGAACCCAGAGAAAAATTTCTTAAGAGAAAAGATATATATGAAGGAGAGAAAATTCATCAGTCCTAAGCAATAGCAGTCGGAGTAATTCGGTTCTCGCCACTAGATAGCGCCTACCACTTGTGTAGTGTCCCTGGTAAGAAACTTCGTTCAGACGTATTATATTCCAGACTTAGAAGCAATTGTAACAAGAGCACTCCTCTGTTCTTTGACAGAGTGACAAGTACAATTTTTGGTGGTAATATAGTATATTCTATATTACTTCATGACATGCAATCTAATTGTTTATATAGATTCAACGTAGATTTTGAAACATTCGATTTTTTGATTTTCTACCGTTTAATAATATATACAATTATTTGTCCCGAGAATCGGTAATTGTTTATTAATTTACAATTGAAACCTTCCGAAAATATCCGATTACATCTGATTGAAACTGATTGAAATTCAATAATAAATTCTGATTAAATCTGATTGAAAGTCAATAATAAATTCTGATTAAATCTGATTGAAACTGATTGAAAGTCAATAAGAAATTCTGATTAAATCTGGTTGGAACTGATTGAAAGTCAATCAGAAATTTCCGATTGACTTTCAATCAGAATTCTTCGGAAGTTTCCGATTAAATCTGATTGAAACTGATTGAAAGTCAATCAGAAATTTCTGATTAAATCTGATTGGACGTTTTCAATCAGTTTCAATCGGAGTTTTTAATCAGGGGTCTACAATGTGGTCTACGTATTCCATGCTCAAAAGTACCCTGAAAATTGACAACAACATTAATATTGAAACATATAAAAAATTACGTACGTTTCTGAAAAAACTTGGAACTAATTTTAGAAATAAAAAATCGAAGATTTTATCCTCAGAAGACATAACTAAATTCATAAAAACTGCTCCAGATGATATATACTTAGTTGATAAAGTAAATATCAAATTTCCATAATTATAAATACCTAAAACTCATTAAAATTCTTTCATAATCCTACTTAAAATCCTTATTTTCAATTTCTTACTTTTTATAGGTTATTTTTGGCACCCACAGCTCTCAAACTTGACCTCCACTTTTTTTATTTTTATTTGAAAAATTATACTTAAATGTACTTGAAAAAAAAAAATCAGAATTTTTTACCACGTCGTTTAAGAGATATAATTAATTAAAATCATGTAATTATACATCGGCTCTTATGGTTGTCCTTATTCAATTTTACCGGAAACTAATAATTTGGAAAAAATGGACAAACTTGACCCACAAAAAAAAAAACTTTTTATTAGATAATTTGATATCTAAAGCGTATAATAAAAAAGTTTCAGAATGATTTACCACACGGTTTTTTTTTAAATTAATTTTTTAATATGATGATTAGCTATCTATCTTTGTTAATAGATGGACACTTACTTTCTCTTATGTTTACTAGGGAAAAAATGGCAGCTTCATTGTGCACGCCAAATTTGAAATATTCACTGAGAGACTAACTTATTGAATATGAATAAAATTAATGTAAAGACAATAAATAATGTAAATAAATTATTTACATAAATCCAGTTGACATTTGTTATACAGAGGTTATGTTTAGCTATTTAAGAAGTAAATAAACATAACATGTTAGAGAGATTATGGTACCAACTGTAAAAAATTTATGACAGTTGGTATAACCTCGAACTAATCTAGTTCTACTCAATGTAATTTATGTAAATTTTGTAATTATAATTATTTAACTTTAATATACATTGATTTTGTATTAATTATTAGTAATATTAATTATAATGATAATTAATAAAAACAGTTGTTTCATTACTTGTAAAAAAAAAAAAATAAAAAGTCATTTTTTTGACTTCTGATGCGAGTGCCAAACTACCTTAATATTTGGTATCTGCGGAGCTTGTCGAAGGGCCGAACTTTGTTTATTAACCATTGAAAATATCCAAAACAAAACATCTTTTTTGTTGATGGAGATTTTTGCTACAAAAACATCAACTATGAGACAATTCATTATTGATGGAGGCTTCTATAAAATTGTCAAGAAGTACATGAATCTTCGACCTCAACTATCAATTTCAAAAAGATTTTTTTTAAACTTTCAAAAAGACAAATGTACTAATCAACCAATCGGCCTTAATAAAATAGGTGGTGTCCCAAAAAAAATTGCTAGTTACTTAAAATTACCAGACGCATCTCAATACACAGGCCATTGTTTTCGCCGTACGTCGGCAACATTACTTGTTGATGGCGGTGGTGATGTTATTAGTCTTAAACGCCTCGGGTCTTGGAAATCTACAGCCGTCGCTGAAAGTTACATCGATCATTCTACAACTAATAAACATAATGCCTTTGATCAAATAACCAAATCTATAGTTCTAACATCCTCAAAAGAAATTTCATCGAGATCACAACAAAATAATAACAACACGACAACAGTTAATTACAATGCATTGAACCCCAGTACATCTACAACACTACAATAGTTAAATAACACAAGTCCATCGTCTTCTATTAATTTTACAATTAATAATTGTACTAATATTACTATTAACTACAATACGTACACAAAATCTTATAAAAAATAAAATTTAAATTAAAACTTAATAATATCAATAATAATAAAAATGATAATAATTAAAATGTGATTCATTGTGATTTTGTCTAATATAAAAAATTATAATTTAATTTATGTTTTTGTTTTAATCCTCATTTAAATAACCGCGGGTTATAACCTGCCATCTATAGGCACTAAATGTAGTACATTTCGAATATCTGTCACAAAAACTAATGTATCTATCTAGTACAATCGAGTCTAAGACACGAGGTGTGAAGATTGGTGCCCGAGCCGAAGGCGAGGGTACCAACACACGAGCGTCTTAGACTCGATCGCACTCGATAGATAAACTACTATTTTACATCATTGAAAAATGATTATATACAAATGAGCGTGACATGGTTTTGTACACGGAAAATAATATGTAGTATCATTTACTACAAGGTTGCAGTAAATATGTTTGTAGTTAAAAATACCACATAAATGATAAAAGTTACTAAATATGCGACAAATTTTACTAAGTTAATAAGTTGAATTTACTCCTATCTTGCGGTTAATTCTACTGCACACTGCAGTTACAAATACTCCAGGCGGGAGTTGAGAGTACTACAGAAGGAGCACTTCCCGCTATTTCGCCATTTTGAGGTTAATCTGTTGTGTGTATATTCAATTATTAAAGCGTCTTATAAATAATCATCTGACTTTTTTAAAACCCAAAAATTAACAATTTTTAATTTTTTCTTATTCTGCTTGTTCTTACGGCGCATTTATGATAAAAAATGTCGTTAGAAAAAAAATAAAGATTTCGATAGCTTTTTTTTCTTTAAAAGTTGGAAAAAAAATTGGCTTTCATGTTTTTGGATAAAATTTCTATTTTATCTTTTTTGATAATATTGATGTATTTTTTTTTTATAGTACATAAAACAATGAGCAATTAAAAAAAATTGATCAATTTGATAAAAAAAATTTAACATGTCCCAGCATGGGTGGACCCTATTTGTAAATAATTACCATGTTTAGTATATACAAATAACTCAATAAGTGATTTTTAAAAATAATTTAAACAAATTTTAGGTTATATACCGTTTATTTTTACGTAACCGCATATCGAGTAAATTAAACTACAATTGGAGTTACAAATACCGGATGCTGTGGCATATCTTACTTTTTTCGATAGTTGACGCTTAACTACAATATTGTAGTAAATCTAACCACGATTTGGAGTTGTCTCGAGTCATACTACAGCCTGTGGTAAATGTAACTCCAGTTGTAGTTGCCACTACTACAATATATTTTCCGTGTAGGAAATTTAACGCTCTACAAGAATGGTTTGGTGTGTTTATTTGATTTCTCTAACCGTTTAGAAGATATTCCTTCCCAAATCCTAATGCATTTGAATTTCAAAAATTTTTTAATAACATTTTAGATTCATCAACTTAATTCATGAATTTTAAAATATTCCTGGGGATAAATAATTTTGCCGAATTATATATAATTATATATAATCACTTATATATAATAAGATATAAAAATTGGCCAGATCTGTTTATATACAATCATATATGATTAGATATAATCATGCATGAACGAATATAGTCATTTTAAGAAGCTCATTGAAAATATCTGGAAATTATTA
The DNA here is from genome assembly GCA_030273425.1 of Microplitis manilae. Classification (NCBI taxonomy): domain Eukaryota; kingdom Metazoa; phylum Arthropoda; class Insecta; order Hymenoptera; family Braconidae; genus Microplitis; species Microplitis manilae. The sequence continues at coordinate 9,925,192 of CP092722.1, forward strand.
ATTAAGTCATTTAATTAGGATTTATTTTCTTCATTATTATAAATTTCGGTTAAATTTAAATTGAAAAAAAAAAATTACTATCCGTTGACTACTTTATTACGAAATCATCCGTCCAATTAATGTCCCACATCGATGCTTCTTAACTTTGGTTATCGATGGATTGTAGTCTGATCCTCTAGTACCCCGGAAAAAAAATTATATATAATTAGATATAATCATATATAATTATACAAAATTCTATATAATTTTGTATAATTTCATATGAATATTTCTAATTTTTCAAAAAATTTTTATAGTTAAATGTATATAAAAATATATAATTATATAAATTCATATATAGTCTTATACAACTATATATATTTATTAGGGTGCGTCATTTTGGAGCAATATTTTTTTTTCAAGTGCATGTGGAAAAAACCTTAGCTCAACACAAAAAAAAATTTTCACGCAAGAAAAAAAATTCTATGTCGGTTGCAGACCTAGCTCATGGAAAAATTCGATCTTCCCATTCAAATAACACGGGAAAAATTTTGTTTTTAGATTTACGTATTGTTAACTCTTTAACAAATCAATAGATCGAATAGACTAATACACATTTTTGTAGGAAATTGAACGCTCTACAAAAAAGGTCTCATCATCTTTCGATTAATTTATTTGTTGAAAAGTTATTAGAGCTCAAAGTAAAGTTGGAGATCTTTTCACTGTTACGGCGAAACTATCAGACTTATCACAAAATGTTATATTATCTTGTTTGTTGACAATTTTATTCTCTACAAATTATTATCAGTAAAGTTTTTTCGAATTCCGTATTGTTTTCTGTTCATTTTAATTTTAATTACAAGCTCTTGAAATCGATCAGACCTGCTTTTTTAAGAGCTTAAAATTAAAATGAAAATAACTGAAAACAATGCAGAATTTGGAAAACCTTTACAAATAACAATTTTTAGAGAATAAAATTGTCCACAAAAAAGATTCTAGAACATTTTGTAATAAGTCTGATTGTTTCGTCGGAACAGTAAAAAGATCTCCAACTTTACTTCGAGCTCTAATAACTTTCGAACAGGTGAATTTATCAAAAAATGATAAGAGACCTTTTTTGTAGAGCGTTCAATTTCCTTCCAAAATATGTATTTGTTCAACGAGTAGTCTGCCGCTAGTATAACTTTATATTGAAGAGAATTCTTTGCGTTAGAAATTGGTGGCCTTGAAAAAGGCCGTTGTGGTCTTGAGAAAGACCGTTTGAGAGTGACGTTTGTAGCTTGAGGCGACGATGAGAGCTGACTGCTGGTCCTGAGAACAACCGTTTGCTTTAGGCGTGTCACGATCGAAGTGAGTGAAGGCGACGGGCGAAAGGGTTATTTTAAATTATTATTTAATATCGTAATGCCGAATTACCCTATTCTATAACTCAGCCAAGGAGTTCGATTGAACCGTCACGTGGTTAGTGTGAGAACGTATGCGTGATTGGGCACCGATTATTAATTTATAATTAATCATAAGTTACAATAAGAGATTATATTTATTCTGTCATCCAACCAAGGAATTTGGGTCACGTGGCTGGTATAAGAATGTTATAATTTCTTTGTCGTTTATAACTTATTTGTCTATTCGTACCGAGCGGATGTACTATAGACTATCCCGTTCAATGACCTGCGTGGCGTTAGGGTAGGTCCGGGATTTCTGAGCGAGAGGGATATTGGGTCGATGAATATGGGCCCTCGAGAAGACCGTGTTCATTCCTTGTCTTACTTTAAAATTACTATGACTTAAACTACCAGCACTCGAATGCCAGAGAAAAGGACAGTAAATGAAAAGACAAATGTACACAAAACATATGTAGTATATTGACAGATTAAATTTTACAAAATATTATAATAATGAACTTACCCCAATGGGTTGATATACCTGCACACACACTCACTTCAGATTCACCAATTTGAATCTGTGTACGCAGATTTTTATAATGATTTATGATAGCAATTAATTGAGATTCACAGTTTGAATCTTTTCACGAAGATGCTATGCACGCTGAACCGAACGGCCGGCTTAGCCTTCGAGTGAAGTTATAATGATTTTTAGGGTTTTATTAATAGAATTAATTATTCCCGAACAAGGACTCCGATTGCCTAGGCGGTGGACGTCACGTGAAAAGGGTTTGGTCAATTCTAATGCAAACTCAAATGATTTTACTCTAAGTATCCAACCTAGGAGTCCAGGTGCCTAGGCGTAGGACCTCACGAGGAAAGTTTTTAAGAATAAAATTTAAGTTTCGTAATTTATATTTTAAATAAAAGAATCGACTTACGATTATCGATCGAGGACCCCCGATTGCCTAGGCGTGGAGCGTCACGAGAACGAACTTTGAAATCGACTCAGTGAGTCTTACTCGTAGATAGATCCGACAAGGGTTTTAGTAGCTGAAGTAATGACTTTTGGATGTTTAATAAAAGAATCGAATTTCGATTATCGAACTAGGACCCCCGATTGCCTAGGCGTGGAGCGTCACGAGAACGAACTTTGAAATCGACTCAGTGAGTCTTACTCTCGGATTTAGATAGATCCGACAAGGGTTTTAGTTACGACGGTAATGACTGATTTTGATTATTTTTCCGGGGTTTATATATGAAAAGGTTCGAAAGAAGAGTGGGACCAAAGATGATACAAAGAATGGGTTAAAGACAAAGAGGAAAAAATAATATGGAAGGGTTTGATTTCTTTGGACAGCTGAAAATGACATTTTTATCACGGGAGTTCTTGGAATTTTATAGCAAACAGGATGTAAATAGAAAAATAAGTCCGCGGTGGACCGCTTAAAAATAAAGTAATAAATATATGATGACATTTACGGTCGATATATTACGTACTCTAGGAAAAATATAATTTTAAAAATAATACAAAATTGAGATGAAAAATCTTCGAAGATAGAAAAAGGGACGGAGAGGTTCTGCGGGGAACCATGTAAAATTTTAGAGACTGCGTTTTTATGATGACATTTATTACCAATATTTTAGGTAATTCCAAGAAATAAAATTAAAATTTTTTAAAATAGAAGAGCTTCCTATGGTGGGAAAGGGAAAAATAAGAATCCGCGGGAGACCGTGAGATTCTGTAAAACAATGTTTCTTCAAAATGTATGGTGACATTTACTATCGATATTTTAGACACTTCTGAGAAATGCAATTAAAAAAATTAAAAATAAATAGAATTAGAGATAGATTTCTACATTGAAAAAGAAATAGTAAGGATCCGCGGGAGACGTGGGACCTATTGGTTTAAATAGAAAAGTCGTAAAAATTTGAGGCGAACTAGAACAAGAAAATGTTTTGACACATTTATTAAGGCCTTTACGATGACTTTTATTATGACGAGGGACTCGCGGCCGCGGAAGACTCAGAGAAATCTTTACATAGGACATCTGGAAGACATTGAGTCGGTGTATCTTCGTAAGGGACCGGCCGTAGTGGTGCAGCTATGCATAGAGAGAAAAAGACAGATATTTATCTTATCCATTTGTTTTACTTCTATTCCCCTCTCTCCTTCTCCATCCGTTATACTATTATATTTTGATATTATAATTATTGTTCATTTCAGGATACTTTTAATTGATTCAGAGCAAGTCCAACACTTTTCAAGAATTATTGGATGTGTTCCGAAGTATAAAAATATAAATAAAAAAAAAATTTTTAAATTAAAGTATGGTTAAATCGTGATCCATATGTAACGATCGTTACAGGCGAGTAGTCGAGCTGGAGACCCTGAGGTCCCGTGAATTTGAAAGTTTCTTACAAGACTAGCCCTGAGAAGAGCTACACGGAAAATATATTGTAGTAGTGGCAACTACAACTGGAGTTACATTTACCACAGGCTGTAGTATGACTCGAGACAACTCCAAATCGTGGTTAGATTTACTACAATATTGTAGTTAAGCGTCAACTATCGAAAAAAGTAAGATATGCCACAGCATGCGGTATTTGTAACTCTAATTGTAGTTCAATTTACTCGATATGCGGTTACGTAAAAATAAACGGTATATAACCTAAAATTTGTATAAATTATTTTTAAAAATCACTTATTGAGTTATTTGTATATACTAAACATGGTAATTATTTACAAATAGAGTCCACCCATGCTGGGTCATGTTAAATATTTTTTTATCAAATTGATCAATTTTTTTTTAATTGCTCATTGTTTTATGTACTTTAAAAAAAAATACATCAATATTATCAAAAAAGATAAAATAGAAATTTTATCCAAAAACATGAAAGCCAATTTTTTTTCCAACTTTTAAAGACAAAAAAGCTATCGAAATCTTTATTTTTTTTCTAACGACATTTTTTATCATAAATGCGCCGTAAGAACAAGCAGAATAAAAAAAAATTAAAAATTGTTAATTTTTGGGTTTTAAAAAAGTCAGATGATTATTTATGAGACGCTTTAATAATTGAATATACACACAACAGATTAACCTCAAAATGGCGAAATAGCGGGAAGTGCTCCTTCTGTAGTACTCTCAACTCCCGCCTGGAGTATTTGTTACTGCAGTGTGCAGTAGAATTAACCGCAAGATAGGAGTAAATTCAACTTATTAACTTAGTAAAATTTGTCGCATATTTAGTAACTTTTATCATTTATGTGGTATTTTTAACTACAAACACATTTACTGCAACCTTGCAGTAAATGATACTACATATTATTTTCCGTGTAGCCAAGACGTGACGAGAGAGTTCTAAAAAGAACTGATGGTTTTGAGAGGTAGCTGTAGTCTATTCAGCCTTGCGCGGTTAAATAGGTTTGTTGAGTAGCTGATAGCCTTGCTCGCTATCTGTAGAGTTATTCTTCACAGTAGGACTGGTCAGAATAGAATGCGCTGCCGCTCTCAGAGCACCTTCTTTGATACCCGAGAGTCCGGCTTCTAGAATGTTCTCGACGGAGTGGGAGAAGTCGCTATCTGCGCTCCAGTGAGATGGCTTGCTTTTGAGGAGAAGGGGAAAAGTTAAGAGCGGACCAATGAGAAGCCTTGGTTGAGTGTGGAGGGGGTCGAGTTAACCCCTATTGGTCGTTCGCGTACTGAGAGCGAGCAGTCTCTCGCATGGTCCGTGCGAAGTTGATGACCCATGGTATCTCTCCATGGTCCGCGTAAAGTTGATGACTTATTTTCGAACAGTATTAGTCTATTTGATCTTTTGATTTTTTAACGAGTTAAAAATACTTAAAGTTAAAAAAAAAATTTTTCCCGTGTTATTTAGACGGGAAAATCGAATTTTTCAATGAGCTAAGTCCGTAACCGACATAAAATTTTTTTTCTTGCGCGAAAATTTTTTTTTTGTGTTGAACCATGATTTTTTCCACATACACTTAAAAAAAAAAAGTTTTGCTCCAAAATGAAGCACCCTAATATTTATATATAATTATATAAATCTTTCTAATTTAATAATATAAAAATATGTATAATCATATATTTTTATATAAAATTTTATATAAATGAGGTCTAAAAAATTCTATCTAATGGGAATTTCTGAGAGAATAATATTAAGATGTGAAAGTAGAATTATAACATTTTTTAAAATAATTTAGATATGATCAAATAATGTAAGATTATTCGGAAGAACTGATTTAACGATGATTTATAACATTTTATAAAGTCTAAAAAATTGTTGTAATTTACCGCATCCATAAATGTTATAAAGTATACAAACTTTTTTCAAATTTCTTAGAAATACATTAACAAAACCAAAAACAGTATGACACCAAAAAAACTTTGAAGCTTTAACAAAGAATTAAGTTATAAAAAAATGAGATATAAAATTAAAAAGATTTTAGTTAAGTTTAAAAAATTTAAACTTCTGATGTTCCTTTTAATTAACCAAAAGAACTCATTATTGTCCTGCTATTAGTGGGTATACCGCTAATTGTTTCTTTACTTTATGAACAATAATATAATTTACTACAATACTAATAACAAAATCAATCATTTATTGATGTCTTTAATTTTCTTAAGTTCATTTAGATTCAAATAAATACAATTAACTCATGATGTTGAGAGATACAGCACTGTGGATAACAACTGAGACTTTGAACCAGTCGGACCTGGATTCGAGTCCATGAGCCAGCGGGATTTTTTAACTTCCCGCTTAGAAAATCGATGATTTTCAAAAATTTCGGGAAGTTATTGTTTTCACCCCGATTTCCGAAAATCGAGTTTTCAACAGATGTCGACGTTTTGAGGTCCTAGGAAACTATTCTGACTATTTTTAGAATGATGTCCGAGTGTCTGTATGTATGTGTGTGTGTGTGTGTGTGTGTGTATGTATGTATGTATGTAAACTCTTTATAACTTTTTAACTAATAAACCGATTTGGATGGTTAAAGCGGCAATCGAAAGAGCTTTTTGGCCATCAACTTTTCTGAAAATTTCAGATCATTTGACCAAGTAGACTCGAAGATATTGGCCATTTACGAAAAAAAAAAATTTTTTTTTTTTAGTTTTTTATTGATTTCTCAGAAACGACTCATACGATCGACTTCAAAATCTAATCAGCTCTAGAACTTAATAAAACGCGTCGATTGCCACCTCAAACACCAAAATCGCATAATTCGTTCGAGAGTTATCGTTGGAGAAAGAAATAGGAAAAAACAGTTTTTTGCGAATATCTTTGAAACGACTCAACCAAAAAATCTAAAAATCTAATGAGCTTTAGAATCTATTAAAACGCGTCGATTGCCACCTCAAACTTAAAAATCGGATAATTCGTTTGAGAGTTATTGCGGGAGAAATAAATGCTAAAAACTGTTTTTTTCGAAATTAATGGCATGCAAAAGTATTTTCGAGCTCGAAGAGCTCGAAAATGTATTTACAACGATGTTTTTGAGCTCCTTGAGCTCGAAAACAGCGGGAAGTTTTGGGGCTGGCCCGCAGGGTCAACCGATGCCCAGATTTTTTTTTTTTTTTTTATGACAATTATTGTATATATTATTTTATAGAGTTATACATAATTATATAAAATTATATATAACTATATAAAATTAGATCAAATCAAAACTCATATCTAATTTTATCTAACCATTTATATAAAATATTATATAATTATATATAAATTTTTTTTCCCGGGCTGTTACACACTTATAATTAATAGAAGTTTATGGCATTACTTAACTCAAATAATCGATATCTAATATTCATAAGTTTACAGGTAAATAGATTTGATTATATGTATCTAATGAATTCTATTGTAATTTATGTACAAAACTAACTTCATCATTAGGTGCATTATTTACGAAGGATGTATCAATTTAATTATTTGAGTTAAGTAATGCCGTAAACTTCTATTAATTATAAGTGTGTAACAGCCCGGGAAAAAAAATTTATATATAATTATATAATATTTTATATAAATGGTTAGATAAAATTAGATATGAGTTTTGATTTGATCTAATTTTATATAGTTATATATAATTTTATATAATTATGTATAACTCTATAAAATAATATATACAATAATTGTCATAAAAAAAAAAAAAAAAAAAAAATCCCGCTGGCTCATGGACTCGAATCCAGGTCCGACTGGTTCAAAGTCTCAGTTGTTATCCACAGTGCTGTATCTCTCAACATCATGAGTTAATTGTATTTATTTGAATGTAAATGAACTTAAGAAAATTAAAGACATCAATAAATGATTGATTTTGTTATTAGTATTGTAGTAAATTATATTATTGTTCATAAAGTAAAGAAACAATTAGCGGTATACCCACTAATAGCAGGACAATAATGAGTTCTTTTGGTTAATTAAAAGGAACATCAGAAGTTTAAATTTTTTAAACTTAACTAAAATCTTTTTAATTTTATATCTCATTTTTTTATAACTTAATTCATTGTTAAAGCTTCAAAGTTTTTTTGGTGTCATACTGTTTTTGGTTTTGTTAATGTATTTCTAAGAAATTTGAAAAAAGTTTGTATACTTTATAACATTTATGGATGCGGTAAATTACAACAATTTTTTAGACTTTATAAAATGTTATAAATCATCGTTAAATCAGTTCTTCCGAATAACCTCACATTATTCGATCATATTTAAATCATTTTTGTAGGAAATTGTACGCGCTACAAAAAAGGGGTCTTATCATTTTTTGATAAATCTATCTGTTCAAAAGTTATTGGAGTTCGAAGTTAAGCTCTAGTAAATTTAGAGATCTTTTTACTTTTCCGGTGAAACTATCAGACTTATCACAAACTGTCATAGGATCTTTTTTATTGGAAATTTTATTGCCTACAAATTATATTGAATAAAATTTTTTCAAATTCCGTATTGTTTTCTAGTTATTTTCATTTCATTGTTGAGCTCTTTAAATCGATCAGAACACTACTTTTTTCAGAGCTTGAAATTAAAATAAAAATAACTACAAAACAATGCGGTATTTGAAAAAAGATTACTGATAATAATTTGTAGGCGATAAAATTTCCAATAAAAAAGATCCTATAACATTTTGTGATAAATCTGATAGTTTCACCGGAAAAATAAAAAAATCTCTAAATTTACTAGAGCTTAACTTCGGACTCCAATAATTTTTGAACAGATAGATTTATCAAAAAATGATAAGACACCTTTTTTGTAGCGTGTACAATTTCCTACAAAAATGTATGTTAGTCTATTTGATCTATTGATTAGTTAACGAGTTGAAAATAAAATTTCCCCGTGTTATTCAAACGGGAAATCGATTTTTTCAATGAGCTAGGTCTGTAATCGACGTAGAATTTTTTTTTTGCGCGAAAATTTTTTTTTGTGTTGAACTATGTTTTTTTCTCCCATGCACTTAAAAAAAAAGTGTTGCTCTGAAATGACACACCCTAATATATATATATATATATATATATATATATATATATATATATATATATACTGTGACGTTATTTTTTGTATAGGGGTCAAATCAAAGTGAACGTCACAAGCACCAACTGATTTTATTGTAGTTTCGAGTATGGTAATTCAAGACTTAGAATTAAGCTTACAGTAATTTTCGATTTTGATACAGATTTTTGATAAGACAAATTAAGAATTAGAATCAGAAATATGGAAATTGAGTATGGAATAAGGTTAAGATTAAAGTTTGAGATAATGAAAAAGTTGAGTTTTGGTTTACAGTTTTGCACTTTGGAGTATGTGGAGGTCAGTGTTACCGTGGAGCGGGATGAATTAGTCACCCGGTATCATCTGATGATAGAACCTAGTTCTATCCCTAAGAGACTTCTTGGTAGATTGCAGAGGTCTAGCTGAAATGCTAGCGCTCCAGTATATAAGGAATCTGATGAGGATGCAGATTGGGATCAGTTTGAGTTTTGGTTTAGCAGGCCTCAACAGTAATTTTGTGACCATTGCTGTTGTGGAAGCCGTTTGGTCATTTTTAATGTTTTAGTTTGACAGGCCTCAGAGGATAAGCTATAGCCACTTGTACCACTGAGGAAGTCATAGGTTACTTAGTTTTTAAGTTTTACGATCCCAGCTGAAGTCTGTTCCATGAGAGCAACTACCAAGGATATCCATACTCAAAGTCAGGTTTAGTGAGTGCGTTTGGTGAGGTATAAGCCTTCAGTTACCGATAGAGTAGAGTTTGGAAATTGATTTATGGATTTAGAATATAGAGGGCAGTTATTGATAATGATAAGATTTAGCTTGAGGTTATGGATTTTGATTATTGAGAAAAGAGAAGTCGAAGGGGAGACCTTCAAAGAGTACGGACGTGAGCATTCGGCTCTGGTCACTCGAAGCGAGCAGACGTGTCCAGTAGTGGCTACAGTATCATGGCATTGCGGAAAGCTACAGATTAAGATTATTGTTACAGAAGTATTATTTAAAACAGTGTAAGACGTTACTTGATATTTTATTCATCAGTAATCAGGCATGAACTAATTATTATAATTATTAATAATTAATTGAGTTTGAGTCAAAGTTTTGAGATATTATGCTACTGTTTTAATTAAAGAAAAGATTTAACAACTGAGAGAATTATGAGAATATTGTTACAGTTTAGAGTCATGTTCATGATTTATTGTTAATATTATTTTATAAAATAATTATAAGAAATATGTTAAATTTTTAAACCAATTGTCGTCTAATTAACGTCAATATGAGCCCCATGTACGTTAGTTTTACTAGATTGTTAAAGAGAAATGTTCTAGAGTATTGGTTTTATAATTTATTGTTCTAGTTTACTGAGTATTAGTTGATTGTTATTTAGCTCTAGTAATTAATTAATTTATCTATAACGTATCGATACGTATCATTTAGAAGTAAATTTACTTTTTGTTAAGATTACATTTTATTATTATTAGATTCAGTATGTTGTTATGAAGTAAAATTATTTGTACAATGCTACAGTATTTTATTTATTGTTAAATAGAGATTTTTGAAATTATTTGTTGCTTAATAAAAATTGCAAATTCGCTAATAATCTACATGAATTTGGAATGATGTAACCCGGACCTCTCCCTCTCTCCATAAACCTACACACTGAGCGACACCATGGCATACCGAAACTCTGTTTTTAGTTTTCCAGTCTCTGTTTTGTTTTCGCTTATAAGTTCTGAGCATTCTGTTAAGTTTTAGTTTTCGTTTTAGTTTTGCGTGGTTTTGGTGATAACCTCATAGATAAAAAATTATCCAGTTTTATTTATGCGTGGTTTTGAGATAGTTCTACAGATCAAAAATTTATCTAATTCTTAAGATTGACTGGTATGGTGATTCCATTGATAAAAATTACCTGACGCCCTGTTAGTATTAAGACTGGAGGCTAAAGATAGAGAACGAAGTTGTAGTACAAAATTTAGCATATTAACGTATGCAGATAGATTTTGCGTTATAAAATTGGCGCCCAACGTGGGGCTCCCAAAACAAAAGGCCCACAACACCTAAGAGCATTGCATCAGTTATCCATTTTTGTGTATATTTATTTGCAGTTTTTAGTTCTAGATTTTTCGGTTATAATTCTTTATTTGAGTAGTAAAGTAATTTGATTTTCGAATTAAGGAATTATAAAGAAAAATAATTCCCGCTACAGAATATTAGTCATTATTAATCGGACAAATAAAACTATAAATTCCAGTTTATTTTTAGCTCATACCTTTGTCTCATCCTTAAAGTTCACAAAAATACCGATCATAAAATATTATTTCATTTTATATTGTTTCATTTTATTTTATTTTATGTCTAGCTTAAAACATTATTTAAGTTAGTCGAGTAAAAATAACATACATGGGGAATTAAATTATAAAAAGAATCATATTTTGTACATCGAAAAGTCTCGAAGAGACGAACATAAGTGAACGATTCTGTAATAATTCTCAGCATCGAGTGTAAAAACAAAATTCTCATTGTTGAACCAGGCCGCCAATGCTACTGGAACATGCACGGAAATGCCTACCCTCGTTAGTCTTCTTGCTAACCGAGACGCGGCGATAGGATGTGGAGACGCTAAACTAAGCGAGTTGCAAGAACTCCTAAAGGATACTCTTGCCACTATCCGACTGAAAAGAACTGTCGCTACAGAGGTTACTCAAGGTGTAAAAGATGCAGCGACGCTGGTCTATGAGATAATGACACATCGAAAGATGTGGAAAGATGCACAACGCAAACTTGCTTCTGAAGCCTTGGCTGACCACCAAGCTCTGGAAGCGCAAATGAAGGCGATTCAAAAACGGAAAGCCGTATCTGAACAACCTTTCAGAACGCCACCTCCAAGTCAGAACAAAAAGCGTCCGGCCGCTAGCCCGCCACATGGCCCCGAGGAAAATATCGCTCTATCAACAGGGAGTGGGTTCACAGAGATTATCTCAAGAAAGAAAAAAGGTCGTATAAACCCGGCACAGGGAGCAGCTTGCCAACAGCCAAAGCAACCAAACCCAACTTCTAAGTTGAGGACTGAGCCAGAGCACAGAAAGTCTGAAAGGAAAAAGACCGCTTCTCCAAGCAAAACAACGTCGTTCTCATTAAGCCAGCAGAAGGAAAAACCTATGCGGACTTACTCAGAGGCATTAAAGAGAAAGTCCGACAAGATGAACACGGTACCGGGATACGATCTATCCAGAAAACAAAAACAGGAGATGTTCTACTGGAACTCGACCGAAAACCCGGCTTGAACCCGACCTTTGCTGAAGCAGTAAAAGCGGCAGTTGGTTCGGACGGAGCAGTTAAGTGCCTAGTGCCCACAGTCACCCTGGAAATTCGCGATATCGACGAGATTTCGACGGAAGACGACGTACGATCAGCAATCATCCGAGATCTTGGCGGTACAGCCTCTATCAAGAGGGTCGGAATAGCCAAAACTGCTGTCCGAGGACAACACATGGCATTTGTCGATCTGGACGAATCGGGAGCTAGGAGAATGCTTGAGACGGCTCGAATCAAAATAGGCTGGATTAACTGCCGTGTGCGACATCGGAAAATTATACAGCGGTGTTACAGATGCTTAGGCTATGGCCATATGTCAAAAGGCTGTAGTGGCCCTGACTGTAGCAAGCTGTGTTACAAATGTGGCGGCTCGAACCACATAGCTGCAAACTGCGACAAGGACCCTCACTGTGTGCTGTGTGCTGCATCAGGGAAGAGTAACACCAGCACAAGCCACGTGCCCGGGTCTGGTGCTTGCACCATCTTTCGAGCTATGCTATCAGAGAATACAAAATCAACCTTGGAAGAGAATGGATGGCGCAAAACCTGTTGCACCAGCACATCTTCGAGCATAAGATAGATGTATGCTTCTTATCCAAACAATACACTAACCTGTCTACCACAAATTGGTATTCCGACGTCTCATGCACTGCAGCAATCTGGATTGCTAACCCAAACATCCATGTCCCGGACAGTGGTTGCGGAGAAGGATATGTCTGGGTCAGGATACCCAATATCACGCTCTTCAGCTGCTACCTATCCCCAAATGAGGGCATTACAACATTCCGGCATAAGCTTGCCGACATAGAAGATACAGCAAGACAAACAAAAGGCGAAATCATCCTAGCCGGTGATTTAAACGCCAAATCTGTTGACTGGGGGATGTAGTGGAACGATACTCGCGGAAACGAAGTGGCTGACATGTGTGCCAGACTTGATCTTGTCGTGCTGAATAACGGCAGCGCATCTACTATTAGAAGGCCAGGCTTCCGTGAAACCATCATCGATATTTCATTTGCCTCAACTAGTACTGCTGCAACCATACCAGATTGGAAAGTTTTGGAGACTTACAACGCCAGTGACCACCAGTTCATCCAATTTACAATAGCTGGATCTGCTATAGCACAGTATGACTCGCCCCCAAATCCCCAGAAGAAGCGCTAGAATCTCGCCAAACTATATACAGCTGCTCTAACCAAGTATCTCTCTGAGAAATGGGCAACTGCGGAATTTGCAGACTTGGCTCCTGAAACCAAATCAGAGACAGAGACACTGGTCGATGCGGTAATGGGACTTACTATCGAGGCCTGTGACATGACAATCCCTGCGACGACACCACGAGAGCAGCGCAAGCCAAACTACTGGTGGACCACAGAAATTGCTGATCTCCGTAAGAAGTGTCTTGCGGCTCGACGCAAACTCGTCAGACTTAATCGCAGGCACCAGTCAGGAGTCTCTAGTGACATAGCAGTGCAATACCAATTTGCTAAAAAGGCGCTAAAGCAAGAAATTAAGAGAAGCAAAACTAAATGCTGGTACAAACTGCGCGACGAACTTGACCAAGATCCATGGGGCCGTGCCAACCAAATCGTTGTCAAAAGGCTACACAAGCAGCCCCCTGTACCTCGAATGGAGCCAACGACTATAGAAAGGATAATAGCAGAACTATTCCCGCACCATCCCCACAGGAAGTCAAACGAGAACAGGCAGGCTACCGAAGTCCCCCCCTTATTCACTGTTCAGGAACTTTATGACGCCGTTAAGTCATTGAAGCCGGGTAGGGCACCAGGCCCTGACGGTATCCCTCCAAGTATCATCAAAGCGATCGCCAAAGAATGCCCTGGTATACTGCTTGCCATGTACAATGCTTGCCCCTCAACGGGGACTTTCAGCAAGAGGTGGAATCGGCAACGCCTTATGCTACTCGACACAGGTAAAGGACCACCAATCACCCCATCTTCGTACAGGCCACTGTGCATGCTCGATGTGACAGATAAGCTGCTTGAAAAGCTGATCAAGACTCGACTAACCGCCGCCATAGAAAGAGCAGGAGGGTTTGCAAGCAACCAGCATGGCTTCCGAAAGCAGCACTCAACGATATCCGCGATAGACCAAGTCTTTAAAATCGCTCACAGAGCCTGGTCGGGCAACCACTGATCCCGCAAGGCATGTGTTCTCCTCACATTCGATGTCCAAAACGCTTTCAATTCGGTGGGATGGGAGGATTTGCTCAGTGCACTTAGAGACGACTTTATGATTGATGATTACCTCTTTGATATCGTGGATGATTACTACAGAGAAAGAAAACTCGAGTACGACACAACAAAAGGCCAACGGACCAGCAATATCACAGCCGGAGTACCGCAAGGCGCAGTACTTGGTCCAGACTGCTGGAACGCTCGCTACGACGAACTTCTCAGAACACCATTCTCTGAAGGAATAGAGCTTGTAGGGTTCGCTGACGATGTTGCTGGCCTGGTAACTGCCTGCACCGTAGAAGAACGCAAAAGCTGATTACCTACTTGGTAACAGTCATCCAGACATGGCTTGAGACACATGGACTCAAGCTAGCAGCGAACAAGACCGAGATGGTCGTCCTCACAAGGCAACGCTGGTTCGAATACCTGTTCTCTGTCAACATCAACGGGGCCAACATCGAAGCCAAACACGCGATATGATACCTGGGAGTGCAACTCGATGAAAAACTCTCGTTCTGGGACCATCTAGCCAGAACCGCTGACAAAGTAGGCAACACTGTGAATAGTCTAGCAAAAATCATTCTGAACACGACTGACCCGAGGTACCCGAAAAGGCGAGTAATTGTGAGTGTGGTAAATTCCACTTTATTGTACGGTGCTGAAGTATGGGCAGATAAACTCGAGTGCGAAAAGTTCAGACGGAAGTTAGCTGCAGTCCAGAGAAGAGCCGCTCTTCGCGTTACTAGCGCATACAGAACGGTTTCCAAGGCAGCAGTTCTAATCTTAGCGAAAGCGATCCCGGTAGATCTCATGGCCCAGGAACGTAAAAGAATGTATGAATGGCGAAAAACAAGGCAACTAGATGATGCTGCATGGAAAGCTGAAAGGACTAAAACCATCAAGGAGTGGACACATCGATGGCAGAATGGAACTACAGGGCGCTGGACGGCACGACTTATTCCTCTAGATGGATGGCTTAGCTGCAAACACGCAGAAACTAACTACTATCTGACCCAGTTCTTAACAGGGCATGGCCAGTTTAATGCTTACCTACACCGCATGGGACTAAGGCAGACGCCGCACTGCAGCTACTGCCCCTCAGAAATCGACGATGCTGAGCACACGTTCTTCGGTGTGAAAGATGGTCCTTAGAACGACAAACGGCCTGGGAAGTCCTTGGGCACCCAACAAATCCGGAAACGCTAGTTCAGGGCATGATTCACTCGAAGCAAAAATGGAGCACTATGATGAACTTTGCTGAAAAGATAATCTGCAAAGAAACGTGGAGAGCGTACTACGCAATAAGATCAAGGCACACTAGCTTAACCAGGACCAGACTGAAGTAATGCGTAAGCGGTTTCCGGTCTGGTCTCCCTCTGCCCATGGTGAAGAACAAAAGAGAGAGGATTGTTTTTAGTGGGTAAAAATCCCACACTACCAACAACATCAAATCTTCT
Organism: Microplitis manilae; assembly: GCA_030273425.1. Lineage (NCBI taxonomy): Eukaryota > Metazoa > Arthropoda > Insecta > Hymenoptera > Braconidae > Microplitis > Microplitis manilae. The sequence goes on from CP092722.1 coordinate 9,941,005, forward strand.
AAATTCCCCTTCATTGGTGTCTTTCGAAGATTTTTTAACCTCTCTCACAAAAAAAAAAAAAACTACTAATAATATTACTATCTTACGCATTTCCTCACCGATCACGGACAGTTTAATGCCTACCTGCATCGTATGGGTCTTCGAAACGCTCCGGACTGTGTGTACTGTCCGGGCGTTGTTGACTTCGCCGAGCACACCTTTTTCGACTGTCGGCGTTGGTCTGGAATACGGCTGCGTTGGCAAGAAGAAAAGGAAGTGCCTGAACGGCCAGAAGAGGTAGTTCCTTGGATGTTGGCGACGTCACAGAACTGGACAACGATGACAGGCTACGTGAGGGAGGTCGTAGGGAAGAGGAAGGAAGAAGATAGGGAGGGGGGAGGGATGTGAGAGCAGCAGGGGGATGCCTAGTACTGTGAAGTAATGCTCACGCGGTCCCACAGTGCTAGGTATGGGAGAGGAAGAGAATGAGGTTTTTAGCCGGTAGGGCCCCCAGGGATACAGTTATCTAAAAGTAAAATCTTAAGTGATACATCCTTGAGGGAGGAGTCCGGCACACGGAGGGCAATATGCATATGAGGAGCAGTTCATGCTTTTCATATGGGTATTGTCTTCTACGGTGCGTAATAGCATTTTTCCCTCACCCTCTTCCCAAAAAAAAAAAAAAACTACTACTACTAATACTAATACTACTACTACTACTACAACTACTACTCGGAAGTTGTCGGTGATAATGAGGGTGACTCTCCTCAATCTCTCAGGAATAATGATGGCGACATCATTCTCCGAGAAGATGAAGAAGTCTTCCATCTCATGTCATCGTCAGGGCTTGAGACCAACCGAGCGCGTCCCTGGGTGGCGGATAGGAGAATGGCCATTATAAGTACTCCTAGAAGATATCATCTCTGATGATTTTTCGCGTGGAGGAAAGTTTGGGTTAGTGAGCTCTATAGAGGGTTACTACCGGTCTAACAACTGGGACGTGACCTGAAAAAGACTCACCACGGACCACTCAGGAGAAGCTACACTCCTTAAAAACAGAGACGAGCGTGATGGTTAAGGTGGAATTTTTTCTTGGTATGATGGAACAGTCGAAGGGGTGGAGGCGGCCTTGCGTCGGAACATCAATGAGGGTGCGGACGAGCTCAAAGTGAATACTACTAAGCCCAGTAAATGGGGAGCCGTACGTGCCTTCATTGAGGCGAGATGTGAGGTCGCGACCGCTTCAGAGGCCTTGAAAAAGGTCAAAGTGGCCTGGTTGGTCTGCCGTATCCGCCGCTGGGAACGGCTTGATCGATGTTTTCGCTGCCATGATCTTGGTCATTCGACCAGATCATGTAAGGTGGAGGTTGATCGGTCGGATCTTTGCGGGCGTCGCGGTCAGGCGGACCACCAGGCCAAGACTTGCCCCAATCCACCACGCTGCCACCTCTGTGCAGCAGTAGAGGACGGGTGATCCGTGTATCACGTGATCGGTTCGCGGCGGTGCACTTCCCACAAAAATGGCTAAGGTACTGCAGGCGAATCTACAACGTGGCAGAACATCGCTGGATCTACTTCTCGCGCGGAGACAAGACTGCGGAATGGATATTGTTCTGGTTTCAGAACAATACCATTCAGCGTCTGGACCAAATTGGTTCTGTGACCCTTCGGGGGCAGCGGCAATTGGGATTCCGGACCTAGGGTTTGTTTCCGTGAGAGATAGTGGATCCAGGGATGGCTATGTATGAGTAGTTACGCCAGCAATCGCTATTGAGTGTCGTGCTTTTTCACACCCAATGAACCTATTGCAGCCTTCCGACGAAGAGTGAATGAACTCGAAAGAGTCATTCGCAATCTTGAGGGAGAAATCGTGATAGGTGGTGATTTCAATGCGAAATCTACCGATTGGGGAATGGAGTGGACAAACACGCGTGGGTCTGAGCTCTTAGACATAATAGCAAGTTTCGATCTTGTCATTATGAATAAGGGGAACACGGCAACTTTCCGGAGAGTTGGTACTCGTGGGTCTATTGTAGATCTTACGTTTGCTATTTAACGGATAGCTGCTGTAATCTCGGACTGGGCCGTTCTTGAGGAGTATACGGCCAGCGATCACCAATACATCTCGTATACGGTACACAATCTAAGGGAAAACCCTGCGATAGTGTGCCAGCGTGCAATGAAGCGGGTAGGTTGGACGGTTTCGAGGCAGGACGAGAGTGCTTTACAAGAAGCAATCTCAGACAGTGTCGCAACTTTTCACCCTATAACTGCTGAGACGCGCGAAGATGTGGAGAGGATTGTTGACCGTACGATGAAGGCTATCGTCTCAGGCTGCGACGCTGCTATGCCTCGACGTTCCGCGAGCTCACGCAGGAAACCAGCTTACTGGCGGACTGATGAGATTGCGCTGCTCAGGGCTGAGTGTTTGCGTCTTTGGAAGCAAGCACTCAGGTCGCGAAAGCATGATATTGGGCAGCAGAATTTTATTATTTTTATTATTTTTTTTTTAATTACATGTCAAATAAGTAATATTAATAAAAAAAAAATGAGGTTTTTTTTTTATTACTCATGATTATAAATCATGAGCAATAATAATAGTAAAACTAAAAAAAAAAAAAATAAAATAAAAATAAGATAAAATTCATAAAAAAAAAAAAATGGCAGCTAAATTTTTTTTTGTTAATAATCAGTTTTCACGTTTTTTATTAATTTCACCAAAACAAAAAGGATCCAGATAGTGGTTTTTGTAAGGGTTCTTGTGATCAAAAATGCACAGATAATAAAAAAAAAAGAGTCGATAAGTCTTGTTTTTCAAAAGTTATCGCTTAAATAAAAAAAAAAAAAAATAATAATAATAATGAAAAAAAAATTAATGAGTAAGAGTAAAATGAGCGATTGAGGTGAGCACTTTTGGATTTTCCAACTTTTTTAAATTATTCCCACGAGTACTCTGATTATGCCTGCTGTCTGCACGATTACTACTGATAAAGCTACCAGTGATCAGATTGCTACTACTTCTGCTACTGCTACTGCTACTTTTGTGATAAACAGTTCCTTTGATGGTGATATGGTTGAGTCGATAGAAGGTAGCAATGTTCATGTTAAATTTATTGACCTACAAGATATCCTGCGTTTCATCAACAAGCCTAAAAAATGACTCGGCGACTACTGTTAAGTATAGTGGGGGCAGCAAGATTGAAACACTTGACTGTTAGCAGTATTCATCAAGATACTGTTCTTGCTGGAATTCGTAAAGCTGTTGAGATTAAATAATTCAGATTTAGTTTATAAAATTGTTGATTTTATCTGAGTAACTATATGTTCCATATTTTATTAGGGTATACATTGCAGAATACAAGAAAAGAAAACCAGATGACGACAACAGAGCTCAATAGATGTGTCAAATCGTTCTTGTACAATTTAAAAAATCCAACGAAGAAGAATCAAGAAAAATCATCAGAGAAATAAAAGATTAATAAATAATTCAAGATTAAAAATGTTCTTTAGTGTTATAAAAAAGTAATAAGTTTAAAATGTTGGCTGTAAATACTTTTATTTATTAATAAATTATTAATTTTGAACGTTATCTTACTAATTATCTAGCTAGTGATATTGCTGATTGTCTTGCTGTGGTGTTTTTGCTGTTTATTTTGCTGGTAATCTTGCTGTTTGACTTACTTGACTTACTGGTTATCTAGCTGACCGTCTTACTGATGTCTCGTGGGTTATCTTGCTGATGTTCGCAGTGGTCATCCTTTCCAAGTGACGAAGTAGTGATGTAGGTAACGACGTGGTGATCTTGGTGAGCATCTCGCTGAAGGTCCTGGCAATCATCTAAATGGTTATCACGCTGGTAGTAGTGCTGGATCTTGTGGACCATTTTGCTAGATACCGTGCTTGTTATCTTTTTGATAGTCATGCTGTTTATCGTAAAGATAGTTTTGCTAGTAATTTTTCTAATGATTACGTAAGCAATATAGCTAATTAATCTGCTGGTATTTTTACCGATCATTCTACGGGACGTCTTGCTGGTGACCTTGCTGTTTGTACCGTTGGTAATCTCACTAATTAGCCAGCTAGTGATCTTGCAAATATTCGTGCTGACAATTTTGTTGCTTATCTTGCTGATCGATTGCAAGATGTCGAGCAAGACTGCCATCGAGATGACGAGCAAAATCGTCAGGAAGATGTCGAACGAGATCGTCAACAAAATGTCTATCAAAATGGTCAGCGCGGTGACGAGCAAGATCGTCAGCAAGATGTCGAGCAATTTCGATAACAAGATGACGAGCAAAACCGTCATCTAGATGTCGATTAAAGCGTCAGCAAGTTGACGAGCAAAATGGAAAGCGATAGCGTCAGCAAAATTATGAGCATGGCCGTCAACTGGACGACAAGCGAGACCATCAGGAAGATTACCGTGCTACACCAAAAGTATCTGAAATTTTATAAAAAAACATTTTTGCTTTCTATTTAAGATTTAATTGATATCACACTGATAAAAGTCGGTAGTGTATTCGAAGTGATCACGGATTTCATTTAAATCCGTATTCACTCCTTGGGATTCGGAGTTTAAAAGAAACCACTCCGCATACGGCGTGAATAGGAAATTTGTATTTTCTGCGGACTGATTTCGGAGTGGATTTTATTTAAATCAGAATTTTCTTTGATTCTAAATGATAAAAAAAAAACATTTCATTAGAATAATTCGTAAAGTATCATTTTTTTTTATTTTTATTTACTTGTATCACTCATAATGTTTTACAAGACTTTACTACATTCAAATTCTCCCTTTTCTCGCCTCTTTTTAATTTTTGCGGCTGTGGCTCGAGTTGTGCTTATGACTGTACTGCATCGTTACGGTGATGTCCTGCTACCTCCCTTGTGCAATGGAGGTGCAGTGGCGTAGGGAAACCACAGAGAAAACCTAGCCAGTACAATTCGGTTTGGGTGAAGCTCCAGTGATCGATAAAATTCCCATTTTACCGATCAGTGGATTTTCATCCCGCGCCTAACAATCAGAGACCTTCGTTCGAACCCGACGCGTGGTTAAACGATCACCCAGCCAAGTAGTGATTCTGCTCGATGCTACTTAGCTTCGGTGATCACCCGAGCCACGCACGCGCCGAACGACTGCCTCAGCCGCTAATAATTCGTAAAGTAAAAATTATGGAAATTGAGATTGGATGGAAAGTCAGTGAGTGTGTCCAAAGTCTAAGGAAAAGAGTCCAAAGTACAATGGGATGAGGCCGGTGGGCAATTAATAATAATTTAAGTCCAGGGGACATTAGGATTAAGTTCAATAAAGATCCGGTGGATCAGGAAAGGTGCCATAAGTAGTTATAAGAATGAAAAGTCCAGGGGACTCATTAGTAATCAAGGAATAAAAGTCCAGTGAATAAATTTTATAACAATTAGAAGAAGAATAGAAGCGTGGTGGGCAGGTTGTTATTGGTTGACCCTTAACGGCCACACCTCTCCCAGACCACATAACGGCCACATGGGGTTTTAGACCTCTAATTCGACTTTTTTAATTCTATTTATTTGAAAGGTTTAAAATCTCTAATTTCACTTTTTTTAAGCCTGGGGTGATAATCACCCCATGTGGCCGTTAAGGGTTAAATAAAATCTGATTAATTATGTTAATTGAAGGCTGTGTTAAATAAATTTAATCCCTCATCCTTCCTCACTCTTGTATATTTCAACGGCCCAGATTTTTTAAAATAATATCTCCGGTTCTGGAAAGCCGAGTATTATCTTCAAGGTTAAGATATACCCTGTTATAGTTTTCAGGTTTACTTTTTAAAACATTATTAACTGAATGAAAACGAGTTTATGAAGTGATAAACTTTATTTTAATAAACCATTGATATTTATATGTTAGTCTATAAACAGTATAAATGCCCCATCATATTTGAATTTTCAGTAATTATTATTCTTCAGTATAGTCCATTATCTTCAGGCATTGATGTCAAGTAGAATGCCGTTGAGTTGTCCATATCAATTATTCGAGATAGTGAATCTATTAAAAATAATCTTAGTATAGGCGTTTATAAGTAAAAAATTGTAATCGAAATTTGTATTCAAACCTGAAAACCCTGCTGAATGATGGATGTATCGTACTGGACGAGCGTAAATCTGTTTGATTGTTTTTCTGAGTGATGAAATAAAATTACGTGTTGGATTCCATGTAGGGCTCCAATCTTCCACTGCTCCAGCATTGGATTCTTCTGATAACTCAGTGACAGGAAAGATACTTATTATTTTATATTGGTTTGTATCAACGTTCCACATAAATTGACAACCCGTCATATAGCTTCTTCTTTCTTGTGAACTAGCAAATATATTTTATCAGTTCCCGTGAAAAAATTTTCTGATATGGCCTGATATGGCCTGATTTGGGCGGTTCATATCAGGCCTGATATGGAAATTGGCCAAATCAGACAATATATGTACAGATAAGATTTGATATGTTCTGATATAGACATATCAAACTATATATAGTGAGATTAACATTGTTATCTCGGGAACTAAATTTATAGATAATTTTATGAAATTGTGTATAACTTTGTAAAGTTGTATATGCAATAATTGTCATGAAAAAAAAAAAAAAAAAAAAGAAAAAAAATTCCAGTCAGGTCATGGGTTCGAACCCGAGTACTTCTGATTCAAAGTCTGATCTATTAACCACTCTGCCAAATCACAAACTTGAAATGTAAGGTTGATTATATCTATTTGGATAAAAATGAAACTAAGAAAATTAAAGACATCAGATGAATAATTGATTTGGTTACTTGTATTTTATTCAATTGTAATTGTTTATAGAGTAACGGGCCCATTAACGGTATACCCACCGGTAACGGGGCAAGAACTACTTCTTTTGGTAAAAGAAACAAAAAAAAGAAGTTAAAGATTGTTAATCTTACATGGAGAAAAATGTTGGCTCAAAACCTACCAATTTCTATTATGCTGTCAACCAAACTTGAAACAGGAAGGGAAGTATGCAAAAAATTATTATGCTCATACGAAAGATTATTATGCTCGTATGAAAAATTATTATGCTCATACGAAAAATTACTATTCCGCATCATAATTATTATAATGTATAAAAGTAATTGCAATTACATCTCATCGATAAGTTTCTCGCGCGTAGTAAGTATTGTGATACAGCATAATAATTTTTCGTATGAGCATAATAATTTTTTCGATGCTTCCCTTCCTGTTTCAAGTTCAGTCGACAGCATAATAAAAATTGATAGGTTTCGAGCCAACATTTTTCTCCGCGTAATTAATCATTTTTCAATTTAAAATCTCAATTTTTAAAATTTAAATTCATTACGAAAATTTGAAATTCTCTCAGATATTTAAAAATTGATCTCGATAGCTTATTGGAAAAATTTTTCAACAAAGTTTGTATACTTTGTACTATTAATAAATGCGGTAAATTAAAATATTTAACAGACTTCATAAGATTTTATGAATCATTATAAAATCGGTTTTCCCGGACAATGTTACGTTATTTGGTCATTTCTAAATTATTTTATCAAACGTATGTATACGGAAAACTCGAAAAAACTAGTATATGTGCCCATATCAGGGCATATCAAGCCATATCAAACCTGATCAAGATTTTTTTTGACAAGCATATTAAAAAATATATATACCCTTATCAAGTTATATCAGGTCATATCAAGACATATAAAAAAACTTATATACAAGCATATCAAGTCAGATCAAGACATATCAAATCTGATATCGGCATATCAAGTTGATATGGACATATCAAGTTGATATGGCTTGATATGGCCAATTTTTATATCAGACTATATCAGAATATATTAAAATTTATATATGGGCATATCAGATCATATCAGGTCAGATATGAACATATCAAATTTTTTGATATGGCCATATCAGGTCATATAAGGCTTGATCAGAAAATTTTTTCACGGGTTAATAAATGTAACGAGACCTAAGTCTGCCTCCATTTCACAGGAGACCGTTGCCGCACCCTATTGGGCATACATGTAAAATATATTATATTATTAAGGTCAATATGATTATAAAAGCTGTTAAATTATTAATTTTGCATTTTTTGTAATTTCTAAAGCCATTTCCACTTTTGCCTTTCAACCGCAACTGTTTTCTTCTTTTACTCTCTGCCTCTATCGTGCGGCTGTAGCCCAACTTGTGCTTGCTGTACTGCATCATTACCTGATGCCCTACATCCCACCTTGCCTTGAGAGTGGAACGGCAAGGGGAAACCACAGAGAAAACCCATTACCAGTGCAGTTGGCACACAGACTTCTGTTCAAGCTCAGCGCGTGGCTAAGCGGTCACCCAACCAAGTGCCCTAGTGGCAATTTATCAATTCTAGAGCCAATATTGAGCAAGTCAAGGAGAATACAGCGAAATATTATATCTATATATACTGTGATTTCAAGATCTTGACTAAGATAGCTACGAGGGTAGTAACCCTGCTTAATGCTACTTAACTTGGTGATCGTCCGAGTCACATGCAAACCAAATGGCTGCCTCTGCCGCTAATCTCGCAATTAATTGAATAAAAATCTTTCAATTTTACGAATTAATAGTTTTACTATAATTAAACCTACGTTATCATTTACTTAGGCAAAATCTTTTAGAGTCAAATATTTTCTTTAATGTAGAAAAATAAACTTAGACAAGTCTCCCAATTAGGGCACCCCATCGATTTGCTCTAAATTTTGTAGAGAAACGTGTTTAATGACGTATAACAAAGTCCCTGACATAAAAAAATGATTCAAAACAATTCAAAACTCTTTAATTTTATTCTCTTTAGATATACAGTCATTATCGAGTAAATCATTTTTTTAATGAGGGGTATTACATTTTAAACTTCCCGCTAAAAAAATGGAAATTTTCAATAATAGAGGGAAATTATTGGTTTCAGTTCGATTTCCGAAAACTGAGTTTTGAACACATCTCGATGTTTTAAGGTCCTAGGAAGCTATCCTGACTATTTTCAAGAGGATATCCGAGTGTATGTATGTGTGTATGTACGTACGAAAGTTTGTAAATATTCTATAACTTTTGAACTGATAAACCAATTTAGATCTTTAAGGTGATATTCGAAGCGGCTTCTTGAATCCCAGGTGCTGTAGAAAAACGAGCTTGATCAGTACAGTACGTTTCGAGTTACTCCAAAAATAAAATTTTATCAGAAATGTTTTTTTTGGAAAACTTTTAGTATACTTTATGGATTAATTGCAAAATCTAATTATCTCTATTACTCAATAAAGCGTGCCGAATTTCCTCCTGAGATATCAGCAGTCAAATAAAAAAGTATCCTTATGTCTTTGATTATCGATATCTCAGTAACTATTGGTCGCACAGTCATGTTGAGGAGAGCTCTAGAAACTAGAATAAATTCCCCACAAGCCTTATTTCTGATTTTTGAAAAAAAAATCTGAGCGACGGTAGGCCCTGTGGGCCAGCCCAACACCTTCCCGCTGATTTCAAGCTTAAGGGGCCCAAAAAAATTATTGGGAATATATTCTCAAGCAATTTACTTTTACGTTCAAGTTTTGTATCGGATTTAAGCGAATCATTTTGTTTACTAGAACTTGTACAATTATAATTTTGTCTGATTTAATATCGTTGAATAATAATAACCAAGAAGTACGAGCGAGTGTTACCAATTTGTGTGATCAGTTTGTATGACAACCAAGATATGAATTCATATAGGAATTCATTCAAGTTTTTACTCAACGCATGCGCGCTATTCACATTTTATCATGCTTAAAATCCGAATCCTAAATGGCCGTTTACCGACTGGTAAAAAATTATTTGTCAAAACGCAATAAAGATGTCCACTATCCCGGCCATTGTGACGTAATAAAAATAAACGTAACTATCTTTCGGGCTCTAACTGAATATGGGGAAATTACAACTCCTTGTTGTTATCCATCGAGCAGCCAAGATCGTGATGTCAAATGTTTTTAACGTGGAGTTAAAATTTTGACATTGAATTTGAATTTCCGTTAAATTAAATCAACATCCCTATAATTTTGTCATATTCTTAATATTATAAGTATTTTTTTTCACCATGTCACTAAACAACTATTTAGGCTTCGCATTCCAGGCAATTAATAAAACGTTAATAGCACACATGAGTTGAATAAAATTATGGACGAAACATGTAGGTTTATTCATAATCCGCCGGCCGCGATGTGTTAGCACTCGTCTCCAATGCGCAGTATGCATTATGAATAATTTACCCTACTAGTTACGCCAATATCTATTAAAGCTACCCTTAAAGATATCGATAATCAAACCAACGACAAAACGATATTTTTTCATTTGAACGCTGATATTTCAGCAACGAACTGTCGTACAGAGACAAAAAAATAAGCAAGCTCCAGCTAAATGAATTTGCTAACCAAGCTTTACATTGGTTTTTTTGAAAAAGTTTCCCCAAGCCCGTAGACCCAAAAAACAAAACAAATTATTTTAGAAAATTTCTGGTTCAAGCTATTTCATGTGATTACGCAATAACCATGGGCAAAAAAAATTGCTGAAAGATTTTTAATCTACAGATTCCAAGCTTAAAATTGATTTCTTTAATTTTTTGATGCGGTCAGAAGTTTGGAGGTCTTGCTCTTAATGTCATTTTTACTTACTAGAGTAATAAAGAAGGAATAAGACGCTGAACGAAGGCAAACTGCAGTGTCCGAACCTCTAATCTCGTAAGAGGTTGGGGGGCGTAAGGAATAATAATTATAAAGAAGAAGGCTCGAAGGCGAAGACAGATAAAATCCTGAAGTAATGCGAAAGCGGTCCCAGGGTGGTGAGTCCGTGTCAAAATGGTATCTCGTGGATAGCGTGCTATCCCTACGCCAAAATAAAAAAAAACATACATACATACATACATACATGCATACATACTACAAGATGGCCAAAAAGGAGCTTAATAGAGCCATCAAGAAAAGTAAAGGCAAGCTGTGGACTGAAATCTGCAACGACCTCAATAACGATGTCTGGGGCAAAGCCTACCAAGTAGTCACAAAAAAGCTTGGTAGAACCCTACCGGAGCCGCCAAAAAGCCCAGCCATGATGAACCAGATCGTTGCCGAGCTTTTTCCAAAGTGTCCAGCGCGGGAGAAGGGTCACTACAGAAATAATGCTGAAGTGCTGCAGTTCACTATTTCGGAACTTCAAATCGCAGTAAAAACGTTGAAACTCGGAAAAGCCCCTGGTCCTCATGGTATATCAACGCAGGTAATTAAACTAATTGCCCACGAACTCCCCTACATCCTGTTAAATACATATAATGCATGCCTTGTAATTGGAACGTTCCCTCCTGTCTGGAAAAGACAAAGACTCGCCCTTCCCGACAAAGGAAAGGGACCTCCGATTACAGCGGCATCATACAGACCACTTTTTATGCTGGATATAACTAGGAAGCTGCTTGAAAAACTAATTCAAGCCAGACTCCGAAAAGATGTCGAATCCACAGGAGATTTTTCCACAAACCAGCACGGTTTCCGGAAAGGACGATCTACCATCGGGGCTATCGAAGAGGTTGTAGAAATTGCAACAAGGTCGTGGGTGGACAGCCTAAAGTCTAGGAAAGTTATTGGGAACCTTAGAATGGGCGTGGCTTAGATATTAGTCATCTGGTGGCCGAAAAATAAACTAATCAAAGTAGGCTACTCTGAATGTTTACTATACAAAATCAACTGGCTTATTTATGTTTTGATAATTTATTTAAATCATTACAAGTGTTAAAGATTATTACAATAAATAATGCAGGTGTCAATTCAAGACACTTATCAATTTATTAGTGGAACACTTCAAAATTAAAATTTTACCGGTGATGGAAATTTAATAAATCACGGACACTTATTGAACTTTGGTAAAGTTAGTGAAGACAATAAGTGTTTAAAAATTATTACTTTTTACAAGTGTAAATGTAGCAGACATTAGACAAATTAAAAATCATAAATAAATGGAGTAACTAATTTAAAAATTAATATTTGTAAAAATGCACTTATTAATTTCAAAATGTTCTAAATGCGTGTTTTAAAAAAGATTTATTTTATTAATTATTTATTCTATTTATTAATAATTTTAAATTTTTCTGATGTCTACTTTATTTACACTCATTACTTTTTGTCTTCAATGATCAAGTATTCGAGATGATCCGGATAAAATAAATGTTCAAGTTCTCAAAAGTGGAAGGATCGTGGGTATGAGTTTTTCTTGTTAAGTTGGTTTGATGGTTCATACAAGCACGTGGTAGCAAAACTGTTTTATTTATGTCAGCAATTATCAAAACGGTCGAATTTATCTTCTTGATCCATTTTATTTTTCGAAGTAACCACGTTTGCAATTTTTTGACGAACTTTGAAAAATATACACTGTCATTTTTAGAATCACGACTTTTACAACCATACAAACAATATATGTTACATTTACTTATTTTTGATGGAAATTCCATGTTTATAAATTCGAAATTTTTTTTTAATTGAACGAAAACAATTTTTTAATTCATAGGAACACAATAATTATAAAGACAATTAAGTATTTATTATTTATATTAGCTGATAGACGTATAGACACATGTAAACATTCATGATTTAGCCTACTTTGAGTAGTTATAGCTTCAGCCACCAGTTGGCGTATCAGAATTCTAAGTTTCCCAATACTCCTCGCACTGAACGTAAAGAACGCCTTCAACAGCGCATCCTGGGAGCATATCCTTGAGGTGCTGGAGAAAAGATTTCAGGTTAAAAGTGATATCTTGACCATGGTAGACAGCTATCTGGACGATCAAACACTCATCGTGGAAACCACCGAAGGAACAGAAAGCCACAAGATAACAGCTGGTGTACCACAGGCCTCGGTTATGGGACCTGACCTTTAGAACACCGACTATGATGAGCTGCTCGGTATTCCCTTACTCCGACAGGTTCACCTCACAGGGTTTGCGGATGATATCGCAGCTACTATTGTCGCAGACAGCGTTGAGGTGGCCAAGGTACTGGTCAATTTCACCATCGATGAGAAAAGGAGGTTTTTTAATAAGTAAGAATCTCACACTACCAACCATCATCTTCAACTTACACCCGTCGGTGTCTTTTCGTGATTTTTGGCGTAATCTTCCTTTCTTTCCTGTCTGGTCTTTCTTGACCAACTCTACCTTTTCCATTTCTACCTTCAACACTAACCAAGATCATGAATAGCACAAGTAACAGTTTTCAATTTGCGGAGCAGGGGAGGGATACCCCAGCCGCGGCGCAGAGTGGTGGTTTAACAGGCCACTCGGCGTCGATATCAAGTGACTGTTTGACGCCCTTGGTGGGTAACTTGGCCAAAAGACAAGTTAACGTCATCGCATTAAGTGACGAAAGCGGGATCTGCGATAAGCAGCCGAGCAGCATCTCGACTGACATGCAGAACGTAGAATACATGCAGGAAATTTAGAAGCTTGAGGCCGAAGAGGCCGCTACTGTTGCGAAGCTCGGCAAGCGGATAGACACCATTGCTACTGTTGTGAAAAACTCGAGAAATGTCCACAAAACTATCTGTGATGCCATTAAGGATGCTACGGTGTATATACAACAGCTGACTGATTTTAGGGATGCTTTGACAAAGGCAAGGAACGTATTCCACCAAGACCTTGACCACCTTCCTGAGCGAATTGAGACGCGGTTAAGAAACGAAATCGTGTGCAAGGTGGCGACACCTACGGAAAAGGTATAGAAAGAAGCCAGCACTCAAACTACTAAATGGAATAGACCACTTCGCGTCTACCCCAGTGACCGAGCTGGTACAACGCCGGATAAAATACCACGTGGGAAAAACAAAATCGATGCGTTTCTTGTCAATAGTAACCAAGACCCAAAGAAAAGGAGGGCCTCGAGCCCACCCGAAGCTCTGAATGAGAAAAAACGGAAAGACAGGAATTCTGGGACGATGACAACACAGATGCTAGCGAGAAGCTCCATCTAACACTCAATCCCGCTGAAGCAGAACCGTGGAAAACCGTAACCTACAGAAAGAGCAGTCAAACTAAAGATGGCCCCATCACTGGGTCAATTAATACTCGGAAAAAGCAATATATAGAGCGATAAAAGCCGGAAGCTGTAGCGGTGAAGCTAACAAACAAAGAATCGTACGCCGATGCCTTACGTAAGATCAGATCTAAGATAAACCCACAAAAATGCGGAATCCAGATAAGCGGTATACGACGCACACGAGCTGGAGGGCTCCTGATGGAAGTTAAGCGAGGCTGTGGCAATATTAACGAATTTAAAGAAGCCGTAGCAGAGGCCATAAAAGATAAAGGATACGTACGGACAATGGCACGCAGAGTTATATTGGAAATCTTCGACTTGGACATTACTATAACCAAGGCACAAATTCTAGAACGAATCTGTGATCTAACAAGCTACGCACGCTCGGACCAGACCAGACAAATCACTACGTGTAAACTTAGACGGCACGCTGAAGACTATTGTGCTTATCTCTGTGGAGGGCCTTACCTCAATAATCGTTACCAAAGCAGGGAAAATACGAATAGACTGGTTATTATGCCGGGCAAGAGAAAACTGATGGTTAAGCGTTGTTTCCAATGTCTAGGCTTTGGCCACACATCTAGCCTGTGCACAGGGGAAGACAGATCGCAAAAGTGTAGGCTCTTCGGAATAGAGGGACATAAGGCAGCAAACTGCAAGAATAGTTACCACTGTGTTATCTGTAGCGGCAATAAGGTAGAAGGAGGGGCAAACCATATGTTAAAGAGCTCGAAATGTCAGTCCAATAAGGCTGAGGTTATGAAAATGCGGAGATGATTAACTGCCTACAGATCAATCTGGGCAGAGGACACGCAGCCCAAGACCTGTTAATGCAGACATCGGTCGAAAAGCAAACAGATATTCTATTTGTCTGCGAACACTATAAAAAGCCAAATTCCGGGAAATGGTTGGAAAACTCTACTAAAAAAGCGGCAATTGTCCTTATTAAGCGTGGCATCAAGCCCGATGCTATTACCCACCTAGTCTATCAGTGGAAGCCTTTGAGCAGCTAATCGATGACCTCGAGGATAATATCAGGGTAGCTACGTTGGCCAGGGCCATCGTTGCGGGGAATTTTAATGCTAAATCACCAGTATGGGGATCAACAAGTACAGACCGTAAAGGAAGTCGTTTGGCTAAAATGGTAGCATCTCTTGGATACACGGCCCTCAACTAGGGTATCTCAAATACCTTTAGAAGAGGCACATCGGGAACCATTATAGACGTAACATTTGTTTCACCAGGACTTTCTCGGTACACATCGGATTGGAAAGTCTTAGAAGACTGCACACTTAGTGACCATCAGTACATCGAGTTCAAGATAGCATTAACCTGAGGCAAGGAGCCCTTTACAAAACCATCGCAAGCAAGAGGTTAAATACTTCGGAAGCTGGATGAAGGAGCATTCAAAAAGGCCCTAACGGCTAAAAGCCAAAATGGTAAACTAGCCCAGGTAGCAGACTCGGGCAATCCTGAAGAACTTACCCGATTCACAACTGACACGATAACTCAGGCGTACGACAAAGCAATGCCAAGACGAGGTAATATGGAGACAAGAACGCCAAAGTACTGGTGGACTCCAGAAATCGCAAAACTTCGGACTAACTGCATTAAAGCTTGAAGGAAGATGCAAAGAATCAAAAGGAAGAAGGACACCGCACAAGCTAAACTAGAATATAAAGAGACAAGGAAAATTCTGAAGGCAGAAATTGGGCGAAGCAAGAGAGAGTGCTTGAAAAATCTCTGTAAAGCAATCGACGATGACTCCTGGGGACTCCCATACAAGATAGTAACAAATAAGTTAAAGAACAGCCAACCGACGCCAGAACTTGGCAAGCTAGAACGTATGGCTGTTATCGTGGGTACACTCTTTCCTCAGCATCAACCCCGACCACAGATGCGTCATAAAGAAGATAAGCCAGCCTAGGGTGGCTCATTTAAAACGACTATTTTTTTTTTCGCTCCATTGGAGAAATATTATTCTAGACATAAAAAAAAAATTTTTCCATAAACTTTGAGCCCTTAATTTTAATTTGAAGTACTCGCTAAATAAATTTGAAATTTTCCCATTTAAGTCACACGTAAATTAACATTTTTTTTTTTTTTCAATTATCTATAACTTAGCGGCATTTTATGATATTTGATCGCTATTAAGCGGAAATTACAGAGGAATCGTTTCTCTTTGAAAGTGCTTGTAGTTAATTTGCGTTTTGTAACTGGTCTCACCGGTAAAAAATCTTAAAGCCAATTTTTTCTCGAATTTCATGGTTTTTTTTTATTTTACTCGCAAACCACTAACCTTACAACAAAATTGTACAAAATTTTTTTTGTAGGGAATTTAATTTCCTACAATAAAAGTTATTTGTGCCAATATCGTAGAACCAGTAGTTTTGGAAATAAATCAAATTATATATCGCAAAATTTAAAAAGTCGCGGTTTTATCCGAGATTTTAGTACTTTTTTCATGAAATTATGGCTGAAGAAATATATAATATATAATGGTAAATATATCATCAAAAAAATGTCATGTCATATGAAACTGTCTCCTATTACACTTAATTGCATCTTTTGTTACCCATACAAAGTTTGGAACCGGCCCTTGGATGGCCCATCGTCGGGCGAAGTATGATAATTAGCGGCCAGTCATTGACAACTTTTAAGGGCCCATAAACAGCTGAATGGCGCTCGACTATCGGTCGATTAATGGCAGCGAGCAATCGGCCAAGTATGCAAATAAATTTAAAAAAAAAATTTTTTTAATTACTATCCTATTAGAGTTCATGATCATTAACGTTTAAATCATTTAAGTAAGGTAAATGATGTTGACAAATCTCGATAAAAAATTCTGCTGAGCTCTGGGCGTGAACTGCCGCCCGTTATTTACAATTAACAATTGAAATATTTTTGAGTTCGTTATTATTTGCAATAAACAACTGCAATTTTATAACTTTATTTATAAAAATTAATTTAATAAAAACATAATACATACATTTTATAATCAATGTAATTTTCAATAATGGTGGTAGACTAAGATAATAATTTTGAAAAACTTATGTAATTATAATAAAATAGTATGAAATTATTTTTTTTTTCTAAAGATTCGGAAATATTAATGAAATTGCTCTTCATATTTCATAAAATCAAGTGATTGTAGTAGAGTGAATAAGTAGATCATTAAAAAGTATCCGTTCAACATTAATAGATCCGTCCAGTAGTTATCGTTCAGACCTCGCAATCAGAAGGACGTCAGTTCGCGCCCAGAGCTCAGCAGAATTTTTCATCGAGATTTGTCAACATCATTTACCTCACTTAAATAATCTAAACGTTAATGATCATGAACTCTACTAGGATAATAATAAAAAAAAAATTTTTTCTTTTGAATTTATTTGCAAACTTGGCCGATTGCTGGCTGCCATTAATCAACCGATACTCGAACGCCATTCAGCTGTTTATAGGCCCTTAAAAGTTGTCAATGACTGGCCGCTAATTATCATACTTCGCCCGACGATGGGCCATCCAAGGGCCGGTCTCCAAACTTTGTATGGGTAAGAAAAGATGGAATTAAGTGTAATAGGAGACAGTTTCATATGACATGACATTTTTTTGATGATATATTTACTATTATATATTATATATTTCTTCGGCCATAATTTCATGAAAAAAATACTAAAATCTTGGATAAAACCGCGATTTTTAAAATTTTGCGATATATAATTTGATTTATCTCCAAAACTACTGGTTCTACGATATTGGCACAGATAACTTATATTGTAGGAAATTAAATTTCCTACGAAAAAAGTGCTGTACAATTTTGTTGTAAAGTTAGTGGTTTGCGAGTAAAATAAAAAAAACCATGAAATCCGAGAAAAAATTGGCTGTAAGATTTTTTACCGACGAGGCCAGTTACAAAACGCAAATTAACTACAAACACTTTCAAAGAGGAACGATTCCGCTGTAATTTCCGCCTAATAGCGATTAAATATCATAAAATGCCGCTAAGTTATAGATAATTGAAAAAAAAAAAAATGTTAATTTACGTGTGACTTAAATGGGAAAATTTCAAATTCATTTAGCGAGTACTTAAAATTAAAATTAAGGGCTCAAATTTAATGGAAACCTTTTTTTCATGACTAGAATAATATTTCTCCAATGGAGCGAAAAAAAAAAAAAGTCGTTTTAGATGAGCCACCCTAATACCAACCCTATTCAGCCTCTCAAAACTGCAGAGTGCTGTCAAAAGACTGCTACCACGTAAGTCGGCCGGGCTAGATAATATTCCTGGTGAGATATTAAAAACCGTAGTGGAAATTTGGCCACAGCTACTACTCGAAACCTTTAATACTTGCCTTAGCAAAGGGGAGTTCCCAACACCATGGAAGAGGCAACGCTTGGTTCTTATTCCGAAGCCAAACAAACCACCTGATGACCCATCATCGTACAGACCTCTCAACATCCTGGGCGTAACAGAAAAGCTACTTAAGAGGCTGCTGCTGGCTAGAATGGAGGAACATCTTAAAAACGTAGATGGACTCTCATCGACAATTTGGTTTTACCAAACATAAATCGACTATCGATGGAATTAAAGCCGTGGTAGATATTGCGGAAAAAGCTAAGCGAGACACGAAGAGAAAAAAAGATTACAGCGCATTAGTAACGCTAGATATACGTAATGCTTTTAACACAGCCCGATGGGATAAGATCCTTATGGCTACGGCGAAAAAAAGATTTCCACCGCACCTGATACGATTCATCGACAGCTATCTGACAGAACAGGTCTTGTTCTATGATACTGAGGATGGACTGCAGAAATACAGGGTCGCTGCAGGAGTTCCCTAGGGCTCGGCACTTGGCTATTTTCTATGGAACCTAATGTATAATGAGCTCATTGAAATCCTATAGCCTGAAGATACTCTTATGGTAGGATTCGCTGATGATATAGCGCTAGTGTTATCTGACACTACAGCGATACTAGAAACACAGCTTAATCATAGTCTACGTCCGACAAATTGGTGGATTAGAGAGAATGGGTTATCTCTGGCAATAAACAAGACCGAAGCGATCCTCGTCACACACAGACGCAGTTATAAGCTTCCGGAATTCCACCTGGAAGGCTGGCACATACATACATACATACATACATACATACATACATACATACATACATACATACATACATACATACATACATACATACATACATACATACATACATACATACATACATACATACATACATACATACATACATACATACATACATACATACATACATACATACATACATACATACATACATACATACATACATACATACATACATACATACATACATACATACATACATACATACATACATACATACATACATACATACATACATACATACATACATACATACATACATACATACATACATACATACATACATACATACATACATACATACATACATACATACATACATACATACATACATACATACATACATACATACATACATACATACATACATACATACATACATACATACATACATACATACATACATACATACATACATACATACATACATACATACATACATACATACATACATACATACATACATACATACATACATACATACATACATACATACATACATACATACATACATACATACATACATACATACATACATACATACATACATACATACATACATACATACATACATACATACATACATACATACATACATACATACATACATACATACATACATACATACATACATACATACATACATACATACATACATACATACATACATACATACATACATACATACATACATACATACATACATACATACATACATACATACATACATACATACATACATACATACATACATACATACATACATACATACATACATACATACATACATACATACATACATACATACATACATACATACATACATACATACATACATACATACATACATACATACATACATACATACATACATACATACATACATACATACATACATACATACATACATACATACATACATACATACATACATACATACATACATACATACATACATACATACATACATACATACATACATACATACATACATACATACATACATACATACATACATACATACATACATACATACATACATACATACATACATACATACATACATACATACATACATACATACATACATACATACATACATACATACATACATACATACATACATACATACATACATACATACATACATACATACATACATACATACATACATACATACATACATACATACATACATACATACATACATACATACATACATACATACATACATACATACATACATACATACATACATACATACATACATACATACATACATACATACATACATACATACATACATACATACATACATACATACATACATACATACATACATACATACATACATACATACATACATACATACATACATACATACATACATACATACATACATACATGCATTATTTTTTTCACGTGAATATGCTTACGATCATCACATACTAACATCAGGCTATTCACGCGATTTTCGTTTAGTATTCCTGTTGTTGATCAAAAACTCCTGATGAATTAATAGCAGGAAAAAGAATGAGATATAATTATTTAAACTAAAAATCCTTTTACCCGATAGCTTTTATGGAATTTTCACCAGCTTCAATTTTCATCATAAGCATGCAAATAATGTCGCCGCTTATCGCACACACTTCTACTATTTCAATGTCATAGTCAATGCAGTGCCAATATTTCTTTTTAAACTTTTTGCATATCCATTCAGCAATATGATGTGAAAACGTTTCAATGTCAAAACTAAATTGATTAATTGATACATATGGCAGCATCTAAAATCAAAACATGATCAATTTTAACTATATTCGCACACATTTAACAATTAGCGATTAAAGTATGCGACAAAATATATAGATAGATCAGTATAAAAATAAAAATATTACTAATTTTTCTGCCTTGTTATTGCTAATCAATTGCATTTGAACACATCCTGATCCGTGTACGTCCATTGGTAAGACACATTGATAACTGACGTTTTCTCCCGTTTCATCGTCTGGAATATTTAGCTTGGCTAAAATTATTTTATTTAATGAAATTCACAAAACTGTATTTAAACAGACCTTCAACATCAGTAATTACTGATATTATTTGATCCTCCGATTCAATATAAATTCGCTTAAAGTGATTTGTACATTTAATTATTGGATAAGAAAAAACGAAATTTGAGGTCAACAGAGGATCGTCCCGGGATGAGCACTCATACTGAATATGAATTCTGTTATCAGTGTTTGCAATACAGTGCAATTGGTTCTGGCTTATAAGTCGGAGTACTGATTTCTTTACTATAGAAAAAAAATTATATAATTTAATGATTGTATATATTGTAGTAACTGGTATCTTAAATGAATATCACTTATACACTACAATAATAACACACTTATATTAGAAATAACAACACCACAATTAACAGTATTAATAGAAAGCAAGAGAGAGATATTGTATATTGAATACAGATGTTTGCTGCTTAGTTGTCAATATAAGATTGACTGACTTGAGTCGCGTATCTATAAAACAGGAGAAGAAGGCATTTGTTTTCTAGTTATTCAAATATTTCAAAACATCAGTTTCACATCCTTACAATATGTAGGGGTATGTCAAAAATAAATATTTTTTTTTTAACTTCCCGCTAAAAAAATTGTAAATTTTCACAAATTCGGGAAGTTATTGGTTTCACCCCGATTTTCGAAAATCGAGTTTTCATTACCCGGGAAAAAAAATTTATATATAATTATAAAAAATTTTATATAAATGTTTAGATAAAATTAGATATGAGTTTTGGTTTGATCTAATTTTATATAATAATATATAATTTTATATAATTATATATAACTTTATAAAGTCATATATACAATAATTGTCATGAAAAAAAAAAAAAAAAAAAACCCCGCCGACTTGTGGACTCGAACCTAAGACCTTCTAACCCGAAATCTAAGCTGTTATCCACAGTGCTATATCAATCACTTGAGACTAGTAGTTGATTAACTGTATTTATATGTTTGAATTCAAATGAACTTGAGAAAATTAAAGACATCCATAAATGATTAATTTTGTTATTAGCATTGTAGCAAATTATATTATATTTCATAGAGTAAAGAGACCATTACCGGTATATCCACTGATATCGGGGCGATAATTACTTCTTACGGTAAATTAAAATAAATCAGAAGTTAAAATTTTTTTAACTTAACTAAAATTTTTTTAATTTTACATAACAGTTTTTTATAACTCAATTCTTTGTTAAAACTTCAAAATTTTTATGGTATCATCCTACTTTTGGTCTTGTTAATGAATTTCTCAGAAATTTGAATGAAGTTTGTATACTTTATAACATTTATAAATGCGGTAAATTAAAACATTTTATAGACTTCATAAAATTTTATAAATCATTGTAAGATCAATTATTCCCAATAATCTCACATTATTAGATCATATCTGAATTATTGTACAAAATGGTATGATTTCACCCACACAGCTCAATGTTCACTCAGAACTTCCCATTAGATAGAATTTCTTAGAACTCAATTATATAAAATATTATATAATTATATAAAATTATATAAAAATTTTTCGACCAAATGTATAAATATGTATGATTATATATAAAATAGTATAATTATATAAATTTATATAAAATTATATATATAAATAAATGATTATATATATTTTTATATAATTAAATTAGAAAGATTTATATAATTATATATATTTATATATAATTATATATTTTTATATACAATTCAGCATAAAATTTTACAAAAAATTAGATATAATCATATATAATTATACAAAATTATATAAAATTATATAGAATTTTATATAATTATATATAATAATATCTAATTATATATAACTTTTTTTTCCCGGGTAGATGTCGGCGTTTTGAGGTCATAGGAAGCTATTCCGACAATTTTCAGAATGATGTCCGAGTGTGTGTATGTGTGTGTGTGTGTGTGTGTGTGTGTGTATGTATGTATGTATGTAAACTCTTTGTAACTTTTTAACTAATGAATCGATTTGGATGGTTAAGGTGGCAATCAAAAGAGCTTGTTGGCCATCAACTTTCCTGAAAATTTTAGATCATTTGATCAATCAGACTCGAAAATATTTGCGAATTACGAAAAAAATCATTTTTTTTTTTTAGTTTCTTAGTGATTTCTCAGAAACGACGAATTCGATCGATTTCAAATTTTAATCAGCTCTAGAATTTAATAAAATACGCCGAATGCCACCTTAAACGTCAAGATCAATTAATTAGTTCAAAAGACATCGGCGTTGAAAAGTTAGAAAAATAACATTTTATGTTATTTTTTCCGGATGAATCATAATATAACGTACTAAAATGTGTCTGAAATCATACCAACTTATTCTTTCTATGGTTTTTTTCGATCATATAACGTCATCGAACTTGGTTTTTAGCTTAAATCGTATTATCAACAAAAAAATCAAAAAAACGTAGTTTCTAATATTTTCCTTGGATATTTCATATTTTATTGTTTCTGACATAAGTCAAAACTTATTTAAATCTTGATTTTGATCCCTGACATTGATTTCTGCCTCAATACACTGATTTTATTGTACGTAATCGGGAATTAAATTTTAAAAACCGCTTCTTTATTAATGATTTTCGATTCTTAAATTTTCAAACTTCAGCATAAAATGTAACTTACGTAACGTAAAACGTTAGAGCTTGAAAAGATCATAAAAAACAACCGCATGTAATAGCATTTTCGAGCTCGAAAATATATCTACACTAATGTTTTCGAACTCCTTGAGGTCGAAAAAAGCAGGAAGTTTTGGGGCTGGCCCTAAAAAATCACCACGATATCTCGAAAATTGAGCTGGTAGTTTAAATGTTCATTTTCCCATTTAAAATACACGTAAAAAAATTATTCTTTAGTTTTTCGAGGAAAAATCAAAGAAAAAAATTTTTTTCCAATTTTGACTTTTATACCCTTATAGGAAACCTGATTCCCTACAAAAATGTCAATAATAGCCACGCTCGTAACTACAATACAAAAAAAGTTGGAAGCTTCCAAAGTTTGAGCAAGTTCAAAACATCGGTCAATTTTTTCCAAAGATCGTTGGACGAAAGTTACTTTTTTTGAGCAAAAAGTTTATTTTCAGTCCAGCTGTTTTTCGAGCTCGAAGAGCTCAAAAGTTTATCAATAACGACGTTTTTAAGCTCTCTGAGCTCGAAAACAGCTGGGAATTTCGGGGTTGGCCCCCAGGGTCCAACCGCTTTTCAGATTTTTTTAAGTGCTTGTGGAATAAATCATAGTTTACCACAAAAAAAAATTCGCGAAAGAAAAAAAAATTCCATCTTGATTATAAACTTAGCTCATTGAAAAATTTCATTTCCCATTTAAATAACACAGGAAAATTTGTTTCAACTTGGAGTGTTTTTACACTCTAACAGATCAATAGATCGAATATAATAGCACACATTTTTGTAGGACATTGAACACTCTACAAAAAAGGTCTTATCATTTTTTGATAAATCTACCTGTTCATAAGGGTTTTCAAGTTAAAGTTAAAAGTACAATAAATTTCGATATTATTTGAATTTTTGGCAAACTATTAAACTTATAACAAAATGTCATGGGACTTTTTTTGTAGACCATTTATGTCTTCTCTAAATTATGTCTTGAAAATTTTTCGACATTTTAATACGCTCTTTACTTTTTTGCATTTAAATAATAATTTCTTTTAAAAAAATCATTGAAAAAAAATGCATGTACTCATTCAATAGATAATGGCTCTGATTTAACTGTTTTTCCTTGTGGCTCGATGAAATCGCAAACGGCACCCATAGGTTATCAGCTGTATGCCCTTGAACGCAAATGCTTACGTGACGGCATTACAGGTTTGACATTTTCTAATTATTTCCACGCAACAACATTAGATAAAATCAAGGCTGTAAACGGTTATTCCGTCCATGATAAGCTACTATGTACGTTCACCGACATCACACGGCGTGATCCGTCCAACATTAAAAAGAGGAAACACTCAACGGTGCACCATAATCGTACAACACCTTGTCTACCCGTTTCCTGCAAAGCCCACGATCTATCGTCCGAGAAATTGAAAATTGCTCAGAAAGAGTTCCGAAAAATTATCGGCCAAGGCATTTGTCAGCCTTCACAGAGTAGCTGATCTTCGCCATTATACCTAGTTGATAAATACGCGTTGCAGTACATTAACGATTTTGCCATCTATTTACATGGAAAACGAATCTTTTCGGTCGTCGATTGTGGCCATTATCACTCCGTTTGGCGTATTCTCCATGATTATGCACTAGTGATAAACGTTTCAAAGTGCCAGCAAGGCAAGATTGAGGTCAAATCTCTTGGTTATTTAGTTAATAAACACGGCATTACACCATCGATGGGAAAAGTTGAGGCCTATCTGTAATCTCAAGCCTTCAAAAACATTTAAAGTTCTTCGTGGATTTCTAGGCACAATCAATTTCGACAGAAAGTTCATGAAAAACGTTTCGGAAATTTGAGCACCGTTACATAAAGTACTGGAAGGGTCGAAAATCAAAGGATCGCATCCTGTCAACTGGACAGCAGATTTGCGAAACGCTTCGATGCCACTCAACGATTTTTCGCTGATGCAACACTTCTCGTGCACCTAAAATCCGACGTAGAATAGGCAATTTTTACTGATACATTGGAAATTGGGTTCAGTGCCATTTCTCGGCAACGTGTAAATAATGAATGGCAGCCCCCGGACTTCTTTGGTTGAAAATTACAGCCATCGATCCAAAAATTGTTGACCTATGATCGAGAATTACACGCAATCTACGAAGCTGTGAGAGATTTCCGGCATATTTTCGAAAGTCAGCACATTACAATCAACACCGATCACAAACCACTTTAACACGAATTCTAACAGCGTGCGGAGAGAGCATTACCATAGCATAGCAATTCCACCGATTGAATTTCATCCGCAATTTATGACTGACATCAGACATGTGTCGGGTAATGACAATATTGTCACTGACATATCGTCGCAAGTCGAAATAGTATCTACTGCCACTACATCGAAAGAACTTGCCAATTCACAGAACCAAGATGTCGAGCTTCAGCAGCTGTTATAAAAAACAACAACTCTGAAATTGAAACGCATAAATTTTGACAATTAATTAAAGTAGCGAGACCAAAGTCCACCTCCGTTTTACCGAAGGCCGTTTCCGCGCCCTTTTGAACATACACGCGCTGCGAGGTCACCCCCATCTTCCGACCCAGGTAACACTCTTAGCCGAAAAATATAATCGAGTAACGATTAAGGTGGACATTAACCGGAGGTATAATCAAAAATCCTCAATGCGCGTGGTATCTAACCACAGCCACCACGATTCCATACCTCTCTTGGGCCGAACACTACTATCATCTCAGGAAATAAAGAGACTCTGTGTCGAAGTGGCCTTGGAAAGGCCCTCCGTGATAGCAGTCTCCCAGCGCTGGTCAACACGTTGCTTATGGATAAGTGGTGAGACGTAACTTCTCTTCATACCCTATGGAAAGGGTCTCCTCCACTTGTTATCTTTCGGGTTTCAAACAAACTATTATCCACTTTTTCAGTCCCTGATGAATTATCTACTTTCCGAGCTTATAGGCGCTCTGATTGCTCAAGCCAAATCAATGCTTAGAGCAGCTCGGGGGGTAAATTTTTACAACGGCTTAGTATTGCACTATGACATTGCCTCAAGTACAGTGCGACCATATGTTCCAGAACCACTGAGAAGAAAAGTGTTTAACTCGCTACACATGCTCGCTCATCCTGGAATGAAAAAATCACTTGAGTTGGTCCCGAAACGATACGTCTGATCACCGATCAATAAAGACTGTCGTGAATGGGCGAAATCTTGCATCGATTTTATAATCA
The DNA here is from genome assembly GCA_030273425.1 of Microplitis manilae. Lineage (NCBI taxonomy): Eukaryota > Metazoa > Arthropoda > Insecta > Hymenoptera > Braconidae > Microplitis > Microplitis manilae. Next base: position 9,968,091 of record CP092722.1, read on the forward strand.
TTTATAATTTTTATTGAAACTGAATAGATTAAAACACATACTACGCCGTATTATCCGCAAGCCAACATTCTCGTTGAACAACTTCATCGTTAACTAAAATCAGAGTTTTTGTGTCATAAAAAATCATGATATGATACATTACCAGCTGTGTTACTCAGGTTACCAACAAAAAATTATCCCATGATATCGTCAACACTTAAAAACGTCAGTTTAATTGATTGGCACTAACCGATATATTGCCTCACGACAAGCATTCTGTTTTCCATTTCAGGAACTTTAGTACTTGCTTTTACGTATTGCTACGCACTGACCAAGTCGGACCATTTTTCTCACCACCGCACAAAAGCCCATATCGTGTAATTAATCGACACGATAAATATTTCGTCGTTGATTTCGGACGAAAACCAACCACTTAAGGTGTGAAAATCGACGTCGAATCGAATCGAATATATCTATTCGATTTGAATTTCCGGACTATTATAAATTTTTCAAATTCAAAACTATTCGAATAATTTGAATGTTTTCGAATTATTCGTAACTTTTCTAATTATTCGTCAATTTTAGAGTTATCCGAAAGTTTGTGAATTATTTGTAACTTTTCAAATTGCTTTTTTTAAAGTAACCAAAAATAATTTTTTCATAGATTTTTGTCTAAGCTCTATTTACTTCCGACAGAAATTTAAATTATTACAAAAATTATGACAATTTTAAGTTGTTCCACAGATAATTTTAGAGTTATTTGTAAATGTACGAATAATTCAAAAACCTACGAATAATTCGATTCGCAAATGAAATCAAATAGTTCGATTAGATTCGATACAAATAATTCGTAGGTTCGAACTATTTACACACCCCTACCAATCACAATTTCGGTGAACAGATAAAAGCCGGTCTATGAGGCCAATCCAATCGATACGATGACGAAAACAGACTCCCATTAAAACAATAAAACATTATATTCCGAGAGCTGATGAGTAATTTTGGGCAGGTTCTTGAGACACTCAGCAAAATTTTGTGAGAGGCTTTGAAAGACCCTTAACAAAGAAAGTTAAGGTCTGGGTGGAGGATAGCGGCCCCCCGGCCACCCTTGAATTTTTGAAAAAAAAAAATTTCCTTATTCAAAAAAGGTTTTTGAGGCATTTTGATTTTTATATATATTTAAGTGAAATATGTAAAGAATTGATTTATGAAAAAGCCAGATCAATTAGTCAGCACTTAATGCTAGCTAGACTAGTAAAAAATGGTTAGCAAAACAAAGTCAAAAAATGTTCTTGAGGCACTCAGAAATTTTGGGAGGGTAATATAGATAATTAAAGATAGATAATCCCAAAAAGCCAGATCATTTTGATGGAACTTTCGATCTACCAGATCGTCATTGAAGTATCGTGTAAGAGCGTGTGAACCGCACTATATGACGCTTAAGGTGCGAGAAAGAGCCTATATCGGCTGTGCCTCTCACTCAAGACGACTGCGACGTGATTGACTCTCGCAAAACCACATGACCTACAGTGCCCATGCAGCGATTTATTTAATAATTTCGAAGTAAATAAATAATTTTGAAAATAATAATAACAATAAAAAAGTAGTAATAAAATTTAAAATAATATAATAATGATAATAATAATAATAATAATAATAATAATAATAATAATAACTCACTATCTGATCGAAAGTATTCGATCACCCACTTACTCTACATGGATGATCTGAAGGTGTATGCTCCTGATGAGGAACACCTTCAGACAGCCTTGAATATCGTAGGGGAGTAAACACGGGATGTCAGCATGGCTTTTGGGTTGGACAAGTGCGCGGTCGTTAATCTGGTGAAGGGTAAGTGTTCTGATGTTCGTGAAGATGTCGAGTTAGTAGATGGGAGCGTCATTGATCATCTTGACACCGGAGAGTCGTACAAATATCTAGGGATTGACGGGAGTCCTATGCAGGACGTCTCGTAGATCGAAACGACTCTCTGCAGCGAGTATGTGCGGAGACTCCGGAAAATCTGGTCATCAGAACTTTCCGGGAAAAACAAAGTCTCTGCAACGAACATGCTTGCTGTCCTGGTACTTCTGTACTCTTTCGATGTCCTGAAATGGGCCCGAAAAGAGCTCAGAGATCTCGATATCAAGACACGCAAAGTCATGAATATGCATCGGAGCATGCACCTTAAGTCTTCAGTCACCAGATTATACCTTTCCCGGTACAACGGAGGGAGAGGTTTACAGAGCTTGGAGTGTCTACACGATCGTTTGGTTTTGGGTATAACATACGAGGTTGTCAATTTCACAGCAGATGAAGACGACTTCGTTATGCAAATTGTTCATAGTCATGAGAATAGGCATAAGGGAGCGTTTTTATATAAGGCAGCAATGTACACGGCGAAATCCCTTGGGCTCGGAAGAGTAAAGCCTCTTATTGACCTCCCTAAAGAGGAATTTAAGAAGGTCATCAGCAATGCTGAGCAACAATAACTGCTCAATACACATATGGACAAGCCCATGCACAGCGTGTTCTTTAAACACGTGCGTGGACATGGCTTGTCCGAGCAGCTGACGTTTTCCTTCCTTAAGTCAGCTGGCCTGATGTCCGAGACTGAGGGATATATTTTTGCCTGCCAAGATGGTGTAATTAACACACTCGAATACCGTGCAAAAGTACTCCAGACGTAGCTACCCGACACTTTGTGTAGGGTGTGTAAGCAATATCCTGAGACGCTTATGTATCTTTTGTCAGCATGTCCTGTGCTGGCGAGAAGTACATACGTTCAGCGTCAGAATGCTGCTCTGCGAGTACTTTATTACCATCTTAGACACACGCACGGTATCGACAAAACACCAGTGCTGCCTTACCTGCCAGGAGATATTTCGCAAGTTGTTGAGAATGAGCGTTGCCGTATTTATTGGAACGTACCATTCGCAACAACGCGGAAAATCGACCATAATAAACCTGATATTGTGCTCTTCGATAAAATCGCTCGTAACATTTATGTTATTGAGTTCTCAGCTCCGGCTGAATATGACATCACGGTTGAAGAAGAGCACAAGCACTAGATATATCAGGATCTCCTGTTCGAAATTGGCAAACTTTACCCAGGCTACCGTGTCAGGCTTGTCGTACTTATTGTTGGCGTTTTAGGAGGAACGAAACAGTCTTTTGTGTCTGCATTGGCTAAAATCCCAACTTGTTCTCCGCAAGTTGAGTTTTTGGCTTCGCGGATGCAAAAGGCTGTAATTCTCGGATCCCTCCGTCTACTTAGGCAACGGAACTTGGTCTGCTGCGCATGCTGATCATCTTGTTGATGAAGCATCGCAGCAGTAACGATTTGGCGCTCAAGTGAGGGCCTCGGTAGAGTCGAACTACCGGGGATAACCCCCTGAGCATTTAACAAAAAAAGAAATAATAATAATAATACTCAGAAGCAAACGATTTTTTGCCTCAAAAAATTTTATTTACACAACGAAATTTTATGCATGTTATGTCCAATTAATTTTTTTTATTAATTTATTTTATTTCATAAATAAATTTATGAAACTCCTCTTTACAAAAACACGCGAAAACGCAGCGTCAGTTTTACTACCATGTATGCGTATAAAAGTAGAGCGACGATTCTTGCAATAACGATTGGCGAATAAATAAAAACTTGTCGTCGTTCTCCACCAATGACAACAATTAAATTACTCCCATCAAACATCAATCAAAAGTTTTTAAATAGCCTGAGCACCATGGCTCAGGGCCTTAGTTGTTGATCAAATTTTTAGATCTCGAGTCCTACGATCCGCTAGTACGGTTTCGTAGTTGTTGATCAGATCTTTAAATTTTGAGTCCTACGGTCCGCGTAAACGGCGTCGATAGCCCGTAATCTTATTGCAAAAATCTTTCCTAGAGAAAGCAATAAGTAACCGTCCTTAATAAAAGGTACTAGGCCGATAGTCATATCGTGTAGCGGTATTATTTTATTAACAGCGGTTTATCTTATATTCAGATTCAGTTAAGTTGTAAATTGATAAAGGTACTAGGCCGATATTTTCATATCGTGTAGCGGTATAATTTTGTTATTTACAATTATTATAAAATTCAGTCCGGCTCGATCGAATAGTGACACAAGAAGCAAGTGTAAATATTTTCCGATCTCGGGTTGAGACAATCTGCGCATAAAAAGCCATAAGGCTAAATAAGGACGCATAATATATTAAAAACAATTAAATATAATAATCATCAAATTAAATGGTTTTGCATCTTCAAAAGTGAAATCCATTGTAACAATTATAGTGTATAAGTGCTGTAATTGAGAAATTTGAATAAAAAGACAAAAGATCATAATCTTAATCGAGTGAGTTCATTCGAAAATAGCATATAAGACTTTATCCCACAACCCCAGCCGCGCCAATTCAACCAAGTCCTTCAGGAGGAGGCCGAGTGAGCTGCAACGTTCTGGAGGGATACTGCCTGCCTTGCTAGAAGAACAGACTCATCTCAAGGTAAGTGAGAGATAACTTGTAATACCTTTTCTCTCTTTTGATCGATTAATAAATGCAACGTAACCAAGCTCGAAGGCGTTTGGGTTCACACTCTTCGAAAAACTCACATTAAATAATAAATATAGGAAGTTAAAATCTTCCTCGTATTCTTTATTGTTGTCCGCAACCTCCATATCGCTCGTTAAATTTTTCTATCGCTACCAAAGGGAGAAATCCCGGATAATTCAATTAAATCAAAGCGGCGGACATAACAATGCATCATAAATTCAATACAAAAATTTTCTCGGGGCGAGAAAAGATCATTTTGGTCAAGAAATGATTCTTTGCACCAAAAAATGTTTTCTAGTTCTAATTTTGATTTTAATTCACAATGCGAATAATTTCTTGGGATAAGTGAAAATTTTCTTTAGGCGAGCAACGATTTTTTGTATCAATGAATCCTTTTTTTTTCTATGCACACTTTTTGGCTTTAAGGAGCTTCCTGAAACCAAATGGAAATATAAAACTATGTCATTTTGGAAAAAGTAACGCGATATAAATAACACAGTATATAATCAGTGACACTCAGTCATATTTAGTGATAGGATAATTAGAATATTAATTTATTTAAAGAAAATAATTACGATCGTATTTTTTCTCGCGTAATTTAAATGTAATTTAAATGATACAGATAAATCGATTTATCTAAATAATTGATAATAAAAAAGTGTTAAAACTATGAAAAGGCACAAATTGGAGTCAAAACCCTTCTAACAATACCAAATTTAATAATATTAACCAATTCTATCATATAGATATGCCGGGAACAAAATTTTCCTTTCTCTCTTAATAATATAGATTAAGACGATCGTCTTTTTTTCGCGTAATTTGAATGAGACGCATAAATCATTTTATCTCAATGATTGATAATAAAACAGTGTTGAAAGTATGAAAAGCCACAAATTCAAGTCAAAACCTTTATAACGGTATCAAATTTAATAACATTAACCAATTCTATCATATAGATATACCGGGAACAAAATTTTCCTTATTCTCTTAATAATATAGATTATCATTTTTCAAAAATGTTCATTTGTTTAAGAGAAAAAACTTGGACAAAGTTTCATTTACTGCGCAAGTGCTTCAAGGATAGTACCGTTCGTCAACTTGAGTGTGATAGAGAAAAAGTTCAGACCCCTCTTAAACAATTATCAGGATCTATTAGAAAAAATTTTTAACTTTCCGCTAAGAAAATTGCAAATTTTCAAAAATTCGGGAAGTTATTGGTTTCAGTCCGATTTGTGAAAATCGAAATTCCAACAGATGTTGACGTTTTGAGGTCCTAGAAAGCTATTCTGACTAATTTCACGATGATGTCCGAGTGTATGTATGTATGTATGTACGTACGTATGTAAATATCTATAACTTTTGAACGGATCAACCGATTTTGATCGTCAAGGTGTCATTCGACGCAGTTTTTTAATATCTTGAAGCTGAAAAAAAATTGAGCTTGATCGGCAGGGCTCGTTCGGAGATATTCCAAAAATAAACTTTTTTCAAAAATGTTTTTTTTGGATAACTTTTTACGGGCTTGATGGATTAATTCCAAAATCGACTGGGCTCTGGAGATTCATAAGCCGCGTCGAATGCCACCTCCAACATCAAAATCGGTGAATTCTTTCAAGAGAAACCGTTGTCGAAAGAATTAAAAAAAAAAAAATTTCTTTAGTATTTTGAAAATTTCTCAAAAATGACTCGATGAATCAATTTCAAAATTTAATCAGTTGTAGAACTCAATGAAACGCGTCGACTGCCACCTTAAACGTCTCAATCGGTTTATTCGTTCGAGAGATATCGTTGTAGAAAAAATAATAAAAAACGTTATTTTTTGAAAACAAAAGCATACAAAAGTATTTTCGAGCTCGAAGAGCTCGAAAATGTATCTACTACAATTTTTCGAGCTCAAGGAGCTCGAAATACGCGGGAAGTTTTGGGGCTGGCCCACAGGGTTAACCGACAGACCGATTTTTTTCTTTCTTACGAAGATTTTTTTACAAAGTAATGATTCACCGTTGTATTATATCCATTCATTCACCTAATTACGTATTCATATCATATGTAAATGGGGCATTCCCCGCCAAATCGGACACGATTCTACTTTGGCATCTACGATTTTTTTGATAGTTTTTTATGTTATAGTACCCATTGAGAAAGACTTCCATGTTTTTTTTTAATTTTTTTGTCTAGCCGTTTTCGAAATATTGATTTTCGAGAAAAATCGACTTTTTTTCAAATGACCACTTTCTCAACATAAATAAATAAAAATTTCATTAATTACGTAAGTGAAGCTATATTCACTTTATAATCAATGTATTTAAACAACAAATTAGTGAATTCTCATTAATAAATTTAATACCATAATTTTCACAAGCAAATCAATGATTCTCACTAATGAATTAGCGATATTTTCATAATTTCTACAAGTAAAGCTGTTATACACTTCTAAATTTGTAAATTTCACTAATCAAATTCCAGTAATAAATTTGATGCTACAATATACCCTAGCAAATTAATGATTTTCACAATTAAAGTAGTGGAATTGTCAAACACACTGGTCATGTTTGGTCAGGAATGATCATGCTTATTCGTATGTTGTTACTTCCAATCCCTGCCTGAACGTTCATGATTGATGCAAGAGTATTCGCATTATTGATACATGCGTGATCATGAATGGTAATGCATGATCATCAGTGACTTTTTGTCTTTCGTATTTAATATTAAATGACTTCTAGCGTTGACCATAAATAATCATATATACACTTGATCATGTACAGTCTTGTGTATGTCGCTATAAACGTGAATCAGTATTTATCTGAGAAAAAATTTTTATACATAATCATATAAAATTATATATAATTATATATAACTCGATAATATATAATCATATATAATTATATATAATTGTATATAGTCTAGTCGATAAGTGAGTTTTCTAAGAAAAATCGTTGATATTCTTTTAAAAATATGGCGATTGGTGCATTGGATTCAGAATTTCATCCTGAGAAATGGGTATTTTTTTTATCCGCTGTTATGTCCGACTTCGCAAACTTTTCTCCTACAGTCATTCATGTTGAACACTCCCTAGGAATAGTTATTCCATTTTTTCTGAGAGAAACAAGGATGGGTTCAACGAAGTGTGACAAAAACTATTTTACCAATTTCTTTTTCTGTTTTCCATTCTCTTATTCGTAAGTCCCCACCTATCATCAGCTAAGATTGCTCTAATGCGCACAATTAGCATTGACTTAAATTAAGTTCCGTCAACGGGACATCTCTCAAGATGCAACTTACTTAAAATTTCCCCTTCCCCTAAACTCGGACCCCATGGTTGCGACGTTCAAAATTTTGAAGTGCAAGATCACTCTACCGAGCACCAGTTTGCATTGCGGTTTGTAGCTGAGTGACCCTCAGCAAAGAGTCAATTCTTAGGTACAGCAGTATCCTCAAATCTTTCATATACAAAAATAAATAAAACCGACCACGTCGCTTTTATAATTCAATACAAATCAATATAATAAATCATTACGTAAATCGCATCGCGAAAGAAAATTATAACAGTAAAAAATATATCCAAGCATATCTTCATATATATATATATATATATATATATATATATATATATATATATATATATATATATATATATATACCTCAGAGTATCAGTTGAATCAAGTAATTATTAAATCGCAAAAGAATATAAGAATAAAAATAAGAAATATTAAATGTATGTTTGACATTAAAAAAAACAATAAATTCCTTTAAAGAGTTTTATCTCTATTTCCTGAACAGGAAAATAAAGGAATATTAACAGAAATTAATTTACAAAAGAATACAAGTGTTATTGGTTGTGAGTGATAAGTTAAGTGGTAATTTAAAAATTTGTGAGCAATATTATATCTACAAAATTTCAACTTCTGTCCAAAATAATAAGCAGTGTAAAATATTGTGTAAAATTTTTGAGTGTAATTAACTAATGAGTAAAATAGTAAAGATATTCCTATAAAGAGTATCAGCTCGATTTTCTATAAAGAAAAATAAAGGAATCTTTACTATCTATCTTGAATTCAAATTTAAAAATAAAGAAAAAAAAACATAAGTGACAATAACCTTCGGTTTATTATTAATAATATAAGCTAGTGATAAGTCACCACCTCATCCCTCATCGAGAGCTAGCAGCCAATCCAAGGGTCTACAACGCGAGTAGTATCTCCAGGAAAAGGAAAAATATACACACACATATTTACACAGCAGCATAAAGGTAAGACCGTTGCAATTGACCTCCTTTCTTTCTCCAACTTAACAATTTTTTTCCAATCAGTCTCAAAAATCTTAAGAGTAAAGAAGGATGCTATTAAATTTAAATTGTATGTTTTGATTATCAAAATCATATATTCATCTACCGAAAAACTATTTCTAGTTTAATTGAAGATAAAGAAATTAAAGAAAGTTCACATCGAAACGTATCCCAAAATAAAATAAATTAAGGCTTGAACTAAACATTCGAGCCGAAAATTGCATTGGTTAGTCCGAACGCCTAATCCACGCAACCAAATAGTTAAATAAATAATAGTCGGACATAACACCGCCATTTAAAATTGCATTTGTTATAAACAAAAAACGAAGAGACAAAAAAGGGAGTCTCCGTTTTTTAGCTGTAACTTCAAAACTCTGAGAGATATCTGAAATTAAAAAAAAAGATCCTAAAAGAAGAGAAAATTTCAGTAAAATAAGTCTCGACTCCCCCAGTTGTAGCTCCATTATTTATAATTTTAATTTAACATTGAAAGTTGGGCTCCGCGCGGCAGTTTCGGTGCCTACGCACCGTCGCCAAGCAAAGTATGCAACACAAAATAATTTTTTTATAACATAAAATATTAATTTAAAAATCTGAATAAATTATAGTGTCATCTACACACTTGGAGGAATATAGTCCCGCATAAAAAAAAATTTTTAGCTCGACTTTTGTTTAAGTTATTTGATTGTTAATTAACAAATTTTTCGGAGACTTGAGTTTTTATAAAATCTCGTAAAAATGTTTAAAAAATGTGTCTATAAATTTTTTTTCTTTTGGGAGCTCTTGTTATAAGAATAATAAACAAGATTCCGTTGTAATAGCTTATAAAAGTTTTTTCATTTGTTTATAACGATTTTTCAAAGTTATCAAAAAGTAAAATATCCGGTTAATGTTATAAAAAAAATTTTTTTTCCAAAATCTTTAATTTTGGTTATTTTTGTATTCATCTATTGAGTTTAGTAGCTTGGCTAAAAAATTTTTAACATTAATTGTTTAAAAATTTTTTATAAAGAAATAGACAAATTGAATATTTTTGAAAAATTTTTTTTTGTCATTCTGTTGTCTTAGTAAAATAATGATTTTTAAAAAAAAATTTTTTTCTTAAAAAAATTTTTTAATTGTTTATAATTGTTTTTTTCATTTATCCACCATTTAAATTATTTATTAAGAAATCATTTTTTCTTCAAAAATCATTATTTACAACTCTCAATATAATTATGAAAAAAAAAATTTTTTTTATTTAAATTTTCTTTGTTTATTTTATAAACAATTTGTTATAAACAAATTTCCATTTTCATTATATTTTTTTCCCGTAGCTTTAAAAAATTACAAATACAGTCATGTGCATTAAAGTTGTGAAAAAAATTTTCCTCTATTTTTTATTGAATTTTAAAATACTTTACCCCATTAAAGTTGAAGCGGTCAACTATTTTATCAACTTATAAATTGTTATAACTTTTAAACTATTGATAATACGGTCTTAGACATTCAAGCCGATCTTTTAGACAATTTATTGATTTATATAATAAATTTTTTACATGCTTGATATCTATCATGGTTCAATTTTTATAAGCATTTGTTTATAAAAAAATGCATTACTTGAATTTTTAAATATCTATATCTTTTAAACTATTGAAGTCACGGCTTTTATGATTCAAGACAATTTTATAGAGTAATTAATATACTACTCAAAAATAATTTCTTATATTTTTAATTCCATTTGTTTATCATTTTTTTTTATTTATTCAAATTATTGCACAGTTAAAGGTACATTTTTTGGATTTTATTGACTTTATACTCCTACCCAACGCCAATAATTTATGTTGTTCTTGCTGATTTCTTTTGGTTTTGGAATTTTTCAATTTATTACTTAACGTTTGTCAAAGCAAACACGTAAAATTTTTGCCAGTAGTGCAGCCTGAAAGTCATTTACGGAATTGAACGAACTTTTTAAAATTTTTTAGTCAGACTTGCGTAAAGAAGAATGAAAATACTTACTTGCGTTTGTCATTTATGTTTATGATTCTATATTCTACTGTTTAAATTTTGATAAATGTGACAATAAAATCCAAAAAATGTACCTTTAACTGTGCAATAATTTGAATAAATAAAAAAAAATGATAAACAAATGGAATTAAAAATATAAGAAATTATTTTTGAGTAGTATATTAATTACTCTATAAAATTGTCTTGAATCATAAAAGCCGTGACTTCAATAGTTTAAAAGATATAGATATTTAAAAATTCAAGTAATGCATTTTTTTATAAACAAATGCTTATAAAAATTGAACCATGATAGATATCAAGCATGTAAAAAATTTATTATATAAATCAATAAATTGTCTAAAAGATCGGCTTGAATGTCTAAGACCGTATTATCAATAGTTTAAAAGTTATAACAATTTATAAGTTGATAAAATAGTTGACCGCTTCAACTTTAATGGGGTAAAGTATTTTAAAATTCAATAAAAAATAGAGGAAAATTTTTTTCACAACTTTAATGCACATGACTGTATTTGTAATTTTTTAAAGCTACGGGAAAAAAATATAATGAAAATGGAAATTTGTTTATAACAAATTGTTTATAAAATAAACAAAGAAAATTTAAATAAAAAAAATTTTTTTTTTCATAATTATATTGAGAGTTGTAAATAATGATTTTTGAAGAAAAAATGATTTCTTAATAAATAATTTAAATGGTGGATAAATGAAAAAAACAATTATAAACAATTAAAAAATTTTTTTAAGAAAAAAATTTTTTTTTAAAAATCATTATTTTACTAAGACAACAGAATGACAAAAAAAAATTTTTCAAAAATATTCAATTTGTCTATTTCTTTATAAAAAATTTTTAAACAATTAATGTTAAAAATTTTTTAGCCAAGCTACTAAACTCAATAGATGAATACAAAAATAACCAAAATTAAAGATTTTGGAAAAAAAATTTTTTTTATAACATTAACCGGATATTTTACTTTTTGATAACTTTGAAAAATCGTTATAAACAAATGAAAAAACTTTTATAAGCTATTACAACTGTAACGTGTATCATGCAGAAATTATTAAAAATAATTAACAATTATCTGTCCCTCGATTGCTCGTTATTAGCTCGTCGGATCCAGGGATCAGGTGTTGGGGTTAAGGGAAGAAACACGTATAAAATACTAATTAAATTTATTTATTAAGGAAACTGAACAATTATTAAGCTATATTGAAATCAACTTAAAATTAATGCAATCTTACACCTATGCTTATAACTAACAACAGCGGGGATAGCTTTAGCCGTCCACCCTGCTATCGTTCAGTAACCTTTAGCTCTAACCACCAATACTACTCCGGTTTAATAATCCCAGGCCGTATTATGGTGAACTGGTTACACGCTCCAGTTGTGGTTCAACCCTGTTACAAACCTTACACCTGGGGAACCACAACGAACGTCTGCTGGAACTCCAACCGGCACTCCCTATACAATGTTACAAAGGCGGGAAGCCTGGCGAGTCCTCGAGCTCCTAGCCTATCCGTCGAGTCCGGCGTCCACCGCTCGACTAAACCAGTCAGTAAAACTGACCCTCTCCCCACTCTGGGAGTGCACTGCTGCCCTCTAGACAGCGAAGTTTTGCGCAAGCGCAATAAGGTGGTAATTCTTATGAAAAAGAGTCCACTCGTTCAAAATCACCGGTGTGCAAAGGATAATTTGGCTAACAGTGTATTCCACTGCTAGTCGTCCTTATAACCACTGGCAAGTGTATTCCACTTGTAGTGGCCGGTGAATGAAGATCTGCCGTCTCTCGGACTGGCTTTTAAGTATTTTAGAATGAGTTCCCGCCCAGGGAAAGAATTTGCGCCGATGCGCCATCCCACGGGTAACTCTGAAACTGCTTTTGATTCTGCGCAATCCCCCTGTATTTTTTCTATTTTCTTTTCTCTTTTTTTTTCCTTATTTATTTTCCTTAAATTATAATTTCCTTTTTTTTTCCTTTTATTAATACTACATTTTTTTTTATTTTCCCTTATTTATAATTATTATTATTTCTTTATTTATAATTAATATTTCTTTATTTGATAAAATTTATTTATCAAAATTTTCTTAATGTCATACAACGGAATCTTGTTTATTATTCTTATAACAAGAGCTCCCAAAAGAAAAAAAATTTATAGACACATTTTTTAAACATTTTTACGAGATTTTATAAAAACTCAAGTCTCCGAAAAATTTGTTAATTAACAATCAAATAACTTAAACAAAAGTCGAGCTAAAAATTTTTTTTTATGCGGGACTATATTCCTCCAAGTGTGTAGATGACACTATAATTTATTCAGATTTTTAAATTAATATTTTATGTTATAAAAAAATTATTTTGTGTTGCATACTTTGCTTGGCGACGGTGCGTAGGCACCGAAACTGCCGCGCGGAGCCCAACTTTCAATGTTAAATTAAAATTATAAATAATGGAGCTACAACTGGGGGAGTCGAGACTTATTTTACTGAAATTTTCTCTTCTTTTAGGATCTTTTTTTTTAATTTCAGATATCTCTCAGAGTTTTGAAGTTACAGCTAAAAAACGGAGACTCCCTTTTTTGTCTCTTCGTTTTTCGTTTATAATAAATGCAATTTTTAATGGCGGATAAAAAAAAATACCCATTTCTCAGGATGAAATTCTGAATCCAATGCACCAATCGTCATATTTTTAAGAAAATATCAACGATTTTTCTCAGAAAACTTACTTCTCGACTAGACTAATATAATTATATATACCTATATATAATTATGTTTGGCCATTTTTCATATATGATTATATATATTCGAAATATGTATAATTAAAAAATATTTTTGAAAAAAAAAAAAAAAAAAAAAAAAATTAAATACGCATTACAAATTCAGAAATAAGAATTGATAGCAGTTAATGATGAAAAAATCCTGGACGTCTGCTGGGTTCGAACACGGCTCCTCTTGGCTGGTAGTCCGGAACGTTGATCACTGGTCCACATCACGAGAGTTCAAGTCATGTGCTTAATTGATGTATTTACAGTGAAATGCCGATAAAGACAGAGTTCATAAGTTTTCGTGATGAATTTTTACAAAAACTCCATGAATTTATATGAAATTTTATAAAAACAATACTTGTCGGCCTCGATGATAATTATGTAAAATTTTATCAAGTTTCTTCAAATTTTTTAATTTTCTGTTGTGATGTGGAATTTAAAAAAAATTATATAAAATTTTGGGAAATATTAAGTAATTTCACAAAATGATATGAAATTCAACCGATTGAAAAACTGGCTACTTTCAATTTTTGAATACCATGAAAAAAAAAATTCTCGGATTAGTATTATATATAATCATATATAATTATATAAGGAGCTACATATGACACTCTTCGTTTAAATATTGCATTACGTATAATCATATATAATTATATATGATTATTCGGCTGGGCCAAAAAAAATTGACTATTTTTTTTTTCTTAGCTATATCGAAAATATATTTCAGAATGACAAAAAAAAAATTTCATGAAAGTTTGAGCCCTTAATATTAATTTTAAGAGGTCTATCATCGCTATTTTCAATTTTAATTCATAATTTGATGTTTTACGTCAGAACTGCTGAAACATGGGGGTAAAAAAATTAATTTTCACTTATTCCTATGTAAAATTAAATTCCCTACAAAAAAGGTGTGATTGAAAATTTTCGTCAGACAAGCCGTTTCCGATCAATTAAGCTTAATAAATAGCTAAAATTTTTCGATTTAACATCTTTATTTTTGAATTTTGTAACTGACGAATTAATAAATAGCTAAAGAAGACCATGGAAGATTTTTGAAGGAAATTTAACGCTCTACAAAAAAGATTTCTTAACATTTTTTGCTAAAGTCACTCCTTCGAAAGTTATTCAGGTTATTAAAGTCGTTTTGACTCAACTTCAACCTTAAATAACTTTCGAAGGAGTGACTTTAGCAAAAAATGTTAAGAAATCTTTTTTGTAGAGCGTTAAATTTCCTTCAAAAACCTTCCATGGTCTTCTTTAGCTATTTATTAATTCGTCAGTTACAAAATTCAAAAATAAAGATGTTAAATCGAAAAATTTTAGCTATTTATTAAGCTTAATTGATCGGAAACGGCTTGTCTGACGAAAATTTTCAATCACACCTTTTTTGTAGGGAATTTAATTTTACATAGGAATAAGTGGAAATTAATTTTTTTACCCCCATATTTCAGCAGTTCTGACGTAAAACATCAAATTATGAATTAAAATTGAAAATAGCGATGATAGACCTCTTAAAATTAATATTAAGGGCTCAAACTTTCATGAAATTTTTTTTTTGTCATTCTGAAAAATATTTTCGATATAGCTAAGAAAAAAACAAATAGTCAATTTTTTTGGCCCAGTCTAATGATTATATATAAACAAATTTCTCAGAATAGTATTATATATAATCATATATAACTATGTACAATTATATATAATTGTATACAATAATATATGGATATATATATAAGATTATATATAATTATATATGATATTATATGAAAAAAAATTTTTCGGAATAGTATTATATATAATCATTAGGGTGCTTCATTTCGGAGCAACACTTTTTTTTTTTTTAAGTGCATGTGGAAAAAATCATAGTTCAACCCAAAAAAAAATTTTTCGCACAAAAAAAAAATTCTATGTCGATTACAGACCTAGCTCATTGAAAAATTCGATTTTCCCATTTAAGAACACGGGAAAAAATTTTTTTTTAGCTTTAAGTATTGTTAACTCTTCAACAAATCAATAGATCGAATAGACTAATACATATTTTTGTAAGAAATTGAACGCTCTACAAAAAAGGTCTCTTATCATTTTTCGATAAATTTAATTGTTCAAATGTTATTAGAGCTCGAAGTAAAGTTGGAGATCTTTTTACTTTTACGGCGAAACTATCAGACTTATCACAAAATGTTATAGTATCTTGTTTATTGACAATTTTATTCTCTACAAATTATTATCAGTAAAGTTTTTTCAAATTTCGCATTGTTTTCTAGTTATTACCATTTTAATGTCGGGCTCTTGAAATAGATCAAAACCACTTTTTTAAGAGCTTGTAATTAAAATAAAAATAAACAGAAAACAATACGGAATTCGAAAAAACTTTACTGATAATAATTTGTAGAGAATAAAATTGTCAACAAACAAGATACTATAACATTTTGTGATAAGTCTGATAGTTTCGCCGTAACAGTAAAAAGATCTCCAACTTTACTTTGAGCTCTAATAACTTTTGAACAAATAAATTTATCGAAAAATGATGAGACCTTTTTTGTAGAGCGTTCAATTTCCTACAAAAATGGGTATTAGTCTATTCGATCTATTGATTTGTTAAAGAGTTAACAATACTTAAATCTAAAAACAAAATTTTTCCCGTGTTATTTGAATGGGAAAATCGAATTTTTCAATGAGCTAGATCTGTAATCGACATAGAATTTTTTTTCTTGCGCGAAAAATTATTTTTTGTGTTAAACTATGATTTTTTCCACATGCAGTTAAAAAAAAAATGTTGCTCCGAAATGAAGCACCCTAATAATCATATATAATTCTATATAGATATATATACAAGACTATATATAATTATATATGATCATATATAGTTATATGTAATTATGAATGATTATATATAAACATTTTTTCTCGGTTATTCCATTGACTTTCGTCAAAAACAAACTAAATATTTCAGTAGATATAAATATAAATATAGTGCTATTTTTAACAATTCTAATTAAAAATTTCAAAATAAAAAAATTGAAGTACAGAACGATGATATATTTTTCACGAAGAGTACGTCAATCATTATTTCACGGATTTTTTATTCCTTCATCAGTTATTCTGTAACCGCGTAAAATTCGATTAGATTAAATAATTCAAACTTAAATATTTGATTTTTCTCGCGGTTCTAGAGTCAGTAAAATTATAAATAAAATTTAGAAAATATAAATTGAATCCCGGGGACAATTAGTGAATCAAATAAAACTGTGTGTGTGTGCGTGCGTGCGCGCGCGCGCGCGTGTGTGTGTGTGTGTGTGTGTGTGTGTGTGAGAAAAAAATAATTCGAGGGGAATTAAAATTTTAATAAATTGGTTTTAAATAATTAGATCCAGGGGATCTGGCAAGTTGCCAGTTTTATTTTAATTAAGATCCAGGGGATCAGGCCGGTGGCCAATCTATATTAATGAAGTCCAAGGGATTCGTTTTAAATTAGATCCAGGGGATCTGGCACGGTGTCAAATTTTATTTAACTGTTGTAAAAGTATTAGATTCAGGGGATCAGGCCGGTGACTAACTTATGAAAGTCCAGGGGAATAAATTAATCATTATAATAAAGTCCAGGGAACTCATAATTATAAGAGTATAAACTCTGGTGGACTAAATTGTGGTATAAATAATTATAAGTAAATATAGTAGCCCAGTGGGCAGCATTGTAATTAATAAATAAAAGTTCATAACTCTATTGAATAAATTGTGTGTTAAATAAATTTTAATTCCTCAAATTCCTCACTCATATAAATAATTCAACGACCCTGATTTTTCTAAAATTAACATCTCCGGTTCTGGAAGGCTGAGACTTATCTTCCAGTGGCACCCTTATTAAGATCAATTAATAGAGGGGCCAGACTTGGCAAGGTTGAAATATACCCGGTTACAATTCTTTGGTATCATAATGAATATACTATTTACACTTACGCGATCACATGCGTATGTCAGCGTGTGATAGGGTAAAATCACAATTTGTTGATAGATTTTGTTTAAATAATTTCGACGGTTGTCTGGTGACTCAGTATCACCATGAATGTATATACTATATATTGAGTAAAATAGATATAGTTAGTAGAAAAGGCTAGCTAGTGGCTAGCGGCCCTTTAGGAAAGGAAGGCCCGGAATCAGTATAAAAGGGGCTGTTTTCGACCAGAAGAGACAGTTAGTGATTGCTCTCCTCAGAGTCCAGATATTGAGAAATAGACGTGATCACGAGGCGGGTCACCCGGATCATTAGCAGTCAAACGGCGAGGCAGATAGCCAGCCATACAGTCCTTAGACTGCCGAATACATCTCTGGAAAAGCGTGGCGGGTCACTCGCTTCGTAGACTTGCTCAACGTCCGTCCAATCAATCCCGGAACGAGGAAGAGAGGCCAGGAAGATCGCATCCCCAAGCCTGTGGCGCGGGACAAGAGGTAAAGTTAACGGAAGTTAGGGCGGGACGCCTGTCTCCGATTTTTTTATTACACGGTGGGACCCAGGGGATCCATGTGTGCTAAGAAAGCACATACAGGGTATGTGCGTTCAGGTATATGTACCCGGGTGTGTGAGCAGTGTGTGTGTGTGTGTGTGTGTGTATGTGTGTGTGTGTGTGTGTGTGTGTGTGTGTAAAATAATTAAATAAACTACAAGAATAACTCGACATTGTGTAATCAATACTCTATCCACCTTTCCCACTTCTAATTTTAATTAACTCCGGCACTGGAAGACCGAGGTAAATACTTCCAGTGGCGCCCTTTCAGAAGGTCGCTAGAGTGACAGGTTCAGCTCTAGAAGCAGAGGTTCCCCGTCATAAGCACAATGGATAGCATCAAAGACTTTACATCGGAAGTATCCAGGTTCGAGTCCAGCAGTCACCGAGATTTTTTGATCAATCAAAATCATGCATACTTCCTCTAAGTAATAATTCTAATACATTAGATCACGTTTCAGATATAATTAAAAGTGCCTTCTTTTTAACTTCCCGCTAAGACAATCGAAAATTTTCAAAAATTCGAGAAGTTATTCGTTTCGATCCGATTTTCAAAAACCGAATTTCTATCGGATCTTGATGTTTTGAGGTTCTAGGAAGATATTCTGACTCATTTCATGATGATGTCCGAGCGTATATATGTGTGTACGTACGTATGTAAATATCTGTAACTTTTGAACGGATGAATCGATTTTGATCGTCAAGGCGTCATTTGACGCGGCTTATGAATATTTAAAAGCTATGAAAAATTGAACTTGATCGATACAGTGCGTTCGGAGATATTTCAAAAATAAAATTTTTTCAAAAATGTTTTTTTTGGATAACTTCTAATATGCTCGATGGATTGATTCCAAAATCTAATCAGCTCTGAAACTTTATAAGCCACGTCGAATGCCACCTCAACCATCAAAATCGGTTCGTTCGTTCAAGAGAAACCGAGAATGAAAGAATTAAAAAATATTTTTTTTTGGTTTTTCTGAAATTTATCAAAAACGACTAAATAAATCAATTTCAAAATCTGATCCGCTTTAAAACTCAATAAAACGCGTCGATTGCCACCTCAACCGTTTCAATAGGTTAATTCGTTCGAAACATATCGTTGAAGAAAAAATGGTAAAACACCTTTTTTTCCGAAAACAACGGCATACAACGGTATTATCGAGCTCGAAGAACTCGAAAATGTATTCATAACAATTTTTTCGAGCTCCAAAATAGCGAGAAGTTCCGGGTCTGGCCCACAGGGTCAGCTAATAGACCGATTTCTTTTCGCAATATAATTTTTTTTTTTCACCGATCAAATCAGTGGATTCTCATATTCACTTTTCAATTTAATAGATTCTCATATTCACTTATCAATTCAGTGAATTCCCAAATTCACTAATCAAATTAGTGAGTTCTAATACTTACATATTCATATAGTGAATACTCACTAATTGTGCGTGATACGATTGTAGCATCGACAAAAAGTGAATATGCACTTGAAATTAGAGACAAGTCACTAATTCATGTTTGGAGAGCAGAACTTTGCGGAAATTAAGCCGATTGGGACGTTTTTTTTTTTTTTTTCTTTGAAATTTTTCCTTTTTACGACACATTCGGAATATAAAATCAAAAAAATTTGCAAAACCGTATGTCTATGAAATTTTTAAACTTTGATTATAGAATGTTGATTTCTAAAAAACACGTTACGATCGATTTTCTTGAGAATATTTTCTTAAAAACTATCACTTACTCCGCAACTTTTAAGTCTAGTTCCTTGTTGGGCAAATGATGGGATTATTTTATTTCGAATTCTTCAAAATCTCATGTTCAGTAAGAGGTATTTTTTTTTTCCGTTTTTAGACGCACTTTTACACTGTAACAAATTTTCGAAGTGAACACGGAGTGAATGCGGGCTGGATGACTTTTTATTTATTCACCCCTTTTCGGGAGTTATCGTGGAGTGGATAATGTTTATTCATTTAGTTCTCTCGGAGTGAATTTCACTTCAACTAGAAGTTTCGGAAAATATTATTTATGAAAAGAAATTACTAATACATATTGTGAGCTTAGATCTTTGATATTTTGACATTTATATTGAGTACCCGGGAAAAAATCTGCATGCATGATTAAGCATGGATCATGCATGAATCAAGCATGAATCATGCAGTTATATTCAACTATGCACGATCATGCATGACGAGGAATGAATGTTCACGCATGATTCATGCAAAGGCATGCATGAGCATATAGGCCCATATATGAACATTAGGGTGCTTCAAAAGAAAACTTCACTTTTTTTTTTTGCTCTTACCTCCTGAAACGTTAGTGGTTACCGAGAAAAAAATCCTGCCAAAAGATGGGCTCTCTAGCTCAACTTTAAGAGGTCGCTATTTTAATTTTAATTTCCCATTTAAATAACATGGAAAAATTAATTTTTTCATTAAAAGTGTAACTAGTTGTAAGCTGCTCAATATTTTTCAAATTCATGCATAGATCTTTAAAGCTAATTCCTCAAGCTTTCCAAAACGCTATGATAAGTCACAATTATCATAATTAGAATGTCAATTGAAGCTATTTAAAAAGTATCAATTTTGTATTTCAAAATGAAATTGTTAATTTTCATTTTTATTTTTGCTAGCCTCAATTGGCGATAATTTGGACTTATTATAGGGTTTTGGAAAGGTTAAGGAATCAGCTTTAGAGATTTATGCATGAATTTAAAAAATATTGAGCAGCTTACACCTAATTACATTTTTAATGAAAAAATTAATTTTTCCATGTTATTTAGATGGGAAATTAAAATTAAAATAGCGACCTCTTAAAGTTGAGCTAGAGAGCCCATCTTTTGGCATGATTTTTTTCTCGGTAACCACTAACGTTTCAGGGGATAAGAGCAAAAAAAAAAAATAAAGCTTTTTTTTGAAGCACCCTAATGGACATGCATGATCATACATGGAGATTGTGACGGGGTGACCTGGTATTCGACTGCCAGGTCGGCAAAAATTAAACTTCGCGCCATTTTATTCGTGCGCACCCGCCCTCGCGCCGGAAGTATTTTAGTTTAGCGGCGTGATGGTAGGGGGTAGATCAGGCACACCTCGTCGCCAGACACCTGATCATAAAATTAATTACAACCTAGAAGTCACGCGGAGCAGTCGCTCATCTAGCTGCAGTTGCCTTCGCAAATTTGATAATTAAAATATAAAGTTTCTTATCAGGCAGACGCCTTTTATTAAGTTGGTCTTTTGTTGTTGGAGTTTTGGTTCTCGTCCAGCCGTTTGTCCAAGGGAGTTCCGGAGATCATGGCAAGACATTTGGGTCAAGTCGATGCAAGTTGGTGTACAGGTTAAATTCATAATAATAATTATTTGTCAAATACGTGGGGTAATTTCCTAATCTATTTTATCGTCTTTATTTATTTACTGATACTTAATTTATTTAATTTATTAATTGCTGTGCATGCAGAATTTTAGTTATAAAATTTTATTTGCCGTCAGGATTTTCCTAGTCTCTGACTGATCTATATTAAATGAAAGCCATTATGAATTATATTAGATCAAATTTATAATAATAAGGAAAATAAAATAAAAAATTGAGTTTTGGAAATTTCGAGTAAAAGTCGTCAACGACCCGGCGAAGAGAATCGCGCATGCGCAGCAGAGCCTCGTGAGATTCTGTATTCGTACTTATAAATTTTCTTAAAAATTTATCTAACTTTATGCTAACAGTTATTAATTCATTACAAATAAATAATTAAATAAATTTTATATTTATTCTTAATTCATTTCAACACCATTTTCCCTATCCTAAATCAGGTCGCGTACTCGGTCATATCAGACATTCCCGAACCCAGTG
Organism: Microplitis manilae; assembly: GCA_030273425.1. Lineage (NCBI taxonomy): Eukaryota > Metazoa > Arthropoda > Insecta > Hymenoptera > Braconidae > Microplitis > Microplitis manilae. The sequence goes on from CP092722.1 coordinate 9,990,002, forward strand.
CTCAACATCTACACGAGCAACTTAAGAAGGACTGTCCGAACTTCCTGGTACGGGGAAGCCAGGGCAGACCCTTACAAGATGCACGATTCATGGAAAGTCATGCCTGGCCATGTATGAAGGACAATGAACGTTCATGCATGATATTTTATGGCTCAGTATAAGTTTACATGAGCATACATGACCATGCCCGATCTAGCAGAGCCATACTCAATCATGAATGATTATAATTCGTGGAAAAATCATGCATGAACATGCATGATTCACATAAAGTTCTGCTTGCCCTGGCGGATTTGAATCACGGTAGAAATACCGTAGAAGTGTAAACACCGTGAATCCACGGTGGGCTTGTGTTATTTTAATACCATGGTTCCACAGTGTATCCACCATGATTACACAGTATACCCACTGATATTTATATATAATAATATAAATCTTGATAGTTCAATTTCATTTAAATATATAAAATTACATTCTTTTGTATCTAATCTTCTATATTTATCTATTCAGTCAAAAAACTTAGATATTAGCAGGGTGCGGAGTATAAGGTGGGGACAATCGAATCGATTGCAGCGCTCGCAGTGGATGAAATACGCGTTAAATCGCACTTGTCTTGCGAATAGTTAAATGAAAGCAGTGTTAAAAAATGAGAGCAAATAGTTGTTATGTTGTTAATTGCAAAAATACTGGCAACAATAGTAATTGCAAGTTTTGCATATTTTTATCCATGATATTCATTTTTGGCTAAAAATTACTACGGGGAATTTTTTTAATTACAAATTTTTAACACAAAGTTTTTTAAATTATTGATTTTTGAAATTTTAAATTACGAATAATTGAAATCACTTTAATTTATTTACTTAATGCTAATTATTATTTTTAAACTCGAAAAAAATTGTAATCATGATTATTTTAACTTATTTGTTATTATGATCATTATTGTTGTTATTGTTGCTTTTACTAGCTAACCTTATATCGTTCAAAATAATATTTATTTTGTATTTATTAAAATTGTTTATACTTAATTTTTTGAGCACAATCTGATTAATTTTTTTCTACGTTTCAAATGTAGTGTTGCACATATATTTCGCGATCTTTAAATATTTTAATTATTTGTTTATAAAAACATGCCGTATTCTCTCTGTGCTTTTTGAGGATGATTCAATGCGGTCGACAGATGTTGTTTTCGTCGCGCACCCAGCCAATAATTTTATCAATTTATATAAAATTTTATATGATCATATAAAATTTCAAATAATTTAATTCTAGCAAATTCTATCTGGTTACCTGCGTTAATATCCCCGTACAAAATATCCCCGACAAAATATCCACGACAAAATATCCCCCGACATAATATCCCCGCGACAAAATATCTCCAAAAAAAATATCTCAAGACAAAATATCTTCATGACTTGAAATTCAAAGGTCTCGCGATCGAGCCTACTACTCTGCGGATATTTTTTTTTCTTTTTCGTCGTAATTAAATTTGTAAATACATCATGGAACCATGGTAGGTACACCACGGAACCATGATAGGTACACCGTGTAATCACGATGGTAAAATAGCACAAACCCACCATGTAACCACGGTGGATCCACCGATATTCCACGGTGTTTCCACCGTAATTCAAAACCGCCAGGGTGATCACGCATGATTCAAGCAAATTCATCGTCAATCATGCATGATTACGTTTGACGGGGAATAAATGGTCATGAATTGGCATGTATGATAGAGCATGGTTCTGCATGGTTTCATACAAAAGCACACTTGTTCACGCATGACATGCAGTAGGGTGGGCCAAAAATCCGCTTTTTTTAAATTCTAATTATTGATAGTAAAAATATCGTTTATAAGGCTTTGAAAAAAAATCCGGGCGTCGGTTGGCCCTGCGGGCCAGCCCCAAAACTTCCCGCTGTTTTCGAGCTCAAGGAGCCTGAAAATATTAATGCAGCTATATTTTCGAGCTCTTTGAGCTCGAGAATCTTATTGCATGCGATTGTTTTTTATGAGCTTTTTAAACTGTAACAAGTTACTCTTTATGCTAAAGTTTAAAAGTTTAAGAATCGAAAATCATTCATGAAAAAGCGGTTTTTAAATTTTAATTTCCGATTATGTTTAATAAACTAAATGTATTGAGACAAAAATCAATGTCAGTGATCGAAATCAAGATTTAAATGAGTTTTGGCTTAGGTCAGAGTGTTTTTTCGATTTTATTTGATGGCATTATATGATAATCAAAAGAGACCATAAAGAGTAAAAGTTTGTAAGATTCTAGACACATTTTAGTACATTACATTTTGATTTATCTGGAAAAAATAACATAGAATGTTATTTTTTTAACTTTTCAACGCTGATATCTTTTGAACTAATGAACCGATTTTGACATTTGAGGCAACAATAGGCGCGTTTTATTGAATTCTAGAGCTGATTAGAACTTAAAAGCGATCGATTCAGCCGTCTTGAAGTTATTTGAAAAAAACCGTTTTTTACCATTTCTTTCTCCAACAATCTCTCTCGAACAAATTAACCGATTGAGATGGTTAAGGCGGCGTTCGACGCGTTTTATTGAGTTCTAGAGCTGATTTGATTTTGGCGTTGATCGTTCAATTTGTTTCTGAGAAATCAATAAAAAATTAAAAATTAAATTTTTTTTTTTTTTTCGTAATTCGCCAATATTTTCGAGTCTACTTGATCAAATGATCTGAAATTTTCGGGAAAGTTGATGGCCAACACGCTCTTTCGATTGCCGCCTTAAACATCCAAATCGATACATACGCACACACAGACACTCGGACATCATTCTGAAAATAGTCAGAATAGCTTCCTAGGACCTTAAATCATCCAATGAAAACTCGATTTTCGAAAATCGGGGTGAAAACAATCACTTCCCGAAATTTTTGAAAATCATCGATTTTCTAAGCGGGAAGTTAAAAATGTGTGCGTAAAAGCAAAAATTTTAGGCAGATGTCTTAGGCTCGCCGAATGAAGTAAAAGTCGAAAAAAAATTCATTCAGGTACTTATTTTGATAGGAAATTTGACTCTCTACAAAAAAAATTTTGTAACAAAATTATGAAAAATTAATAGTTTTTGAGATAATGACGATTTTATATCAAAAGTTCACTTTTTTTGCGATCTCCATTCTTTGTAACGATGAATTATAGTAATGTGAGTATGTTTCTAATTGAAAATTTGATTCTCTACAAAAAAGGTCCATAGGAAAATAATAATTTGATGAAGAATATAAATAATGAAAGATATGCTGAAATTTTCAATAAAATTCATATTATCTCTGAAACATAACCAAAACCAAAAACCAATAACCCGTGTAGTAAATCATTCCGAAACTCTTGTGTAATACACTTTAGGTATCAAATTATCGAATAATAAGTTTTTTTTGTAGGTCGTCTGTCAATTTTTTACAAATTACTGATTTCCGGTAAAATTGAATAAAGACAACCATAAGAGCCCGTGTATAATTACATGATTTTAATTAATTATATCTCTTAAACGACGTGGTAAAAAATTCTGATTTTTTATTCTCAAGTATATTTGAGTATAGTTTTTAAAATAAAAATAAAAAAAGTGTGGGTCAAGTTTGAGAGTTGTGGGTGTCAAACTACCTTAATAATTAAAATTAATTTAATTGTTAATTTTGCTTCAAATTTATAACTAGAATTCTTTCTATTCATTATTTAGAAAAAAATTAAATAACCACATCATGATTGCACTGAAAAAAAAAATTTGCTATAATAACAAAAATTAAGATTACGCAGCTACACGGAAAGAAAATTCTACCAAAATTTACGATGTCAACATCGTAATCGTGGACTAGACTTTCATTGGCGTCAAATTTTAAATGTCTTATTTCAAAATTTACTATAGTCTTTGTTAAAACTACAATATAAGTTGTATTCTTTACTATTTAACATCGTAATTTTAACAAAGACTATAGTAAATTTTGAAATAAGACATTTAAAATTTGACGCCAATGAAAGTCTAGTCCACGATTACGATGTTAACATCGTAAATTTTGGTAGAATTTTCTTTTCGTGTATTTTAGTCCTTTTGCCACTATTCTTATGGCCGTATGCAAAATCAGGTCGATAAGATTTTTCAACATGTATTTATGTAATTTGATGCGAGGAAACCGATTTTGATAGTTAAAAAGTTGTACGGTGGTCCAGTTTCTTGTTATAAACAATTAAATTGTTTAAGCTTAAATTACAAGAAAACTATTATTGACAACTCTTAAATAATTACAAAATTAGCTTTTTGGCATCAAAATACATAATTAATGCCTGAATCATCTTTCATCTATCTCTATTATTTATTAAGATATAACGTTTAAAAAAATACAAACTTTTTGCCAGGTCCATTTTAGCTAAAAATTGCGCGCGCATCCACAGCGTATGAAGCGCGCAGGCGTCTAAATTAAAATGTCGTTTCCTCTGCTTGCATTTATTATTGTAATAAAATGTATAATCATTCAATTAAATAATAATAATAATAATTTTTACCTCAACTCGAACCAGTTCAATCCTGAGAATTTATGAGACGCCGAATTACATAGAAATTTTTTTTATTATAAATGCTAAATGTTAAAATATAATACAATCACGGTATTTGAAATAATATATTTTGTGGACAACCATTTACGTCAAATTTTATTGTTATTATTATTTATAATATATAACAATTTATTGTGTTGAGCAAAAATAAAATTATTGTAATTATTATTGAAATTATCATTGTTACTATTACTATCATTACTATTAATACTAATTATTATTATTATTATTATTATTATTATTATTATTATTATTATTATTATTATTATTATTATTATTATTATTATTATTTTTTAATTGAATGATTATACATTTTATTACAATAATAAATGTAAGCAGGGGAAACGACATTTGAATTTAGACGCATGCGCGCTTCATACGCTGTGGATGCGCGCGCAATTTTGAGCTAAATAGACCTGGCAAAAAGTTTGTAGTTTTTAAAACGTTATATCTTAATAAATAATAGAGATAGACGAAAGATGATTCATGTAATATTTATGTATTTTGATGCCAAAAAGCTAATTTTGTAATTATTTAAGAGTTATCAATTATAGTTTTCTTGTAATTTAAGTTTAAACAATTAAATTGTTTAAAACAAAAAACTGGACCACCGTACAACTTTTTAACTATCAAAATCGGTTTTCTCGCATCAAATTATATAAATAATCGTTGAAAAATCTTATCGACCTGATTTTGCATACGGCCATAAGAATAATGGCGAAAGGACTATTTGTTTTGATAACAAAACTATCTTGGTTAACGCAACGAAGTGACATTTGTTGTAGTAAGTAAAGTGAAGTTGCTGTTGTAACAAATGATATGTGTTGAGGAAAAATTTATTAAATACGCATAGAATTTTGTGCTTTAATTCGGTGAACAATATCATGAAGAATTCATCACGAGTTTTGGATATTTGACATAAATTGTGTTTGTAAATTATGACTAAAATATTAAAAGCTATTTATTTTGAAAAGTATACCAATATGTCTAAGTATAGTCAAAAGCGGGCGCCTTGAAGAAATGATTTTTTTGACTCAAGAGAATATATTGCGACGCGATAATATCTTAGGTGAAGTAAAATTTTCTCAAGTCAAGAAATCTTTGTAAAACCTAATTTAATATTTAGCTCAACGCATGCCATTTGTTATAACGGCAACTTCACTTTACTTACCATAACGAATGTTACTTCGTTGTGTTGACCAAGATGGATTTGTTATCTTAACAAACAACTACGTAATCTTGACTTTCGTTAAGACAACAAATTTTTTTTTTCAGTGTGAATTCAAATTACATATCATGTTTTACAACTGAGTTTTCAAAAGATGTTAAGAATCGTAAACTAAACGAGGTAGGTGAGCCTAGTGGACAGCGGATGTGCTTCATAACACGACGATCGTGGGTTCGAGACCCGTTATGGGTAATATTTCAAAAGTACTTTTCAGCCAATAAAAGTTGACTATACAACAATACCATCAAAATAACCCTGATTAAAAAAAAGTAGTTGACAGGATTAAAAAGATTGAAATTTTAGGATTTCCAGTATTTAGCAGGATTTGAAAGTATTAAAATTTTAATCCTTTTTAATCCTGTCAAATACTTTTTTTTAATCAGGGAAGTTAATTTAAAATCGAATTATCGTTATTTTTATTTTTTTTTAAATAATTCTTGAGATTGTGCCTGGACAGGCTTGATCATGTTTGAATATTCGCCAGCTATGAGCATGTTTTGTCAAACATAATTATGCTTGGTCAAGCATGATCATGCCTGAATATTCACTAGCCATGGGCATGCGTGATCTTGCATGAGAAAGCATTATCATGCCTGAGTAAGCATGACCATATATGAGATTAACGATTGATCATTCATGTTCAGGTCTAATGATTTTTTCCCGGGTACGAAAATAATTTTGAGCTCTCTTTTCATATATTCACGCGAAATGAATTTTAAAAATCATAAGCAGCTGATAATAAAACTGATAAATATAATTCCACTGAGTCACAAACAGTCATATGACTTACATCAACCATACCATAAAATAACATTTCATATTGTACCGAAGAATAAAATAGCCCTATAAAAACTATGCCACTATAGCTATTCAATAATTTAATATTTTCACTATGTGTTATAAAAATGAAATTATAATTTAGTAAATTTTTTTAAAATTTTATGAATTAAAAATATAATATTCTAAGTTTATTTATTAATGTCTGAATTAATAATTTATTGAAATAATTATGTTCTAATTAACAGCTGTTTCTATTAAATATAAATTTATTTAAGCATTAAGGTAGTTCACTCACAAACCGACTTTTCATAAGAATCTCATACAATTGAAATATTATATCGAAGTAGATGTCCTGCATGTAATTTTAGAAAATCACAAATTTTGACCGTTTGTAAGGCGAGTTATTGATAATCAAAGTGTGCACAGTTAATATGTAGTAGCTCGGACTAACCTAAGAAAAGTCATATTTTCACGTATATTTCAAATTATTTCACTTAAGAATCTTTTCAAAAACTAACAGATTACAAAAAAAAAATTTTAAATTTAAAAATATATAAAAATGTTCATACTCCCGATTAGTAAAAAAGTTATAACTATTCGAAGAAATCTGTCTCAAAATTTCAAATGAGAAAAAGCGAGTAAGCGATTTCAAGTAAAAGAGTAAGCAATAGCACACACTATAGGTCGCGAGTGAATTACCTTAAGGCTCCGGACCGGACCGAAAATCACTCCCAATCTTCTACAATGTAGAAAAAATAAAAACGGTACGAAGTTTTCTGATTCGAATTTCCATAAGATTTTCGAGCTCTAATCATTAAATGTTGATTTTTGAAAAACATGCAGCAACCTATTTTAGTACAAAAAATTGAAACATTAAATTTTAAAAATTAGAAAAAAACAAATTCCATAATTAGCCCATTGCAAGGGACTAGGCTTTAAGGTTGCGGGGTGACAATATTTTAGAAAAAATTTTCAAGAAAATCGATCGCAACGTGTTTTTTTCTTAATCAACATTTTATAATCAAACTTTTAAAATTTTATAGAAGTACAGTTCTGAAATTTTTTTGGATTTTGTATTCCAAAAGTGTTGTGAAAAGGAAAAATGTAAAAAAAAAAAAAAAAAAAACGCCCGAGATGGCCCATTTTTTGCAACGTTGTTACGGGCATTTAAAAAAAAAAAGGATTTTTTTTTCAAAAATCGGTATCCCGAAAACCGCTGGACGAAAAAAAATGAAAAAAATCATAGGGGAATTTTTCAATGGGTACTACAACATAAAAAATTATCGAAAAAATCAGAGATACAAAGGCAAAATGGTGTCCGATTTGGCGTGGAATGCCCATACATAACATTAAATGTTAAAATTTTATATGAAATATAACCTGATTTAACTGGCTGGAAATTATATAAAATATTGTGATTAGAAGCAATATCGTCAATGTCATTATTTCCACGTATACTATGATGCCACTTGCTCGTCGTATGTGCTGGTGATAATATTTTTGAAGGCATCCAGCAAACAGAACTATGATCAAACTCTAATTGGTTTCTGATATACTTAAAAGGAACAATATTCTCAGTATCTTCAGTTTCTTCACAGAACTCATACTTTTTATCTGCAAGTTGTCGCTTCCGAAATGAACTGAGTTTTTCGCAAGTTTCTTGGGTATCGTCGATAAATTCATAAGCTTTTTCTGCTTCTTCTTTAAGTTTATGATAAATATGAGTTCCTGGAGAAGACTGTAGAGAAGTACGTAGAGGAGAATTGATGGTAGTAACGCATGATACCTTTTTATCATCTTGGGACATACCAGGTTGTGGAGACGATAAGCGCTTATTTTTTTTAGACCCGTGAGCAGTTTCGAAAGTTTGCGTTCTAAAAATATCTGAAGACGATGTAAAGAGTGATTCTGATTTCTTTAAATCAGTTGAAGAACTTTGAGGAATCAACTTAGTTGAATAAGATAAATGATTTATCATAGGTATTGATTCATTATTAAAACTTAATTCTTGAGACATATCTTCATAGAAATCTTCTGAGATTTTATCTCTTACAAGAATAGACCGTTGCTGCGAAGTATTGATAACATTTTTTTTATAAATACAGAGACACTCAGCGAAATCTAAACATTTACATGCTTTTATATTAAAACTATCATTCAGTTTAGAATTAGGCGATTCGTGAGTGGAAATTTCATCATAAAACTTTTTTTTTTCGATCAAAAATTCTTGATCATGTGTATAATTGGAGTTTAGCGACGACTCATGAAACGCGTTCGAGGTAACAGCTTCATCAGTTGAATAAATGTGATACGCTGTTCGTATATCATCGAGTTTCTCAACACCACTAACATTATTCTTCACGATATTTGATACAGTATTTTGTTTCTCATAAGTACGGTTATCATTATTTTCAGGTACATGTAAATGAACTGTAAGTACATGTAAAAAATTTCCGGTATTTATGACCACGTGGTTCCAATAATTGAGGCATACAGAGGCACGAAATCGCGGATAAGGAGAAATCACTTCATACGTAGTGTGAACTGTTAATCCATGGAGCAAGCAATTACATCGTCTACAGCCATCCCAATTAGCTGCCGGTTCTGCGTTAACATAATAAAAAGTATAATTTAAGTAAATTATTCGTTTTTTATGAACATTGTATAGTACCTTTTTCTTCATATGAAGCGGCTAATTTTGCACAATCTTTACAATTCGCTAAAGAAGGCAAAGTTGAGAACGTTAAATATCCACGAGCAGTAGTCTGCGTAAGTTCCCAATCCGAACTGCAACAGGATATGAAAAAAGTTATTGATAACAAAAAATATCGGTTTTAACAGTAATTAAAATCAGATATATATATATATATATATAATCCATTTTAATGTCAAGCTTCTGAAATCGATCAGAACACTCCTTTTTTTAAGAGCTTGGTATTAAAATAGTACACTGAGAGAAAAGTGCTTAGTAGCCTTAACTAATCAGCGTCAGATATGAAAATATAGTGTCTCTAACCAATTTTTATTGTTACTGGAACTATGCACTAGTGTGAATCAGCACGAAAAAATAGTTACATTAACTAAACTTATGAAACTATTTTTGCCCCATTATGGTCACTACAAAACTTTAATCTACTTAAATCATGCTTAGTAGTGAACTCAATATTACTTTTACTATTGACTCAATTAAAAAAAAATAGATACATTAACTATGTAATCTTAGTGACTGGTAGATAGTTGGTAGAAATAATTTTAATAGTTGACACAACTAAGAATTTAGTTGTCGTCTCATACAATATCATTTATTTAGTTCCTTTTACTACTGACAAAAGTATCAACTGTACTATTTCATCTTAGTTCTCTAAACAATCGATTTCTAGTTCATTTAATAATTATAGAATATTTCTGCTGACTAATAATCAAATGTAAAAAAAAAAATTTAAAAGAAAATATAGTTATAATTACCATTAATATTTAGTTTCCCTGGCTATAAATTGCATTCCTAATGCCAAGTGTGCGTATTGCAAAACATAAGCCAAAGAAGCATATCAAACATTTTTTTTTTTTGCTTATCAATTCCGAATCGTTAAAAATGTGAAGATCGATTAAAAAAGTGAAAAAAAAAAATTTTTTTTATACTAAAAAGGCGCGTAAAAATTTTTTGTTGCCAATCAATTCTGGATTTTTATTAAAGTGAAAATCAACCAAGATAATATATATCTTTTCTCCCAATAAATTTTCTTTTTAGCTTAAACAACTTTTTTTTTTATTTTTTTGTTGAAGCGTACAAAAATTTTCACGTTAAAAAAATAGTAGTTATTTCAAGAAAGTTTATTTCCTTCAAACTAAAAAATTTTATTGTTACTAAAAACTAACATATATATCTTGCTACAAAAAATATCTCCTATATTAACAAAATAAAACTCTTTAAACAAGTAAAAATTGTTTGATTTAAGCGTAAGAATATGTTGACGAAAAAAATATTTTGATTCAAGATAATAAAAATTCAAGATAATTTTTTACTGTAAAAAAATTGTGATTTTCCGCATTGATCAAAAAAATGACCTAAAATCTAGAATATTTTTTTGACTTAAGTTAACTGTTTTTCTTGTGTAGAGCAACTCAAATTTGAAAGCCGTGTTTAAAAGTCTTCATAACGTGCAAATAAATAACCTTATGAGTTAAAGAGAAACCCTTTATAGCAAAATAATCAGACAAGATGTTTGAATCGAAGCAGTTTTACAATTTTCATATTATAAAATAATTCCAGCTATTAATATTAATCCTACATATATTTTTGAATTATCTGCTGTTTTCGAAAATTATAAATACACAGAAAAAACAGATAATTTGAATCCAGAAATTGTTTTTGACCGATTCGGGAAATCCAAATTTTCTTGTCCTAAATAAATAATTATCTTAAAATTTTTATTTTTAATTCAAACATTTTTTCTCAAGTTAAAATATTTTTATGCTTAAAGCGAAGAATTTTTACTTGCTACAAAAAATTTTATTTCACAATATTAGATATTTTTTGAAGCAAGATATATGAGTTTTTGTAGCAATCTGCACTTTTTTGTTTGAAGAATATAAAACTTATCGGAAGGAGAACTATTATTTAACGCAAGAATTTTTTATGCTCCAACCAAAACAAAAAAGTTGCTTTAACTAAGAGATAAAAGTCACCAGAACAAAGCAACAGCAGCGGGAGTAGTTTGGTGATCGCCACTAGATCGCGCCCACCTTTTGTATAGTGTCCCTAGTAAGAATCTTATTTCAGAAGTATTATATTCAAAGCTTGTGAACAATTCTGGCATAAATATTTCTCTGTTATTCGACAGAGTGACAAGTATCATTTTTGATTGTAATATAGTATATACTAAATTACATTAAGACATTAATGGTTAACATTAATGTTTTCTAAAATAATTTTTGTTGTAATAAAAAAACATGAAGTACATTCAATGTGATAAAAAAAAAGATTTCTGAATTTATCAAGTAAATGTTGGCTAGTAAAGAAAAAAGAATTCAGTAACAATGAATCAAAATCTGCAATACAGATCAGTAAATAATTTTGTTTCTTGCAATACTAAATCATGGAAATGGTAACTATGAATGTTTAGTTACAATAAGTCAAATCAGTACATTCTCAGAAAGTTCGATTTTCTAGTGTGTACATCTAGACACAAATACTTATTCCTACTATTATAAATAATCTGAAGAACTAAGTGTACATTATTAACAACACATTAATCTTATTGTTTATTAGACTAAGAATAAATTATTTATTACAATATAAATTATAGTTATGTTAACTTTATCTTAGTATATGTAACTAAAAATAGTAAGAATGACTATGTAGTCGTAGATCACTTTACTATGGTGATTTACTAACTGAAACTGATTTAGTTTAGCTGAGTCGTCTGTGAACTACGATTTCTTAGTTCAGAAAACCGATTTTTTCTCTCAGTGTAATAACTAGAAAACAATGCGGAATTTCAAAAATTTTTACCAGAGGTAATTTATAAGGAATAAAATTGTCTACAAAAAAGATTCTGTGACATTTTGTGATACGTCTGATAATTTCGCCGGAAAAGTGAAAAAATCTCAAAATTTACTATAAATTTAACTTCAAGCTCCAATAACTTTTGAACAGATGGATTGATCAGAAAATAATAAGAAACTTTTTTTGTAGAGCATTCAATTCTCTACAAAAATAAGTCTGCACAGTAAAAAACGAATCGTCAAAGTGTAAAAAAAAGCATATGTTAAAATTCTGAGTTTTGAATTTTCAACACTTTTGTGTGTCAATTTAACATACAATATTTATCTTGTTTCAACTGTCGCAATCGATTGATTTTTTAACACACAAAAATGTTATTTTATACGAAAGTAACACTTTTTATGTGTTACTGTGAAATCAACACACAAAATATGTTAAAAATAATCTCGACCATCACAAAAGAATTCTCAGAAAATTTCAAGTAAAAATGACGTATTAAAAATATCGCCTGTTTAATTTGCAATCGTTTTTAAAATACATAACCTGAATTTTTAAATTAATGTTGATGAAATATAATTATTTTTTTGATATTAAAATAATTATTTTATTTTTGTTATTATGAGAGAATTTATAGTAATCTTTTTATACATATTTGAATATTGAAGATAAAGAATAGATGATATTATATATATTGAACAATACGTGATATTATTATTACTATTTTTTTTTTTTATTTTTAGTTTTATTTATATTACTATTACTAATATTATCGTTATTTTTAATATTTCATTGCTGAAGAATCAATTACTACAGTTAATTCATTGATTTTAACTTTACATTAAATAATGTGAAAAACATTTTTAAGAAGTGTCCAAGTAACACAAAAGCGTATGTCAAATTGAACACTCTTCAAGTGTTGCAAATAACATATAAGTGTGTTAAAATTGAAGGTTACGTTTTCGAAAATTTTGACACTCTTAACTACTTTCAGAATGATGTCCGAGTGTGTGTGTGTGTGTGAGTGTGTATGTGTGTGTTTGTGTGTGTAAGCTCTTAGTAAGTTTTTAACTAATGAATCGATCTGGATCGTTAGACGTCAATCGAAAGAACTTGTTGGTGATCAACTTTCTTGGAAATTTCAGATCATTTGATCATGTGGACTCGAAAATATTGGCAACTTATGAAAAAAACAAATTTTTAACTTCCCGCTTAGAAAATCGATGATTTTCAAAAATTTCGGGATGTTATTGTTTTCAGCCCGATTTTCGAAAATTGAGTTTTCATCAGATGTCGACGTTTTGAGGTCCTAGGAAGCTATTCTGACTATTTTTAGAATGATGTCCGAGTGTCTGTATGTGTGTGTGTGTGTGTGTGTGTGTGTGTGTGTGTGTGTGTGTGCGTATATGTATCTAAACTCTTTATAACTTTTTAACTAATAAACCGATTTGGATGATTAAGGCGGTAATCGAAATAGCTTTTTGGCCATCAACTTTTCTGAAAATTTCAGATCATTTGACCAAGTAGATTCGAAGGTATTGGCCAATTACGAAAAAAAAAATTTTTTTTTTTTAGTTTTTTATTGATTTCTCAGAAACGACTTGTACGATTGACTTCAAAATCAAATCAGCTCTAGAACTTAATAAGACGCGTCGATTGCCACCTCAAACATCATAACCGCATAATTCGTTCAAGAGTTATCGTGGGAGAAAGAAGTAGTAAAAAACAGTTTTTTGCGAATATCTTTGAAACGACTCAACCAAAAAATCCAAAAATCTAATGAGCTTTAGAATCTATTAAAACGCGTCGATTGCCACCTCAAACATAAAAATCAGATAATTCGTTCGAGAGTTATCGCGGGAGAAAGAAATGCTAAAAACTGTTTTTTTCGAAAATAATAGTATGCAAAAGTATTTTCGAGCTCGAAGAGCTCGAAAATGTATTTACAGCGATGTTTTTAAGCTCCTTGAGCTCGAAAACAGCGGGAAGTTTTGAGGCTGGTCCGCAGGGTCAATCGATGCCCAGATTTTTTTTTTTTTAGTTTCTTAGTGATTTCTCATAAACGACTTGAATGATCGACTTCAAAACCTAATCAGCTTCTAAATCTGATCATAAATAAAATAACTTAGAAAAAAAATGTCATAAATTTTATAGCACAAGAAGATATCTCATAAAAATACTTAGTAATATTGACAATTATATAAAAATTAAATTTTGAGCTCGAATAACTTTTGAACCAATAAACTTAGCGAGAAATCATTAGAGATCTTTTTTGTAGAGCGGAAAATTCTCTATAAAAATATGTATGTTTCATTATTTTAGAATTAGCTGTCCCCAAAGTATAAAATTTTGAAGAACAATAGAAATTTTTCCCATGTTATTTCCATACGAAACTTTGGTTGGAATGCGGACTATCTTAGAGTTAATATTAAGAGCTCAAATTTTGAGGGAATTTTTTTTTATCTATTTAGAAGCATTCGAGCTCCTAGGAGCAAAAAAATTCGAAAACATCCCTGCTAAGGACCACCCTAATATATATATATATATATATATATATATATATACCCGAGTAGAAAATACCTGATGCAATGCCTGACACTATACCCGGGCCGGGTCAGGTACCAACATGGTTTGCCGGAAAGGGCATGCCGTATTCTTACCTGTACAGTTTCGGACAGGGCATAGATCAGGATAGCCCAATAATAAAACTATTCGAGTGGTCTAAGGTTTGCCGGAAGAGGACCGGATGGAAAACGGATTCGGAAAACCCTATGCTAAAATCATAGAGTCGTGCGAGGCTTTCCTGGTAAGGAACTGGACAGGAACACTTCAGGAATGCCTGACGTAAAAATGAATTTTATTTTTTTAGCTGACAGAATTAAAAAAAAAAAAGTAATTCTCTAAATATGATATTTATTTTGTAAAATTTAGGCCCAATTTTTTATTTCTTTTAATAAGTTATTTTACGTGACTTATACATTTATTGTATTGTGGGTTGCAGAAAATTTCAAAGTCTCACAACTATAAATGTTACGAAGTCTCAAACGTATTTTTTTCAGGAAAAAAAAAATTCGGGCAGAATTTATACCAACAATTTGAATGTAATTTTTACAAAACAAATACACATCTAATAAAAAAAAATAATTATTATTTTGTGAATTCAAAAGTACAATGTATGACATATTTTTTTTTAATTAAATCAATTATTCATCTCATTACGTTTTTTTTGTAATTATATTTCTATTAATAAAAATAATTATTAAATCATTACATTTTTTGTTTATCATACATTTAAAATCTAATAAATTATTTTATTAATTTGGGAAGTGCATAACTTTAAAATATAATTTAAATAAAGATTAAAATAATTTACTTCTGCTTATTGGTTCTGTTTCTCATGTTTCAATATCCTTGTTCGTTTCGTACAATGAAAAATTTCCCGCACGTTTGAAATTGCAGATTATTCCAAAAAAAAAAAAAAAAATAGTAAATAGACAATACCTAAAAATGAAAAGCTATTAGTTTTATGGGTTTGAGAATTAAGAGACTTGACAATGTGAATTTATCTTTATCGGCAAAATATTATGGTATTTACTTAAACTTAATAGTATATACGGGTAGTCATACCCGTAGTAACAATGAAGTTCTTTTCCTTGTCTTTCTTCAGGTACAGATCGAAAATCTATTTTTAACTTCCCGCTAAGAAAATTGCAAATTTTTTTAAATTCGGGAAGTTATTGGTTTCAGTCCGATTTGTGAAAATCGAAATTCCAACAGATGTCGACTTTTTGAGGTCCTAGAAAGCTATTCTGACTAATTTCACGATGATGTCCGAGTGTATGTACGGATGTAAATATCTATAACTTTTGAACGGATCAACCGATTTTGATCGTCAAGGTATCATTCGACGCAGTTTTTTAATATCTTGAAGCTGAAAAAAAATTGAGCTTGATCGGTAGGGCTCGTTCGGAGATATTCCAAAAATAAACTTTTTTCAAAAATGTTTTTTTTGGATAACTTTTTACGGGCTTGATGGATTAATTCCAAAATCGACTGGGCTCTGGAGATTCATAAGCCGCGTCGAATGCCACCTCAAACATCAAAATCGGTGAATCCTTTCAAGAGAAACCGTTGTCGAAAGAATTAAAAATTTAATCAGTTGTAGAACTCAATGAAACGCGTCGACTGCCACCTTAAACGTCTCAATCGGTTTATTCGTTCGAGAGATATCGTTGTAGAAAAAATAATAAAAAACGTTATTTTTTGAAAACAAAAGCATACAAAAGTATTTTCGAGCTCGAAGAGCTCGAAAATGTATCTACTACAATTTTTCGAGCTCAAGGAGCTTGAAATACGCGGGAAGTATTGGGGCTGGCCTGCAGGATCAACCGACAGACCGATTTTTTTTTCTGCTCTTTTACGTTGTAGGTAACGAAGGTTACTAGCTTAAAGTATAACGTAAAATACTTTTACTTGCCTACGACCTCATTTTATTTTCAAAAATTGTGGAGTGCACATCGATATTTTTAAATTTTGTGAATATTTAACAATCAGTGTACACCAATTCAGGTTAGTAATAATATTATCATGAGCATGAACAAGTAATAATTTTTTAAATTGTACTATTAACCATTATATCTAATAAATAAATTTTTTCGGGTCTTTTTTAGAATAGTATATATATATTAATTGATATTATATATCACTGACTCTTCAACAGAAAATCTAGATATCGTTCCAGCACCATGATTCGTTGACGATCAAAAACTAGATTCAATGTGTTTTAAATATAAAAAAGTTACACCGTTTTTTTCATGCATATCAGGTAAATTAATTATTTTATACTACTAAATAGACTTTTTTCAATTTTGAAGAGCTATTATTATATTTTATAATAAATTGAAAAAAATTATGTTAAAAGTATAAGTAATTTTCTATTTTAGAAGTAATAAGAAAAATTTGAAGTATGTACCAATCTTGATACACCCTTGGATAATAATGAAATTCAGGGAGGTTTATCATCAGCAATGGACAATGCCAGTGATTAGAATGGACATGGATTGATACAATTAGAAGAAAGCAATAGAAAAAAATCGATTTATAAGGATGTATCACTTGTATAATTTATTGATGATAACTGATAATAAAATAAATGAAATTAATTTTACTTTATATTTTTAAAGCCCCATTTCGCGTATCCCTGATTAAAAACTCCGATTGAATCTGATTGAATCTGATTAAAACTCAATCAGAATTCTATCAGTTTCAATCAGAAACAAATTTCCAATCAGAAATGTTCGGGAGCGTTCGAGGGTTCTGATTGAATTTCTATCAGTTTCAATCAGATTCTATCAGAAAAAAATATTTAGTATTTTCTGATTGAAACTGATTGGATTTTCTCTATCAGTTTCAATCAGATTCAATCAGAAAAAGAAATTTTAATTTTCGATTATTTTCCGATTGAATCTGATTGAAACTGATTGGATTTTTCTCTATCAGTTTCAATCAGATTCAATAAGGAAATAATAATTTTTAAAAAATTATTTTCCGATTGAATCTGATAGAAATTGATAGCGAAAAATCCAATCAGTTTCTATCAGATTTAATCAGAAAAAAATAATTTTTGAAAACTTTTTTTCCGATTGAATCTGATTGAAACTGATAGAGAAAAATCCAATCAGTTTCAATAAGATTCAATAAGAAAATATTAATTTAAAAAAAATTATTTTCTGATTAAATCTGATAGAAACTGATTGGATTTTTCTCTATTAGTTTCAATCAGATTCAATAAGGAAATAATAATTAAAAAAAAATTATTTTCCGATTGAATCTGATTGAAACTGATAGCGAAAAATCCAATCAGTTTCTATCAGATTTAATCAGAAAAAAATAACTTTTGAAAACTTATTTTCCGATTAAATCTGATAGAAACTGATAGAGAAAAATCCAATCAGTTTCAATCAGATTTAATCGGAAAATAATTTTTTTTAAATTATTATTTTCTTATTGAATCTGATTGAAACTGATTGGATTTTTCTTTATCAGTTTTAATCAGATTCAAAAAGGAAATAATAATTTTTAAAAAATTATTTTCCGATTGAATCGGATTGAAACTGATAGAGAAAAATCCAATCAGTTTCAATAAGATTCAATAAGAAAATAATAATTTAAAAAAAATTATTTTCTGATTAAATCTGATAGAAACTGATTGGATTTCTCTCTATTAGTTTCAATCAGATTCAATAAGGAAATAATAATTTAAAAAAAATTATTTTCCGATTGAATCTGATTGAAACTGATAGCGAAAAATCCAATCAGTTTCTATCAGATTTAATCAGAAAAAAATAACTTTTGAAAACTTATTTTCCGATTAAATCTGATAGAAACTGATAGAGAAAAATCCAATCAGTTTCAATCAGATTTAATCGGAAAATAATTTTTTTTAAATTATTATTTTCTTATTGAATCTGATTGAAACTGATTGGATTTTTCTTTATCAGTTTTAATCAGATTCAAAAAGGAAATAATAATTTTTAAAAAATTATTTTCCGATTGAATCGGATTGAAACTGATAGAGAAAAATCCAATCAGTTTCAATAAGATTCAATAAGAAAATAATAATTTAAAAAAAATTATTTTCTGATTAAATCTGATAGAAACTGATTGGATTTCTCTCTATTAGTTTCAATCAGATTCAATAAGGAAATAATAATTTAAAAAAAATTATTTTCCGATTGAATCTGATTGAAACTGATAGCGAAAAATCCAATCAGTTTCTATCAGATTTAATCAGAAAAAAATAACTTTTGAAAACTTATTTTCCGATTAAATCTGATAGAAACTGATAGAGAAAAATCCAATCAGTTTCAATCAGATTTAATCGGAAAATAATTTTTTTAAATTATTATTTTCTGATTGAATCTGATTGAAACTGATTAAATTTTTCTCTATTAGTTTTAATCGAATACAATGAGTGAATAATATTTTATTTTTAAGATTACTTATCATGTTTTTATTAACTCGCTCTCATGTATGTCTGTCCGGTCGCGCGGAGATAAATGTTGGCTCGAAACCTAGCAATGTTTATTATGCTGTCAACAACCTTGAGACAGGAAATGAAGCATAAAAAAAATTATTATACTCATACGAAACTTTATTATGCTGTATCACAATACTTACTACGCGCGAGAGACTTATCGATACACTGTAAAAAATCGGGAGTGAATCCGGAGTGAAATTAAATCCGAATTCACTCCGCATTCACTCCGTCACTCGGAGTTCCGGAGTTTTAAAAAAAAATCACTCCGCATGCGGAGTGAATGGGGAGTTTTTTTTTGGCGGAGTGACGCGGATTTTATGTCACTCCCAATTCACTCCGGTCCGGAGTTTTAATACGTAAATTAATTTATTTCAATTTATATTAAGCCGTTAAATAGCGTGTGTGTTCGGGTGCGCAAATATGTGCACATGTGCGAATGTGTGCAAATGTGTGCGTGTGTGGCAATGTGTGTGAGTGTGCAAATGTGTGCGTGTGTGCCAATGTGTGCGAGTGTGCAAATGTGTGGGTGTGTGCGAATGTGCGCGTGTGTGCGAATGTGTGTGCGTGTGTGCGCGCCTATTAGCTGATCAGTAATTTTATACACGAGTTTTTACTTCGATTATATTAACTGGAGTTATATTTTATTAATTATATTCTTAAAACTCCCCTCCAGGGTGAATTTCACTCCGGAGGAGTTAAATTAATTAAAAATTATGTACTCCGCGAAAACTCCCCTGTGGAGTGAATTTCACTCCGAGCGGAGTGAATAATTAAAAATTCATTCACTCCGCATTCACTCCGGATTTAATCCGCATTCGCTCCGCGAATTTTTTACAGTGTAAACTTTAATAACAATTACTTTCATACGTTATAATAATTCTGATGCGGCGTAACAATTTTTCGTATAGGTAAAATAATTTTTTGGATACTTCACTTCCTGTTTTAAGAGCAGCACAATAAAAATGGCTAGGTCTCGAGCCAACATATTTCTCCGTGTAGAATATTCTAATTGATTTTAAACTATCTTCCTGATTAGCTAGATATATTGCTAAAGTTTCTAGTAAAAATGAAACGAGGCACTGGCTAGCACCTCGTTAGCGTCGCTGTGGAAACCTCAAATTTCTCATGATATAAAAAAATTTAGTGCTCCAGATTTAGGCCTCAATTTCTCAAATGACGTAACCTACGCAGATTCCCTCACTTTTTTTCGTTAAAAATAAATACTTTGGACGGGGAATCTCAAAAAAATGACCCAAAAATAAATAATTAATTACCAATTTGCAGAAAAATTACCGGAACCTCTATAAAGTATAATGAATGAAAATGAATATTTATTTTTATTTATCTCCATTCAAAAAAATTGAATGGTTACTATGAGAAAATAGTTAACTGAAAGAAAATTTAGTAGGGGAGCCTGGGGCACAAATGCCCCCTTCCCCAAAAATTATAAAAACAAAAGTTTTTTTATTTCCCGTCAAGTTATGACCTTTGTAATGTTTTTATCATATTTTAGGCCAATATGTGATATGTGGGGTAAAATGGACCACTCAAAACAAAGAAATAGTAACGAAAAAATTAACTTGACGAAAAATAAAAAAAAAATAATAATTTCGTTACAATTTTTTTTCGAGTGTTCCATTTTGCTCTGCACATCACGTATTGATCTAAAATGTAACAAAATTAGTATAAAGGTCATAACTTGACGGAAAAATTGAAAAAAATAATTTTTTTGAGTGGTCCATTTTACCCCACATATCACATATCGGCCTACAATATGATTAAATCATTGTAGAGGTCATAACTTGACGGAAAATAAAAAAAAAATTTTTACCGAATTTTTGAGGGGGGCCTTCGTGCCCCCGGCTCCCCTATACATTTCTTCAATTAAAATACAAAAATTTATTGAAGACAAAATGTTTGATTTTGTATTCTATATTATTTCGGAAATTAAAAAAAAAATTTTTTTTGAGACCTACTAAAAGTTTGTCCAGGAATATATAAAAGCGAATAATAATAATAAATTAATCAATTTATTTTATTTTTACACATAAATTTTTCTAAGTACTCAAATTTTTTTTTAACTCGAAAATTTTCCAAGTCCAGAAAACGGTAATTTTTTTTTTGAGGATTTTGAGAGCTCCGTTAGAAGTCAAAACCGATGAAGAGTTTGCATTTAGACTTCATAGATTTAGAGTGCCAATATTGTATTATTTTCCGACCGGTAGATAAAAGATCAAAGGAATTGAATTTTTTGAGGTCCAAACTAGAATTTGTTTTTTGACTCGGGATATTATCTATGAGATAAAAGTAGTTTAACATTGGACAGTTTAAAAATGGTAAGTTTAATATAGTATAAATCTTTTTTACTGTAGAATGTTCTACTGTTAAGTTATAGCAATTTACAAAAAAAAGTTATTTAATTTACATACTTTTTAAATGGAAAAATTTGATAGTCGAGAAAAAGTACTTTAAATTAAATTTAAGAGCTAAAATTTTCAGGGAATTTTTCTCAATATAAACGGCAAAATTATCTTGTGTTGGCTAGAAAAAAAAATTTCGTTTCAAACAAAACGGATTCAATTAGAAAATAATAATTCATTTATCGATTATTTTCCGATTGAATCCAATTAAATCCGACAGAAAATTTTCAATCAGTTTTAATCCGTTTCAATCGGAAAATAACAATTCAGATAATATTAATAATTATTAAAATTTGGGCAGATATGAATTTCATTTGTCATGAATTCAACAATTTTTGAAGTATCAAAGTATAGAATTCTATCGGTCTTTCCAATTTAATAAATTTTATAAAAAGTGAAAACAAGCATTTTTCAGGATTATGTATAAACTTTTTTTGAAGAACTGTATTGATTGAATTAAAACTATCACAAAAATAAAAAAAAAGCATTAATAAAAAATTATATATACATTAGGTTGGTTAAAAAAAAAATTTTTTTTTTAGTATCCAAAAATTGAAAGTATACCTAAAAACCAAAATTTCTGTACCAATTCAAGCTCTTAATAATAATATTTTAGAATTTTCTAACTTATAATCTAATCAACGAATTATGATGCACGATAGATATTTTTGTAGGAAATTGAATGCTCTACAACAAAAGTCTCATCATTTTTTGATAATTCTAACTGTTCAAAAGTTATTTGAGCTTAAAGTCAAATTTATAGTAAATTTTAAGATCTTTTTAATTTTCCAGCGAAACTATCAGTTTTATCAGAAAATCTTATAGAAACTTTTTTGTGGGTAATTTCATTTCTCAAAAATTATAATGAATGAAGTTTTCCAAAGTTTTGCTTTTTTTTCTAGTTATTTTCATTTCAATATCAAGTTCTTAAAAAAATAGTTTTCTGATTTATTTTTTATAAATTCTAAAATATATTTTTTGTATTTAAACTTATATTTTTTAAATAAATTTTTTCATGGGGGTGTTTAACGCAAGGATTTCCGTATGCAACTAATAGAAAAAAAAGTTGCTTGAACCCAGAGAAAACTTTCTTAAGAGAAAAGATATATATGGAGGAGAGAAAATTCATCAGTCCTAAGCAATAGCAGTAGGAGTAATTCGGTTCTCGCCACTAGATAGCGCCTACCACTTGTGTAGTGTCCCTGGTAAGAAACTTCGTTCAGACGTATTATATTCCAGACTTGGAAGCAATTGTAACAAGAGCACTCCTCTGTTCTTTGACAAAGTGACAAGTACAATTTTTGGTGGTAATATAGTATATTCTATATTATTTCATGACATGCAATCTAATTGTTTATATAGATTCAACGTAGATTTTGAAACATTCGATTTTTTGATTTTCTACCGTTTAATAATATATACAATTATTTGTCCCGAGAATCGGTAATTGTTTATTAATTTACAATTGAAACCTTCCGAAAATATCCGATTAAATCTGATTGAAATTCAACAATAAATTCTGATTAAATCTGATTGAAACTGATTGAAAGTCAATAATAAATTCTGATTAAATCTGATTGACAGTCAATAAGAAATTCTGATTAAATCTGATTGGAACTGATTGAAAGTCAATCAGAAATTTCCGATTGACTTTCAATCAGAATTCTTCGGAAGTTTCCGATTAAATCTGATTGAAACTGATTGAAAGTCAATCAGAAATTTCTGATTAAATCTGATTGGACGTTTTCAATCAGTTTCAATCGGAGTTTTTAATCAGGGATATTTCACTGAGAAAAAATGACTTTTAAAAAAACATACATTCTTGATCAAAGAAATTAATTTATTGCAATTCTTTAAATTACTTATTGCGAAATGAAATATTTAAAAAAAAATTCTTAATGTTTGTGAAACGTTAACTTTTTTGATCGAGAATATTTTTTTTTTTTTTTTACAAAAGTAATTTTTACTCTCGATATAGCGATAAGAATTTGGTCAAATAAATTTCTAAAGGCTTATGCCAGGCTTGCCGGAGCAGTTTCATAGCCGGCACGCCGAACAGGGCCCGGGCTGGGCATGCCGGATTGGGTCCGGAGTACTCATCTGCGTTACATGCCGAGTCAGGTACGAAGCAGGAAAGCCGGGTCCGGCCCTGGCTAGTGTCAGGTCGAAATTTCTACTCGGGTATAATATTAAAAAAAAACAATGACAATTGAGTACAGAGAATAGAAGTAGGGTTTTGAAAACTGGAAAACATTCTCTAAAAGACAAAATTACCCAGGTAGGAATCGCCAAGGCTGACAATAGGCCGAGTCTTGGCCCTGTTGTCACTTGCCAAGCTTCGGCAGCTGACCATTGGCCCAAGCCTCGGCCAGGGCTTGATCCAATGGTTTGATTCCGTTAAGCCAAGTCTTGGCAGCTAACCATTGGCCCAAGTCTAGGCCGAGGCTTGGTCTATTGGTTTCATTAAATTAAGCCGAGCCTTGGGTAGTTACCATTGGCCTGAGCCTCGGCCAGAGCTAGGCCCGATAGTTTAATTTTTGTCAAATTGAGCCTTGGCTGCTGACTATTGGCCCAAGGATCGGCCGAGGCTGGGTCCGATAGTTTAATTTTTGTCAAGCTGAGCCTTAGCAGCTGACCATTGGCCAATGCCTCAGCCTGGGTTAAATTATAATTTAATAGTAAAATTATCAACTTTACATGTATCTATATATATGTATATTAGGGGTGTGCGAATATCATTCGAATCGAATCGAATCGAATAGTAACATTCGATTCGAAATTCGAATCGAATATTCGAATAATTCGAACTATTCGAATAGTTCGAATAATTCGAATAGTTCGAATTATTCGAATAGTTCGAATTATTCGAATAGTTCGAATTATTCGAATAGTTCCAATTATTCGAATAATTCGAATAGTTCAAATAATTGTCTCGTGCTCTTCAATTAATTGATGTCGATGAAAAAGTTGTTTTGTTCGAGTGTATTTGACTCAATTTGAATATTTTTTTCATAGAATTCATGACTGAAATAATAAAAATTTTATTCTTAAAAAACTGTCATCCGGTCGTATCCGGAATGAGAAGGTAAATTTTGTATTTTGATTGAGAAATTCTTTTCTACATACATTAAATAAAAAATGCCAAGAGGCAAAATTTTTAAAAATTTTCCATGTTAGAAAGCCTGCAATAACTATTTCATCTGCGAATTTTTCTTCATGTATTATTTGAATTCTACAGATATAGTTCAAACTTTGCAGTATATTAAAGGCACATCATTGAACTACGTTATAGCAGTCCAAATTGAAGTTGATTCAGGGAAAAGGAGGGGGGGCGGCAAAACGGAGTATGCTAGGCAAAACGGAGTACTCCAAAAATTTTATTAAAAAAATTTTTATTTTTTAAATGTTTTTTAAACATTCTAAAAATTGTATTGAATATTTTTTGTTAAACTTTTTCAAAAATCTAGTGTCAGTCAAAAAATGTTAAAGGCTTTTGTTTCATGATAAAGGCTTTTTTTTCTTTCCTTTGCATCCAATAATTGTGTAAAACGTAATTTTTCTTTATGAATATTACGTAATATGCAGAAATTTTTTTTTAAATTTTTTTTAAGGGTGTCCCATTTTGCCAGCAAAAGTGAAAAATTTTTTGTTTTAACGGTACTGGATATTTTTTTTATTAACTCTGAATCTATCAAAAGGGAAAGATTATTTTCGGCAGCAGGAGATATGATAACCCAAAAAATAACTTTTTTAACACCAGAATCAGGATCTTATTTAATTTTTCTACATTAAAATGTATCAAAAAATTAAAAAAAAATGTTAATAAATACTTCGAATACAAATTCTTGTTTAATTCATTAATTAGTTTATTATTTGGTTTGAATTCAGATTATTCGAATTTTCATTATTTTAGTCATGAATTCTATGAAAAAATATTCAAATTGAGTCAAATACACTCGAACAAGACAACTTTTCCATCGAAATCGATTAATTTAAGAGCACGAGACAATTATTTGAACTATTCGAATTATTCGAATAATTCGAAATATTCGAATAATTCGAAC
Organism: Microplitis manilae; assembly: GCA_030273425.1. Taxonomy (NCBI): domain Eukaryota; kingdom Metazoa; phylum Arthropoda; class Insecta; order Hymenoptera; family Braconidae; genus Microplitis; species Microplitis manilae. Next base: position 10,015,600 of record CP092722.1, read on the forward strand.
TATTCGAATAATTCGAAATATTCGAATAATTCGAAATATTCGAATAATTCGAACAATTCGAATAATTCGAATGATTCGAACTATTCGATTCGAAATTCGAATCGGATAATTCGATTCGATTCGAGACGAATAATTCGTAAATTCGAATATTCGCACACCCCTAATGTATATAGAGAAGACCAGGGCATAACCGTCTACCGAGTATACGATTAATATCAATAATTTTCATTTAATTAGTTATTGCTATGTAGAAAACTTTAGTTAACATGAAATTTTTATTTTTGGCGGGCAAAATGGGGTACCCTTTAAAAAAGTTGAAAAAAATAATTTTTGAAAGTTGATCAAATTTCATTAAATTTAAAATTTTTGTATGTAATATACATAAAGAAAATTACATTTCACATCATTGGTTTAATAAATTGTTTCTCTTCGATTATCTTACTTTCTAATTTTTTTATTTAATAAAAAAAAACAATTCTATACTTTTTATTTGTCATTATTATGAACCCAAGAAACGTGATTTTTGATTTTTTAGATTACAGATTATTTTGCATTATTTCAAAAATTTTATCAATTAAAAAATAAAATATTATTTTCGAATATTTTTAGTGGCCGAATTTGCCCCGGCTATGGAGAATCAGCCGAAAAATGGATTAATATATTAAATTTTTTTTAATTTGACGATAAAAATATGAATCATTTTTTCAGAATTTTCGGATGGTCCATTTTGCCCCAGGTGTCATGCGTAGGCCTAAAAATGCATCAGACAATTTTAAGTTCATTAAATAAAACTACATTCCACCTCATCTTTACGATCTAATATTTTTGAATTAAATTGTATTTAAATAATTTAACAAGCAAAAAAATCATAATTATCTGGACATCAGATTTAGCACAGTGGATAGCGTCCCAGCCTAGTAATCAGAAGGATCTCAGTTCGAACCCCGGTAGCCCCCAAATAATTTTATTCGTTATTTCCCATTAATTCAGTAATTAGTTAATTACCTTCTAATGTAATGTCGATAAAAGTGTGATCAAACTTTTTTTTAATTATATTTATTAATTTAAACAATAATATTTTAGATCGAGCATTGGGTGAGCCGTGGATTTTTTGCTCCCCGAGGTTTGATCGAGGCTTGATTTTTTGTTTCCCAAGCCTTGGCCGAGGCTCAATTTTTCATTTCCTAAGGCTTGGCCCAAGCCTAGTTTTTTTGTTTGCCAAGGCTTGGGGACATTGTTATCATCCTAGGCCTGGGCCAATCCTTGGCCCAATGCTTAGCCAAGGCTGGTGCCAAGGCTCGGAACTCTGGCATAACGACTGGCCAATGCCTGGTCCGAGCCTTGTCCAATGGTTCCTTCCTACCAGGGTAGTGGCTTTTGATGGAAAAATTTTTTTTGAAGCGATAATGTTTATTAAAAAAAAAGTTAAAAATTCGAACAATTAAGAATATTTGGAAATTTTGCTATAACTTTGGATATAACGGATAAACAAAGGAAATCGTCGTTTTTTTTCAACCTCAAAGTGTCCTGAAAAAACCCTGAAAATTTCAAAGCGCTGCAATTTTTCTTTCTTAGTGACCCGAAGCTTTAAACTTATCGATTTTGCCAAAAATCACCATAACTGGTAGTTTCTCGGTTTTTGTTCATTTTTTCGATTTCAAAATGTTTTCTTCACCAATAGTCTTGATTTCTTTGATCAAAAAGATTGATTATCAAAAAAAATTGAAAAAAAAAAAATGTTGAAAATTTTTTTTTTTTGTTGTATCCGCAATAATTTACCATTATCCAAAAAAAATTCCTCAATTTTTTTTTTACCGTCGGTATGTGTGTAAGAAGCGTAAATGCGACCGTGCAACTCCACGTGGTACGCTTTGGGTAACGCTAATGCCGGTGGTAAAAAAAAGTTATGAAATTTTTTTGACAATGATAAATCATTGCGGAAACAATAAAAAAAAAAAAATTGAAAAAAAAGGGTAATCAATCTTTTTGATCGAAGAAATCAAGATTACTGGTGAAAAAAACTTTTTGAAATCGAAAAAATGAACAAAAGCCGATAAACTACCAATTATGGTGATTTTTTGCAAAATCGATAAATTTAAAGCTTCGGGACACTAAGAAAGGAAAATCGCAGCGCTTTGAAATTTTCAAGGTTTTTTAACGACACTTTGAGGTTGATGAGTTTATGATAAAAAAAAAATTAGAGGTCAGATCTAAAAACTAGAATATTGGGGCTACAATTTGCTTTTTTTATTTTCACTCTACGATCATTTTTCACCGAATTACAGCATGTTGAAAATCACCCAAAAATTTCGAATTTTTTTTCTATCCTTTAATTTTTGGGACCAGTGTATATTTATATACACTAATGGAAAAAATTAAAGGATCAAAAAAAAATTCTAAATTTTTGGGTGATTTTCAACAGGCCGTAACTTCGAAAGAAATGGTCGTATAAGGAAAAAAAAAAAGGAAATAGTAGCTCCAAGTGTCTACTTTTTGGATTAGAACTTTAAAATTTTTTTGTGTTGTGACGAGTCACAAAAATTTAATTATTTAAAAAAAAAAAAATAAACAATAATAAAATATATATTTTAGTTTTACTTTATTAATTTAAAAAAAAAAAAATAGTTTCTAAGTGTAAATAGCATAAGAGTAAGTGAGAAAGAAAGAAGGAAAAAATTCGTGGAAGAAAAAAAAATCAATAAATTCGCAGAAAAGAATAAAATTCTTGGAAGCGAAGACTAGGAGAAGAAGAGAAGAAGAAGAGAGAGAGAGAGAGGAAGTGTGAGCGAGAGAGAAAGAAAATGGGGCAATTGCTTGCAAAAGCAAGCTTAGTATCAAACGCCGCCGCTAGGCGGAAAACGGCGCTAATCCGTGTGCATTTGAGGACGGTTATAGTAGAAGGGTTAAAATCCAACTCAAATGCACACAAAATCAGATCAGCTCACTACTCGAGAATATCAAGTAGAGAGTAGAAGTACCTTCGGGAAAATACTCAGGAGCTGGCGATTGAACTCATTGAAGCTAGAAGAAATTTTAGCTAACAGTAGCAGCAGAGCAACATAGCATACACAGTATACGGGGTATACTGGCAGCGGAATAGCAGAGCAGCAGCAGTACACACTACGACCAATATATATATGGAGGATACTGGCAACACTACTGGAGAGCAGAGAGCAGCGAAGTACAGTGTATAGAGTATACTCGCAGCAGCAGTCGGGGCCAAACGAAGCTCAGCTGAGAAGTGCAATATACGGGGTATACTTGCAGTCACAGTGGAGAGCAGTAACGTACAAGGAATACTAGCAGTGGCAGCTGGAGCCAAGGGCAGTGGAACCGAGAAGCGCAGCGTACGGAGTATACTCGCCGTGACAGTAGAGAGCAACGACGTGCAAGAGATACTAACAGCGGCAGCCGAAACCAAGAGTGGGGGAGCCGAGATACGCAATATACGAAGTATACTCGCAGTAAGAACAAACGTGCAGCGTACAACACATACTCGCAGCTGGAGCCAAGCGTAGTGGCGTACGGGGTATATTGGACACAGGAGGAGCAGCAGTATACAAGCATATACGGGGTATATTGGTCAACGCATGATACAAGCAAAGAGCGGCGAATGTATTCCAGACCAAGCGGCACGGAGGCGGCTTTACTGTGGCGGGGAGTTCTGGACTAAGCCAGCCACGGAAGAACGGACGAGCAGCGGAGTGGTTGCCATACTACATACACACTACGTTCCTGGGGCAACGGTACGACAGCTATTTTTCAGTGGAGGTTGCTGCGACATCAAAAAATCCATAGACGGGTCTCCGAGGGAACGGACGGTGCTACGCAACGTGGTCCAGCAGAACTTTTTCAGTGGAGGAGGCTACACTGTCCAACCAGAAAATAATATTCTCACAGAGAAAGAAGTGGGTGTTTAACCGGCTAAATCAGGGGATCAACAGCGGCCAGAGAAGGGAGCACCACAGAGGCGACTCAGACCACGCATCATCGCCCCAAAACCCGATGTAAGGAACGACGAGGGTCATTATCAGCTGAACGGCGGTGTCAGAACAACGAGTACCAAACCAGCAGTCGAGAGAGAGAAAATACAGTGGGAGTACCCATACGATACAGTCATACGGAGGAACTTCTTGAGCGGTGGGGTATACCAGGTCCAGCAGCAACAGCTGAGTACTAAGTCCACAACACACTACTGTAGAGTAGCGGTCAGCGGAAAAGGGGCAACCACCCCAGCCACAATTCTTACTCAATTATAAATTAAACATTTTTCTTTATTATTATTATTATTTTTCTTTTAATATACTTAGTTATTAAGCCATTTTAAATAAATATTTAAATATATATCTGAATCAAAAAGGTCTGGTCCGTTTCAATCATAAATCGTAACGTCATTACCCTTATCCTATCCTAGAATCCTGGCATCCGACGAACCAATCCACAACTGGGTCTAAGGGTAAAATTTAGATTTAAGATTTTAGTAAATAATTGAGTAAACAGTAAGTTGAAACGTTACAGCGTCAGCGGTTTTTGAGCAATCTTAGAAAAACCAGCGACAAAAAAATTTTCAAATTTTTTTTACTTTTTTTTTTTTGGTCTACTTTGTCCATTTGTCGCCGAGATATCGGTCTTCATATGGAAAAGGGTCCTTTTGTCTTTGATTATCGATATCTCAGCGACCAATAATCGCACAGAAAGTTAGTGGTGGGTTTCAAAAACTTAAATAAATTCCTTTGAACGATTAGCCATTTTTTTTTCGAAAAAAAAATTTTTTCCTGTCGTCATATGAATTTGAAAATGCAACAAAGAAAGGGCTTTTGGTGGTTTTTTGGAAAATCAAGCGCTGGATCGAAAATATTGTGGAAATCAATAATGTTGAGTGTGCATTTTACAGTTCAATATGCCCACAAAAACACCACAAAGAGCCAGATTAATCCAACTAGCCGTTTCTTTGTTTCACTCGATCGAATTTTTGAAAAAATTAAAGGATCACTTTTTTGCTCTGAAAAGCTCATAATCTTTAACAAAATGAAAAAACAAATTTTTTCGAACTTCTTCCACGTTTTCATTCCAAACAGTGCTCAAATTTTCAAAAAATTAAAAAAAAACAAAAATTTCAAAAAAAAAAAATTTTTTTGACATTTTTTTTTACAACTTTAAAAAATTTAAGAGACCAACGCCCAATCATTTGTAACACGTTTCCTTCGCTGCATTCCGTGGTCTCTTAAATTTCTTAAAGTTGTAAAAAAAAAGAATTTTCAAAAAAAATTTATTATCAACTGGTAGACCACTCGGCGCGATACCGACATGGTCTGGGTTCGATTCCCAGTTCGGGCTATCTATATTTTTCTCAATTTATCTATAAATTGTCTTATTGAGAAGGTTTGCATGTTTTAGGTTTCCACTATATTAAATTGGACCAGATTATAAGCTTTTCAGAGCAAAAAAAGTGATCCTTCAATTTTTTCAAAAATTCGATTGAGTGAAACAAAGAAACGGCTGGTTGGATTAATCTGGCTCTTTGTAGTGTTTTTGTGGGCATATTGAACTGTAAAATGCACACTCAACATTATTGATTTCCACAATATTTTCGATCCAGCGCTTGATTTTCCAAAAAACCACCAAAAGCCCTTATGTAGACCAAAAAAAAAAAGTAAAAAAAATTTGAAAATTTTTTTGTCGCTGGTTTTTCTAAGATTGCTCAAAAACCGCTGATGCAAAAAAATTTTAAAGTTCTAATCGAAAAAGTAGACACTTGGAGCTACAATTTCCTTTTTTTTCTCCTTATACGACCATTTCTCTCAAAGTTACGGACTGTTGAAATCACCCAAAAATTTAGGATTTTTTTTTTGATCCTTTAATTTTTTCCATTAGTGTGTATATCAGAGTGGTCCAAAAAAAAAACTTTTTTTTCCCATCATCTCAAAAGTTTTTAAAAAAAATTACCGCTAAAGGCCAGCGTGATACTTCAATTCCATGAAGCGCTCAATCATTTTTAGTTTTTCTATATGAATAGCATGCAAAAATTTTTTTTTTGGTTCCTTCAGTTAAAACTACGACAAATTTATTATTTTTATTTTCATCAACATATTCGTATAGGAAGTTTAATTTTCTACAAAAAAGCTGTAATATAGTTTTATCGTAATACTAATTGGCAAAAAGTTATCAGGCTTTGAATGCTTGCAAAACTAAGTAAATTCTAAGAAGGATGATTATAAAGCAACGGTTGGTAGTCATTGACGTTACTTATGGATAATTTATTAAATTTTATGGATCTAAAATAATTTTTAGCTTTCTGGAGCAGTTTTTTAGTAACTGCAAGATTTATTTTTAAATTTGTTAAATTATTTATTAAATTATCTATAATATAATAAACATATTTTTTGTTAATAATAAACGGTGAATTCTGAATAATTTTTAAGAGCAAGTTAGTATTTACGTATGTAAATACTAGCTTACTCTTAATGTATTTATGTAGAAGAAGGGGGGGGGGGGAGCAAAATGGGCTCCTTAAGAAAAAAATTTTTAAATCCTCAGTTTTTTTTACTTGTTTTACTTTTCATACTTCCTTGCCAAGTTTTTGACCTTAATTTGTTCTGTCCATTAAAAATAATAAATTAAAAAATGTGGGGCAAAATGGACCCCCTCAAAAAAAATTTTATAATGTGAGTTTTACTTTTTTTCCTTCTACTGAGTTTTTGGTGTTAATTTGCTGTATCTATCAAAATTAAAAAATCCTAAAAAGTTGGGCAAAACAGACCCCCAACAAAACTCGACGTATGTTTCTTGCTTGTTTAATGTTTTGCAACTTTTTACTATGTATTTAGTATAAAAAGGGTTGATAGAGAAGATTTTGACCTTAAAACAACGTGATTTGAAGTTTTTAATCACTCATGGTATTAACTAATAATTTCATGACTTGACTACTTGTATTTTAATTATTTTCGTTTATATAGAATAAATTGTTTTTGGAAAAAATGATAGTTAGTAATACTGTTGAACTTGCGTCCTAGTTTTTCCCTTATCATAATTCTTTAATCATTTCTGTTAAAACAATTTTATAAATCCGTTTGGCTAAAAAATATTTGTAGGCTTTCAAAGTCTTAGCAGCCCATTTTACCCCTCCCCCCCTCCAGAAACTTTTCATGTTTAAAATTTTGGCAGGCTGATTTTACCCCCAAATATTTCGAGGCATCCAAAATTTCAGGAGGCCCATTTTGCCCACCCCCCTTCTCCTATATCAAATTTTATTTTTTGCACATAGAAAAAATATAAATTAAATAACTAAATCTATCGTATCAAACTTCTGACGAAAGAGATGCTGCTCTTATAAAAGATTATTTACATACACAATAAAATTCTCAGTAATTTAATATAATAATTTATGAGAGCAATTTAAACTCAGGCATTAGAAAAGAAAAAAACGAAAAAGAAGACGAAGAAGTTAATAATAAAAATAAGTAAAAAATATTAATCCAATAGAAGAATGGGTTGAGAACATCAATGGACTTTTTCATTAATCATTATTTTTTCTTTCTGTTTAATATTCTTTTTTTCTTTATACATTTATCTATAATACCATCATTAATTCATCTTTCATTATACGTTACTCAATTAATGTCAATCGTGTCGAGTTATTTTACGTCCAAGAGTTACATATCGAGCAATATTTTTTAGCGATGACAATTATTGATTATGTTTATAAATATAAATACATCTCATCTTTATATACACTATAACAACAAAATCTATACATATTAATACGCTAAATTTTGCGCTACAACTTCGTTCTCTATCTTTAGCCTCCAGTCTCAATACTAACAGGGCGCCAGGTAATTTTTATCACTGGAATCACCAAACCAGTAAATCTTAATAATTAGATAAGTTTTTGATCTGTGGAACTATCTCAAAACCACGCACAGAGCGCTAGCATTTCAGCTAAACCTCTGCAATCTACCAAGAAGTCTCATAGGGATAGAACTAGGTTCTATCATCAGATGATACCGGGTGACTAATTCAAGTCCCGCTCCACAGTAACACTGTCTTCTCGACATACACAAAATTCCAAAATTGTAAACTAAAATTCAAACTTTATCATTATCTCAAACTTAAACCTCAAATTATATTCCACATTAAATGTCCATAATTCTGATCTAATTCTTTACTATAATTTTTTTTATCAAAAACCCATAACTGTAGCCAGACCTTACTCCATATTAAATTCTTAACTATAACTTAATCAAAAATCTGTATCAAAATCATCAAAACCTGTACGCTAAATTTCGAAGTCTTGAGTTACCATGCTCCTAAATACAACAAAATAATTTAGTGCTTGTGACGTTCACTTCGATTTGACCCACATACGAAAAATAATGTCACAATACATATATATAGTTCAATTTATACGGTATATAGTTTTATTAATGATCTCCGGAAACATGTCTCCCGCATTCAGTGTGTGATTGAGTATGTAAATGCGCGTAAAGCGTTTGCATCTAAAGTCCACCGTATTGCAGCTCAACTACGATACCAGCATCACACACTAAATAAGGAGAATCTTATGAACATCAAAGAAGGTTCCCTTAACAGGTTGCGGGCTTTGGTGACTGCTAAAAAGTTACTAGAGAAAAAGCTGAAGCGGCTTACCGATAACTCTTTGTTTCGGTCAAGTCCTTCACGCTTTCTGACACCTAAGACATCTGTTTCTAGCGACTCCCCATCCATCGAGCGAGTAGAAGCTTTCTGGTCCGAGCTGTATGGTGACCAACCGAACGTGAATCGTGACACTCCAGCTCTCAACGACTTCGAGGCATCTTGTCGACAACATCGCAACGACAATGCTGATAAAGAGAGCCCTGAAGTCAGCGTGGAAGAAGTTCGTTCAGATCTGAATAATGGTAAGAACTGGGCTGCTCAAGATCCGGATGACATTAACTTGTTTTGGTGGAAGAAACTAACTTCTACCCATAGTCATCTGGCTTGGATTTTTACAGCGTTTCATCAGAGGTAATGAACCGATTCCATGCGGGCTTGTAGAAGGGCGAACCGTGCTCATCCCGAAGAAAGGTGACTTGTCTGACCCGAAAAACTACAGGCCTATCACCTGCTTGAATGCGGTTTATAAGATTTTCATCAAAATCTTGAACAATCGCATTCTGCAGGAGATAGACCCTGTATGGCAACAGATATACGAACAACGTGGCAGTAAAAGAGGCCTGTCAGGTTGCAAAGAGAATCTGTTAGTGGATCGTTGTGTTATTCAAGACACGATCTGCTATCAGCGCAACCTGTCAATGGTTTGGATTGACTACCGTAAGGCATTTGATTCAACATCTCATGAGCTTATTTTTTTTTGCTCAAATACCTTGGGGTCAATCGCGATACAGTGGGATGCATTCAGCGTACGATGCAGCTTTGGCGAACACGGTTTCACATTTCATGTGGCAACGACAAACGTGTGAACGAAGTTGTACAGTACAAAAGAGGAGTCTTTCAGAAAGATTCCCTAAGCCCTCTGCTGTTTTGCATTTCACTGCTGCCAATATCTGTTGCGCTACGCCGCACCCATGGATACTCAGTGGGCCCACCAACTGATCGGAAGTATTCGGTCACCCACTTACATGGATGGTCTGAAGGTATATGCTTCTGATGAGGAACACCTTCAGACAGCCTTGAATATCGTAGGGGAGTATACCCGGGATGTCAGCATGGTTTTTGGGTTGGACAAGTGCGCGGTCGTTAATCTGGTGAAGAGTAAATGTTCTGATCTGCGTGAAGATATCGAGCTAATAGATGAAAGCGTCATTGATCATCTTGACGCCGGAGAGTCGTACAAATATCTAGGGATTGACGGGGGTCCTATGCAGGACGTCTTGAAAATCAAAACGACTCTCTGCAGCGAGTATGTGCGGAGACTCCGTAAAATCTGGTCATCAGAGCTTTTTGGAAAAAACAAAGTCTCTGCAACAAACATGCTTGCTATCCCGGTACTTCTCTACTCTTTCGGTGTCCTTAAATGGACCCGAAAAGAGCTGAGAGACCTCAATATCAAGACACGCAAAGTCTTGAATATGAATCGGAGCATGCATCTTAAGTCTTCAGTCACCAGATTATACCTTTCCCGGTACTTCAGAGGGAGAGGCCTACAGAGCTTGGAGTGTCTACACGATCCTTTGGTTTTGGGTATACCATACGAACTTGTCAATTTTACAGTAGATAAAAATAACTTCCTTATGCAAATTGTTCATAGTCATGAGAATAGGCGTAAGGGAGCGTTTTTATATAAGGCAGCAATTTACGCGGCGAAATCCCTCGGTCTTGGAAGAGTAAACCCGCTTATTGTACTCCCTAAGGAGGAATTTAAGATGGTCGTCAGGAACGCTGAGCAACAAAAACTGCACAGTACACATATGGACAAATCCATGTACAGCGTGTTCTTTAAACACGTGCGTGATCATGGCTTGACCACCCAGCTTACGTTTTCCTTCCTTAAGTCAGCTGGCCTTATGTCCGAGACTGAAGGGTATATTTTTGCCTGCCAAGATGGTGTTATCAACACTCTCGAATACCGTGCTTAAGTACTCCAGATACAGCTACCCGACACTTTGTGTAGGGTTTGTAAGCAACATCCAGAGACGCTTATGCATCTACATGATCGTTTGGTTTTGGGTATAACATACGAAGTTGTCAATTTCACAGCAGATGAAGACGACTTTCTTATGCAAATTGTTCATAGTCATGAGAATAGGCGTACGGGAGCGTTTTTATATAAGGCAGCAATTTACGCGGCGAAATCCCTCGGTCTTGGAAGAGTAAACCCGCTTATTGTACCCCCTAAGGAGGAATTTAAGATGGTCGTCAGGAACGCTGAGCAACAAAAACTGCTCAGCACACATATGGACAAGTTGTCACGTAGCGATTCAAACGTGAATCGCTGCGCGCGCTTTCCCATCTCGCCGTGAATTTAACAACACCTCCTAGCTCAAATTAAGCGCATTTATTTATTATAATTTGTTATTATTTAAATATTTATATTATTTTATTGGATTATTTTATTATGAATTTATTGATATTATTGTTTATTATGTTTATATTTATGTTTTGATAATTATTTTGAATTTTATGTACTTAATCAATATTTTCATTTTTGTCAGTAGCACACGTGTTGTAGAACACACATAAAAATATCGACCGAAGGGAGAGTAAGTCGATATAGTGGGGATAAAAATCGATATTTTTCTCCAGTCACGTGGTGCACTGAAATAATTATTGTTTTATTGTTTAAAGGATTAATAATCATTATGTTTATGTTTATATATAGAAAATATTATTTAATTTATTATTATGGTATAACTCAGGTCGCTTAATGATTTAAATATTTTATTTTAATTGATAATTTCGGGTCCGAGGTCGTTAGAGGGGATAACACGTGAGTGATACCCCTCCCTCGGAAAAATCAACGAAAATATAGTCAGAGAGGACCGGGATTTTGTAAAGATAGGACGTGTTGTTGTCCGCTATTATTTTTTTTTGAGTAAATTGATCCGACCCAGTTGTCGTAGTAGAGTAATTTCATAAAGTTTATTTTTGATGTGTTAAGTCAAAAGTATAGTTTGAGTATTGCTTCTAATAAAATAGTTCCAGAAGTAAATTATTGTCAACGCCGGTAAGTCAATTGTGTTATCATTTGTTGCATCGGCTATCGCTGGTCCTTTAGTAGAGTTGATCGCGATATTTGTTCGATAAATAATTGAACCTGAGTTATATTATCATAATAAGTTGAATTTGTCCGGCGTGCGTTTCAAGTACGTAGACGCGTCGAGCAAATTCCTTAGAGGATTAGACAAGGATAGCAAGAGTGGCTCCTTGTCTTACACTAGTATTTTACATATTATTTCAAAAGTATATTTGAGTATTGAATATTATTTCTCTGGGTAAAATTTATTTTATAATTTGATGGTATGCAACCCAGTGTTGCCAAATATATTGAGTACCCGTGTCTTTCTCTCCCCAGAGTAAATAAATTAAAGTAAAAATTATTATTATTTTATTAATTTACAATTTATATGTTATATTTAGTTTGAATATTTGCAACTTGTATTTAATTCCCCAGTGGATAATTTAAAATGAATTATTATTATTTGATTGTAATGAGTATATTTTAATTTGATAAAAATTTATTATAAAGTGTTGAGTTTATTTAAATATATTTTGAATTAAGGAATCCAGTGATAGCCAATATTTGTTTGTTTATTTCCTGGATATATTTAATAGTAATTATTTCTTATTATTATTTTTGTTCATTATATATTTATTTGGTTGTCATTCCGCTTGGTGCATACATTCTCGCTCAAGATTTTGTCCCGTGATCTCTCCCCTGATTTGTTATTATTTTTGTCCGTTTTGTAAAAACGGAATGGCGCCCTCGTGCACTAACCCAGCCTGAAGAGCTGGTCCAGGCACAATTTTATTTTGTTTATAATTATTTATTATTTTGAGTTATATTTATAATTTTTATTTTTAATTTTTAATACACTTGGGTGACCACATACGACTCCGGATTTTTATTCGCGTCTCCGTCGCGAAAAGAAAAACGGTTTACGTTATAAAGTCTATGCACAGCGTGTTCTTTAAACACGTGCGTGATCATGGCTTGTCCACACAGCTGACGTTTTCCTTCCTCAAGTCAGCTGGCCTGATGTCCGAGACCGAAGGATACATCTTTGCCTGCCAAGATGGTGTTATTAACACTCTCGAATACCGTGCTAAAGTACTCCAGATGGAGCTACCCGACACATTGTGTAGGGTGTGTAAGCAACATCCTGAGACGCTTATGCATCTTTTGTCAGCATGTCCTGTGCTGGCAAGAAATGCATACGTCCAGCGTCACAATGCTGCTCTGCGAGTACTTTATTATCATCTTCGACACACGCACGGTATCGATAAAACACTAGTGCTGCCTTACCTGCCAGGAGATATTCCGCAAGTTGTTGAGAATGACCGTTGCCGTATTTATTGAATCGTGCCATTCGCAACAACGCGGAAAATCGACCATAATAAACCTGATATTGTGCTCTTCGATAAAACCGCTCGTAACATTTATGTTATTGAGTTCTCAGCTCCGGCTGAGTATAACATCACGGTAAAAGAGGAGCACAAACACGAGATATATCAGGATCTCCTGTTCGAAATTGGCAAGCTTTACCCAGGCTACCGTGTTAAGCTTGTCGTACTCATTGTTGGCGTCCTAGGAGGGATGAAACAGACTTTTGTGTCTGCATTGGCTAAAATCCCAACTTGTTTATCGCAAGTTGAGTTTTTGGCATCGCGGATGCAAAAGGCTGGAATTCTCGGATCCCTCCGTCTACTTAGGTAACGAAACTTGGCCTGCTGCGCATGCTAATCATCTTGTTGATGAAGCATCGCAGCAGTAACGATTTGGCGCTCAGGTGAGGCCCTCGGTAGAGTCGGACTACCGGGGATAACCCCCTGAGTATTTAACAAAAAAAGAAATAATAATAATAATAATAATAATAATAATAATAAAAAGAAACGTAGGTGTTTCGTGTGTGGACATACCGACCACTTAGCTACTAACTGTCCATTACCCGGAAAAAACGTAAGTCGAGCTAGTGTGGCTGAAGAGAATTACCTCATTGAGCAGATCGAAGAAGCTAGGAGCGTATCCATCAAAGACAAATGGTGTCTAGATAGCGAGTGCTCAGCTCACATGTGCGCCAATGAAGGTACTATGACAAACATTCAGGAATGTTAGTGCGTCTACCCTAAATATGGCAAGCATGACATTGAAAAAAGCAAGTTCTAGTAGCAACATAAAAATAAATGCCTCCACTGGTGAAGATGTTTTGCAGATAAATCTAAACAATACTTTACTAGTTAAAAACTTGCGTACGAATTTAATCTCTGTATCAAAAATTACCGACAATGGTCGGGATGTAATTTTTAGAAAAAATGAGGCCATAGTACAGGATGAAAACGGGAACATGAAGATGATCGCGGACCGGATTGGCAACTTATACTATATACGGGAACTTGACGAGCAAGCAAATACCGCCATCGCAGTTGAGAAGCGCGATGGAGTTACAGACCTATGGCATCGGCGACTAGGGTACCTGCATATGAATGCAATCAAAAGTCTATCAAGAGGTCTGGCTTCAGTTATGACACCAATTACAACGAGCGCTGAGTCGTCATGTGACGTATGTCACAAAGGGAAATTGACAACCAAACCGTTCAATCGCCGCGAAGAAAGAAGCAACAAACTGTTGAAGATAGTTCACTCTTACGTCTGTGAACCTTCTACAAGGAAAAAAAAATCCTAATTAAATTTACGATAATAATATCGTAATTTGTCCTATTGATTATTGTAGTGGTGGACTAAGCTTTCAAAATTATTATTTTTACGATGTAGCGTTGGAAATTTCATTTAAGAAATAATACTTCAGACAAATAATACCAACTCTTAAGCTCTTTAATATAAATTACAATGTGAATATCGTAAAATTTGAAGAGAAATTAGAAATAAAATAATAAAATAATAATAATTCGGACATTGGATTCGAATCCAAGTCCTTTCGAGTTCGAAGTGTCCGACGCCTTGGACCACTCGGCCACCGAAAAGCCTACACTTTAGATAGTTTTAACGTCCATATAAACGATTCGAATAAACAGTCATAAGTCATGAGAACGCCTCTTGCGGAGGATGCAGTTAATATTTAAAAATTACGATACAACATCGTAATTTTTATAGCTTTCATCGTATTATAACAGAGGCAGCACTGTAATATTTATTTTATTCAACAGTACATAGAAAGATAAATATAGGAATAAATATAGTTTTTGAATTGTAATTTTTATTTCTTTTTTTTTTATTATGTTAACATTGTAATTTTTGAAGTAATTTTTTATACTAAAAGTCTTTGTTAAAATTACAATGTTAAATAGTAAAAATACAATCCACATGGTAAATTTTGAAATAAGATATTTTAAAATTGGAGCTAATAAAAGTCTAGTCCACGATTACGATATTAACATCGTAAATTTTGCTAGAATTTTCTTTCCGTGTAGAGTAAGGTCAGAAGATAGGTCAAGATATTTTGTAACCTTCATAGACGATTATAGCGGCTGGTGTGAACTATTTTTCTTGAAGAGTAAGGACCTAGTACGTGAAGCATTTATGCAGTTGTTATGTTTTGGGAAATTACCCCATATTAATTAAAAATAAAAATAATTTTTAATTATTAAATTTAATCCAGGTTTGACTTCGTTGGGTTGTCTATAGACCCCCGGTGGGCCCTGGTCGTCGATTATTTTATTAATTATTAACTTTATTTATTTTTCGCGATTTCAAAATGTATTTGCCGACCCGGTCTCCGTATTATTTGAGAGGATGCGACTCTCTTATCGTAACTGATTCCGTTACATTGCATAAAATTAATTTATTAAAAATAATTAATTTAATTTAATCAATAAAATATTACGGAAACGTAATACAGTTTATAAACGCAATTGAAAAACAAACAGGATTCAAAATATAAAGATTGCTGCCTGATAACGGGCGCGAAAACTGCAACTTCGCATTCGATATAAATACCTAGAAGATGAAGGCATACTGAGGTGCTTGACGGTACCGCATACGCCTCGGCAGAATGGAGTTGCTGAACGTATGAATAGAATGCTAATTGACATAGCAAGGTGTCTGCTTATACAGTCAGGTTTACCAACTTCACTCTGGACCGAGGCAGTCGCAACGGCGTGTTATCTGCACAATCGCAGTCCCAGTCGAAGCCACGACGGTAAAACTGCGTACGAGTTGATGTATCAAAAGTTGCCAGACCTAAGACACATAAGAGTTTTCAGCGCAAAAATATTTGTGCTGAACAAGTCGCCAGAAAGAGCCAAGTTGCAGGACAGGTCAATCGAGGGCCGGCTTGTGGGATATTCCACTACGGCGAAGGCGTTCAGACTTCGACTTAACACAGGAAAAATAATCGTAACACGAGACGCAGCCACAAACGAAGACTACGTGCTCAATAATTCCCAAAATGGACCGGTAGGAATTAAATATAACGCACCAAGTGCTGAGAACGAACTAACAAGACGTTTCGAACCAGTGGCAAACTGAGATGAGTGCTCCGAAGATTAAGCGCAGAAACGTGGGGGAGGAAGGCCACGCTTACAGAAGACCGGACAGCGCGGAAGGCCCAAGAAGCAGTATCGTTTCGTCAGCGTGTCCAGCAGGGCCTCAAGCTGTACTTCAAGTCGCACTGAATAACCAGCTAGAGATGAAAACCAGGCCTCATGTGACACTCAAAAGCCTAGTAACTACGTTGAAGATGCCAACGACGAAGTTTTAGAACTCGATTATGAAAATAACCGCGGAACAAAACGGACACTAGAAACTTCCCTAATCCAAATCAATAAGAAAGCGAGAAATGGAACCGAACGATAACTGTCACTTGGTGGAAAGTAAGGAATTAGCCAATCTCGCTGATGAGATCGCATTTTCAGCAGATGTGCAACTACAGGAAGCAATTGCTGGACCTGATGCAGCGCAATGGAGACGTGCAATAGTTAATGAGGTGCGTGTGCACCTAGAACATGGGACCTGGTCATTGGTAAAGCGACCAGAGCGAGGGAGAGTCATCGACTACAAAACCATACTAAAAAATAAAATTAACGCTGATAGGACTATAGAACGCAGGAAAGCTTGCATCGTAACGAGGGGTTTCACACAGTGGTCTGGTGTTGACTTCGATGAGACGTTTGCACCGGTGGCACGCTTGGAGTCAATCAGGATACTCGCAGCATTGGCAGCTGAGATGGATGCTAAAATACGATAATGGAACATAGCCACCGCGTACTTAAACAGTCCAATAAAAGAAGAGCTGTACATGGAACGTCCAGAACTACTCGAAGAAGCATTGCAAGACATTTTCCGAGATAAAAGAAGAGACTCCGAATTATAATTCATATATACAAAGAGGCAATTGAAATGTTATATTGCCTTGAAGACGACACTACTCTGTGCAAGCTACAAAAGATCATCTATGGGTTACGCCAATCAAGGAAAAACTGGTATGAGAAGCTGAAAAACAAGCTTTAACAACTTAGACTGATCCCTTTGAAGTCAGACCCATGCCTATTTTACGCTAGGCAGAGTAACAAAATTGCCATTGTACTGGTCTACGTAGAAGACATGTTACCTTTATCCAATGATAAAGAGTTTGTTCAACAATTGAAGAATGAGCTTGAGAAATCATTCAAGATCAAAGATTTGGGTGAGGCCAACTATTGCCTAGGTATCGAGGTTAAACAGCAAAACGGTGCGGTTGCACTAGGCCAACGTCAGTACGTGAGAGACCTGTTGAAGAAAGTCAGCATAGAGAATCGTAACTCGAACTGTACCCCAACAAGTCTAAGTTCAAGACTGAAAAAAGCTACAGGTGATGACGGAAGAGACAAGAACCCTAGATACCACAAGCTGGTAGGGTCACTGATGTATCTGGCTGTCGCAACGCGACCTGACATCGCGCACAGCGTGAGTGTATTGAGCCAATTCAATGAAAATCCGACTGAAGTTCATTGGGGTGCTGCAAAACGCGTATTGAGGTACTCAAAAGGCACCGCAGGTCTTTCACTGGCGTATCGACGGTTCATTGGAAAGATCATCGGCTATGCTAACTCAGACTGGGGAAACTGTCTAAATGATTCAAAATCATACTTCGGATATGTTTTCACTCTTGGTGGTTCAGCTACAAGCTGGAAGTCGCAAAAAAATCGATCCGTCGCTTTATCAACGTCTGAAGCCGAGTACGTAGCCATGATGGAAGCTGTAAAGGAGTCTATGTACCTGAAGGGGTTGATAGCCCACCTGAGAGGGAGTTCGTTATCGGACGGTTTGATCTACTGTGATAATCAAGGGGCGGAACAACTGAAGCACATTACGAAATTCCATGCTAAAACAAAACATGTCATGATAAAATTTAATTTTCTATGTGAGACTGTAAAGCGCAAGGACGTAAATTTTGTGCATATTCCTACGCACGATATGGTTAATGACATCCTGACTAAACCGTTGCCCACGGAAACCCACGTTAGGTTAACAAGATCACTTGGCAGAAGCCTAAAAACGAGGGGTCAAGAGGATCCACCAAAGGTCATATTGAGGGAGAGTGTGGGAATTATGACATCAGACAATATTCGCTTACATATGCGCATACGCATTCTGTTACAACGGTTCACATTTAGCATCCCATAATGAGTTATTGCAAATTTTTTTTTTTGCAATCGTTTGATGGTCGTTTGATAGTTTATGATAGTTTAATTTTATTGTTTGATGGTTATTAGTTTATTTATAAAATAAAAATTAAAAGTTGACTTACTTTTTTTTTTATTTAGCATCCCATTTTCGAAATATGCCAGTTTCTTTTTATTATTATTCTATTTAAAATCGTTTGATGGCGAATGATGGATAATTAGTTATACTTATATATGGATATTTTTAGAGTAATTATAAAAAAATTTGTACTCGGGTAATCAGTCCGTATTGCCACACTCTAAATATAATTGCTTAGCAAGCTCTGTAGAGAAGCATCTACAGCTAACTTGACGACAAGTTTTTGGTAAGCCTCGACTGGATAATACTTGCGTGCAAATTGGTGCAAATTTACTGCCGTCATCTGAATGTAATTTGACAGAAAAACTTGACGTCAATTTGAAGTGTAACTTTCGACCAACTTAACGTCATTCTCTAACCGTAACACTTGTAGTCAAATTTTGAACTCAAGTTACAGACAATTTACTGTCAACTTAAAGGTAACTGCTTGCTCTTCAACACTTTCCTTTAAGTTTGCTTCAGAAAACGGCTGTAGCTTAAACTTAACTTACGGTTAAGATGACTATCAGGGTACTTATAACCGATATAATTTTTTTCTATCGCAATTGTTTGTTGGTCATTCGAGGATCAATGTTAGTTTATTTAAATTTTTTGGCGGACACTTGTTTATTTGTCTGTATAAACCTGGCGCCTAAAAATCAGTTATAAACAATCGGATATACACAAATCGTTTTTCTTTTGAATAAAAGACCAGCAATTTACCGTAAAAATTGAGGCAAGCCTGCGGTATTTTACCGTAAAGTAAAGTATTGCTCTATAAAAACTGTAAAAATAAACAAGTATACGCCATGATTAAAAATACTCATTAGGAGGGATTGAAAAAGATGAGAATTAAATACTTTTGAATATTTTCTATACCCCAACATTTTCATCTGGACATAAAATTAATACTTTTCAATCCCAAAACAATATGAGAATTTCTAAACTTCCGAGGAATTGAAAAAGATTCAAATGAATTGAAATTTTTGAATCTTTTCCAATCCTTCTCAATACCTAAATAGTCCGATATTTCGGATCGAGTGTAGGATTGAAAAGAATTCAAATGAATTGAAATTTTTGAATCTTTTCCAATCCTTCTCAAAACGAAAATAATATCACATTTCGGGCCATGCGTGGAATTGAAAGGAATTCAAATGAATTGAAATTTTTGAATCTTTTCCAATCCTTCTCAGTACCTAAATAGTCCGATATTTCGGATCGAGTGTAGGATTGAAAAGAATTCAAATGAATTGAAATTTTTGAATCTTTTCCAATCCTTCTCAATACCTAAATAGTCCGATAATTCGGATCGAGTGTAGGATTGAAAAGAATTCAAATGAATTGAAATTTTTGAATCTTTTCCAATCCTTCTCAATACCTAAATAGTCCGATAATTCGGATCGAGTGTAGGATTGAAAAGAATTCAAATGAATTGAAAATTTTTATTTTTTCTGTAGTTCTTCCAACAAAATAATATTAAATTCAGGAAACAGCAAAAAATTAAAAAATATTTAAATCAATTTCGCTTTCAATGTTTTACAGTTTTTTCATGATAAAAAAAAATTATAATTATTCTGCAATTATTCTGTTGTGTAAGAAGTGAGAAATTTCAATTTCTCAATATCGAATCATATGGAATATGGAATAATAAAAGATTGAATTCTTTTCAATATTTTCGAATTTCACTTTGGAATTAAAAGGTATTGAAATGATGAGAGATTGAATTCTTTTTAATACTTTTGAATTCCATTTTAAGAATTACAAAGTATTCAAATGATCCAAATTTCAATTCCATTCAATACTTTTCAATACCTCTGTAGGGATTGAAAAGGATTGAAAAAATTTTCAATCCCTCCCAATGAGTATTTTTAACCAGGGCGGTGCTTACGGCAAAAATATCGTCAAATAGGTCAATTTCCTATTTTACCGTAATTCGTCGGAAACTACAACAATACGTGACGGTAAACTGCCGTAATATTAAGCAAATTTGCAATACGGTAAATTGCTGTAACATACAGCCGATTTGTCGACGAAATACCGTACTCTATGGTAAATTACGGTAAATACGGTAAATTATGGGAATTCACCGTAATTTGGATCTGTCCGCCTACAAAAAAAATAACATAAAAATATAACAATACGTTTACCTTGAGTAGTTAATACAACTTTGAAAACTCAATGATATCTTTCAAATGACGTAAAAATTTCGACATTTTGTTAACATTTTTGGATCACACATTGTCAGCATTAATATGGTTGCTTTTGTGTATCCTCAAATAGTCATCACTAGTTAATTTCCCTAATAGCTACTTCAACTTGAAATTTTGGTAACTTGACAATTCAAATTACCGAAATTTGCTGCCCGAATTTGCCGACAATTTAACAGCAAAAATTAGAAATAAAAATTTGGGGTTAATTTTTCTTCAATTTAAAGGTAACTTTTTTCAGTAGAAAAACAACCTCAATACAAGTTCCCATGATTTTTGTTTTAAATGTCCATCAACTTTGTGCTTTTCCGTTTTTGACGACAATTTGTATACAACTTTAGAAGTGAATCTGCATTCGAAGTTGGGTAGTAAATTTACGTCAATTTATATAGCACGTTGTATTCGAATTGTCGTCAAGAACGGAAAAGCCTGAAATTGACAGCCATTTAACGAAAAGTTCAAGTAAACTTGTGCTAAGCAAACCATGCCATTAGAGTTGTTTTATGATAACTATTTGCTATCATTTTTTATGTTACGTTTTGTTAATATTTTTTTGATAACATTAAGATAACTTTTGAAAGTTGACTCGAAACGGGTGCCTTTCTCCTATTCCAAAATGTTAATAAAATGACGAAAAATAGTTTTTTTTGGAAACTCAACTTTTAAAAGTTATTTTAAGAATACCAAAAAATGTTAACATAACGTAATATAAAAAGTGATAAAAATTGTTATCATAAAATGGTGGAATGAATGATGAATATTCGGGGGTAAATAAAACTAGCCATTTTAATGCTGATAATTTGTTACCCGAAAATGTTAACTATTTTAGGTGATCATTTTGTTAAATATATATATTTATCAATAATAGTTTTTGCACAAATTATTTATGAAAAAATATTTAATTAATATGCATACATCTAAAATCCCGAAACCCTAATTAATGCACAATTGTTTTTTTCTTTTTTTCAATCAATTATTAGCTTAAATAAAAATAATAACGATTGCGTTTTCAAATAGAAATAATAATTAAATTTATTTTCTTTGAATTTATTATTCTTATTATTTCAGAAAGTAAGCGAATTTATACATAAAATTGTCTACAATTTGGCGGTCAAAAAATACTTCACAATTTTTCAAGTCAAATTAACAATAAATTGACGTAAAATTTGCCTGAACATTGACAACAACTTTTTTCTAGTTTCCTTTCGAACTGAAATTGCATTCTGATTTGGGCAGTAAATTTATGTCAAACTCAACAACAAGTTGTATACAAAATGTCGTAAAAAATGGAAAAGACTAAAGTTGACGGGAATTTGACGAAAAATTCAAGGAAACTTTTGTGAAGTAAATTTTTTCAAAATAAACTGTGCTATTAGGGTATTTATATTTTTTTTTCAATTACTCTACAATCTATCATTCACCATCAAACGATTTTACATCGAATTGTATTAAAAAACAGGCATACTTGAAAAATGGGGTGCTGAAAAAAAAAAAATTAGGTCAATTTTTATTTTTTATTTTATAAATAAACAAATAAGCATCAAACTATAATATTGGACTATCATACACCATCAAACAACCATCAAACGATTGCAAAAAAAAAAATTTGCAAATACTCATTATGAGATGCTAAATGTAAGGTACCTTCTGTTACACACTTAACATACATACAGTACAACACACACAGATACTATTTTTCTGCATTATTATATATGTATTCATTGAGTTTATACGTTAAATAAAACGCAACCGTTCTATTAAGGAGGTTCGAGACCGATTTTCGAAATAATACCAGAATTCTGAAATTTTATTCACCGAAAGAGTTATAAAAAAAAAGATCACTGTTAAAATTTCAACCCGGGAAAAAATCACCATGCATGATCATGTATGATCATGCAGGATTCATGCATGATTCATGCCTGGCCGTGCATGATTTATGCATAATTTAGGCTTGATCCTGCATGGCTCATTCCTGACCAGCCATGATCATTAGGGTGTCCGTTATTTCCCAAATTGGTTTTTGACTCTGCAGCGCCCCGAAAATTTTTAGTAAATGGTCCAAAAAAAAATATCCGACCGATATAAGCTCTTAATATTGATAATAACCCGTGCCACAAAGACGATTTATTTCTCATTTAAATAACATGGGCTTTTGGTACTTTTTGCAAATAATTTTTTCTTTGCAAAGCCAGTTGATAAATTGCAGCGGCATAAACTTATTTTTCTAGAAAATTGAATGCTCTACAAAAACTTTTTCTTTACATTTTTCGAAAAAATCACTTGCGTCAAAGTTATTCAAGGTCAAAGTTGAACTAGAAATAATTTTTTATTTTTTTTGTTTTGAACAAAAAATCATCGTTATTTATATCAAAATTTATTATTTATTGCCGAAAATATCTTATTTTGAGTATTTTTTCGCATCTGTTAAAACTATTGAAAAGAGAAGAGTCGAACATTCTCAAAAAGAAATTCCGATGAATTAAAAATTTCAGATTCACAATTACTTTTATGAAAAAATAAAATTCGTGCCAACGCATGAGCATGAAAGAGAAATGTAGTATCGTGACTAGCCAGTCTCGTGTATTGACTATTGCCCTGGCGGTCCTGAATTATGGTGATTCACGGTAGTATCACGGTGATTTACCGTGAGAGTTCACCGTGATGTCGTAGATCACGGCAACTTCGCGGAAATCACTGTTGTTGTATAGAAAAAAAGGCAATACATTAATGAGTCTACATGAGCTTTGAAGATCACGGGAACCGTTACCGGTGATTACCGTGACCTTGACGGACCGTATCTTCACGGTCCATCTTACAGCTTTTAAAAAGTACAATTAATGTATTGCCTTTTTTTCTATCCAACAACAGTGATTTTCGCGGAGTTACCGTGATCTACGACATCACGGTGAACTCTCACGGTAAATCACCGTGATACTACCGTGAGTCACCGTGATTCACGATAGCATCACGGTGAAGGTTCACGGTGAATTTTATTTTTTCATAAAAGTAATTGTGAATCTGAAATTTTTAATTCATCGGAATTTCTTTTTAAGAATGTTCGACTCTTCTCTTTTCAATAGTTTTGACAGATGCAAAAAAATACTCAAAATAAGATATTTTCGACAATAAACAATAAATTTTGATATAAATAACGATGATTTTTTGTTCAAAACAAAAAAAAATAAAAAATTATTTCTAGTTCAACTTTGACCTTGAATAACTTTGACGCAAGTTATTTTTTCGAAAAATGTAAAGAAAAAATTTTTGTAGAGCATTCAATTTTCTACAAAAATAAGTTGACGCCGCTGCAATTTATCAACTGGCTTTGCAAAGAAAAAATTAATTGCAAAAAGTACCAAAACCCCATGTTATTTAAATGAGAAATGAATCGTCTTTGTGGCACGGGTTATTATCAATATTAAGAGCTTATATCGGTCGGATATTTTTTTTTGGACCATTTACTAAAAATTTTCGGGGCGCTGCAGAGTCAAAAACCAATTTGGGAAATAACGGACACCCTAATGATCATGCATGCTCATGGCTGGCCAATATTCAGGCATGATCATGCATGAGATTAACGCATGATCATGCATGATCAGGCCTGATGATTTTTTCCCGGGAAATCGATTCACAACACCGGTTTCGAGAAATAAATTTTTAAAATTCGTCCTTATACACGGGCGTGAATGGGAATAATTTTTCAAAGTGCTATAGCTTTTGCTATACATACATTAAAAAGCTTTTGCTGAACACATTAAAAATTTTTTTAAGTTTATTCATGGGTTTGTTATTAAATTATTAATAAAATAAGAGGCGAATTTTAGTTAATGTCGGACCTGAGCTCCAGCTAGTAATAAACGTTGTGACCAACAATAGTACACAAAAAAATTACTACAAACTAGCGCGCTGTTGCCGTACTTCTGCATTTATTTATTATTCACTTATTTTATTAAGAAAAAATTATTTGATTAAAAAAAATTTTTTTTATGATTTAATGGAATAATAATAAAAATAAAGTTTGGAAAATCCAAAAGTGCATGCCTTGAGCATTTATGTGAATGATACTCAAGTGAGTTAGAAGTTTATTACACATACAACAATTTTTCATTGAAAACCGTTATATTATTTTGAGTTTTAAGATATTTTTTTGTATTGACTGTTAATTAAAAACAATTAGATTAGAAGTCTTTAAATAGCCCGCCATTTTACCTAAGAAACGCCAGCGGCTAATATGTATACTTTAGTATAGGTATATTCCGTGCCATCTATCGATACTATCGAAAAATAATCGATGCATAGAAATCGATAAGTAAACAAAAATACAAAAAATAATCTTGGCTATGTTCACTCTTGAAATAAATGTAAATTTAAAAAAAATAAGTAATATGGCTACTCAAAGGGTAGAAATGGTCGTGTGATATTGAAAAATCAAGAAAAATTCCTCAATTTTTTTTTACTGTCGGTATGTGTGTAAGAAGCGTAAATTCGACCGTGCAATCTCCACGTGGTACGCTTTGGGAAACGCTAATGCGGGCGGCAAAAAAAAATTGAGGAATTTTTCTTGACAATGATAAATCATTGCGAATACAACGAAAAAAAAAATTTTGGAAAAAAAAATTTTTGAAAAAAAAAAAATTTTAAAAAGAAAAAATTTTTTTCGATAATCAATCTTTTTGATTAAATAAATCAAGATTTCTGGTGAAAAAAACATTTGGAAATCGAAAAAATGACCAAAAACCGAGAAACTACCAATTATGAAGATTTTTGGCAAAATCGATAAATTTAAAGCTTCGGGACACTAAGAAAGAAAAATCGCAGCGCTTTGAAATTTTCAGGGTTTTTTCAAGACACTTTGAGGTTGAAAAAAAAAAACGACGATATCCTTTGTTCATCCATTATATCCAAAGTTATAGCAAGATTTCCGAATAATCTTAAATATGCGAATTTAGACCTATTTTTTAATAAACATTATCGCTTAAAAAAAAATTTTTTTATCAAAAGCAACTAATTTTTTCTTATAGAGAATGTTTTTCAGTTTTCAAAACCCTACTTCCATTCTCTGTACGATCAATACGTTCGGAGTTATTGATTATCAAAGCCAAAATGGACTTTTTTGCTTTGATCAATGATAACTCGGCGCCAACTTGACGTAGGGACTTTTTGAGCCCGCCAAATTGAAGGGCATAAAATTTTCTAAAAGAGTCGTAAGGTCAGATTGTCCAAAAAAATTTATTGAAGCCCATAGACTTGTTGAAAGACGAGCCAAAATTTTGAAAATTGTTTTTTTCGTCAGTTTTCTTAAGATTACTCCGGAACCGAGCATGATAATAAATATTTGAGGTCCAGATATGAAAACTAGAAACTTGAGGCTACAATTTGCTTTTTTTCTTTTTACTCTACGATCATTTTTCACCGAGTTACAGCATGTTGAAAATCACCCAAAAATTTCGAATTTTTTTTCTATCCTTTAATTTTTGGGAAAAATCGTAATGTCGACGTAAAAATGTATGAAATCTGCTGTTTAATCATTTTCCTTTATAACAATATATTTTTTTTGTTCCACTTAAGTGTATTCATAAATTTAAAAACAATTTAATATGACAAAATCGGGATTTTCATTTTCAGGCGAGTATAGAGCATAGCCTCAGCGCTTCGCGCTCAAGGCATGCAATATTGTGATAATTCTTAAAACCAAGTTAATTTATAGTATATTCTATCAATGAAATTTTGGTGTGTAGGAGTTGTCATCTTGAAAAAATACAATAGAAAATCTACGAGATCCTCTAGAAAGATAATCGGTCTCGAACCTCCTTAATTACTGATTATCTATTGTGGACCCCACCCACTGCAAAACTCTACAAATAATCTAAAGCATTGAAAAATAAAAAAAACGTAAATAAAGCAATCGAGAAAATCTATTTTTTTGATAATTTTGTTTTTTTATTGCTAAAAGCTACATAGCAATAATTTTAATATAGTATATTACACATCTAGGGAAATAAAGTAAGAAGTGTCTCAGATCACATGTAATTGTTGGCAGAGGCGAAGCCGAGGTCAACAAACATGCAATCTGAGGCTTTCTTATTTACTTCCCAAGATGTGTATTGGGGCGTTTCAAAAAAAAAAAAAAAAAAAAAAAAAAGAGAGTGCGTGTAACATTCACACGCGGTAGAAGTACACGGAAAATAATATGTAGTATCATTTACTGCAAGGTTGCAGTAAATGTGTTTGTAGTTAAAAATACCACATAAATGATAAAAGTTACTAAATATGCGACAAATTTTACTAAGTTAATAAGTTGAATTTACTCCTATCTTGCGGTTAATTCTACTGCACACTGCAGTAACAAATACTCCAGGCGGGAGTTGAGAGTACTACAGAAGGAGCACTTCCCGCTATTTCGCCATTTTGAGGTTAATCTGTTGTGTGTATATTCAATTATTAAAGCGTCTCATAAATAATCATCTGACTTTTTTAAAACCCAAAAATTAACAATTTTTAATTTTTTTTTATTCTGCTTGTTCTTACGGCGCATTTATGATAAAAAATGTCGTTAGAAAAAAAATAAAGATTTCGATAGCTTTTTTGTCTTTAAAAGTTGGAAAAAAAATTGGCTTTCATGTTTTTGGATAAAATTTCTATTTTATCTTTTTTGATAATATTGATGTATTTTTTTTTTATAGTACATAAAACAATGAGCAATTAAAAAAAATTGATCAATTTGATAAAAAAAAATTTAACATGACCCAGCATGGGTGGACCCTATTTGTAAATAATTACCATGTTTAGTATATACAAATAACTCAATAAGTGATTTTTAAAAAAAATTTAAACAAATTTTAGGTTATATACCGTTTATTTTTACGTAACCGCATATCGAGTAAATTAAACTACAATTGGAGTTACAAATACCGCATGCTGTGGCATATCTTACTTTTTTCGATAGTTGACGCTTAACTACAATATTGTAGTAAATCTAACCACGATTTGGAGTTGTCTCGAGTCATACTACAGCCTGTGGTAAATGTAACTCCAGTTGTAGTTGCCACTACTACAATATATTTTCCGTGTAACTGAAATGAAAAACATAAATTCTACACTGCAAATTTTCTAAATTTCTTGAGAAAACTGCATCAATAGTCGTTGCTGCGTATCTTGTTATTGATTGAACTGGAGAATTATTTATCGTTAAATTTAGTTTATCACCTAAGAAATCAATCAATGGTAGAGATTCTAATATTGCAGTTGTTCGCTGTGTAAACAAACACGATCAAACATTGATTATAGTTGTTCTTTACATTTCTCCCCATAAAACTGTATCGAATATCATAAAATTTATTCATCAGCAATTACTTCACTTCACTAATGAAGGTTCAAGTCTTTTAAATACTAATTACCATGAGATACCATTAATTCTTGCTGGAGATTTCAATGTTAATTTTCATTCAGAAGAATCTCGATCATTGATTGATTTCTTAGGTGATAAACGAAATTTAACGATGAATAATTCTCCAGTTCCAAATTTGCAGAGTAAAATTTATGTTTCTCATTTCAGTTATCATAAACCAATCATATCATATTTGAAGTATGAGACACGGAAAGAAATTTTCTTTAAAAATTACCGTTAAATTCACTGTAATCATGGGACATAATGCAGTGCTTTTATTTATTACCATTTTTGAAATAAAAATTAGGAAAAAATTTATTTATTCAGTGGTGGACTTCATAAAACTTACCGAAAACCGAATAAAACTTACAGTAAACTACGGCAAAATTTGTTGAAAAAAAGTTAAAAATTATCTGAAACCGACAAATAATTAGGTCGTGCCATTCGTCCCACGATTACAGTGAATTCAACAGTAATTTTTAAAGAAAATTTCTTTCCGTGGAGTAATTAAATTATTGTTTTAAAATGTGTAGTGGTCGACGTTAATATAAATGTATATATTACTATTAGTGTTACATCGTTAATAAATGATTTTTTTAAGTCTCATATGATGTATTTATTTTGAACTTAATCGCCGTCTTGTAAAATATCAAAGAAGTTTCACTTTAATCGCGTGTGAATGTTACACACACTCTCTTTTTTTTATTATTATTTGTTTACTATTATTAAACTGAATATTTTTAATTTAATATTTTTTATTAATTATTTTTTTTTTCAAAAGCATTTGATTGATTTGTTTATGAACTATTTATCGACAAAATCAAAAATATTAAAAACCGGATGGTACAGAAACGGGACGCCATATTGCCGTAACGGACTTCCGTTATATTGTCATTCAGTTACCTCCTAGTCGCGCCTAAACAATTTATTTTATTACTTCGTTTTATTTATTTTCGATTTTTGTTATTAATCTTATCAACAATATAACTCCAATCCCAATTTTTTTTTTTTTTTGTGGTAATAACATTGGATGCGAATTATTTCAAGTATTACAGTAGAAAAGGAACATTGTATGATTTATTAATTGTTTGTAATTAAATAAATTGAATTATATTTTAATCAAAACAGAATTTAATTCATTTAGTCTCCTTTATTTACTTTATATGTCAATTTATTTTTAATCTTTTAGTTTTTTATATATACATGCAGAACATAGTCCACTTAATTTACTCTTAAGCGTTGTAGGGGGAAACTAACTACTGGATTTTTTTTTATTGATAATATGTGAAAAATTCCGTAGATCACGAAAATAATAATAAGAAGGCTCAATTCAGCCGCGTTTTTTAAATAAATAATAAAATAACAATAGGGAAGCCGAGACACCATGTACTTTCATTAAAAAACTTCTATCTATTAATGTAAAACCCTATGATGACTGGTATCAAATTAAAGGGCGATAAATTCTGAATAAGAAATGTCAAAAACCAATATCCTGGGGCTTATTATGTTCGCGAAAAAAATTAATTAAAAAAACAAAATAATTAGTTGTTTACATTTCATCACGCTGTCGGTAACAGAGCTGCAGAAACTGAACTAGAGGGCGCGTGCAAGCCCGGGCTCAGTGGTTGTCATCTACTACAATTTAACATGTTCTCACCATTCTGTGTTCGTTCTTACACCAACATCGTAATAATAGAATTTTATTATTTATTAATTTAATTTTTCAAATGAAATTGAATTAATAAATAATAGAAAAAAAAATAATAATTTCCATAACACAGAATGGTGAGAACATTTTAAATTGCAGTAGATGACAACCACTGAGCCCGGGCTTGCACGCGCCCTCTAGTTCAGTTTCTGCAGCTCTGTTACCGACAGCGTGACGAAATGTAAACAACTAATTATTTTGTTTTTTTAATTAATTTTTTCGCGAACATAATAAGCCCCAGGATATTGGTTTTTGACATTTCTTATTCAGAATTTATCGCCCTTTAATTTGATATTAGTCATCATAGGGTTTTACATTAATAGATAGAAGTTTTTTAATGAAAATACATGGTGTCTCGGCCTCCCTATTGTTATTTTATTATTTATTTAAAAAACGCGGCTGAATTGAGCTTTCTTATTATTATTTTCGTGATCTACGGAATTTTTTACATATTATCAATAAAAAATCTGGGCGTCGGTTGGCCCTGCGAGCCAGCCCCAAAACTTCCCGCTGTTTTCGACCTCAAAGAGCTCGAAAACATTGGTGTAGATATATTTTCGAGCTCTTCGAGCTCGAAAATGCTATCATATGCGATTGTTTTTTTACGATCTTCTCAAGCTCTAACAAGTTGCCTGTTATGCTAAAGTTTGAAAATTTAAGAATCGAGAATTGTTCATGAAGCGGTTTAAAATTTAATCCCTGATTATATTCAATAAAATAAGGGTATTCAGACAGAAATCAATGCCAGGGATTCAAATCAAGATTTAAATGAGTTTTGACTCATGTGAGAAACAATCAAATGTGAAATATCCGAGAAAAATATTAAAAACTACGTTTTATCGATTTTATTGTTGTTAGTATGATTTAAACTAAAAACCAAGTTCGATGATGTAATGTATCGAAAATACCCATATGAAAGATGAGTTGGTATGACTTCAGACACATTTTAGTAGGTTATATTATGATTTATCCGGGAAAAATAACATAAAATGTTATTTTTTTAACTTTTCAATGCCGATATCTTTCGAACTAATTGATCGATTTTGACGTTTGAGGCGGCAATCGGCGCGTTTTATTGAATTCTAGAGCTGATTAAAATTTGGAATCGATCGCGTCAGTCGTTTCGAAAATATTTAGAAAAAACCGTTTTTCACCATTTCTTTCTCCCGCGATAACTCTCGAACGAATTATTCGATTTTGATGTTTGAGGTGGCAATCGACGCGTTTTTTTGAGTACTAGAGCTGATTAGATTTTGAAGTCGATCGTATGAGTCGTTTCTGAGAAATCAATAAAAAACTAAAAAAAAAAAATTTTTTTTTTTCGTTATTCGCAGATATTTTTGAGTCTATTTGATCAAATGATCTGAAATTTTCAGGAAAGTTGATGGCCAATAAGCTCTTTCAATCGCTACCTTAAACATCCAAATCGGTTTATTAGTTCAAAAGTTACAAAGAGTTTACACACACACACACACACACACACACATACATACATACATACACACACTCGGACATCATTCCGAAAATAGTCAGAATAGCTTCCTAGGACCTCAAAACGTCGACATCTGATGAAAACTCGATTTTCGAAAATCGGGGTGAAAACAATAACTTCCCGAAATTTTCGAAAATCGTCGATTTTCTTAGCGGGAAGTTAAAAATCCAGTAGTTAATTTCCCCCTACAACGCTTAAGAGTAAATTAAGTGGACTACACTACTCATTCGTGTGCGCACACGAACCATTCATGTGCCGCACCAGACTGGTTACTGTGCTCGGATTATGGTGGAGCACCACACTGGTTACTGTTCAGAACCTGACTGAGTCGTGTGCGCACATCACTCAGTCGGGTGCTAACTCGATTTTCTTTCATTTTTTTCAAGAACCGTACTGAGTCGGGTGCAGAACAGTATCCACTCGGGTTCTAATCTTTCCGTGTAGAGACATTTTTTGTAGAACATCGAATTTCCCTAAAGAATATCTGCTAAACATTTTAAAGTATCACTCCAACCGTGAGCAATAACAATTCTAAGTTAAAAAAAAAATTTTCCCATGTTATTTAAACGGGAAATAGAAAATTGCGATGCGGCAGTTGTTAATTTCAATATTAAGAGCTCAAACTCATAATATTGTTTTGTCGTCATTTCCAATAATAATTTCGAAATAATGAAGAAAAAAAAAATTAGTCGCTTTTTTTTTGAAACAGTAATACATAATATACGTAATATATATTTATATACATTTACATATATACTTACTGTAAACCATGGATCACAATTTTATTCTTTTCCATTGGCCACTGAGCTATGACGATTTCCAATTCTTTGTTAATAGTATAGTTACCAAAAAGAACAACTTCAGCAACTTTATGTGCTAATTTTTTTGGTGAAAATATCCACCAATGCAAACGATATTTGTAAAGAGAACCTATTCCTCTTAGATCAAGATTATATGTATATGTGAGAATAAATTGACCACATTGTGTTAGGCCCATAACGATATGTCTTGAATAAACAGAAATTGCAACAACATATTTAGAATGTTACTAAAAATTACACTAATTTTCAGGTATTTATAGTTGGATTAGCGAGAGTTTGCGTTTCGGATATTTTCGGTTTTTACCCCCACCATCTAAATTTAATACCTAAGGCATTGTGTCTAGATGGTGGGGGCAAAAATCCGAAGCGCAAACTCTCGCTAATCCAACTATACTTTTAATAGATTTTGTTCATACCCAGCTTGAATGGCAGACATTGGAATGACTTGAAGAAGTGATAAATAACCCCACGATGGTATTGTTTCGAATATTCTGTATTGTACATCATTTTTATACTGCGATAAGCAGCCTCTAATCTACGAAAAGCATCGCTTATTCATAATTGATTAACTAAATGCTACTTAGATATATATGGAACACAATTGTTATTAAAAATATTGACCTTAATTAAAAATTTGAAATAAAATTTTAATTATATGATATCGAGGATATTTGATTTACAAATATTACAAACTTAAGAGCTCCCGAGCGCTGAAACAAATCTGCTAAAAAGCGTGAAATTTTTGTGGCATACATTTCTATGAATCTATTGATTTGTATATAATAACATGCATGATAATAATTGTTTATGTTCTTTTAAGCAGACAAAACTATCTAAACCACATGCTTGAACGAAAAGTATTTTAAACTAACTTTTCAAATATCGGTGGACTATAGCAACACGTAAATCATCAAAACAATTGATATTTAAAAAAAAAACAAAATAATCATTAAAAATCTAGTCATTATATGCGAAGATGTTAAGAAATAGAAAATTTATAGTTGGATTAGCGAGAGTTTGCGCTTCGGGTTTTTACCCCCACCATCAAGACACAATGTCTTAGGTATTAAATTTAGATGGTGGGCGTAAAAACCGAAAGTATCCAAAACGCAAACTCTCGCTAATCCAACTATAATATAGTAGAAAATAAAATGTGGGCTGGAAGAAAACCAAGCAGTTGAAAAAAAAAATATGTAGACACAAGTGAGTTATGAAAAATAGTAATTTTTTTCACTATCAATCGTTACAGATTAATTTCATGAATTAAATTTAAATTTTTTGTTGAATGTAGATTATTGACAGCTCAAATGCTGTTAAAATACATCAAGATTTTAAAAATCAATTTGCAATACTTCTCGCATTAATATCAAACTCAGAAGACTATCCCTTTAGAATAAAATAAATAATTAATATCATGTGTTTCATCACACAAGAATTGATTAGCTTGAATTCGTGGTGCAAAAATTCTTTGAATTTTATTTTTTTTTTTCAGCGCTCGCGGATCTTTAACAAACATTTAAGCAAGTATTAAACACCCTGATTAAAAAACGATTCGAAACGATTTGCAATGTTAAATGCTCACAAAAAGGATTATTTGAAAGTATTCAAAAGATTGAAAAGCATTAAAAAGTATTTAAAATTTTGTTTTTCTAATCATTTCAAATCGTTTCTTTTATTCAGAGCAGTTAAAAACAGATAATTAAAAATGATGTGCAATTTATTCGTCTGAGAATCACGTAAGTTTATGAAACTATGGTTTTTAACCAATTTTGATTCAAATCGAATTGATTTTGATCTAAATTTTTTTCTTAATCAATACAAAACTAAAGTCGTTTCATAATAGTGTTTGACAAATATTTACTAAGTTATTGGAAACAATAAATTTTTACCTCTCTTGTGATTAATTTTTGTATTAAATGCCTTTTTTTTTTTAAAGTATGAATTCGAGGTTTTCGCCCAACTACTACGAATTTAGACTGATGATCAGCTAATATGTCTGAAGAATTATCATCTGAAAACTCACAGGTAATATCAGAAAGATTTGCCATAATTAATTGGTATGAAAACAATATTGTTGTAATTTTTCTCCACTATACTAAACAGATCGTGTATAAAACATCAAAAAATTAATAACTACTGAATGTAGTAGTACAGCTACTAAAAGCATTTTCGTTAGATTACAGTCAGACTACTGAGAGCGTGCTCTGTTACAAATAGTAAGGGTGCAGGAATAGTGATTGTTTTTCTCCTTTCTGGACTGACAGCTTTCAGTGCTATGAGCCAGTATCTGTTATAAAATAGTAATCAACTTGATTGTAGAAGCGTATTTTTTATTGATTAATGAAGCACTGTAATTTATTTATTCAGATTCTGCACTTCTAGGTTAAGTTTAAATATCTATTTACATCTCTACACATGTGTTACGGTGCCCTCTCTGACTCCCCCACTACTTTGAATTCTTAGTGACTCTTACTGAACTAATCCAATAGACAGCGATAGTAGTCCTCGAACCGAGATCACATGGGTCAAAAATGTGTCAAAAAAAGTTTTCAAACGCGGGAAATTTTGATATTCGATATGGAATTCAAATGAACAATTGAAAGATAAAATCAATTCTTCCTAATATATTCTATATTCCATTCATCTTAGTGTACAGAAACTAAATTTAAAAGCTCGTATCTCAAGCTCGATGTTTTGAAACAATCTAAAATTTTATCCCACTGCAAATTTTCATATAATTTATTAATATTATTATTTATTTATAATATGTAGAACCGATCAAAAGACATTTTTTTGATTTAAGAATTTCTATACTCATTTTAAGAAAACATACTTGGTTCAAGTATATTTTTACTAAGATTAAACAAATATTTATTCGATAGTATTCAAACATTTATGTACTTGAAAAAGTTTTTTTTTCTTAGTGTATATAGATATATATTTTATACATATATATAGATATATATTTTTCTTAGTGTATATAGATATATATTCATCATTGAGTAAATCGTTTTGTTTAATAAGGGGTGGTGAATTTTCTACAAACTCATATATTGGTCATGCTATATGCATATTTCTCAGCGAGTAATAAAATTTTTCTTATTGCATAATATGTTGAAAAAGGACCATCATTTAAACAGGGATAAACTGCACTAAAATCAACTATTTCAATGTACTTAATAACGTATTTAAATTCACAAATAATTATTCATCAATACTAATTTTTCCAGTTGAAATTTTTTTTTTATACAATTATAAAAATGCATTAAACAGTTAAAGTGAGCGACTAATGATACTAAGCGTATATAGGGATTTTTACTTTAGTAAGAAGATCAAATAAAATTATTTCATATCAAAAAAAGGACAGATTCATGTATATTATGTTCTTTTGTTTTATTTGAAAAAAAAAGAACAATCGATAATCGATAAAATTTATTAAAACAAAATTTATAAAAATATAGTTTTTATCATCAAAATCATAATAATATATAGTTTAAAACTTTCCGTAAAACACGCAGAATTTTGTGGTGTAACTTTTATGTCCAAATATTCAGTAGTTTTTACGTGATGTGCGTTCAAAAAAAAGACCTGTCATTTTATAGATATAGATATATATTATAGACGGTGACACGCGTTAATATCCCCGGACAAAATATCCACGACAAAATATCCCCCGACATAATATCCCCGCGACAAAATATCTCCAGACAAAATATCTTTATGACAAAATATATTTTGACAAAATATCCCTATCGTTGAATAATTAATGAAGTAATGTGTGAAAAAAGGGCACAATTTTATTGCAAGCGGGTGCATTCAGATATTTTTGTATTTACACACACACAAAATGCCTGAAAAAAGGGCACGTACTATTACACGCATTTATGTTAACATATTTTTGTGATCACACACACCCAAAACCTGTAAAAAAAATGGCACAATACCATTTTCCAAACTTGTGTTATTTTCTTTTCAAATTATTTGAAGACATATTTATATTTTAAATTTAAATTAAGCCGCGGTAAATTTATCTACACTTTTGCACCACTAAGTGTTGTATCATAAAACCATTTTCTGATTAGTCTAAATTCGTAGGGGTAATGGGTAGATATTAGTTTTTTAATAGCTACTTTAGCTTGAAATTTACGGTAATTTTATGTTGATATAACCTAAAATTTGCTGCTTGAATTTGACATCAATTTGACAGCAAAATTTGAAAATAATAATTTACGGTTAATGTTTCTTCAATTTAAATTGTCTTCAATTTGACGGTAAAAAAATACTTTATTATCTTGCGTTGCTCATATTAAAATTTTTCAAGTCAACGTAAATATTCGTAGATATTTTGTCAAAATATATTTTGTCATGAAGATATTTTGTCCTGAGATATTTTGTCTGGAGATATTTTGTCGCGGGGATATTATGTTGGGGGATATTTTGTCGGGGATATGAACGCAGGTAACCTTATAGACAGCTGTCAAAAAAATTGAAAAAATATTTCATGTGTAAAAAAGCCCCCGCAATCAAAGTTATTAATATTTTTCTCTCATTGCTTTTTTTTGTTTAATTAATAATTTTTAATTGCCTTAATACTAATTTGCAAACGTATTAATAATAAAATTTAATTCGTATTAATAATAAAATTTATTCACTAATACATAAGCAGGATATATAATTTTATCAAAATTTTATTTTTTTTTCTTACACTCTCTTTTAATTTTTTGACTTAGTTTTCCCTCTTTGAACTCGAGTATTTAATAACTAATATAAAGTTATTTATACAAACATACACGCATATATTATTTACGTTTTTATATTTTACAAAGATTCTTTCTTAATTTATTTTTTAATGTCAATGACTAAGTTATTCTCGTGTTTAAACTCAAGTGTTTGATAACAAATATAGAAATATTTATATAAACTTATATGCATATATTATTTATCTTTTTATATTTTATAAAAATTCTTTCTTAATTTATTTTTTAATGTTAATGACTTAGTTGTTCTCGTATTTAAACTCGAGTATTTGATAACAAAAATAGAATTATTTATATAAACATATATGCTTATATTATTTATCTTTTTATATTTTATAAAAATTCTTTCTCAGTTTATTTTTTGTTTCTATAAAATACCATTTAATGTTCATGGCTTAATTTTTCTCGTGTTTACGAAGTAAACATCTTTACATTAAGAACATGTTTTAGATTATTTCAAAATATATAAAATAAGTCATTTTAATACAGAAAGCGTTGCGTGAGGTTCAATTTCAGCATTGGCAGATGCTTTTTCTGGTTTAGTCGATTGATCGTTATAAATTTGCCAATTACCGTTTAGTCTTCGGCAATAAGTAACGTAGTGACCCGTTTCATACGCTGCAACTCCAGATAGTCTGAAAATTAATAAATCGTTCATGAATTTTAGTTATGACAGTATACTTAAAACATGAATTTCGCCGAGAATAATAATAATAAACTTACCGATAACATAGATTAGTTGTGGACCCATCATCATTTTCACGCTTCAAATTTAAATAAATCGGAAGCTCCTTCAACCTACATCGTTTTCCTGCTTTCTCACACTTTTTGTTTCGTATATCTAACTCTATAAATAAATGTTGCTGAGGAATAGTCAAGCATGTTGCTGTTGTTTTGCAACAAAATCGGCAATAGACGTTGTAAATTTTGTTGTGATACTCTAGAGATTTTTCCAAGGCAGTAAATCCGTGTCGTAATATCATTTTATGATTTGCACTGATATCTGGCAGAGCTTGATAAATAATGATTAATTTTATAATTCAACTATCTTGTCGTAGATGTTAATTATCGTTGTTCAAAGAATTGTGGGACTATTATTATGATTTTAAAGCAATTAAACATAAGTAAAAGTATATACTGATTTACTAGTGAATAAAGTTGTTTCCACACTTCTAATAGAATTATAGTGAAGATAATATTTTTGATTCATATTTGATTGAAAATTGAAAATTTTTTGGTTTACTTACAGTAAAATAAAACTAACCTAAAAGTTTTAATTAAAAAATTGTAGATCCACGTGTTCCCAAGGAAACAAAAGCTATATTTTGTATTTTTTTCACATACTCCAAATTCAGTTAAACCACTGAAGAGTTTCATCAATAAAAATCATTATATAATATATATAGATAATAATAAATAATACATTTCTTTAAATTTACAGTCAAACACAATCTCACAAAAATGTGACAAGTAATTTGACCGCCTTGAACGCAAAGGCGACGCATGCAGAATGCAAGTTTTTGCAAATTTGTATTAAGGTAATTAAAAATGATTAATTAAACAAAAAAAAAGCAATTAAATGTTAGAACAAACATAATTTATTAAAGAACAAACGTCAATGTGTATTTACAAACTAATATTGAGAGAATAATATTAATAACTTTGATTGCGGGGGCTAACAAAAGGGTATGTTTATAAAATATAAAAAGATAAATAATATATGCATATAAGTTTATATAAATATTTCTATATTTGTTATCAAACACTTGAGTTTAAACACGAGAATAACTTAGTCATTGACATTAAAAAATAAATTAAGAAAGAATCTTTGTAAAATATAAAAACGTAAATAATATATGCGTGTATGTTTGTATAAATAACTTTATATTAGTTATTAAATACTCGAGTTCAAAGAGGGAAAACTAAGTCAAAAAATTAAAAGAGAGTGTAAGAAAAAAAAATAAAATTTTGATAAAATTATATATCCTGCTTATGTATTAGTGAATAAATTTTATTATTAATACGAATTAAATTTTATTATTAATACGTTTGCAAATTAGTATTAAGGCAATTAAAAATTATTAATTAAACAAAAGAAAGCAATGAGAGAAAAATATTAATAACTTTGATTGCGGGGGCTTTTTTACACATGAAATATTTTTTCAATTTTTTTGACAGCTGTCTATAAGGTTACCTGCGTTCATATCCCCGACAAAATATCCCCCAACATAATATCCCCGCGACAAAATATCTCCAGACAAAATATCTCAGGACAAAATATCTTCATGACAAAATATATTTTGACAAAATATCTACGAATATTTACGTTGACTTGAAAAATTTTAATATGAGCAACGCAAGATAATAAAGTATTTTTTTACCGTCAAATTGAAGACAATTTAAATTGAAGAAACATTAACCGTAAATTATTATTTTCAAATTTTGCTGTCAAATTGATGTCAAATTCAAGCAGCAAATTTTAGGTTATATCAACATAAAATTACCGTAAATTTCAAGCTAAAGTAGCTATTAAAAAACTAATATCTACCCATTACCCCTACGAATTTAGACTAATCAGAAAATGGTTTTATGATACAACACTTAGTGGTGCAAAAGTGTAGATAAATTTACCGCGGCTTAATTTAAATTTAAAATATAAATATGTCTTCAAATAATTTGAAAAGAAAATAACACAAGTTTGGAAAATGGTATTGTGCCATTTTTTTTACAGGTTTTGGGTGTGTGTGATCACAAAAATATGTTAACATAAATGCGTGTAATAGTACGTGCCCTTTTTTCAGGCATTTTGTGTGTGTGTAAATACAAAAATATCTGAATGCACCCGCTTGCAATAAAATTGTGCCCTTTTTTCACACATTACTTCATTAATTATTCAACGATAGGGATATTTTGTCAAAATATATTTTGTCATAAAGATATTTTGTCTGGAGATATTTTGTCGCGGGGATATTATGTCGGGGGATATTTTGTCGTGGATATTTTGTCCGGGGATATTAACGCGTGTCACCGTCTATAATATATATCTATATCTATAAAATGACAGGTCTTTTTTTTGAACGCACATCACGTAAAAACTACTGAATATTTGGACATAAAAGTTACACCACAAAATTCTGCGTGTTTTACGGAAAGTTTTAAACTATATATTATTATGATTTTGATGATAAAAACTATATTTTTATAAATTTTGTTTTAATAAATTTTATCGATTATCGATTGTTCTTTTTTTTTCAAATAAAACAAAAGAACATAATATACATGAATCTGTCCTTTTTTTGACATGAAATAATTTTATTTGATCTTCTTACTAAAGTAAAAATCCCTATATACGCTTAGTATCATTAGTCGCTCACTTTAACTGTTTAATGCATTTTTATAATTGTATAAAAAAAAAATTTCAACTGGAAAAATTAGTATTGATGAATAATTATTTGTGAATTTAAATACGTTAAAATATCATGAATCAAATTATTTTATAATTGATTATAAATTCAAATTAAGTGACTGTTTTCAAAATCACGCTCTGCCGGGCATTTTTCGCTTCAACGTTCATTCGTTAGATTGAATTTAGGATTCGTCAAATTTTGTAAGAATTGTTAAAACAATATCTCATTATATAAATTTTTGAAATTCATGAAATTTTACATTATGGAAAAATAAAGTTTCATAATTTATAAATTATTTTCCAAATCAATAAACTTATCATAGTTCAATCGATATTGACTTTGAGCGAGTATAGAGCCATGTGTTGATCGAGTAATGGTACATGACAACTTCAAATGAGCGACTACGAATACACTCAAGATCCTTGCTTAAAAAATTAATAATAATTAATTATCAACATTATTTTCCAAACTAAGATTTTATTTTAATACTTAAAACTAGAAAAAACTAACAATATGATTTTTCATTTTATTTATCAATTTATATTGAGTGATTTAATCTCACTCCAATGAAAAGTGAGCGGATATAGATGAGGCTTTTACCTTAATATTTTAAAAAGTACTGAAAATACTTATAATAATTATAATGATCATCATCGAATTCAATTTTTGTTTTAAAATACAAAAATTTTATTTTAAATGTCTGATAGTAATTTTAATGTTGAGAAATTTTATTGTTATGCAGATAATAGTTTTGATGAAATTTTTCTTTCTTATATATATATATATACTAGCTGTGAACGCCCGCTTCGCTGGGTTTTTTTTTTGGTAGTGTTTTTATTTATATGCTTAATTTTTTGCTCTGAAATTTCAAAAATGATTTGATAAGTTCTAAAATATTTGAACGTCGAACATCCCTTCAAATTAATTCCGATGTTCTAAACTATTTTTCGATCGGGCTATTCCGATTATTTTCGTATAACTTACGACTTTAAGATGTATATTTTAATTTTTATGACGTTTTCCAAACTTTTAATACAATCGGAAGCATCCAACATTAATGAAATCATTTTTGAGTAATTAAATTTAATGTATTTACATTTACATTAATGTAAATACATACCTATATATATATATATATATATATATATATATTCGAAGTTTCTAGAATGTTATTTTCGGAACCTTGCAAAACATTCTAGACCAATTAGAATCATTTTTATGAGATTTGAATCAACTAATTATAATTTGGAGCTTTCCGAATGATTATCCGAATATTCGCAACAATCTAGAACATTCTAGACTATTTAGAATGAATGTTGAGTGATTTAAATTAACTAACTGCGTTTTGGAGCATTCTAGATGTGTCTCGAAATTTTTAGAACAATCTAGAACATTCTTGACTAATTAAAATTAATCTTAAGTAATTTATAGAACCAAATTCATTTTGAAGCATTCCAGATTAATTAGAATTAATTTTCGAATGATTTGGAAAATTAATTTATATGTTAGAACTGAGATCTCAAGATTATTCCCGAAATGTCTAGATTATTCTTGAAATTCTTAGAACAATCTAGAATATTCACAATCAATCATAGATACATTTTCAAAGTTCATATTGTTTTAACCCCCATATCTTCCACACCCTCATAGTTATCATCTCACAACCACCTCCTTGCACCATGGGAGACATGACTACTACCACATACAAACACTATTCGTTCGCAATAGTTAGTTTCTACTTCAAATCGTACTATAGGCACAAACACCTCCTCTTTTATAATATATATATATATATATATATATATATATATATATATATATATATATATATATATACATATGATAATTTATATTAGTAATACAATTTTTATTGCCCGCAAGCGGGCGAGATCTGCTAGTATATATATATATATATATAATCAGGTCTCTACATAGTACCTTGTAGTTTATTAGCGACGTATAATTCTTACAAACAATCATTATTGGTGGTCCATGTGTCAAAGTTAACCTCTTGGAAACTTTTGTTTATGTTGAATCGAACAAAAAATTTAATCGAATTTGAATTCATAAAAATCAATTTATTTAACAAGAAAATCAATGTTTCTTGTATAGTAATTTCCCGCTAAGAAAATTGAAAAATACACTCAAAATATTGTTGGCTTATAATAATTTATCCAAGAATTTTATATACAAGATTTGTATTAGTTAAAATTCATAATAATTATTTTTAGCTTATAAATCACAATTGTTTATACCGATATACTTGTAAAAATATATCCTGTAACTTCAATTTAATGACTGTGCTTGTCATTATAATTTTCAAAAAGACCGCGCTAAAAGTCTAAACGTAAAGTTGACGCATGCGCAGTGCAAGTATCTAGAATACAAATATTCAAGTAATTAAAAATAATTAATTAATTAAAAAATAAACAATGTCAAATGGGAACAAACGTTTGTTATACATGAACAATCATAAACAGAGGTTTATTGACCCGTATTGCTAAAAAAATATTAAAAATGGGATAGGGGGGGCTAACTTAAGGGCACATTTTTAATAAATTTTTTTTAAATAAATAAATCGAGAACAAACAAATGATTATAGAGAACAATTAAGAACAAACTACGAACTAACGATATGCGATATTGAAAATTCAAAAATAAAAAAAAATTTTTTTTTTGGGGGGCTAAGTTTAATGAGCCATGAATCATTGGTTCTGACTGTATATCACAACTTTAACAAAAAGCTTGATCGAGTTAGCGGAGATTTAAGAAAGTCGACTTAAATAATGGGTCTACTAAAAGTAACAACATTCAATTTGACTAGATTTAATAATTGTAAACGTGACAAAATAAATAGGGGCGAAAAATATGAAACGGCTGTAATAGAAATATTACCGAAATTTCTTCAGGCGAAACTTACAAGAGTACAGTTTAATAACGGTGATTCAGAACACATTACCAAATAATCAACAGACCGATTCAACAATAATCCCTGATAGCCAAGTTGTCCGCAGCTTGTCGACAATCTACTGCCGCAATATGTCGGCAGGTTGGCCGCAACAGTCAGCATTTCCATGAGTTGACGGCAACTTTCCGAGCAACTTGTCGACAACTTGTCG
This sequence comes from Microplitis manilae, assembly GCA_030273425.1. Taxonomy (NCBI): domain Eukaryota; kingdom Metazoa; phylum Arthropoda; class Insecta; order Hymenoptera; family Braconidae; genus Microplitis; species Microplitis manilae. The sequence continues at coordinate 10,058,895 of CP092722.1, forward strand.
ACAACTTTCAGCTCGTGCAAATGTTGCCAACAACTTGGCTACAAGTTGCTCAGCATCTTGTCGTCAGGTTGCAGCAGTAGATTGTCGACAAGATGCTGAGCAACTTGTAGCCAAGTTGTCGGCAACACTTGCACAAGCTGACAGTTGTCGACAAGATGTCGACAAATGGCGCGCAACTAGTGCCGTCAACTTTTCTGACGAGCAACTCGTACCCCGATAGCCAGAGTTTCTGAACAAAAAGTTGGTGTACATGAGTTGTGACCAACTTTCCGAGAAACTTGTCGACAATTTTCAGCTTGTGTACTATTGCCGACAAGTTGGCTACAAGTTGCTCAGAAACTTGTCATCAACCTACTGCCGCAATTTGTCACCAAGTTTCTGAGCAACTTGTAGCCAACTTGTCGGCAACAGTTAGACGAGCTGAAAGTTGTCGACAAGTTTCTCGGAAAGTTGCCGTCAACTTATGGAAATACCAACTTTTGCGGCCAACTTGGCTATCAGGGTACTATCAGGGAACGTCTCATTATAAAGTTTACTCTGAGGATAATACCGACCGTAGGAAAAGCATTGAATCGAGGGTAAGATAGTTTTTTCAATGAAAATGTTTTTGTTATGAGTAGTACATAGGAAATAATGTTTAAATAAAATGTAAAAACCTAAAAACAAGATTTAACTGTAATTAAATTAAAAAATATTGTATTCTATTAAACTAATTTGTAGGAAAAGTGATAAAAAAATTATAAATTTTCAATAAACAGTCTATTACAAAACTTACAGATAATAATTTTGTTTTTATGTATTACCTTTTAATTACTAATAATAAAATTTTCATGACTCCTAAATTAAAATATTCGCAATAGTACATTCGCAATAGTCTAGTCGAGAAGTGAGTTTTCTGAGAAAAATCGTTGATATTCTCTTAAAAATATGGCGATTGGTGCATTGGATTCAGAATTTCATCCTGAGAAATGGGTATTTTTTTTTTATCCGCCATTAAAAATTGCATTTGTTATAAACAAAAAACGAAGAGACAAAAAGGGAGTCTCCGTTTTTTAGCTATAACTTCAAAAGTATTAAAGACATCTGAAATTTAAAAAAAGATCCTAAAAGAGGAGAAAATTTCAGTAAAAAAAGTCGTGACTCCCCCAGTTGTAGCTCCATTATTTATAATTTTAATTCAACGTTGAAAGTTAGGCTCCGCGCGGCCGTTTCGGTGCCTACGCGCCGTCGTCAAGCAAAGTATGCAACACAAAATAATTTTTTTATAACATAAAATATTAATTTAAAAATCTGAATAAAGTATAGTGTCCTCTAGACACTTGAAGGAATACAGCCCCGCATGAAAAAAATTTTTAGCTCGATTTTTGTTTAAGTTATTTGATTGTTAATTAACAAATTTTTCGAAGACTTGAAATTTTATAAAATTTCGTAAAAATGTTTAAAAAATGTGTCTATAAATTTTTTTTCTTTTGGGAGCTCTTGTTATATAAATAATGAACAAGATTCCGTTGTAATAGTTTATAAAAGTTTTTTTATTTGTTTATAATGATTTTTCAAAGTTATCAAAAAGTGAAATATTCGGTTAATGTTATAAAAAAAATTTTTTTCCCAAAATCTTTAATTTTGGTTGTTTTTGTATTCATCTATTGCGTTTAGTAGCTTGGCTAAAAAATTTTTAACATTAATTGTTTAAAAATTTTTTATAAACAAATAGACAAATTGAATATTTTTGAAAAATTTTTTTTTGTCATTTTGTTGTCTTAGTAAAATAATTATTTTTAAATAACAATTTTTTAATTGTTTATAATTGTTTTTTTCATTTATCCACCATTTAAGGAGGTTCATCGGTAGCAGTAGTTCGCAACTTTTAGAAAGATTTCTCCCGTGTAAAACATTCTAACTACAATAAGAAGTGGTTGAGATACACTTTTGCGCATCCTCTTATATGCGCAGAAGTATAAAAATGATCCCATTGCCTCTTTTCTCAGACTTGGCTACGTTGCATAATTTCAATAATTTCAAGATTATACATAGTTGGAGACAACAAATAATAAATAACAATGACTTCGCGACTAAATTTAAAAAATAATTTGTAATTATTTAAATCTGTTGGGCTTCCACTGTGTTTTGAATTTCCCGCGCACTGCAACGTTGCCAAGTCACTATCTCTCACTCGTCAGGTTATGGGAGAAAGCTAGAAAATCATTAAAAGTAACAAACTTTAAAAATTGATTACAAAAAAATGAATACCGCTCGTTTATGTTTTTATTGAAAAAAATTACTTGTTATAAATTCAATTAATAATTTTCAGCTTTTAAAAAAATTTTGTAAGAAAAGTATGATTGTTATTTAATAAAATGCTCACTCTAACTACGGTCAAAATAGGGAATTCATATTAAATGTACGATTTTTAATTGTTAATATTTTGAGATTTAGTACCGCAAGGACTATTTTAAAAAATTCCTACGCATACAGGACACTTAAAAGTATTTGTATTTAAAAATTGAAAGATATTGTAAGAAAATTGATTATCCGATGAACTTCCTTAATGAATGAAATTGTATTTTTGTATATTTACTCTTGAATCCATAGTTTCCATATATTTGTTCGACATACAAATGTCCTGCATAGAAATATCTTACATAGAGATATCTTACATACCCGGGAAAAAATCATCAGGCCTGATCATCCATGATCATGCGTTAATCTCATGCATGATCATGCCTGAATATTGGCCAGCCAAGAGCATGCATGATCATGGCTGGTCAGGAATGACTGTGCTTTTTTATGCATGATCACGCATGCTCATGGCTGGCCAATATTCAGGCATGATCTGGCCTGAGCAAGCACAATCCCTCAAATTATTATTAAAAAAAAAAAAAAATTATGATAAGTCAATTTGAAATATACTTATTTTGTAAGTATTATTGTGTAGTTGATGTTTACTGGTTGAAAAGTACTTTTGAAATTATACCCGCGATGGGTCTCGAACCCACGACCGTCATGTTAGGAAGCACGTACGCAGTCCACTAGGCTGAACTATCTTATTCAGTTTACGGCGATTTTTAACATCTTCTGAAACCTTAGGGTTGTAAAAAATAAAATATTATTTGCACTCGATCTTGATTTAGTTATTAAATCTTTTTTAAATAATGAATGAAAAGAATTGTAGTTATTAATTACGAGCCAATTTAACAATTACATTAATCTTAATTATTAATAAAAAAAAAACAATTGTATTGAGTTTTATAATCAATTTGGCAAGAATTTATTATTTGAATTCTTTCATTAATTCGAAAAAACAATTTTTAATTAAATTCATTTAAATTATTTTTCAGAAAAAAAAAGATTGGTTTTTGTTATTAATTAAACCAAAAAATATAAATTTAATACAATTTGATTATCGATGTAAAAATGACGATTTTAACTACTATTGTCAAAATAAAAATAAATTTTTAACTATTCGAAGTTGTTCATAAAAAATATATGAATATCCTTAATTAAAAACCTCAATCAAATCCGATTGAAGCTCGACCGGATTTTAATCTAATTCAATCGGTTCAATCGAAGATTTTAATCATAGTATTGATTTAATTATTTGTAATGCTTGATCCATGCTTGAACATGCTTACTCTTGCCTGAATCATGCATGATCATGCTTGATCATGCATGCTGATTTTTTTCTAGACAATTAATCTAATTTAAATAAATAATAAAATAAAAAGGAAACAATAATTATAATTAGTCTAACAGTTTCTATTAACGACTAACTTTAATTTATGAATATGAACGAGTATGCTTATAGTCATGTATAATCAAGCCCGAATATTCATAAACATTTTTCAAAATTGGCATATAATCGTGAAAGATTCAGATTGACCATGCATTGCCTTGTACGATTAAGTCTGCGCCGTGCATGATCATGGATGACAGAGCATGCTCAACCATGACCTTTCTCGAGGGATTACATCTCTGGATACAATTATTCCTAACGTAAGTCATGACGAGCCTGATCTAGAATGAGTCATGCATGATCATGCTTGTTCACGAATGAGTTATATATGATCAAGTATGAACCATGTATGGTCATGCATAACAGAGCATGCTTAATCATGACCTTTCCTGATAGATCATATCTCTGGATAGAATTATTCCTAACGTAAGTAACGAGTAAGTCGGATTTAGAATGAGCCATGCATGATCATGCTTGATCACGAATGAGTCATGTCTGGCCATGAATGAGATATGCATGATAAAGTATGAACCATGTATGGTCATGCATAACAGAGCATGCTCAAGCATGACCTTTCCTGATGGATCATATCTCTGGATACAATTATTTCAAACTTTATGCATGCGCAGCTTGATCTAGAATGAGCCATGCAGGATCAATCCTAAATTATGCATAAATCATGCACGGCCAGGCATGAATCATGCATGAATCCTGCATGATCATTCATGATCATGCATGGTGATTTTTTCCCGGGTAGAGATATCTTGCATAGAGATATCCTGCATAGAAATATCCTGCATAGAATAATTTTGACATCGAAATATCTTGTAATATAATTGTCCTTAATTACAATTATGCCGACCAGTAATTTACTACAGAGAGATATCTGTTATGTCCTCAGGTGCCTCAGGTGCCTCCACCTGTTAATTGATTAGTGAACTTGAGATACATAAATAGGCGCGCATTTAAACTCTATTTGAAATTTATATATTAATATACTTATTGCGTTTTATCAATATTTGGTCAATAATTGAGATAATAAATCGTCGTGGCACATACTTATTAAATTATATATTTAGATTATAAAAATTGAACGAATAGATAAGCAAATCTTTATTTTATATTTAGAGAAATATAAATACAGTTTGGGTGGTCTTGGAACGTTTCCTGTCACCCGATACTTAAAACCTAAACAAAACACACGCATAAAAATCATGAATAGGCCCTTGTTCTATAGTTAACAATAAATATGGTTATAAACAAATGCATACTCTATAAACAAATGAGAAAAGGAAATATATAATAAATAAATGTTATTTATAAATGAAATCCATATCACAAGAACTTAGCTATTATTGTTAATATATAGTTCTATATTAAACAAAGAGTGATTCGTATAATAAATGAATTAATAGAAATATTGGATTATAGCATTACAATAATTATAATGATGTTTCACGGTAAATGATAATGTCAATTATAACGAATAACTAAGTATAGTATAATTATAGAAGAACACACCTCTGATAGTCTAGAACATTTAACTGGAAGATTGTATCCAAATACAGGAAAATATAATATAAATAATATAAGTAATAAGAAGACGTAGAATGGATAAAGTAAAGAACGTAAATGTATAAGTTTATATCTCGAATTTGTATTAGTAGAATGTATGAATGTATAAGTCTATTTGATAAAGAACTAATATATATATATATATATGTATATTGTATGAGCACAAGTGTGAACATGAGAGTAGTGGGGAGAAGTTGGAGAGTGGAGGTCAGAGATCTCTCTGCCGTCTGATGTGACTTTACTTCTCTCCGAGAACTTTTGACTAACACAACTGTTATTACTGATCTAATTTTATCCTTACTTTATAATAAAACTCAGTCTTCAGATAAAAGTTATTTTTCAATTACATCTATCCTTATCCATAACTTCTTCGCTTCATTAAATAATAATCATAATCATCATCATCGTAGTCAACAATAAATTTATCCACTGCTTTCAAATTCAAAATTGCTCCCGCGTGACAACGGCTTGCAGGCGAACCGTCAAAAGTAAAAATTTCAGAAGTATACCAACTTCAGAAACTCATAGTTACGAATGTACAAAATAAAGACGGTTCATAATTCAGAATGACGAATTATCACCTTGTCAAAAACATCGATTTTCTAATCTTCATATCAACACATACTCAGAATTTACAATATTCATTCTTTCGTACTAAAGAATTGACAATATTTAGAAGGACAATATTTCAGAAATCCAATACTTCCGAAATATTCAAACCACGAACGCCAATTCTTCAGAATTACATTTTATACGAAAGACCATTTTTAATAAAATTTTCTAAGGTTTGCTGACAGTCGATATTACAGACTTCCCCTATGAATTTACCATTATCATGTGAGTGTTTTGGCAGATTGATTGTGTTTAAAAAATTTGTATAATTCGTTATGTAATAATTATATATGAATTTAACGAGTTTGATTTGTATTAAATAATTAAATTGAATTTATTTAATTAGGATAGTAGTGCTATTTGTGGCCAGTGCTTTATTTTTAGACCTTTCATATTTTATTTTAATTAATGAAGAAGTATAAAAAAAAAAAACAAATGGTACGTAAAAAAATGGTACGTTTACGTAAAAATACCATTTGTTTTTTTTTTTATTAATTAATTAATAACTTACCAAATAATTAAATAAGTAATTACTAAATAACTATATAAATTAATTATTAAATGAATTAGTAAATAATTAAATTAATTAATTAATTAATTAATAAATTACTAAATAATTAAATAAAATAATTACTAAAAAATTGAATTAATTAATTATCAAATGAATTAATTAATTAATTAATCAATTAATTAATTACTAAATAATTAAATAAATTGATTAACAAATAAATAATTAAATTGATAAATCTATAATTGAACAAATAAATAATGAATGAAATGTATCAATAAATATATAAATAATGAAATTAGTAAATGAATAATTTAATCATTTCATCGATAAATCAACGAATGAACGAGTAAAGAAATGAATCAATAAAAAACAATAAATTAGTTAATAAGTACATCGAAAACTAAATTAATTTATCAATTAATAAATCGTAAATAGATTAATTAATTAATAAATAAATCGATAAATCAATACATAAATAAATAATTAAATAAATATATAAATTAAAAAGTAAATAAATAAACAGAAATTCATTCGATTCAGTTAAATTAATTATGAAATAAACGATATTTTATTGCAAATTTATTAAAAATGATTTTATCATTATTAAATACAATAAAAACATTAAATATATTTTTGACTTTTAATATAAAAATATAATAGATATCTTTATCAATTACAAAAAGTTATTTAATCTTGATTCAAAATCCTTATGGCAGAAGTTAATAACTAAATAATCATTGAGCTTTACCAATAATGATGATCCTGAAGTTAGCCGACTCCTGAAATTTTTCTTTAATTAAAAATTTTATTAATTTAAAAATTTTGTTTGGAATTAAAAAAAAAACTCCTGATTATTTTTTTGTAAATTTGAAGAATTACCAATATAGTTCAGAGAAAAAATAATTATCTTTGTTATAATTTAAAAATAAAATTTCGAATCATTTATCTTTAGATTATAAATTAATACAAAAATACAAATCTTGCTCGATTTATATACTATTTTTTGTAATCTACACGAGTATACTTCGATTTTCTTTCGATCTTAAATTCTAATTCCGAAAATTAGCCAATATCTGACATTTTTTTAATGAAAAATTATAAAATTTTTGAAACATGATATATTTTGAAATTGTTTTATTGGTTCCCTGGCGGATCCGATTCCACTGAATTCCCTGAAATCCCACCGTGTAAATGTGAAAAAATTCCACACAACATACACTTAAATTACACTGCGATCCTCCGGGTTACACGATTTTTACCTGCTATTCCCACCGGAGTTTCAATAGAAGAAGGAGTACACTAAAACTACACTCATTTTACACCACGGCCGATTCAGTGGAAATTTAAATTTTACGCTTAAATTACATCGTATTCCACGATTTTTACCCGCTATTCCCACCAGAGGTTCAATAGACAAAAGATTACACTAAAACTACACTTATTTTACACCACGGCCGATTCAGTGGAAATTTAAATTTTACGCTTAAATTACATCGTATTCCACGATTTTTACCCGCTATTCCCACCAGAGGTTCAATAGACAAAAGATTACACTAAAACTACACTTATTTTACACCACGGCCGATTCAGTGGAAATTTAAATTTCACGCTTAAATTACATCGTACTACACAATTTTTACCCGCTATTCCCACTGGAGCTTCGATAAAAGAAAGATTACACTAAAACTACACTTATTTTACACCACGGCTGAATTAGTGGAAATTTAAACTGTACGCTTAAATTACATCCTGTACAACGTATTAAATGAATTGTAAATTATTGTTCATATAGTAGAGACTCTATACTTCTTATTAAAATGACTTTTTTTTGTAAGTCCAAGTTACATTAAAGCCCAAGTTTAATTTCTAAGAATAATTATTCATGGAAACATTGATAATGAATATTTTTGTCATTATGTAATATAGGATGTACTATATTACCATCAAAAAAGGTACTTATCACTCTGTCAAATAACGGAGGAGTACCCGGGCCAGAATAGTCTCAAGTTTGGAATTTAACACTTCTGAAATAAGTTTCTTGCCAGGGACACTACAACCTGTGGGCGCGATCTCGTGGCGAGAATCGAACTACTTTCGCTGCTGCTTATAGCACCGGTGACTTCCCTCTCCTACATATATACTAGGGTGTTTAAAAAAAAACAAATTTTTTTTCTTTAATGGTATCCAAAAATTGAAAGTATAACTAAAAATGAAAATTTTGGTACCAGTCCAAGCTCTTAATAATGATATTAAGGCTTGCCTCAATCCATTTTTCTATTTTCCATTCAAATTTCACGGAAAAAAATTTTTTTTTTTTTTTTAATTTTCTAGCTCACAAACTAATCGACGGATTTTTATGCACTATAAATGTTTTTGTAGGAAATTGAGCGCTCTACGAAAAAAGTCTCTTATCATTTTTTGATGAATCCTACTGTTCAAAAGTTATTTAAGCTTCAAGTCGTTTATAGTAAATTTTGAGATTTTTTCACTTTTTCAGCGAAAGTATCAGCCTTATCAAAAAATATCATAAGAACTTTTTTGTAGATAGTTTTATTTCTTACAAATTATTACAAATAAAATTGTTCGAAAGTCCGCATTGTTAACAAGTTATTTTCATTTCAATGTCAAGCTCTTAAAAAAATAGATTCCTGATTGATTTTAAGAATTGGTGTGGGAATTTCAATTTTATGCTTAAATTACATCATATTATACCGTTTTCTTTTTCAGTGCAAGTTCTCCTTTAACGTGAAAATATTATTATACAAACTAATTACACCAAAATTTTAAAATATCAAAAATACGCTAGAAAACGCAGACAAAACGTCGTAAAAACTCTGAGGAAACACAGTTGAATCCTCGTGTCATCATGGCAGACAAAACACCGCTTTTCACCGGAAAACACCGTCGAAACTCCGTTGATACGCCGAGTTTTTAGCGAATTTGTACGGTGGCGTTTGAACTACCAGGATATACAGTGGAAATTCAATGGTAATAGAGTGTAAAACGAGTGTCAGTAGATTAGTGTGAAACAAGTGTAAACTGAAAGTGAAATTTTCACAAACCCACCGTGTGATACACGTGAAATTCCGGTGTATTTTCAGTGTAATTCGAATTACACTAAGTTAACACTGAAACCCACGGTGGAAACGGATCCGCCAGGGTTTATAACTTTAAAAGAAGTAATCGAAATATAAATTTTCAAATTATAACGTGATTAAAGTAATTTTTTAGTTATAAAAAAAAAATCATCTGTTTCAAAAGTTGAATAATTTTTTATTTCAAAAACATCAGATTTCAGTTAATTTCAGGATTCAAAGTTAAAATTTTAAAAAATTTTAAAATACTTGTGTAGATTTAAAAAAATGTTAAATAAATCGAACAGGCTCTTTATTTTTTTATTCATTTATGACCTAGAAATTAATGATTATAAATTTAATTTTTTAATTATAACGAAGATAATTATCTTTTTACTAAACTCGAACAGGGTCTTCAATGATGCATATAATTTTTTTGATAAATAATAATGAATTATAGTAAGTTTACACTCATTAAAAACTTTAATCGAAACTGTTTGAAAATTTACGATTGACTTCCAATCAAATTTACTCGGTAAATATCTAAAAAAAAAAATGTTATTAGCTAATCAAAATTTTTTCAATCAGTTTTTATCAGAAAATAATAAAATATATTACACAATAATATAACAATGAAAATAAATAGAATTTTATTAATTATTTTATAAATTAACATTGTTTGATAGTTGTTTATAATTATATTAATTATTATTATATCATATTTTTAATTAAATAAAGTAAAAATTGTATTTTAAATTAAATAGAATTATTTGTGGTTTTACTTTTTTTTTACATATTTACAAGTAGTTTTCAACAGCTTGTAATTGAGATCCCAGTACTCCAACCTATGCAACATCAAGCGATCATTATAATACAGATTTAAAAATTATGGGCGTTATGAGAGACCTAAATTTAGACTTATATGTGCAGTTGAATTAATTTTTCTAGACTAAAAATGAGACAATCAAATCGATGGAACGGTTTATTCCTAAGTTTTGAATCAATTGTGAATCTAGATTTCAGTTTAGAGGAGTCACAGTCATTTGAACAATTAAATATTGTAATCTGAGTAACTTGAAAATTTACTTCTGACAGAAATTATTGAAAAGAATCACTACCTCAGTATTTTGTGAATGTGAAAATATTATTCCTGATGACCAAGAAAAATTATTGCGCAAGTTTGAGCCCTTAATATTGATATTAAAAGGGGTATCATTACGACTATCTGTTTTTTGACAGAAGTTTCATTTTTTACCCCAAACTCGTAAATCATCTGTCTAAAAAATTTGAACAATGCATATTCTTAAAGGAAATTAAATTGCCAACAAAAAATCTCTCTTAGTAAATTGACGTAAAATGAGCCGTTTCCTTGTAACCGTGCCTTAAATATTGCTTTGTTTTTCAAATTCTTCGCTTCTATTTTAGATTTTTGAAACTACTAGAAATATCAAAATTTTTTATAGTCAAGATACATAGTTTTGAAGGAAATTTCATGTCCTACATAAAAGGTCTCTAAATATTTTTTGCTAAATTCACTCCTTCAAAAGTTATTCAAGGTTGAAGTAGAGTAAAAACGACTGAAATAACCTGAATAACTTTTGAAGAAGTGAATTTAGCAAAAAATGTTAAGAGACCTTTTTTGTAGATCATTTAATTTTCTTTAAAGATATGTATCTTGACTAGAAAAAATTTTAATATTTCTAGTAGTTACAAAAATCCAAAATAGAGGCAAAGAATTTAAAAAACAAACCACTATTTAAGGCATGGTTACAAGCAAACGGCTCGATTTACGTCAATTCACTAAGAGAAATTTTTTGTAGGAAATTCAATTTCCTTAAGGATTATGCATTGCTCAAATTTTTCAGATAGATAATTTACGAGTTTGGGGTAAAAAATGAAGTTTCTGTCAAAAAAGAAGTAGTCGTAATGATACACTTTTTAAGGCTCGGCCGTACCTAACGAAAACCTGAATTCAAGAATTCTAATTACTTTTCGAATATTTATGGGACTCGGATGATGAAAATCTTCAGAGGAAGTTCGTCTTCTGCTTTTAGTCGGAAGCTAAGAAAATTGCTGTAATGATAATTATTTAATAAATAATTAGAATTCTTAAATTCAGGTTTTCGTTAGGTGCGGCCCAGCCTTAATATCAATATTAAGGGCTCAAACTTGCACAATAATTTTTTTTGGTCATGAGGAATAATGTTATTATAGTATCGAAAGAAAAAAAAATAGTCGATTTCTTTAGCCCAATCTAAAGTATATTAGACTGTGTCAGAGAAAAAAGTTTTTTTTTTTTTAATTGATTTAATACGTTTCAAAAGTTAATTTAAGAAAAAAAAATCGGTCTGTCAGTTGTTTTTGTATGCCTTTGGTTTTGAAAAAAAAAACGTTTTTTACCATTTTTTCTCAAACGATATCTTTCGAACGAACAAACTGATTGAGACGATTAAGGTGGCAATCGACGCGTTTTATTGGGTTTTACAACTGATCAGATTTCGAAATTGATTTATCAAGTTGTTTTTGAGAAATTGCGAAAGTACTAAAAAAAAATTTTTTTTTAATTCTTTCGACAACGGTTTCTCTTGAAAAAATGAACCAATTTTGATGGTTGAGGTGACGTTCGACGCGGATTATGAAGCTTCAGAGCCCAGTTGATTTTGGAATAAATCCATCAAGAACATAAAAAGTTATCCATAAAAAACATTTTTGAAAAAGTTTATTTTTGGAATATCTCTGAACGAGGCCTACTGATCAAGCTCAATTTTTTTTTCAGCTTTTAGGTATTGGCAAGCCGCGTCGAATGACACCTTGACGATCAATATCAGTTTATCCGTTCAAAAGTTACAGATATTTACATACTTACGTACATACACGCGGATATCATCTTGAAATTAGTCAGAATCTGTTAGAAATTCGATTTTCGAAAATCGGATCGAACCAATAACTTTTCTTTTTTTTTAAATTTTCAATTTTTTTAGCGAGAAGTGGAAAAAAAAATAATATTCTCATGCTATCGGCATGGGAAAATTCAAACTGCGTGTGCCACCTTTCGAAATTGAAATAAAAAATAGTCTTTTTGATAGGATTACTATATTTCACGTGTTACAATAAAAATTTATCCGAAATAAATTGATAATTAATTTTTGTAAGCTCAAAAACAAATTTAAATTTTGTGAGGACTATTTTCGATATGGCAACAACAAAAAATACATCTAATTTTATCATTAATACAGTCGCCTGTATCAGTGATTAATACTTATCATAAAAAATCAAAATTTAAACAATTTTCTATTTTGACACTTACATCTATTGAATCTGGATTTTGGTGACCATTAAACTCGACGACTGTTGGTTGCAGGCTATTATCTTGTCGATTTATCGATTCATGTATTGGTGATGTTTGATCAATTATTTCAGCATGAGAAGTGGAGGGTGTTGAAGGATAATTTTTACGCCTCTAAATAGATGAAAATGTTTAAACGACTGACCATATTGATTATTAAATATAGCTTACTTCTGCATTCGTATTTTTGTAGTGATTTGGTAAATAACATAAATAATTTTTACTTACTATATCTTTATTATGTCCAATGTTGTTTTCAACAGTTAAAGCATTGACGATTTGAAGCCGTGGAGGCTGAATAAAGATTTCGAAGGTAATTAATACTATTCTTTATATTAATGTTTTAAAACTTACAGCTGACGGATCGTGATCATGCTTGGGTTCAAATTTTGTAACTCTCAAATGCTTTTTATCTTGTGTTGTCCTCAAGACTAAAGTGGCAGGACACATTACTACATTTACTCTATAAATAAAAATGTAATTAAAGACTGTGAGGTAATTAACGAAATAAATTAATTTTAAAAAATTAATATATATGTATATGCGTACCCTGGATTTTTTTCTTGGAATTTTTTTAAAGTCATCGGTTTTGGGTTCACGCTACATTTAAAATATCGCTCATCATAGATTAATTTGTGATTGTAATCCACTCCTACGTTACACACAGTACTCAATTTTTTACTGTTGGTTACAGAAAATTTATATTTCTCAATGTTACTGTACAACTCTAATTGTTTTTCAACTTGCTCATAACTATCAAATAAATCATTTACATTAAATAATTGCTTGTTGTTATTCATCATTTATGGTTTCACTTTTTTATGTTTAATGCCGAAATAATAGAAACGAGGTTCGATTGACAATGGTAGGTTTAAAGTTATAAAGGGTCCAAAGCTTCGGTAGTTATATTAGTCATGAACTATCCATCACAAACTTGATAAGTCACTCGCGTATAATATTTAGAATAAAAGCAGAAGCACTAGCGGTTGATAATATAGATTTCAATAAAATAGATTCTCACATCTAATAATGTATATGTTTATGGATACTGTGTACAAATGGTATATAAATGTGTCGATCTATTACCTTCCGATTGTAAAAATTAATAAAGTTGGTCACATTGAATGTAGATACAACGAAATAAATAAGTCGCATTAGTTGGAGATTTAAAATGTTCAATATATTATATGCTACATGTATGTTAAATATATACATATATATATATATTAAAAAACAAAGGCATATTCCAATATATCATGGCGTGATTTATACTTTATAATAAAGAGTGTATGTTTATGTGAACGATTTCTCATTAAATTCTTATAGACATTTTTAATAATATATTCTTAAATCAATGAAAAGAAATCAAGTAAGTACATTAGAATCTATTATTTATTATGAAATTAAATATTATAATCACTAACACAATAATCGAATAATATGTATAAATCCAGACGCTAATTCATGATAAAACATTGTGTAAGTATACTACATTTAACAATTTATAAATGTTAATACAGAGATAGCTAGCCGATATGTCTTTCATTATTTTTCAATTGTTTCTCAACTTTAATCGTGTTAATGATTAGTCAGAGATAGTTTGGATCTATATATATATATTTATTGTCACAAGAGATAGATTGTTGATGCTAAAGATATTGCAATTCAGAATGAATATGAACGTAAAAGATTTGCGGTTTACATATGACCCTGTTACTGGCGCAAGCTGTTGGGTCATAAATAAGTAAATATACAATTATATTGTAATCAAAGTTATGTACAAATTTTTATATAGATATGATGGAAGATCAAAGACAAGTTAATGATAATACTTCATTATATAAAGGCCAAAAATTTGGTAGCTTCCTGGATTTTGAATCTTATTTGCAACAACACCAAACAACTCAAAAACAAATATTTGTGACTCGAGATAGCCGTAAATTAATTAATTGTCCATCAGTTAATAAAGAACTCGCAGACAAATTCATATACCAATTTATTAAATATTGCTGCAAGTTTAGTGATCGTAAAAAATCTAAAGCGACACAACGAAAAACAAGGTAATGGAATGTAACATTTCTACTCATTTTTATAAATATTTTTAATTTGTATTTATATTGATTAACTTTTTTTTTGTATTATTTATTGATACAATACAGCACTTTTCAAGTTGGTTGTCCTGCCAGAATGCACATAAAACTTGTGGATTGTGAATTCTTAGAAATTGTAAGTCTGAATTTGAATCATGAAAATCATCCGGAATCGAGCGTAAGTAATACTTTTTCAAGTGCTTACAATTTATTCATCGCTGATATCGTAAATTTTTAATAATTCACGATGAGATGTTTTAATCGTCAATCGTGCTATAAGTTATAAATTTTTTTAGCATTTTTTCGAATTCCTCCCCGAGAACCGGCAGCTGACTCTTTCACAAAAAGCAGAAGTTTCAAATTATTTAATCCTTGATGCAAATAAAAAAAAAATCCAAAACATGATAGAAGATCAATATAAGAAAAAAGTTACTTTAAAAACTCTTCATAATTTGAAATCGAAATTGACACACTCGGATATCCATGACTTAGCAACAATAGTTGACATACTTCGCAATAAATTCGGTAAGATATACTAATTTGACAAATAGAAATTAGCTATATAAAATAATTAAGAAAAATATGGCCATAAAATGAACTCATTCAAGATAATTTCACACATAGTCTTTTGTAAATAGTTTAAAATCGAATACTTTAAAAGAATTCAATTACATTAAAATTATTTCACTAGCTAAAATTTAAAACAATATTATTGAACAAGAAAAATTTTTTCTTTACAATGATATTTTTGGCTATAATAAATTTTTCTGGATTCAAGTTCGATTTCATTGTAGTTGATATATTAGTGAAAAAAAAAATATGTATTAAATGACAAACAGAAATTACAGTAATTGTTTATCCTTTTAAGAATACTATGATTATACAATTATCAACATCAGTAAATTTATGAGTTAATGGGAAGATTTATCTTCTTAAATTTAAATTATAATAAAAATAATAAAATCATCTGAGAGTCAATTGATAAGACTTTGATAAACAATTAAATTTTAAGAAATTAAATAGTACTCTGCCAATTACGTAAAGACTTTAGGTTTGCTCGTAAATATATTAAGTGACTACTGACTTTTAAATTTTATTATGTGAATACAAATAATGATAAGTTTAATGTAAATATGGATCTAAAAAATATTTTATACTTAAGAATGATTAAATATTATTTATATCTGTCTAAAAAGTCTATTTCACTCAAATTAATGAAATCTAATTATAAACTCGATTATTTAAAATTTTTTAGATTATAAGTTAAAATAAATACATTTTTTTCCAGAGGCAAATGTTGATATATATCAATGTGACGATAATCAATGCAAAGGATTATATTTTTCCACGAAGGAAATGAGGGACGATTTTAAACGGTGGCCATCAATAGTTTTGATGGATGGAACCTATAAATTAACTGACCGTAATTTGACTCTAATGCTATTAGTTGTAGAAGATTCCAAAGGTCGAGGACAAATCGCTGGTATGGGTTTATTGGCTACAGAAGAGCGGGATATGTTGCAGTGGATGATCCAAGTATTTAAGCGTGAAGTTGGAGAAGATAGTGATAAAATTAAATGTTTTATGAGTGACAAAGATTTAACAGAGCGTACAGTGTTAAGAGATGAATTTCCGGGTATACCAATTTATATTTGTTTGTTTCACACATTAAAAACATTCAAGAAAGTTATAAATAGTTCTCAAATGAAGCTCACGGAAGGACAGAAACTAAAAGCTATGGAAATCTTGGAGAAGCTTGCATACAGTCGTTCGGAAGAAAATTATCAAGTCTTGTATGATGAATTTCAAAATACCTTTCCACCTCAATTACTTGACTATTACAATGTTAATTGGCATAGTATCAAGGAAGAATGGACTGTATACAGCATGATGGAGAACAATCTTGGAAACGATACAAACAATAGAACTGAATCGTTAAACGCCAAAATTAAGCAAGTAGTAAAGAAAAATTCACCAATAAAAGTAATGATTCAAAATTTATTTGAGTGGTATCATTCGCATAAAAGAGAAAGCGACACTAGAACAGCAGTAGAATTTATTAAGAGAGTAAACACTAATTATGACACAGATAGTTCAGAACAAAAGTTTATAGATTCACTAACAAAATTTACATATGAGAAAGTGTTACAGGAGATAAAAAAAGTTAATGAAGTAGACATTTTTTATACTGATGAAAATACCAAGGAATGCACCATCAATGGTTCAGAATTCTTCATTGCTACACCTACGACATGTCGATGTAAATTGTGGATATCTGAACACTTGCCATGCAAACACATCTTTGCTGTAAGAAAACTCTTTCAAATGCAATTTTACGAAGAATGCTTATACGCTGACAGGTGGAAAAAATCTTATTTACTAGAAACTTATAAGATGACTGATTCTGCTTCTTCAATTAGTAATAACTGTAACGATAATGATTCCAATGACAATAATGTAAATGAAGATATTGATAACGGTGATGACTATACTAATGATAATGATAACGATGATAAGGACAATAAGAATAATACCAGTGAGCTTGATCATAATAAAACGAAGTACACAGTAACAGCGGAAAAAATAAAAAATAAAAAAAAATTAACAGTTAGTGAAAAACGTAAAATATTAGCTGAACCATGTTCTAAACTATTGAACGTAATCAGCTTATCATGTGGTGCCAAATTCGATAAACAGTTGTCCACGTTGAATCAACTCACTAAATTTTTTTCAGACGGAAAAGAAGTTAAAATTATAACTAACGACGAAAGTAGTGATTTGGATAGAAGTTTTAATAATTTATCTATTAAATGTCAAGAAAGTAATGAGTTGTCATTAGATGAATCAGAAACGGCTAACGTTGAAAAAAACTTATCAATAAATGATTTACAAATGCCGTCCAAAATCAGATTCAGTGGCCGTCCTAGTGGTTTTTTGAAAACTACTTGTAAATATGTAAAAAAAAAGTAAAACCACAAATAATTCTATTTAATTTAAAATACAATTTTTACTTTATTTAATTAAAAATATGATATAATAATAATTAATATAATTATAAACAACTATCAAACAATGTTAATTTATAAAATAATTAATAAAATTCTATTTATTTTCATTGTTATATTATTGTGTAATATATTTTATTATTTTCTGATAAAAACTGATTGAAAAAATTTTGATTAGCTAATAACATTTTTTTTTTTAGATATTTACCGAGTAAATTTGATTGGAAGTCAATCGTAAATTTTCAAACAGTTTCGATTAAAGTTTTTAATGAGTGTAAACTTACTATAATTCATTATTATTTATCAAAAAAATTATATGCATCATTGAAGACCCTGTTCGAGTTTAGTAAAAAGATAATTATCTTCGTTATAATTAAAAAATTAAATTTATAATCATTAATTTCTAGGTCATAAATGAATAAAAAATAAAGAGCCTGTTCGATTTATTTAACATTTTTTTAAATCTACACAAGTATTTTAAAATTTTTTAAAATTTTAACTTTGAATCCTGAAATTAACTGAAATCTGATGTTTTTGAAATAAAAAATTATTCAACTTTTGAAACAGATGATTTTTTTTTTATAACTAAAAAATTACTTTAATCACGTTATAATTTGAAAATTTATATTTCGATTACTTCTTTTAAAGTTATAAACCAATAAAACAATTTCAAAATATATCATGTTTCAAAAATTTTATAATTTTTCATTAAAAAAATGTCAGATATTGGCTAATTTTCGGAATTAGAATTTAAGATCGAAAGAAAATCGAAGTATACTCGTGTAGATTACAAAAAATAGTATATAAATCGAGCAAGATTTGTATTTTTGTATTAATTTATAATCTAAAGATAAATGATTCGAAATTTTATTTTTAAATTATAACAAAGATAATTATTTTTTCTCTGAACTATATTGGTAATTCTTCAAATTTACAAAAAAATAATCAGGAGTTTTTTTTTAATTCCAAACAAAATTTTTAAATTAATAAAATTTTTAATTAAAGAAAAATTTCAGGAGTCGGCTAACTTCAGGATCATCATTATTGGTAAAGCTCAATGATTATTTAGTTATTAACTTCTGCCATAAGGATTTTGAATCAAGATTAAATAACTTTTTGTAATTGATAAAGATATCTATTATATTTTTATATTAAAAGTCAAAAATATATTTAATGTTTTTATTGTATTTAATAATGATAAAATCATTTTTAATAAATTTGCAATAAAATATCGTTTATTTCATAATTAATTTAACTGAATCGAATGAATTTCTGTTTATTTATTTACTTTTTAATTTATTTATTTATTTAATTATTTATTTATGTATTGATTTATCGATTTATTTATTAATTAATTAATCTATTTACGATTTATTAATTGATAAATTAATTTAGTTTTCGATGTACTTATTAACTAATTTATTGTTTTTTTTTATTGATTCATTTCTTTACTCGTTCATTCGTTGATTTATCGATGAAATGATTAAATTATTCATTTACTAATTTCATTATTTATATATTTATTGATACATTTCATTCATTATTTATTTGTTCAATTATAGATTTATCAATTTAATTATTTATTTGTTAATCAATTTATTTAATTATTTAGTAATTAATTAATTGATTAATTAATTAATTAATTCATTTGATAATTAATTAATTCAATTTTTTAGTAATTATTTTATTTAATTATTTAGTAATTTATTAATTAATTAATTAATTAATTTAATTATTTACTAATTCATTTAATAATTAATTTATATAGTTATTTAGTAATTACTTATTTAATTATTTGGTAAGTTATTAATTAATTAATTCTTTAATTAAATTATTTATTAATTCATTTAATAATTAATTAATTTAATTATTTACTAATTCATTTAATAATTAATTAATTTAATTTTTCAGTAATTATTTTATTTAATTATTTGGTAATTTATTAATTAATTAATTTTTTAATTTCATTATTTATTAATTCATTTAATAATTAATTAATTTAATTTTTCAGTAATTATTTTATTTAATTATTTAGTAATTTATTTATTAATTAATTAATTAATTTAATTATTTACTAATTCATTTAATAATTAATTTATATAGTTATTTAGTAATTATTTTATTTAATTATTCGGTAATTAATTAATTAATTAATTAATTAATTTAATTATTTATTAATTAATTAATTTAATTTTTTAGTAATTATTTTATTCAATTATTTAGTAATTTATTGATTTATTTATTTTTTTTTCTTTATATATTAATTTGACCATTTAATAATTTCACCTTCCCTTAGACATTATTATTTTGATTAGTATCGTAATTGAATCTAGTAAATTTTTTCGCGCCATTGTCAAGTAACTAGTGTGCGCAAGCATCCAGTCGGGGCTGTACGCATGTGGGCACGGGTGCGGTCAGATTACGGGTTATTTACAAAGTGACCCGTGCGCATGCGCGAAAACGGGCAAAAATGACCAAAAACCCGTGCCCCGTGCGAGCACGGGAATGTGCCATTAGCCACTCTCTAGTGGGATCTACAAATCTTTCAAAGAATTTAAAAAAAAAACTTTGATTCAATTACTGGATATTTTCTCAAGTTATCGTGTATATGGGATCCGTACTTGACGGACAGGAAACTTTTTTAAACTACTTTTTGATGTTTTTTCGGCTTTTATTGAACTTTTATAAACTTTCGAAAAGTATGGAATTAATCTCCATTAAATTATCTTCAAAATGGTGTGCAACATATCTTAATTCCGTGAATCAACAAAGGTACAATAATTGAAATAGTCGCCGAAGTGAGGCGAAAAAAATTTTTCGATCGTAAAGCACTGTCTGATGCTTCGCATCATGAGTCGTGCAAAATTTTATTTTATGACCGTTGATTTTATTATAATATTATTAAAGCAACAAATATACAAAACTAAAGCAATTTTTAAAAAATGGGCTGTCGTAATGTAATAAATTATTATTTTATTAAAAAAAAAAAATTTTATAGAAGATTTGATTATTTGAGAGCAACGTTTCAGATGTACAATGGACTTACCAAAAATCGATTGTAACAATCGAATACTTTAAAGAAAAAACACATAAATAAATAAAATATTTACCCTGACCAAAAGAAACTAATTCAAACCAATTTAATACAATCCAATTTTAATACTATATAGATTCATCATTGAGTATATCATTTTCTTTAATTAGGGTAAAGGGGTTGGAAGTTGGGACTGAACGGTTATAAATGATGAAGAACATTTATATCTACTATATTTTTTCTTGAACCAAGAATAATATTTCTGAATTTGAAACAAAAAATTTATATTTTCATAAAAAATTTAAATGAAAGCTATTTATGAAAAAATCGATGTTAAAAAATCGTTTTCAAAAAATGAAATCGATTTTTTTCTATTAATCGAATCCTTTACAATCGATTAAAAATATCGACAATCGAAACAAAAAAATCGATTGCTCGATTAATAGAATTCGATTTTACCACACTAGTCTGATGTAACTTCACTTGTCTCCGAGAGCTTTTTACGAACACAACTGTTATTACTGATCAAATCTTATCTACACTTTATAATAAAACTCAGTCTTCAGATAAAAGTTATTTCATGAATTACATCTATCCTTATCCATAATTTCATTATATAGTAATCATAATAATCATCATCGCGCATAGTCAACAATAAATTTATCACTGTTTTTAAATTCAAAATTGGTCCCGCGTGACTACGAACTGTGCTTACTGTCCAGGAGGTGGCTTCAGCTCCGATCCTAGTAACCTCTTAGGACATAACACCTATGCCAGCTGCAGAAATTCGACCTACTGAAACTAGTTAACATTCAATCTGGTAGGTGGAGTGTCAAGTGTAGAAGTAGAGGTATGTGCTGACAGTTTGTGAGCGCCCAAGCGAATGCAGCTGTGCGAATGTCTGATTGGCATTGATTCGTATAGTTGGATTAGCGAGAGTTTGTGTTTCGGATATTTTCGGTTTTTACCCCCACCATCTTAATTTAATACCTAAGACATTGTGTCTTG
Organism: Microplitis manilae; assembly: GCA_030273425.1. Lineage (NCBI taxonomy): Eukaryota > Metazoa > Arthropoda > Insecta > Hymenoptera > Braconidae > Microplitis > Microplitis manilae. The sequence continues at coordinate 10,080,883 of CP092722.1, forward strand.
ATGGTGGGGGTAAAAACCCGAAACGCAAACTCTCGCTAATCCAACTATATCTGTTTATACTTTAAACCATGTCTACAATTGAATTTAAGTCATGTAGTTATCCTGAACTCATTCAATTGACTTTATGAATTTACAACTGATTTTGTGAATTTACAATTATATAGTGATAGTATTAAAAAAGATTGTTATCCAAATATAGCTCTGAATATTTGTTTTCTTATTTTGATTCTGAAATTTAGTCACATTAGAAACATTGTTCTTGTTTTATATTTGTCAACAATGAGTTATAATCGTAAAGTCTCATATTTTTATAATCCCAATGTTGGAAATTTTCATTATGGACCAGGACATCCAATGAAACCACATCGACTTTCAGTAATTCATAGTCTCGTTCTCAATTATGGACTTCATAAAAAAATGCAAATTTATCGTCCGTATCGCGCAAGTACACACGATATGTGTCGTTTCCATTCTGATGAATATGTTGACTTTCTACAACGAGTAACACCCCAGAATTTACAAAACTATACTAAATACTTGAGTCATTTTAATGTTGGTGATGATTGTCCAGTTTTTGAGGGCCTTTTTGACTTTTGTTCAATGTACACCGGAGCTTCGCTGGAAGGAGCTACAAAACTCAACAATAACTGTTGTGATATTGCTATCAATTGGAGTGGTGGTCTCCATCATGCTAAGAAGTTTGAAGCTTCTGGATTTTGCTACATTAATGATATTGTTATAGCTATATTAGAATTACTTAAGTACCATGCAAGGGTTCTTTACATAGACATTGATGTTCATCATGGAGACGGAGTCCAAGAAGCATTTTACTTGACTGATAGAGTAATGACTGTTTCGTTTCATAAATATGGTAATTATTTTTTTCCCGGTACTGGAGACATGTACGAAATTGGAGCAGAAAGTGGAAGATATTATTCTGTGAACGTACCCTTGAAAGAAGGAATTGATGATTTATCTTATGTTCAAGTTTTCAAACCTGTAATTTCACATGTCATGGAATTTTTCAGACCTACTGCTATTGTACTTCAATGTGGAGCAGATTCATTAGCAAATGATAGGTTAGGGTGTTTCAGTCTCAGCACAAAAGGACACGGGGAGTGTGTCAAATTTGTTAAAGATTTGAATATTCCATTACTTACAGTTGGAGGAGGAGGTTATACTTTACGGAATGTTGCTAGATGCTGGACATATGAAACATCTTTGTTATTGGATGAACAAATTAGCAATGAACTTCCTTATACTGAATATTTAGAATATTTCGCACCTGATTTCACTTTACATCCTGATGTTGTAAATAGGCAAGATAATGCCAACAGCAAACTATATTTAGAAGCAATTACACGTCATGTATATGAAAACTTAAAAATGGTTCAACATTCACCAAGTGTTCAAATGCAAGATGTACCATACGATGTTTTACCTCCTGAGGAAGATCGACAACCAGAGTCTGATCCTGATTCGCGAGTCAATGTGCAAGATATGGACAAAGTTGTAGATCCACCAAGTGAATATTATTCCGGTGATAAAGATCAAGATAAAATGGAAGTTGCAGAATCATAGTCGAGGAAGTTTGTTTCGTCAATAATCATAAATCATTGTACATTATATTAAATATTTCAGTAGACACATACAAATCAAAATATTCCGTCAATATGAAATTTTATTATAACTTTTATTCTTTTAAATCACAAATTTGTTACATAATTCTTTTTCGTAAATTTCTAAAAAGCAGAAAATAATTGTAGCAAAATTATGATCAAATTCTTTTAATATACTTTTATATGATTTAAGACTTCGTAATAAGGCATTTAGAAATCACGTTAATATTTTTATTTATTTTTCCATGAGGTAAAAATATATGACAGATTATCATAAAATTTGGTGTTATTATGAAATAAATTTTTTGCATTTAATGATCATTTGAATATTTATATAAGAGAATCTACATTCGAAGCCAGTTAAATAACTGTTCATTATATCCTCCCACTTCCCCTCAAACTTTGCCCTTATCATTGATACGTCAAAATGAGGGTCAGAGATATTATCCAATAGAAATTTCTTTTGAAATGAGATATTCATGAAAGGGCAATTAATTGAAAATACAAAACCCGAAATTCAATCCAGTACAAGTTTAAAAAAAATGCCGCTCGACTGTAACCAAAATGGAAAGGTATATTTTTTATTTTTATTAATTTAATAATTTCATTTTTAGGTAAATTTCTTTATGAAATTTACCTACCGTATTGTTATTCCAATACCTAAATTCAATTTCGAATTGATTTTACAATATCACCTAAATAATAATTAATAAGCGTTAATTTTTTCAGTTTCATGAAGTGACCACGTCAACTGAAAAAATTTTTCGTGGAAAATTACATGTTTATCATTCAAGATTTCTACAAAGAACCATTTAGACTTGATTATGATCTAACGAAATCGATTATTCCACTTTTTGAAGCGCCGTAAAAAATGAACTAATCAATTGAAAATAAAGCTTATAAGAGTGTTAAGTAATACTTCATTAGCTACTATACGAATTTTACAAAATTGAGTTCCCTTGTGGAAATTTTTCTCTGATAAAACTAAAAAAAAAACTTAAAAAGTCAAAATAATGATTTGAAAATTATTATTCTCTCTTAAAAAGTCTGAAATAGTCTTATAAAGTCAGAAGAACTCTTCATTTGACATAAAACATCAGAGTATTTGGCAGATTTCGGACTCTTCTAGAAGAGTTTTTCATAGTTAATAAAACTTTCAGTAGAAAATTAGTGCGGCTGCAGAAAAACTCATTGAGAATTTTTAATAATTAATAAGACTTTCAGTAGAAAATAAGTGCGGCTACAAGAAGAGTTATTCAGAGTTTTCAATAATTAATAAGACTTTCAGGAGATAATTAGTGCGGCTGCAGGGAAGAGTTATTCCGAGTTTTTTATAATAAATAAGCCTTTCTTTAGATAATTAGTGCCACTACAAAAAGAGTTATTCAGAGTTTTTCCTAATTATTAAGACATTCAGCAGATAATTAGTGCCACCACAAAAAGAGTTATTTAGACATTTTCTTAATTATTAAGTTATTCAGCAGATCATTAGTGCCACTACAGAAAATATTATTTTGAGTTTTTAATAGTGTATATCAAATTGTATCAAATGGTAAGTAAGCTAAAGCTTTCCTTTTAAATAATTGATTGATAACAAATTTTTATTGTAAGTAAAATAAATTCTCTTCTACACAATGAAATAAATTTTATTTTAAATTTTAACCTACGTTACATGTTATATATATTATTTACTTATTATATAATGGGTAATTAAGTCATCTTCAATAATTTTATTTATGCTTAGTTTTTTTTTTTTTATAAAATTATTTTAATCTGAAGCAATATTTTGGAATCTATATTAAACTAACATATACGAAAATATATCATTAAGTATAAAATTTTCAAGACAATAATAATAAAAAATATAGCAATTACTTGACAAAATACCGAAGGGAGAAAAAATAAGTTTTTCTTTACTCCCTATGCAAAAAATTCATAAAAAAAATATGTTATAAATAGATCAAATTTGTATAAAATATATAATTTTAATAGCTAACTTTTGACCGATTTTCGTTTATAGTTTAAATATTTCAAATGTAATTTAAATATATTAAAAATGTATCTTTCAATATATAAAAAATACATGTATGAAAATATTTAAAAAACATATAAAACATATACTTAAAATATAAAAAATAAATACTTTTAATTTTATCAATAACATAGAAAAAAAAAATTTTAAAAACATATTAATTTTTTTCTCCTATGTTGGTAATAAATTTAAAAATATTTTTTTTGTATTTTAATGATTATATTTTTTATATATCTAAAATATATATTTTTTTTCTTTACAATATCATACCGATATTTTTTTTACATTTTTATACATGTATTTATTATATATTCTAAGATATATTTCAAATATATTTAAATTATATCTAAAATATATCTAGCAATCACCCAAAAATTGGCTATTGAAAATATAATTTTTATACAAATATTATATGTTTTTTATGAATTTTTTTTCCATGAGGGACAAATCATTTTTCATAAAATCACAACACTACTTTTTTTTTTGCAGATGTTATAGCACGGCCTAAATATGTATTTATTTTTTTGAGTTCCGTTTGGATTTTATCATCTGAGTAATTGCGTTTATTTAAGAAATTTTCAAAATGATATGATAATAATTCAACTTTTCTTGGTGTTAAATCTTTTCTTGCACCAGTATTTTTTTGTTTACGGACTACTCGGACTTTTAATTCATCCACAGTCCAGATGGCATGTGCCATATTAGTTATAAATTTAGCTGGAGTATCGGAATTACTCGCATTGCGATTTAATGCACTTCGTATATATAAATTATCTCCGATTAGGAACTGATGATTATGTAAATAGTTAATGTTTTCATCTTGTTGCTGTTGTTGTTGAGCTTGTAATAATCGACGTTGATGTTGTCGTGCTAGTAACAGCCGGCGTTGTTGTGCTTGCAATCGTTGACGTTGTTGTTGTAGTCCTTGTAATTCTGGTTGTTGTAGTCCTTGTAATTCTGGTTGTTGTAGTACTTGTAATTCTGGTTGTTGTAGTCCTTGTAATTCTGGTTGTTGTTGTCCTAATTCATGTTGTTGATGTCGTAGTAATTCTTGTTGTTGTTGTTGTTGTAATTCTTGTTCTTGTTGTTGTCGTAGTAATTCTTGTTGTTGTTGTTGTTGTAATTCTTGTTCTTGTTGTTGTCGTAGTAATTCTTGTTGTTGTTGTTGTAATTCTTGTTCTTGTTGTTGTCGTTGTAGTTCTTGTTGTTGCTGCTTCTGTTCAAATAATCGAACTTTCATATTTCGTTGTCTTGCATTCATCAACTGCTTTTTTACTGCGTTTGTATTTGAACTCTAAACAAAAAATATATTTATTAAATCAATCGAATAATTTCAATTTCAATCATCAATCAAAAAATATCACATATACTTTTATAAAGTGGTAAAAGATACCAATAACGAGATTTAATATTTTTATTTGGCTAAAATATCGTGAGCGTCTATTGGCAACTAAATGACATCAGTCAGTTGGTTGAATATTAAATCTTTCATGTTCAAACATTAAAAATTTGCTAGGCTAATATATATTTATAAACGCAAAAATTATAAGTTTGTTAAACTTCGTTACGTTTGTAAAAAATAACACAATTCTTTAAATATTTTTTCGCAGACCCTATGAGAAAAATTAATATTAATAAATATTAAATGCATAAAAAATATTTAAATACATGTGATTAAATTTGTATACAATATATCTTTAATAGCTAACTAACGGTTGAATTTTTCATATATTTAATTTTTTAAAAATGTAATTTTAATATATCAAATATTTTAGATATATAAAAAATATAAAAATTTTATTTTTAATTTAATCATCAACAAAGGAAGAAAGTATTAAAAAATTGTATAAAAAAAAAAAGATTTCTTCAATTTTTTTCTTATGTTGATGATTGGATTAAAAATATGTTTTTTTTTTTTTTTTTATATTATCATACCGATATTTTTTTTTTTTTTATTTTAAATATATTTTTTAGATATATTCGTACATGTTTTTTTATATATTTCAAAAAAACATTTTAAATATATTTTTTTTATACAAATTTTATATATATTTGTTTATATTATATGTATTTTTTAAATATTTTTGATATACTATATATATATATATATATATATATATATATATATATATATATATATATATATATATATATATATATATATTTATTATTTTTTTTTTCCATGGGGGAATTCAATGTCATTCCTATTTAATTTTATGAAAACTTGTTAAATTTTATGATTTTTGATATTAATTATAATATCTTCTTTACTTTTCAACATAAAATTTTATAAAATTCTTAAGATGTACTTTGATGATTTTTTTTCGAATTCTATACGATATTTAATGAATCTCTACCTTAACATTCAAATAATAAAAGAAAATTTTATTTACCATGAATTTTTGAATGAAAAAAAAAAAAAAAAAAATTGCTGGTCAGATTTGCTTCTACACAAATTCATATTACATTAATAAAGTTATTTAATATTTCATAAAAAAACAAACAAAAAAAATCTCACTTTTAATTTTGTACTTCTTTTTTTTTTTTATAAGAAACGTTACTGATAATAACAAAATTATATATCATATCATGATTAAGTTTAAGATATTGTACTACACTTATAACAAACTCATAAATTTTTATTATTTTATAAAAACGTTTTCTTTCAAATTATGTTTCCATCTCTATCAAATTTTTTTTTTATGAAAAGTTATTTACATATTCACGTTTAAACTTTGGAAAAATAAAAATAAATCCCTCCTTAAAAATATATTGCCAGTCAAATTTTTTGTTTTTTTTTAAATAATTAAAATATTGAAAAGATATTTTATCTACCACAATAAAGAAAATCTGTCATTTTTTATAGATAATTCGAAATTGGTACAAAATATTTAAATAAAAACAAAATGTCTGTTTTATAAAATTATCAATATTAAATTCATATTATTGCTGATATATATTTAAAAAAAATTAATACCTTGCTGATTTCAGGTGTCAAATTCACTTCATTATTATTAATATTCTCTGACAGATCTGAATCTTCAGCCTCTGATATTATTTCTACATTATTTTCGTTCCTTGCTACGGCCACATTACTATCATCCATGCCTTTTTCTTCTTCATTCTCGAAATTTCTATTTACAAGCGAATTTTGTTCCTTCAAAATCTAAAAAAAGTTTAAAATCATACAATAATGATAATATTATTATAAATATGAGAACTTCAATACTTATCAATTTTTGTTTTTAAATATTAAATACATACTATATTATTAATTTCTGTACTTGCTTTGTGAGCCTTTAAAATTTCCTCAATTTTTTGTTTATTTGCAGTTGCTAAATTTTGCCTCTTATTCTGAAAAAGTAAAAAATTAGAAAAATAAATCTTTCATGAAAAATATTACAAAATTTTTATCAAAGATGCTTAAAGCAATTACTCGTGCATACTTTTCTAATTTTTTTAGCCTTTGAAATATTATTTTCTTCGTCGTCTGATGAGGATGAGTCTTCTAAAGATGATAGATTAGTAATTTTTGGGATTCGATATTTCAAGTTTGGATCCTTTAATTTCTCGATTGAATCTGAAATTTTTCATAATTAAGTATTATTGCTACAAAAGTTTGTTTTTATAACAATATAGGTATAAAATAAAATTTACGATAGAGTTTCTGAGTAATAATGGATCACAAAACGCTTCACTTAATAATAATAAAGCGAGATTGCTGATTACGAAAAAGTAGGTGATCTGCTTTTTTTTTAAACTCAATCACAAATTGAATATAAAAAAAAAATTTGATTTACATTATATTTCAGATACATAAAAATATATTATCTATTCAATTAATAACATGAAATAAAAAATATATGATTTTTTTGATATTTTTTTTTTTCCTGTGTTCATAATTAAATTAAAAATATATATTTTTTATGTAACTGAAATATATTTTTTTTATATTTTCATATATGTATTTCTTATATATTCTAACATATATTATCAATATATTTAAATTATATTCAAAATTTAATCTACAACCGGCCAAAACTTGGCAATTACTAATATATTTTTCTTTTTATAAATTTTTATTCCGGATGACGCACTTCACCGTAGACGGCCGTATGTTTGTGTTTCGGCTCTACTGTATTATATACATATATTGTGGGTCTCGGGTTTTTTTTTATTTGTCTTAAGTAGCTTTCCGTAAAAACACCTAAGTACAGCCGAAATTGATCACTTCTTAATTTAATTTTATTATTCATTGACAACTTACAATGATAGTTTTCATTTCACTCTACTGATAAATGAATTAAAAATTTATTAACTTCTGAAATTAAGCTATGATGCAATTATTGATGATACCTTAAGATTCTTTTGTATTTTAGCTAAATTAATTACCAAGTATTTTTAAACATGTCAGCCTAAACCACGAATAGCAGCATCTCTACAATATAAATGAAAAGACCCTCGTAGACACCCCCTATGATAAAATTATAAAAAAAAAATTTATTTTTATAAAAAAAAAATCAACGCGGATAAGTGTAGATAAAAAGGTGGAATTGAATAAGGAAAAAGCGTACGTCACAACAACGTGCTACACGGTAGGTTATTTGGAACTCAGGTTTTTTTTTTCTATCTTTAGACACTACGAAAAAAAAAAAAAATATATTCAAAACACATGAAAAATATATCAAATTTGTATAAATTTATTTTTAATAGTTAACTGACCGTCGATTTTTATATATATTTTGAATGTTATTTAAACATATTTTGAAATATTTTTTTTCCTATTTTGGTAAAAAAATTAAAAATTTATTTTTAATATTTTAATAATTATATTTTTTATATATGAGAAATATATCGTTAATATATATATATATATATATATCTTGTTTTTATATCATTATGCCAATATTTTTTCATAATTTTCAATATATATTTAATATAATTTTGTTATAATATTTTTATACATGTATTTTCTATATATTAAAAGATTTATTTTTATTAAATTTCAATAATATTTTATCATATATTTCTTTTTTTTATAAATTTTTATTCCGGATGACGCACTTCACCGTAGACGGCCGTATGTTTGTGTTTCGGCTCTACTGTATTATATACATATATTGTGGGTCTCGGGTTTTTTTTATTTGTCTCAAGTAGCTTTCCATAAAAACGCCTAAGTACAACCGATATTGATCACTTCTTAATTTAATTTTATTATTCATTGACAACTTAAAATAATAGTTTTCAATTGACTATACCGATAAATGAATGAAAAATTTATTAATTTCTGAAATTGAGCTATGATGCAACTATTGATAATATCTTTTGATTCTTTTGTATTTTAGCTAAATAAATTAACAAGTATTTTTAAATATGTTAGTCTGAAACAGTAGCTATACCTCTTCAGTATGAATAAAGAAACACGCATTTACAACTCTTGTAAAGAAAATTTATTAGAAAATCTATATATTTCTATATAAATCACGAATAGCTACATCTCTACAGTATGAATGAAAAGACACGCGTTAACTCCCCCCATGATAAAATTATATAACAAAAAAATATATGTTAAAAAAAAAATATATATATATATATATATATATCTCTATATATTCAAAATGCATAAAAAATATATAAAATTTGTTGACAATGTATTTTTAATAGTTATCTGACCGCCGATTTTTATATATATTTTAAATCTTATTTTAATATAGAAAAATTACTTGTATGAAATATAAAAAAAAGTATTTATAATTTAATCATCATCACTGGAAAAATCAAACAAGAAATATATGATTTCTTAAATATTTTTTTTCCTATGTTGATGATTGAATTTAAAATTTATTTTTAATATTATAATAATTATCATATTTTTTTATCTATGAAATCGATTATTAATGTAAATTTTAAATATATTTGTATATTATTTGTATGTAATCTATATGTATTTTTTATAATTTAACATATTATAATTCTTTTAATTTTTTTTTTTTCATGGGCGACGCACTTCACCCTAGTCTGCCGTATATTTGTGCTTCGGCTCTACTGTATTAAACATATATATTGTGAGACATGAGTCTACTTTTCTCGGGTTTTTTCTTTGTCTTAAAAAACTTTTCGTAACAACACATAAGTATTAGTCAATATCGATCTTTTCTCAATGTAAATTATTGTTATTATTGAACGGTAATTTACAATAATAATTTTCAATTGACTATACCGATCAATAAATAAAAAACTCTATCATTTCTAGACCTCTCTTTATATTTACAAAAATGGTGTTCTTATATTAATATTGCCAAATTTATTTACAAATATTTTTCAATAAATCGGAATATACTAAAATCACGTAAATACTTTCAAATTTTTTTCATTACGTTATTGCTAAAAAATGTTAATATATTTAAAATATCAGTATGAAACTTTTTGAATTTAAAGACAAACACTGAAGATGAATTTTATCCAATCAATCATCTAAATTGCACTTTTGCTTATAATTTGAATATCATTAAGTAAATTATTAAAAAAAAACATGCGTCAGGGAACCGAAGTTTGCAGACATCTTATAATTTTTTTTTTTTGTAGAACTAGTGAATTGTAAATATAAGTAAATTGAAAAATTCTACATATTTTTCTACATTTTTTACATTAATACAATTTTATTAATATTCTTTGTTCTATTTAAATTTGGTAGTCAAAAAGTTCCCTAAAATATTTAAATATCTGCTAACTTCAGTTTTAAAATATATTTGGTAATAAAAAAAGTAACAAATATTTAAATTAAAATAAAACGTATTCATTATCATTACTCACCTGAGACATATAATATAACACATTTAAATTTTGATTCACCATCATCGTAACGATAAGCTCGCGTTTTTGAATTGATGTCGTATATTGAAAATTTTTTTATAAACTGAGTTTCAACAATTTCTTTTCTACGCGACTCTAAAGGCAATTCTACCAATGCATAATTCATCTTAAATAATATTTTTTTTTTATCTTTTAGCCCAAAACGAGTTAAATCAAATCCTCACAATATTTTTCAAGAACCGCGTGTTACCCCGTATACACTGAACTGAAATACGAACAAGTGGATGCGCTCTGTCTATTGTATTTGAGTGTTTGAGAGTGGCACGTGCGGTTAAGATACTATACAGTCAGCCAGTGCAGTCATATCGCGCGCAGCGCGTACCCCACTATGCAATGATTTTTTATAAGCGAGCATTTTTAAAGGGCGCACAGTGGAGGTACACGCGATCGGGCTGACTGACTCAACCAAATCAATTAAATGCTGATGTTTGTTGCCTCTATCTTACAACTATGATATCTTAATTAAAGATTTACATAAGCACATAGATACATACGTTTTTATTACAAAAAAGGGAAAATAAAAAAAATTTGCTCTCGCCAATTAATAATTCATTCTAACTTTATTGTATTTTCACAATTTTTTTTACTTCGATAATTGAAAAAAAAGTCAATTCTGTTAAATTCATCTCCCACTTCTTAATTTCACAATAAGTTTAATAAATTCTAAAAATCAAAAATTTACTTATTAAATATGACCATAAATTACATCAATATTTTTGATAATAGCTAAAGATTAGTCATTAAAATCTATTTTTTTCAAGAAATTGTTGAATTTCAACTATTTACTTGGTCGATTTAAAAAAAAGTTAATTACGCATGTTTTAGTATAAAAATACATGCATATAAAAAATTTAAAAAAAAAATATTTTCCATAGCTTACTTCTGACCGATTTTCGTATACATTTTATATATTAAAAAAGTAATTTAAATGTATTAAATACACATTTTAGAATATATAAAAAATATCGGTATGATGATATAAAAAAATTTATTTTTTCTACACATTTTATATACTTTCTATGTATTTTTTTTCATACTGAAAATAAATGTCTTTTTATATTTTAACATACTTTTTTATTTATCGTTATAAATTTTGTTTATGGGGGAGTGTTGATTTATTAAAATATTAGAAAACAATATTTACACATTTAAATATTCCTATAAATAATAATATATATTTATATAGACAACATAAACTTATTGCATGTATTATAATTTTATTTAATATTAAATTATTTATGGTGAAAATGTAAACTTGACTCGAACATTACTAGGGAGAAAGTAGCCGTAGTATATATAAATTTATATATTAATCTCTATAACATCCTTGAGGTTTAAAAATAATTCCTCGTTTGGAAAATTTTTTTTGCTAAAATACAGACCTGCCTCAAACAGGGTTTTTTTTCTATTTATATAACATATTCTTTACAAATGAATTAATAAAATTCTATGTGAATGAGTGGATAGCCACTATTCTTACCGCTATATAAGTAGACTACTTATTCACGACGAGGTATACTAATAGCTGGTTTCCAATGAATTTCCACTAATTCGAAGTGAATTCCACTGACTATTTTTAGAGAGTAAGGAAATTTTTTTTCCCGCTGACGAACGATGATATAAATTATTTTAAAGGTATTTTTTGTAGGAAATCCAATTTTCTACAAAATTGATGTGATATAAAATTTCCTGAGCCAAAATTTAGAGCCTATATTGGTCCCTCTAGCCTTAAATAGACCCAATTGAGAGCCCTGTAGTCCTCTAGCTCCGACTTTGAACCCAGAGGTCCGAATCTTCACTGAGAGGTCCGATTGTGAACCTTCAAGTCCGACAATATAAGTCGCGTAATAAATTTCGATTCATTATAATTAAATTATTTATGATGATATAAAAAATTAAAGATTTTTTAAAGTGAATTGTAAGCATTGTTTTTTTAACATGTTAGGAAATTTATTAATGTCAATAGTTAGATAAGCATGTGATTCTTGAATTTTTTATATTTCAATAATCACTAAAGTATCAATATTTAAACAATAGTTTATTTTTCAATTGTTGCAGTGTTTTTATTGTTCCATATACTTGACGTTTTTTTTTTAATTCTAAATTTTGACCGATGATTTTCTTCAGAGATATATAGATTTTTACATTATATGTAACCGTAGATTTAATTCTCATTTATGATGATTAGGGGACTTTCGATTGAAATTTAAAAACATATAGTCATAGTTTCATTGTTAATAATAACAATTTTAGAATGAAAACTACATCACAAAAAGGGAAATAATATTATTTCAATTATAATAAGTACTGATAATACTTCATTTCTCTAATTGAGCTTATAATTTTTTAAATTTATTCTAAAAAATTGAACCATTAAGAGCATTTGCTATATATTTTTATAATTTTAATTGAAATTATTTAAACCATTGTAAAAGCAAATACGATACAGAGTAACATAGATTATTATTAATCATAATATTAATAATGCTAATGATATTAACAATATGAATATTATTATTATTACGATAAAATAGGGCTCAGAGGTTCAAAATAGGACCTAATTTTAATTTTCATCAGATCCTATTTTTAACCCTAAAGTGGTGAAAACAGAAATTTGTAGCACTTCAGGGACCAAAATCAGACCAAATTTAACATGGAAATACTCTATTTTGAGCCTTCAAGTCCGAAATAGGTCCGACTTTAGAAGGTTCTAAATGAGCTCTAAATTTCGACTCGGGATTTCTTCAGTCTAATGGTTTTAAAGTTATTGGCTCTCAAGTTTGATCATATTTAGTATCCCGCATCACGAAAAAATATATATCCCGGCAAAATAGTATATATCTGGCTTATATCTTTAGGATTGTCGTATGTATGATTTTTTGCTGGCATATATTCTTGGATATATCTTTCTCCGTGTAGGATAGCTCTGAATTATTCAGAAATCACTTTATTAATCTTATTTTTATTTTTTATCATCGTTTTTAGGAAAGAACAACATAATTTATCACTGTTATAGTGTTTTTATTACAATTACAATTTTAAAGTAAGTAATGAATTTATACTCGCTTCTTCGACTAAATTTTAACAAAATTGATATAACTTACTGACTACTATTATCATGTCAATGTATTGCATTTAAAATCTGTATCGTTTGATTTTCCGCGAGTAGGATATTTTGCTCGATTATGTTGCACTACACGCAGAGAATTTTTAATAAAAATTACACAAAAGCGTTTGATACAGTGAGGACATGTGGTAAATATCTAAATTTTTCTCATACATATTGTAAAAATATTACTCGATAGCATTTAAATGAAATGCAATTTCTACTAATAGCATAGTAAAAATTTGGTTACTGACTTGATGTCTTTACAGTACCAAACTTTATGAGTAATTTTTACTTAAAAATTATCTGCGTGTACTTGTAACAAGTATTGTCTTTGAGTATTATCCTTTACTTATGCATTACTCTACTGTGAACTAAAGCAACAAAACAACAAAGTCTGAAAATTTATTTATAATTACTGTATGGGAAGTAAATCGAAACCATTCATGGATCCGATAGCTTTTACTTTAGGCGTACGTCAAAAGTTACTATTCCATAAGTAAAAGACACGAACACTTTGTAATTTTTAATTTATGATAGCATTTTGTAGCTATTGGATCCTTTGAGTGGTTTTGGGTCATTGTTTACACAGTAATTTTTGCATACTTTTCTTTTTCATTTACTTATTTAAAATAAGCTTGTTAACTCGTACACATATATAGTAATAAAACATTTTGTTAGCCCATTATTGGGCACTATTATTATCTTCACAGTGTAGTACCAACACTATAGCAAGGTACATATAGGTATAGTTGAGTCCGTAAAAAAATGTGACTTTCCCCATTATTTTTCTACAATTACCATTGCTGCGCATGTGCCCTAATGCAAGTATATGCCCTTTATTGGAGCCAACTAGTGGAAGAAAAGATCATTCTTCTTGCTGACTCAACTATATAAGTTACATACTTTATTACACTTATAATCGTTTATGTTGCTTTTATAGTTATACGGTAAGCACGTGTTTGATAAGTGTCACTAAATAAGTTATAAATCGAGTTTTTTTATATTGTGCAATTATTCAAAACAACTGTTTGTTTTATTCGAATAGCGAAAGACATTTTTTATTATTGTTAAAAGTGTAGATGATATTCTATGATTTGATAAGTAAATAGTTAGTAATAACCTAAAACATGGACTAAAAATTAGGAGTGAAAAACAAATGTGTTGCTCGATAACATTCAACCCTCTCTTCAATGCTATTTATTCTGATAAAGTGATTTTTTTGCTTTTACTCTAAGAAAATTAAGATACGTTTTATTATTGTACGATATTTCATTCGTCATAAGTGATTACGAATCGAATAAAAATATGAAGCGAGGTCCATATAAATCACATTTCGCTTGTGGTGGTGACGGCATTATGCCTCGATCTACTTTTTATGAAAAATTGGCGAAGTATCGGTGTGCTGTAAGTATTTAAGTTTATGTTTTAGTAATTAGAATAAAAAATGCAAGAAAAATTTTTCTTTACACAGAAAAAAAGGATTTCTTGGCGCAAAAAATTTTTTTCTTGTTCTAAGAAAATTTTTACTTTACCCACGAAATTTTTTGTATTATAAAGTGAAAACAAAAATTTTCTTGAGGCGAGAAAAAATTTTTTAGGCGACAAAAAAATTCTTGAGTCAAGAAACATTTTTGTCTTTAATTCATACTACAAAATATTTCTTATGCCAAGAAATTCTTTTTTTCTGTGTACATTTTTTTAATACGAGTTTTTACTAAATTCATAACGCATTTCTAATGGTTCTGAATACATAGTATATAACATGCAGTTAATTTAGCGTATCATTATTTTTATCGATACTAAACGATGATAAAAAATAAAAATATCGATAAACGATAAAAAAATTAAAGTATCGATCAACAAAAACTAGTGCTGGAAATTAAGATAAATAAATCTTTCATGATTTACTTGTCGATTGAATGACAAGTTTCAACATTTATTATTGTGTCATATCCCCCATGAAAAGAATTTATAAAAAAAATATGTGTTAAAATATAAACAAAATATAATTCTAGTATAAACAAAAAATACATTAAAAATACGTAACAAACATATTATCAATAGCTTACTTTTGGCTGATTTTCGTATGTATTTTATACATTTAGAGTATATTTAAAATATATCTTGGAACATGTAAAAAGTACAGGTATTAAAATATAAAAAAAATATATTTCAAGTATATAAAAAACATAATTAAGAAAACACAAAAAATATACTTTTAATTTAACCAACAACATAAGAAAAATATTATGAAATTATATATATTTTATATTTTCATGCATTTATTTTTTATTTATTTTAATATATTTAAATTATATTTAAAATATATATGAAAATTGGCCAAAAGTTAACTATTAAAAATATATATTTTATACATATTTATATATTTTTTATTATACTAGACATAACATACTCGCTTCGCTCGCCTTCATTCTTTCAAAAATCCCGCCATTATCTCAGTCGACCAATCGACAACCGAATAAAATAGTTACAGTAGTGACGTAAAACAATACGACATCCGGTCATCAACTTTTTAGAAGAGGATTTTAACATACTTCTTTTTTTAAAATTTTTTTCATGGGGGACACTTGTATTTTGACTGAAACAGTATACTTATAGATTGCGGGTTATAATTTTAAACACAAATTTTTAAAGTTTATTTTATCCCGTGTAGGAAAAATGAGTTACATACGACCATAAATGGCCATGTATAGAGCCTATATACTTTTTAAACAATTTTATACATAACTATAAAACCAAAATTACACATATCACAATTACTTA
The DNA here is from genome assembly GCA_030273425.1 of Microplitis manilae. NCBI lineage: Eukaryota > Metazoa > Arthropoda > Insecta > Hymenoptera > Braconidae > Microplitis > Microplitis manilae. The sequence continues at coordinate 10,097,300 of CP092722.1, forward strand.
CATATGCAGGATTTTATAGCGCACGAAATAAAAATTAAGAAATTTTTTTGTTATTGCTAATAATAGATATTCAATCATATTTTGCTGTTTTAAAAGTGATGTATTCTTTCAATCTCATATAGTCATATAGCACAAGTAAACTTAGTAGTCACTGTCGGTAGCATAGCTTAGTCGGAAATTGAATTGATTATTAATCCGATAATTCCTGTATCTTAAAAATGATTGAATAAAATAAAAAAAAAAAAAAAAAAATACGAAAATCTAGTAAGTCTCTTTTTTAATTTAAATGAAATTTCTAGACATGGCTATGTATATATAGAAAATTTTTATATACGGCCACATATAATTCACTTTTCCCGGATACTTAAAAAACTACATATATTTGATAAATATAGCTATTTCTACACAGAAAAAAAAGTTATCTTGAGTCAAGAAAATATTTTTGAAGACCACCGTTTTCGGGAACCAAGTCAAGATTTTCTTGAGCTAAGAGAATTTATCTTGGTCAGATAAAATTACTACTTTATCTGAGAAAGTTTAGGTCTCCAAAAAAATTTTCTTGAATTAAGAATATTTACCTTCAACCAAGATTTTTTTTTTTCTGTGTATTCTATTCAAGCAAATAGAATATTATTAATAATACTAATAATAATAATAATAGTATAAATCCTTGTCTCTAACGTGAGCCATTTTAAGCTTCATTATCAGTCTTTTTCCAGCTTATTCTAGGCCTAACAAGTTTCGGTTGAATTTCGGCCTTTTTTCGGCCTAGCGAGTTTTGGCCTTGTGTTCGCTACCTAGGCGTTTTTTCGGCCAATTTTCGGCGGAGAAAAAAAATTATTATTTTTTCAGTTTGAAATATTTTCACCCGGAATTTTATTTAATTGGAAAATCGAAAATTACAATAAGGTGATATAGTTAATATTAATATTAAGGGTTCAAACTTTAATTAGATATATCTTTTTTTTTTTTTTCGTCAACTCGAACAAGATTTTCCGTATAATTGTGAAAAAAATACGTTGATTTTTTTTAATTAGTCTAATGTACATGTTATAATATAACATTAACCATTTTTCTTGAAAAGTCAGAGAATGGGTTGTGTATGTCGATTCGCAATCGACAAAGCAAAAAAATAATTATTCGAAGAATAATATATTTTAATAAAAAAAAGTAAACTACAATTGGGTAATTCAATTGAAATACCATGAAGACGATATTTTAAAAAATATTAATTTTTGACTGATCCAAGAAAAGTATTTTTTTAAAAAATTTTATATTTTCAAATTTTTCAAAAAAATAAAAAGGCTAGTTAAACTGCACGTATATGCTGTGTAATTTCCTTACTGTCAATCGTTTATTACGCAATTTTTGTTATTTATACTTAATACCTATTATTTCTTGATTAAATATGCCATAGGTTACAAATGAAGATTATTCAATTCTTCATGAAAATGACGATGATATAAACTTAATAGATCCATTATCTCACGGGGAAAATTACAGTAGGACCTGCTTATAAGACTATTAGTTTCTCTCTCAAACTATCGCGATACCTGATTTATAAAAAAGACAGCAATATAGTCTTATAAGCAGGTCCGACTGTATAATGGTAGTAACTCATCACAAATAGAAGTTATGGCTGAAATGGTTGCTCCTCCGACCTATCAGCAAAATTCAACTCTAATAGATACAGAACCAAATTTATGGCTTCATCAAGAATATGATGAAGAAACTGAAGATCGAGAAATCTGGTTCGACGTGAGTTATTAACATTATTTTTAAAAAGTAAAGTATGTCAATAAATTATTTTCTTTTTCATAGGCAGAAGACTTGCCTCCAGATACAGATGATTATAGGAGCTATAATATAGACAAGCCTAGTCAGGTAAAGTGGTGTTATGTTTTGTAAAGGGCCGTTCATAAAATACGTCACGCGAAAATTACATTTTTTACTACACCCCCCCCCCCCATTTGTCACGCTATGTTGCATTTTCTACGATACCCCTATCAATATTGCGTCACAGCCGAAAGACCCCCCTCTAATAATGACCGGAATATATGCATAGAAATATTAATATATTTACAAATATAAACCGAATGACTTTTTCTATCGGAACAAAATAAAAAAAAATTAAAAGCGACCGCGAGAAAATATACAAATAATTTACAAAATTGTTTGATGAGCTGAGAACATCACGTTTCTTCAGACCCTGTGCCCCCTTGTCACATCTTGCCACAATAAGTGACACTCCCCCCTCCCTTCCTCAAGTGTGAACGTATTTTATGAACGGCCCTTAATGGAATTATTTCCTTTTGTAGTTTATTTATGTATATTTTTAAAAGAAGTTGTTCCCTTAACTGATAATTATTCTAGTATTTTATTGATGGGAAAATAGATTTTTGATAGATTTAATAACAAATATTTGGTTAAAAATGTTTATTACGAATGGCCGCAAAAGTTTTGACTTTATGGCCAAATAAATTATAAATAAAAAAAAAAAAATTATCAGTATGTAATGATAAATTGTGATAATAAATTAAATAAAGGAAGAATTGATTTATGAAGGAACAAAAACAATTATAAAATCTAGTTGATCAACAATTTTAATTTTTAAAACAGGTGAATTGGGCGTGCTCGCTTGTAACTAATTTAAAACGAATATGAAACTTTGAGTTATTCACATACACTTTAGAAATTTGAAACGTCCATTTGTGATAACATACGACATTTAATTAATTAATTCATTTTTTTTTTGCTTATATTGTCAAGTTGTTTCCTTGATTACTATATTTATATACACTACAAAAAAAGTGAGTGATTACTTATAGTTCTTACTTTCTTTTACAGTATCATGATAAATCAAACGACTTTGATAGTGATTACCATAAACCACTTTGTAATTGTACGACGATTACGCGGGGAGAAGCCTTAGTGATGGCACTTACATTAGGAGCTGAAGAATCGCTCACATGGAAATCAATTACAGCAATTTTATCAATGATTAATACGTTGTTCCAAAATAACGTGGTTCCAGCTTCAAAGTATAAGTTATTTAAAACACTGCAACTAAATGAGAGTATTATATTATATCATCTATATTGTGATGAGTGCTTTTATTATTTTGGCGCTAAAAAAATTGGATAAGAAAGAGTTAGTGTGCGAAATTTGCAATAATGATGGAAAATCGCCAGATATTGCTTATTTCTTAACGTTTGATGTTTCTTTACAATTAAAACAAATATTAGAAGACTCAGAAGTTCAACAAGTTTTAATGAAGCGTGTTTATGGTACTACGAGCATTCCGTCTAAGAATGTACTACGTAGTATGAGTGATGGACAGGTATATAAAAAATTATCTATGGCAAATAATCCTCTCTCGAATAAATATAATTTTACATATACCTTTAACACTGATGGGTGTCAACCATCGAAGTCAAGCAAACTTTCCATCTGGCCAATATATGCTTGCATAAATGAGTTTCCTTCAAAATTACAATCTAAGCACATGATTATGACAGGCTTATGGGTTGATAAAAAAGAGCCAGATATGAAACTTTTTTTACAACCCTTTGTCGATCAAGCTAATAAGCTATCAGATGAAGGTGTCCAATGGAAGTTAGGAGAGCAGATAATAATCAGCAAATTTATTCCACTTTGTGCTGTAACTGATTCCGTCGCAAGATGTAAAGTTTTGAATATGAAACAATACAATGGAGCTTATGGCTGTACATTTTGTGAACATCCGACGGAACGTATTGATAACTGCCAAAAGTTTCCGATATCTACGAATGTTCCAAAAGATCGAACAGACGAGTCAATAAAAGCAAATATGCTACTTGCAGGCGAGAATGAATATGGCAATGATATTATGGGTGTTTGGGGGCCATCACCATTGATGAATTTAAAATATTTTAACATAGCTGATGGAATGTCGCCAGATTACATGCATGCTGTTTTACTAGGCGTAATAAAACAACATACCGAGATACTGCTATCTTCATTCGGTGAAGATTACTATGTAGGCAATCCTAACAAACTTGAAGCAATTAATACAAAACTTTTGGGTTTTAAGCATCCTACTTGCATTACGCGTTCACCAAGACAGTTGACTGAAAGAGATATGTGGAAAGCAACAGAATGGCGGTCATGGCTTCTTTTTTATTCTTTGATATGCCTTAAGGGAATTCTTCCTCAAAAATATTTAGAACATTTAGCTCTATTGGTGGAAGCAGTTCGTATTCTATTATCTGACGAAATTAAATATGATGAAATACAAACAGCTGATTCTTTGATTGTGAGATACGTAGCATTATACCAAGAATATTTTGGTAAAAAAGCAATGACATATAATGTTCATTTACTTCTGCATTTAGTGAAGAGTGTTTTAAACTTAGGGCCATTACAATGCCACAATACTTTCATTTTTGAAAATGAGAATCACTTTTTACTAAAATTGCAAAAAAGTCCTAATCATATCAGTATTCAAATAGCAAGACGATATTTATTCCAAAAAGCACTTTCACCATTAAAAGATAAAATTGACTTAAGCGAAGACTTTTTCAAATTTTGTGAAAAAAATCTTACCGGACGTTTAAAAAATACTTTCGAAGTAGAAGGTTGTATCTTGATTGGAAAAGGTAAAGAATATAATTTGAATCCCCAAGAGCAAGCGATTTTAAATAGACCTGGAACATGCAAATCTTTCAATAGATTTATCTACAATAGTACAAGATACACATCCAAAGCTTATCGTTCTTGTGAAAAGATCGATGATTCCATAGTATTATTAAAAGATGGAAAAGTCGGTATAATTAGTAACGTTTGTTATTTTAGTCGAAATGGAAATGAAAAGAAAATATTCATTTTTTATCAAGAAATTGTAATGCTTAAGAAATATTATTATTCATCAACAACTGTAACTAATCATCACATTGAAGAATGTTTGATTACGGAAAAATTAAATTTTTGTGAAGTAGAAATGATATCGAAACCGTGTATGTTAACGACAAAACGAAATAAGCATTTCATTATTTTTATACCTCAAGGATGTTATAGAGATTAATATATAAATTTATATATACTACGGCTACTTTCTCCCTAGTAATGTTCGAGTCAAGTTTACATTTTCACCATAAATAATTTAATATTAAATAAAATTATAATACATGCAATAAGTTTATGTTGTCTATATAAATATATATTATTATTTATAGGAATATTTAAATGTGTAAATATTGTTTTCTAATATTTTAATAAATCAACACTCCCCCATAAACAAAATTTATAACGATAAATAAAAAAGTATGTTAAAATATAAAAAGACATTTATTTTCAGTATGAAAAAATACATAGAAAGTATATAAAATGTGTAGAAAAAATAAATTTTTTTATATCATCATACCGATATTTTTTATATATTCTAAAATGTGTATTTAATACATTTAAATTACTTTTTTAATATATAAAATGTATACGAAAATCGGTCAGAAGTAAGCTATGGAAAATATTTTTTTTTTAAATTTTTTATATGCATGTATTTTTATACTAAAACATGCGTAATTAACTTTTTTTTAAATCGACCAAGTAAATAGTTGAAATTCAACAATTTCTTGAAAAAAATAGATTTTAATGACTAATCTTTAGCTATTATCAAAAATATTGATGTAATTTATGGTCATATTTAATAAGTAAATTTTTGATTTTTAGAATTTATTAAACTTATTGTGAAATTAAGAAGTGGGAGATGAATTTAACAGAATTGACTTTTTTTTCAATTATCGAAGTAAAAAAAATTGTGAAAATACAATAAAGTTAGAATGAATTATTAATTGGCGAGAGCAAATTTTTTTTATTTTCCCTTTTTTGTAATAAAAACGTATGTATCTATGTGCTTATGTAAATCTTTAATTAAGATATCATAGTTGTAAGATAGAGGCAACAAACATCAGCATTTAATTGATTTGGTTGAGTCAGTCAGCCCGATCGCGTGTACCTCCACTGTGCGCCCTTTAAAAATGCTCGCTTATAAAAAATCATTGCATAGTGGGGGTACGCGCTGCGCGCGATATGACTGCACTGGCTGACTGTATAGTATCTTAACCGCACGTGCCACTCTCAAACACTCAAATACAATAGACAGAGCGCATCCACTTGTTCGTATTTCAGTTCAGTGTATACGGGGTAACACGCGGTTCTTGAAAAATATTGTGAGGATTTGATTTAACTCGTTTTGGGCTAAAAGATAAAAAAAAAATATTATTTAAGATGAATTATGCATTGGTAGAATTGCCTTTAGAGTCGCGTAGAAAAGAAATTGTTGAAACTCAGTTTATAAAAAAATTTTCAATATACGACATCAATTCAAAAACGCGAGCTTATCGTTACGATGATGGTGAATCAAAATTTAAATGTGTTATATTATATGTCTCAGGTGAGTAATGATAATGAATACGTTTTATTTTAATTTAAATATTTGTTACTTTTTTTATTACCAAATATATTTTAAAACTGAAGTTAGCAGATATTTAAATATTTTAGGGAACTTTTTGACTACCAAATTTAAATAGAACAAAGAATATTAATAAAATTGTATTAATGTAAAAAATGTAGAAAAATATGTAGAATTTTTCAATTTACTTATATTTACAATTCACTAGTTCTACAAAAAAAAAATTATAAGATGTCTGCAAACTTCGGTTCCCTGACGCATGTTTTTTTTTAATAATTTACTTAATGATATTCAAATTATAAGCAAAAGTGCAATTTAGATGATTGATTGGATAAAATTCATCTTCAGTGTTTGTCTTTAAATTCAAAAAGTTTCATACTGATATTTTAAATATATTAACATTTTTTAGCAATAACGTAATGAAAAAAATTTGAAAGTATTTACGTGATTTTAGTATATTCCGATTTATTGAAAAATATTTGTAAATAAATTTGGCAATATTAATATAAGAACACCATTTTTGTAAATATAAAGAGAGGTCTAGAAATGATAGAGTTTTTTATTTATTGATCGGTATAGTCAATTGAAAATTATTATTGTAAATTACCGTTCAATAATAACAATAATTTACATTGAGAAAAGATCGATATTGACTAATACTTATGTGTTGTTACGAAAAGTTTTTTAAGACAAAGAAAAAACCCGAGAAAAGTAGACTCATGTCTCACAATATATATGTTTAATACAGTAGAGCCGAAGCACAAATATACGGCAGACTAGGGTGAAGTGCGTCGCCCATGAAAAAAAAAAAAAAATTAAAAGAATTATAATATGTTAAATTATAAAAAATACATATAGATTACATACAAATAATATACAAATATATTTAAAATTTACATTAATAATCGATTTCATAGATAAAAAAATATGATAATTATTATAATATTAAAAATAAATTTTAAATTCAATCATCAACATAGGAAAAAAAATATTTAAGAAATCATATATTTCTTGTTTGATTTTTCCAGTGATGATGATTAAATTATAAATACTTTTTTTTATATTTCATACAAGTAATTTTTCTATATTAAAATAAGATTTAAAATATATATAAAAATCGGCGGTCAGATAACTATTAAAAATACATTGTCAACAAATTTTATATATTTTTTATGCATTTTGAATATATAGAGATATATATATATATATATATATATTTTTTTTTTAACATATATTTTTTTGTTATATAATTTTATCATGGGGGGAGTTAACGCGTGTCTTTTCATTCATACTGTAGAGATGTAGCTATTCGTGATTTATATAGAAATATATAGATTTTCTAATAAATTTTCTTTACAAGAGTTGTAAATGCGTGTTTCTTTATTCATACTGAAGAGGTATAGCTACTGTTTCAGACTAACATATTTAAAAATACTTGTTAATTTATTTAGCTAAAATACAAAAGAATCAAAAGATATTATCAATAGTTGCATCATAGCTCAATTTCAGAAATTAATAAATTTTTCATTCATTTATCGGTATAGTCAATTGAAAACTATTATTTTAAGTTGTCAATGAATAATAAAATTAAATTAAGAAGTGATCAATATCGGTTGTACTTAGGCGTTTTTATGGAAAGCTACTTGAGACAAATAAAAAAAACCCGAGACCCACAATATATGTATATAATACAGTAGAGCCGAAACACAAACATACGGCCGTCTACGGTGAAGTGCGTCATCCGGAATAAAAATTTATAAAAAAAAGAAATATATGATAAAATATTATTGAAATTTAATAAAAATAAATCTTTTAATATATAGAAAATACATGTATAAAAATATTATAACAAAATTATATTAAATATATATTGAAAATTATGAAAAAATATTGGCATAATGATATAAAAACAAGATATATATATATATATATATATATATATATATATATATATATATATATATATATTAACGATATATTTCTCATATATAAAAAATATAATTATTAAAATATTAAAAATAAATTTTTAATTTTTTTACCAAAATAGGAAAAAAAATATTTCAAAATATGTTTAAATAACATTCAAAATATATATAAAAATCGACGGTCAGTTAACTATTAAAAATAAATTTATACAAATTTGATATATTTTTCATGTGTTTTGAATATATTTTTTTTTTTTTTCGTAGTGTCTAAAGATAGAAAAAAAAAACCTGAGTTCCAAATAACCTACCGTGTAGCACGTTGTTGTGACGTACGCTTTTTCCTTATTCAATTCCACCTTTTTATCTACACTTATCCGCGTTGATTTTTTTTTTATAAAAATAAATTTTTTTTTTATAATTTTATCATAGGGGGTGTCTACGAGGGTCTTTTCATTTATATTGTAGAGATGCTGCTATTCGTGGTTTAGGCTGACATGTTTAAAAATACTTGGTAATTAATTTAGCTAAAATACAAAAGAATCTTAAGGTATCATCAATAATTGCATCATAGCTTAATTTCAGAAGTTAATAAATTTTTAATTCATTTATCAGTAGAGTGAAATGAAAACTATCATTGTAAGTTGTCAATGAATAATAAAATTAAATTAAGAAGTGATCAATTTCGGCTGTACTTAGGTGTTTTTACGGAAAGCTACTTAAGACAAATAAAAAAAAACCCGAGACCCACAATATATGTATATAATACAGTAGAGCCGAAACACAAACATACGGCCGTCTACGGTGAAGTGCGTCATCCGGAATAAAAATTTATAAAAAGAAAAATATATTAGTAATTGCCAAGTTTTGGCCGGTTGTAGATTAAATTTTGAATATAATTTAAATATATTGATAATATATGTTAGAATATATAAGAAATACATATATGAAAATATAAAAAAAATATATTTCAGTTACATAAAAAATATATATTTTTAATTTAATTATGAACACAGGAAAAAAAAAAATATCAAAAAAATCATATATTTTTTATTTCATGTTATTAATTGAATAGATAATATATTTTTATGTATCTGAAATATAATGTAAATCAAATTTTTTTTTTATATTCAATTTGTGATTGAGTTTAAAAAAAAAGCAGATCACCTACTTTTTCGTAATCAGCAATCTCGCTTTATTATTATTAAGTGAAGCGTTTTGTGATCCATTATTACTCAGAAACTCTATCGTAAATTTTATTTTATACCTATATTGTTATAAAAACAAACTTTTGTAGCAATAATACTTAATTATGAAAAATTTCAGATTCAATCGAGAAATTAAAGGATCCAAACTTGAAATATCGAATCCCAAAAATTACTAATCTATCATCTTTAGAAGACTCATCCTCATCAGACGACGAAGAAAATAATATTTCAAAGGCTAAAAAAATTAGAAAAGTATGCACGAGTAATTGCTTTAAGCATCTTTGATAAAAATTTTGTAATATTTTTCATGAAAGATTTATTTTTCTAATTTTTTACTTTTTCAGAATAAGAGGCAAAATTTAGCAACTGCAAATAAACAAAAAATTGAGGAAATTTTAAAGGCTCACAAAGCAAGTACAGAAATTAATAATATAGTATGTATTTAATATTTAAAAACAAAAATTGATAAGTATTGAAGTTCTCATATTTATAATAATATTATCATTATTGTATGATTTTAAACTTTTTTTAGATTTTGAAGGAACAAAATTCGCTTGTAAATAGAAATTTCGAGAATGAAGAAGAAAAAGGCATGGATGATAGTAATGTGGCCGTAGCAAGGAACGAAAATAATGTAGAAATAATATCAGAGGCTGAAGATTCAGATCTGTCAGAGAATATTAATAATAATGAAGTGAATTTGACACCTGAAATCAGCAAGGTATTAATTTTTTTTAAATATATATCAGCAATAATATGAATTTAATATTGATAATTTTATAAAACAGACATTTTGTTTTTATTTAAATATTTTGTACCAATTTCGAATTATCTATAAAAAATGACAGATTTTCTTTATTGTGGTAGATAAAATATCTTTTCAATATTTTAATTATTTAAAAAAAAACAAAAAATTTGACTGGCAATATATTTTTAAGGAGGGATTTATTTTTATTTTTCCAAAGTTTAAACGTGAATATGTAAATAACTTTTCATAAAAAAAAAAATTTGATAGAGATGGAAACATAATTTGAAAGAAAACGTTTTTATAAAATAATAAAAATTTATGAGTTTGTTATAAGTGTAGTACAATATCTTAAACTTAATCATGATATGATATATAATTTTGTTATTATCAGTAACGTTTCTTATAAAAAAAAAAAAGAAGTACAAAATTAAAAGTGAGATTTTTTTTGTTTGTTTTTTTATGAAATATTAAATAACTTTATTAATGTAATATGAATTTGTGTAGAAGCAAATCTGACCAGCAATTTTTTTTTTTTTTTTTTTCATTCAAAAATTCATGGTAAATAAAATTTTCTTTTATTATTTGAATGTTAAGGTAGAGATTCATTAAATATCGTATAGAATTCGAAAAAAAATCATCAAAGTACATCTTAAGAATTTTATAAAATTTTATGTTGAAAAGTAAAGAAGATATTATAATTAATATCAAAAATCATAAAATTTAACAAGTTTTCATAAAATTAAATAGGAATGACATTGAATTCCCCCATGGAAAAAAAAATAATAAATATATATATATATATATATATATATATATATATATATATATATATATATATATATATATATAGTATATCAAAAATATTTAAAAAATACATATAATATAAACAAATATATATAAAATTTGTATAAAAAAAATATATTTAAAATGTTTTTTTGAAATATATAAAAAAACATGTACGAATATATCTAAAAAATATATTTAAAATAAAAAAAAAAAAAATATCGGTATGATAATATAAAAAAAAAAAAAAAAACATATTTTTAATCCAATCATCAACATAAGAAAAAAAAATTGAAGAAATCTTTTTTTTTTTATACAATTTTTTAATACTTTCTTCCTTTGTTGATGATTAAATTAAAAATAAAATTTTTATATTTTTTATATATCTAAAATATTTGATATATTAAAATTACATTTTTAAAAAATTAAATATATGAAAAATTCAACCGTTAGTTAGCTATTAAAGATATATTGTATACAAATTTAATCACATGTATTTAAATATTTTTTATGCATTTAATATTTATTAATATTAATTTTTCTCATAGGGTCTGCGAAAAAATATTTAAAGAATTGTGTTATTTTTTACAAACGTAACGAAGTTTAACAAACTTATAATTTTTGCGTTTATAAATATATATTAGCCTAGCAAATTTTTAATGTTTGAACATGAAAGATTTAATATTCAACCAACTGACTGATGTCATTTAGTTGCCAATAGACGCTCACGATATTTTAGCCAAATAAAAATATTAAATCTCGTTATTGGTATCTTTTACCACTTTATAAAAGTATATGTGATATTTTTTGATTGATGATTGAAATTGAAATTATTCGATTGATTTAATAAATATATTTTTTGTTTAGAGTTCAAATACAAACGCAGTAAAAAAGCAGTTGATGAATGCAAGACAACGAAATATGAAAGTTCGATTATTTGAACAGAAGCAGCAACAACAAGAACTACAACGACAACAACAAGAACAAGAATTACAACAACAACAACAAGAATTACTACGACAACAACAAGAACAAGAATTACAACAACAACAACAACAAGAATTACTACGACAACAACAAGAACAAGAATTACAACAACAACAACAACAAGAATTACTACGACATCAACAACATGAATTAGGACAACAACAACCAGAATTACAAGGACTACAACAACCAGAATTACAAGTACTACAACAACCAGAATTACAAGGACTACAACAACCAGAATTACAAGGACTACAACAACAACGTCAACGATTGCAAGCACAACAACGCCGGCTGTTACTAGCACGACAACATCAACGTCGATTATTACAAGCTCAACAACAACAGCAACAAGATGAAAACATTAACTATTTACATAATCATCAGTTCCTAATCGGAGATAATTTATATATACGAAGTGCATTAAATCGCAATGCGAGTAATTCCGATACTCCAGCTAAATTTATAACTAATATGGCACATGCCATCTGGACTGTGGATGAATTAAAAGTCCGAGTAGTCCGTAAACAAAAAAATACTGGTGCAAGAAAAGATTTAACACCAAGAAAAGTTGAATTATTATCATATCATTTTGAAAATTTCTTAAATAAACGCAATTACTCAGATGATAAAATCCAAACGGAACTCAAAAAAATAAATACATATTTAGGCCGTGCTATAACATCTGCAAAAAAAAAAGTAGTGTTGTGATTTTATGAAAAATGATTTGTCCCTCATGGAAAAAAAATTCATAAAAAACATATAATATTTGTATAAAAATTATATTTTCAATAGCCAATTTTTGGGTGATTGCTAGATATATTTTAGATATAATTTAAATATATTTGAAATATATCTTAGAATATATAATAAATACATGTATAAAAATGTAAAAAAAATATCGGTATGATATTGTAAAGAAAAAAAATATATATTTTAGATATATAAAAAATATAATCATTAAAATACAAAAAAAAAATATTTTTAAATTTATTACCAACATAGGAGAAAAAAAATTAATATGTTTTTAAAATTTTTTTTTTCTATGTTATTGATAAAATTAAAAGTATTTATTTTTTATATTTTAAGTATATGTTTTATATGTTTTTTAAATATTTTCATACATGTATTTTTTATATATTGAAAGATACATTTTTAATATATTTAAATTACATTTGAAATATTTAAACTATAAACGAAAATCGGTCAAAAGTTAGCTATTAAAATTATATATTTTATACAAATTTGATCTATTTATAACATATTTTTTTTATGAATTTTTTGCATAGGGAGTAAAGAAAAACTTATTTTTTCTCCCTTCGGTATTTTGTCAAGTAATTGCTATATTTTTTATTATTATTGTCTTGAAAATTTTATACTTAATGATATATTTTCGTATATGTTAGTTTAATATAGATTCCAAAATATTGCTTCAGATTAAAATAATTTTATAAAAAAAAAAACTAAGCATAAATAAAATTATTGAAGATGACTTAATTACCCATTATATAATAAGTAAATAATATATATAACATGTAACGTAGGTTAAAATTTAAAATAAAATTTATTTCATTGTGTAGAAGAGAATTTATTTTACTTACAATAAAAATTTGTTATCAATCAATTATTTAAAAGGAAAGCTTTAGCTTACTTACCATTTGATACAATTTGATATACACTATTAAAAACTCAAAATAATATTTTCTGTAGTGGCACTAATGATCTGCTGAATAACTTAATAATTAAGAAAATGTCTAAATAACTCTTTTTGTGGTGGCACTAATTATCTGCTGAATGTCTTAATAATTAGGAAAAACTCTGAATAACTCTTTTTGTAGTGGCACTAATTATCTAAAGAAAGGCTTATTTATTATAAAAAACTCGGAATAACTCTTCCCTGCAGCCGCACTAATTATCTCCTGAAAGTCTTATTAATTATTGAAAACTCTGAATAACTCTTCTTATAGCCGCACTTATTTTCTACTGAAAGTCTTATTAATTATTAAAAATTCTCAATGAGTTTTTCTGCAGCCGCACTAATTTTCTACTGAAAGTTTTATTAACTATGAAAAACTCTTCTAGAAGAGTCCGAAATCTGCCAAATACTCTGATGTTTTATGTCAAATGAAGAGTTCTTCTGACTTTATAAGACTATTTCAGACTTTTTAAGAGAGAATAATAATTTTCAAATCATTATTTTGACTTTTTAAGTTTTTTTTTTAGTTTTATCAGAGAAAAATTTCCACAAGGGTTATATCTAATAATTTAATAGCAATTAGAGGATATACAACTGTGAAAGCTAATTTTTTCGATTTGTTTTTAAATTTTCAAGACTATAAAATTGGTTAAAACAAAAAAGCTATATAAGAGAAATCAGAGCAAATCGCACGAAGTTTAAGTTGCATTTTACTTAATTAAGTTTTAAAATTCGGTTTAAAAGTTATTCAATGATGAAGCGATAAAAGGTCATTTTTATAAATAAGTAAAAAATTTCAAACACCCACGACTTCCAAAATAATTGACCGATTTTGCTCAGCATCGAACTCGATCGAGTTAATAGCTCAATGAAAAAGTGTACCAAATTTTATAATCATGCGGTAAGAATAGTAGTCATCATCAATCAGACATGACGCGTTGATGAATCCAAAGTTCCCAACGTTGGATGCCAACGAATTTTTAAATTCCTTGAAATCAGAAAAAAATATTCGTGACAATAAAATAAGGTGCCGAATGTTGTAAAAATTAAAAAAAAACTCCCTCTGGATACCGGAGGCCAAGTCCCAACCGCACAAATCAAGGTTTCAAATTTTAAAATTAAAAAAAAAAAGTGTGTGTGTCAGCTCCGACGCACGATTGGAGTTTACTCCCTTAGATCGACTGTCTAAATAGGCTCAAAAAAGGTTTACTAATCTAAGAAAAAGATTAATACTATACTAACGCAAAAAATTAAAGGAACAGAAAAATTTGATAAATTTTTTCGTAGTTATTGGAAGGCTGTAACTTTGTGAAGAATAATCGTATCAAGATTTTGAAAAAAAAATTTTATAGCTTAAAATCTCTAGTTTCGGTGCATGTTTATCCAAATTTTTTAAAAAGTCTGGTTATTACGCTAACATGAGAAATACCGCGAGACAAAAAATTTCTAAATTTTTTCTTTTTTCTAAAGAGCCTACGGACCGTGGAAAATTTTTGTCAAGTAAACCAATGCATAGGTCATTTAGCAAATTTATTCAGCTTCAATTTGGTTTTTTTTAACTTCGTAGGACAATTTGTCGCAGGGATATCAGCCTTCAAACAAAAAATGATCCTTTTGGCTTTATACCCTGATTAAAAACTCCGATTGAATCTGATTAAAACTCTATCAGAATTCTATCAGTTTCAATCAGAAACGAATTTCCAATCAGAAATGTTCGGGAGCGTTCGAGGGTTCTGATTGACTTTCTATCAGTTTCAATCAGATTCTATCAGAAAAAAATATTTAGTATTTTCTGATTGAAACTGATTGGATTTTCTCTATCAGTTTCAATCAGATTTAATCAGAAAAAAATAATTTTTGAAAACTTATTTTCCGATTGAATCTGATAGAAACTGATAGAGAAAAATCCAATCAGTTTCAATCAGATTAAATCGGAAAATAATTTTTTTTAAATTATTATTTTCTTATTGAATCTGATTGAAACTGATTGGATTTTTCTCTATCAGTTTCAATCAGATTCAATAAGGAAATAATAATTTTTAAAAAATTATTTTCCGATTGAATCTGATTGAAACTGATAGCGAAAAATCCAATCAGTTTCTATCAGATTTAATCAGAAAAAAATAATTTTTGAAAACTTATTTTCCGATGGAATCTGATTGAAACTGATAGAGAAAAATCCAATCAGTTTCAATCAGATTCAATCAGAAAATAATAATTTTTAAAAAATTATTTTCCGATGGAATCTGATTGAAACTGATAGAGAAAAATCCAATCAGTTTCAATAAGATTCAATAAGAAAATAATAGTTAAAAAAAAATTATTTTCCGATTAAATCTGATTGAAACTGATTGGATTTTTTTTTATCAGTTTCTATCAGATTTAATCGGAAAATAAGTTTTCAAAAATTATTTTTTTCTGATTAAATCTGATAGAAACTGATTGGATTTTTCTCTATTAGTTTCAATCAGATTCAATAAGGAAATAATAATTTTAAAAAAATTATTTTCCGATTCGCTAGCGTCGCTGTGGAAACCTCAAATTTCTCATAATATAAAAAAATTTAGTGCTCCAGATTTAGGCCTCAATTTCTCAAATGACGTAACCTACGCAGATTCCCTCACTTTTTTTCGTTAAAAATAAATACTTTGGACGGGGAATCTCAAAAAAAATGACCCAAAAATAAATAATTAATTACCAATTTGCAGAAAAATTACCGGAACCTCTATAAAGTATAATGAATGAAAATGAATATTTATTTTTATTTATCTCCGTTCAAAAAAAATTTAATGGTTACTATGAGAAAATAGTTAACTGAAAGAAAATTTAGTAGGGGAGCCTGGGGCACAAATGCCCCCTTCCCCAAAAATTATAAAAACAAAAGTTTTTTTTATTTCCCGTCAAGTTATGACCTTTGTAATGTTTTTATCATATTTTAAGCCAATATGTGATATGTGGGGTAAAATGGACCACTCAAAACAAAGAAATAGTAACGAAAAAATTAACTTGACGAAAAATAAAAAAAAAATAATAATTTCGTTACAATTTTTTTTCGAGTGTTCCATTTTGCTCTACACATCACGTATTGATCTAAAATGTAACAAAATTAGTATAAAGGTCATAACTTGACGGAAAAATTGAAAAAAATAATTTTTTTGAGTGGTCCATTTTACCCCACATATCACATATCGGCCTACAATATGATTAAATCATTATAGAGGTCATATTTGACGGAAAATAAAAAAATTTTTACCTAATTTTTGAGGGGGGCCTTCGTGCCCCAGGCTCCCCTATACATTTCTTCAATTAAAATACAAAAATTTATTGAGGACAAAATGTTTGATTTTGTATTCTATATTATTTCGGAAATTAAAAAAAAAATTTTTTTTGAGACCTTCTAAAAGTTTGTCCAGGAATATATAAAAGCGAATAATAATAATAAATTAATCAATTTATTTTATTTTTACACATAAATTTTTCTAAGTACTCAGATTTTTTTTTAACTCGAAAATTTTCCAAGTCCAGAAAACGGTAATTTTTTTTTTGAGGATTTTGAAAGCTCCGTTAGAAATCAAAACCGATGAAGAGTTTGCATTTAGACTTCATAGATTTAGAGTGCCAATATTGTATTATTTTCCGACCGGTAGATAAAAGATCAAAGGAATTGAATTTTTTGAGGTCCAAACTAGAATTTGTTTTTTGACTCGGGATATTATCTATGAGATAAAAGTAGTTTAACATTGGACAGTTTAAAAATGGTACGTTTAATATAGTATAAATCTTTTTTACTTTAGAATGTTCTACTGTTAAGTTATAGCAATTTACAAAAAAAAGTTATTTAATTTACATACTTTTTAAATGGAAAAATTTGATAGTCGAGAAAAAGTACTTAAAATTAAATTTAAGAGCTAAAATTTTCAGGGAATTTTTCTCAATATAAACGGCAAAATTATCTTGTGTTGGCTAGAAAAAAAAAATTTCGTTTCAAACAAAACGGATTCAATTTGAAAAAAATAATTCATTTATCGATTATTTTCCGATTGAATCCAATTAAATCCGACAGAAAATTTTCAATCAGTTTTAATCCGTTTCAATCGGAAAATAACAATTCAGATAATATTAATAATTATTAAAATTTGGGAAGATATGAATTTCATTTGTCATGAATTCAGCAATTTTTGAAGTATCAAAGTATAGAATTCTATCGGTCTTTCCAATTTAATAAATTTTATAAAAAGTGAAAACAAGCATTTTTCAGGATTATGTATAAACTTTTTTTGAAGAACTGTATTGATTGAATTAAAACTATCACAAAAATAAAAAAAAGCATTAATAAAAAATTATATATACATTAGGTTGGTTAAAAAAAAAAAATTTTTTTTAGTATCCAAAAATTGAAAGTATACCTAAAAACCAAAATTTCTGTACCAATTCAAGCTCTTAATAATACTACGGTTTGCGTCCAGCCGTTTTTATTCATATTTACAGAGTATTTAAATAACACGGGAAAAAAACTTTTTATAATTTAGAATTTTCTAACTTATAATCTAATCAACGAATTATGATGCACGATAGATATTTTTGTAGGAAATTGAATGCTCTACAACAAAAGTCTCATCATTTTTTGATAAATCTATCTGTTCAAAAGTTATTTGAGCATAAAGTCAAATTTATAGTAAATTTTGAGATCTTTTTAATTTTCCAGCGAAACTATCAGTTTTATCAGAAAATCTTATAGAAACTTTTTTTGGGTAATTTCATTTCTCAAAAATTATAATGAATGAAGTTTTCTAAAGTTTTGCTTTTTTTTCTAGTTATTTTCATTTCAATATCAAGTTCTTAAACAAATAGTTTTCTGATTTATTTTTTATAAATTCTAAAATATATTTTTTGTATTTAAACTTATATTTTTTAAATAAATTTTTTCATGGGGGTGTTTAACGCAAGGATTTTCGTATGCAACTAATAGAAAAAAAGTTGCTTGAACCCAGAGAAAAATTCCTTAAGAGAACAGAAATATATGGAGGAGAGAAAATTCATCAGTCCTAAGCAATAGCAGTATGAGTAATTCGGTTCTCGCCACTAGATAGCGCCTACCACTTGTGTAGTGTCCCTGGTAAGAAACTTCGTTCAGACGTATTATATTCCAGACTTGGAAGCAATTGTAACAAGAGCACTCCTCTGTTCTTTGACAGAGTGACAAGTACAATTTTTGGTGGTAATATAGTATATTCTATATTACTTCATGACATGCAATCTAATTGTTTATATAGATTCAACGTAGATTTTGAAACATTCGATTTTTTGATTTTCTACCGTTTAATAATATATACAATTATTTGTCCCGAGAATCGGTAATTGTTTATTAATTTACAATTGAAACCTTCCGAAAATATCCGATTAAATCTGATTGAAATTCTATAATAAATTCTGATTAAATCTGATTGAAACTGATTGAAAGTCAATAAGAAATTCTGATTAAATCTGATTGAAACTGATTGAAAGTCAATAATAAATTCTGATTAAATCTGATTGAAACTGTTTGAAAGTCAATAAGAAATTCTGATTAAATCTGATTGGAACTGATTGAAAGTCAATCAGAAATTTCTGATTAAATCTGATTGGACGTTTTCAATCAGTTTCAATCGGAGTTTTTAATCAGGGATTGATCATTGATATTTCGGTAACCAATGATTGCACAGTAAATTTGAGGCCGGCGTTGAAAACGTGAATAAATTCTCAACAAGAACCGTTTATCATTTTTTGGAAAAAACAATTTTTTAAATTTTTAACATCCTTTAGAAGTAAGTACAAAAAAATGACTTTTTTTTGGTTTTTTAGTAAATCAACCGCTACACTGTAAATATCGATGAAAAGACTAATGTTGCCAGAGACCTTTATAGCTTAATGTATCCCTAATAACCCCTTAAATTTTCAAATTTATCTATCGAACCCTATTTTGGAAATGATCGATCAAAGTTTTGCTAAACAATTAAAAGAACAAGTTTTGTTCCTTCAATTGTGTAATCATAACCAAAATGAAAAAATAATTTTTTTTTACTTTTCTTTCATTTTTGCATTAGTAACTCAGTGAATGTAAGGCCCTGATTAAGAAATCTAATTTGGGATGATTCGAGATTACGTAACTCTTAATTATTTTAAATCATTCCAAATCGACTAAATTGTTTTGCTTTCGAGCATAAATTTTCGAACGAATCATTTTAAATCATATTGAATTAAAAAATAACGAAGTATTATTTTATGATTTAAAATTATTTAAAATAATTCGAACTCTTGAATCATTTTAAATTAAATTGAATTAAGAAATAATATCGCAATTTCTGGTTCCTCGGCTGATTTAAAATAATTTGAAATAATTCAAACTCTCGAATCATTTTAAATTAAAATGAATTAAGAAATAATATCACAATTTCTGGTTCAACGGCTGATTTAGAATAATTTGAAATTATTCAAACTCTCAAATCATTTTAAATTGAATTGAATTGAAAAATAATATTCTATTTCTGGTTCCACGGCTGATTTAGAATAATTTGAAATAATTCAAACTCTCAAATCATTTTAAATTGAATTGAATTGAAAAATAATATTCTATTTCTGGTTCTACGGCTGATTTAAAATTATTTGAAATAATTCAAACTCTCGAATCATTTTAAATTAAAATGAATTAAGAAATAATATCACAATTTCTGGTTCAACGGCTGATTTAGAATAATTTGAAATAATTCAAACTCTCAAATCATTTTAAATTGAATTGAATTGAAAAACAATATTCTATTTCTGGTTTCACCGTTGATTTAAAATTATTTAAAATAATGCAAACTCCCGAATCATTTTAAATTGAATTGAATTAAGAAATAATATGGCAATTTCTGGACCCTCGGGTGATTTAAAATTATTTGAAATGTCTTGAACTCTTGAGTCATTTTAATTTAAATTGAATGGGGAAATAGTATCGGTTTCTGGTTCCACCAATGGATTTAAAACGATTCGAACGAATTTGTCGAATCGAATGCTACTTAGCTCTTTCGAACTGTAAAATAATAAGTGAATTTTTATCATCTTTAAAGGACTTGAAATGATTTAATTGGATTTGACTATAGAGAAAAAATTATTTGGCTTCAAATTTATCTTGAACCAAGAAACGTTTAAGGATATGGAACGGAAATTGAGATTTCCTTTAGGGAAGTAAAAAAATTCGTTGGATTTCAAATCTTGAATAAAGAAAGATATTTTTGACTCAATAAATCGTTAAAGATTGATTTAACAGTAGAATTAGTTAGCTATAAATAATTTCAATTCCTTGATTTGATAAATGTTGTTTCTCACTGTAATATATTTATTACTTCAATCAAAAAATCGAAATGTTCATTCAAATAAAGTTCATTAAAATAAAATAAAGTATCATTATAGAATAAAGTAATGTGATCATTTGAATCAATAAAATGTTTTAACTTGAAATCTAATGCAAATCTCAAACCTAGGTAAATGCCGTTTTGAGCCAAGTAAGTATTTTCTTGGATTCATGCAGAGGTTCTCCACTTTTTTTTCACTACTCTATCTTTGTCGCTTCTACATAATAAATTGAAATTTTGTCCACGTAATAAGGTTAAGTAGATAAAAATTAAAGAAAAAATAATAATAATTATTATTTCATAAATTTTATTATAATTATTTGTAAGTTTAGCAAATATTTGGGCACATATGCATATTATTTATTTTCAATTACGATATTTTAAGAATATCTGAGTGGAATTTTATCTGTGTTTTCTTCTAATTTAATTATTTTAATAAAATTATAAAAACTTTCATTTTTCGAGATTATGAAAACAAAACAATTGAATAACTTTTTTTAAAAAACTGCATTAATTGAATTTGAAACTATTACAAAAAATAAAGAGAACATCATATTATCAAAATTTCAAATATAAATGAATATAATTTAAAATGAACTATTCTTAAATTGAGTAAACTGTATGGTTTAAATGAAGGCAAAACTTTTTTTAATATAAATATGGAATTCATTTAAACTTTTAGTATATTAAATAAAATAATTTTTTTTAAGCTTAAGATGGACATATAAAGTACTGAATAGCTTTAAGTAAAAGAATAAATTTTTATTTCCAAATGCACACGGAAAAAAAAATATTGCGCTTATCGCTCACCAACGGAGAGCGACAGTTGTATCGTGATTAGTACTAAATTGTTACTTGATTTTCACGATATATATATCAATATGAATGAAAGACTAGATACTTATTATAATGATCCTACGGATTGTGAATATACTTAAATATATAGTGGTCGTTAGTTAACCCTTCAGAACCATCGTGTAGAGAGATTCTCTCACACTTTCTTTAAAACTTTTTTTTCTTTCTAAATTGAAATGGAATGACCCCCTGAAATTTTTTTTAGCTTACTAAAATTTAATGCTCTAAATGATACTAAAAAAACAAAATTTTTTAAACTTGAAAAATAAAGAAAAAAAATTATTTTTTCATTAACTGTGAGAGTTTCTCTCATCGCGTGAGTTAAGTCAGGCACAAAAAAAATTTCTGTTCGTATTACTTCGTTTCATTTCGGCTGTCTCCGTGGTATCTAGCCGCCATTTTAAATGTATATAGATATACAAATAAACAGTATTCTAAAAGTTGTTTACAATAAGTGTACCTGTATACCAGTATTTTAATCAAAATAAAAAATATAATAATTTATAAATGATTATTTATAAAAAATAATTTATAAAGAATTATTATTTAATTTTTAGTATTCAAACAAATAATATTTTATGTTGTATTTTACTTGATATATAACCTAAAATTATTTAGATATTTTTTAAATTTCGCTCTTGGCGCTTTCGCAATAGGCGTGAGATTTTATCTCATCACGATAGCAATGACTGCGGTACGGGAGGCGTATGTTCTGAAGGGTTAACGTATCCATATCCTACCAAAACGGATCGTGATTATCGCGATCTACTTCTCAAGCGCCACCACTCATAACCAAATTATTTAATAAAAAATTTACATCAATTACTTACGTATATTCTATTACTTGATTACATTTCTTCATATTAAATAATAATTTTTTATTGCGCTTATTATAATTATTAACATGTAATTATTAATTCCAACTAAAAAAATATTGTAATGAAGTTAATGTTAAAAATTCATCTATTTTAACCTCAAATTTTTATGGGCATTTGACATTATTATAACAGAACGGATCGTTACTATAGGAAAACGATCTTATGATTTCGGGATCCGCCTGGATAGCGATAATCACGATCCGATAGACCAAGACTTTCCGTATACAACGTATAACCAACCGAAGAGAGTGAATATCACGATACCGTTGAGTGATGAGCACAATATTTTTTTTTCCGTGCATGTGGTGGCCGAGTGGTCTAAAGCACTTGACTTGAACTGTTCTTCAGAGCCTTCAATCGAAGAGTCGGCAGTTCGAGTCCCACCACATGTCGGAAAAAATAAAGATTTCTTCTTTACCGAAATTGAAAAATACTATATAACTCCCAGTTGGTTAAATGAGATGTTATTTAGTAGTAGTTGCATTCTTTTTTTAAACAAAGAAATATACGATATTATTTTCTTACTCAATTCAATTGAAATGATTTCAAAATTTAAATTATTCCAAATAATCTTAAATTTTCTGAGGAAACAGAAATATGCGATGTTATTCTCTTATTTTAATTTAAAATGACTCAAATCATTTCAAACAATTATATAGATCTTAAAATAATATTTTACTTTTTCATGATTCGGTATGATTAAAAATGATTTATTTTAAAATGACGCTTGGAAGCACTATGATTTAACGATTTTGGAATATTTGAAATTATTAAGATTTGAATCATTTTGAATAATTTCAAAAAATAATTTTATGATTTAAAATAATTTGATGCTGAGAATTTTAAATTGCTTTGAATTATTTCAAATTATAATTTTATGATTCAAAATAATTCAAATTTGAGAATTTTCAATTATATTGAATTATTTCAAATTATAATTTTATGATTTAAAATAATTCGAAGTTGATAATTTTAAATTATTTTGAATTATTTCAAATTATAATTTTATGATATGATACAATATGAAATAATTTAAATTTTTCAAATCATTTCAAATTAGATTTCTTAATCAGGGGGGAAGAGAAAAAAAAAACGAAAAATTTTCAAAAAAGTTAAAAAAAAAATTTTCGACCCCAAAAAACAAGGTTCAATTTTTTTGATTTTTGAAAATTTTTCGTTTTTTTTTCTTTTCCCCTCAAATTCACTGAGTTACTAATGCAAAAATGAAAGAAAATTTACAAAGAATTATTTTTTTTCATTTTGATTATGATTACACAATAGACTGTTTCAAATTAGGGGACTATTTTTTTTTTTTTTGATGAACATTGAAAAATCGAAAGGGTATTTTAAAATATGGTGACAGTTAAAATTTGAGCTCTTAATATTGATATTTAGAGGTGGCTATTTGTAATTTTCGATTTTTCATTTAGAAACATGGTAAAAAATACATAACTTCCGAAAAAATCAAGATACAAAAAATCTCTTCTTAACTATTTTGTAGGAAATTTACTGGTCTACAAAAAAGGTCCTCTATGATTTTTTCATGAGTTCAACCATTCACAAGATATCCGACGTCAAAGTTTGATAAAATTCAAAGAACTTGTTTATGCTCGCTCCGAATTTTATACCATGCCAACCAATGAGAATTCAGAAATTTTCAATACAATTTTTTGTAGGAAATTGAACGCTCTACAAAAAAAGTCTCTTATCGTTTTTTGATAAATCCATCTGTTCAAAAGTTATTAGAGCTTGAAGTCAAGTTATAGTAAAATTCGAGATCTTTTTACTTTTTCGGTGAAACTATCGGACAAATCATAAAATGTCATTAAATCTTTTTTGTAGACAATTTTATTTCCTAAAAATTATCTCTGATAAATTTTTTCCGAATTCTGCATTCTATTCTAGTCAATTCCATTTTAATGTCGAGCTCTTAAAATCGATCAGAACACTTTTTTTAGGAGCTTAGCATTAAAATGGAAATAACTAGAAGAGAATGCAGAATTTAAAAAAAATTTATCAGAGGTAATTTGTGAGAAATAAAATTGCCCACAAAAAAGATTCTATGACATTTTATGATTAGTCCGATAGTTTCACCGGAAAAGTAAAAAGATCTCCAACTTTACTTCGAGCTCTAATAACTTTTGAACAAATGGATTTATCAAAAAACGATAACCCGACTAGAAAAAAAATTGTAAGACCTATTGGAATCCAATTGGGTTCCCAATTGGGAACCCAACGTTGGGTTGTAACGCATAGCCCAAGATGATCCCAATCGGGTCATCCCTATTGGGTCCCAATTGGGTATACCCAACTGTTTCCCAATTAGGCACACTCTATAGGGTTTCAATTGGGTTCACCCTACAGAAACTTTAGGCCAACCCAATAAAATCCCACTAAAATCCCAACATAAGAAAAATTTGGTTAAATAAATTTTATTTAAATCCTCTCATTCTAGTACATTTTTTTTTTTTATTTATTCAATTTCCGTTATGACTGTTAATTTACAATAGTGTTAGCTCACAAAAAAAATTAATTATTTCACAAATTCTCACTTTGCACGAGACACAATTTGTATAACCTATATTCACTATACTAGCACTTTAATATTATTTTGATTAATTATATTGCACTGCACTAGCACTTTCTTTATTATTAATTCTATCAATTATATTGCACGGTATTGTAACTGTAGAGATGTCAAAAAATTACGCCTTGATGAGTTACTTAGAACGTTTTCCAATGCAAGAGTCACGTGTATATGGGTTTTTGTCCACTAGTTATTTGTTTTATGCGCGGACCTGTCTGAACTTGTCTACGCTCGTATTATAGTCACAAGATTTTGTCGCCACGTGCATCATTGGTGTTAACATACACAACTATTCGATTTTTATCTTTACATATAATAATATATGAGCATAAGAAAGTTAGTAGATATTTCATATGGATTATTTTTCCCTTAAAGTTTTAGTTTTTTTTTTAAGTTTATAATTAAATTTATAATCTGCAAGTGATTAAAAATACGTTTTACTATTGTTAAGTTTTTTTTCTATATTATTAAAGTTTAATCAGTTTTTTTTTTTTCGTTTTCATGTTAAAATACAGAATAAAACGTAAATATTTTGCATTTAAAAATTATTTTTAATTTTTAGAAGTAAAAATTTTTTTTTTTATAAATTTCATGTTTAGTTTTCCTAACGTGATCCCAATTATTCCCCAATTGGGTAAGACCAACAGCTAGTTATTAATTTTGACGTTGGATCATCCTAACAAGTTCCCAATTATTTCCCAATCGGGCAAACCCATTGTCGAATCATTAATTTTAGCATTGGGTTTTCCCAACAGGTTCCCAATTATTTCCCAATCGGGTAAGCCCAATAGCAAATTATTAATTTTGACGTTGGGTCGCCCCAACAAGTTCCCAAAAATATCCCAATCGAGCAAACCCATTGCCGAGTCATTAATTTTAGCATTGGGTTAACCCAACATGTAGCCAATCCTATCCCAATTGGGTAAACCCAATCGCAATTTTTTATTTTAATGTTGGGCTTACCCTATATGTTCCCAATCAAATCCCAATAGGGATAACCCTATCGAGCTTGCCCCATCAGTACCCAATGGGGTCCCAATGTATGCTTGGGGGTAATTTCTGGTCGGGAAGAGACTTTTTTTGTAGAGCGTTCAATTTCCTACAAAAAAATGTATTGAAAATTTCTGAATTCTCATTGGTTGGCATGGTATAAAATTCGGAGCGAGCAAAAACAAGTTCTTTGAATTTTATTAAATTTTGACGTCGGATATCTTGTGAATGGTTGAAGTTATGCAAAAATCATAGAAGACCTTTTTTGTAGATCAGTAAATTTCCTACAAAATAGTTGAGAAGAGATTTTTCGTATCTTGATTTTTTCGGAAGTTATGTATTTTTTACCATGTTTCTAAATGAAAAATCGAAAATTACAAATAGCCACCTCTAAATATTAATATTAAGAGCTCAAATTTTAACTGTCACCATATTTTAAGATACCCTTTCGATTTTTCAATGTTCATCAAAAAAAAAAAAATAGTCCCCTAATTTGAAACAGTCTATTACACAATTAAAGGAACAAAACTTGTTCCTTCAGTTGTTTAGCAAAACTTTGAACGATCGCCCCCAAAAAACGGCTCCATAGATCAATTTAAAAATTTTAAGGGTTATTGGGGGTACATTAAGCTAAAAAAGTCCCTGGCAACAATATTTTTTTTTATCAATATTTGCAGAGTAGCGGTTGATTTACTAAAAAACCAAAAAAAGTCATTTTTTTGTACTTACTTCTAAAGGATGTTAAAAATAAATTCTCATTTTAGCGTAATAACCAGACTTTTTATAAAATTTTGATGAGAATTCATCGAAACTAGAGATTTCAAGCTATAAATTTTTTTTTTTAATCTCGATACACTGATAGAAGGATTTTTTAATATTTAATAAGCCTTATTAACTGTTAATAAATGATTTTTTAACATGAGATGATTTAATAAATATTTATTAACAGTTAATAAATCATTTATTAAATGCGATTTATTAACAGTTAATAAATATTTATTAACAGTTAACAAATATTTATTAACTATTAATAAATCATTTATTAAAGACAATTTATTAACTATTAATAAATATTCGTTAACTGTTAATAAATATTTATTAACTGTTAATAAATCATTTATTAAAAAAGTTTAATAAAAAATAAGCATAAAAGCTTTATTTTGACACTTTTTGTAACCTCAGAACTTTAATAAATAATAGAGTTTAATTAGATGAGTAGATTTATAGTTTTCTTATGGAAAAAATAGACAAAATGAAATGAATCATAAAAAAATAGTTGTAATAAATTACAGTTTTTTTTTTGCGGTGAAAATTATTAGGGTAATATAAATTGAAAGAAGTTAAAATGTAAATTAGAAATATTCATAATTAATATTCGTTTGATTAAAATTTTTTTATTTTTTTTGACAACAAATATGTAAAAAATATAACATGAATGATGGTAAATGAATATTTACATAAATATATCTTAAATTAAGTCACGGCGAGAAACAACATGAACTCTGCTTGATGTAACATGGATTTCATTTCATCTCTACTATTTTCTATGATTATTTCGGAGTATCCAAATCAGTTATATCATGCTCTACAGAAAAATAAGAAAAACTATTTAACTAAAATGATAATTATTTTTATATTAATAAGTTTAAAGATTTCCGATATGTATGAAGACTTTAATCTTATCCGTTTAATTGTACTGACTCATTAACATTGTATATAGTTCACCTAGACCCCATGAATTGACCAACACATCCATTTCAATCAATTTTTAAAAAACTTTATGGGCCACTTTAAACTTTTTTATTTAAAATTCGACACAAAAATATGTGTTTATGTTCAGTATTCAGTATCATATCTTTGTTAAAAAGAGTTATAGCTTTATTTGTTTATGAACGATCTTCACAGCGCACCGTAAAAAAAGACACATTCACTCCAAAAATAATTTATTAACTGTTAATAAATATTTGTTAATTATTAATGCATATTTATTAACTGTTAATAAATGTACTTTTATTCCAAAGAAATATTTATTAAATGCTAACAAATATTTATTTGTATTTAATAAATGAAATTATTGCATCCAAACAAATGAATTTATTAACATTTAATAAATTCTTCTATCAGTGTATAAGAGTAATAGTTCCTCCATAATTTTTTGGCGGTGAACAAAAGTGTACAAATATTTTTTACGGACTTTTTAAATGTCACCACTGACATTCGTGGGTGGATTGACTGGGTTCCGGAGCACGGAAGGTGACGGGGGTTTTTTCGTGAGCTAATATGAGTGTAATAGACCCTCCATAATTTTTTTGCAGTGAACAACAGTGTACGAGTATTTTTTTCGAATTTTTAAATTTGAAACCTTGATTTGTGCAGGTGGGACTTGGGGTGCCACGACCTGTGCCCAACGGAGTTTACGTGTAAACACACACTTGCATCAAAAGTAATAGTGTGTAGCAACACGTATGAATAAACGAACGACAGATAAAAGTTAGGTTCGAATAAACGTAAGAATAGATGACGGATGTGTAATGTCTATTCTGATTAACGTAATCTCTGAATAAAAATTCCTTCAATAAACCGAAGGTTTAGTTAAAGTGAGATTTGTAAAAACGAAAGAACGAAAAATAAGAGACTTGTATAAACGGAGAAACGGACAATGATACCTTTCGTATAAGCGCGGGTAACGGATATTGAAAGATTAGTATAAACGGAGGAACGAATAACATGAAATGTATACAACGTGCGGAACGTTTAATGTGAGGTTTGTAGAACCGGAGGAACGGATAATGAGCCGTTTGAATAAACGCGGGTATGGATAATGATAGGTTAGTATGGACGGAGGAACGAATAACGTGAGATGTGCCCCCGATAGCTAGAGTTTCTGAACAAAAAGTTGGTGTACATGAGTTGTGACCAACTTTCCGAGAAACTTGTCGACAATTTTCAGCTTGTGTACTGTTGCCGACAAGTTGGCTACAAGTTGCTCAGAAACTTGTCATCAACCTACTGCCGCAATCTGTCACCAAGTTTCTGAGCAACTTGTAGCCAACTTGTCGGCAACAGTTAGACGAGCTGAAAGTTGTCGACAAGTTTCTCGGAAAGTTGCCGTCAACTTATGGAAATACCAACTTTTGCGGCCAAATTGACGACAGGTTGCGGCAGTAGGTTGTCGGTAAGTTGCGGCCAACTTGGCTATCAGGGTGTACAATGTCCAGAACGGTGAACGTGCATGAAGTTTGTTAAAAGTAACCTGATAGCCAAACTGACGGTAGATTGCGCGCGGATCGATCGTCAATCTGACAGAAACCTACTGCCGCAATCTGACTACAGAATGACTGCAAAAGTTGATGTCAGATGTCTGACGACAACATTCCGGCAACTTTCCAGCAACTTTTTCCCCTCGAACAAATCGGTAAGAATGTCCACTCTTACCATTCGACTAGATAATTTATCGATAGAATAAGTCAATGAAAGAACATTCTTAGTTACCAACCACCAGATTGGAAATTTTCCTCGCTAGATGGCGTTATTAAATTTGCAAAAATTTGGGCTGACTGGAAATTATTTTAATGCCTTCGCACTCGATTTTTGATTTTTAATGGATTTAAAAAAAAATAGGGTATAAAATTTTGGAAATCAAATTTTATAATATTAGAATGTATTTTATTATTCAACTCTTACTTTTTAAATTTTTAATTTCATAGAACATTAATAAATATAAAAGAATAAAATTAAAATAAATAATATTGTAATGATCCACAAATATAATGATATGATAATAAATTTTCAATTAATACTATGTTGCTTTAGCCATGATGTACTGCTGCTTTCTTCATCTGCCAACAAAATTCCTTTGTCATTGCAGGATTTTTTTAAGAAGGATTTGCTATAATAGTCCTTTGGTACGGTAACGCTCTTTTTCAACTTCTTTGGCTGAGTAGAATTTTTATTTTCTTGATTAACACGAGCACCTGCGTTTTTTAATGCTGATTTAACAGCATTCAGGTAATCATTAACGTCGACTTGAGGATACATAGTTTTGAAAGCATCTGGAATGATAAAACGCAAATGATAAAAAAAATTATTCATTGTGTAAAAAGAAATGAAATCGAACAAAACGATTTCAGAAAGAGGAATTGACCCGAAGACGCGGACTTCCTAAGTAAATTTTTAAGTCTAGGTTTCTTAATGTTATTGGAAAACTTGATATTATCACCATCACTATCACTATTAACATCACGATTATCACTAGCACAATAATTATATTCACCATTATTTTCAATCACTTGATCACTGTGATCAATAGTATTTGATAGTGATTCATAACTTGGAGTTTCTAAATGGTTAACCTTCAAATCTTCTAATTTATTCACCTGATCTCTAACTCCGCTATAATCATCGCCACCATTATCATCTACAGGCTTTAATTCATAGTGTTTATTTACTCGGAAATAATTCTGCGACATAATAAATAATTAAATAAAATAAGTAATATTTTTTTTTATAATTTCACCTAACACACCACTTGTAGGGAGCAAGGTCTCACAATAGATCATAATCTCGACTAACTTCCACAAGTATATGAATTTATAGCCTAGTCGCAAAGAAAAAAATAAAGTAACAAACGAGGTGATTTTTAGAGCAAATACTCGGTTAATTACAATATTATGAAAAAAACATTTAAAGACTATGTGTTTTCAAATTTTTAATTTCTTGAAGCTTTTTTCGTTCGCAAATTTCTCAGATTTTTAAGTCAAATTCTTTCTAGCTAACTAATACTGGCAACTTGCTGTCAGAAAAATACTGATAAACTTTTGACGTAAAGTTGTGCGCTATTTGTCGACCGAAACTGACTTCAACTTTTGCGGTCCGACTGTTGATGGAAAACTGCTCACAATATGTTGGAAAACCTTGACGACAACTTTCCGTCAACTTTTGCTGATCTTTTTCTGACGGTAGTTTACCTTCAGATTGCGGCAGTAGATTGTCGTCATGTTTCTGAGTAAGTTGAAGGAATATTGTCGTCAACAGCTGCTAAGTATAAAGTTGCCCACAAGATGTCGACAAATGGCGCGCAACTACTGCCGTCAACTTTTCTGACGAGCAACTCGTGCTATCAGGCCCTGATAGCCAAGTTGGCCGTAACTTATCGACAACCTACTGCCGCAACCTGTCGTCAAGTTGGCCGCAAAAGTTGGTATTTCCATAAGTTGACGGCAACTTTCCGAGAAACTTGTCGACAACTTTCAGCTCGTCTAACTGTTGCCGACAAGTTGGCTACAAGTTGCTCAGAAACTTGGTGACAGATTGCGGCAGTAGGTTGATGACAAGTTTCTGAGCAACTTGTAGCCAACTTGTCGGAAACAGTACACAAGCTGAAAATTGTCGACAAGTTTCTCGGAAAGTTGGTCACAACTCATGTACACCAACTTTTTGTCCAGAAACTCTGGCTATCTGGGGGGAATGTGTGTATAAAAAATTATTCGACAATACCGACCGTTAAATTACCTGAATTCAGTTGGTGTAGTAGATGCCCATTATAACAAAAAATTATGGAACTGGTTCTTAAGGATTTTAAAAATCTAACCAATCGTAATTAGAATATTTATTATTTATTGGTTTGAATTAAAAATTTATAAATTTACTTATAATTCAATTGATGGTGATTTAATTTTTTGAAAATTTGAATTTTATTGATAAAACTTAAAGTTAAAAGAAATTATATTTAATATTAATTAAAAAACAAAGTATTGACCGTATAAATTATCATGAAAAATTAGATTAAAGGTGGAAACTAATCAATGTAATAGTAAAAATGCAAAGAAAAAAAAAATTCGATCTATAACGCAATTCGAATAAAATTTTTAAAATTTATTTGTGTAATCATTAAGGTTGAAAAACTTGAAATTAATTTTAAATTTTTTTTTTAGGGAAATATAGTTGATTTATTTTTTAACACATCGTTTTAAAATAAAACGCATATTTAGATGTTTTCAATAATTGTATTTAATTCCTGGAAGACTTCTAAAAAAAGGTCTCTTATTTTTTGATAAATTTATCTGTTCAAAAGTTATTAAAGCTCGAGGTAAAGTTAGAGATTTTTTCGCTTTTCCGGTAAAATCATCAGTGTAGCTACAACGTTTTGTGATAAATATTATGTCATTAATAACATCAATAAAACGATACAATTTTAAATAAGAAATATTAAGGATGCCAATTAAAATTTTACCAACTGTTGCAGGTATCATTCTTCGACCAATGGAGGAATTTTATAGGATGGAAGTCTTCCAGGAATTAAATACAATTATTAAAAACATCTAAATATACGTTTTATTTTAAAACGATGTGTTAAAAAATAAATCAACTATATTTCCCTAAAAAAAAAAATTTTAAATTAATTTCAAGTTTTTCAACCTTAATGATTACACAAATAAATTTTAAAAATTTTATTCGAATTGCGTTATAGATCGAATTTTTTTTTCTTTGCATTTTTACTATTACATTGATTAGTTTTCACCTTTAATCTAATTTTTCATGATAATTTATACGCGGTCAATACTTTGTTTTTTAATTAATATTAAATACAATTTCTTTTAACTTTAAGTTTTATCAATAAAATTCAAATTTTCAAAAAATTAAATCACCATCAATTGAATTATAAGTAAATTTATAAATTTTTAATTCCAACCAATAAATAATAAATATTCTAATTACGATTGGTCAGATTTTTAAAATCCTTAAGTAGTCTAGTCGAGAAGTGAGTTTTCTGCGAAAAATCGTTGATATTCTCTTAAAAATATGGCGATTGGTGCATTGGATTCAGAATTTCGTTCTGAGAAATGGGTATTTTTTTTTTATCCGCCATTAAAAATTGCATTTGTTATAAACAAAAAACGAAGAGACAAAATAGGGAGTCTCCGTTTTGTAGCTATAACTTCAAAAGTATTGAAGATATCTGAAATTTAAAAAAAGATCCTAAAAGAGGAGAAAATTTCAGTAAAAAAAGTCGTGACTCCCCCAGTTGTAGCTCCATTATTTATAATTTTAATTCAACGTTAAAAGTTAGGCTCCGCGCGGCCGTTTCGGTGCCTACGCGCCGTCGCCAAGCAAAGTATGCAACACAAAATAATTTTTTTATAACATAAAATATTAATTCAAAAATCTGAATAAATTATAGTGTCATCTAGACACTTGAAGAAATATAACCCCGCATAGAAAGAATTTTTAGCTTGATTTTTGTTTAAGTTATTTAATTGTTAATTAACAAATTTTTCGAAGACTTGAAATTTTATAAAATCTCATAAAAATGTTTAAAAAATGTGTCTATAAATTTTTTTTCTTTTGGGAGCTCTTGTTATATAAGTAATGAACAAGATCCCGCTGTAATAGTTTATAAAAGTTTTTTCATTTGTTTATAATGATTTTTCCAAGTAATCAAAAATTGAAATATCCGGCTAATGTTATAAAAAAATTTTTTTTTCCAAAATCTTTAATTTTGGTTGTTTTTGGATTCATTTATTGCGTTTAGTAGCATGGCTCAAAAATTTTTAACATTAATTGTTTAAAAATTTTTTATAAACAAATAGAGAAATTGAATATTTTTGAAAAATTTTTTTTTGTCATTCTGTTGTCTTTGTAAAATAATGATTTTTAAAAGAAAAATTTTTTCTTAAAAAAATTTTTTAATTGTTTATAATTGTTTTTTTCATTTATCCACCATTTAAATTATTTATTAAGAAATCATTTTTTTTTAAAAAATCATTATTTACAATTCTCAATATTATTATGAAAAAAAAATTTTTTTTTATTTCAATTTTCTTTGTTTATTTTATAAACAATTTGTTATAAACAAATTTTCATTTTCATTATATTTTTTTTCCGTAGCTTTAAAAAATTACAAATACAGTCATGTGTATTAAAGTTATAAAAAAAATTTTTTTCTATTTTTTATTGAATTTTAAAATACTTAACCCCATTAAAGTTGAAGCGGTCAACTATTTTATCAACTTATAAATTGTTATAACTTTTAAACTATTGATGATACGGTCTTAGACATTCAAGCCGATCTTTTAGACAATTTATTGATTTATATAATAAATTTTTTAAATGCTCGATATCTATTATGGTTCAATTTTTATAAACATTTGTTTATAAAAAAATACATTACTTGAATTTTAAATTAATTATATCTTTTAAACTATTGAAGTAACGACTTTTATGATTCATGGCATTTTTATAGAGTAATTATTGGACTACTTAAAAATAATTTTTTTATATTTTTGATTTCATTTGTTTATCATTTTTTCTTTATTTATTTAAATTATTACACGGTCAAGGGTACATTTTCTAGATTTTATTGGCCTTATATTCTTATCTAATGCCAATTCATGTTGCTCTTGCTGTTTTTTTTCAGTTTTGAAATTTTCAATTTATTATTTAACGTATGTCAAAGCAAAAACTCTAAATTTTTGTTAGTTGTACAGCCTAGAAGGCAGTTATGGAATCGAATGAACTTTTTACAATTTTTTTAATTAGATTTGCGTAAAAAACTATAAAAATCAAATATAAAACCAAATTATTTATTTCCAAATTCCTCTTCTATTTTTAGTTTTTAGATTTTAAATTTTAAATATTTCAAAGTGCGTGGGAATATATTTAGTTCTATGCATATTTTTCAAAATTTGAACAATAAAATATAGAATCATAAACATAAACAACAAACACAAGTAAGTATTTTATGATATTATATTATATTATATTATATAATGCGTAAAAAACTATAAAAATACTTACTTGTGTTTGTTGTTTATGTTTATGATTCTATATTTTTATTGTTCAAATTTTGAAAAATATGCATAGAACTAAATATATTCCCACGCACTTTGAAATATTTAAAATTATTATTATTATTATTATTATTATTATTATTATTATTATTATTATTATTATTATTATTATTATCATTATCATTATTATTATTATTATTATTATTATTATTATTATTATTATTATTATTATTATTATTATTATTATTATTATTATTATTATTATTATTATTATTATTATTGTTTTTTAGTTAAATGCTCAGGGGGTTATCCCCGGTAGTCCGACTCTACCGAGGGCCTCACCTGAGCGCCAAATCGTTACTGCTGCGATGCTTCATCAACAACCCGATGAAAAAAGTTTTTGTCTAATCATATATAATTATGCATAATCATCTATATATGATTGGATCCAAAAATTGGCCAGGTCTAATTATATATAATCAGATCTGTTTATACATGATCATGCATGAATGAATGTAGTCATTTTTAGAATCTCATTTCGAATACCTTTAAATTATTAATTAAGTAGTTTAATTAGGATTTATTGTTTTCATCAATATAAATATTGATTAAATTTAAATAAAAAAAAAAAAAAAAAATTACTATTTGTTGACCACCACTTTACTACGAGGTCACCCATCCAATCAATGACCTACGCCGATGCTGCTTAACTTTGGTGATCGCTGGATTGTAGTCTGATCCTCTAGTCTGTTATGAACTTACAATAAAGGAAAGTTTATGGCATTACTTGACTCAAATAATCAAGTCAATACATCATACGTAAATAATGCACCTAATAATGAATTTGATTTTGTACATAAATGACAATAGAATTCATTAGATACATATAATCAAATCTATTTATCTATAAACTTATAAATATTCGTATATAAATCGATATCGATTAATACTTTTAAATTGCTGCCGAAACCTTTGAACATTTTTTAAGTATTGGGGATTTAAGTTTATTTGATAGTTGACAAAATAAAAATTTAATAACATTTATATTAAAAAATTGTCATATTATGTAATATAATATATATATATAATATATATATATATATATAACTACATATAACTTTATATCAGTCATGTCTGATCAGATCCAATCATATATAAACTTATGCACGACCATACATGAATTAATATTAGCCATGTCTGATCAGATCTAATTATATATGGATTTGTATCAGTCATGTCTAATCAGATCTAATTATGTATAGACTTATATATAATTAAATCTGATCATATATAGACTTATATATGGTTATGTATGGAGTTATACCAGCCAAGTATGAACATATCTAATTATATATAGACTCATATATAATCAGATCTGATCAGATCTAATTATATATAGACTTATATATAATTAGATCTGATCATATATAGACTTATATATGGGCTAATAACAGCCAGGTATGATCAGATCTAATTATGCATTGGGTCATATATAATTATATATAATTATATATAATTATATATGACCCCATATATAATCATGCATGATTATATATAACTTCATATATGATTATATATAATCATATATGATTATATATATGAACATATATAATCATATATAATTAGACAAAAACTTTTTTCATCGGGAAGATGATCAGCATGCGCAGCAGGCCAAGTTTCGTTGCCTTAGGAGACGGAGGGATCCGAGTATCACAGCCTTTTGCATCCGCGATGCCAAAAACTCAACTTGCGATAAACAAGTTGGGATTTTAGCCAATGCAGACACAAAAGACTGTTTCATCCCTCCTAGGACGCCAACAATGAGTACGACAAGCTTGACACGGTAGCCTGGGTAAAGTTTGCCAATTTCAAACAGGAGATCCTGATATATCTCGTGTTTGTGCTCCTCTTTTACCGTGATGTTATACTCAGCCGGAGCTGAGAACTCAATAACATAAATGTTACGAGCGGTTTTATCGAAGAGCACAATATCAGGTTTATTATGATCGATTTTCCGCGTTGTTGCGAATGGCACGTTCCAATAAATACGGCAACGGTCATTCTCAACAACTTGCGGAATATCTCCTGGCTGGTAAGGCAGCACTGGTGTTTTATCGATACCGTGCGTGTGTCGAAGATGGTAATAAAGTACTCGCAGAGCAGCATTGTGACGCTGGACGTATGCATTTCTTGCCAGCACAGGACATGCTGACAAAAGATGCATAAGCGTCTCAGGATGTTGCTTACACACCCTACACAATGTGTCGGGTAGCTGCATCTGGAGTACTTTAGCACGGTATTCGAGAGTGTTAATAACACCATCTTGGCAGGCAAAAATGTATCCTTCGGTCTCGGACATCAGGCCAGCTGACTTCAGGAAGGAAAACGTCAGCTGTGTGGACAAGCCATGATCACGCACGTGTTTAAAGAACACGCTGTGCATCGACTTGTCCATATGTGTGCTGAGCAGTTTTTGTTGCTCAGCGTTCCTGACGACCGTCTTAAATTCCTCCTTAGGGAGTCCAATAAGCGGGTTTACTCTTCCGAGACCGAGGGATTTTGCCGCGTAAATTGCTGCCTTATATAAAAACGCTCCCTTACGCCTATTCTCATGACTATGAACAATTTGCATAAGGAAGTCGTCTTCATCTGCTGTGAAATTGACAACCTCGTATGTTATACCCAAAACCAAACGATCATGTAGACACTCCAAGCTCTGTAGACCTCTCCCTCCGATGTGCCGGGAAAGGTATAATCTGGTGATTGAGGATTTAGGGTGCATGCTCCGATGCATGTTCATGACTTTGCGTGTCTTGATATCGAGATCTCTGAGCTCTTTTCGGGCCCATTTGAGAACACCGAAAGAGTACAGGAGTACCGGGACAGCAAGCATGTTTGTTGCAGAGACTTTGTTTTTCCCGGAAAGTTCCGATGACCAGATTTTCCGGAGTCTCCGCACATACTCGCTGCAGAGAGTCGTTTTGATTTTCGAGACGTCCTGCATAGGACTCCCGTCAATCCCTAGATATTTGTACGACTCTCCGGCGTCAAGATGGTCTATGACGCTCCCATCTACTAACTCGATATCTTCACGCACATCGGAACACTTACCCTTCACCAGATTAACGACCGCGTTGTTGCGAATGGCACGTTCCAATAAATACGGCAACGGTCATTCTCAACAACTTGCGGAATATCTCCTGCCAGATAAGGCAGCACTGGTGTTTTGTCGATACCGTGCGTGTGTCTAAGATGGTAATAAAGTACTCGCAGAGCAGCATTCCCGTGTAAAAAAAAAAGTTCGAAAAAGTCCGACAAAGTTCGAAATTTGTTACAAAACCGAACTTTTTTGCGAACTTTTTCGAACTTTTGTGAGACCATACAAATAGCATAACAAACTAATATCTTGGATGCCTTTGAACCTTTGAGGGTAAAATGGACCGCCAAAATTTTTTGGATGAAAAGTGGAGAAGGAGGGGGTGGGGGGCAAAATGACCCCATAGGGTAAAATAGACCCGCGAAGGCAAAATGATGCCCTCAAGTTTTTAACACTAAGAAAGTTGAGGTCGGGGGGGGGGCATTAGGGCAAAAATGTCCCCGAGGGACAAAAAAGTATCTCTAAAATTCGTGACATGAAAAGTGGGAGGAGGGGTGGGTTCGGGGGGAGGGGGGTTAATGGGTCAAAATGTTCAACTTTAATTTTTAACTTTTTCGATTATTTTTATCACCGAAGTTCGATTTCAGAACTTTTTCGATACTTTATATCACACGGAAAATAATATGTAGTATCATTTACTACAAGGTTGCAGTAAATATGTTTGTAGTTAAAAATACCACATAAATGATAAAAGTTACTAAATATGCGACAAATTTTACTAAGTTAATAAGTTGAATTTACTCCTATCTTGCGGTTAATTCTACTGCACACTGCAGTTACAAATACTCCAGGCGGGAGTTGAGAGTACTACAGAAGGAGCACTTCCCGCTATTTCGCCATTTTGAGGTTAATCTGTTGTGTGTATATTCAATTATTAAAGCGTCTTATAAATAATCATCTGACTTTTTTAAAACCCAAAAATTAACAATTTTTAATTTTTTCTTATTCTGCTTGTTCTTACGGCGCATTTATGATAAAAAATGTCGTTAGAAAAAAAATAAAGATTTCGATAGCTTTTTTTTCTTCACGGAAAATATATTGTAGTAGTGGCAACTACAACTGAAGTTACATTTACCACAGGCTGTAGTATGACTCGAGACAACTCCAAATCGTGGTTAGATTTACTACAATATTGTAGTTAAGCGTCAACTATCGAAAAAAGTAAGATATGCCACAGCATGCGGTATTTGTAACTCCAATTGTAGTTTAATTTACTCGATATGCGGTTACGTAAAAATAAACGGTATATAACCTAAAATTTGTTTAAATTATTTTTAAAAATCACTTATTGAGTTATTCGTATATACTAAACATGGTAATTATTTACAAATAGGGTCCACCCATGCTGGGTCATGTTAAATTTTTTCTTATCAAATTGATCTATTTTTTTTAATTGCTCATTGTTTTATGTACTTTAAAAAAAAAATACATCAATATTATCAAAAAAGATAAAATAGAAATTTTATCCAAAAACATGAAAGCCAATTTTTTTTCCAACTTTTAAAGAAAAAAAAGCTATCGAAATCTGTATTTTTTTTCTAACGACATTTTTTATCATAAATGCGCCGTAAGAACAAGCAGAATAAGAAAAAATTAAAAATTGTTAATTTTTGGGTTTAAAAAAAGTCAGATGATTATTTATGAGACGCTTTAATAATTGAATATACACACAACAGATTAACCTCAAAATGGCGAAATAGCGGGAAGTGTTCCTTCTGTAGTACTCTCAACTCCCGCCTGGAGTATTTGTAACTGCAGTGTGCAGTAGAATTAACCGCAAGATAGGAGTAAATTCAACTTATTAACTTAGTAAAATTTGTCGCATATTTAGTAACTTTTATCATTTATGTGGTATTTTTAACTACAAACATATTTACTGCAAACTTGTAGTAAATGATACTACATATTATTTTCCGTGTTTAAAAGTTGGAAAAAAAATTGGCTTTCATGTTTTTGGATAAAATTTCTATTTTATCTTTTTTGATAATATTGATGTATTTTTTTTTTATAGTACATAAAACAATGAGCAATTAAAAAAAATTGATCAATTTGATAAAAAAAAATTTAACATGACCCAGCATGGGTGGACCCTATTTGTAAATAATTACCATGTTTAGTATATACAAATAACTCAATAAGTGATTTTTAAAAATAATTTAAACAAATTTTAGGTTATATACCGTTTATTTTTACGTAACCGCATATCGAGTAAATTAAACTACAATTGGAGTTACAAATACCGCATGCTGTGGCATATCTTACTTTTTTCGATAGTTGACGCTTAACTACAATATTGTAGTAAATCTAACCACGATTTGGAGTTGTCTCGAGTCATACTACAGCCTGTGGTAAATGTAACTCCAGTTGTAGTTGCCACTACTACAATATATTTTCCGTGCACCGAAGTTCGAAAATTTCAGAACTTTATCGATAACTTTCAAGAGTAAAAATTCTAAAAAAGTTCGATAATTTCAAAACTTTTTCGATATTTTGTATCACCGAAGTTCGAAAATTTCAGAACTTTTTCGATATTTTATATCAGCGAAGTTCGAAAATTTCAGAACTTTTTCGATACTTTATATCACCGAAGTTCGGATATTTCAGAACTTTTTCGATATTTTTTTTCACTGAAGTTCGAAAATTTCAGAACTTTATCGATAACTTTCAAGAGTAAAAATTCTAAAAAAGTTCGATAATTTCAGAACCTTTCCGATACTTTATATCACCGAAGTTCGGAAATTTCAGAACTTTTTCGATAATTTTCAAGAGTAAAAGTTCTAAAGAAGTTCGATAATTTCAGAACTTTTTCGATAATTTTTAAAAGTGAAATTCTAAAAAAGTTCGATAATTTCAGAACTTTTTTGAAATTTTTCATCACTGAAGTTCGAGAATTTCAGAACTTTTTTAGAATTTTTACTTTTGAAAATTATCGATAAAATTCTGAAATTTTCGAACTTCGGTGATATAAAGTATCGAAAAAGTTCTGAAATTGTCGAACTTCGGTGATAAAAATAATCGGAAAAATTAAAAATTAAAGTTGAACATTTTGACCCATTAACCCTCCTCCCCCCGAACCCACCCCTCCACCCACTTTTCATGTCACGAATTTTAGAGATACTTTTTTGTCCCTCGGGGACATTTTTGCCCTAATGCCCCCCCCCCCGACCCCTCAACTTTTTTAATGTTAAAAACTTGGGGGCATCATTTTGCCTTCGCGGGTCTATTTTACCCAATGGGGTCATTTTGCCCCCCACCCCCTCCTTCTCCACTTTTCATCCAAAAAATTTTGGCGGTCCATTTTACCCTCAAAGGTTCAAAGGCATCCAAGATATTAGTTTGTTATGCTATTAGTATGGTCTCACAAAAGTTCGAAAAAGTTCGCAAAAAAGTTCGGTTTTGTAACAAATTTCGAACTTGGTCGAACTTTTTCGAACTTTTTTTTTTACACGGGTTGTGACGCTGGACGTATGCACTTCTCGCCAGCACAGGACATGCTGACGAAAGATGCATAAGCGTCTCTGGAAGTTGCTTACACACCCTACACAGAGTGTCAGGTAGCTGCATCTGGAGTACTTTAGAACGGTATTCGAGCGTGTTAATAACACCATCTTGGCAGGCAAAAATATATCCTTCGGTCTCGGATATCAGGCCAGCTGACTTAAGGAAGGAAAACGTCAGCTGTGTGGACAAGCCATGATCACGCACGTGTTTAAAGAACACGCTGTGCATGGACGTCCATTTGCGTACTAAGCAGTTTTTGTTGCTCAGCATTCCTGATGACCGTCTTAAATTCGTCCTTAGGGAGTTCAATAAGTGGGTTTACTCTTCCAAGACCGAGGGATTTTGCCGCGTACATTGCTGCCTTATATAAAAACGCTCCCTTATGCCTATTTTCATGACTATGAACAATTTGCATAAGGAAGTCGTCTTCATCTGCTGTGAAATTGACAACCTCGTATGTTATACCCAAAACCAAACGATCGTGCAGACACTCCAAGCTCTGTAAACCTCTCCCTCCGATGTGCCGGGAAAGGTATAATCTGGTGACTGAAGACTTAGGGTGCATGCTCCGATGCATATTCATGACTTTGCGTGTTTTGATATCGAGGTCTCTGAGCTCTTTTCGGGCCCATTTAAGGACACCGAAAGAGTACAGGAGTACCGGGACAGCAAGCATGTTTGTTGCAGAGACTTTGTTTTTCCCGGAAAGTTCCGATGACCAGATTTTCCGGAGTCTCCGCACATACTCGCTGCAGAGAGTCGTTTTGATTTTCGAGACGTCCTGCATAGGACTCCCGTCAATCCCTAGATATTTGTACGACTCTCCGGCGTCAAGATGGTCTATGACGCTCCCATCTACTAACTCGATATCTTCACGCACATCGGAACACTTACCCTTCACCAGATTAACGACCGCGCACTTGTCCAACCCAAAAGCCATGCCAACATCCCGTGTATACTCCCCTACGATATTCAAGGCTGTCTGAAGGTGTTCCTCATCAGGAGCATACACCTTCAGATCATCCATGTAGAGTAAGTGGGTGATCGAATACTTCCGATCAGATGGTGGACCCACAGAGTATCCACGGGTGCGGCGTAGCGCAACAGATATTGGCAGCAATGACATGCAAAACAGCAGAGGGCTCAGAGAATCTCCCTGAAAGACTCCTCGTTTGTACTGTACAACTTCGGTTACACGTTTGTCGTTGTCACATGAAATGTGGAACCGTGTTCGCCAAAGCTGCATCGTACGCTGAATGCATCCCACTGTATTGCGATTGACCCCAAGGCATTTGAGCAAAAAGAGAACAAGCTCATGGGATGTTGAGTCGAATGCCTTGCGGTAGTCAATCCAGGCCATTGACAGGTTGCGCTGATAGTAGATCACGTCTTGAATGACGCATCGATCCACTAACAGGTTCTCTTTGCAACCTGACAGGCCTCTTTTACTGCCTCGTTGTTCGTATATCTGCTGCCATACAGGGTCTATCTCCTGCAGAATGCGATTATTCAAGATTTTGGTGAAAATCTTATAAACCGCATTCAAACAGGTGATAGGCCTGTAGTTTTTCGGGTCAGACAAGTCTCTTTTCTTCGGGATGAGCACGGTTCGCCCTTCTACAAGCCAGCATGGAATGGGTTCATTACCTCTGATGAACGCTGTAAAAATCCGGGCCAGATGACTATGGGTAGAAGTTAGTTTCTTCCACCAAAACAAGTTAATGCCATCTGGACCCGGAGCAGCCCAGTTCTTACCATTATTCAGAGCTGAACGAACTTCTTCCACGCTGACTTCAGGGCTCTCTTCATCAGCATTGTCGTTACGATGTTGTCGACAAAATGCCTCGAAGTCGTTGAGAGCTGGAGTGTCACGATTCACGTTCGGTTGGTTACCGTACAACTCGGACCAGAAAGCTTTTACTCGCTCGATGGATGGGGGATCGCCAGAAACAGATGTCTTAGGTGTCAGAAAGCGTGAAGGACTTAACCGAAACAAAGAGTTATCGGTAAGCCGCTTCAGCTTTTTCTCTAGTGACTTTTTGGCAGTCACTAGAGCCCGCAACCTGTTAAGGGAACCTTCTTTGATGTTTAGAAGATTCGCCTTATTCAGTGTGTGATGCTGGTATCGTAGTTGAGCCGCCATACGGCGGACTTTTTGTGTAAACGCTTTACGAGTGTTTACAAAGTCAATCTCACACTGAATGCGGGAGACATGTTTCCGGAGATCATCAATCTTCAGTGAAAGCTG
Organism: Microplitis manilae; assembly: GCA_030273425.1. NCBI lineage: Eukaryota > Metazoa > Arthropoda > Insecta > Hymenoptera > Braconidae > Microplitis > Microplitis manilae. The sequence continues at coordinate 10,141,470 of CP092722.1, forward strand.
CCCATGGCGCCCTCTCATCTTAGCCTCAGGAGAAGAAATATTTCTCCTCGCTGGAGGTAAGAGTAAAGAAGCAGCATTATAGACAGCTTGATTGATGGTGAACAATGTAGAATCTTCCTGAATCCGAGCAGACAGTTTGTGGTTTTCCGTGTCAAGTAGATGTTTTGGGTAGTGTGTCTTTTTAGAGACACATACTTGTCGTGTGTCAAAATCATTGTCGGCGTCTTCGGAAGAACGGCGTCTCTCCTGATGTAGCTGTGCTGGAAAAGACAGACGGTGAGATAACCGTCTGTTAGTTAACAGTGATCTTCGTGTCCTCCGGAGATGGGAGGCATAATCACGTAGATGTTGTTGTGAGAATTGGCTATGGTTAGGGTGCATATCGCACCAAAGTGCATGCATCCTAGCCATGTAGCCTCTCCGCTCCGGTTCACTGTTATTATAGCACATCAGGAGATCGGCTCGTAATTCCTCCGTCCACCTAAATGCAGTCCGTTGTTCGCCAGGGTCGTCATTATTCGGGATCTCGGTGCTCCGCCCAGCTAGTGGGTAGCCCTCATCCGAGAAGGGCCGGTTGTGGGGAGCACTTCTGTGTTCAGGATTATCTTGAACTCAGTATACTTTGCATTGGGGAGTTAGCCCAATGCAAAGGTCGTTGTGCGATTGGTAGGCCAGCAGATGGAAGGCCAGCCTACATTGCCCACGATGCGCCACGGGGTAAATAAAACCCCCGCCGGCCGCACAACATGCACCGTGGGCTTTATTATTATTATTATTATTATTATTATTATTATTATTATTATTATTATTATTATTATTATTATTATTATTATTATTATTATTATTATTATTATTATTATTATTATTATTATTATTATTATTATTATTATTATTATTATTATTATTATTATTATTATTATTATTATTATTATTATTATTATTATTATTATTATTATTATTATTATTATTATTATTATTATTATTATTATTATTATTATTATTATTATTATTATTATTATTATTATTATTATTATTATTATTATTATTATTATTATTATTATTATTATTATTATTATTATTATTATTATTATTATTATTATTATTATTATTATTATTATTATTATTATTATTATTATTATTATTATTATTATTATTATTATTATTATTATTATTATTATTATTATTATTATTATTATTATTATTATTATTATTATTATTATTATTATTATTATTATTATTATTATTATTATTATTATTATTATTATTATTATTATTATTATTATTATTATTATTATTATTATTATTATTATTATTATTATTATTATTATTATTATTATTATTATTATTATTATTATTATTATTATTATTATTATTATTATTATTATTATTATTATTATTATTATTATTATTATTATTATTATTATTATTATTATTATTATTATTATTATTATTATTATTATTATTATTATTATTATTATTATTATTATTATTATTATTATTATTATTATTATTATTATTGTTTTTTAGTTAAATGCTCAGAGGGTTATCCCCGGTAGTCCGACTCTACCGAGGGCCTCACCTGAGCGCCAAATCATTACTGCTGCGATGCTTCATCAACAAGATGATCAGCATGCGCAGCAGGCCAAGTTCCGTTGCCTTAGGAGACGGAGGGATCCGAGTATCACAGCCTTTTGCATCCGCGATGCCAAAAACTCAACTTGCGATAAACAAGTTGGGATTTTAGCCAATGCAGAAACAAAAGACTGTTTCATCCCTCCTAGGACGCCAACAATGAGTACGACAAGCTTGACACGGTAGCCTGGGTAAAGTTTGCCAATTTCAAACAGGAGATCCTGATATATCTCGTATTTGTGCTCTTCTTTAACTGTGATGTTATACTCAGCCGGAGCTGAGAACTCAATAACATAAATGTTACGAGCGGTTTTATCGAAGAGCACAATATCAGGTTTATTATGATCGATTTTCCGCGTTGTTGCGAATGGCACGTTCCAATAAATACGGCAACGCTCATTCTCAACAACTTGCGGAATATCTCCTGGCAGATAAGGCAGCACTGGTGTTTTGTCGATACCGTGCGTGTGTCTAAGATGGTAATAAAGTACTCGCAGAGCAGCATTATGGCGCTGGAAGTATGCATTTCTTGCCAGCACAGGACATGCTGACAAAAGATGCATAAGCGTCTCTGGATGCTGTTTACAAACCCTACACAAAGTGTCGGGTAGCTGCGTCTGGAGCACTTTAGCACGGTATTCGAGAGTGTTAATAACACCATCTTGGCAGGCAAAAATATATCCTTCGGTCTCGGACATCAGGCCAGCTGACTTAAGGAAGGAAAACGTCAGCTGTGTGGACAAGCCATGATCACGCACGTGTTTAAAGAACACGCTGTGCATGGACTTGTCCATGTGCGTACTAAGCAGTTTTTGTTGCTCAGCATTCCTGATGACCGTCTTAAATTCCTCCTTAGGGAGTTCAATAAGCGGGTTTACTCTTCCAAGACCGAGGGATTTTGCCGCGTACATTGCTGCCTTATATAAAAACGCTCCCTTATGCCTATTTTCATGACTATGAACAATTTGCATGAGGAAGTCGTCTTCATCTGCTGTGAAATTGACAACCTCGTATGTTATACCCAAAACCAAACGATCGTGCAGACACTCCAAGCTCTGTAAACCTCTCCCTCCGATGTGCCGGGAAAGGTATAATCTGGTGACTGAAGACTTAGGGTGCATGCTCCGATGCATATTCATTACTTTGCGTGTCTTGATATCGAGATTTCTGAGCTCTTTTCGGGCCCATTTCAGAACACCGAAAGAGTACAGAAGTACCGGGACAGCAAGCATGTTCGTTGCAGAGACTTTGTTTTTCCCGGAAAGTTCTGATGACCAGATTTTCCGGAGTCTCCGCACATACTCGCTGCAGAGAGTCGTTTTGATTTTCGAGACGTCCTGCATAGGACTCCCGTCAATCCCTAGATATTTGTACGACTCTCCGGCGTCAAGATTATTATTATTATTATTATTATTATTATTATTATTATTATTATTATTATTATTATTATTATTATTATTATTATTATTATTATTATTATTATTATTATTATTATTATTATTATTATTATTATTATTATTATTATTATTATTATTATTATTATTATTATTATTATTATTATTATTATTATTATTATTATTATTATTATTATTATTATTATTATTATTATTATTATTATTATTATTATTATTATTATTATTATTATTATTATTATTATTATTATTATTATTATTATTATTATTATTATTATTATTATTATTATTATTATTATTATTATTATTATTATTATTATTATTATTATTATTATTATTATTATTATTATTATTATTATTATTATTATTATTATTATTATTATTATTATTATTATTATTATTATTATTATTATTATTATTATTATTATTATTATTATTATTATTATTATTATTATTATTATTATTATTATTATTATTATTATTATTATTATTATTATTATTATTATTATTATTATTATTATTATTATTATTATTATTATTATTGTAACATCCCGTAACTTTTTATCGGGATTTATTAATAAAAACTACCAGGCTGGCGACGTTAGGGTGTCAATCGACCCCTGCTGCGCTGACTGTTAAGCTCGTTCAATTATCCCCCTTTTTTATTCTTTTAGATATAGGATCTAACTCTCTTTTTTTTTCCTTTATGCACATACCTTTAAGGGCCCCATAGGTCACCCCAAACTATTCCCCTTCTTTCTAGCCGCTTCGCTTCCAGTGGCGGGTAGTCGTCACTTCCCGTCCTCTGGAAATGCTCCTCCGAGTAATACCCGTACCTAGGGTCACGGAATGGAATGGTTCCTCCTGGAGGTCGGTTTATCGCTGGATGGCTGATCTCGGCTAATCTCCAGCCGTCGGTGATTCCAGTCCAATAGGCTGGTGGACGATCCGCTGGGGGACCCGGGGAGCCCTTTCCAGGACTTCCGGGAGCGGGAATAGTCTCTGTCTCTGGTACCTGGTCGGCCGGCTCGTTAATATGATCGATACCACGCGGAACTACTAGTACTAAACGCGTATCGAGCAACACTTCCTCGGACGCGACTCTCGGACCGTCGGATATACAACCGACTTGGGGCGGAGATCCCGAAACTGGGTTGAGCTGACCCTGCAACCGCCAAAACTGCAGACGGCGACCTGCTTTACGACCGCGCCTCTTCCTCATGGAATAGGAGTGGAAAGGCCCGAAGCAGCGGAGAGCGCATTCGGGCAATTCCTGGAGTCAAGGCCGTAGCAGCTTTCTCGCGCTCTCGGCTTAGGATGATGGTGGGAACCGTAGCAGCTTCCTCGCGCTCTCGGTTGGGAAGTAGGGAGGATGCGACCGTAGCAGCTTTCTCGCGCTCTGGGTCTTTTTAAGGAAAGAGTAAAACTCAAGGGTTATGATTAGTATGGTGTATATTGAAAGTAAAATAGGTCTGTGCTCTGGATAGTTCGTCTAAAGACTAACTCTCCTACATTATGCACCAGCTTATATAATTGACAAAATTGCTGACACTGCATCTTGAGTCCGTCGTGTGAACGACGTCGTGGCTCGGGACACACACCTTGACGGATGTTATGTCTCGTCGCAAGCCACGACGGCGTTCGCACAATCTCTTATCTCGGGAGATATCCGTTACCCACTGTAAGCGAAGTGAGCGCTGATTCAAATAATATGCAACTTATTTAAATAAATAAATTGATTTTAACTAGTGAAATCCGACGGGAACGTCACATTATTATTATTATTATTATTATTATTATTATTATTATTATTATTATTATTATTATTATTATTATTATTAATTATTAATTATAAATCATAATAATGTTTCCACGTTAAAAAGTTTTTGAATGTAATTTTAATTACAATAATTTGAAATGTTTTAGAATTATTTTTGGAATTTAATTAAGACAAAAAATTTTTTACTTTCACTCTTTATATAACAATATAATTACATAATTACTTATAAGATAATTTAAATGATTGTATGGTTTCCAAAATAAAAAAAAATTTAATAAAAAATGTAATTCAAAAATTTATGTATTTGCAAAATTTTTTACATGGTTCTCTTTAGACTAATTTATTATTAATTACTTTATAATATTTAAGCATTATACAATGATTTAAAAATATCAAAAAATTTTTTAAATTCCATTATAGTTTAAGACTTGATTACCTAGTTAGTCAAGTACCTACCAAGATTTACTTCACCGAAGGTTGAGTTTTTGGTCGACGTGATGTGAATTGTCTCTTTTTTGAAAAATTCAGCTTTGATACTTTTAAAGAGTTTGTTATTCATACTATTTGTTTTTTTCATGTTGGTAACTGGATTTTTATACGATTATCACAATTTACGATTGAAGTGTGAGAGTCATATCAATTTAGAGTTTTTATTTTGATTTGTACTTCATTTAGTGTAATATATAAAATGTGGAATGTATATATTTTGATATTGACCAATTTTGATTTAAAATTTTCTTTTATTTGTTGCGTTGGCTACATTTTCGTTCGGATCTCTCTTATGCACCCCGATTTTTGGATTATTTTTTAACTAATAAATTACAAGAAAAGAAAAAAACTAAAAATATGCACCTGTAGAAAATTTAAAAAGCTATAAGTGCATTGTTTTGGAATATTTTTTTTTTTTTTACAATTTCTCTCTTTTAAAAAAATCCAAAAATTATTAGACGTCAGCTGACTTTAGTATCATTAAATATGAAGCTGTAGGAAATCTTAAAGATCTAATGATAATATATAATTAAATAAAAAAACTTTTGTGATAATAATATAATGATTTATGTCATTTTATAGTTATTGCATTATTTAAGGGTTCAAAGTTATTTAAAAAGACAATTTTAATATGATACATGAAAAGATTATTTTTATTCGACTTTAAAATCATTACTTGTACAAGCTAAAACTAAAATATCTCGGTAAATTTAGATAATACAGTGATCGATTTATTTTATAGTTTTTATTTAAGAATAAATCATCAATGAAAATTTTTGTCACAAACGCCTATATAGATGCAAATGACCAAATTCATGACGGTTTTTAATTTGACCGTAAATTTTGCATTAAATCTCCAAAAATGCTTCATTAAAAAATTCTGTCAAAAACGTCTAAGGTAAGGGGCCCAGTTTCTGACCTTTTAAGAGTGCTAGTTACCCTGATTAAAAATACTCATTGGGAGGGATTGAAAATTTTTTCAATTCTTTTCAATCCCTACAGAGGTATTGAAAAGTATTGAATGGAATTGAAATTTGGATCATTTGAATACTTTGCAATTCTTAAAATGGAATTCAAAAGTATTGAAAAGAATTCAATCTTTTATCATTTCAATACCTTCCAATATGGAATTATTTTGGTATTGAGAAGGATTGAAAAAGATTAAAAAATTTCAATTCATTCGAATTCTTTTCAATCCCACACGTGACCCGAAATGTGATATTATTTTGGTATTGAAAAGTATTCAGAAAGATTAAAAATATCAATTCATTTGAATTCTTTTCAATCCTACACTCTATCCGAAATATCGGACTATTTAGGTATTGAGAAGGATTGGAAAAGATTCAAAAATTTCAATTCATTTGAATTCCTTTCAATCCCACACATGCCCCGAAATGTGATATTATTTTGGTATTGAAAAGTATTCAGAAAGATTAAAAATATCAATTCATTTGAATTCTTTTCAATCCTACACTCGATCCGAAATATCGGACTATTTAGGTATTGAGAAGGATTGGAAAAGATTCAAAAATTTCAATTCATTTGAATTCCTTTCAATCCTACACATGACCCGAAATGTGATATTATTTTGGTATTGAAAAGTATTCAGAAAGATTAAAAATATCAATTCTTTTGAATCTTTTTCAATCCCTCGGAAGTTTAGAAATTCTCATATTATTTTGGGATTGAAAAGTATTAATTTTATGTCCAGATGAAAATGTTGGGGTATAGAAAGTATTCAAAAGTATTCAATTCTCATCTTTTTCAATCCCTCCCAATGAGTATTTTTAATCAGGGTAAGGTTATACTATAATAGTTAACGTAAGATTTAACTTAATGAGAAAAAAGAAATTTTATCAACTAGTTTAGGATTTGTCAAATAAAGTCTTATGCGTAAAATAATTATTTAAATTGATTAATAATTTAAATTAAGGTTTTAAAAATTGACTTCTGGTGAACCAGTTTCTGACCGTCAGAATTCTTCAGGTCGTAGTTTCTGAGCCTCACAATGGCCTGGTTTCTGACCCTCACATTAAGCCATGATTATGAAGTACTTACTAAGGTAAAAGACCCTGTTGTTGACCATGACCCTGTTTCTGACCTTTTCAACTTTTTTCTAACTTACTTAAAAAACTATAACTTTAATAAGAAAATTGATTTTTTCTTAATTTATAATAATCTATTTTGAGCCTAATTAATGACAATTTAAAAAACCTAAAAATTATTAACTGAATAAAAAAAAAATGATTTAGTCGTAAGTGGCTGAGGAAGCCATTTTTTAAGTGTAGTCTAAACAGCTGACATTGAAAGGTGCGACAATTGAATCTGTGCACTAATTATCATGTCAGTAAAAAAATTCAATTTGAAATGTATGGATAGATCAATATTTAATTAAAATTCATTTTAATATACGTATGAAACATATTAACATAAGTTTTGTTGCTAAAATTTGAAGGTCAATAACTAGGCTCAATTTTAAAGGTCTGATGAAGTTGTTGACCCTCACACTCTAACCTACTACGAACGAGGTTATCTATTTAATTACATGTCTATAAAATGTAAAAATAACAATATTCATAATTTTATTAAATTTTTTTTTAACACTTTTTATAATACAGGTATAAATTGACATTTAATATTCATTTTTATAAATAAAAGATTATATTTAGATCTTGAAAGTATATTTTTGGAGTGATGAATTGGAGGAAAAAGAAAAATAAACCAAAGTAGTTTTAACAAATGATTTTAATTTTTTCATTTCTGTAGTGTTTTGTAGCATGATTAATTATTTATATTTTAAATATGTAAAAAAACTATGTATTTGTTATAAAAAATATTTAATTTATTCATCAAAACAACAATTTTAGTTTATTCAAACTTAGTAACCCTGGTTAAGAAATCCGATTCATTTCAATCGGATTGAATCGAAAATTTCCGATTAAATTCGATTGCATTGAATCGGAAATTTCCGATTAAATCCGATTGAAATGAATCGGAAATTTCCGATTAATTCCGATTGAGATGAATCGGAAATTTTTGACTGAAACCTATTGAAATGTATTGGAAATTTTGAATTAAATCTAATTGAAATAAAGCAGTAATTTGAGTCGACCCAAATTTTTGCCCTGCTTGATTAATTTCATAAAAATTTGCATCTATTGAACTATTAAATTTATCATAAATGCAACTGACATATATATTTTTAAAATCAGAATCCTATATTGGTTATGGAAATTAATTTTAATTACTAATTAATTCAAACTCTTAAAATTTTAAAGAAAACTCATAACTTTTTCAAAAACTACGTAATTTTAAAAATTAAAACAAAATCTTGTTTTTTATGTCTTAATCTTGCACAGGAAACAAATTAAGGACTAGACTTCATACCCTGGTTAAAAAAGAGAATTAAAGAGGATTAAAAAAGCACACATTTTTAATACTACTTAATACTCTCTAATACTCTTAATTCTCCGGAGAATTCAAATCGAAACTGAAATGAATCCTTTTTAATTCTCCTCCAAATTTTTATCATTTTAGGATTAAAAAGAATAAAAAAGGATTAAATATTTTTAATACTAACTAATTCTTTTTAATTCTAAAATAATATTGCAATTTCTGATCTCGCGGAGAATTCAAGAGGATAAAAGAGGATTGGAAAAAGTTTAATTCTAACTAATCCTTTTTAATTCTAAAATAATATTGCAATTTCTGATCTCGCGGAGAATTCAGGAGGATAAAAGAGGATTGAAAAAAGTTTAATTCTAACTAATCCTTTTTAATTCTAAAATAATATTCGATTTCGGATCTCGCGGAGAATTCAAGAGGATAAAAGAGGATTGGAAAGAGTTTAATTCTAACTAATCCTTTTTAATTCTAAAATAATATTGCAATTTCTGATCTCGCGGAGAATTCAGGAGGATAAAAGAGGATTGAAAAAAGTTTAATTCTAACTAATCCTTTTTAATTCTAAAATAATATTCGATTGCGGATCTCGCGGAGAATTCAAAAGGATAAAAGAGGATTGGAAAAAGTTTAATTCTAACTAATCCTTTTTAATTCTAAAATAATATTGCAATTTCTGATCTCGCGGAGAATTCAGGAGGATAAAAGAGGATTGAAAAAAGTTTAATTCTAACTAATCCTTTTTAATTCTAAAATAATATTCGATTTCGGATCTCGCGGAGAATTCAAGAGGATAAAAGAGGATTGGAAAGAGTTTAATTCTAACTAATCCTTTTTAATTCTAAAATAATATTGCAATTTCTGATCTCGCGGAGAATTCAGGAGGATAAAAGAGGATTGAAAAAAGTTTAATTCTAACTAATCCTTTTTAATTCTAAAATAATATTCGATTGCGGATCTCGCGGAGAATTCAAAAGGATAAAAGAGGATTGGAAAAAGTTTAATTCTAACTAATCCTTTTTAATTCTAAAATAATATTGCAATTTCTGATCTCGCGGAGAATTCAGGAGGATAAAAGAGGATTGAAAAAAGTTTAATTCTAACTAATCCTTTTTAATTCTAAAATAATATTCGATTTCGGATCTCGCGGAGAATTCAAGAGGATAAAAGAGGATTGGAAAAAATTTAATTGTAACTAATCCTTTTTAATTCTAAAATAATATTGCAATTTCTGATCTCGCGGAGAATTCAGGAGGATAAAAGAGGATTGAAAAAAGTTTAATTCTAACTAATTCTTTTTAATTCTAAAATAATATTCGATTTCGGATCTCGCGGAGAATTCAAGAGGATAAAAGAGGATTGGAAAAAGTTTAATTCTAACTAATCCTTTTTAATTCTAAAATAATATTGCAATTTCTGATCTCGCGGAGAATTCAGGAGGATAAAAGAGGATTGAAAAAAGTTTAATTCTAACTAATTCTTTTTAATTCTAAAATAATATTCGATTTCGGATCTCGCGGAGAATTCAAGAGGATAAAAGAGGATTGGAAAAAATTTAATTGTAACTAATCCTTTTTAATTCTAAAATAATATTGCAATTTCTGATCTCGCGGAGAATTCAGGAGGATAAAAGAGGATTGAAAAAAGTTTAATTCTAACTAATTCTTTTTAATTCTAAAATAATATTCGATTTCGGATCTCGCGGAGAATTCAAGAGGATAAAAGAGGATTGGAAAAAGTTTAATTCTAACTAATCCTTTTTAATTCTAAAATAATATTGCAATTTCTGATCTCGCGGAGAATTCAGGAGGATAAAAGAGGATTGAAAAAAGTTTAATTCTAACTAATCCTTTTTAATTCTAAAATAATATTCGATTTCGGATCTCGCGGAGAATTCAAGAGGATAAAAGAGGATTGGAAAAAATTTAATTGTAACTAATCCTTTTTAATTCTAAAATGATATTCCATTTCTGATCTCGCGGAGAATTCAAGAGGATAAAAAAAAGTTTAATTCTAACTAATCCTTTTTAATTCTAAAATAATATTCGATTTCGGATCTTGCGGAGAATTCAAGAGGATGAAAGAGGATTGGAAAAAGTTTAATTCTAACTAATCCTTTTCAATTCTAAAATAATATTGCAATTTCTGATCTCGCGGAGAATTCAGGAGGATAAAAAAAAGTTTAATTCTAACTAATCCTTTTTAATTCTAAAATAATATTCGATTTCGGATCTCGCGGAGAATTCAGGAGGATAAAAGAGGATTGAAAAAAGTTTAATTCTAACTAATCCTTTTTAATTCTAAAATAATATTCGATTTCGGATCTCGCGGAGAATTCAAGAGGATAAAAGAGGATTGGAAAAAGTTTAATTCTAACTAATCCTTTTTAATTCTAAAATAATATTGCAATTTCTGATCTCGCGGAGAATTCAGGAGGATAAAAGAGGATTGAAAAAAGTTTAATTCTAACTAATCCTTTTTAATTCTAAAATAATATTCGATTTCGGATCTCGCGGAGAATTCAAGAGGATAAAAGAGGATTGGAAAAAATTTAATTGTAACTAATCCTTTTTAATTCTAAAATGATATTCCATTTCTGATCTCGCGGAGAATTCAAGAGGATAAAAAAAAGTTTAATTCTAACTAATCCTTTTTAATTCTAAAATAATATTCGATTCCGGATCTTGCGGAGAATTCAAGAGGATAAAAGAGGATTGGAAAAAGTTTAATTCTAACTAATCCTTTTTAATTCTAAAATAATATTGCAATTTCTGATCTCGCGGAGAATTCAGGAGGATAAAAAAAAGTTTAATTCTAACTAATCCTTTTTAATTCTAAAATAATATTCGATTTCGGATCTCGCGGAGAATTCAAGAGGATAAAAGAGGATTGGAAAAAATTTAATTGTAACTAATCCTTTTTAATTCTAAAATGATATTCCATTTCTGATCTCGCGGAGAATTCAAGAGGATAAAAAAAAGTTTAATTCTAACTAATCCTTTTTAATTCTAAAATAATATTCGATTCCGGATCTTGCGGAGAATTCAAGAGGATAAAAGAGGATTGGAAAAAGTTTAATTCTAACTAATCCTTTTTAATTCTAAAATAATATTGCAATTTCTGATCTCGCGGAGAATTCAGGAGGATAAAAAAAAGTTTAATTCTAACTAATCCTTTTTAATTCTAAAATAATATTCGATTTCGGATCTCGCGGAGAATTCAGGAGGATAAAAGAGGATTGAAAAAAGTTTAATTCTAACTAATCCTTTTTAATTCTAAAATAATATTCGATTTCGGATCTCGCGGAGAATTCAAGAGGATAAAAGAGGATTGGAAAAAGTTTAATTCTAACTAATCCTTTTTAATTCTAAAATAATATTGCAATTTCTGATCTCGCGGAGAATTCAGGAGGATAAAAGAGGATTGAAAAAAGTTTAATTCTAACTAATCCTTTTTAATTCTAAAATAATATTCGATTTCGGATCTCGCGGAGAATTCAAGAGGATAAAAGAGGATTGGAAAAAGTTTAATTGTAACTAATCCTTTTTAATTCTAAAATGATATTCCATTTCTGATCTCGCGGAGAATTCAAGAGGATAAAAAAAAGTTTAATTCTAACTAATCCTTTTTAATTCTAAAATAATATTCAATTTCGGATCTCGCGGAGAATTGAAGAGAATAAAAGAGGATTGGAAAAAATTTAATTGTAACTAATCCTTTTTAATTCTAAAATGATATTCCATTTCTGATCTCGCGGAGAATTCAAGAGGATAAAAAAAAGTTTAATTCTAACTAATCCTTTTTAATTCTAAAATAATATTGCAATTTCTGATCTCGCGGAGAATTCAAGAGGATAAAAGAGGATAAAAAAAAGTTTAATTCCAAGTAATCTTTTTTAATTCTAAAATAATATTCAATTTCTGATCTCGCGGAGAATTCAAGAGGATAAAAAAAAGTTTAATTCTAACTAATCCTTTTTAATTCTAAAATAATATTGCAATTTCTGATCTCGCGGAGAATTCAGAAGGATAAAAGAGGTTTAAAAAAAGTTTAATTCTAACTAATCCTTTTTAATTCTAAAATAATATTCAATTTCGGATCTCGCGGAGAATTGAAGAGGATAAAAGAGGATTGGAAAAAGTTTAATTCCAAGTAATCCTTTTTAATTTTAAAATACTGTTCAATTTCGGATCTCGCGGAGAATGCAAGAGGATAAAAGAGGATTGAAAAAAGTTTAATTCTAACTAATCCTTTTTAATTCTAAAATACTGTTCAATTTCGGATCTCGCGGAGAATTTAAGAGGATAAAAGAGGATTGGAAAAAGTTTAATTCAAACTAATCCTTTTTAACTCTAAAATAATATTGAATTCCTGTTCTCGTGGAAGATTCAAGAGAATAAAAAACGATTGGAAAAAGTCTATTCCTCAATAATTCTCTTTAATTCTAAAATAATATTCAATTTCCGATCTCGCGAAGGATTCGAGAGAATAGAGGAGGATTGGGAAAAGTTTAATTCTAACTAATTCTCTTTAATTTTTAAATAATATTTCAATTTATGTTTTCGCGGAGGATTCAAGAGAATGAAAGAGGATTGGAAAAAGTTTAATTCTAACTAATCCTTTTTAATTCTAAAATAATATTGCAATTTCTGATCTCGCGGAGAATTTAGGAGGATAAAAGAGGATTGAAAAAAGTTTAATTCTAACTAATCCTTTTTAATTCTAAAATAATATTCGATTTCGGATCTCGCGGAGAATTCAAGAGGATAAAAGAGGATTGAAAAAAGTTTAATTCTAACTAATCCTTTTTAATTCTAAAATAATATTCGATTTCGGATCTCGCGGAGAATTCAAGAGGATAAAAGAGGATTGAAAAAAGTTTAATTCCAAGTAATCTTTTTTAATTCTCAAATAATATTGCAATTCCTGATCTCGCGGAGAATTCAGAAGGATAAAAGAGGTTTGAAAAAAGTTTAATTCTAACTAATCCTTTTTAATTCTATAATAATATTGCAATTTCTGATCTCGCGGAGAATTCAAGAGGATAAAAGAGGATAAAAAAAAGTTTAATTCCAAGTAATCTTTTTTAATTCTCAAATAATATTGCAATTCCTGATCTCGCGGAGAATTCAGAAGGATAAAAGAGGTTTGAAAAAAGTTTAATTCTAACTAATCCTTTTTAATTCTAAAATAATATTCAATTTCGGATCTCGCGGAGAATTTAAGAGGATAAAAGAGGATTGGAAAAAGTTTAATTCAAACTAATCCTTTTTAACTCTAAAATAATATTGAATTCCTGTTCTCGTGAAAGATTCAAGAGAATAAAAAACGATTGGAAAAAGTCTATTCCTCAATAGTTCTCTTTAATTCTAAAATAATATTCAATTTCCGATCTCGCGAAGGATTCGAGAGAATAGAGGAGGATTGGGAAAAGTTTAATTCTAACTAATTCTCTTTAATTTTTAAATAATATTTCAATTTATGTTTTCGCGGAGGATTCAAGAGAATGAAAGAGGATTAAAATAATTTAATTCTTTCTAATTCTAATATAATATTGAATTCCTGTTCTCGCGGAGGATTTAAGAGAATAAAAGACGATTGGAAAAAGTCTAATCCTAAATAATTTTTTTTAATTCTAAAATGACTTGGAATTTCTGTTCTTGCGGAGGATTCAAGAGAATAAAAGACGATCGGAGAAAGTCTAATCCTAAATAATTTTTTTTAATTCTAAAATGACTTAGAATTTCTGTTCTCGCGGAGAATTCGAGAGAATGAAAGAGGATTCGAAAAAGTTTAATTCTAACTTATTTATTTTTATTTCAAACTAATGTTGCAATTTCTATTCCTGCTGAAAATTCGAGAGAGTTGTATCCATAACAAAAAAAAATTATTTTTCTTTTTAACTTTAAAAAAACAAAATAATAATAAATTGTAATTTTATGTATAGAAAAATTTTATTTTGGGAAAAAAATAATAATTTTATACGTGAAATTTTATTTCCTTCTATGGAGAAATTTATGGAAAAAAAAGTATTTAAAAGGAAAAAGGCAACGGGAAAAAAATGTAAGAGTGATCGTGGGACTCTCGCCGGACCGACAATCCGGCGGGAGAGAGTAAGTGAGCGAAAGATAGTTCTGCGCTCACCGCTAGAGCGTGTGGGCTTCTTGGATATGGACACTTATAGTAGAAGTGTTAAAAGCGCATGCAGTGAACGTTATTGACAGTCAGCACTCCACTGCTACCAAGTGAACTTTACGTAGCAGAGTGCGAAGTACCTACTGGTAGTGGCGCAGTATACCCTGCACCACGTACTAAATATATATATATATATATATATATATATATATATATATATATATATATATATATATATACATATATATATTCCTTGGGAATAGCTATTATTCTATTCGAATTCTCTGAAGGGAAATAAAAAGTATTGGAAATTTCTAAACATGAATTCTCCTTAATTCTATTTAATTCTCTGAAAATAATTAAAAAGTATTAAAAATTTCTAAATATGAATTCTCCTCAATTCTATTTAATTCTCTGGAAAGAATTAAAGAGTATTAAAATTTTCTAAATATGAATTCTCCTCAATTCTATTTAATTCTCTGAAGAGAATTAAAAAGTATTAAAAATTTCTAAATATGAATTCTCCTCAATTCTATTTCATTCTCTGAAGAGAATTAAAAAGTATTAAAAATTTCTAAATATGAATTCTCCTCCATTTTATTTAATTCTCTGAAGAGAATTAAAAAGTATTAAAAATTTCTAAATATGAATTCTCCTCAATTCTATTTAATTCTCTGGAAAGAATTAAAGAGTATTAAAATTTTCTAAATATGAATTCTCCTCAATTCTATTTAATTCTCTGAAGAGAATTAAAAAGTATTAAAAATTTCTAAATATGAATTCTCCTCCATTTTATTTAATTCTCTGAAGAGAATTAAAAAGTATTAAAAATTTCTAAATATGAATTCTCCTCCATTTTATTTAATTCTCTGAAGAGAATTAAAAAGTATTAAAAATTTCTAAATATGAATTCTCCTCAATTTTATTTAATTCTCTGGAGAGAATTAAAAAGTATTAAAAATTTCTAAATATGAATTCTCCTCAATTTTATTTAATTCTCTGAAGAGAATTAAAAAGTATTAAAAATTTCTAAATATGAATTCTCCTCAATTTTATTTGATTCTCTGAAGAGAATTAAAAAGTATTAAAAATTTCTAAATATGAATTCTCCTCCATTTTATTTAATTCTCTGAAGAGAATTAAAAAGTATTGAAAATTTCTAAATATGAATTCTCCTCAATTTTATTTAATTCTCTGAAGAGAATTAAAAAGTATTAAAAATTTCTAAATATGAATTCTCCTCAATTTTATTTAATTCTCTGAAGAGAATTAAAAAGTATTAAAAATTTCTAAATATGAATTCTCCTCAATTTTATTTAATTCTCTGAAGAGAATTAAAAAGTATTAAAAATTTCTAAATATGAATTCTCCTCAATTTTATTTAATTCTCTGAAGAGAATTAAAAAGTATTAAAAATTTCTAAATATGAATTCTCCTCAATTTTATTTAATTCTCTGAAGAGAATTAAAAAGTATTAAAAATTTCTAAATATGAATTCTCCTCAATTTTATTTAATTCTCTGAAGAGAATTAAAAAGTATTAAAAATTTCTAAATATGAATTCTCCTCCATTTTATTTAATTCTCTGAAGAGAATTAAAAAGTATAAAAAATTTCTAAATATGAATTCTCCTCCATTTTATTTAATTCTCTGAAGAGAATTAAAAAGTATTAAAAATTTCTAAATATGAATTCTCCTCAATTTTATTTAATTCTCTGAAGAGAATTAAAAAGTATTAAAAATTTCTAAATATGAATTCTCCTCAATTTTATTTAATTCTCTGAAGAGAATTAAAAAGTATTAAAAATTTCTAAATATGAATTCTCCTCAATTCTATTTAATTCTCTGAAGAGAATTAAAAAGTATTAAAAATTTCTAAATATGAATTCACCTCAATTCTATTTAATTCTCTGAAGAGAATTAAAAAGTATTAAAAATTTCTAAATATGAATTCTCCTCAATTTTATTTAATTCTCTGAAGAGAATTAAAAAGTATAAAAAATTTCTAAATATGAATTCTCCTCAATTTTATTTAATTCTCTGAAGAGAATTAAAAAGTATTAAAAATTTCTAAATATGAATTCTCCTCAATTCTATTTTATTCTCTGAAGAGAATTAAAAAGTATTAAAAATTTCTAAATATGAATTCTCCTCAATTTTATTTAATTCTCTGAAGAGAATTAAAAAGTATTAAAAATTTCTAAATATGAATTCTCCTCAATTTTATTTAATTCTCTGAAGAGAATTAAAAAGTATTAAAAATTTCTAAATATGAATTCTCCTCCATTTTATTTAATTCTCTGAAGAGAATTAAAAAGTATTAAAAATTTCTAAATATGAATTCTCCTCAATTTTATTTAATTCTCTGAAGAGAATTAAAAAGTATTAAAAATTTCTAAATATGAATTCTCCTCAATTTTATTTAATTCTCTGAAGAGAATTAAAAAGTATTAAAAATTTCTAAATATGAATTCTCCTCAATTTTATTTAATTCTCTGAAGAGAATTAAAAAGTATTAAAAATTTCTAAATATGAATTCTCCTCAATTTTATTTAATTCTCTGAAGAGAATTAAAAAGTATTAAAAATTTCTAAATATGAATTCTCCTCAATTTTATTTAATTCTCTGAAGAGAATTAAAAAGTATTAAAAATATCTAAATATGAATTCTCCTCAATTTTATTTAATTCTCTGAAGAGAATTAAAAAGTATTAAAAATTTCTAAATATGAATTCTCCTCCATTTTATTTAATTCTCTGAAGAGAATTAAAAAGTATTAAAAATTTCTAAATATGAATTCTCCTCCATTTTATTTAATTCTCTGAAGAGAATTAAAAAGTATTAAAAATTTCTAAATATGAATTCTCCTCAATTTTATTTAATTCTCTGAAGAGAATTAAAAAGTATTAAAAATTTCTAAATATGAATTCTCCTCAATTTTATTTAATTCTCTGAAGAGAATTAAAAAGTATTAAAAATTTCTAAATATGAATTCTCCTCAATTCTATTTAATTCTCTGAAGAGAATTAAAAAGTATTAAAAATTTCTAAATATGAATTCACCTCAATTCTATTTAATTCTCTGAAGAGAATTAAAAAGTATTAAAAATTTCTAAATATGAATTCTCCTCAATTTTATTTAATTCTCTGAAGAGAATTAAAAAGTATAAAAAATTTCTAAATATGAATTCTCCTCAATTTTATTTAATTCTCTGAAGAGAATTAAAAAGTATTAAAAATTTCTAAATATGAATTCTCCTCAATTCTATTTTATTCTCTGAAGAGAATTAAAAAGTATTAAAAATTTCTAAATATGAATTCTCCTCAATTTTATTTAATTCTCTGAAGAGAATTAAAAAGTATTAAAAATTTCTAAATATGAATTCTCCTCAATTTTATTTAATTCTCTGAAGAGAATTAAAAAGTATTAAAAATTTCTAAATATGAATTCTCCTCAATTTTATTTAATTCTCTGAAGAGAATTAAAAAGTATTAAAAATTTCTAAATATGAATTCTCCTCAATTTTATTTTATTCTCTGAAGAGAATTAAAAAGTATTAAAAATTTCTAAATATGAATTCTCCTCAATTTTATTTAATTTTCTGAAGAGAATTAAAAAGTATTAAAAATTTCTAAATATGAATTCTCCTCAATTCTATTTAATTCTTTGAAACGAATTAAAGAGTATTAAAAATTTCTAAATATGAATTCTCCTCAATTTTATTTAATTCTCTGAAGAGAATTAAAAAGTATTAAAAATTTCTAAATATGAATTCTCCTCAATTCTATTTAATTCTCTGAAGAGAATTAAAGAGTATTAAAAATTTCCAACTATGAATTCTCCTCAATTCTATTTAATTCTCTGAAGAGAATTAAAAAGTATTAAAAATTTCTAAATATGAATTCTCCTCAATTCTATTCAATTCTCTGAAGAGAATTAAAAAGGATTAAAACAATTTTTAATCCTCTTTAATTCTCTTTTTTAACCAGGGTAAAACGGCCTCGCAGATACCACGTCGTATAACATTTTCGAACAAATTTTTTTTCTCTTTTTGTTAATTAGAAATCAAATTACAAAACATGTTTGGCTGATTTCGGACACTAGAGATACGTTTATTTAAAATAATAGTAATAAAAGATTTATCGATAGGAAAAATGCTGGTAATAAAAAAATATTGCTGTCGCAAATGACTCATTTATGTATAGTTAATATTAGGATAGGATAATTTATTAATATTGTCTTTATATTATATATATAAACAATATTCAAGGTTGAAATTGAGTCAAAACGACTATAATCACCTAAATAACTTTTGAAGGAGTGAATTTAGCGAAAAATGTTAAGAAACCTTTTTTGTAGAGTATTAAATTTCCTTCAAAAATATGTATCTTGACTAGAAAAAACTTTAATATTTCTAGTAGTTACAAAAATTCAAAATCAACGCAAAGAATTTAAAAAACAAATTGATATTTAACGCACGGTTGCAAGGAAACGGCTCATTTTACGTCAATTTACTACGAGAGATTTTTTGTAGGGAATTCAATTTCCTTTAAGATTATACATTGCGCAAATTTTTCAGACAGATGATTTACGAGTTTTGGGTAAAAAATGAAAATTCTTTCAAAAAACGAAAAGTCGTAACGATACACCTCTCAATATAAATATTAAGGGCTCAAACTTGCACAATAATTTTTTTGGTCATCAGGAATAATATTTTCATAGTATCAAAAGCAAAAAAAAATAGTCGATTTTTTGGCCCAGTCTAATATATATATATTAGACTGTTTTAAATTAGGGGACTATTTTTTTTCTTTTTGATGAACATTGAAAAATCGAAAAGGTATCTTAAAATATGGTGACACTTAAAATTCGAGCTCTTAATATTGAGATTTAGAGGTGACTGTTGATAATTTTGGACTTTTCATTTAGTAACATGGAAAAGAATACATAACTTCCGAAAAAATCAAGATACAAAAAATCTCTCTCTAAACATTTTGTAGCAATTTTACTGATTTGAAAAAAGGTCTTTTGTGAATTTTGCATAAATTCAACTGGTCACAAGATATCCGACGTCAAAGTAGAAAACAATGCAGAATTTGAAAGAAATTTATCGATAATAATTTGTTGGAATTAAAATTGTCTACAAAAAAGATTCTATGACATTTTATGATTAGTCCGATAGTTTCACCGGAAATGTGAAAAATATCGAAATTTACTTTAACTTGAGTTCAAGCTCCAATAACTTTTGAACAGATGAATTTATCAAAAAATGATAAGAGACTTTTTCTGTAAAGCATTCAATTTCCTACAAAAAACTATATTGAGAATTTCTGAATTCTCATTAGTTGATATGGTATAAAATACAGAACGAGCAAAAACAAGTTCTTCGAATTTTATCAAACTTTGACGTCGGATATCTTGTGAATGGTTGAATTTATGTAAAATTCACAGCAGACCTTTTTTGTAGATCAGTAAATTTGCTACCAAATGTTTGGGGAGAAGTTTTTTGTACCGTGATTTTTTCGGAAGTTATGTATTTTTTACCATGTTACTAAACGAAAAACCGAAAATTATCAATAGTCACCTCTAAATATCAATATTAAGAGCTCAAATTTTAACTGTCACCATATTTTAAAATACCCTTTCGATTTTTCAATGTTCATTAAAAAAATAAAAATAGTCTCCTAATTAGAAACAGTTTAATATATATATATATATATATACATACATTAGGGTGCTTCGTTTGAAACGACTATTTTTTAACTTCCCGCTAAGAAAATTGTAAATTTTCAAAAATTCGGGAAGTTATTGGTTTCACCCCGATTTTCGAAAATCGAGTTTTCATCAGATGTCGACGTTTTGAGGTCCTAGGAAGCTATTCCGACTATTTTCAGAATGATGTCCGTGTGTTCGTGTGTGTGTGTGTGTGTGTGTGTGTGTGTGTGTGTGTGTGTGTGTGTGTGTGTGTGTGTGTGTGTGTGTGTGTAAACTCTTTGTAACTTTTCAACTAATGAATCGATTCGGATGATTGAGGCGGCAATCGAAAGAGCTTGTTGGCCATCAACTTTCCTGAAAATTTTAGATAATTTGATCCGGTAAACTCGAAGATATTGGCCAATTACGAAAAAAAAAAATTTTTTTTTTTAGTTTTTTATTGATTTCTCAGAAACGACTTATACGATCTATATCAACATTTAATCAGCTCTAGAACTTAATGAAACGCGTCGATTGCCACCTCAAACATCAAAATCGGATAATTCGTTCGAGAGTTATCGCGGGAGAAAGCAATCGTAATAAACAGTTTTTTGCAAATATCTTTGAAACAACTCAACCAAAAAATTCCATAATCCGATAAGTTTCAGAATTTATTAAAACGCGTCGATTGCCACCTCAAACATCAAAATCGGATAATTCGTTCAAGAGTTATCGCGGAAGAAAGAAATGCTAAAAACGGTTTTTTTCGAAACTAAAGGTACACCAAAGTATTTTCGAGCTCGAAGAGCTCGAAAATGTATTTACAACGATGTTTTCGAGCTCCATGAGCTCGAAAAGAGCGGGAAGTTTTGGGGCTGGCCCGCAGGGTCAACCGATAGACCAATTTTTTTTTTTTTTGCTCCCATCCGGAAATTTTGTTGGAAATACTCGTAAAAAAATTCTCTGAGAGTTTGAGCCCTTAAAATTAATATTAAGTACTTGACCACAAAGTGTGAAGATTTCCTATTCAAAATACACGTAAACTTGGATTTTTATTTTTTAAACTTCTATAACTCTGCGGCATTTTATGATATCATCTCGCTCAAAGTCGGGATTTTCTCAGAATTAAACGTACTACAAAAGTGCCCGTTGTCGCGAAGTTGTAACTCATACGGGTGGGGTAGTACGGACTGCTAAACCGAATTTTTTCATAGAATTCTTGTTTTTTCTCTCATTATCTCATAAACAACAAGACCTACAGAAAAAATGCGAACGACAATTTTATAGGAAATTTAATTTCCTACAAAAAGGTCCTTAGCACCGAATTACTAAGATTGATATTTTCTGAGATATGAGTCGAATAAAAAATCAATATTTTTGAAGAATTGATTTGATATTTTATGGGAATCCAATGATACGTAAACTTCAATAATCAATATCTCAGAAAATATCAATCTGAGTGATTTGGTGCTCAAGACCGTTTTTGTAGGAAAATAAATTTCCTATAAAATTGTCATTCACATTTTTTCTGTAGGTCTTGTTGTTGAGAGAAAAACAAGAAATCTATGAAAAAATTCGTTTGAGCGGTCCGTACTACAAACTTGAATGAGTTACGACTTTGCAACAACGGGCACTTTTGTAG
This sequence comes from Microplitis manilae, assembly GCA_030273425.1. NCBI lineage: Eukaryota > Metazoa > Arthropoda > Insecta > Hymenoptera > Braconidae > Microplitis > Microplitis manilae. The sequence goes on from CP092722.1 coordinate 10,163,654, forward strand.
TACATTCAATTCTGAGAAAATTCCGACTTTGGGCGAGATGATATCATAAAATGCCGCGGAGTTATAAAAGTTTAAAAACTAAAAACCTAAGCTTACGTGTATTTTAAATGGGAAATCTTCACACGCAATGGTCGAGTACTCAATATTAATTTTAAGGGCTCAAACGCTCAGAGAATTTTTTTGGGGGTATTTCCAACAAAATTTCCGGACGGGACCGGAAAAAAAAATAGTCATTTCAAACGAAGCACCATTATATACATATAAAAAGGTGTTATTTTTAATTTTTTCTAAATTAATTTACTCAACAATGATAAATTTTTCAATCTTAACTTTGCACGTAATAATAATGAAGTTTTGACATATTTCTATTGTTGAAGTTATTGTTTTAATACACTAGTTTACCATTATCTTATGCGTACATAATGATATATTAAGAATGAGAAGTTCCACAAGTATATTTAATACCATTCAAAATTTTAATAAAAATTGTCATGGTGTTATCACAGCATCATGTATAAAATGCTTATAATTAGTTATAATTCATTAGCATAATCAATACTGCGATTCTTGATAGAGTGCCCTAATAAAATTAAAACAAATTAGTAATTCCAAATTGGTTTCTATTTAGAGCCTTGAATTTAATTTTAAAATTGTTTCATTTTCATAGAAATCAATATTCCTTTAATTTTTAAAGCAATCACTTAAAATTTTTAATCGGAATGAATCGGTTTCAATCGGAAAATAATACCGAAATTAAAATATTATTTTCCGATTGAAACCGATTCATTCCGATTAAAAGTTTTCAATCGGAATGAATCGGTTTCAATCGGAAAATAATACCGAAATTAAAATATTATTTTCCGATTGAAACCGATTCATTCCGATTCAAAGTTTTCAATCGGAATGAATCGTTTTCAATCGGAAAATAATACCAAAATTAAAATATTATTTTCCGATTGAAACCGATTCATTCCGATTCAAAGTTTTCAATCGGAATGAATCGTTTTTAATCGGAAAATAATACCGAAATTAAAATATTATTTTCCGATTGAAACCGATTCATTCCGATTAAAAACTTTCAATCGGAATGAATCGGTTTCAATCGGAAAATAATACCGAAATTAAAATATTATTTTCCGATTGAAACCGATTCATTCCGATTAAAAACTTTCAATCGGAATGAATCGGTTTCAATCGGAAAATAATATTTTTATTTTTACACATTATTTTCCGATTGAAACCGATCCATTCCGATTAAACTCAATCGGATCTCAATCGGATTTCAATCGGACTTAATCGGAATCCTTAACAAGGGAAGTACTTCATAATCATGGCCTAATGTGAGGGTCAGAAACCAGGCCATTGTGAGGCTCAGAAACTGCGACCTGACGAATTCTGACGGTCAGAAACTGGGTCACCAGAAGTCAATTTTTAAAACCTTAATTTAAATTATTAACCAATTCAAATAATTATTTTACGCATAAGACTTTATTTGACAAATCCTAAACTAGTTGATTAAATTTCTTTTTTCTCATTAAGTTAAATCTTACATTAACTATTATAGTATAATCTCAACTAGCACTCTTAAAAGGTCAGAAACTGGGCCCCTTACCTTAAGTTTGAATAAACTAAAATTGTTGTTTTGATGAATAAATTAAATATTTTTTATAACAAATACATAGTTTTTTTAAATATTTAAAATATAAATAATTAATCATGCTATAAAACACTACAGAAATGAAAAAATTAAAATCATTTGTTAAAACTACTTTGGTTTATTTTTCTTTTTCCTCCAATTCATCACTCCAAAAATATACTTTCAAGATCTAAATATAATCTTTTATTTATAAAAATGAATATTAAATGTCAATTTATACCTGTATTATAAAAAGTGTTAAAAAAAAATTTAATAAAATTATGAATATTGTTATTTTTACATTTTATAGACATGTAATTAAATAGATAACCTCGTTCGTAGTAGGTTAGAGTGTGAGGGTCAACAACTTCATCAGACCTTTAAAATTGAGCCTAGTTATTGACCTTCAAATTTTAGCAACAAAACTTATGTTAATATGTTTCATACGTATATTAAAATGAATTTTAATTAAATATTGATCTATCCATACATTTCAAATTGAATTTTTTTACTGACATGATAATTAGTGCACAGATTCAATTGTCGCACCTTTCAATGTCAGCTGTTTAGACTACACTTAAAAAATGGCTTCCTCAGCCACTTACGACTAAATCATTTTTTTTTTATTCAGTTAATAATTTTTAGGTTTTTTAAATTGTCATTAATTAGGCTCAAAATAGATTATTATAAATTAAGAAAAAATCAATTTTCTTATTAAAGTTATAGTTTTTTAAGTAAGTTAGAAAAAAGTTGAAAAGGTCAGAAACAGGGTCATGGTCAACAACAGGGTCTTTTACCTTATATAGATGCAAATAACGAAATTTGTGACCGTTTGAAACGTGACAGTCATTCCAGCATCACAGAATTTTTTTGAAATTATGTGACGGTCTCAAGACGGTCCTATGACCGTTCCCTGACCGAAAATAAAAATGACGGTCATTCCGCATCTCTAGGTAGTGAATAGAATTGTTTGCAGAAAGAGTTTGTGAAATTTTGTGATACATTTAATAGTTTCGCCGGCAAAACAAAAAAAAATTTGAATTTAGTATAAATTTGAATTGAAAGGTTTAGATTTTTAATTTAAAATTTAATTAAAAATTTGAATGAAAGGTTGAATGAATGAATGAATTGAATTTAACCGGGCACTCAGCTTGTGTTAGCCGTCGTACCCGGGCCCATTGAGGACAATTTTTATAGTTGTCGGAGAGGATCGCGGTCCTGGTGATCATTGTTATTAAGCTTAGCTTTTTTGCCAGTCCACCTAACAATAAACTAAGCAAGCCCAATGTCCTTCCGACAACTATATATACTTATAACTATTTTAGATACTATTGTTTGTGAGTTGATAGGTAGAGGAGACAGTTTTCATTTTGGTGATTCCCCGCCCCGAGTCTAAGGAAACACGTATCGGGACACAGCCGCTGTCAGTAGTCCCCACTAGTTCAGGAAGAACCGGGACCTGGCGTTAGTTAAGCCCATCGTCGTACTCCCGTCGCTATGAGTCCTAGCCGCCAGCTGCCGTGGCCATCTTACGTCGTGTCCTTGTCGTCGGGGGGTCTTGTCGACCGAAATTATGTCACCTGGGAAGTTAATGTGGGTGTATTATGGTCCATCTTACAGAGCCCACTGTGTAAGATAAAGCACTTATACAATGGAGGATGCCTGTTATCCAAGGGCAACGTTGGTGGTGGAGGACTCCCTCTATTATTGCTTTGACACATTGGCTTACACCAAAGCTAGAGGTTCTGTGAATGTTTATGGACCTCCGCCGCCATCAATGCTCGGCCGATACAGGTGTTCTTCTTTGATAAGAAGCCCCACCCGCTAGCTTAGTCATAGAGACAGCAGAGTCCTGCAAATTCGATTGAGTTTTTGTGTTCCGCCATCATTTTGTAATGAAGTCGGCGTCACTTTCACTCGCTCGAAAAATCGTCGGTATTCCACCACCAGGAGGCTGCCAATGTAATGCTCATAAATGGTATTGTGAAAAAAAAAATTCATTGGGGCATGCCGGAATCGAACCTGGTCCAACGCTGTGGTATGCAAGTACCTTGATCGATAGGCTATTGCCTGCCCCGCGAATAAAGGGTTAGTATAATGATCTGAAAATCTTTATAATGGATTATTTGACGATTCTTATCCATCTAACGTCATTTTCGTAAAGTTGTTTGTATAATCTGTATCACAGATGGTAAAATTACAATTAATTCTGTGCAAACGGGATCTGTGTAAAACAATGCTATGGGTATAGTCCAGTCATTTTACTCTTAAGCGTTGTTGGGGAAAATTAAATAGTGGATTTTTTTTTATTGATTATATGTAAAAAATTCCGTAGATCATGAAAATAATAATTAGAAAGCTCAATTCACCCGAGTTTTTAAATAAATAATAAAATAAAAATAGGGATGCCGAGACGCCGTGTATTTTCATTAAAAAAGTTGTATCTATTAATGTAAGTCCCTATGATGACTAGTATTAAATGGAAGGGCGATAAATTTTGAACCAGAAAAGTCTAAAACTAGTCTCTCAGGGTTTATTATATTCGCGAAAAAAATTAATGAAAAAAAAAAAATTTTTTCGTTTACATTTTGTCACGCTGTCGATAACAGAGATGCAGAAACTGAACTAGAGGGCGCGTACAAGCCCGGGCTCAGTGGTTGTCATCTACTGCAATTTAAAATGTTCTCACCATTCTGTGTTATAGAAATTATTATTATTTTTTTTATTATTTATTAATTCAATTTCATTTCAAAAATTAAATTAATAAATAATAAAACAAATAATTCTACGCGAGTATTATTATTTCGATGTCAATAAATGAAGAAAATGATCAAGAAAAATATTTTCTACTTACAGTTTTACGATCGCTATATCACTCAAACGTCAATTAAATTTTAAATTTATAATTTACTGAAGAGAATGAAATATTCATTAAGAAAAATAAAATTACATAAATATTAAATTAAAAGTTTGACGTGCGTTCTTTCCAAAACAATGTTTAATAATTTATAATTGAATAATAATAATAATTAATTCTCTCACCATTCTATGTTATGAAAATTGAATGTTTTTTAATTTTTTAATTTTATTAATAAATTAGTACTAATTTTGTTATTTTCATAAGCACAAAAATTTAAAATTGACTTTTATTATTTAACCATCGGTAAATAATATTGCAAGATTAAATTTTAAATATTGGAGAATATAAATTTAAAATTTAATTGACGTTTGAGTGATATAGCGATCGTAAAACTGTAAGTAGAAAATATTTTTCTTGATCATTTTCTTCATTTGTTGACATCGTAATAATAATACTCGCGTAGAATTATTTTTTTGATTATTTATTAATTTAATTTTTTGGAAAGAAATTGAATTAATAAATAATAAAAACAAAAAAAAAATATTAATTTCTATAACACTGAATAGTGAGAATATTTTAAATTGTAGTGGATGAAAACCACTGAGCTATGACATTAAGAAAATTTTGATGAATAAATTTTATAAAATAAATAAATATTAATTATAAATAAAGAAATAATAATAATTATAAATAAGGGAAAATAAAACAAAATGTAGTATTAATAAAAGGAAAAAAAGGAAATTATAATTTAAGGAAAATAAATAAGGAAAAAAAAAAAGAGAAAAGAAAATAGAAAAAATACAGGGGGATTGCGCAGAATCAAAAGCAGTTTCAGAGTTAACCGTGGGATGGCGCATCGGCGCAAATTATTCCCCTAAGCGGGAACTCATTCTAGAATACTTAAAAGCCAGTCCGAGAGACGGCAGATCAACATTCACCGGCCACGACAAGTGGAATACACTTGCCAGTGGTTATAAGGACGACTATCAGTGGAATACACTGATAGCCACATTATCCTTTGCACACCGGTGATTTTGAACGAGTGGACTCTTTGTATAAGAACCTCCACCTAATTGCGCTTGCGCAGAATTTTGGGCTGTCGAGAGGGCAGTAGTGTGCTCCCAGAGTGGGGAGTGAGTAGGAACAGTCGACTAGTCCAGTCGAGTGGCAGACGCCGGACTCGACGGGTCGACTGCGGCTTGAGGACTCGCCAGGCTTCCCGCCTTTGTAATTTCTAAGGGAGTACCGGCTCGAGACCTTGCTAGCGTTCGTTGTGGTTCCCCAGGTGTAAGGATTGTAACGGGGTTGAACCATAACTTGAGCGAAGAAATAGTTCGCCATAATACCGCCCGGGATTGAAAACCGAAGTGGTATTGCTGGTTGGAGCTACGAGATAGCGGAGTGGACGGCTAAAGCTATTCCCGCTATTGATAGTTATAAGCATATGTAAACGATTGTATTGATTTTAAGTTTGATTTTAATAAAGCATAATAATTGTTCAGTTTCCTTATAATAAATTTTAATTAATATTTTTTTTTATTAATTTTTTTCGCGAATATAATAAACCTTGAGAGACTGATTTTAGACTTTTCTGGTTCAAAATTTATCGCCCGTTAATTTAATACCAGTCATCATAGGGATTTACTTTAATAGATACAACTTTTTTAATAAAAATACACGGCGTCTCGGCATCCCTATTGTTATTTTATTATTTATTTAAAAAACTCGGACGAATTGAGCTTACCCGGGTCGAAAAATTTGATCTGATTTTAGTCTAACTGGACTGTATTTGGACTAATTAGTCTGTTATTGAACTTCTATAAAAATTTTGTACTGTTTTTGGTCTACTGATTAAAACATATTTGATCGGTTTTAAGTCTGAATGATCTGTATTTGGACTAATTAGTCTGTTATTGAACTTCTATAAAAATTTTGTACTGTTTTTGGTCTACTGATTAAAACATATTTGATCTGTTTTAAGTCTGAATGATCTGTATTTGGACTAATTAGTCTGTTATTGAACTTCTATAAAAATTTTGTACTGTTTTTGATCTACTCAGACAGAAAAATTTAATCTGATTTTAGTCTAGTTGGACTATTTGATCTGTTTGTGGTCTTTTACAAAAATTTTAAGCTGTTTTCGACCTGTTATTTTAAAAAACAATTGCGTTACGGGCAGACCAAACTAGATTAATTCTTGGACTTTAAAAAATTTTAGTTATAAAAATTTACAAGGACAAAACTAGATTAAATCATGGACTTATAAAATTTTTATTCATAGGCAATATTTATAAAAAAAAATATTAAGTTGCAGAATTGATTATGTTTTGTTTACTATTTATTTAGTATCTTTTGTTTAAAAATGTCGGCAGTTAATGATAATTTGACAGCTTAATTTTTAGTTGTCTTGACTGAATATTTAGAGCAGTGAATAAAAGTCATAAAACAACTCTTAAAATGTCAAGAAATTTTTCTTATTTATTGGATATAATCGAGAATATGTTGGCATCACAAAACATCAAAATTCATGTGCCGCGGAGAAAAATTTTGGCCCGCAATCTACCAATTTTTACAATGCTGTCGACCAAACTTGAAACCGAAAGTAAAGCATCTTAAAAATTACTATATACTCTTATAAAAACTTATTATGCTGCATCCAAATTATTGTAAGGTATAAAAGTAATTGATATTAAAGCTTATCGATAAGTTTCTCGGGCGTAATAAGTATTGTGATACAGCATAATCATTTTTTATAAGAGCACAATAATTCTTTGGATGCTTATTCACTTCCTGTTTTAAGTTTGGTCGACAGCATTGTAAAAATTGGTAGGTTTCGAGCCAACATTTTTCTCCTTGTGACATCTTATTTCAGAAGCGCATTAGCATGTTTCAAATACTAAGAAGATTGAAATAAATTAATAAATTTAGATTATTATTATTATTATTATTATTATTATTATTATTATTTATATTTATAAAAAGTCCTGTTTTTGTCCTAAAAAACAATTGAATACAGACTAAAAATTATAGCAAATAAAGTCTGTTTTTGTCCTAGAAAACAATTGAATACAGACTAAAAATTATAGCAAATAAAGTCTGTTTTTGTCCTTAAAAACAATTGAACACAGAACAATAATTATAATAAAAAAGTCTGTTTTTAGTCTAAACCAGATTTAAAACAGACTAAATATCATACGAAAATAAGTCTGATTTTGTCCTGGATAATGACTAGTACGGACAAAAACAGATTAAATTCCTATATAAAATAAATACGATTTATAAACTTGAATTAAAGAAAAATATTTGAATTTATCATTTATTTTAAAACAGATCTAATTTTTTGACCCGGGTTTCTAATGATTATTTTCGTGATCTACGGAATTTTTTACATATGATCAATAAAAAAAAATCCACTATTTAATTTCCTGTTATGTCCTGGGAGGTTACTAGGATCGGAGCTGACGCCACCTCCTGGACAGTGGGCAGTTCGTTGTCACGCGGGACCAATTTTGAATTTGAAAACAGTGGATAAATTTATTGTTGACTACGATGATGATGATTATGACTATTATTTAATGAAACGATGAAGTTATGGATAAGGATAGATGTAATTGATAAAATAACTTTTATCTGAAGACTGAGTTTTATTATAAAATAAGGATAAAATTAGATCAGTAATAACAGTTGTGTTCGTCAAAAGTTCTCGGAAAGAAGTGAAGTTACATCAGACGGCAGAGAGATCTCTGACCTCCACTCTCCAACTTCTCCCCACTACTCTCATGTTCACACTCGTGCTCATACAATATACATATGTATATATATATGTATATATATATATATATATATATATATATATATATTAGTTCTTTACCAAATAGACTTATACATTTATACCTTCTATTAATACAAATTTGAGATATAAACTTATACATTTACGTTCTTTACTTTATCCATTCTACGTCTTCTTATTATATTATTTATATTATATTTTCCTGTACTTGGATACAATCTTCCAGTTAAATGTTCTAGACTATCAGAGGTGTGTTCTTCTATAATTATTCTATATTTAGTTATTCGTTATAATTGACATTATCATTTACCGCGAAACATCATTATAATTATTCTAATGCTATATTTCAATATTTCTATTAATTCATTTATTATACGAATCACTCTTTGTTTAATATAGAACAATATATTAACAATAACAGTTAAGTTCTTGTGATATGAATTTCATTTATAAATAACATTTATTTATTATATATTTCCTTTTCTTATTTGTTTATAGAGTATGTATTTGTTTATAACCATATTTATTGTTAACTATAGAACAAGGGCCTATTCATGATTTTTATGCGTGTGTTTTGTTTAGGTTTTAAGTATCGGGTGACAGGAAACGTTCCAAGACCACTCAAACTGTATTTATATTTCTCTGAATATAAAATAAAGATTTGCTTATCTATTAGTTCAATTTTTATAATCTAAATATATAATTTAATAAGTATGTGCCACGACGATTTATTATCTAAATTATTGACCAAATGTTGATAAAACGCAATAAGTATATTAATATATAAATTTCAAATAGAGTTTAAATGCGCGCCTATTTATGTATCTCAAGTTCACTAATCAATTAACAGGTGGAGGCACCTGAGGCACCTGAGGACATAACATTCCCCCAACAACGCTTAAGAGTAAAATGACTGGACTAGATAGCCACAAGGTTACTAGAATAGGGAGGTTGGGACAAGTTTGTGTCGCTGGTCCCTTTTTTGTCGCATGCTATTTTTTTTTATGAAAACGCTACCATACCCCGATAGCTAGAGTTTCTGAACAAAAAGTTGGTGTACATGAGTTGTGACCAACTTTCCGAGAAACTTGTCGACAATTTTCAGCTTGTGTACTGTTGCCGACAAGTTGGCTACAAGTTGCTCAGAAACTTGTCATCAACCTACTGCCGCAATCTGTCAACAAGTTTCTGAGCAACTTGTAGCCAACTTGTCGGCAACAGTTAGACGAGCTGAAAGTTGTCGACAAGTTTCTCGGAAAGTTGCCGTCAACTTATGGAAATACCAACTTTTGCGGCCAAATTGACGACAGGTTGCGGCAGTAGGTTGTCGGTAAGTTGCGGCCAACTTGGCTATCAGGGTAATATCATGTGTGCCTGAAGCATTTTAAAGCGATGGTGAATAGTTCAGTGATTTTCAATACCGATAGTAGTGAAGAATTTTTTAATTTCGTTACATCTGTTAGATGTCGTAACTTTAATGTTCAAAACTTTCATACAATGGGTGCCAGAAACTCCACCCAACTGAAAAATATTCGAACGTAAAATTTATATGAAACGACGGATAGTCGAAATGTTAATTATTCGAAAAAAAAAATATACGTTTATAATTGAGGTGAAAAGAGACAGTGTAGAACACACCAACCTTATATATGTAAATTATGCCATGAATGAAGGCTTAAAAATGTTATTGTATGGAAAAGACATTTTGTTCGAAAGTAAATATTTTGATGTGGATTCGGTCGATATTACCGACAAAGTTTTTTACAAGCTACGTCATTAACTTCACTCGGTAACACAATTTTCTTTCAAAACAAATATCCAAAACAGAACTCTGTTTCTAAAGTAGAGCGTGAATTAAATTTAAAAAATACAGCAGCAAGAAATCTTTACTAATTGATTTACTTATTTTATTTGATAGAATAAAAAGTCAATGAGTATAAAAATGCAGCAGACACAAGGCTATTTTTGAATTATATTCAAAAAACATAAAATAATTAAAATAATAAAATTTGAACAAAAGCGTGTACTGAATTTAGAATTGTCTAAACATGTATTTTTTTATTTTTTATTTTATAAACATTTCAATTTATTTTTTTAAAGTTTTGTAAATTGTCTGATGTCCGCAAACTTTACTATCATTAAAAAGAAATATATATATAATATATTAATAAAATAAATAATTAGGTTAAAAAGGAATATATAATAATATAAATAAAATAAAGAAATTATTAATATTTGTTCTATTTTATTTATGCTTCATACAAATTATGGAATAATAAAAAATCACGCAATAAATCAGTATCAATTATCAGTATTATGAATAAATGGAATAATAAATAAGTTAAGAGAAAAAGCCTCTTCTGAATTCGGCTTGGGTATTACAAGCCGGACAGTTGGCAGGTAAGTTATTTGCATTTGCCCTTATCTGAAGATTTTCTGAGCAGGTAAAACATATTCTTGCGGCAAAGCAATTGGTGCAAATCATTTCGATTCTATTGTTACCGCACGATTCGCAAGTCATCGATGGTGATCCCCTGTCTTCAACATTATTCGGAAATCTTGCAGGATAGAATTCAGCTCTGAGGTTGCAAAAGGGACAAAGTATGCGACGATTTTCTGCAGCTTGTCTTACACCTTCTGCACATTCCGCACACATCATTACATGAAAACATGGTGAACAAATAATCTCAATTTGATTTGTATAACATATAGCACATGTCGATCGTTCATTTTGAATCCTAGCAGCGGCATTATTGTTTTCTGCTAGCCGGTGAAGATTAAGTCCTGTAAAAAAAAAATTTTTACTGAGCGAAAATGAAACTTCTATCTTTAACAACAAAATATTGACAATATCTCACCATTTATGAGTTGTTGCTCATCGATCATCAATCTGAAATTCAATATTAAATCATGATAATACTGATCATGTATAGTAATCATTCTTTCCAGGAAAGTACTGGAATTAATTCTACCAGTTTCAACGTTTCTCCACTGGAGATTTATTAAATCTCTTTGCAAGCATAAGCCCGTGGAAGATGGAAATCTTGAAATGTATGCACGCCTATTAGCTAAAAGACGTGCGATATCTTGTCTTGCAGCACTAAAAATTCTCACGAAATTGCCTATAAATTGAAAATAATAAATATTTAAACAACTTTTTGGCACGCAGAAAAAAAAATGATACCTTGGCTTAAGGATTATTTTTCAGGCCACAAAGTATTTTTTACAATCCAGAAGGAAATAGAAATTTTATTGGTTCAAAAAAAATTTTAGTAATCAAGAAATTTTTTTCTTGTATCAAAAATTTTTACTTTTCTTCTGGATTGCAAAAATTATTTTTGGACCAAGGTAACCTTTTTTTCGTACATATTATAACGTTATAATCGTTATAAACGTTAATAAATCATATATAATAAGCAATTACAGTTAAAATTGAAAAACTTATTTCAAAAAATTCATAGGTACCACATATATACCACTTACTAATTAATTCTTCAACAGTTGGATTCTCATTGAACCGGTGATTAATGATATTTGAAAACAACACAAATATGTTGTTAATTGCTGGTCCATTGTTAAACATACTAATCAAATTTTCATTTTCAATCCATTCTTCTCTTACGTAGTTTGAAAAATCTTCTAGTTCAGGTGCATTTAAATTATTTGTAATTTCATTAAATGTGTTTTGAATGAGGTTTTCTGGTAATAGAATTGTATTCATGCAGTTGCGCAAAAAAAGGTCATGGTTGTTTAAATGCGGCTGGACATCCAAATCCAAAGCTCTTTGGTATAAAATCTAAAATAAAATAAAAAAAAAAAATCTTTCGTTAGTACAAATTAATCAATTCATAAATACATCATTCAAATAAATAAAACTCGTACATGACAGAAGCTGTCATATGTTCCAGTCACGCTAATTTCAACGAAAGCATTAGCAAGGTAAGGTACTAGATCAAAATCTGAGTAAATTGCAGTTATGACATTAGGTTGCGTCAATTGCGTTAAAATGTTGACAACATTCACACAAATTTCGTCATTTCGCCTAGCCCACAAAATAAAAGCGATTGGAAAAACCTGGAATTAAAATATTTTTAATAATTTTAATTACAGTTACTAATTTATTAAATAATCTGTACAGCTACTACTATTCTATAACAAGCAAATTATTATAAATTATGCTCAATTATAAGATTCGTATCAATTGTAATTTAAATAACTTACATGATGTCTGAACTCTGCTAAAACATACGTCAGTAAACGTGTGTTATTAATAGCAGGTACTGATCTTGTTGTAGAGCTAATGTATAAAGTGTTGATTGGAAATGATGATATCAATCTTGGCACACTTATTACCACAGCATCGTTTGCTACATTAAAAAATTGGATTGAGTGTTCTCGATCATATTGACGAAGAGATGCAAAATTTCGGTTGTACAACGTGTTAATCAACTCTCCGTAAGTATCAACAATAGGTAGTCTTATTCGATTTTGTAGATCCCTCATCGTCCTGCTTACTGTATTAAAAGGCAGTATAAGCGCTTCCTCAGGATTACTTGAAAAAAGTGTATGATATTTATAAAAAAATTGTTTTTTTTGGAAAAGAAAAAAATTCTTATTTTTTTTTAATACTTACCGAGTTGATAAATCGTTATAAATTTCCCGAACTGGTAAGAAACTTGTAGCTGCAGCTTGTCTTAATTCATTTCGAAAATAAATTCTGTCTCTGTGAACTTGCCCAATTCGATGATTGTGATCAATGGTTAAAGCTAACGGTTGATCATCGATTTTGATGCCTCGAGCGAAACATTGATTTCTAATCCGCCAGCTACAATGAACATATCTAGAATCAAAAAGTATGAAATTAATATAATATAATTCATGACGATTTAATTCAGAATGTCAAAATTATTATTTATTTTATTGAATAAATTTAATGTTTAAATCTTAAACATATATATCTAATACGCAATATCTTGATTTTATTTCAAAGTTATTATTTTGATGACACAAATGTTTTATAATGCTTGTTTTAAAAGAATTGTATAAATATACTTACTAAAAGCTTTTAATTATAATAAAAAAAAATATAAATATGTATACATACATACATACATACATACACATATATACACATATATATACATATACATATATATATATATATGCATTATTCAAAGACAGTTTCATTTTCTAAATATAAAAATAATGCTGATCTTTAAATCCTAATAAGTAATCAATTATACATTACCTTACATTGTTCTCCACCCGTTCTATGTAATATGAATATCCATTTTCGTGTATCATATGCAAAGGCATTGTTCATTTATTTTATTTATTTAGGTAACAATGTGACACTAATACATGCAAATCATTTATTAAATTAATTATTTATTTAAATCGATTTAAATCGCTCATCAATAAAAGTATAATCTTATATATTTGTATTATTAAGTCGCAGATATCGTTAGTTTTTTTTTTGTATACGCCTCTATATCTTTAATAAGACTGTTCCTTTGTCTTGAGTGTTGACCCTTTTAAAGACAAAATCGTTTTGCCTATGAATAAGTTGCTACTTGTTTCTGGAAATATTAAGTAAACATAAGGAATTAATATATGACGCTGTGATTTAGTTTATTTCAAATCAGTACAGTCCCAAAAGAAAATATAAGACAATATCAACAATTCAACGGTTGGTAACATGACTTTCGTGAAAGCAAGCATCTCGTTTCACATAAAATTTAGGAGAGTCTCTATCAACAATTATTACTGCCATCTATAATGGGTAAGGGTGTTATTAACTTTCTGTTCAGAAAAAACTATCTATTATGACATAATTTTTGTTCAAAACTGTACCATCGTTGATTATTGCAGCCCCTAAATCATACAATAATAAAAAAAAAATAACTAGTGTTAATCACGAGCAATAAGATTTAAGCAAAAATAAAATCAAGTATAATTGAATAGTTAAAGAATTAACGTATTAAATATCATGTTTCAATTTGGTCCACGATGCAATGAAAATTCTGATCTTGTTTTTCACAATGGTTTTTGTTATGTGAAGAGTTCTACATCAAGAAATACTGTGTATGTATAAATTAAATTCCATAATTTTTAATAATATATTTTTTTAATCATTTAAGATTTTACGGCTTAATTGGCTACAATCATCATTTCTACCATGACAAAATAATAATTGATACTTTCTTTAATTTCAGATATTTTGAGTGTCATGAAAGACGTAGCAAACAATGCTTCGCCCGAGCATCATCAAGTGAGGGTGGGCCACTTGTTCTGACGGCAGAGCATAATCATTACGGAAATATGGATGACGAATTAATTTATAGGTTTAAAAAAGAGTTATATGCTACTGTTATTTCAAGCAACGATAAATTACGAACTATTTTTAATAACATTAGCGTTAGGTATGTACAAATAAAAAGAAATAATATCGAATTTTCAATGTAATGAATCCAAAAACTAAGCAAATAATATTTTAGGCATCAAGCAGCATCAACGTGTGTACCATTTATAAAAATTTCGAAAACCATGTTGAACTGGCGAAAATTAGTGTGCCCATCAATACCAAATTCTCTAGGAGAATACAATATATTACTGAATTCTGAAAGATGGAAACATTTATATCATTCCGATAATAGCCACTTGACAGTAACAAATGTTTATGGAGAGGATGGTTCTATTGCTACCGTTTTTCTAGATCCAGTAGTATTAAGAACTTTTCAGTCAGCCCATATTTACGCAGATGCTACATTTAAAGTCTGTCCAAGAAAACCAAGAAAAATTTACCAACTTTTCACTATTATGCTATCAGTTGATGATTCGACGGTATTACCATAATTTTTTTGTATTTATAATATTTATTTGATATGTGTATGTTATCAAAGATATATTATACAAAGTTATATACAGCTGTTTACATTTGTCACTCTGAGTATGTCGATTATACAAAGACCTGGAGTTGTTATTTGCTTATTAATTACTATATACTGTTCATTCTGCCATGATAAGCATAGAAGTTGTAACTTACTTTGGTATTTCTATGTTCAAGCTACCACTACTGTGTTTAGCACGTCAGTACTGCTAATTAACGTGTTCAATCCATTCAACTACATGTCAAATCTGCACATTTAATATTTCTTCCTAGTGTTCTATACATATTTTATACCTTTAATTATGCACACCAGTTTATTATTCTCAACTAGTCTTAGCTGTGCCAGTACTCGTATTTGCTTTATTGGTATTTCTATAGTTTCAAAGATAATTATCTGGTGACCAAGTCCAGGTTTATAATACAACTGTAAAGGGGAATGCATTTTGGTTTCCCATACTCTGTTTGTCCAGGTTTCGTATTACCGTTCTTTTCGTTTCTAGTATTGCTGGTATTGACTCCAGCTTACAGTTAGCGCTTTTTTCGAGTAAATAGCTGAAACTGTGATAATATCTCTCCCTGCAGAATACCACTGTCTCTTAGTTATGTTTTCATTCTTCTCGTTTAATAGTTTTCGAAAATTGTAGTTATAGCTCAATTTTATATCTTATAAATAAGTTCAAATCAAACAAATTTAATATGCAACACTCAATTGAGATTTTCGAAGATTTGATTTATAAGTTAAGAGATTGTTATAACAACTATATTTTTCAATCATTTTTATTTTAGTTTTCTCATTATCAACTTCTAGGTTTTACAAGTATCATGGAGTTTTATGTCCAGAAAGTCAAAATCATGTTACCTGGCAGTTATCAGATATTTTGCCCGTTGTGCACCTAATTTACAGGTTTTGTCGTTTATGATGGATTATGAAGTCGGGCTCAGAAATGCATTTAAAGAATGTTTTCCTAATGCAATTAGCCGAGGCTGTTACTTTCACTACACGCAAGTATGAAGAATTATTCTATAAATCAATATGTTAATAGAATCAATTTTTATTATTAATTTAAACGTAATATGTATTATCTATTCTTTACAGGCATTAATAAAGAAAGCTGATAAATTAGGCTTATTAAGACTTTTAAGATACTGGGAAGATGGTAAAATTTTCTTTAGAAAAATAATTGCATTAGCTCTACTGCCTGCTAATGATATAGAAAACGCATTCGAATGGTTAGTGAATCACTACATGGCTATTAGTCAACCATTTGGTTCTTTTTTGAATTACTACGTATCGTACTGGATAAGAATTGTAAAACCTGAAAATTTTAGTATTTTTAATCTTATAACAACAACCAATAACTATTCTGAAGCTTACAATCGTTGCTTAAATGACTACTTTGGTGTACATCCATCAATTTGGCAATTCACTGGTAATTATTGGTTTACTTTACAAATAACTGAAAGTTTCATTATATTAGTTATGATAATTTTGCATCTGGAAAAATGCAAACCTATAAGTAGTTACTTGATTATCGTTTTTAAACAGATAATTAAAACTTGTTTATTTTAATTCCAATATCAATTACAATCAAAAGATTTGCAAGGAAATAATTTTATTGAATAATTTTACATACAATTATACGCATGTATATAATTTATAAATGATCATATAGTAAAAACTATTATACATGTTTATATATAATTTTATATAATTACATATTATTATATATCAAATTATAAATGGTTTATATATAATTAGATACGAATTACATATAATTATACACAATCATTTATAATTATATATGATTATATATAATTTTTTTTACCCGGGTTTGTGGCTCAGAGTTTAGGAGTAAGTTAAAAATCATCACTCCGCATATGGAATAAATAGTGAGTTTATTTTCCACATCTTATTCACTTCGGATTCAATCTGTATTTAGGCAATTTATCATAATGTACTATATTTAGCTATCTAATATATATTTATCTCAAATTATGTTTATTCAGCGATTGAATGTGCGTTTATACCAATATATTGTTATACTGCAATTAATGATATTTCTAGAAACACTTTAATTCAACAAATTTATCTCCTAATCAAGTCTTATTATATGCTAAACTATTATTTACAGCATGTTTAAAAAATTTATATGAAGTTATGCGAGCTGAACTTCAAGCTTTATTAATGGGACGTGCTGTTAGACGTCTAATGCGTTCTAAACATATACTTCATACAGAAATTATGAACAAAATTTGGGAAATGTACACCAACAACACACTTGACATTCCTCACTTTCTAGAGTGTGCTGCTCACATTATTCCTGTCCTGGAAAATGAAAATGTTATTGCAAACGCCGAAGATGTTAATAATTTCATTAATGCTCCTATAAAGAAATATGGTAATATATTATTCATATCAATAGTAATATACATTACACGACAAGTTATAAGTATTCTTATTTTATTTATTACTTTCAAGTTGCTGTTGGTGAGGAAAATTACATTGTGATTGATAATGATGATATAGAAAATGATGAACAATACATTTTACTTTTGGATGATTAATAAAACATTTGTACATTATTTCTTCGTAATTTGTGTGAAGCATAAATAAAGAGTTTTAGAGAATCTTGAAGAGAGGGGAATACCATCGATGATTTGCGAATCGTGCGGTAACAATAGAATCGAAATGATTTGCACCAATTGCTTTGCTGTAAGAATATGTTTGACCTGCTCCAAAAATCTTCAGATAAGGGCAATTGCAGACAACTTACCTGCCAACGGTCCGGTTTCTGATACCCATAAGCCGAATTCAGAAGAAGCTTTTTCCCTTAACTTATTTATTACTACATTTATTATAACTAATTTATTGCATGGTTTTTATTATTCCATAATTTGTATGAACTATAAATAAAATAAAAAAACATAAATAATTTCTTTATTTTATTTATATTATTATATATTCCTTTTTAATCTAATTACTTATTTTATTAATATATTATATATATATTTTTTAATCCTATCAAATAAAATAAGTAAATCAATTAGTAAAGATTTCTTGCTGCTGTATTTTTTAAATTTAATTCACGTTCTACTTTAGAAACAGAGTTCTGTTTTGGATATTTGTTTTGAAAGAAAATTGTGTTACCGAGTGAAGTTAATGACGTAGCTTGTAAAAAACTTTGTCGGTAATATCGACCGAATCCACATCAAAATATTTACTTTCGAACAAAATGTCTTTTCCATACAATAACATTTTTAAGCCTTCATTCATGGCATAATTTACATATATAAGGTTGGTGTGTTCTACACTGTCTCTTTTCACCTCAATTATAAACGTATATTTTTTTTTTCGAATAATTTACATTTCGACTATCCGTCGTTTCATATAAATTTTACGTTCGAATATTTTTCAGTTGGGTGGAGTTTCTGGCACCCCATACAATTCTTGAAAAAATAAGAAAACCACTGTATTATACATGATACAGAAAATATGTTATTATGTTTAAAGATACATTTATGAGCAATACTTCGGTTCGGGTAGTTTTGTTTATAGGTAAAATGAAAGCTCAATACTAAAATATTTCTGTGTCAAAATTCCTATAAAAAATGATGATGTACTAAAAACAAATTGTAAAAAATTACTTAACGCTCTAAAAAGTCTACAAGAAATATTTTAATATATATTAATGGCTCTATACGCTGTGAAAAGTTTTCCCGATTTTCAAGGGCAATTTTTCAAGAAAATTTAGTTAAATTTATTAAATTTACACGAATATCGATTTTACACATAGCTTATAAAATTAAACTTTAATCTTTAATGAAAATGAAATAAACGTAACTGAAATTATATGCTCTATATGACTTACTGAAGTAGTAAGTTGAATTATAATTGAAAAAATTAAAAAATATAGAAAAAAAATCAATTTTTTTTTATATGCGCCCTTATGGCTCCCAAGATTGGTACCGGGAGCCATAAGGGCATATAAAAATTTTTTTCTTTCGAACATTGACGCAATTATGTTTCAAAAGTATAATAGTATAAAAAAAAAAATTTTTTTTTTCAGATTTTTATACATTTTTCGACTGATACTCTGATTTTTGAAAAAGTTAAACAAAAAATATTCAAAATAATGTTCAATTATATTTACAAAAGTGGTTTTGGAATGTTTAAAAAACATTTAAAAACTGAAATTTTTTTTTATAACATTTTGGTGGTACTCCGTTTGCCCCCCCCCTCCCCTTCCAATATGTATATATTTAGAACTATAAATAAAATAGTGATCCTGTCAATATTTTATTCAGATTTTTTTATTTTTAGTTTTATAATTTTAAATTTAAATTAAAAAAAAAAAAAATCGTTAATTTATTATCCATAGAAAAAAAAAAGAAAGAAAATGATAATGCGATCACCAATCTTATCTAATATTTAAGGCCATTGGCCACTTGATTTTTAATTATATAAAATTACAGTGGATGCTAAGCTTGATCCTGGATCAATGCGAATGTTATGCCCGTGCTGATATCCATCGCGCAACAGCAGGTATGAGACAAAGCAAGCATTAATATTATATTTATTTAAAGATAGAAGAAAACTTCAAAAAATTATAAATCATAAATGTAATATATTATTGAATAAGCTTCTTCGCAATCCGTAACATTTTGTTGATGTAGGGTAAGAGCAGTAGTACCCATCCCCTAACCAGTATAGCCAGCCGATTATATACTTTAACATTGGCTCAAAATATATATAGATATATTTTAACATAAAGTGGTTGGCTACTGGTTTGGGGCTGAGTACTGGTGCGTTTACCCTATAATGAGATTTTTGTGATACGATAGAATTTTCTTCGATGACTATTAGAGTTGATTTCTAATACCAAAAAAAAAAAACTGTCTAATAACATAATCTTTTTTAACCATATTTAAAAAATTACTAAATTTAAATTACATATTGTTAGGAATTTGATCAAATTATTTGTGGTAGGATAATATAAAACTTTACAAGCCTCATAAATTTATTTTAAATTTAATTTATCTTTCCATACGTTGTAGTATTTTATAAAAGCTTAAAAAATTTCATTAAACTTTGAGCAATATTATTAAATAAATATAAATACATTTATTAACATAAATTAATGTGAGTACGAAAAAAAGTATATATATATATACATGTTTCCAAGAAATAATGATCCTTATTAACTACACATTTATTATACATAGATACCATAAATACTATATAATAATATAAATACTGATGTCACGCTTGAAGTATCAAAATAAAAATCATTACAAGATAATAATGATGTGTTTCCCCTTAGTTGTATGTGAAGTAACTAATTTTAATTGACAGTATACGGCAACTATATTCTTTATGATTTAAAATTTATGTATATTTATTTTTATCCAACGCGTCGCTTTTTCCCATAGTTATCAGCCGAATTCTTCATAAATACTGATCGACTAGCATAACTGCCTTCTTCGACTTGTTTAATTGCTTCCGTTGTATTCATTGACTCTTTATTTATTTCTTCCGCGATGATATGCACGCGTAATTTTAAGTATTGCCTTAATAATAACTTCAAAGTGTTATGGTCGCAGGATGGTTTCATTAATTGTTGTATTTGTTCATCCATTGATTGTAACACTAATTGCAATAACCAATCCTCACAGTTTAATTGTTTAATTATCACTTCCCGAGGTAGCGAGCAAACAACATGTTCAGCTAATGATATTGCACAGAAAGCATCTTTTGATGGATAACTCAAGCCACCGCGAGAATATTCTTGTATCCATTCAAATGGAATATTATCAGCAATAAGATTTTCCGATATAATTATATATTTACATGTTCTACATTTTGAGCTTACTTTCATCGCTGCCCATCCAGCTATGTAACATAATCCTAATTTTTGGATTCTATTAAAATCCTGATGATTGATGAAGTTTTTTATTTCTTCATAATCGTTGTCATCGTTCAAGTCATTTTTTATATTATTGTTTATTTCGGGTGGACGGAGAAAATCTACGAAGTATTCAATACCATCCTCTTCATAATTTGTATTTTTAGGAGTGTGTAAATATTGTGAAATACTAATTAAACGAATAATATTTCTGATTTGAACTGGACCAGGATTTGTATTACCGCCACCACAGCCCCGAATCTGAGAGAATAAATTCTCAACAGAATCAGTCGTAAGTCTTGAAGTGAGTAAATAATGTATAGGCCCATTTAAAACTAAGTCATTATACAAATTTATCACCGTAGTGGTGGCTAATAAAACTCCTGTTTGTACAGGTTTCCACCCAGGTTTTTCGAAAGTTATTTTTTTCATGACTTCCATAACTTCATTTAATTTATTAATTTTTCCTTGACCACGTTCATTCTTACCAATACCTTCGGCTCTTAAATTCATTATATCAAACCAATCGTTAATTAATTCAATGAACCATTACTTGAAACTACCCTTTTTTAAATAATGTGTTTATAACTATTTCCTACACCACCAAACTCTGAAAAAGGTACTTCTTAGTCGTGGTCTAGTCGTAAAATTTTATTGCAATTGGTTTTAAACCCTACTGTACTTAGGGTCCTTCTAGGATAAACAGACTCAATATGTAATTTAAAAAAACATATTGTCAACAACCCTGTCAAGAAAAATTAGACGGAAATTTTCTTTACATCATTAAATTCTAAAATATTGTATAAGATACGTTGAAAAGTTCAACAATAACAAGCTCGAATATCTCATACAATGAATAATGCAAAACTGATCATAGTTCAAATAAAAATAATTTTTTAATTCAAATACTAAGAGATAGGAAGAATTAAGTAAAATCATAAGTATTTACAACGGAAAGATAAATTTATTTTCTATGTATTGATTTTTGAGTAACTGTTGCTTTTCTGAAATTAATATTTTCATAACAAATTGATTAAAAATATAATTCTTTCAAGTTGAAAGTAAAAACTTTCAATGTCTTTCCGGGCAATACAAGATATGTACGATTTAAAGACGTCTATATGGAAGACATACGTTCTTTTGACCAAGCATAGGTAGTTTACAGTGAGAGTGATCTAAACAGATGGGTACCACAGGTCATCTGGGTTTGTGTGAATGTAATAAAGTTTTACAACCGGATTTAAATCCAAAAAGAACTTTTTATTTATTTAACTATAACTACTTAAAATTCAGTATTTTTGAATAGAGTTAAACTTTCTTTTGCACTTAGAAATATTCTTCAGATCTAAAAAAATTTTTGAATATAAATTTTTGGAAAATGTTTAAGATCATACTAAAAATCGATTTTTTTTAACATGTCTAATTTGAAAAATAATTTATTTTATTACATAAATTTTTTAAGCTGTCTAGTATGAATATATATTAATTTTCTTGATTGTAGTATAACTATTAAGATGTTCACATAAGTTTGATGAAAAGGAGCGTGTTTTCTTTTCACATTGTGAAAAAAAATCTTTCTCTAAGACAAGAGGATCAGGCAGTTTTCAGATTTTTTCTCAGTGCATCGGTTAAATAAAAACACATTTAAGAGGAAAATATAATACTGTACAAACATATAAAATGCAATCAAATGTAAGAGAACTTTTCATTTTACTGCCAATAGCGGTAATTAATATTACACTGTAAAGAATCGGGAGTGAATCAATTCACTCCGCCACTCGGAGTTTCGGAGTTTAAAAAAAAATCACTCCACATGCGAGTGCATATTTTAATTCCATTTTATTATGAAATAATCGTTGTCTATGAAGTTTTATAAAATTATTTTTTCATGAAAATTTCTAGTAAGTTATTTTGAGTTAAAAAATCTATATAATATAAAAAAAAATTTTCGCTGAAAACTTTTAAACGATCAGATAACTCCGCTGTTCCTTTATAAGCTTAGTTTTGTTAATTACAAAATTTGTCAAAATTGAATTCGAAAATAATTAATTTCTACGCCAGCAATATTTTCCTTTCACTTTTTATATTAATCAGCGGCATCTAGCTTATAAATTGAATGTAAAAAAATATTACCATTAGCTGTTTTTTATCTACTGCGCTCGGTTTCTACTTTCAATTACCTATAGAGTCCAGATCCAATCTTTGTAGAGTATTGAAAACTTACCAAAATGCGTCGGGGAAGCTGATTGGTGGACCAGTATTTATCCCTAGAAAGGGACCAGCGACAAAATTTAACATTGGGATAATGGTTGACCCAACCTCCCTATTCTAGTAACCTTGGATAGCCAGACATTGCTCTACAAGTGCTGCAGAGCAACGCTTTCAGCTAACTTAACCAGAAAGTTTCTGGCAAACCTTGACTGTATAATACTTTCCTTTAAGTTGGCTTCAGAATACGGTAGTAGCACCTCCATGAACTTGGCACCAAAAATTGATATTTTTAAATTTTGATATAAACAAATCGTTTGTTCGTCGTTTGTTCTTAAATGTTCGTTAAATAAATTTATTTGTTCTAATATTATTTATTTTTAAAAAATTAAAAATTAAAATTTTCTCATGTTGCCGCTCTATGTCTCGAATTCGATTGTTTTTTTTTTCATTTGATAGCTTAATTTTTTTTATTGTTTGTTCGATCAATACAATTGTTTGTTCTATTGTTTTTATATTTTTATTTAATTTTATTCTGAATTTATTTATTATACCTATATTTTTAATTATCAGGCGCATGCGCCGAGTCACACAACTTTGAGAACGTAATCGGTGGTTTCTCTAACGAAAAGTGATATCCCCACTTATGGAGGTCAGAGGTACCTCTACCCTCCATAATTCTACTCTTTAATATAATTTCGAGTTTTTTAATATTACGTAATTTATCTTCTTATTTATTGAATTATAAGTATTAAAATATGTATTTATGTTAATCTTATCATCAATTGTTTTGTATTTTCAGTTGGAACCTAATTATAATAATTACAGTCGTGGTTTGAAGTGCTCATCAGATACTTGTTCAACGGCAAAATGGAGTATATCAACAAAAACTGATAGATCATTATTGATTAATGATTGTGGTAGGTGATATTTTTTATATTTAGTAAGTAGAAGAATATTTTTCTAAAACGTAATTATTGATACATTTTTTCGCTGTTTAAGAATGAAGTCTATTTTATTTTTTTTTTATCTTAATCGCTTCAAATGAATGTTGGACATAGGAATAATTATTTATGAAACTGAAATTAGTATGCATCATAAAATTTTTGTTTTTCATTAAAAAATTGCAACATCAATCGGGAAAAATTTTTAAAATTGCATGCACAAATTTTTCACAGCTCCACGTGTGCATTTGTCTTAATTTTCACCTTATTGACAAGTAACTTATTTATAAAAATAATCCAACGTCTGCTAATTTCAATGCCATAATTTTTTCTAAAGCTTCGAAATATTTGCCTTAATTTATATTCTGATGAAAAAAGATTTACTGTTGGATTTGTTATAGTCATAGTAATGTTCTGAATTGTAAATTATGATATTCTATAGAATAGTTAGTAACTTTGTCAAACAAGAGGTGTACAGGTTAACTTTCTTTAATCAAATGGTAAAATGAAAATATTTCAATTATTTACGCCATGTTTTATTTTATTTTATAGAAATGTTCTTAACTTTAATTTAAATGTGTGTAAAGTCTTGGAGCTTGTAATTCTCGAAGTAAATTAAAGAATACTCCAAAAAATACATAATACTTCAAGATAATTAATACTTTTTAAGCAATTCTTCGTAATCAAACAAATATTCCTTAATATTTCATTCATATTAACTATATTAATATTATCGTTTTAATTTCTTAACTAAATTTTTTTACCTCTTAATTGAATTAGTCACTATTTATTTTATAAAATTTCATTGATATAATTATTTACACAAAAAGAAAATTCATGCTAATACGATGTCAAATTATTTCTTTCGATTATATTTAGTTAACTTAAATATCCTTTTTATAGCATAAATAGAGTTTACTATTGATTTTTTAATATTGATTGTTCGATAATTATAGTTAACAAGAACAAATTCAATAAAATAAAGAAAATAAAGCACTTTTATCTTATTGATCCGTAGGCTTGGGTATGTCTTGGCGTTCAGATTTATAAACATAAATTGTGACACTGTAACGAAGGAGTTGGTCAACATGTTGGAATTAAATAACAATGAACTATCTAAAAAATCATGCAATGTTTACTTGCAAAAATTATCAATGCTTAGTGGACAGTCAATAATGAAAATATCCATTCAGAAACTGATAGTGAACGCGGTGTCGAAGCAAATGAAGGAAACAGCTGTTTCTCATGTCCGTTTAAAAACCAAATTTGGAAATGTTGAGGGCGTGAATACTTGGAGAAAACCAGGAGATTAAAATTATATTGATGCAGCATAAAATTAATTCTACATTGATAAAAAAAATAAAATAAAATTCTGTATTTTGTTCTTCCTGCTCAAACATGGTAAATTGATGAAGGCGCAGGAAACAGAATAAAAAATGTTATCAGTAGCAAGTTAAAAAATCGAAAATGGTCAGCACGTCGAAAATTCAAAAAGCATCTGCTAAATATTGACTCGGACAGGAAATAGTTTTACTGGGTATGGACCACAATCAGTAACACGGTTCGCACCAGGGGGTTGCCGATAAAATGACAGAATTTGGAGGTTTAATTTCTGCTTTATACGTGCGAAGGAAGTCATTCTTGTTAAGTAATTTTTTAACCAGTAGCATTGGCTCGGTGACTTCCACAGACATTTAGACTCTGTTTAAAAGCTGATGGTGTTCTTAAGTATATAATTGAGGATGGAGATGATTATAATTAAAAACTCTGCAAAAGTTTGTCTAACAGCGAAGAACAATCTATGAAACCGACTGAAAATAACAACATCGTTAGCAGAGCTAAGATGGATGTTGGATTGGCGTTGATGCTGCAGCAAAAACCTACAAAAGTCGACAATGCGAACGAGCGATAGGTGATGATTATTAAAGACCTTAAGCGTTATAGAAGTGAAGAAGGTTTAAAACATTGTAATACTTCCAAATACGAAAAAATGGGGATGAAAAATGTGTGACTGAAAAAGCGACTACTATTGACAATATCAAAACAGGAAAAAAAGCTTATCGATCAGTTCGACATACCATGAGAAGAGTTGGAGATGCAGAGGTGAGTGTATTCAGCTTTAGAATATTCTCAGGGATGATATCAAGAGAATAAAATGTTTTGGGTTTAATTATAGTCGATATATTTTCATAATTTTGTAAATGTTGATGAAAAACTGGTGGTCAGTTTTAGTTTTATTTTGATTTATTGTGAGTTTTTTATTGCGTTATTCAATTGTCTTTTTTTTTTTTTTTAGCGGTTGCATAATGTATTGTGGCTTAAGTAAAAAAGCTGTAGGCACAATTGGAATGAATAAAGGAATAAGTTTAAAAAATTGGAAGATGCCGAATGTAAGTATTAAAATTTTTCGTAAAAAAAGTTAAGCAAAGCGTCTCGGATGAAAGATGAAAAATGAACTGGTTTTTAAGAATTAGTGAAATATTTATTTTTTTGTACAAATTACACAACTAAAGTAGTAAAAAGTATCATGTTTATTTTTTTCTTTGCTAAAGATTGCATTATACATTAATGCAGAATATTAATTTTAATTTTATAAATTATCTAAAAATTTTAAATTTATTGTAGTAAAAATTTTTATTTATAAAATCTAGATGTATATTTGATTGTATTCTTAATATATACTTATTATTTAATCTCTGACATTACACAATTAAATGACATAATATATGCAATAAATAATCTATAGAATTCAGAATGCTTGTCATGTGTTCCAAAATATTTTATTTCAATAAAAAAAAAATAAGACAAAAACTTATTTATCATTCACTCTAACACGTTGATTATACTAGGGAATTTTTTATCCCTGAAAAAAACTATTTACTCCATCATCAGTCGATAAAATAATTTTTAATAGTATTAAATACAAAAATATATCTACATAATTTTTTTTTTTTTTTTCAATAAACAAATGACAATCAATGAAATTTTTCTGTGTCTTAAGTATTTTAACTTGTTGTATTTACATTTTTTATTAACGAAACAAGCGATATAAAAAATTTTTGGCTAAAAATAAATTCAGAAAACAAATTTTTTTAAAGTCACTATTGCTATTTTCTTTAAATACTTAATCATTAATATCGATTTAGTGGTTTTAACTATTATATATTAATTAATGCATTATTAAGAAGGTTAGTTCATTATTGAAAATTAAGTCGAGTAATTTATTCTTTCTTATTATAAATTATATTTCAATAATCAATCTTTTCGAAAAAAAAAAAAAAAAAAAAACATTCGGTTTGGTATTAATATTTAATTATATGAATTGTAATTCTGTTAATTTTTTCAGATTTTAACCATCGGCTTGAAAATGGGTCCCAAAGCTAGAGTTACTGTTGAAGATGCTGTTGGTGCTTTAAAAAAGCATATCAAATATTTTATTCCACCTGAAAGACCGAAATGGTCTTCAGAATGTTGGAAAATAATTGCTAATGAGCTCGGTAATAAATGGGATGATAATTCTGTTCGTACCAATGTCAACAATAATCGACGACAAATTTTAACGATTGCTTTAAAAGAATGTGGTTATTTTACGGAAGAAAAAAATACTGAATCGGGTATCTGTAATGAAGTTGAAAATGAAAATATTGTCAGCAGTAATAGTGATGAAGATGACATCGATAATGACCCAGACTATGTCAATCATGATTCTTATTTTAATGATGGTGATCAAATTGAAGAATTTGATGTCGAAATTCGTCGAGAATTGTGGAACATTATTATACAGTCAAGTCTCGATGAAAATAAACGTGAATATTTAAAATTAAATAATAAAGTTTGGACTGATATTGTAGCATACGCATTTTGGGAACAATATCGCCTTAAATGTGCGTTTATGTTTAAAAAGGGTCTAATATGTGTCAGTGGCAATAATTATCTCACTATAAGAGCTTACTGTAAAAGCAAAAAATGTGGAAATCGTTTAGTTGGTGTTATTGAAGATGCTCCTTATGAAGATGGTCCTGTATATATTAAAATTAAATGCCGTGATACTCGAGATGAAGAAAATCATGAAGATTTGCAAAGGCCTCTTCAAAGCGTGCGAAGAAAAGCAATTAGTTCGCAATTAAAAGATCTTGGTGTTCATGGATACACTCGACAAGCAGCAACTAAACTATTAAGACCCGGCGAAACTGGATGCCCTTTTTTCCATAAACCCAATGTATTGCATCAGGCAAAAAAGCAATTTATTGATGATGAACGAGGTATAAAACCGATTGATCGGAAGGATATTTTTGCAGCAATCGATCGTCTTAATGATAATCCGATATATAGGAACTCGATTGAAATGGTTTGCAAGTCACCATTTTTTGTTTTTTACACTACTCAATCACAAATGCACTGCTATAGGGAATATCGTCGTATTCATAAAAAATATTCTTCTATTTGTATAGACGCGACTGGAGGTGTAGTCCGCAAAATTGTCACTGCTGGTGAAAAAAGTCCTTACATATTTCTTTACGAAATTGTTATAAACTTCAACAAAACTTCACAATCCGTCTATCAGATGTTATCTGCAATTCAAGATGCTGATATTATAACATTATGGCTAAAGAGATGGATTCGTTTAGGTGCAAAGCCTCCTCATGAAGCAGTTTCTGATAGTGCTCGCGCTCAATTAAATGCTATGTCTAGTGCATTTAATGATATGTCTTTAAAAAAATATATTAAAGTATGTTTTGAAAATTTAAAAAGCAAAAATTTAAAAACGACAGATATCACAACCTACATTAGGTTGGACGTAGCTCATTTTGTACATTCAGTCACCGGCTGGGATTGTTTTAAATCTGTATTACATTCATCGGTAAAAAAGTTTTATATTTATTGTATATGTCTTTTAATTGACAGTACTAAATTAGACAAATTGGAACGTATCCTGTTGTTAATTTTAATTGTTTGCAATGTTGCATATGAAGATAGCATTATTGATGTAAATGGCGAAATAATTACTCCTTTAAATGCAAAATCAGAATTGGAAGATTTAATTTCATGCAGAGAAATACCAAAATTTTTGTTAAATGTAACTAATCAAATTGATAAGATTGAATTTGATCCAGAAAAAACAAAATCTGAAAATGCTTTATCTAACACTACTGAAAATGATTCGTTATCTATTTCAACCTGGATGAATGACATATTAAAAAAGTCGAAAAATGAAATCCATCAAGGTAATAAATTACAAAGCTTTTTCTACCTACACTGGAGAAACCACTTGTAGAGGCGGTGATGGAGTTTCCATTGTGGACCAATATCTGTATTCCACATACTGACTTACGAGCAACATCAAGTTATGTCGAGGAAGACTTCAAAGACTTGAAGATGACTTTACGACGTCAAATTTCGTTACCAACGGATGTATATACATTTTTAAAATTACATCTCGATTACCTGATGGGAGGAGTGACTTTATTAAGAGCAAAGATAACGAAATTCATAGCTGAAAGTCTAAATAATACTAAAAAAAGTCATGCTGATATTTTTAATTGTGACTTGAGTGAAATACCAGAAGGAATAAATAAAAATGACTCTTCTGAAAATTTGATGGAAGAAAAAGAGAATGATTCATTAAGTCAACTCGATCAGATGAAACCAGTTATTTCTGATATTGATGATAGTCTCAACAAGACAAGCAAAGGTGTTAATAATATTTATGATTATAATTTGAGTGATGTAATTGAAAAAAAAAATAAAGAAAATCCACTCGAAAATTGGATGGGGCTAGGGGAAGATAATAAATTAAACAGATATGATTGGATGAAAACAGAAACACATAATCTTGATAAAGCTGCGTTAAATTTAAATACTGATTCTGATCTTATTCATATTGATAATGATAATGAACTTTTTGTTGACAACTACATACCTTGTAGTGAAATTAATACAAACTATGACAACAAAGACAATGATAATAGCAAAATTGAGATCACTACCAACCATATTAAAGATTACACTCGCGATATCGAGATTCATAATAATTATGATGAGTCTTTAAGTAATCCAAAAATAGAATACTTTGGAGATCATAATTATAGTTTGGGAACAAGCACTCCATTAGATAATAAGAGACCAAAGAAAACTTTGTCGGTTGCTATTAATGAAGTTGCTAGAAAGAAAGTTAAGTCCGGTAAATACTTCAATGACTGTCCGGAAATTAAATTAGTAAATAACTTTGTTAAATCTGATAACAAGTCTGACACAAAATCTGTGAAGAAAAAATCATACTTACTACATAATGGCCATATGAGTAAGGCTATACATTTTGATGGTTGCGACTGGTTACTTCATCAAACATGCCCATTCGATACTATTATTCAACTACTGTTTGAATGTACACTTCAAGATACCAATTTTTTAGAATTTTGTCAAAATTCTGGTAATTCTATTTTTAAATTCTTGATTGATTTTAAAAAAGATGGCGCATCTGATAATATCTATGAAAAAAGATTTAAAATTTTATATCCGATTTATAAAGACACGGAAAAAACTCAAAAAAGAATTGAAAAAGAAAACTACATTGCTACACCCATATCGCGAACAATTTTCTGTGCAGATAATATAAATGCCCTATGGGCTCGACTTTTCGCTGATGAACCAAGTATTTTTGAAAAAAATTCTTGTCCAACTTCAAAGTGTGATAATAACAACAATAAAAATGTAGCAATTTTCCCTGTCAATTATACAACAATCATTCAGCGTGGATTTAGTTCACTGCAAAAAGCCTTAAATTATCATAGTGTTATTTATAACATGCGTTGTGGCTATTGTCGAGGGACCAAAAGAATATGTAGACAAAATCCAAACTTTTATATTTATATTGAACTAGATATTAAAACTACAAAAGAGGTGGACGGTCGAAAGTGCAAATTACGTGAGCTACCAACTTACTTAACTCTACCGATAACCAATGAAGAAGATGGTAGTCGCGATGTTCGCTACAGGTTTGTAAATTATTTTGATTATTCTAAGATGTTTTTGCAGTTTGTAATTAATGAATGTATTTATTAAATTTTAGATTATCTGGAATAGCAGGATATTCTGGATTCCATTATGTCGCTTATTGTAGAAGAATATCTGGATCATGGATATGTTATAACGATCTTACCAAAAAGCCCGAATCAGTGGCGGACAGCCTTCAAATTTTACCCCATGGTGTTCTTTATATAAGATCTCAGCAATAAATTGTTTGCAATATACTAGTCATAAAATCTTAGTCATGTTTCATAGAGTTATGCAGGTATTCTAGACTAACTGTTAACAACTTGCTAATCTTAACAAGCCAACTGGTGGTCTTTATTATGTAATAACCTTGACGTGAGTTTTTTCTCGCTTATTAATTAGTTGTTTTTATTTCATAACGTCCAATCTAATAATTCTAATTGCATGCTCAAAATCTACACAAGATATAAAAAAAATTACTTGTATCAATGAGAAGTTTAGTAGTAAGACTCTTCATTAGAAATATTTTTTGCATACATTCAAAAAACTAGATATTTAATAAAACAATTAAAGCAATGAATGGCACTGCACATTATTTAAAATGTCATTATTAGTTCCGTTTATTGATGATTACTAATAGTATTGTAATTCAATATTATTGAAAGGAAATGTTAAAAAATAACGTAAACTTGATAGGATTTAAATCCATATTTTCGTTATGTATTTTTCAAATTTTTATTTTTAAACAGCTATTAAAAGTTATTCATTTCAAAATTTGATTGACTAGGTTTTCTCACCTTTTCATGAATTATTTTAGTTTAACTATTAACTTACTACATATATATATTGAGTTAGAAAAGAAAATAAATATATTGACCATAATTTTTAAATACTTATGTAATTTATTTTTTTTTTTTTTTTTATAATTTAATAAAAAAATGTTCCTTAAGTTATTTTCAAATTTTTTTTTTTATGTATTTAAATTTACAAATAATTGTCACTCGTTTAATTAACATGGAAAGCCGACTTTAATTTTCGTAAGTTTTTTTTTTCTTTTTGTATAAATAATGTAGTTGATCAATTATTAATGAGAATATAATTTTTTTGATGAAAATTATTTAAATAATTTTAAATAACTGATGATTGGAAGATAGCTGAAAACAAAAAACGGTAAATGAATAATATTTTATTCTCTAGGTTCCCTGTGTCAGAACTGAATTTTAAAGAGTTTAATTTAATTTAATTTAATGTCATAGATGTTCGGAATTCATTACCTATATTAATTTTACTTGTGACTATCAAATGAAACCAGTAGAGTTATTTTAACTAGGTGATACTCTAGTATACAGACTGTGGGAATCAATGGAATAGCCTGGAAAAAATAAAACAGAAGTTGAGCCCGGTTGTGGGTTTCTCAATGAATACTGTCTTAAAAATGATACCTATGGACACAGTATTATCGTAGCTACAATATTTACTATTATTTTTCTGCGTTGTTGTTATAACAATAAGTGTGTCTACATACGCGGTTACCCTCATATTGATAATCTTATATCCTTACCTAAAAAGGTAAATTTACTTATATTATATTTATTTAGATTTTATAAAATACTTGAAATATCAATCCCACAATCTTCAACTATATTATCAAAGTATAAGTAATTTTTTTATGTATGTAGTAATTAAAATAAGATTAAGTACCCATAGCCAGCCCCCGATGTTCCAAACCAGTTATCTCCAGTTATTACAAATCTATTTATTTTGGTCTTTTGATGTTCTATGAATAGTTATTTTTTTTTAATTTTAGCGGCTCATGAATGTTCGAAAACAAAAAATTTTTATAAAACAAGCTTTAGATTGTTTTTATTAGTTTCCTCAAGTATTAATAATAATGTTAATGTTGTCATTAATAAAAAATTAAAATATTTACAGTTTAGTTAACGTAATCTCTTATGAATCAAGATGTGGGTGGTGGTCAAGTATTTGCATAAACAAGGCATTAATTTGGAGTTTTTGTGCGAATACAAGAACTTAAGTAATTGAACGACAAGAATATTATTAATTACCGATTATTGTGTCAAAGGACGTTTTTATGTACGTATGTTATTGATTAATATTTATTTATTTTAAATCTATCTAAATAAATAAATCACTTAATTAGTTTACTATATTAATTGCTATTTCTTCTGCAGGATATTAATTGAAAATGAAAGTATTAAATTAGATACATTCATGGCATCACTACTTCATGATCTCAATAAGGTAAATCTATTTTTATTGTGTGATATAGTTTTTACTTCGTAAAAATGATATAATTAGTATGCTATATACCTATGACTTTATTTGTTTTTTAGGGTGTATATTGCATATTTATGAATCGTCCGTTTTAGTCTACTATAGTAATTTAAAATCTTCGAATTGTGTTGTAACTTCCGGACGGATACTTCAAGTTTCTGATTTCGGTCTTCATGGTATGCAGCATTGTGCAGAATCTGAAAACATTAGTGAACATCAATATAATGAAATGTAAGATTATTTTAATTTAATATTACACAGTGAGCGGCATTAAGTAATTATTGCTGTTAAGCTATTAATTTTTTTTTTAATTAATTACAAAGCTATTTTGGAAAGCACCAGAATTATTGAAAAATACCAAGGCACCTATCAGAAATACACTAGACAGTGATATTTATTCTTTTGTCATAATATTTTTGAGATAGTCGGTAGAAAAGAACCATTTGGTGGAGTTAGTCTGAAACCCAAAGGTATTTGCATTAAAACATCATATTATTATGTATTAACTAATAACGCTGATACGGTCAATTAATTAATCTTAATGTAATTAACAGAAATAATAAACAAAGTAAAAAAGTATCCAGAAGATGACAAGCCATCATTTAGACCCGACATTGTGAAATTCTCAACGTCTGACATGAATTGAGTTGACTACGTAATTAACACGATAACAAACTGCTGGACAGAAAACTCATAATTAAAACTGGATTTCAAGACAATTCTAATAACGCGCTTAAAGAAAATGAAAACTGATAGACATTGTAATATTATGGATCAGATGATGGATATAGTAGAGAAGAATGTCAACAACCTCGAAGATCTCGTCAGTGAGCTTACGCGCCTTCTCTTCGAGGAGAAACAAAAACCTGAGGATCTAATTAATAGAATGTAACGTGACTTGGTTTTTAAATAAATTTTTATTCATTTCAACAGTTTTAAAATTTATTTATTATATTTTATTTTTTTGTTATTGCAGACCTATTACTGTTTGACTAATTGAATCGGCGTTGAACCTGAGGTTTTTGATTCAGTAGGAACCTATTGCAATAATATCGTTAGATTCATCGCTAAATATGCTGAAAGTACTCCTTTCCAGGCGCATATATTCGTTTATTTACTAAGAATTATTTTATATTCATTAAATAATTAAATTTATTGATTAATTATTTTAGGTTTTTATTTTTCTTAATAATCTATTACGTTATTTTATCGTGTAATCAAAGGTTATTGCGTTTGTAAAGTCCGAACTATCGGTGACGCATACATGGTGGTACCTAATTTTTTTACAGTAAAAAATTAATTCATTTACTTTTATTAATTTAAAAATGGTAATAATTTCAATGTTTTTAAAGCTTCTTAACGCAGTTAAAATCATCATACGATTTTTCGTTAGCCAAATAATACGTCAAAATTGCGGATAGGAATTTATACGAGTACGGAAAATTTATGCTTATTTTTATGATCTATGATCTGTTTATTTATTGTCATGTTTAAGTTTATATTTATCTAATAATACATAATTGTGTACATTGAGTTTTACAATTAGTTTTTGATTACATAAGTTAAATTTTTTTTTTTATTGAAATCTTTTTCTTTTCCAAGCGAATGAAACGCTTGTCTAATTGGTATCATTTATAACTCTGTTTATTTCAATCCAATTATGATTTTTATTATTATTAAGAGAATTATTGATTATAATTAGTAATTAAAATACAGCATAGATTTCAAGCATATGGAATTTATGTATATGAAAGTTACTGACGAGTGTTTATTTTTTAGATTTTATAATTTGTGTCGTTAAAAATTTTTATATTTGTTCGTATTGAGAATTTTGGTTAATTAATAATAATTATGATTATGTTTATAAAATTGATTTTCGTGGCCTACAGAGTGCGAAAAAATTTTTTTTTCGTTTTTGTAACGAAAGCGCTTTGTCGCAACCGAAGTTTAAAAACTAACAAATAAAACAAAGGAGACATAATCCTTGTATTAATACTTTGACTAGAAAATTATTAATGATTTATTGTTGTGTAATCTATAATTTCCATAATTATATAATTGTAAGAGAACATGACATAAATAATTTTTTTTGTTCACCGAAAAAACGCAAATTATCTGTATGGCTGTGAAAAGTGAACTGGATTGTACCTCAGATGCTAGCGTAAGAAATTATAATATCAATTATGTTAAATGTATGTAGCTGAATAATTATAATCTAATATTTATGGTATGATAATATAAATAATAGCTATTAATAATATTACTAATAACTATACTAAAAATACCTGACAAAATATGTAAAAACAAATGTATAAATTAACAATAGAGAAACAAGGAAATAAAATATCCAGACACTATTGCTATCTATAATGTGCAATAAATATTATAAACGTACACTACAATTTATTGATATATTCTTCTAGTAATAAAAATTTTAAATAATAAAAGTAAGTATCAATTTTTCTTGTCATTTCAGGTTACACAGATATAAAGTATATGGATAAATAAGTGAAACTCTAATTTCAAAACAATTTCTTGATCGTCATCAATAAATCGGTGATAGGATATTCAGCAGTGTATATTTAGCAATAATGAAACTTAACTATGATAACAAAAAATTTCAATTATAAAATATATGATCCGTCTACATGCCTATAATGCTTAAGATTGAAATATTTCCAAAAAATTATGTTATTTTTTATTGTAGTCATTAATAATTTATTTATGTTACTTTTTTGAAATTTTTATAATGGAAATGATAATGTCAAAAATGTTGCCTAGAATATGTTTTATGTAGACACTAAATATAAATTCTCAGTTAGTTCTTACTACAATTTCAATAAAAGTATTTTTTATTGAATTTTTGATTAAGTACTTAATTTTATATAAAACACGTTGGAAACGGTAATATCAAAAATCTTTAATGTAATTACATACATAAAATTTTTATAATTTATGTCTTTAATAAAAATTATACACCAGGTTTCATCGCATTTTCTATATTCCTGTAAACAAAATTGTGTAATAACTAAACGAAATATTTTTTGTAGGATCAAATAATAATTTACGTATGGGCAAGTAATACCATAAATAATGCTGTGGATCATAAGTGTGACTTAACGATTTTTCCGTTGTCTATTGCTAAGATACCCATAGAAATTATTAATAAATGTATTTACTTACGTAACCTGTACAGTATTTATTAGTTTAATTAATAATAGTTACTGTTATTACTATCATAATAAATTATTTTTTATATGCAATGTTTTAAAGAGACCTATAATTTTGACCATGTAGCTAAAATTGACTAATTTAATAAACAATTAGTGAGATATAAATTTTAATAGTTATAGTATGAAAAATCATATTTGAATTAATTATTCTTGTTAACAATTAAATACTCTGAAAGGTCTTCGATGCCCTTGACTTATTTCTTGTCTTTTGTCATGCTTGCAATAACCAACGATTACTAGACGCATCTTTTTTCCCAATTTTCTCCGTCAGAATAGGCTTTGATTCTATATTATCTTGAGCATCAATGGATGATTTTTCTCCGACCTAAATCATACATCAGATAGTATTGTCTTTTTGGTCATTCAGAGGTTTCATATCGCGTTCATATGGCCATATCTCAATCCATGATTGAGATGACCTCATGATCATGAGTTTACCATTACTTCGTTTGCACGTCGACCAATAAAACCATACAGCCTTAAAAATATTTATTATTTATAACTAACTTTTTTTCTTAATGTATTGCCTAGATGAAGGAAAAATTTTAAGGTTATGAAAAATTTATAATTTAATTAATTATTAAAATATAAAATACTACATTTTAAGTTTCAAGTATCTATTGGAATAGACTCAAACTTCAGTTCAATTATTTTTGTCAATGTACATAAAAATAAGAAATCTACGTCTTAAATTAAAAAAAAAAAAAAATATTTAACGAGTAAGAAAAAAGATTCACTTTTGATTCCAAACTTCTTATCATAGTGGGAAAATTCAATGACAACTTACAAGTGCAAATAATATTTAATATAAAAATTAATTTTAGCCTTTTGAAAAATAATAATTACTGGGATAACTCATTGGTTGTTATGGAAAATAATTCTATGATAAATATGTTTAAGCATGCCCGGCAATATTGTTAGATTATTAGTATGCTTTCAATATTAATACGTATCAATAAAAATTGATTCACCTTCCTCTAGGTAATTATTTAGCTACTACCCATAATAGAGCAATGTATTAAGCTATAGAATGCTTATAGAAATTCTTCATAGTCTATACAAAATAAGGACTTGTCACTGTCTGTGAAATTATGTAGAAAACCTCGAATTTGTATTGTATTATCAGGACCTGATGGGTAATTGATTACCTGTATCATTGGGAATTTATATATTTAATAGGAATTCGGATATTTGGGATCAGAATCATCGCGATCTGGACATCAAACATATGCGTCATCGGAATCTATTGGTTTGTTCGGATTTTCCGCTCGGCGCACTGGGGCGCTTGCAATATACCCGGGAAAATTTAAATTCATAATTAAATTTAATTAGTACTGCAATCTGTCACCAGCCTTTGTATATCCAGCATTAGAGACTGCAATCTGTCTCGTAGCGTGACTGCAAGATAATTTACGAGACAGGTTGCAGTCACTACAAGACAGGTTGCAGTCACTACGAGACAGGTTGCAGTCTCTACAAGACAGGTTGCAGTCACGCTACGAGACAGATTGGAGACACGCTACGAGACAGCTTGCAATCACTACGAGACAGGTTGCAGACACGGGACTACGGCCCGTATATACATATGTATAAATATATTTAATATACATATGCATATATATATTTCAAATATTTCATTAATTATATATTTTTTGTTGTTTTATTTCTATTGGTGTGTTCGGACTCGCCATCCAGGGTACTTTGATGCTTTTTTCGCACACAAAATTAACATTAATTTCTATTAATTAATGATTGATTTGAAATACTAAGATTTGTTTGACTTAAATTTCACTTTAATCAATACACTGATAATTAATGTTTTTTTAATTGGTAATTCACTTTTTTTCTACTAATTAAATTTAATTATGAATTTAAATTTTCCCGGGTACTGGGAAGAGACCATATGTAATCGACATCCGCCACCGTGTGAGATGAACTAGCGCATGCGCCTGATAATTAAAAATATAGGTATAATAAATAAATTCAGAATAAAATTAAATAAAAATATAAAAACAATAGAACAAACAATTGTATTGATCGAACAAACAATAAAAAAAATTAAGCTATCAAATGAAAAAAAAAACAATCGAATTCGAGACATAGAGCGGCAACATGAGAAAATTTTAATTTTTAATTTTTTAAAAATAAATAATATTAGAACAAATAAATTTATTTAACGAACATTTAAGAACAAACGACGAACAAACGATTTGTTTATATCAAAATTTAAAAATATCAATTTTTGGTGCCAAGTTCATGGAGGTTGGTTGACCCAACCTCCCTATTCTAGTAACCTTGGATAGCCAGACATTGCTCTACAAGTGCTGCAGAGCAACGCTTTCAGCTAACTTAACCAGAAAGTTTCTGGCAAACCTTGACTGTATAATACTTTCCTTTAAGTTGGCTTCAGAATACGGTAGTAGCTTGTAGTTAACTTACGGTTAGGGTGGCTATCAGGGTACCTTTAAAATACGGCAGTAGCTTGTAGTTAACTTGTGATTAGGTTGGCTATCCGGGTACTTTTTACAATAAGTATCATCTGTCGATAACAAAGAAATCGACTTAGAGCTTACGAAACCTGCTCAATCGGAATGTCTTGCCCTGATAGCCACCCTAACCGTAAGTTAACTACAAGCTACTGCCGTAATCGACAGTCAGAACCAGTGATTCATACCGTCCATGGTTACAAGCGTACCAACTGACAAGTCTATGCTGCGATAACTCCCTGCAGTAAATTTCTTGGTAACATAGTTATATGAAGGACAATTATGTTATAAGATAAATCTATGTTAAAACTTTTCTATGCAGAATATTTCTATTGCAGGACATCTCTATGTAGGATATATCTATGCATGATAAATCTATGTACGATATTTCTGTTGCAGGATATCTCTATGCAGGACATCTCTATGCAGGATATCTTTATGCAGGATATCTTTATGCAGGATATCTTTATGCAGAATATCTCTACGCAGGACATTTCTATGTGGCAGATTTCTATGCTAGACAAATACATGTCTAATTATATTTCTCCATAATAAAATACCTTCAACACATAGATCTCAGTTTAAAAAAATTATAAATAGTGAAGTATTTTTTTTTTATTGAGGCTTAAATTAACGAAATCGATAATATTAACAATAAATAATTGAATGCGTTGTCATGTAATACTTTTAAAAAACAATTACGCGCGTCACCTTATACTCCTGGGTTCTTTCTTTGAATATTTTTCTTCACGCCTGCGCAGATGAAGATGCGCACTGGTTCTGCGCGTATTATTTGAAGCGCCAATATTTGAAAAACAAATTTTATGAAACTTTATATTTTCTTGACGACAGTAAGCAAGCGTTAACATAGAGTTGAAGGGTATCCTAAGTGGCCTAATGTTAACTTTTTCTTTTTATCAGCAAAAACGATTTCTCACTTTACGATAAGATACGGAATGCACCAGTGTTTTAATCATCTACTAACTCTTAATTGCCCACCATCGGGTTATACAAATATATGCATAATATAGCTTAAATATTTAAACTTATTTTAAATAATTGATTATTTAATTTACATGTAGTTAAGTTATTTTGAGGCGTTTATTATTTTCTTAAGCGAATTTTGATGCATAACGATCGACATGTTGATCACGCGAATGAAAACATTAAAAACTGGCAGTGTAAATAAGATCATAAGTCATCAAAAAGTGACATAGAAAAGTGATATAACCAATGGCAGCATTTTTTAATTGCCAGTTGTCAAAATAAAGCTCCTATTAAACTATAACGCAATGTTTATCGAAAAGTTAACAAAACGTTGATAACCTATTTTGACAATGTTATTTTTTGAAATAACAAAAAAGAGTCAACATTCAGTTAACATTTTCGGATAACAAATTGTTAGTATTAAGATGGCAACTTTTATTTATTCCCAAACAGTCATCAATCATTAAGTCATTTTATGATGACTATTTGCTGTCATTTTTTACATAATGTTTTGTTAAAATTTTTCAGTAACTTTAAGATATATTTTTCAAAAGTTGACTTTAAAAATGCCGTTTGTCATCATTTTATTAAAATTTTGAAATTGCAAGAAATTGATTTGGATCGAGTAATTTGAATAGCTACAACTTGTACAAAAATTTTCGGATAATTCTTAAATATTCAAATAATTCGGAAATTCGAATTTTGTAGTGAACAGTTTATATTCGATTCGATTCAAACGCGATTTGCATATCCCTAGAATTCATTTTATTACTTCATAATATTACCTTATAATATATACTATAATTTTATAATATAATTTATAAACACATTGTTTATTTATTAAATTTATGAAAATATTATACGATTGAAACTAAAATTTTTGAAGTATGTGAGCTTAGAAAATTCTTTTACAGTGTTAATGAATGAAATTGTATTTTTGTATATTTACTCTTGAATCCATAGTTTTACATATATTTGTTCGACATACAAATGTCCTGCATAGAAATATCTTACATAGAATAATTTTGACATCGAAATATCTTGTAATATAATTGTCCTTAATTACAATTATGCCGACCAGTAATTTACTACAGAGAGATATCTGAGCATAGAAATTTCTTGCAATAATTATGTATAATATAATATAGTTATATATAATTATATAGGGCCATTTTTTATATATAATTTTTTTTCCCAGGTGGGCATGAACAGACATGAACATACCTGATCAGACCTGAACATACCTAATCAGGCCTGGCCAGGCATGGTCATTTTTTATGTCTGATCAGGCCTGAAGACTCATGCCTGTTCATGTCTGATCAGGTCTGATCATTTTTTCCCGGGATGACTAGGACCTCCAGCACCATGAATAGAGTCATATATTCAAAATTTTTAACTAAAAAAAATCTGGCTTTGGTTGGTTTTAATATTTTGAAGTATAAATCTTATAAAAAATGAGTTTGATATATTGGTAAGTAGAAATAGCGATTTTCTATTTCAAATTTGTTTAAGGTAGTTTGGCACTCGCATCAGAAGTCAAAAAAATAACTTTTTATTTTTTTTTTTTTTCTACAAGTAATGAAACAACTATTTTCATTAATTATCATTATAATTAATATTACTAATAATTAATACAAAATCAATGTATATTAAAGTTAAATAATTATAATTACAAAATTTACATAAATTACATTGACTAGAACTAGAATAGTTCGAGGTTATACCAACTGTCATAAATTTTTTACAGTTGGTACCATAATCTCTCTAACATGTTATGTTTATTTACTTCTTAAATAGCTAAACATAACCTCTGTATAACCAATGTCAACTGGATTTATGTAAATAATTTATTTACATTATTTATTGTCTTTACATTAATTTTATTCATATTCAATAAGTTAGTCTCTCAGTGAATATTTCAAATTTGGCGCGCACAATGAAGCTGCCATTTTTTCTCTAGTAAACATAAGAGAAAGTAAGTGTGGCTTGCAGGCGAACCGTCAAAAGTAAAAATTTCAGAAGTATATCAACTTCAGAAACTCATAGTTACGAATGTACAAAATAAAGATGGTTCATAATTCAGAATGACGAATTATCACCTTGTCAAAAACATCGATTTTCTAATCTTCATATCAACACAAACTCAG
Organism: Microplitis manilae; assembly: GCA_030273425.1. Taxonomy (NCBI): domain Eukaryota; kingdom Metazoa; phylum Arthropoda; class Insecta; order Hymenoptera; family Braconidae; genus Microplitis; species Microplitis manilae. The sequence continues at coordinate 10,206,025 of CP092722.1, forward strand.
AATTTACAATATTCATTCTTTCGTACTAAAGAATTGACAATATTTAGAAGGACAATATTTCAGAAATCCAATACTTCCGAAATATTCAAACTACGAACGCCAATTTTTCAGAATTACATTTTATACGAAAGACCATTTTTAATAAAATTTTCTAAGGTTTGCTGACAGTCGATATTACAGACTTCCCCTATGAATTCACCATTATCATGTGAGTGTTTTGGCAGATTGATTGTGTTTAAAAAATTTGTATGATTCGTTATGTAATAATTATATATGAATTTAACGAGTTTGATTTGTATTAAATAATTAAATTGAATTTATTTAATTAGGATAGTAGTGCTATTTGTGGCCAGTGCTTTATTTTTAGACCTTTCATATTTTATTTTAATTAATGAAGAAGTATAAAAAAAAAAACAAATGGTACGTAAAAAAATGGTACGTTTACGTAAAAATACCATTTGTTTTTTTTTTTTTTTATACTTCTTCATTAATTAAAATAAAATATGAAAGGTCTAAAAATAAAGCACTGGCCACAAATAGCACTACTATCCTAATTAAATAAATTCAATTTAATTATTTAATACAAATCAAACTCGTTAAATTCATATATAATTATTACATAACGAATCATACAAATTTTTTAAACACAATCAATCTGCCAAAACACTCACATGATAATGGTGAATTCAGAGGGGAAGTCTGTAATATCGACTGTCAGCAAACCTTAGAAAATTTTATTAAAAATGGTCTCTCGTATAAAATGTAATTCTGAAGAATTGGCGTTCGTAGTTTGAATATTTCGGAAGTATTGCCCCAGTGAACTAAGACCTTATTTTGACGTCATACGTAGATCATAGAAATGTCACGGCATCTTATGTAAATTTGATGTCAATCTGACGTTCTACATGACTTTAATATGATGTAAAAACTTGACATCATATTGATGTAAGCATGACTCTTGTATGACGTCACAGTTATGATTTATGTGTTACGTACGCTTAACATCATATTGATGTAAGCATGACTCTTGTATGACGTCACAGTTATTACTTATGTGTTACGTACGCTTGACATAAAATCTACATCACATTGTTACGTAGTAATAAAGTCATTATTGTATATCATAATGATGTAATTTTAAAATCATACATTGATGTCAGTAGCAAAGTCACGGTTATACGTAATATGAATGTCACTTTTAAATCATATCTTTACATCAGTGACAAGTTAGTATTTTACGCAATGCTGATGTAATTTCTGAGTCATAGTTTTTTATCATCAATTTATTAAAATAAAACAATCATAGAATGAATTTTCAAAAATGTGTAAATGTGTAGAAATAACAACTAAATGTCGCATATTCTTGGCGCCAAAGTAATCGATAAACTCTATAATATATTTCAGAAGTTTTAGATTAAAACATTAGCGTGAGTATAAAAAAATTAACTTTATTTTTTTAAATAATATACCGAAAATACTATTAAGGATGACAAAGAAAATGTAACGACAGTTTGAACTCTTTTGATATTAAGATTGTGAAGTTTAGTATTGCAATTTTTCAATCGATTAAATTTCATACAATTTTGTGGAATTATTTAATGTTTCGCAAAATTTTATATAAGATTTTTTAAATTTCACATCACAACAGAAAATTAAAAAATTTGAAGAAACTTGATAAAATTTTAAATAATTTTTTATAATTATCATTTATGTTCATGGAGTTTTTTTAAATTTTGTAAAAATCCATCACAAAAACTTATGAACTCTGTTTTTACCGGCATTTCACTTTAAATACATCAATTAAGCACAAGACTTGAACTCTCGTGATGTGACCAATGAGCAACGTTCAGGACTGCCAGCCAAGAGGAGCCGTGTTCGAATCCAGCAGACGCCCAGGATTTTTTCATAATTTACTGCTATCAAATCTTGTTTCCGAATTCGTAATGCGCTTGCGCGGTAATAATCAAATCAAAAATTCCGTATTTATTTTCTTTTTTTTTTTTTTTTTTTTTTTTTTCAAAAAAATTTTTTCCGGATTGATCATTTTGACATCACCCATATGTCATACTGACGTCATGGAATGTCACACAGACATCACATTTACGTCATGTATACGTCATTAGTTTTACGTCATAATCTTACGTAAAAAAGTGTGAAATAATGAGTCACACCTGACTCATTCATGACTAATATCTTACGTAAATCATGACATAGCGTAACGTCACTCTGACGTCACATTTACGTAAATGTGTTTACTGGGTGGATTTCTGAAATATTGTCCTTCTAAATATTGTCAATTCTTTAGTACGAAAGAATGAATATTGTAAATTCTGAGTTTGTGTTGATATGAAGATTAGAAAATCGATGTTTTTGACAAGGTGATAATTCGTCATTCTGAATTATGAACCATCTTTATTTTGTACATTCGTAACTATGAGTTTCTGAAGTTGATATACTTCTGAAATTTTTACTTTTGACGGTTCGCCTGCAAGCCGTAAGTGTCCGTCTATTAACAAAGACAGATAGCTAATCATCATATTAAAAAATTAATTTAAAAAGAACCGTGTGGCAAATCATTCTGAAACTTTTTTATTATACGCTTTAGATATCAAATTATCTAATAAAAAGTTTTTTTTTGTGGGCCAAGTTTGTCAATTTTTTACAAATTATCAATTTCCGGTAAAATTGAAGAAGGACAATCATAAGAGCCCATGTATAATTACACATGGAAAATAATATGTAGTATCATTTACTACAAGGTTGCAGTAAATATGTTTGTAGTTAAAAATACCACATAAATGATAAAAGTTACTAAATATGCGACAAATTTTACTAAGTTAATAAGTTGAATTTACTCCTATCTTGCGGTTAATTCTACTGCACACTGCAGTTACAAATACTCCAGGCGGGAGTTGAGAGTACTACAGAAGGAGCACTTCCCGCTATTTCGCCATTTTGAGGTTAATCTGTTGTGTGTATATTCAATTATTAAAGCGTCTTATAAATAATCATCTGACTTTTTTAAAACCCAAAAATTAACAATTTTTAATTTTTTCTTATTCTGCTTGTTCTTACGGCGCATTTATGATAAAAAATGTCGTTAGAAAAAAAATAAAGATTTCGATAGCTTTTTTTTCTTTAAAAGTTGGAAAAAAAATTGGCTTTCATGTTTTTGGATAAAATTTCTATTTTATCTTTTTTGATAATATTGATGTATTTTTTTTTTATAGTACATAAAACAATGAGCAATTAAAAAAAATTGATCAATTTGATAAAAAAAAATTTAACATGACCCAGCATGGGTGGACCCTATTTGTAAATAATTACCATGTTTAGTATATACAAATAACTCAATAAGTGATTTTTAAAAATAATTTAAACAAATTTTAGGTTATAAGGTAAGTGACCCCTCTATCGGCCAGGCCCCCTTTATTGGCCACTTGGTTGAAAAATCGATATATTTCCACAATAAGTACGTATTAATGCGTAAATAGTTTTTTAAAAAAAAGTAAAATTAATCTAGTTTATATTAAACATACTTTGATTATTGTAAAAATTCATTTTTTAATTAAAAAAAAATAGTAGTGCGTCAGACGCGATTTCTGGTGGTTTCTTATCAGGGAGGTTAAGTATTCTTGTTTTTTCATTAACCGATTACTAATTAAAAATAACAATAAAAGTCCGATTTTTTTTTTGTAATCTTATTAGCTCGTTTCATAGTAGTTTTAAGAGTTAAAAATTGAATGATTTTTACCTAATTTATACTAAAAATAGGGTGGCCGAATATAGATACAAGAAAATTACCTCTGTATGCATTATCGGCCACCTTAGTTTTATTTTTTTTTGAGGTTATTAACATTTATATGCAAAATAGTCAATTTAATTTTTTAATGTCAAAATAAATAAACAAATTGATTAAGTTATATTTCAAAATAAATATAAATATTTATAATAGATGAAAATAAACTATATACATCCAATCAGCTAAAATTTTATCTAAAAGGTGGCCGATAGAGGGGACAGCTAGGAGGCCGATAGAGGGGACAGCTAGGCCAATAGAGGGGACATCAGGAATTGAAGTTATTTTCATTTATTATTAAATTTCTAATAAATATTTTTACATATATTCTTTTTTAATTTGAAGTTAAATGTATACGCTTCAAGGTTCTATCACTGTTTTATACATGAATTGTCTTTTTATATTTCAATTCTTAATTCGAAAAAAAAAATACGCTTAACTGGCTGATAGAGGGGTCATTTACCTTATACCGTTTATTTTTACGTAACCGCATATCGAGTAAATTAAACTACAATTGGAGTTACAAATACCGCATGCTGTGGCATATCTTACTTTTTTCGATAGTTGGCGCTTAACTACAATATTGTAGTAAATCTAACCACGATTTGGAGTTGTCTCGAGTCATACTACAGCCTGTGGTAAATGTAACTCCAGTTGTAGTTGCCACTACTACAATATATTTTCTGTGCATGATTTTAATTAATTATATCTCTTAAACGACGTGGTAAAAAATTCTGATTTTTTTTTGTCAAGTACATTTAAGTATAATTTTTCAAATAAAAATAAAAAAAGTGGAGGTCAAGTTTGAGAGCTGTGGGTGCCAAACTACCTCAAGTTGCCCTTCTAATTGTCAGTAACTTTCTATTTAGTTTGACTACAAGGTGTTACGGTCAGACAATGACCGTTAAGTTGATTGAAAGTTTCACTTCAAATTGACGGCAAGTTTTTCTGGCAAGTTACATTCAAGCTACTGCCGTATTCTGAAGCCAACTTAAAGGAAAGTATTGTCCTGCCAAGTTTACCAGAAACTTTCTCGTTAAGTTAGCCGTAAATGTTTCACTACAGCACTTGTAGAGCAAGGTCTGGCTATCAGGGTGTAATCAATGTTTCGGGTTAACGAAAAATTACGCTATCGAACTTTTGGATTATTGGAAATTAGGGTAATTGGTAGTATTGGTAATTGAAACTACTGGTGATCGGGATTATTAGTAATTGGTATTTCAGGTAATAGGGATCTGGGTTATTGGGATATGTCCTATCGGTTACTTTTCCAATTGGAACCTGTCCAATGGACGTCTTACCAAGAAAATAAGTATTACGTAGTGTTGCAACAATCAAATGAAATAATCGATTGTTGACAATCGATTACAATCGAACTGAAATGATCGATAGAGCCGATTAATCGTTTGCAAATAATCGATTTTTCGAACAATCGATTATTTCAAACTCAAAAAAAGCGATTGTTTCTTAAAAAAACTTTATAGTTGCACAATCGAGTGTATAACAATCGATTATGACAATCGAATTTTTGACACATATTTTTTGAAATTTAAAAACCACAATGTTTTTAATTTTTTTTTAATAATCGATTATTTAAACCCAACTTTAAAGTTGCAAAATCGTATAATAAACAATCGATTATGAAATAATCGATTTTGTGTTTTTAAAATATCAATTTTGGAAATGCCAACAATAAATTCAATGATAGACAATGGTTTTTTTATAATTTGTTTTCACTACGCAAATTTTTATTTTTTTAATAATTGTTTTTGTTTCTAAGATTTTAAGACAATCGGTTGTTTAATAACTTCAACTTTAAAGTTGCGCAATCGCATTGCTAACGATCGATTATTGTAATCGATTGTGGAAAAAAATATTTTTTTAATAAAAATAAATTTCCTCACATATTAGATATGTGTTTAATGCACTCATTAAATTAATTGAAAATTATTGTAGGTATTAATCTACGAAATTAAAAGAAATAACTTTTTTCTATTATTTTATGAAAAAAAATCGATTTTTAAAAATCGTATTTTAAAATTTTAATCGATTTCCTATCGATTAATCGAAGCATATAGAATCGATTAAAAAAATCGATTGTTAAAACTAAAAAATCGATTATTTGATTAATCGATTGTTTTTTTGCAACACTAGTATTACGGTGATTCTTCGCGATGCGACCAACGAAAATGGGCAGTGAAGCACGACCAATGAAGGGTTAATTAAAAAGTAAAATTCGGTCAATACGGCCTAGCCTTAAGGTTAAGATTTATGATACTGAAGTTAGCCCATATCTAATAAGTTTTGGATTTTTGGAAAACGATGAATTATTGAAAAAAAAAATGTTTTGAAAAATTGCACTTGTAGTTTTTTCAATTTTCTACATGTGCATATTTTTTAGTTTTTTTTTTTTAAATTAAGTTGTCGAAAAAAAAAATCCAAAAATTTTAAACTAACGGCTAACTTCAGGATCATTAAGATTTAGTCCGAATGAATCGTACCATGTCAGATTACTTTTCTTTAAAAATATGTGTACACATTTTATGAAACAAATACAATATTGATCGAACATAATTTTCATACGCCAGTAAGAATTGATTAATAATTGAACTTGAGTAATTTATAACTTTTACATGGTCTAAGTAACCAGAATATTCAACATATTAAGAAACACAATGATTTACGAATGGTCAAAATGTGTTGAACATGAGAAAAGTGAACAAAAACGATTTTTAAAAAGCCAAAGACATTCTAGTACGCAATTTATGAGTAAAATATCTTTTGAGATTATTCAGCTAAAATGCAATTCATACAGTTATCTTATTGTACACATATAATTTTGTTGCTAATTTCAACTTTTTTATTTCAGGTATTTCTTCATCAGTAATAAAAATTGTCTTTCTGATCATGAAACATTTTGGTTTAAATACTAATACTAAATATCTTGCACTTAATTTATATCAAAAGTTTACAGAAAATCAATTCCAAAAAATTTATAAAGAAAATCGACACGATAAAAGTTTGAATGAATGGAAATTCAAGCGTAACAAAATAGTAAATCTTGCAAAATTAAGATTAATGACTTGTATTCAACTTGCAAGTAAATTAGACTCATACTGTACATGTTTCGGAATATCAAAGGCACGTTCGATATTAACTTATTAAATGTCAATTTTTTTAATTATTTGCTCATTTCATTAACATCATCACAGGTCCTATCAGCTTTGGAATTAATCGATCAATTAAAAAACCAACAACATGAGTATTCATTTGAAACTGTTCTTTACTCGGAATTCGAAGTATTTAAGATGATACACTTTCAAATTCAATTTATAACTCCTTTAGATTATATTGAAATATTACTTTCATTACTAAATTTTCAAAACTTATCAGAACTACGCTCGATTACTATTGATATTCTTGATCTAACTTTTCTGCAGGTGATTGCATTACTCATCTATTAACTTGAAAATCAGTTTTTTATTCATTGAACTCATTGTATTTTTATTTTATTTCCACAGCATCAACAACTACTTTCGCAATTCAAATTAATAAAATTTAGTTCAATAACAAAAAAAACATCTAAAAGACTTCAATTTCTGAATTTGGAAAAAGAGCTGCTTTTTCTAAGCTCTACGATTATTGTATGCGCTTTATCATTTTTAAATATTGAAAAAACTATATCTCATAATATAGTTGAAAAGCTATCGTCATTAATTTATATCGATATCGACGATATTTACACTGTGGCATATATTATTTTTTTGATAGCTTATTCTCATTAAATGGTTATTTTCTTTGTTACCATAAATTTATTCTTGAATTAATAACATTAAACTTTATTTAATCTATTCACAACAATATTTTCATTTTTATTTATATTGTATATAATAAAAAATAATCTTATTGAAATCTTGCGTCAGCCTGTTACGTCCTGGTTGATGTTTTGGCGCTGGCGTAGTTGAGCGGTCGATTTAAATTGGACGTAATGAAAACTCACATATAATTATAAATAATAATTAAGTATGGGTTAAACAGCCACCATTTGGTGGTTGCAATGAACTGGTTGTGTGATTATATATATTATTTTATATATCTAATTCCGATTTATTCAATTGTAAGAATATAATTTTGAGTGTTAATGTACTATTAACAATAACTTCGAGAGGGTGAGAACGAAGTTGAGGTTTTAATATTGAGCCTGACTGCTCTCGATAATTATATGTTTCAGACTGCCTTCTCTTGATCGAGAAAAACTAGAGTAACTCTTATCAATACGTTTGGGCATCAGACCCGCGCATCGATTCATATGGAGGGGTCATTCGAGATAACGCATGTTCTCGTATGATTCATTCTAATATTTATTGAAAATACTTAATTGTCACGATCTCTCCGCTTTTGTTACTAACAAATGAATCACTTATCTATTAACAAAAGTTATCTTAAACAAAATAGATGTTTGTGCAGCTGCGCGTCCCCAGGATTCACTCGAGGCGTCAGCGCTTATTTATATTTGATAAAATATAGAAAAATAACTTTATCAATTATTACTCATATCCTTAACTTTCAAATATCTTAAATAATAATATTCTATTATTATATTATATTATTTTATATAATTAATCAAATACTATGGAAATTACTTCGATATTCGATATAATTAGTTAGATTTCAGGTCGGTAATTAGAGAAGTAAATGCCCACGTCATCTGACGTACAGGCTGGGACGTAACAGCCTTATCCCCAGTGCGCTATTTGCGTCTATTTCTTCTCGGGAAAAAATCGACATGCATGATCATTCGCTAATCTTATGCATGATTAGACCTGAATATTGGCCAGCATTGAACATGTATGATCTACCTTGAGCATACATGACTTTATCTGAGTGCATAATCCTACACAGAAAAAAAGGATTACTTGAACTAAGGAATTTACGTTCTTTCTAAATTTTTTCTTGAATGAAGCTTATATTTCGTCTTTGAATGAAACAAAACCATAGAATTTGGATTTAAAAGCTAATTTCTTTATTCAATAAATAACTGTCTCGATTCAAGAATAAGATTATTCAGCTTGAGAAACTTTTGTGTTTGTTCAGAAGCATTTCAGACTTATCTCAAGTCTTTTTTTTTCTTGGTTTAAAGTAGCTAGATTTTTGATACCTGTATTTTTTTCTTAGCTTAAAATAATTTAATTTTTGACTCAAGTATATTTTTCTTGGTTTAAAACAGTTTGATTTGCGACTCGAGTATTTTTAACTTCCCACCGAAAATTGACAATTTTCGAAAAATTCGGAGTTGTTGTTTTCACTTCGATTTGCACGAATCGAAATTTCATCATGTGTTGACGTTTTGAGGTCTTAGGAAGCTATTCTGACTATCTTCAGAATCATGTAAGCGCGCGTGTGTGGGTGCGTGTGTGCGTCTGTGTGTGTAAACTCTTGGTATCTTTTCAAGTAATTATTCGATTCGAATGATTTTGGGGGCAATCGACAGAGCTTGCTAGCCATCAACTTTCGTGAAAATTTTACATCAATCAGTTGATTAGACTTGAAGATATATAAAATAAAAAAAAAAATAGTTTTTTCAAAATTTCTAAAATACGGCTCTATCGATCAACTCCAAAATCTAATCGGCTTCAAAACTAAAAACGCGTCGATTGTCACATTGAACGTCAAAATCGGTTGACTAGTTCAAAAGATATCGGCGTCGAAGAGTTCGAAAAATAACATTTTATATTATTTTTTCCTGATAAATCATCATATAATGTACTAGAATATATTCTTAATCATGCTTACTCTTTGTTTTTATCCTCTTTGGATCGCTACGTAAAGTAATTTAATTCGTTTTTTAGTTCAAACCATATTATCAACTAAAAAATTGAAAAAACACCGTTTTTAATATTTTTTTTTTTTTTTAAATATTTTATATATTAACGCTCTGATCTTCATATCTTTTTAATGAATTGACCGATTGAGATGGTTAAGGTGGCAATCAAAAGAGTTTGTTGGCTGTCTACTTTTCTGAAAATTTCAAATCGATCGATCAAATGGACTCTATACAGAAGAAATAAATTCTATATACAAAAAAAAATTCTTTTTCAATTTTTTTTATATTTTTCAGAAATGGCCTGATTGATCGATTCTAAAATATAATCAGCTCTAGAATTCAATGAAACGCGTCGATTGCCGCCTTAACCATCTCAATCGGCTTATTCGTTTGAGAGATATCGATCGAGAAAGAAATGGTGAAAAACGGTTTTCATCGATTATCTGTGAAGTGACTCATCTGAGCAGTTCTAGAATTCGATCAATTTTAGAACTCAATGAAATGCGTCGATTGCAGTTTCAACCATCTCACTCGGATTATTCGTTCGAGAGATATCGATCGAGAAATAAATGATAAAAATCGTTTTTTTCAATTATCTTTAAAGTGACACATCTAATGAATTTATCGATTGCCACATTGAACGTCCAAATCGGTTTGTTAGTTCAGAAGATATCAGCGTCGGAATGTTTGAAAAATAACATTTTATGTTACTTTTCCCGAATAAATCATCATATAATTTATTAACATGTGTCCCTGGTTAAAAAAGAGAATTAAAGAGGATTAAAAAAGCACAGATTTTTAATACTACTTAATACTCTCTAATACTCTTAATTCTCCGGAGAATTCAAATCGAAACTGAAATGAATCCTTTTTAATGCTCCTCTAAATTTTTATCATTTTAGGATTAAAAAGAATAAAAAAGGATTAAATATTTTCAATACTAACTAATTCTTTTTAATTCTAAAATAATATTGCAATTTCTGATCTCACGGAGAATTCAAGAGGATAAAAGAGGATTGGAAAAAGTTTAATTCTAACTAATTCTTTTTAATTCTAAAATAAAATTGCAATTTATGTTCACGCGAAGGATTCAAGAGAATGAAAAAGGATTGGAAAAAGTCTAATCCTAAATAATTCTTTTAAATTCTAAAATAATATTGTAGTTTATGTTCTCGCGGAGGATTCAAGAGAATAAAAGAGGATTGGAAAAAGTATAATTCTAACTTATTCTCTTTAATTCTTAAATAAAATCTTATTTTCAATCTCGCGAAGGATTCGAGAGAATAGAGGAGGATTAGAAAAAGTCTAATCCTAAATAATTCTTTTTAATTCTAAAATGACTTGGAATTTCTGTTTTCGCGGAGAATTCTCGAGAATAAAAGAGGATTCGAAAAAAAGTTAATTCTATCTAATTCTTTTTAATTCTAAAATAATATTGCAATTTATGTTTACGCGGAGGATTCAAGAGAATAAAAGAGGATTGGAAAAAGTTTAATTCTAAGTAATTCTCTTTCATTCTAAAATAATATTCAATTTCCGATCTCGCGAAGGATTTGAGAGAATAGAGGAGGATTGGCAAAAGTTTAATTCTAAATAATTCTCTTCAATTCCAAAATAAGTTGAAATTTCTGTTCTCGCGGAGAATTCGAGAGAATAAAAGGGGTTTCAAAAAGTTTAATTCTAATTCTTATTAATTCTAAAATAGTATTGCAATTTAGGTTCTCGCGGTGGATTCAAGAGAATAAAAGAGGATTCGAAAAAATTTAATTCTAACTAATTCTTTTTAATTTCAAACTAATGTTGCAATTTCTGTTCTCGCTGAAAATTCCAGAGAATTGTATCCATAACAAAAATAATTTCTTTTTTTTTTAACTTTAAAAAAACAAAATAATAATAAATTGTAATTTAATATATCAAAAAATTTTATTTTGGGAAAAAAATAATAATTTTATACGTGAAATTTTATTTCCTTTTGTGGAGAAATTTATGGAAAAAAAAGTAATTAAAAGAAAAAAGGGCAACGGGAAAAAAATGTAAGAGGGATCGTGAGACGCTCGCCAGACCGACAATCCGGCGGGAGAGAGTAAGTGAGCGAAAGATAGTTCCGCGCTCACCGCTAGAGCGTGTGGGCTTCTTGGATATACCCGTGAAAAATGAATCATACATGGCCATGCATGAATGCTTCATGCATGGCCATGTATGTAAATTGGCCAGACATGGCCATGTATGGCCATATATGACCATGTATGACCATGCATGACCATGTATGACCATGCATGGCCATGTATGACTATACATAGCTTGATACGGCCATACATGACTTGATATGACTAGGTATAGAAATTTTAACTAAATAAAAAAAAAAATTTTTTAATTATTTTTTTTTTTTTAATTATTTTGGCGACGCAGAGATTATCAGATATGCGAATAATTGAATGCCTAATCGAATTGGAAATTTTTAATTCAGAGAAAAAACGCTAGACTTATTAATAACACCACCCGCTTTAGTAGGATTCGAACCCGGGACCTTCCGTACGAGAGACCGACGCTTTGTCGACTAAGCTATGCGACCGACAGTTACAACGAAGTTTACTTGTGCTACGTAAGATTGAAAGGATATAATCACTTTCGAAAAAGCAAAATATAATCATCAATATGCTGTTAGTGATATCAAAAAAATTTTCTATTTTTTTCACTACAACATCCTGTTTATAAGTAATTGTAATAGTCAGCTCAAATTTTTTATATCCGTGAAAAATGAATCATACATGGCCATGCATGGCCATATATGAATCATACAAGGGCATGTATGGTCATGCATGGTCATATATGGCTATATATGTCAGTGATTAGTTGGACATATATGGCCATGCATGGCCGTATATGGTTCATACATGGTCATACATGGAGCATATATGGCCATACATAGGCATACGAACTTTTTTAATTTTTTTTCTTTCATTATCTCATAAACAACAAGACCTACAAAAAAAATGTAAATGACAATTTTATAGGAAATTTAATTTCCTACAAAAAAGGTCCTTAGCACCGAATCGCTCAGATCGATATTTTCTGAGATATTAGTCAAATAAAAAATCAGTATTTTCTAATATTTGATTCGACATTTTATGGGAATTCAATGATAAATAAACTTCAATAATTAATATCTCAGAAAATATCGATCGTAGTGATTTAGTGCTAAGGGCCTTTTTTGTAGAAAATTGAATTTTCTATAGAATTGTTATTCATATTTTTTCTGTAGGTCTTGTTGTTCATGAGATAATGAGAGAAGAAACAAGAATTCTATGAAAAAATTTAGTTTAGCGGTCCGTACTACCCCACTCGTATGAGTTACGACTTCGCGATAATGGGTACTTTTGAAGAGCATTCAATTCTGAGAAAATCTCGACTTTGGGCGAGATGATGTCATAAAATGCCACGGAGTTACAGAAGTTTGAAACATAAAAACCCAAGTTTACGTGTATTTTGAATGGGAAATCTTCGCCTGCTCTGGGAAAGTACTTTATATTAATATCAAGGGCTTAAACTCTCAGGGAATTTTTTGGAGGGTATTTCCAACAAAATTTCGGGATGGGAGCGAAAAAAAAAAATAGTCGCTAAAAAAAGCAGTCTAATATATAGTCATCCATGACTATGTATGACCATGCATGGCCATACATGGCCTTTTATGATTCATATATGGCCATGCATGACTGTATTCAAAAAGTTCGTATGCCCATACATGCTCCATGTATGGCCATGTATGAACCATATACGGCCATGCATGGCCATATATGTTCAATTAATCACTGACATATATAGTCATACGTGTCCATGCATGGCCATACATGGCCTTGTATGATTCATGTATGACCATGTATGACCATGTATGCTCCATGCATGGCCATGTATGCTCCATGCATGAACCATATACGGCCATGCATGGCCATGTATGTTCAATTAATCACTGCCATATATAGTCATACATGTCCATGTATGGCCATATATAGTCATACATGTCCATGCATGGCCATACATGGCCTTGCATGATTCATGTATGACCATGTATGCTCCATGCATGGCCATGTATGCTCCATGCATTAACCATATATGACCATGCATGAACCATATATGGCCATGCATGGCCATGTATGATTCATTTTTCACGGGTATGGACACTTATAGTAGACGTGTTAAAAGTGCATGCAGTGAACGTTATCGTCAGTCAGCACTCCACTGCTACCAAGTGAACTTTACGTAGCAGAGTGCGAAGTACCTACTGGTAGTGGCGCAGTATACCCTGCACCACGTACTAAATATATATATATATATATACATACATAGATATATATATATAGATGTATATATATATATATTTGAAAACTTATTTTCCGATTGAATCTGATTGAAACTGATAGAGAAAAATCCAATCAGATTCAATCAGATTCAATCAGAAAATAATAATTTTTAAAAAATTATTTTCCGATGGAATCTGATTGAAACTGATAGAAAAAAATCCAATCAGTTTCAATCAGATTCAATAAGGAAATAATAATTTTTAAAAAATTATTATTTTCTGATTGAATCTGATAGAAACTGATTGGATTTTCGCTATCAGTTTCAATAATCAAAACGACTCTCTGCAGCGAGTATGTACGGAGACTCCGGAAAATCTGGTCATCAGAACTTTCCGGAAAAAACAAAGTCTCTGCAACAAACATGCTCGCTGTCCCGGTACTCCTGTACTCTTTCGGTGTTCTTAAATGGGCCCGAAAAGAGCTCAGAGATCTCGATATCAAGACACGCAAAGTCATGAACATGCATCGGAGCATACACCCTAAGTCCTCAGTCACCAGGTTATACCTTTCCCGGCACATCGGAGGGAGAGGTTTACAGAGCTTGGAGTGTCTGCACGATCGTTTGGTCTTGGGTATAACATACGAGGTTGTCAATTTCACAGCAGATAAAGACGACTTCCTTATGCAAATTGTTCATAGTCATGAAAATAGGCATAAGGGAGCGTTTTTATATAAGGCAGCGATGTACGCGGCAAAATCCCTCGGTCTTGGAAGAGTAAACCCGCTTATTGAACTCCCTAAGGAGGAATTTAAGACGGTCATCAGGAATGCTGAGCAACAAAAACTGCTTAGTACGCATATGGACAAGTCCATGCACAGCGTGTTCTTTAAACACGTGTGTGACCATGGCTTGTCGACACAGCTGACGTTTTCCTTCCTCAAGTCAGCTGGTCTGATGTCCAAGACCGAAGGATACATCTTTGCCTGCCAAGATGGTGTTATTAACACTCTCGAATACCGTGCTAAAGTACTCCAGATGCAGCTACCCGACACATTGTGTAGGGTGTGTAAGCAACATCCTGAGACGCTTATGCATCTTTTGCCAGCATGTCCTGTGCTGGCAAGAAATGCATACGTCCAGCGTCACAATGCTGCTCTGCGAGTGCTTTATTTCCATCTTCGACACACGCACGGTATCGATAAAACTCCAGTGCTGCCTTACCTGCCAGGAGATATTCCGCAAGTTGTTGAGAATGAGCGTTGCCGTATTTATTGGAACGTGCCATTCGCAACAACGCGGAAAATCGACCATAATAAACCTGATATTGTGCTCTTCGATAAAACCGCTCGTAACATTTATGTTATTGAGTTCTCAGCTCTGGCTGAGTAAGGTAAAAGACCCAATAGCGGAACGAGACCCAGTACCGGAACGATTTCAAGATTATTATAATATATCTTAATGAGTACAATACGGAATTTTAAGAAGTTTTATTTTTCCAAAATCTCAATGTTTTAGGTCAAAAATAGATTATAAGTAAAACTTATAAGTCCATCAATAATATTAAAAAAAAAATAAAAATTGTAGAACCAAGCGGAGACCTATGACTTACCCCGATTCCTTAAGGATTTTGCTAAGAAAACAGCCAGTAGTCTTAAGCTTGTAAAAAATGTAGGATGCAACTTTTTTAACCCTTTTTTTTTATTTGCATGTAAAAGTATTTAGAATTCACAATTTTAAGTGTTTGTATAAAAAAAAAATCAGTAAAAATATTAATTTTTGCTGTTCGCTTATAGGTGCGCTAGAAGTTAGCCTGACCCAGTACCGGAACAGTCTGCCATATTTATTTTCTTAACTGACACATGCAGTTTATTTGGTTAAAGTGTATGGTCTAAAGTGTAGTGCAATCAAAAATTAATTGAGCTAATTAATAATACAATAAATATGTTTGTTATAACAATTTCATTAAATAAATATACACTTTAATTTTAAGAATAAACCTAAATTTTTATACTCAATGTTTTTCTCTAAGACTAATTTATACAGTTTAACCTCAAAATCTTTTATTTATTTTAATTACCAAGTATAAAAAAATATTCGTCATTAAATTTATACATTAATCATAAATTTTTTAGCGACTACTAGGATGTCAAAAGTGAAAAATAATAAAAAATTTTATACCACCTCCGATTTTGGTGCTGCATTACAAGATGCTCAACGTGGAATATTGTTTTCAATATAAAAATTATAACTTTCATAATTAAAATTATATCTTTTATAATGAAAATGTATTAGTACTTAGTCTTACTTCCCAACTATTCATTTACTTAGTTATTATTTAGATAAAGTATAGTTTTTGCATTTGGAAACTTTCATATTATTCACTGTTCCGGTATTGGGCCACCCATATTCCGGTATTGGGGCTAGGCATTTTTAGCGTTCCGGTATTGGGTCTTTTGGACTTTTTCGAAAAATATTTTTTTTATTTATTAAACTTTACTTAAACTGATATTTAAATTTTTTTTCACGTAGTTTAATGTTTGTTCCGAACGATCTATTAAATTATTTCTTCTCATGAGTTGCATCAATAATTTTAAAATAATAAATACTGACACACGGCCTTCGTCGCTCCGCTATTGGGTCTTTTACCTTATAACATCACGGTAAAAGAGGAGCACAAACACGAGATATATCAGGATCTCCTGTTTGAAATTGGCAAACTTTACCCAGGCTACCGTGTCAAGCTTGTCGTACTCATTGTTGGCGTCCTAGGAGGGATGAAACAGACTTTTGTGTCTGCATTGGCTAAAATCCCAACTTGTTTATCGCAAGTTGAGTTTTTGGCATCGCGGATGCAAAAGGCTGTGATTCTCGGATCCCTCCGTCTACTTAGGCAACGAAACTTGGCCTGCTGCGCATGCTGATCATCTTGTTGATGAAGCATCGCAGCAGTAACGATTTGGCGCTCAGGTGAGGCCCTCGGTAGAGTTGGACTACCGGGGATAACCCCCTGAGCATTTAACAAAAAAAGAAATAATAATAATAATAATAATAATAATAATAATAATAATAATAATAATAATAATAATAATAATAATAATAATAATAATAATAATAATAATAATAATAATAATAATAATAATAATAATAATAATAATAATAATAATAATAATAATAATAATAATAATAATAATAATAATAATAATAATAATAATAATAATAATAATAATAATAATAATAATAATAATAATAATAATAATAATAATAATAATAATAATAATAATAATAATAATAATAATAATAATAATAATAATAATAATAATAATAATAATAATAATAATAATAATAATAATAATAATAATAATAATAATAATAATAATAATAATAGTAATAATAATAATAATAATAATAATAATAATAGTAATAATAATAATAATAATAATAATAATAATAATAATAATAATAATAATAATAATAATAATAATAATAATAATAATAATAATAATAATAATAATAATAATAATAATAATAATAATAATAATAATAATAATAATAATAATAATAATAATAATAATAATAATAATAATAATAATAATAATAATAATAATAATAATAATAATAATAATAATAATAATAATAATAATAATAATAATAATAATAATAATAATAATAATAATAATAATAATAATAATAATAATAATAATAATAATAATAATAATAATAATAATAATAATAATAATAATAATAATAATAATAATAATAATAATAATAATAATAATAATAATAATAATAATAATAATAATAATAATAATAATAATAATAATAATAATAATAATAATAATAATAATAATAATAATAATAATAATAATAATAATAATAATAATAATAATAATAATAATAATAATAATAATAATAATAATAATAATAATAATAATAATAATAATAATAATAATAATAATAATAATAATAATAATAATAATAATAATAATAATAATAATAATAATAATAATAATAATAATAATAATAATAATAATAATAATAATAATAATAATAATAATAATAATAATAATAATAATAATAATAATAATAATAATAATAATAATAATAATAATAATAATAATAATAATAATAATAATAATAATAATAATAATAATAATAATAATAATAATAATAATAATAATAATAATAATAATAATAATAATAATAATAATAATAATAATAATAATAATAATAATAATAATAATAATAATAATAATAATAATAATAATAATAATAATAATAATAATAATAATAATAATAATAATAATAATAATAATAATAATAATAATAATAATAATAATAATAATAATAATAATAATAATAATAATAATAATAATAATAATAATAATAATAATAATAATAATAATAATAATAATAATAATAATAATAATAATAATAATAATAATAATAATAATAATAATAATAATAATAATAATAATAATAATAATAATAATAATAATAATAATAATAATAATAATAATAATAATAATAATAATAATAATAATAATAATAATAATAATAATAATAATAATAATAATAATAATAATAATAATAATAATAATAATAATAATAATAATAATAATAATAATAATAATAATAATAATAATAAATTAATCAATTTATTTTATTTTTACACATAAATTTTTTTAAGTTCTCAGATTTTTTTTTTCAACTCGAAAATTTTTTAAGTCCAGAAAACGGTAATTTTGTTTTTGAGAATTTTGAGAGCTCCGTTAGAAGTCAAAACCGATGAAGAGTTTGCATTTAGACTTCATAGATTTAGAGTGCCAATATTGTATTATTTTCCGACCGGTAGATAAAAGATCAAGGGCATTGAATTTTTTGAGGTCCAAACTAGAATTAGTTTTTTGACTCGGGATATTATCTATGAGATAAAAGTAGTTTAACATTGGACAGTTTAAAAATGGTAAGTTTAATATAGTATAAATCTTTTTACTTTAGAATGTTCTACTGTTAAGTTATAGCAATTTAAAAAAAAAAAGTTATTTAATTTACATACTTTTTAAATGGAAAAATTTAATAGTCGAGAAAAAGTACTTTAAATTAAATTTAAGAGCTAAAATTTTCAGGGAATTTTTTTCTCAATATAAACGGCAAAATTATCTTGTATTGGCTAGAAAAAAAATAATTTTCGTTTCAAACAAAACGGATT
The DNA here is from genome assembly GCA_030273425.1 of Microplitis manilae. Lineage (NCBI taxonomy): Eukaryota > Metazoa > Arthropoda > Insecta > Hymenoptera > Braconidae > Microplitis > Microplitis manilae. The sequence continues at coordinate 10,225,156 of CP092722.1, forward strand.
CAATTAGAAAATAATAATTCATTTATCGATTACTTTCCGATTGAATCCGACAGAAAATTTTCAATCAGTTTTAATCCGTTTCAATCGGAAATAACAATTCAGATAATATTAATAATTATTAAAATTTGGGCAGATATGAATTTCATTTGTCATGAATTCAGCAATTTTTGAAGTATCAAAGTATAGAATTCTATCGGTCTTTCCAATTTAATAAATTTTATAAAAAGTGAAAACAAGCATTTTTCAGGATTATGTATAAACTTTTTTTGAAGAACTGTATTGATTGAATTAAAACTATCACAAAAATAAAAAAAAGCATTAATAAAAAATTATATATACATTAGGTTGGTTAAAAAAAAAAAATTTTTTTTTTAGTATCCAAAAATTGAAAGTATACCTAAAAACCGAAATTTCTGTACCAATTCAAGCTCTTAATAATAATACTACGGCTTGCGTCCAGCCGTTTTTATTCAAATTTACAGAGTATTTAAACAACACGGGAAAAAAACTTTTTATATTTTAGAATTTTCTAACTTATAATCTAATCAACGAATTATGATGCACGATAGATATTTTTGTAGGAAATTGAATGATCTACAACAAAAGTCTCATCATTTTTTGATAAATCTAACTGTTCAAAAGTTATTTGAGCTTAAAGTCAAATTTATAGTAAATTTTGAGATCTTTTTAATTTTCCAGCGAAACTATCAGTTTTATCAGAAAATCTTATAGACACTTTTTTGTGGGTAATTTCATTTCTCAAAAATTATAATGAATGAAGTTTTCCAAAGTTTTGCTTTTTTAGGTAGATTTTTTTAAAAATCTAACTATTGTATTTGTCCTCATGGTCGATTTTACAAGGAGTTTTGTCATAAACTATCATAATTAGTTGAGTAGAGTTCAAAAATACCATTCGTTAAAAAATTTATATATGTATGTATATATATATATATATATTTATGTAATAGAACCGACTTTTGAGGACACGATTGCGTCTACAGTTCTTATCCGATCTTGATGAAACTTTCTACACTTATTTTATGTGTAATTATCACGGTTAAGTTCGAAGATGGGCTGAATCGGTCGATTAGTTTAGAAGTTATAGCTGTTTGAAATTTTAACGATTTTTCGAAAAAATCAGTATTTAACCACTTTTGACGTCCATATAACTTTAAAACTAAAACTCATAGATAATTTCTGTAAAAAGTATTTTAAAGCTTGACTAATAAGCTTCAATTTGTGACCTTAAACTTTATATTTAGACCATTTCTTCCAATAATTTTATAGCCTTGAAAATTTTAACGGAATCAAAAAATGTTGTAAATATGGTTTTCATCCCACATAAATTATGTTTGTCTCATTAAAATCCAGTTTCGTCAGTTGTATTTTATTGTGCACAAAATAACCTGTAAATTTCACTGCTATTTTGTATTTTAAATGTATTTCTTTTATTATTTATGATGTATCAAATGTACCTCTCATCCCAATGATTATCACTGGTCTTGTCATCACGATAGCGCCCACACTTCTTATCGGACTTTAATGAAATTTACCACACTCATTTTATAGGTGACTACCTCGATCAAGTTCAAAGATGGGCTGAATCGTTCAGATAGTTTTGAAATTATGGCTGTTTGAAATTTTCATGATTTTTCGTAAAAATCAGTTATTAATCACTATTAAAGCTTATATAACTTCAAAACTAATATTCATAGACGATTTCCGTAAAAAGTATCTGAAAACTCGTCTAATAATCTTTAATTTATGACTTTAAGCTTCATGTTTTGACTATTTCTTCCAATAATTTGATAGCCTTGAAAATCTTAATGGAATCAAAAAATGTTGAAAATATGGTTTCCATACCAGATAACTTATGCATTTCTCATTATAAAACAATTTTGTTACGTGCATTTTATTGTAAACCAAATAACCTGTAAATTTCACAGCTATTTCATATTTTAAAAGTATTTCTCTTATTATTTATGATGTTCCAATGGTACCTGTACGTCCTATAATTATAACTGATCTTGCCATTGTAACAGCGATTACAATTATGATCTAATACTAATTAAATTTTCAATATTTTTTATTTATGTGAAGGTTAGTTTGGTACAACGTTTATTACCTATATAATGTTATGTCAAATCAACTATCTGAAGTTCTCTATCGAAAATAATCGTTGTCCTTTTTTACCCTAACTCTTGGAAAATGAGTTTAATTTATGACATGACTATACACTAACATATATCACAAGATATGTATGTATAAAACTAACTTTTTATATTGATTAATTGAAAAATCTACCTTCCATTTCGGCTACCGAATGGCCTTTTTTTTCTAGTTATTTTCATTTCAATATCAAGTTCTTAAAAAAATAGTTTTCTGATTTATTTTTTATAAATTCTAAAATATATTTTTTGTATTTAAACTTATATTTTTTCAATAAATTTTTTCATGGGGGTGTTTAACGCAAGGATTTTCGTATGTAACTAATAGAAAAAAATCTGGGCGTCGGTTGGCCCTGCGGGCCAGCCCCAAAACTTCCCGCTGTTTTCGACCTCAAAGAGCTCAAAAACATTAGTGTAGATATATTTTCGAGCTCTTCGAGCTCGAAAATGCTATCGCATGCGATTGTTTTTTTACGATCTTCTCAAGCTCTAACAAGTTGCCTGTTATGCTGAAGTTTGAAAATTTATATAAGAATCAAGAATTGTTAATGAAGCGGTTTTTAAAATTTAATCCCTGATTATGTTCAATAAAATAAGTGTATTCAGGCAGAAATCAATGCCAGGGATTTAAATGAGTTTTGACTCATGTGAGAAACAATCAAATATAAATATCCGAGAAAAATATTAAAAACTACGTTTTATCGATTTTATTGTTGGTACTATGATTTAAACTAAAAACCAAGTTCGATGACATTATGCATCGAAAGTCATTATATAAAGGATGAGTTGATATGACTTTAGACACATTTTCGCAGGTTATATTATGATTTATCCGGGAAAAATAACATAAAATGTTATTTTTTTAATTTTTTAACGCCGATATCTTTCGAACTAATTGATCGATTTTGACGTTTGAGGTGGCAATCGGTGCGTTTTATTGAATTTTAGAGCTGATTGAAATTTGGAATCGATCGCGTCAGTCGTTTCGAAAATATTTAGAAAAAACCGTTTTTCACCATTTCTTTCTCCCGCGATAACTCTCGAACGAATTATCCGATTTTGATGTTTGAGGTGGCAATCGACGCGTTTTTTTGAGTACTAGAGCTGATTAGATTTTGATATCGATCGTATAAGTCGTTTCTAAGAAATCAATAAAAAACTAAAAAAAAAAATTTTTTTTTTTTCGTAATTCGCAGATATTTTCGAGTCTATTTGATCAAATGATCTGAAATTTTCAGAAAAGTTGATGGCCAACATGCTCTTTCAATCGCCGCCTTAAACATCCGAATCGGTTCATTAGTTCTAAAGTTACAAAGAGTTTACATACACACACACACACACACACACACACACACACACACACACACACACACACACACACACATACATACACACACTCGGACATCATTCCGAAAATAGTCAGAATAGCTTCCTAGGACCTCAAAACGTCGACATCTGATGAAAACTCGATTTTCGAAAATCGGGGTGAAAACAATAACTTCCCGAAATTTTCGAAAATCGTCGATTTTCTTAGCGGGAAGTTAAAAAAGTTGCTTGAACCAAGAGAAAAATTTCTTAAGAGAAAAGATATATATGGAGGAGAGAAAATTCATCAGTCCTAAGCAATAGCAGTAGGAGTAATTCGGTAATTCTCGCCACTAGATAGCGCCTACCACTTGTGTAGTGTCCCTGGTAAAAAACTTCGTTCAGACGTATTATATTCCAGACTTGGAAGCAATTCTAACAAGAGCACTCCTCTGTTCTTTGACAGAGTGACAAGTACAATTTTTGGAGGTAATATAGTATGTTCTATATTACTTCATGACATGCAATCTAATTGTTAATATAGATTCAACGTAGATTTTGAAACATTCGATTTTTTGATCTTCTACCGTTTAATAATATATACAATTATTTTGTCCCGAGAATCAGTAATTTTTTATTAATTTACAATCGAAACCTTCCGAAAATATCCGATTAAATCTGATCGAAACTGATTGAAATTCAATAATAAATTCTGATTAAATCTGATTGAAACTGATTGAAAGTTAAAAATAAATTCTGATTAAATCTGATTGAAACTGATTGAAAGTCAATAAGAAATTCTGATTAAATCTGATTGGAACTGATTGAAAGTCAATCAGAAATTTCTGATTAAATCTGATTCGACGTTTTCAATCAGTTTCAATCAGAGTTTTTAATCAGGGATCAAAACATTAACTTTAATTTTTATTTTAATTACTCTTATCGATTTTTACCTATATACATTTATTTTCTAGAACATAATTATGAATCAAATTTTTTCAAAAACAATGGCGTACAAAAGTATTTTCGAGCTCGAAGAAAAAAATAAAAACTAAAAAATCCAACTGGTCCAAGCTGGAGTATCGAGGGCTCTAGCTGACAGATTGTTTGATGATGATAATCTGACAGCTAGATCCCTCGGTACTTCAGCTTGGACCAGTTGAATTTTTGGTGGTCCCACCGGGATTAAACGGTATATACACTGATATTTATATATAGTAATATAAATTTTTATAGTTCAATTTCATGTAAAATTATATTATTTTGTATATAATCTTACATATTTATCTATTTAGTCAAAAAACTAAGATATCATTTTTTAATTTCGTATATAATTTTATAAATTTATATAAAATTTTATATGATCATGCAAAATTTTTAATAACTGAACCCTAGCCAACTCTATCTAATAGAAATATCTGAGTGAGTGCGGGTATGTGAATCATAAAGTCTTGTGAAATAATTAAGATACACCCATTTATGTAACATAATTCGAAAAAACTGATTTTATAATGATTCATAAATTTTATAAACTTGATTAAATTTTTTAACTTGCCGCATTTATAAATGTTATAAAGTATACAAATTTTCTGAAAATAGGCTAACAAGATCATTAGCGTGACAGTTAAGGAAATATCAAAGCTTTAATAAGAATTTAGTTATAAAAAACCGAGATATCAACTTACAAAATTTTTATTCAAGTTTGAATAATTTCAACTTCTCATTTATATACTTAATTGTAGGTGTATACGTAATTTAATACGTATATACGTATAATTAAGGTAGTTTGGCACCCACAGCTCTCAAACTTGACCTCCACTTTTTTTATTTTTATTTGAAAAATTATACTTAAATGTACTTGACAAAAAAAAAACAGAATTTTTTACCGCGTCGTTTAAGAGATATAATTAATTAAAATCATGTATTATACATGGGCTCTTATGGTTGTCCTTCTTCAATTTTACCGGAAATTGATAATTTGTAAAAAATTGACAAACTTGACCCACAAAAAAAAACTTTTTATTAGATAATTTGATATCTAAAGCGTATAATAAAAAAGTTTCAGAATGATTTGCCACACGGTTTTTTTTTTTTATTAATTTTTTAATATGATGATTAGCTATCTGTCTTTGTTAATAGACGGACACTTACTTTCTCTTATGTTTACTAGGGAAAAAATAGCAGCTTCATTGTTCGCGCCAAATTTGAAATATTCACTGAGAGACTAACTTATTGAATATGAATAAAATTAATGTAAAGACAATAAATAATGTAAATAAATTATTTACATAAATCCAGTTGACATTTGTTATATAGAGGTTATGTTTAGCTATTTAAGAAGTAAATAAACATAACATGTTAGCGAGATTATGGTACCAACTGTAAAAAATTTATGACAGTTGGGGTAACCTCGAACTATTCTAGTCCTAGTCAATGTAATTTATGTAAATTTTGTAATTATAATTATTAAACTTTAATATACATTGATTTTGTATTAATTATTAGTAATATTAATTATAATGATAATTAATGAAAACAGTTATATCATTACTTGTAGAAAAAGAAAAAAATAAAAAGTCATTTTTTTGACTTCTGATGCGAGTGCCAAACTACCTTAATAGAAATAAAAAATAAATATAAATATTAAGGTGTGTCATTTCAGAGCAGCATTTTTTTTTTAAGTGCATGGGAGAAAAAATCATAGTTCAACACAAAAAAAAAATTTTCGCGCAAGAAAAAAAATTCTATGTCGATTACAGACCTAGCTCATTGAAAAAATCAATTTCCCGCTTGAATAACACGGGAAAATTTGATTTTCAACTTTGAGTATTTTTAACTCGTTAATTAATCAATGAATCGAATAGGCTAACACATATTTTGTAGGAAATCGTACGCGCTACAAGAAAGGTGTCTTATCATTTTTTGATAAATCTATCTGTTCAAAAGTTATTGGCGTTCGAAGTTGTAACAATCGGTACACCTGACCCGTGAAAAAATTTTCTGATATGGCCTGATATGGCCTGATTTGGGCGGTTCATATCAGGCCTGATATGGAAATTGGCCATATCAGACAATATATGTACAGATAAGATTTGATATGTTCTGATATAGACATATCAAACTATATATAGTGAGATTGACATTGTTATCTCGGGAACTAAATTTATAGATAATTTTATAAAATTGTGTATAACTTTGTAAAGTTGTATATGCAATAATTGTCATAAAAAAAAAAAAAAAAAATCCAGTCAGGTCATGAGTTCGAACCTGACTACTTCTGCTTTAAAGTCTGATCGATTAACCACTCTGCCAAATCACAAACTTGAAATGTAAGGTTGATTATATCTATTTGGATAAAAATAAAACTAAGAAAATTAAAGACATCAGATAAATGATTGATTTGGTTACTTGTAATTTATTCAATTGTTATTGTTTATAGAGTAACGGGATCATTAACGGTATACCCACCAGTAACGGGGCAAGGACTACTTCTTTTGGTAAAAGAAAAAAAAAAAAGTTAAAGATTTTTAAACTTACATGGAGAAAAATGTTGGCTCAAAACCTACCAATTTCTATTATGCTGTCGACCAAACTTGAAACAGGAAGTGAAGCATGCAAAAATTTATTATGCTCATACGAAAGATTATTATGCTCGTACGAAAAATTATTATGCTCATACAAAAAATTACTATGCCGCATCATTATTATTAAAATGTATGAAAGTAATTGTAATTACATCTCATCGATAAGTTTCTCGCGCGTAGTAAGTATTGTGATACAGCATAATAATTTTTCGTATGAGCATAATAATTTTTTGGATGCTTCCCTTTCTGTTTCAAAATTGATCGGCAGCATAATAAAAATTGGTAGGTTTCGAGCCAACATTTTTCTCCGGCTACTTAAACTTTTTTCAATTTAAAATATCAGTTTTTTGTATTTAAATTCATTAAAAAAATTTGAAATTCTCTTAGATATTTAAAAAATGATCTCGTTAGCTTATTGGAAAAATTTTTCAACAAAGTTCGTATACTTTATACTATTTATAAATGTGATAAATTAAAATATTTAACCGACTTCATAAGACTTTATAAATCATTATGGAATCGGTTTTTCTGAACAATGTTACATTATTTGGTCATTTCTAAATTATTTTACCAAACGTATGTGTACAGGAAACTCGATAAAACTAATTTATGTGCCCATATCAGGGCATGTCAAGCCATATCAGACTTGATCAAGATTTTTGTTCACAAGCATATTAAAATATATATACCCTTATCAAGTTATATCAGGTTATATCAGGACACATGAAAAAAATTATATACAAGCATATCAAGTCAGATCAAGACATATCAAATCTGATATCGACATATCAAGTTGATATGGCTTGATATGGCCAATTTTTATATCAGAGTATATCAGAATATATTAAAATTTATATATGGGCATATCAGATCATATCAGGTCGGATATGAATGTATCAAATTTTTTGATATGGCCATATCAGGTCATATAAGGCTTGATCAGAAAATTTTTTCACGGGGAGTCACCACTCAACTGAACCTTAAGTTCAGAAATAATTTTCTTATTTTATTATTTTATAAATATTAGCCTGGAGAATTCGGAGCACACTCACCAAAAGTACAATAATACATGAGTACCCGTACATACGTATGTGTGCATGAGTTTTTGTACATAAGCGTGTGTTGCATATGTGTGCATAGCAACTAGAAAATAGTACGTCTTTTTTTCTCTCTATGCATAGCTGCACCACCACGGCCGGTCCCTTACGAAGATACACCGACTCAATGTCTTCCAGATGCCCCACGAAAAGATTTCTCTGAGTCTTTCGCGGCCGCGAGTCCCTCGTCATAATAAAAGTCATCGTAAAGGCCATAATAAATATGTCAAAACATTTTCTTGTTCTAGTTCGACTCAAATTTTTACGACTTATCTATTTAAGCCAATAGGTCCCACGTCTCCCGCGGATCCTTACTATTTCTTTTTCAATGTAGAAATCTATCTCTAATTCTATTTATTTTTAATTTTTTTAATTGCATTTCTCAGTAGAGTCTAAAATATCGATAGTAAATGTCACCATATATTTTGAAGAAACATTGTTTTACAGAATCTCACGGTCTCCCGCGGATTCTTATTTTTCCCTTTCCCACCATAGGAAGCTCTTCTATTTTAAAAATTTTAATTTCATTTCTTGGAATTACCTAAAATATTGGTAATAAATGTCATCATAGAAACGTAGTCTCTAAAATTTTACATGGTTCCCCGCAGAACCTCTCCGTCCCTTTTTCTATTCTCGAAGATTTTTCATCTCAATTTTGTATTATTTTTAAAATTATATTTTTCCTAGAGTATGTAAAATATCGACCGTAAATGTCATCATATATTTATTACTTTATTTTTAAGCGGTCCACCGCGGACTTATTTTTCTATTTACATCCTGTTTGCTATAAAATTCCAAGAACTCCCGTAATAAAAATGTCATTTTCAGCTGTCCAAAGAAATCAAACCCTTCCATATTATTTTTCTCTTTGTCTTTAACCCATTCTTTGTATCATCTTTGGCCCCACTTTTCTTTCAAACCTTTTCATATATAAACCCCGGAAAAATAATCAAAATCAGTCATTACTTCAGCTACTAAAACCCTTGTCAGATCTATCTACGAGTAAGACTCACTGAGTCGATTTCAAAGTTCGTTCTCGTGACGCTCCACGCCTAGGCAATCGGGGGTCCTAGATCGATAATCGTAAGTCGATTCTTTTATTTAAAATATAAATTACGCAACTTAAATTTTATTCTTAAAAGCTTTCCTCGTGAGGTCCTACGCCTAGGCACCTGGACTCCTAGGTTGGATACTTAGAGTAAAATCATTTGAGTTTGCATTAGAATTAACCAAATCCCTTTCACGTGACGTCCACCGCCTAGGCAATCGGAGTCCTTGTTCGGGAATAATTAATTCTATTAATAAAACCCTAAAAATCATTATAACTTCACTCGAAGGCTAAGCCGGCCGTTCGGTTCAGCGTGCATAGCATTTCCTGAGAAAAGATTCAACCTGTGAATCTTAACTAATTATTATCATAAAACATTATAAAATCTGCGGACACAGATTCAAATTGGTGAATCTGAAGTGAGTGTGTGTGCAGGTATATCAACCCATTGGGGTAAGTTCATTATTATAATATTCTGTAAAATTTAATCTGTCAATATACTACACATGTTTTTGTATGCATTTGTCTCTTCATTTACTGTCCTTTTCTCTGGCATTCGAGTGCTGGTAGTTTAAGTCATAGTAACTTTAAGTAAGACAAAGAAAGAACACGGTCTTCTCGAGGGCCCATATTCATCGACCCAATATCCCTCTCGCTCAGAAATCCCAGACCTACCCTAACGCCACGCAGGTCATTGAACGGGATAGTCTATAGTACATCCGCTCGGTACAAATAGACAAATAAGTTATAAACGACAAGAAATTATAACATTCTTATATCAGCCACGTGACCCAAATTCCTTGGTTGGATGACAGAATACATATAATCTCATATTGTAACTTATGATTAATTATAAATTAATAATCGGTGCCCAATCACGCATACGTTCTCACACTAACCACGTGACGGTTCAATCGAACTCCTTGGCTGAGTTATAGAACAGGGTAATTCGGCATTACGATATTAAATAATAATTTAAAATAACCCTTTCGCCCGTCGCCTTCACTCAATTCGATCGTGACAAAGTTAAGCTCTAGTAAATTTCGAGATCTTTTTACTTTTCCGGTGAAACTATCTGACTTATCATAAAATGTCATAGAATCTTTTTTATTGGAAATTTTATTGCCTACAAATTATAATGAATAAAATTTTTTCAAATTCCGTATTGTTTTTTAGTTATTTTCATTTCAATGTTGAGCTCTTTAAATCTATCAGAACACTACTTTTTTCAGAGCTTGAAATTAAAATAAAAATAACTACCTGGAATGGCCAGGATTGAGTAGCCTTTCTTGACCCAAGCATGGGCCAATATAGATTGCCAAAGCTAGGTTCCCCAGTGCTGAGCCAAGGACGGCCCCTTTGTTCAACTCTGGCAGCTCTTGCATGGGACTTTTGACCTCGACCCCTTTAGATTTGGCTGAAAATTCTTTCTCTTTTTCTACACGATCAAAAACGTTTCTCATAATTCTTTCAAATTTTTTCACCCAACCGAAAAAAGTTATGAATGTTTGAAAAAATGGCTTTTTTTTTATTTTGAATAACTATAACTTTTTCAAAATTCAACTGATTGGGACGTTTTTTTTCCGAAATTTTTGTTTTTAAATTTACTTTTTGAAACAAAATTCAAAAAAATCACTGCAACCTATCTTCATTGTTTTTCTGTAGATATTTGGGAAAAATAAAAAATTTTTTGATGTTTACAATTTTTGATTTTTGATTTTTTTTTTTTTTATATAAAACTTTGACATTTTCTGCAAATCTAAAGGTGTCGAGGTCAAAACTGGTCGATTTGGCGTGGAATGTCCCACATATAGATGTAACTGACCAAAACAAGTATTTATTGTCTCGTTATTAATGAGTATACCACTATTGGATTTGTTACCATATAAAAAATAACATAATTACATATAACACAAATAAGAAAAAAATCATTCATTTCATGTCTTTAATTTCCTTAAATTCAATTTTATCTAAATAAATACAATCAATCTCATCTTTCTAGTGTGAGATTTGACACAGTGGATACCAGATCAGACTTCAAATTCACCGGTCCCGGGATCGAGCCTACAAGTCTGTGGAATTTTTTTTTTCTTTTCCGTAATAAAATTTGTGGATACATCACCGGACCATGGTGGGTACACTGTGAAACCATGATAGGTACACCGTGTAATCACGGTGGATACATTGTGGAACAACGGTGATAAAACGGCTCAACTCGCCGTGTAACCACGGTGTTTCCACCGTGATTCAAAACCGCCAGGGCTCTCGCGGTTTTCATGATACGGTTTCAACACTATTAAAAGAGCATAAACGTAGTCAATAACAAGTAGTTTTACCGTAGTTATACGATATATTTGTGAAATTTAATTACGGTACTCCTATAGAGCTAATACTGCGATTATACAGAGCTTACACGGCATATCTATCATATCAATACGTTATTTCTACCGTAATAATACAGTAATTTTACTGGATTAATAAGGCATTTCTATGATATTAATACTTCATTTCTATAATACTAATATGAAACTTCTACACTGTTAAAATTTTTTGCAAAATTACAATATTTTTACAAAGCAGTGGTGTTGTAAAAATACAAATCAATGTATGTCAATACAAGATTACAACACAATTTGAGTAATTTTCCATGATGCGTTGAGATAACTACTAAAATGAGTTGTAATTTTACAATCTTTGTGTATAAATCGTACACAAATTGTAATTTTACAAAACAGTACATTGATTATAAATAAAATGTGTTTGAAATTAACAAAAGATATTTGTAATTCAATTTTCTGCATTTTTTAGTAAAACTACAACAAAATATTGTAATAATTATTACAATGAAATCATTGAAATTTTACAAACTTGAATTTTTTTTTACAAATTTTATCGTAGAATTACAGAGTGTCTTGTAATTTCGTCATAAATTTTCATTTATTATACGTGAGTTGTAATTTTACAACACAGGATGTTGATTTTAAATCAAAAACGTTTAAAATTTACAAAAGATATTTGTAATTCAATTTTCTATAATTCTTAGTAAAATTACAAAAAAATATTGTAAATAATATTACAAAGAAATCATTAAAATTTTACGAAGCTTGGTTTCTTTTTACAAATTTTATCGTGGAATTACAGACTGTCTTGTAATTTCGTCATAAATTTTTCATTATTATCCCGGGAAAAAATGATCAGACCTGATCATGCCTGTTTATGTATAATCAGGCCTGAAATTAGACCTGATCATGCCTGTTCATGTATGATCAGGCCTGAAATCAGACATGATAAAGCCTGATCATACCTGTCCATGCCAGTTCATGTCTGAAGCGTTAAATACACTCAGGCCTGATCATGTCTGTTCATGGCTGTTCATGTCTGAAGCGTTAAATACGCTCAGGCCTGATCATACCTGTTCATGCCTGGTCATGTCTGGTCATTCCTGTTCATATCTGAAGCGTTAAATACACTCATGCCTTATCATACCTGTTCATGCCTGGTCATGTCTGGTCGTGCCTGTTAATGTCTGTTTATGGCTGTTCATGTCTAAAGCGTTAAATACGCTCTCGCCTGATCATGGCTGTTCATGTCTGTTCATGGCTGTTCATGCCTGTTCATAGATATAAAATTTTGTTGACCAAGAATCTATCACATATAAGATTTTTATTACTTAAAGTTCACACAAAACTTCTTTTTCAACTAAATCTCTTAGCTCAGTGGGTAGCGTGTTAAACTTTCGAGCGCAAGGTCCACGGTTCGAACCCTGCACGCACCCGAATTTTTTATTTTTTTTTTATTTTTATAGCAATAATTATGTATAATATAATATAGTTATACATAATTATATATAATTATATAGGGCCATTTTTTATATATAATTTTTTTTCCCGGATGGGCATGAACAGACATGAACATACCTGATCAGACCTGAACATGCCTAATCAGGCCTGGTCAGGCATGGCCATTTTTCATGTCTGATAAGGCCTGAAGACTCATGCCTGTTCATGTCTGATCAGGTCTGATCATTTTTTCCCGGGATATACGAGTTTTAATTTTACAAAACAGGACGTTGATTTTAAATCAAAAGCGTTTAAAATTTACAAAAGATATTTGTAATTTAATTTTCTACTATTTCCAGTAAAATTACAACAAAATATTGTAATTAATATTACAATGAAATCATTGAAATTTTAAAAACCTCAATTTTTATTTACAAGTTAGTATCGTAAAATTACAGAGGACGTTGATTTGAAGTCAAAGGCGTTCAAAATTTACAAAAGATATTTGTAATTTAATTTTATATAATTCTTAGTAAAATGATAAGATAAATATTGCAATTAATATTACAAAGAAATCATTGAAATTTTAGTAACCTTAGTTTCTGTTTTGCACATTTCATTGTAGAATGACAGTGTTTTATAATTTTAGCTAAAATTTTTATTTTTGGAATACGATTGAGTTATAGTATTATTTATGAGAGAGTATACTATGACTATACAATAGGGAAATTCAAAAAAGGAGCATTCAGAGCGTAGAAAAACGAAAAAGCTTGTTCTTTTTTTTTCTAAGTTATCGTTTCGTTATAGTTGATTTCATACTAGTCGCTTCAACAAGAGTGATAACCACTTTCCGTTTATCGAGTTTTAAATTTTATTTAATAAGAAAGAAAAAAAAAATAAAAAAGAAAAAGAAAATAGCAGACGCACATATATTTTTTTTTCCTAAAACCATAAAACGGTTTACTTATAAACATACTGTGTATATTAAGCTTTCCATTAAGGAAGTAGGATAAATCTTACTGGAACTTTAGAGTAAGTGTCCTTGAAAGGAAAAAAAAAGTGAATTTTTTTGAGCTGCGAATATCGCTGTCATCAATCACTGGATGGCTTAAGAATCATGGTAAATTAATCTTTTTAATATTTAATCATATTTATGTAAGCAAGTATAAAGTAAAAAATCTAGTACCCGATCACTCTATGTAGTCTAGTCGAGAAGTGAGTTTTCTGCGAAAAATCGTTAAACCACTCTTAAAAATATGGCGATTGGTGCATTGGATTCAGAATTTCATCCTGAGAAATAGGTATTTTTTTTTTATCCGCCATTAAAAATTCCGTTTGTTATAAACAAAAAACGAAGAGACAAAAAGGAAGTCTCCGTTTTTTAGCTATAACTTTAAAAGTATTAAAGATATCTGAAATTTAAAAAAAAATCCTGAAAGAGGAGAAAATTTCAGTTTAATAAGTCTCAACTCCCCCAGTTGTAGCTCCATTATCTATAATTGTAATTTAACGTTGAAAGTTGGGCTCCGCGCGGCCGTTTCGGCGCCTGCGCGTCGTCGCCGAACAAAGTATGCAACATAAAATAATTTTTTTATACCATCATTTACAATTCTCAATACAATCATGAAAAAAAATTTTTTTTTATTTAAATTTTCATTGTTTATTTTATAAACAATTTGTTATAAACAATTTTCCACTTTCATTATATTTTTTTTCCGTGGCTTGAAAAAATTACAAATACAGCCGTGTGCATTCAAGTTGTGAAAAAAATTTTTCTCTATTTTTTATTGAATTTTAAAGTACTTTACCCCATCAAAATTGAAGCGGTCAACTATTTTATCAACTTATAAATTGTTATAACTTTTAAACTATTGATGATATGGTCTAAGACATTCAAGCTGATCTTTTAGACAATTTATTGATTTATATAATAAATTTTTTAAATGCTCGATATCTATTATGGTTCAATTTTTATAAGCATTTGTTTATAAAAAATACATTACTTGAATTTTCAAATAATCATATTGTTAGAATTAGGTAGGGCCTTTTAAATAAATAATACCAAATAATAATTAAGAGTATTTATTAATATGTGCATCCGCACGTTACCAAAACTCAATCGGAAGTAAGTGGTGGTACAGTACTCAAATCTTAACCAGAGCAGGGATCATGACATCACATGACCTCCCCACTACTCATGGGGTAAGACGGTTAGGCGTTAATTCCAACACTCCCTCCCGTCTAGCCGTCTTTCACCATTCTTACAATAATCCATATAAAATATATATATTTTCTTAGCATATAAAAATACATATCTCTGACTACTAATAATGATAATCAATGTTTAATTAATATTAATAAATGTAACAATAGAATGGCAGTCCGGCGAGTCTTCGAGTTTATTTTCCTGAAACAGAATTGTTAATTATTTAACACTGATCTACTTTAGCATTCATTAACTTATCAGTCAAATATTTATGTAGGTCAAACGCAAGAGGTTTCGTGAATATATCAGCAATCTGATTCTTTGACGGGATCCATTCAACATCAACAAAATTTCGTGTTACACATTCTTTTACATAATGTTCTCGTATCTCTGTCATGTGTCTTAATTTATTACCCCCACTAGTTTTCGCACACGACGCGGCAGCTTTATTGTCACACCATAGTTTTATGGGATAAAATATTCTGTCCAAAATTAACTTAAGTGTATTACTTATAGCTATCAATTCCTGACACGCCTCACTCATCGCTACATACTCTGCTTGACACGTAGACAGTGCTACATATGGTTGTTTATGCGTCCGCCAAGTGATTGTATCACCAAACAATTTTATTACGTACCCACAGGTTGTTCGAGATCCTTTACAATCTGCTAAGCTCGCATCAGAGTATGCTTGTATATCATTTCGCTCACCAGTGTACCTTAATCCTAAGGTTCTGGTTCCTTTCAGATATCTGAACACTCTTTCAACCATACGCCAATCGTTTTCAGTTGGATTAATTTGATGTCTACTTAATACATTAACCGCATATGATATATCTGGTCGAGTTGCCCCGGCCAAATATAGCAGACTGCCTATCGCTTCTCTGTAAGGAACATTTTTAATTGTTTCAGTAGTAATTAACACATCATCATTTATATTTTCCTCTCTCAGCTTTCTTTCTCTATTAATTACCTGAGTAGTAACCATAGGGGTTCTCTGTGGACTCATATCATTAAAGTTAAATTTTTCTAAGATTCTACTTATATATTTTTCCTGACTAAGAGTAATTTCTCGACTTTGTCTATCTCGATGTATTGAAATTCCCAGAAATTCTTTTGGTTCACCCAAATCACTCATCTCAAATTCCTTTTTAAGTTTTGACTTTACCTCCATCATTTTAGATTTGTCATTAGAAGCTAAGATAATATCATCGACATATAGTATTAAGATAAGAATTTTTTCATTTTCTCTCCAAATAAATAAACATGGCTCACTTTCATGATTTTTCAACCCTACACTCAATGCCACATCAGTAAATTTCTTATTCCATTTTTTAGGACTAATCCGTAAACCATACAGAGCTCGTTCTAATTTACACACCCTAGTTTCCCTAATTTTTTGTGTAACATTCACACCCTCTGGGATTTCCATATAAATTTCCTCATCTATAATGCCATTTAAAAATGCGGTTTTTACATCAAGATAGCAAGTCTCCAAATCATATTTATTAATTATAGCAAAAGCAGACCTTATTAAGGGCAATCGAGATACAGGGGCATAGGTTTCTCTGAGATCATAATTGTTATTATCTTTAAAACCTCGGATCACTAATCGTGCTTTGTATTTAATTTGATTGTCATTTTCAATTTTCCTTTTGAAAACCCACCTAGAGTCTATGATATTTAATCTTTTACCGTTTTTCATTCTGGTAGGTCGGTCAACTAATGTCCATACATTATTTTTACTCATAGAATTAAGCTCATCTCTCACAGCGTTTTGCCAAAATTCCCGTTCTTTTGATTCCATAGCATCTTTAAAAGATATTGGGTCTTGTTGAATACCCGCTAACATTGCATGATAAATTTTATCCTGGGTTTCACTCGTCTCACAATCTACTCTCTCACCGAAAACTAAATTAGCATCAATTTTATCGTTTACATCAATAATTTCCGAAAAACTACTGTCTTTAACTAAGTTCCCATTATTAATTTTCGTATTTGTTAAACAACTTTGCTGTTTCTTCGGTCGTCCTCTCTTTCTTTTCGTCTCTCCCTCCGGTTTTAAAAATTCTAACTCATCTTTATTAAATTCGATAAACCATTTCTCTTTATTAACTGATGATTCTTCAACCGGCCAATCTTTCACACTATTTTTATCATACTTATCACCATACACTAGTTTTTCATTAAAACGAGCATCTCTACTCTCATAAAACTTCCCTTCTTCTGGTTTCAGAAACTGATAACCAGTAGGTGTATATCCTACCAGAATTACGCGTCTCCCTTCGAATCTAAACTTAGGACCAGTTTTTCTTTGTACTTTAATATATGCCACGCAACCAAAACGTCTCAATTGATTAATATCAAAATTGTAATTCGGTGCAAATCTTTGTAAAGGTGTTATCATATCGTTTGACTTGTGAGGTGTTCGGTTGTAAGCATATACAGCAGCACTTAAAGCAAGATCCCACATATTTTCAGGTAATTTCGCATCATACATGTAAGCTCTTACTTTCTTTTGTATCGTTTGATTGAACCTTTCAGCTACCCCGTTGTGTTCAGGTGTATCAGGACTTGCTAATTGTTGTTCTGCCCCTAGAGTTTTTAATACCTCGAGCGTGTATCCTCCTGTATACTCAGTACCCTGATCTGTACGCAGATAACATACTTTCGCGTCTCTACCTAACAAATTTCGTGCGCTTCTTATAAACGCCTCGAAACAGTGACCTGTTTCACTTTTTGCTTTCATTGAATATGCCATTGCTAATCTAGAATAATCATCGACAAAAACCGAAATGAATTTATACCCTTTTGGATGAGATATTGGACTTATAGGCCCCATAGTATCAGAATGAATTATTTGAAGAGGTTCAGTTGCTCGTCGACGCGTTGAGTTGAATGGTCTTTTATTAAATTTCGCAATCATACATACTTCGCAATCTAAAATAGTATCATCGAAAATCGCGGTTCTAAGATTTGTATTATCTGGGAATTTACTTTGAAGAGCTTTTAAATAACTAATAGACGCATGACCTAACCTTACATGCCAAAGCATAGCCTTTTTATTTTTAGCAAAACTTTTGTATTTTTCATCGAATGGAGACTCTTTTTCCGATAGTTCAACAATGGGTAATTCATCTATATCATGAAATTTTCTATCCCAGATAGACGTGTCAAAGTTTGAATTTTCATAAATAAATTTATTTTCACTATCTACTACGGATTTTACTTTTTCCGATTCTACAATCAAATCATTATTATCTACATGTAACTTTTCTACTGGCAACTCGTCTCTTTCAGTATCATTACATTCATTATCACCACCAGAATTAATATTGGTTTTGATCTCATCTCGTACCTGTTCACCTGCGTTTGAATTTTCACTCTTCTCTAAAAGTTCTTTCGCAGTCACACTTCTCGTTTTATATCTTATTTCATTACAACCATCTGATCTATCTGAAGTTAAATTTGCAATTATTTTTCTATTTATAAAGCTAATTTCATCATTATTCTGACTATTATTAATTTCAAACTCTATTATCCAATACGGTTTGTTATAGACTCCAGTAATAAATGATTCATTTGAAACAGGATCAAAAATGTCGATTTCTTTATTGTCTAAATAAATACTAAATCCCATCTCTGCAAATTTTCTAAGTGATAATAAATTTTCGGACAAGGCTTCTGCATATATAACATTTTCTATTTCAATCGATTTATTATTATTTAATAAAAACTCGACTTTACCCGCTCCATTCGTTTTCAAATCTGCGGATTCGTTTTTATTCGCGCATCTAATTTTACCATGATCTGATTCATCAAAAGATTTAAATATTATTTTACTGTTAGTTAAATGTTCTGTTGCACCCGAATCAGCAAGAAATCTTGTGAATATTTTACTTTGTTCAGAAACATCTTTGAATTTGCAGTTGTTATCATCAAGATCAGACTGTTGTAAATAATACTGACTAGGATTAATTGGAAGATTTTCAAAAGACATCTTACCTTTATCTTGCTTAGCTTCAGTTAAATTCGCACCTACTTCTTTCTCCCTTGACTTCTGTTGAATCCTCTTATCATTGTTTCTTAAATTTTTATGACCTCCTCTTCCTCTATTAGGTTTGAATCTTTTCACATCTTCGCCTCTTTCATTATTATTCTTCCGTTTCCAATTTTGTCTTCCAGTATTCTGGAAGACTTTCGACCTTCTCATAGTGTTAAAACGTCCTCTGGCGATACCACGGCTACATCCTCTACCTCTTTCACCATGTGATTGTTTCACTTTCTTCAATGGACAGTCAGCTGCTTTATGGTTAGTCACTTGCCCACACCCATAACATTTTTTCAGTCCTGTCCCTTTCCATGGACACTGAATTGCTATATGACCCAGATCGTCACACTCATAACACCGATCTAAGCAATCTTTGATGAGCTTGCATTACAGTTCCTGTAGTCTCAGACGCTGTTGCATGATTTTTATTAGCTTCTGCTTGTAATATGAAAAGTTTTAACTTTTCATAACTAAGCCCTTGACCAGTTGAAGACATTGTCATGAATTCAACTGATTGAACATCAGGAACGGTGGTCATAATAGCACTATAAAAGGCATCTTTCTTTTCAAGTTCTGACAGTGGCTTAACCCCAGACAAATTCCCATAGTTTCTAACGACATCTTCGAATTTTTCAATAAAATCTGAGGCTTTTTCTTTATTTGGATAATATTGCATACTATGTAATAATCTTCTGAGTGTACTTGAAGAACTATTACTTTCAGTTTTCTTAAGATCTTTAATTGTACTTAAAAGTTCTACCGGATCTTTTATACCAATAACTTGAGAATGATACTTCTGATCTAAATGGTTAATTAAAATATCTCGAACCTTGAATTTATGCTTTTCAATAATATCAGTATCAAGATCTCTACGCGGAGCACTAGTTGGATCAATTACATACAGTAATTCATGAGCTCTTAATTCAGATGTAAAAAGATCATAAAAATGTTCAAATTTTGTATTTGGTGTAAGTTTATAATCTCGTTTCATACCCCCATCTTTACTAATAATTTCTACTTTTAATGTTTCTTTAATTTTATTTGCCAAACTGTCAGAATTTTGAGATTCACTAACGCTTCTATCTACTTTTAATTTTTTAAATTCTTGTTGTACTAATTTAGAGACTTGACTTTTCAATTCACCAAGTTCACTACTAGAAGTACCACCGCTCGATCTGCTCTCATCTCTATCAACTAATTTTTGATAATGCTCATGCATTTTACTGCATTCATTATTCACATCTCTTATTTGTTTACGGATCTCATTGTTTTTATCTTCAAGGGTTTTTGTTTGTTTAACAAAAACATCTTTTTGTTTATTGAACTCGTCAATAATCAAACCCTGAATTTTTTCCATTTTAGCAACAGCTACCTGAGCACCTAATAAAGATTCTTGGCATTGTTTCATCATATTGGTAGAGGATTCGCAGAATTGCCTCACCAGAGACAACACTTCGTCTTTACTAGTGTTACTGTCCCCAATTTGTGAAGCAGTAACACGTAGCGCTTCCATTTCATTATTTTTTGCAGCTATATTAGAAACGGAAAGTTGATTTGACTTAATTTTGTAATTAAGATTAACTGATTTTATAATTTTAATTGATGGTAAAGATTTACCTCCTTGGGATAAGTCTGTTTTGTTTAACGAAAGACCTTCCTCGTCGTATCTCTTTCTCTCGCATCTCTTATTCTCGTCTTCATCTCCACTCTTAATCACATCTCTTAATAATTCCTCCTCATCTGCCTGAGACACAGAATTTTGGTCATCATCTCCTGGTAAGACTACCCAAGGACCATCTCCTTCTTGTTTCTCAATCCATTCAATAGCAGCTCTCCACTCATCCTCGTTCATATTGCTTTTATCTGTTAAACGAATTAATTGTTAATTAATAGTACTCATATACCAGGAGTTATGCCCCAAGCCTGGTTGACTGAACAACAAGTACAGCCAGGTTAAAGCAAGCAGCAATATATATAATCCGAACACAAGATCATACATACAACTACTTCAGTAATTCAAGAAGTAAATGAATGCACAGCATCCATCACTAAACATGAATCACAAAGTAAAACCTTGTATTTATATTTAAAACGTACAAGTTAATTACTGTTCATTATTATCAAAGATTGATTTTAAATCAAATGAACTTAAGTGAGAAAGTCCAAATAATTGGATTCATTCTCGATATTTTATGTATATAAAATTTATGATTTACAACCAACCTGCTTGATAAGGTACCTCACGCGTCTTAACATGAAATAACACTCTCTCACCACTAATACTTAGTGATATTTCCTCTCCAGGATGGTTTTGGTCAAATTGAAAAACTTTCCTGTATCTTTCCAAGAATTTTTTAAATAATTCCTGGTCTCCACTTTCTGCAGATAAATATATAGCTATTAATATTTTTATTTAATTGTGTGCACACTATTAAAAATTGTAACTCTATACAATTTTAATTTATATTTATACATTAATATAAAACTTCGTCAAATTAATTTGAACTCTCAGAATTAAATCTGATAAATAAACCGCGTCTATTTAGATACAAATTAAATATTTAAACGTTGGCTTAAATTTTTATTATAAGCAAGTTTTAATCTTCATGAACGTATAAACGTATGAAGTCACTCTCAATATTTTTCTCAAAGTAAACAGTAAATAACTGAGTCACATCTTAGTCTTTTCAAAATATCCAACAACCCAACGATTGTTCTATGTTGTTACCATGTGCGCTTGGCCCCATGTGTAACGTTTCGGGTTACATGATACTCAAAAGTAATAAACCTTAGTTTCAACACTTCTATATACAACATGTAACATGAACATTTTAACAGGCAAGAAATATTACAATATTCCCTCCTAGTTAACAAATAAAATTCTGCAAAATTTATTAATTTAAAGTTACGTACGTATTTTTCACTTCTCAAATATTCATGCTCATCTCTTAAATATTCAGACACATCTCAAATATAAAAATTTTCCTTTCATATTACTTACGTTGACCGTTGTTATGGTCAAGCTCTCCAATAAAAGACGCTTCTTCTGACATTTCTGCAATTTTTCCAAAACTTGAATTGTTCAGAACTTCAAAACTTAATTATTCACTTCAGTTCACTTAAATAGTTCACCTCACACAAGTCACTTATGTTCTCGAGAACTTCAAAAGTTCCTTTTTAAACGTAATAATTATTTATTGCTTAAAATTTTGAAAATTTTACTTTATTAGTTTTGCGCAGTGGACACGTGTAAGGCTCATAACCTGTTAGAATTAGGTAGGGCCTTTTAAATAAATAATACCAAATAATAATTAAGAGTATTTATTAATATGTGCATCCGCACGTTACCAAAACTCAATCGGAAGTAAGTGGTGGTACAGTACTCAAATCTTAACCAGAGCAGGGATCATGACATCACATGACCTCCCCACTACTCATGGGGTAAGACGGTTAGGCGTTAATTCCAACACATATCTTTTAAACTATTGAAGTTACGGGTTTTATGATTCAAGACAATTTTATTGAGTAATTATTGAACTACTCAAAAATAATTTTTTTATATTTTTAGCTCCATTTGTTTCTCATTTTTTTTATTTATTCAAATTATTACACGGTTAAGGGTACGTTTTCTGGATCTTATTGACCTTATACTTTTACCGAACGCCAATAATTAATGTTGTTCTTGCGATTTTGTTTTAGTTTTGAAATTTTCAATTCATTACTTAACATTTGTCAATCCAAAAATTTAAAATTTTTGCCAGTAGTGCAGCCTGGAAGAAATTTACAGAATTGAATGAACTTTTTACAGAAATCTCGCCTTGACAGTTAGCAAGTATATATTTCCTGACTTAAAATATCTACATGTAAAAATCTGTTGTGTGAAAAAGTACAAACGTGTCAATAAGATCCAGAAAACGTACCCTTTACCGTGTAATAATTTGAATAAATAAAAAAAATGAGAAACATATGAAGCTAAAAATATAAAAAAATTATTTTTGAGTAGTTCAATAATTACTCAATAAAATTGTCTTGAATCATAAAACCCGTAACTTCAATAGTTTAAAAGATATGATTATTCATTATTTTGAAAATTCAAATAAAGCATTTTTTTATAAACAAATGCTTATAAAAATTGAACCATAATAGATATCGAGCATTTAAAAAATTTATCATATAAATGAATAAATTGTCTAAAAGATCGGCTTGAATGTCTAAGACCGTATCATCAATAGTTTAAAAGTTATAAGAATTTATAAGTTGATAAAACAGTTGACCTCTTCAACTTTGATGGGGTAAAGTATTTTAAAATTCAATAAAAAATAGAGAAAAATTTTTTTCACAACTTTAATGCACACGGCTGGATTTGTAATTTTTCAAGCCACGGAAAAAAAATATAATGAAAGTGAAAATTTGTTTATAACAAATTGTTTATAAAATAAACAATGAAAATTCAAATAAAAATAAAATTTTTTCCATGATTGTATTGAGAATTGTAAATGATGATTAAAAAAAAAAAAAAAATGATTTCTTAATAAATAATTTAAATGGTGGACAAATGAAAAAAACTATTATTAACAATTAAATAATTTTTTTAAGAAAAAATTTTTTTTTTAAAAATCATTATTTTACTAAGACAACAGAATGTCAAAAAATAATTTTTCAAAAATATTCAATTTGTCTATTTGTTTATAAAAATTTTTTAAACAATTCATGTTAAAAATTTTTTAGCCAAGCTACTAAACGCAATATATGAATCCAAAAACAACCACAATTACAGATTTCGGAAAAAAAATTTTTTTTATAACATTAGCCGGATATTTCAATTTTTGATAACTTTGAAAAATCATTATAAACAAATGAAAAAACTTTTATAAACTACTACAACGGAATCTTGTTCATTATTCATATACTAGAGGAGCCTACGAGGCTAAATGGGGATTTACTCAAGCGTCGTAGAGACCCGAGTCAAAATTAAAAAGGTGATTTGAGCCTCCAAATCCTACATGAGGGTAAGGAGGTTCAAATCATCTTTTTAGAATATGAAGATCCATGCATTAAAAAGGTGATTTGAACCTAAACGTGGTAACTTTGTCCGCTTTTACCAAGTTTAGGTTCAAATCATCTTTTTAAAAAGGTAAAATAAGCCTCCAAAGCCTAAATTTATAGATCGAGAAAGACTCTCATCGGATCGCGTACGATTGGTAAAGAAACAGAAGGGAAAAGGGGGTCACTAATTAGAAATGGCCACCATGATCGAAACAAATTTGAAATTTAAAAATTCCAAAAATAATTTCTTAGTAATAAATGTTTTGTTGTGAGTTAAAAAATAAT
Source organism: Microplitis manilae (assembly GCA_030273425.1). Lineage (NCBI taxonomy): Eukaryota > Metazoa > Arthropoda > Insecta > Hymenoptera > Braconidae > Microplitis > Microplitis manilae. The sequence continues at coordinate 10,249,725 of CP092722.1, forward strand.
AAAATTTAAAATATTAATAATAATAGCTAAAGTTATACAAGTAGGCGTTCGAATAGAATATTACTGTCATTCGAAATTCGAATTGAATAATTAGAGCCATTGACTTATTAGTAAATGATAAATTAATTATTTTATGTGATCAATAAATACGAATGATGCATTGGATGACGGAAGCTGCCGAAGAAATTGAAAAAAACTGCTGAAAAATAATCTGCTGCTGCCGGGATTCGAAACCAAGACCTAACGAATATGAAGCACGACCACTGCCACACTGCTACTCGGACGCTCACGATCAGTTGGAAATATCTTTATGTATTTAGAACGCGGATATTATTATAGCAATAATATCTTGCTAAAGAATTGAGCTCATTCGAAGCTATAGATTAAAAGTATGGTAGGCTTTGGAGGGTTAAAACATCTTTTTAAAAAGGTGATTAAGTCCTCCACGCGCTTCGTTTAGGGTATTGAGGAGTTGAATAGCATTTTAAAATATATGGTAGGCCATGGAGGGTTAAAATACCATTTTAAAAAGGTGATTTACTTCTCCATACGCTACTTTTAGGACATCGAGGACTTAAATAACATATTACATTCAGCGACAAGTTCAACATCAAAAGAACTGAGGCTTTGGAGGCTCAAACTACCGTTTTAATTTTGACTCGGGGATCTATTGGGATGCAAAGCTTAGATGATGAGAAGAAAAAAATGTTATATGATGTATACCTTTACATCGGTGGGGGAAGCGGCTATAGATTTTTAAATATATAAAAAAAAACTGTTGCATGGACATCCTCGAGCGCATCAGATATTGATAGCATCAATGCCCTACGTATTTTTAATAATGTACGTATGTTAATCTGATCGTTTGCATGATGCGGGTGGTTGTATTTAAGGGTTGAAAATGAAAAAAAAAAATTTAATCGAGCGCGTCAGATTTTCTAAGGGAGTGTTAAGTACACCAGAAAAAAGCTCTCATTCACTAATCTGACGATTTCGATGGGACGCAAACTCGCGGCCATTTTTATAATGTGCAAAAAAAATCGTCATTTTGAAATACTCAAGCGCGTTAGATTAAGGTATATATGGTTCATCTTTATGTTCTAAACGTACTGTTTCATAATCTGACGATTATCTAGAGGGATTCACCTGATCTGACAAAAAAAAATTAGAAAAACGGTTCACTTTAAAAGCCATCCCTGCAACTTCCCGCTAATTCGATTCCTGGGTGCTTGAAATTGTACTTATGACATTTTTGAGCTCAAAATATAATTTATGTGATATTTTGAGCTCGCTAAGTTCAAAGAAATAATATTTCTATGCATTTGAGCTCTCCCAGCTCGAAAGTCTGATAGAAGTTTCATAGAACACTATTTTTTGAATTTTCAAACCGCAATAACTTTTGAATGGATCAACCAATATTTACGTGTTTGGCACCATTTGACGCAGTTTTATCATCATCATAAGTAATTTTGCAATTTTAATTGATCGAACCACAAATTTCGGAGTAACTCCGAAAAAACACTTTTTCGGGTTTTTTTCGTTCACGATATCTCTCGAACGAATCAACCGATTTTGACCAGCTTGGTGGCGATCGATTTGGTTTTTCAAGCTCAAAGGCGGATTAGTTTTTAAATTTAATCGATAAAGCCGGTTAGAAGTTATTCCAAAAAATAGGAATAGAAATCCGGAGAAGGAAATGTAGGCATCACGCAGCTGCACGCATTTAACTTTATCGACGAATTTTTCGTTATTTCGGCTTGCGGAAATCGTCAGATTATATATTTTTCATTCTTCTTGAATCATTTCCTTCAAAATAAAAAAAAATTTAGCTACGCTCGAGAATGTCGAGATGACGTTTTTTTTTTACAACTTAGTTGCCCTCCCCTTTTTTTACGTCACTCTCAAATTGTCAGATTAGTGGAATATACACTTTTTAGGATGTAATTAACTCACTCACCTTAATCTGACGAGCCCGAGAATTTCTGATGGTCAATTTTTTTTTACTAATCTGATCCTGTATCCTTCACGGGTGGCTTTATATATGGGCCTCATGTTTTGTGGAGGTACTTAATTGGGTACAAGGTATCCCTCTGTATATTAATCTGCCGCGCTTTAGTAAATCCCGAAATCCCCGCTTGGGCTCCCCTACTATATAACAAGAGCTCCCAAGAGAAAAAAAATTTATAGACACATTTTTTAAACATTTTTAAGAGATCTTATAAAAACTCAAGTCTCCAAAAAATTTGTTAATTAACAATCAAATAACTTAAACAAAAATCCCAATTGCCGAAAAGAATGGTTACCCTCGAAGCAACTAATCGCCAACAAAATGCAAATGATGTACTTCCAAACAATAATTTGAGTATAATAAATGAAAATGTAGAACCGACCAATTTTCAAAATTGTTTTTCTGATAGAGAACCACTAAACCCTGAGCATATGAATCCATCCGTTGATCAAAATTTGAGTTCAGTCAAACGAATAAATTCATTCAATGACCAAAATTTCGATCAACGAGAACAAATAAATTCATTTAATGGTGAAAACCTTGATCGAATCGAACAAATAAATTCATTTAATGATGAAAACCTTGATCGAATCGAATAAATAAATTCATCTAATAATATAACAAATTTACAACAAAATTTAACAGAATTAAATTCAGATAGTAATCAAGAACAAATAGACAATGTAATTCTCAGTAAATACATTGACGTAAATTTGACGTCAGAGTGATTTTTCGCTATATTATAACCTACGTAAGATATAAGCAACGAATGACCCTGATCCAGAAATCTAATTTGGAATAATTCAAACACGGTCCAAAACAATTCAAAGTTGGTAAAATTGACTATATATAGGTATATACTTTAACATGGATTGAATCATTCCAAATTAGATTTCTGAATCAGGGGAGTCAGGTGTGACTCATTATTTCACACTTTTTTACGTAAGATTATGATGTAAAACTAATGACGTATACATGACGTAAATGTGATGTCTGTGTGACATTCCATGACGTCAGTATGACATATGGGTGATCTGCCCTGTCATGGCAAAACGGCGTATCTGAAAAATTATAGTTTCGAGAAAATTGCGTTTAAAGTTTTAACAGAATTTGAGTCCAATTTGACAAAAAAATTAATTTCTGTTATGACAAAACGTTGTAACTCGAGATACGTTTTTTGTATCATAGCAAACTAATGCTTCTTTTGATAAATAGATGAAATTGTTATGACAAAACGCTGTAACTCGAAGAATCGATTGTAAAAAATTTTCGAGTTACGGCGTTTTGTCGTAACAATTTTTAATTTTTGTGTTAGGCCTGAAAAATGTCGTATCTCTGAGGGCTTAAAAAAATTTCATCTCTATTTTCTTTTGTTTTTAATTTCCAATGCAAAAAAGATACGTTTTTTTCATTTCTTTTATTCGCACATTTGATTAATATTATTGGCATAATTAATAAAATTAATAAAATTTCGATGATATCCTATTATTAAGTGACACTTAATAAACCGTTTTAGCTTTGTTACGACAAAACAGCGTATCTCGAGATACGTCGTTTTACCATGACAGGGCAGTGATGTCAAAATCATCAATCCGGAAAAAATATTTTTGAAAAAAAAAAGAAAAAAAATTAAATTAAATACAGAATTTTTGGTTTGATTATTACCGCGCGAATGCATTACAAATTCAGAAACACGAATTGATAGCAGTAAATAATGAAAAAATCCTGGGCGTCTGCTGGGTTCGAACACGGCTCTTCTTGGCTGGTAGTCCTGAACGTTGATCACTGGTCCACATCACGAGAGTTCAAGTCTTGTGCTTAATTGATGTATTTAAAGTGAAATGCCGGTAAAGACAGAATTCATAAGTTTTCGGGATGGATTTTTACAAAATTTAAAAAAACTCCATGAACTTATATGAAATTTTATAAAAACAATATTTGTCGGCCTCGATGATAATTATAAAAAATTATAAAGTTTCTTTAAATTTTTTAATTTTCTGTTGTGATGTGACATTTAAAAAATCTTATATAAAATTTTGCGAAACATTAAATAATTTCACAAAATTGTATGAAATTCAACCGATTGAAAAATTGCAATACTACACTTTACAATCTTAATATCAAAAAAGTTCAAACTGTCGTCACATTTTCTTTTTCATCCTCAATGATATTTTCGGTATATTATCTAAAAAAATAAAGTTACTTTTTTTATGCTCACGCTAATGTTTTAATCTAAAACGTCTGCAATTTATTATCGAGTTTATCGATTACTTTAGCCCCAAAAATATTCGATATTTAGTTGTTATTTTTACACATTTACACATTTTTGAAAATTCACTCTATGGTTGTTTTATTTTAATAAATAGATGATAAAAACACTATGACAGAAATTACATCAGCACTGCATAAAATACTGACTTGTCACTGATGTAAAGATATGATTTAAGAGTGACATCGATTTTATAACTGTGACTTTGCTACTGACATAAATGTATAATTTTAAAATTACGTCATTATGATATACAATAATGACATTATTACTACGTAACAACGTGATGTAAATGTGATGTCAAGCGTACGTAACACATAAGTCTTAACTGTAACGTCATACAAGAGTCATGCTTACATCAATATGATGTCAAGTTTTTACATCATATTAAAGTCACGTGGAACGTCAGATTGACATCAAATTTACGTAAGATGCCGTGAAATTTCTATGACCTACGTATGACGTCAAAACAAGGTCATGTGTTCATTGGGTTATCGTAGAAAATAATAACCCAGCTAATAAACAAATAGATTCTAACGATGATTCATCTACTAATGATAATATTACTAATGATAATATTATAGAAACAAGAGATAATTTAGAAATGCAAAAAAATAGTTATTTATGTTTTATTAATGCAGATAGTACTGCTCAAGTGAAATAGGAAAACAATTATCAGAATCAGGATATTTAAAATTGAGTCCATTTGCTAATTATAAAGTAGGACAGGTAATTAAAATGGGAACATCAAAAAGAAAAGTACTTGCGTTAGTTACTCAAAACACCAGTACAGATGCACCCACCGAAAAAGATTATTGTAAAGCTTTTAAAAGCTCTGGCCACCATGATCTTGGTTTTTTTTACATTGACCGCCATTTCAATAGAGTCGCAGTATTTCTCTAGATACACTAGGAGCTTGTGCATGTCTTGTGGGTTGCTGGCAAGAAGAACTGCGTCATCTGCACATAGAAGAGTGAGGAGATCAAGCGTATTATTTAGATTCAGTCCCGTACAGCCATGGTCTCTAAAAAATACTTCAAAGTCGGCCAAAAATAAGATGAAGAGCAGTGGATTGAGGGTTTCTTCTTGGAGGACGCCTTCAGTGACCGGAAATTTATCGGAAACTATTTGATTGTGGTTTATTTGAATAAATGCTTGATCGTATAAGCTCATGAGGACGTTGATTAACTTGGAGCTAGCATCTAAGGCATAGAGTTTTTTCTAGAGAAGTTCATGGGGGACCGAGTCATATGCCCTTTTAAAATCCACAAACAGGACGTATGCTTTGGCTGAAGCCTGACGTAACCTGAAGTGTATGACTGATTGGAGGACAAATGCCGCATCAGTACAACTCCTGCCTGATCTGAATCCCATTTGAGATTCCGGGATGATGCCCATGCTTTCCATCCATTTTGAGAGTCTGGCTCGAAGAATCTCTGTAAAAATTTTTACGACGCTGTTAATTAGGGCTATTCCCCTGTAGTTGGATGGATCTAGTTTATTTTCAGCTTTGTAAATCAAGCAGAGTGAAGCAGATGCCCACTGGTTGGGGGCTTTGGCACAGTTTAAAATTGAGTTGTAGACGTTCAAAAGATGGATTTTCCAGTTAGATGTAAGATGCCTGTAGAATTCATTGCTGATGCCATCTGGACCAGGTGATTTATTAGACTTCAGGCTATGTAGGCAAATTTCAAGCTCTCGAAGTGTGATATCTTGGTCTAGCTCCTCCACGAAGATAACAGGAGCCGTCAGCTGAACAGGCCGACGGGGCTGGAGCAACTTACGATAAAACTCGTTCCAATCATCAGCAGAGGGGCCCGAGTACACTAATTTTAGTTTTTTAAAGCTTCGGGCAGCTTTCCAGAACTGGTTTGCATTTTTTACCCACGCAAAACATTCCTGAATTTTATTTGCATGCTGAATTTTTTTCAGGTATTTGGTTAGGTTTTTTTTTGCTGTTAGGCATTCCTTATCAAACCACGGCTTTGACAGTTTGTACGTTGTGGTTTCTTTGCGTTGAATGAGCATTTTTGCAAAGCCAGCTGCTTCTTCAATGGCATTACAGAGGGCTTGCATTTTCAGGTCTACGTCCATTTTGTTGCTGAGTTGTAGGTCATCATAAGCAGCTAGATACAGGATGAAGGTATTCTTGAGGCCCGGTTTCCATTTATATCTAATCTTATTTGCACAGGTTTCACCTTCCTTTCATGGTTTATTGCCAGTTTTGATATCGATGATGACCGGGAAATGATCTGAGCCTGTGACCGTCGAGGCAACATGAAGGTCACCTACGAGGGGACACATATACTGGTTTACCCAAACTAGGTCGATTACACTGGTTCCGTTTTGATTGCAGAAAGTGACTTTTGCAGGGCAGTCACTAGATGAGTAACCATTTATCAATGTATAATTGTTTTCAGACTTAAATTTTCGAAGAATCTGGCCTCTGCTGCTCACAAAATTATCATTGGTTTGTCTATCAGTTCGCACATATAGGTCTTCTGCTAGTTCCACGGGTATGTCTTCCGTTAGACCTACCCTAGCGTTCAGATCACCGCCAATAACAATTGGAATAGAATCATAGCACGCTTGAAATTTTTCAAGTAGTAGGTGGAGATTGTTTAGCATACTTGTGATGTCTGAAGTAGGGCTTGAGTAGATGGATCCGACAATGATTTGTTGTGAATTATCTAGTTGTACTAGTATGAAGATCCACTATTTTTATGTAGCGATTTCCGTGGTCTGGTAGCGACTTGCATCTGTGAGAGTGATAAGGCCTCCACTGCCCCTACCCACCGATTTGTCTTTGATTGCATTGACCCAGAACATAATGAAGTCCGATTGGGAAGGAAAGGACGTAGGGGCTGAAATTAAGTGTGCTTCGTTAATACATATTATGTCATACGCTAAATTGTGCTTGCAACTTATGAATTTTTTATAGCCGTTAATATTGAAAAAAGAGATACTTAATATAGATGTGTTTGCGCTGGATTGGAGTTTTTTTGACTATTTGGTAAAGAAGGAAGAGTCGTGGGATGGCCAAATTTATTTCCTCTTGATATGGAGTCATTGTGCACTTCTTCTTGGGTGGTGCGGAATCTAGAGAAGACAGACCTAGTTGTGGTAGGTTTTTTAACCATTTCGTTGTTATCAACGGACCAACAGTATTGTTTATTGTCCATGAGGACCTTTTGGTGTCTAACTATGGCAGTTTTTCCCTCCCCGCTGACTTGTCTGGCAAATTCTCGATTTTTTCAGTCTGTAAAGTGAGCGAATGCGCAAAAAGGTTCTGGTTTAGGTGTTATGTAATCTTAACAACTAAAAAATTACACACTTTATTATAATAAATAAATTAGATATTTATTAACACTATTTACACTTAAAACTGTGAGAAGATAATATGAAAAAGCGAATGCAATAAAAAGTATACGCGTCAGCGAAAGCAACTAAGAATTATAATAAAGCGGAGGAGCTTTAGAGTACGAGGTTGTACTCTTGAATTCAGGAGCGAAAAAGGCCCAAAGAAAATGTAGTTGGAAGCGACGTGGCCGCTTGCTGGTGACGTGGCAGCCTCGATCTGTAAAACGAATTTTTTGATTGGTCGGCTGGGAGCGGGGCTCTCATGCCAACTTGACTCGGCCATGAGCTAGAAATTGTATGTTCCGGGCCCAAATAGCGAGTGACCCGGCAATATACTGACTTTCAGTCAGTAGCGAGTTCGGAAACTCATGGCTGTAGCGGAAATGCACGAAGCTTTTCAAATTGTCTATGCTCGTGACTGAACACAGTCAATTAATTGTTCTGTTTTAGTAAGTTCAGGCTTGATAAATATTTTTGAGGTTCGTTGGTCGTTTTTGAGTTTATTTTTTGCTTGTTATCCACTGATTCGAGTTTGACTTTTAGGAGCGCTGGGCTTTCTCTTAGTAGATTAGTTTCGAGTGCATTGACATTGGTGCAGAGAGTGTCACGGAAAAAAGAATTGACCGACCTCAATATGTCTGAACTTGACACGTCAAGACCCGCTATTATTACGTTTTTTTCAATTAATTTTCTTTCATAATCATCTAATCTAGCAGACATAGCTTGAACAGAGTTTATGACTTCCTGAGATGCATTAGAAGATCCAGCAGCTGAGGGCTGGCCTTTTTCCACGGTTTCCAGTCTGGTGCACAGCATTCTATTTTCCTTGTGGAGAATAATCACCTCCTTTTGCGAATTCGTAATGTCGTCTCGCATTAGATTAATAGCTTAGTCTTGTTTGGAGGAGAGATCCTGGATTTTTTTGGTCAAGTTCGAGTAGTGTGTTTTGTTTTTTTTTGCTGAGGTTAACAAAAAGTTTACCTAACCACTCCATGTTTTCAGGGATTTGGACTTCTTCAGGGATTAAAACTTCCTCCAATGAGGGAAAAGTATTTATGAGATCTGTAACTTCCATACTGTTGTGGAGAGCCATTTTTTTTACAACTTGAGATGAGCTTGTTATTTGTTCATCAGTTAGATCATCAATGGGTCTTTTTTTCGTGGAGGAAATAAAATCATTCAGCTTCGGCTGATTACTAGTGTTGTGAACAGCCCAAGTTGCTAGACGCTCGCAGTTAGCGGTTCTTCCCTTCTCCTTGGAGGTCCTAATTGCCAGAGCAGTGTTGGAAGGGAGCACAGGTATGTTCACTTGATTCACACTTTCCGTTAGAGCGACCCACGTTGGAATAGGTGTCGCTTTCAGACATACTGGCAACTGCTGATTTTTCGAACAGTTGAGAACCCCTGGCCAAGACCTAACCTCATTTCACCGGGTACTCAACAATAAACCAATAATTACGTAAAATGATAGCACGCACAAACAAACAGACGTTATCAGCGGATTCCCCGCGAGAAAACAGCCAACTGACACTTGCAGGAAAAGTATAGCACAGCTCAAATCGCAAACTATGTACAAAAAAAACACACCACTATTGAAAACACGTCTGACGCTCTTGGTAGCTCGACTATCTCCCGTATGGTCAAAAATTAAAAATATTATAGCTAAAACATTTAAAGGAACCGATATTAAAATAATTATTTGTAGAGATCTAATAATAATACCTCCAGTAGAAGAGAGACAAAAGATAATAGCTGAAAATCATGAGACCCCAATAGCAGGTCATAAAGGTGTAACTAAAACTTACAACAGAATTAGACAAAGATACTTTTGGGATAATATTAAAAAACATGTCGAAGATTTTGTTAGAAAATGTCAGAAAATTAGTTGTCAAAAAGAGAAAGTAGTAAGAATAGAAACAAAAGAACCGATGGTAACAACAGATACATCTACAGAAATTTGGGATAAATTAGCATTAGATATAGTAGTACCTAATAAAACATCAGCAAACGGTTATTCATATATATTCTAACGATGCAAGACGATCTTTCAAAATATTGCTTTGCAATACCACTTGTATCTATGACAGCCAAAGACATTGCTATAGCATTGGTCGAGAATTTCATATTAAAATACGGTCGCCCAAAAGTAATTTTAACAGACCAAGATCAAGCATTTATACCCTAGCGGTTTTGGTGCCACCGTGGGAACTCGGAAAAAACTCGACAGAAACTCGGTGTTTCGAAGGAGTTTCGACAGTGTTTTCGCGGTATAAACGTGGCGTTTCGTGTGCAATTACGATACGGAGTTTTTACGGAGTTTTGTCCGTGTTTTTGAAGAGTTTTGCCAGTTTTCTCTTGGAGTTTTGTTGGTGTTTTCTTGGAGTTTCATCGGTGTTATCGCCAAGTTTTCTCAGTGTTTTATCGGAGTTCTTTGGGTGTTTCCTTGCAGTTTAGTCGGAGTTTCTACAGATTCTAGCGCTTTTAGCGCCACTGTAAAAATTCGGAAAAAACTCGAGCGAAACTGGCTGTGACGTGGAAGTTTCGACGGCGTTTTCATGGCATTAACGCGGTATATTTGTATACAGCTACGACACGGAGTTTTTGCGGAGTTTAGTTGGTGTTTTTACTGACTTTCGTTGGTTTTCTCTCAGAGTTTTATAGGTGTTCTCTTGGAGTTTCGTCGGTATTGTCATGCAGTTTTCTTGGTGTTTTGTGGGAGTTTTTGATGTGTTTCTTCGCAGTTTAGTCAGAGTTTTTACGGATTCTCGCGCTTTTAGGGCCACCGTAAGAATTCGGAAAAAACTCGATTAAAACTAGGTACACCAAGGGAGTTTTGACGGCATTTTCATGGTAGACACGAAGTATTTTTGTGTTCAGTTACGACACGGAGTTTTGTCGGTGTTCTTGCTGAATTTCGTAGGTGTTCTTTTGGAGTTTCATCGGTGTTTTCGCGGAGTAGAGTTTGGGCTTACTCGGAATTTCTATGGTAGTTTCTCATGGTTTTTGCGGAGTATATTGAGGGTTTTTTCGTCATTTTGGTAGTGGTAACTTAGAGTTTGTGAGGCATACTCATGGCATTTTGAAATAAAAAACTTGAACATTTACACTATCGGTGGTGTGAACGTTCTAATTCACTCAGCCTAAAAGTTAACACTGTGCGTTGTGTGACTTTTACACCGGCAGTGTTGAAAATTTTAACACCAAATCATTCACACCACACCGTGGACTTAAAATTTTTTACATTGTTTAGATGTCATTAACAATTTAAAGTTTTAGGTTATACGTTAGAATATTAAAATTATAATTATAATTATAAAATCAAACTAATACGTAGATGAATTTACTAAATTAACATAAATATATAGTAGAGTAGAGATTAATATAAATAAATCAATTTCATTTAATTTAAAAAATTCATACAAATTTATTTAAGAAATAATATTAAATAAATTAATATAATCAAATTACAAGTTTAAATTCAATTAATTACTTTTATTATAAAATTAACAATTGTTAAAAATTAATTTTTAATAAAAGTAATGAAATACTTTAAACCATTTGAATAGTTTAAAGTTTTAATGACAGTTACTATTCACTTATAGCTACAATTTAATATTATCACTTATTAATTATCATCATTAATTAATTCACATTATAAAATAAACAATTTAAAATAAATATTTGTTCTGATCGCCCACAGTTGAATTTCCACGATAGTATCAAGTCTTTTATACCTTTGGAAATATTAATTTTCACAGAATTGTTATTTATGGTATTACTTGTTAATCACGATAATAAACTATTTATTACACTAATTTAGCATAGTAATAAATTATATATAAACGAATTCGTATAAAATTATTTGTATTATATAGTTATTATTATGTTTAATTACACAACACTTTACTTAGCAAAGTTTTATCATGAATTTGAGGTTATTTAGTACATTATGTAAATGTACCTTGACAACGACAGTACATAGGTGTAAGCAATGTTTTATCAGGGTATCACTTCTAAGTCATCGATTATTCTTTAATCAAATAAATTATTTAATATAAACCAATGTGATGAAAATTTAATTAAAAAATAGATTTACTCATAATTACAGACATATGCATTCTATAATTTATACTTTATTCTTATGTTAAATAAATTTTTCAATTAAAAAACAAAATATCATTTACTTTGAAATAACGTTTTTCATAATCAAATTCTACTATACACTACATGATATACTTAATACCGTTGGATAGCCGCGAATCTATCAAAAAAATTTCAAGAATATATCGATCGTACACTCTCAAAACTCCGCAAAAACTCCATCAAAACTCCGTGTCAAAGCCGTTAAAACTCCGACGATACACCGACGAAACTCCGTGAAAACCCTTACAAAACCCCGGAGAAACACCGACAAAACTCCAAGTGTCAAAGCCGCTAAAACTCCGATGACACACCGACGAAACTCCGTAAAAATCCTAACAAAATTCCAGAGAAACACCGACAAAACTTCACGAAAACACCGGCGAAACACCGACGAAAGTCCAAAAAAATACAGTGGAAACTCCGGGCGAACACCAACCAAACTCGAAGAAAACACGAGAGAAACCTTGTCTCGTAACTGCACAAGAAACGCCGCCCGTATACCATCAAAACACCGTCGTAACTCCGTCGATACACTGTGGAAACACTGTAAGGGAGTTAACACCGTCGAAACGCCGTGTTTGCACCACGTTTCTACGGTGTCGTCAAAACCGCTAGGGTAGGTAAAGTTATGGGTTGTGTAGCTAAAATTTTCAAAATGAAACAAATAAAAACGACATCTTTTCACCCGCAATCTAATGGTTCATTAGAAAGAAGTCATTAAGTCTTAACAAATTATATCAAACACTTCACAAATAAAAATGATTGGGATAAATGGTTGCCGCATACAACTTTTACTTATAATACGAGTGTACACGAAAGTACAAAGTTCACCCCGTATAGATTAGTTTTTGGTAAAGAAGCGCGATTACCATCAGAATTTTCATACTTAGATGATATTCCAACATACGCAGATTACGTTGAAGAACTGACAATTCGACTGTTTGAATCAAGAAAAGAAGCAAGAGAAAATTTAGAAAATTCAAAATTAAAATGTAAAGTACGATACGATAAAAAAATAAATCCTGTAAAGTTTAAAATAGGTCAGAATATATTTTTAGTAAAGGATCAAAGAGATGGTAAATTTGATGACAATTATTTAGGTCCTTATAAAATTACTGAAATTTTCCCAGATAAGAACGATATAGTAGGAGAGCTTTTAGACATTTTTGGGTGGGTTCTTGAGGCACAGCAAAATTTTGTGAGTGCTCCTGAATGACCCCTAAAAAAAAGTCAAGGTGTAGCTGGAGGGTAGCGGTCCCCCGACTACCCCTAAATTTTTGAAAAAGGAAAATTTCCTGATTCAAAAAAAGTTTTTGAGGCACTTTGATTTATATATATATTTAAGTTAGATATATAAGGAATCGATTTGTGAAAAAGCCAGATCAATTAGTCGGCACTTAATGTTAGCCAGACTAGTGAAAACTGGTTTGTAAAACAAATTCAAAATATGTTCTTGAGGCCCTCTGAAATTTTGGGACGGTAATATAGGTAATTGAAGATAAATAATCCCAAAAAACAGAACATTTTGATGGCACTTTCCATCTGACAGATCGTTTTAAAGTATCTCGTAAGAGCCTATGAACAGCACTATGTGACGCTGAAGGTGCGAGAAAGAGCGTATATCAGCTGTACCTCTCACTCAAGGCCGCTACGACGTGATTGGCTCTTGCGAGACCACGTGACCTACAGTACGATTAATTTAAAATTTCGGAATAAATAAGTTTACTGATAATAATAATAATAATTATAATAACGGTAACAAAAGTAGTAATAAAATTTAAAATAATATAATAATAATATTGATAATAACAATGATAACAATAATAATAACAACAAGAAAAATAATTTTAAAATAAAAGTAAATAATAACAAAATATTAAAAAATAACAATGATAAAAAATACTAGTAATGAATAATAACAATAATTATATGCGAAATGTATTAATTGAATTAATAAACTACAAGATAAAAAAAATCATAAAAATAAATTATATTTTTTTATTAGAGATTAAAATTTTCATTTTCATTGTTATTTTTTAATATTTTGTTATTACTTACTTTTATTTTAAAATTATTGTTCTTAATGTTATTATTATTATTATTATTATTATTATTATTATTATTATTATTATTATTATTATTGGTTCCACCATGATATCTCCCCGGACAAAATCTCCCCGACAAAATCTCCCCACGACAAAATCTCCCCACAGCAAAATCTCCCCACAGCAAAATCTCTTCAGAACAAAATCTGCTCAAACGATCTCTATAAACAAGATTTTATAATAATCTATGTAATTATAAGGATTTCTGCACTTATTACTGACATCTTATTCAGGGTTTTTTTTCACCTGTTATGTGTGTCTCATAAATATATAGAACATGCTACACATACATGTATGAAATAAAATTATTAAATATCCTCATAAAACCCTACTATAGTAATTAAATAAAGTTTTATTAATAATCAAATAATTTTATATCAGGAAATTACAAAATTTAGTCATATAATGAAACAATCAAATAATAATATAATATTTAACGTTAATTAGATATCAATAATTATAAACTATTGCGTTGAAAATTTAATACTGAAATTGTTGTATCAAATATACGTTCTAATTAATTAATTGATAGTAAGGCACTAATATTGCGTAAATAACCAAGTTTATCAGTAGCATCATAATTTTGTACAATTAGCTTCAAACGCGTATTAGCAACACGGTAAGCCTGACGAGTCTTATTAGCAACATTCAATCCAGTCTTTATTTGAGTCATAACCAAATCAGTTATGTTTTGCTCATCTTTTGAAGCATTAATAAAATTACCGAACATAGCATGATGTACTTGAATACGGCCATTGAACCCATTATGCCAACCTTCACATACATTATTGGTCCGACTTTCATCTTGTAAAACTGCGAGATAACAATTCCATAGTTTTATTGCAAATAAGGGTTTACTACGTCGACCAACACGCCGTCTTTTGCCAACCCAAACTTGTTCAACGTATGTGACTAGATCACTCAATTCCTCGCTATTAGTATCATAAAAATCGCAAGTCACAAGTTCCTCATAAGCATCTTTAACGTCATCAATGGGCACAAATGCCAATGCCATTATCATATGTAAATGACGTGCGAAATCTATATCATTATTATAACGCCTCTGTAAGTCACATTGTTGAATTTGACGCCACACACACTGTGTCATGTGAAAGAAACAGCCAACAATCTCAACACCGGGGAAGCAATCCATAATGGCATCCATATATGCCCATTCGAAATCCACCATCATACGCTGAACTTGAACATTTTGTAATTTGTTTTTTAAAACTGTCAAAAACTTACTATAAATTGCTTTGGTTTTGCGAGGTGCAAGAATATATACTAATGGTATAGTTTTATTTTCTTTCATACCATGAATAGTATATAACTGAGAAAATATAGATGGTACAGTCTTAAATGTTCCATCAGAAAACCACTGATCACAAGATTCTAAAAATTTTAAAAAGTTTGGAAAATCCAAAAGTGCACGCCTCATAACGCTTTTTAATTTTGAAGTCAAAATAACCTGTATTTCTAAATTAAAGATTAAAACAAAAAAACATTTTCGCTACTATTACGCCACTGTTAATGTCAACATTTGACGTCGAAAAAATAGAAGGAAAATTAAAAAAGAGTTGTGCAAAAATTAGCCGCTTGGATGCAGCACCGGTAAAAGGCCCACCGCGGAATATATCTATATATATGT